>JAKZFA010000005.1:0-1200000 GCA_026122715.1 Cladosporium colombiae
GTACTTCGTTCAGTTACGTATTGCTAAGGTTAAACAGACGACTACAAACGGAATCGACAGCACCTCCCTAACCCTAACCCTAACCCTAACCCTAACCCTAACCCTAACCCTAACCCCTAACCCTAACCCTAACCCTAACCCTAACCCTAACCCTAACCCTAACCCTAACCCTAACCCTAACCCTAACCCTAACCCTAACCCTAACCCTAACCCTACGGCCACGGCCACGGCCACGGCCACGGCCTGTACGGGTTCTCCTTCTTCCCCGACATCTGCACCCCTTCCACCCTGCCTTCCCCGGGTCCCTTTCGCGGGCTGCTCCTGCCCTCCATCCCTCTCGGCCCTGCATATCTACCTCTATCGCCCCTCCATACGCTCGCCGACAGCCCGCCTTTCCTCACCTCCCTTTTGTACCCTAACCCTAAAACTCACCCTCACCTTCTCCTCCTCAACCTCCTCCTTACCGGAACCGCTCTCGCCTTTGCTCTTCACCCCTAACCTCCCTCCTGCTCGTCCCTATCTTCCCATCCTATCACTTCTTGCCCCTTTGCGCCCACCCTTCCTTCCTTCCCCTCTTTCTTCTCGCCCGTTCCCCGTCCGGACCCAGCTCCGGTCCCATCGCCTTCGCCGAATCCTACCGCGAAGCCAAACTTCCCTCTGGCGTTACTTCACTTCACTTCACTTTGTTGCGCCCAGCTTCGCTTCGCTCCGCTTTCTTTTGCTTTGCTTCACCTCCCCTCTCAACCCTTCTCTCCCTCCCTCGTCTCCCACCCGTTCTGCCCAATCCTTCCCCTCTCTACCCTTCCCGCGCTAACGGCTGCCTGCATAAGACAACCACCTTCTACCCGCTCAACCACCCTCTCGTTCTTATTCGTCTACTATCATCTACCCGCTAACGCTTGCCTGCGTCTTAGACGGAGCCTACACCGATCTTCACATTACCCTAACCCCGAAGCCTCATCTTCCCCTATAATCTCCCCCCTTTCACCCAAGTTTCCTCCCTACCCTCGGCCTTTGCCCGCTGTGCTCTATAGACCTAGACCTACGCTGTCGTCCCTATCACTCTCCCGACGCCACCTTGTCGAACAGCAAGCTCGCTCCGCTACCCTGCCATCCGCCTCCCATATCTACCCTTCTTCCTAGCCATTTCTTCACCATCTCCCACCAACCAAACCTCCCTTGCTCTTCTCCCCCCCACCTCGCTTTACTCCCTACAATCCTTTCTAACCATTCCTCCGCTTCTGCCTCTCGCACCGTCAGCACCGCCGCTAGCCCCGCCCGTAAAACCCCTTTGAAGTGATACTCTACCCCTTCTTTTCTCTTGTACACTCCTCGTTGCCGGTTGCCCGCATCCTCCCAACTGTTGCACACTGCCTGCGGCGTCCTGCAACCCTCGCAGCTCGAATACTCTTCCCACTCGATCGAGCCCAACTCAGCCCACGCTTGCTCCATCCTCCGCATCTCCACCTCGTTCGCCACCTTACATTCCCACCACTCGTGCCCTACCCGGCTCCCTCCTCCCTTCGTCACACAAATCGAACACCCCTCCGCGTATCGCTCTAACTTTTTCCTCAGCCTCTCCGTGCTTTCCCAGCGGTCACCCATCTCTCCCCTAGCTCTCTTCCCTAGATCCCTCTCGTCAGCTTCGATCCTTCCCAACTTCCTCTTTCCCCTTCCCGCCTCTGACGGGGATGATGCCCTCTCTGCCTCTATCGCTGCTTCTGCCCGAGTCTCCCCGCCGACTTCTCCTCCTATCCCTTCGCAAACGTCACATCCAGCCTCCCCTTCCCCGAGTCGGCACCGATACGCCCTCGCGTCGCCGTCCATGAACTCCTCCATCACCGCCTTACGGCATCTCTCCCCCCTCACGAACGTGCTTACTTCTTCCCCCGCCCTCGTGTTCTTCTCTCTCGCCACTTTGCCGTCTCTGCTCCTCTTCACCCATTGCAAGATGATCGCTTCGCTCCGCCCTCCGTCCCTCCCTGCTCGTCCGCTCTCTTATCCGTACTGCCGCAGATCGAACGGAATCCCCGTGTGAACCACCGTCCGGATCGACGGCGCATCCACCCCTAACCCTAACGTATTCGTCGCCGTGAACACTCTCGCTCCTCCTTTCCTCATAAGCTCTACCTGTATCTTACGCTTCTCTTGCTCCGTTCCCGCTTCTCGGTAATACGCCTTACATCCTAACGCCTTCGCCATTCTTTTCGTCTCCGCGATCGATTTGTAGTATACCACCATCTTCCCCTCCCCCTCCTATGCCATCCTCTCTTTCACCAGCTTCTACAGTGTCTCTTCCAGCGTGCCCTTCTCGTACTCTAACACCCGGTATGCTACATTCGTCCTCCTCGTCGACTCTCGGATGACCGTCGTTGCCTCCTTTTCCAGCCCGACTGCGTCGAAGAATCTGCTCTCGTCTGTCGGCGGTAGCGTCGCTGTTAGAAATACCACTTGCGTACCTTTACCCCCTATTTCCCGCAACCGTCGAACTTCCGGTCGCCACTCCTCTGTAGATTCCAACACCGTATGATACTCGTCGATTACGATCCGCTCCAGTTGCTATGATGCTCTCTTTACGTCGATGAACCTCGCAAACGCTATTGTCACCGCCGCTTCTGCGATCACCACCATGATCTTACAACTGTACCGTCCGGTGCCTCCTTCACTCCACGCTACGCACCTAATGCCTGCCGCTTCGCAACGCCTTTTGACGTCTTCCTGTAGAGAGAGCGTCGGTACCACGACAATCGTCAGCCCGTCTTCCGACCCCGCTGCCGGCAGCATGAACAGCAGACTCTTGCCGCTGCCCGTGCCCGCTACCACAAGAACCCTCCGTTTCCCTGCTTTAACGATCGATTCCAACGCCCGCTTTTGTATCCCTCGGAACTCCGCTCTGTCGCCGTACATCGACCGCAGCTGATGCTCGATATCGATGCTCCTCATCTTCTCCTCCCTCTTAATCGCCCTCTGTTCCTGCTCTAGCTTCACCCTTCGCTGCACCCTCTCGTCGCCCTCCTTCCCCCTCTTCGCCGACGGCCATCCTATTAGTCGATGCCAGTCTCGACTCACCCGCCGGAAACCCTCCCGTTCCGACGTCGTCGTTCCCCGCCACTCCTCGTGTAGCAATCCGTACATCATCTCCTCCATTCGCCGCGTGTGACATGCCTGTCGGGCCGCTATGTCCTCTTCCGGATCGGAGCCTTCCCCCATGTCCTTGTCTTGCTTCCGCTCCTGTTCGTCGTACCACCGCGTCACCGACTTGAACACTCTGATATCGCGAGTGTATCGCCTTTGAAGAGCCGCGTACGCTTGCCTCCATGTCGAAGTGCCAATGCTCGCCCCGATGCGTTTCCCCGTCTCTCTCTTCAGCGTGTTCCTGACCCTGTCCGTCCCCCATAATCCATCTACGTTACTCGCCTGCGCCTCTCCCTTGACCTTGATCGCCTGCTTCGCCCTCCCGCCCACTATGCTTACGCATCCTTCTTCTTCCCCTCGCTCTGCGACCCTTCTTCCTCTTCGTCACTCTCCTCCTCTTCGCTGCTACCTCCTCCTTCTCCCCACCCCTCTTCGTTCTTCGGCTCCCAAATATAGTCTGACCAGTCCACTCGATCCCTCGTCGCCGTCTGCAATAGACGAACGAACGGTTCCACCAACCACAGATAGTAGACCAGCAGCTCCCCCACTTCTTCCGGCAGATATCGCTGTATCGGTTTCTTCGTCTTACTGTGCTGATAGTTCTTGTGATACGATGTCGCAAACACTACCATCCCGTCGTCCACAAACACCCCCCTTTCCCCTCTGCCCTGCTGCGGGCTCCGGTGCATCACCGTGATCAGTTCCGTCCCTCTCGCCGGTGCCCCTGCCGATAGATGTGCTAACGTGAACAGTTCCTCCTTGAATTGACGGACCTGACGGAAGTAACCCTCTACCGTTCTTTCGTTCCACCTCGCCCTCCCTTTGCCCTCTTCCCCTGCCCGAGCCTTTCGCATGAACCTCTCCCTCAGTCTCGCTTCCCTGAACACACGTCCTGCCAGCCACTCCTCACCGTCCACTGCGAATTTATTCCTACCATCTGTCAGAAAGCTCCACCCTTCATCGGTGCAGCCCATGTCGTCCACTATCCTCTCGAGCTGTAGCGGCGGCAGCTCCTTCCCTTCTCCACCGTTCTCGCTGACGAACAACAGATCTGCGAGTAGCCGCTTCCGTGCTGTCTCTCGCAGCCCAAATGAAACAGCCCGTATGTCCTCGATCGAGAATGCCACCTTGTCGATCAAGATCGTATCCCCAGCCCACGCCACTCTCGTGCTCGCCTTTGTCGACTCCCGTATCCTCCTACCGTACGTCCGCTGTTGCATGATGTGATTCAACGGTGTCGCCCTGCCTCCGTATGCCGTGAGTGTCATGAAATCGTGCACCGACGCTTTTACGTTCTGCAACACTGACGATGTCGCTTCTTCGGCTTCTTCCCGCTTCAAGCCCTCCAACATCTTTCCGGTAATGTCGTCCTGCCTTCGCTCTCGGGCACTGTACACCACTAGAGCTCGCAGAACTGTTACCATCCCTGACAGATCCGGTGTGTATAAGAGTGCCGACCTCCACTTCCTGCCGCCGTTCTGCGACATGCCCGATACCGCCAGCCCGCTTATAATTCCGCTCTCATACTCGTCGTCTTGCAGTTCGTGATCAAACATCGCGAGCCAAAACCTCAAACATGCCCCTTCTGTTGCCTCGCGCAACTCTTTCCCTTTATTCCCTTGCTTCTTTTCCCATCCCTCTTCTGCTTCTATCTCCTCCCTCGTTACTACGTGAAGCTCTGATAGACACCCTCGTTGTCGGTCCGTCAACGTGTATTTCGGTCGGTTCTCCTTCGCTGCCGTCCGCCAGATGTACCGTAAAATCTTCAGCCACACCTCTGTATACTTCTTGATCGATCTCGGTTTCCGGCTACCGTCGAACGCTTTCATGCTCTGATCACCTGCTGCCTCTTTCCG
Source organism: Cladosporium colombiae (assembly GCA_026122715.1). Lineage (NCBI taxonomy): Eukaryota > Fungi > Ascomycota > Dothideomycetes > Cladosporiales > Cladosporiaceae > Cladosporium > Cladosporium colombiae. Next base: position 4,992 of record JAKZFA010000005.1, read on the forward strand.
GTTCACGTACTCTAAGATCGCTCGTCCCGTCATTCCCGGCTTACATACTTCGAATGCCTTTCGCACCACTGACCTCGTCCCTCTACACGCTCTCGTTAGCTCTTCCTCCCCTTCGTCCTCTTCTCCCACTCGGACCACCTTTCTACCTCCTCCTTTACTTTGCTCTTGCGCTCGCTCCCTAGCGGTCCACTCGACAAACCCTAGAAGATCGTCCTATTGAAATCCAGCTAAGTGCCTGTGCCAACCCGTAAACTCGAGCCACGGATCCGCGACATATCGCCTGAAGCTACCGTCCACCGTCTGCCGCTGCCGTGCCTCTTCGACCTTCGCTCGGCCCTCCCGTAGAACTTCTCGTAGTCCTGCATCCGCGTCGATAGTTTCCCGATCCTCGCCCTCGCCCTCAATCTGTTCGTCTCCCTCACCCGACATTCTTTGTGAAACGACAAAGTATCGTTGCTACTGACGGTACTCGAAAAATCGCTGACACCACTGTTTGTCCTCCCACATCCGATTAAGCGCTTGCTTCTCCTTCTTCCGCACATTTCCTCCGCGGCCTCTCTCGTTCACCCAACCGTGTTCCAATCGACAATGCTTCTGTATACCAGAAGCCGTTCGGCACACGTATTTGCACGGATTGCCGTCTTGTTGTCCCATACACTGCAATCCGTCCTTAAAGACCTCTAGTCCTTCGATCGGCTCTTCGCTCGCTTGCGGATATTCGACCTCTTCTTTATCATACGCGACTGCTTCTAACGTCCTTACCCTTTCAACAATGCGACTGCGACTCTGTTTATCGATTTGCGGGTGATGCTCACGTAAGTGACGATCAATCTGTTGCGGTAGAACGGCGAAAGCGCACCTTTTACACACGATGATCTTGTATCTTTGCATATGTTGAAAAATGCCGTCGAAGTCTTCTTGCACGCCATCCATCTTTACCGCGTGAAACCCTTTGTTGCTATGAAGAAAATCATTCAAAGCAGATGCCACTATAATTATAACGTGACGGATCTGCCCCTATATATACCTACGCCACGTTGCGGTTATTGCTATCTTTGTTCTTTGTCTGTATATGAGTCGGCAATTTATCCACGACGCCAGCGTATCGCGTTGAGCTAACCCTACTTTGTCCGAATGCAGCCCTGCGGACAACTTTATGCGAAGACCACCTGAAAAAATTATTTTTACAGTTCTTGTAACATTTCTAGTATTTCGTTGTATCACTATATTACCTACCTTGATCTCATAATTTTACGACGTCAAATGTTCAAACAAACCACCGTCAAAGTTTCAAAAAAACCACGGTCTGTAGAAGCCGGACCCACCTCAAATTTCGCTTACGCTTTCAAAAAAACCACCGTGATTTCTTCGTAGAATGATAGTCATGCCCTACTTCTCCTCCCCCCTACGTGCCCTGTATTCCTTACTACCTTCTATTTACTCCTTCCTCTCGCTTTCTCTACACCATCACGTCTATCTTCCTCCTCTCCCTCCCGATATCAGTACTATTTTTCTGCCTACTTGCCTATCCTCTTACCTCCCCGCCTTCGCACCCCTCACAGCCTCGTAGCCGCCTAGCCGCGCGTCCACGACAGCCTCCTTTGCACCCACACCATGCAAGCCCTACAAGCCTCATAGCCCCATACGGAACTCAATGCTTCCCCTGCATCTCAGCTACACCAGCCACTCGCTGCTCTTTTACATACAACCCGCCCAACCTACAGCTCCCTATTAGCTTACCCTCAGCCCGCACTAACGGTTGTAGCCGAACCGTGCGACCTGTCACTTACTCGCTGCACCTTCGCATATATACTCTGACTGTAACCCTTGTTCCTGCGGCTCGCTCGTCCCTGTCAGACAGCTGCCGCGCTAACGGCTGTCTGCATGAAACAACCACGCCCCCAATTCCTTAATAGCATACCAGATCATATCGTTTCGCCCCTATTTGCCAACACGCCATCTCCACTAACGCTTGTCTGCATCTTGGACGGAGCCCGCACCGAGCTCCGGTGTTCACATTCGTCCCGTGCTATCTCATCTACCCTCTCTATGATTCTCCCATAGCATTCCAGTCACTAACACTACCTGCCTCCCCCGTCAATCCACTACTGCCATTCTTCTTTACTCCATCTCGTCCAGACCGGGAACTCTCTCGGTCTGCCTGCTTGCCACCCTTTCCTCGCCCACTCCCACTTGCCTCTTTCCTCACCTTCACCTGACTTTTGTACGATCGAGTACCACATTCGCTTTCCCGACTTCGTCGTCTGGAGAAGCGCATTGCTACAAGGATACGGCAACACCTAATGGTATGTGTATAGCCATTCCCAGAGCCGTGTCTGAAGAGTTCGCTTGTACTGCCTATTGCGTATCCTGATCCCGGTCCTGGCTCGTCGATACAGCACTCTGAACGGGCGGTCTTCCCAGTGTTCCCTCATTGTCCCGTCGTCGAAATCGAACAGGAAGTGCCCGAGATCAGACACTTGCTTAAACTCCGTTTTGTTGCCTGACATCAAATAGCAGCCTCCGCTCATGATTTCGTCCAGGTACTCGTAGCTCAGGCCCTGCTCCCCTTTTAGTGCCTCTTCTTGCTCCTCTGGCTTGACTTCTGCTTTCACAGCGCTGATCACATCTAGGCGAAACTGTAACAGACAAATGTGCACTATCCAGGATACGAGACGATCGCACAATCGGTCGTTATCCTGGTATTTCTCAACCCAGTCAAGCGCTAACTCGAGCTGCCGACTGACGTCGAAGAATCCTTTCGCCTGCTTCCCACGACGCATGTACTGACCTTGTAAGGTCTTGTTCCCGAAGAGTATATCATCTGTGACATCCGACTTGAATTGGATTACGTTCCAGTCTATACGTGGCTCCAACCAGCAGTACTTGTATACTGCAAGAGTGTTCTTGAAACCAAGACCATACCACAATCGCAGGCGTGGCGGTTCGCCGACCATCTTTTCCCGCTTGCTATGCCAAAGTGCGCCTTCTTGTTCCAACAGATGACCGCCACAGACGTATCTCAGGCAGCGCAAGAACATTGCCATCATCTTCGTTTGTTCCCAAGTCGTGAAGTCCTTCCGACTACGGGCTTTTACAATCTCGAAGCCCGTGGCAAACTTGTCCACGCTGCGCCATACAAAATCGACGAATATTTCCGTCTTAATAGCCCATGCGTACGAAGGACATTCGGTCACAGAATTCACCGAGTGTTGTGTGTTGTCGAAATCGAGACGATCTTTCAAGCCTTGGAAAACAGACCATGTCACACGGTGCTCTTCCCTGATCCCGTACGATTTCCGCCTTGCATCTCGCAACGCGTGGTGAGTTCTTTGTTTGCTTGCCAGATACCCTACCTCGACAGTCTTTACATCTCGGCGGCCGCCTCCAAGTATATTCCTCGTAGCGTTACGGATGTGAGGATCTAGCGCGAGCTCTTCTATAGCGTCATTCGCGAATGGGAAGCACTTGTTGGCGTCGTAAATCTCTTTCACCGAATTGTAGAACTGGCTATAGATCAGTCCTCCTTCTCGATGTTTTGACTTTTTAGGAGTCACACTCGTGAGTGACCCAGTGTCATGGAGCATGTTCTGCGTGTAGTACCGCTGTCCTTCCCCCTTCTTCGGAGCCTGGTCGTCGTACATCTACTTCATATACTTTTCCAGACAACACCGCTTCCATGCGTATACTTGTGGTTCGTCGTCGAGATGCGACTCTTGATCTCCGATCAAGCTGGTTTGAGGACATATCTCTTTGCCAATATCGACGTACAACCGATCCGTCTCTACGAAACTGAGGTCAAGACAATCCTCAAGGTACGATTGGAAATGTTCCATTGCATCGCCCAGGTGTGGTCTTAGATCGCTAGTTTTAAACTGCAGTTTCGTTCCTTTGGACGAGAAGAAAATCTGAGGGTCTCGGAAATGGGTAAGGCCTGGAACATCTGCTATCCTCGTCAAGATCTCGCTCTAAACATCATCTAGATATTCTGGCTGGAGGTGATAGCCTATAGCACGCTTCGAGTTGTAACTCTGTCCCTGGACCTGCCGGGTCTCAACAGAATGTGCCTTTGAGTTTCTAGATGCCGTCCGGAAACTCGCAGGAATGTGCTGCGTGTAGTGGGCGTTATAGAACTTGTGCAGAGCTGGAAGATAGATTTGATCGGCCTATCGGGCGAGTTGTTCTTCAGTGAGAGACTTGAATTTATCTCCGAGCACTGGAATGTGCGGAAACAAGATGAAGACGGTGATGTCGTGAGCGCCCTTAATACGACCGAGCATGAAGTGTGGGATGCGTTGTAACATAGCTAGATTGGAATAGTCTGAACGTCCAGGATTCTCGTTCTGTGTGAACATACGTTCTTAGATGTGAACGTCTGCCGACAAATTCTGCTTTGTCTGCGGCGCTATTTAAGACCACAATCCTTTTTTCGCAAATGCAAGTGATGTCGCGAATCCCAGGAAGCTGTCGATATCGAACGCGATGTCGGCGTCAACAGCTCGGGTCTCTTCTTTGTGTAGGCACACGTTATTCGGATATCGCTAACGGCCGTGTGACGGGATACCACAAAATACTGATCTCTACTGTTCGGGTGTTGGCGTCCTCTCTCGAGCCAGACGTTCAGGCGTAATCATTTCTTGAAGACCTAGAACAGATGGGAAGCTGTTGTTATTGAAAACTTCGCTAAGACTATGATAGTTTTCGCCTGCATCAGCCATGTGCCGCCTGCTGTCTTCGTGATGCTCGTCTTGCGTACAGCTATAGAAGCCTTACACAAGCTCATTATACAACTTTTGCACTACAAAGTCGTGAGCGGTCGTTTCATAAACGTCGCCTTCTTCGGTATGCAAAGAGGTATGCTCAGAAGCGAAGCTGACGTGCGATTCACTGTCGCTGCGGTCGTCTTCGGGTCTAGGGAGCTACTCCAGGCCAAGAAGATCCTCGCTTCTAAGCCCACGGTAGACTAACGCCTCGCCAGGCTGGATGTCACTCTAACTATAGTTTACATTGTCATTCCCGCTTTCCATCAAGTCTTCTTCTCTATTTTCTTGCCTTGTCCAATCGGGTGTGTATTCTTGTTGGTTTGCGACCGCTAGGTTCTCTGCGGATAGTTCATTATTATACGGTTCTGCTTCTAGTGTACTTGGTCCAGCAACGGGGATTTGTAGCAAATCATCGCGAGTCGGACTACTCACACGTCGTGTTGTCGCGTCTTCCGTACTACTCCTTGCTGGGAGTGAGGGAAAGTATCGTGCAAGCGGGGTCTGACCCTGTAGGGCCCCTTTTTGTTCTTGTTCTTGTTCATGTTTATGGGATGGTCTTCTGGCAAATTGCTTGAAGAAACCTGGATGTACCCGTCGCTGGCTTTCCCTAATATCACCCTAAGCTCCTTCAATGTTCGAATACATCTAGTAGTCTTCGTCTACGTCGATTGCGTTTCGCTGCAACTCGGCTTCAGCTAGATCTTGTGGAAGCGTCAAACCCTGAACTCGGAGGCCAAGCTGGAGTAAAGTCGTGGCTGCTTCATCTTCTGCAGATGTGGTGAGATTGATGATTTGCTCGCCTTATTCCAACTGCTCGGTTGTCCTCTCCACTCGTCTGCTTGCACCGACAGTTCGTAGGCGTTCTCTGCGGCGCCGTTGTCGTTCTCGGTCGAGCTCACGGCGGTGGTTGACGTCTGCATGATCGCTCTCTCTAGAGATCGGACGACTACGTTTGCCAGGCATATTTGACTAGATCAGATCTGCGATACACGTGGCTTGTGCAATATTGTCACTGTAGCAAGGCATAGGTACTCTGCCCTTCCGCATTTGGCCGGGAATTGTCACGCTCTTAGCGCGCTTTACCCGTTTCGTCAGGAATTGTCACGCTCTTAGCATCCCGCTTCGTAGCTACCACAAAATCGATAACTTCGACGATGACATACACAATAACAATAACTCTCTTCGATATTCTGAAGAGACAGAGTTGTATAGAATTGCTTGTTATATATGTTATAGTAAAGAAAATAATTATTTTCCATTTCTGAAGGTCTAACCCTAAGGGGAAAATCAGGTCGTGATAACCCTAAACCCTAAGGCATACTGTCAAAGCTTCAGGCCACCGGTAAAGAAAATCCGGCATGGCATCCTGTCGCTTTTTGGTCAAGAAAGTTCATACCTGCGGAGCAGAACTATGAAACTTACGACCAGGAGATGTTGGCCATCGTAGGCGCCTTCAAGCATTGGCGGCGCTACCTCGAAGGCGCAGCGCATGCGGTGCGGGTGTTAACAGATCACAACAATCTCAAAGGCTTTATGAAGCTAAAGCAGCTCAATGGGAGGCAGGCCAGGTGGGCCACCTTCTTAGCAGCCTTTGATTTTGAGATTGAACACCGCCCAGGGAAGACGAACCCTGCTGATGCGCCATCGCGGAGGCCAGACTACGTACCCGAGGCGGATACGTCAAGCGGCCTTATTCCCACTCTTCAGGCAAAGTTGAAGAAGTGGATGGGCAACCCGCTTAATGAACACCAAGTAATGGTGTCAAGGATCGTTGCAACAGGCGAACAGGCGCGCCACATGCGCCACGCCTCCGAAGAGCAAAAGCAGCCTAACTGCGAAGCAATCTGCGTACTCCCACGTGTTGCAGCAGTGTCGCTAGCAAGAGGAGAGAAGCCTTTTGAAACTCCCACCAGAGACGTGGTAGAAGCAATAAAAATGCTGCAGTCAACCCACAAGGATTGGGTGACGAAATTGCTGGACACTCAGCGGACCCGCAGCGGTATCGCTGCGTGTAAGATGCGGAACGGGCTCGTGTACAGGGGCAATGCACTCTGCGTGCCAGAAGATGCAGCCCTGAGGTCTGAGCTGCTGAGGATGCATCATGATCACCCTCTAGCAGGCCATTTTGCCATGAGCAAGACCAGGGACCTCGTTGTCCGCAAATACTGGTGGCCCTCAATCGAGAAGGATGTGAGGAAGTACACCTCTACTTGTGGTGTATGTCAAAGGACACGTGTGCAGCGGCACCGCCCCTATGGTGAGATGCATCCGCTGCCACTGCCTGACGGTCCATTCCAAGAGTTGTCAATGGACTTTATCGTTGACCTTCCGCCAAGTAGCCGCAACGGCGCCGTGTATGACTCTATACTTGTAGTAGTCGATAGATACACGAAGATGGCGAGGTACATTCCTTGTAACAAGACCTGCACAGCGGAGAGGCTGGCGTCATTGTTCTATGACGAGATAATCTGCCGGTATGGTGTACCAAATGGCATTGTCTCAGATCGTGGATCTGTATTCACGAGCGCGTACTGGTCAAGCTTCTGCTACGAGGCGCACGTGAAGCGGCGCCTTAGCACTGCATTCCATCCACAAACAGATGGGCAGACTGAAAGGCAGAACCAGACCCTTGAGCAGTACTTGAGATGCTATTGCTCAGAACATCAAGGTGACTGGGCAGATCATCTGCCAATGGCGGAGTTTGCATGCAATAACTCCGTATCGGCTACGCTACGCGTCAGCCCTGCTTACGCATTGATGGGATATAATCCTTCATTGCATGCCGACCAGACTCGGGTCGAGTCTGCTGGGGGGAAAGTACCAGCAGCAGAAGAACGTGTGCAGCGTCTCCGCAGCGAACGAGAGTCGTTAGAGCAGCTATGGCGACGCGCACAAGACTGGCAAGCAAAGGCTTATAACAAAAGTCACAAGCCAATGTCATTCAAGGTAGGCGACTCGGTATTGTTGTCGCTGAAGAACCTGAAGATCAGGGCACCCTCAAGGAAGCTGGCCGTGAGGCAGCAGGGCCCCTATCGAATCGTGGATGCTGTGGGTACGCAGGCATATCGACTGGCATTGCCAAAGGAAATGTCGAGACTGCATAATGTATTCCACGTCTCCTTGCTAGAGCCGTGGCATCCCCGCAGCGGACGTGATGAGCTGCCTACTCCAGTACAGCTGGATGAGGATGGCGAGCCGGAGTGGGAGGTCGAAAAGATTCTCGACTCCCGCGTGCGCGATGGTGTCAAAGAGTACTTAGTGAAATGGGAAGGGTGGTCGCCTTCCTACAATCAGTGGGAGCCAGAGGAGCATCTCAGAGGTGCGCCAGAGGCGTTGAAGGCTTACCACGCCTTGGCAACGGCTCCGAAGCGGAAGCACGCCAAAGCCAACGTCACTTCTTAAAACTCACAGAGGCACCATGGTTCTGAGTACATTGTATACTCAGACAACTATTCTAATGCACAAAAAACTCCACGCCACAAAAAGAAAAAACAAAAAACAAAGAAACACAGCAAAAGCCAAAGGAACTAACAAAGGTGCCGCAACAGCGGCGACGCGCCTCATACTCTCTGCATAGGCGCAAACGTTTATAACCCCGCAGGGCATCACTCAAACTCCTCCTCAAGTCCCTGAGAAGGGCTGCGAACGCCACGCTCGTTCGCAGCGGCCTCAGCAGGCGTCTCATCGGCATCGGACGGAGGCAACTCGGGGAAGCTGCGGACCTGCGGCCCAGGCGGAGCAGAGGCGCTGCGACGGCGCCCAGGAGCCATAGGGAACATGGGCTCAGTGACCTGACCCCAAGCAGCGTGGCGCTGAATGACGCGCTGGATGGTGTTGCCAATGGCGGCGGCCATGACGCTCTCGCCGTTGTTCTGGTCGACGGCATTAGCCAAGACCATCTTGGCAGCCTATGAAAAGAGTGGTTAGCATACGCTACAGATGGGTAGCGGAGGCGCCACGTACCAGGGAGGCATAGTCGACGAGAGACTCGCCAACTGCGACCATGCGCTGCATCTGGTCGACGACGTTGTCAAGGTCGCCAGACGACCCAGCAGCAGCGGCACCACCACGCTTGTGAGGCGTGGCTTGAGCGCCGATGCGCTGCCGGCGAGTGCCCTGGAAAGAACGGAGGTGGGAGAGGAATCGGTCATTGTGCTCGCGGAAGGAGGCCTGTGTGCGCAGAGTCTCCTCCTCGTCCTCGCCGCGGGCGCTCTCCTCCCACTCCAACCAGGCACGGATGGTGTTGTTCAAGCCCTCGTACAGGCCGCTGTGGGAACTCGGGCGAAGCCACACGCACTTGCCATTGTTCTTGGCGCAGCGAGCGCAGCGGCGCGGGTGGAAGGGAGCATCGGATCCATCGTGACAGGTGTGGCCTATCGACTATGTCAGTACTGCTGCGGGAGCGCGGCAGAGGTGAGAAGTATACTTACCGTGTTCGAGGTGCGAAGCGCAACGCTCGCAAACGTTCCAGATAAGGCGGCTGTTGTTGATGACCAACGGGTCATCGAGGTCGACGTCCAGCGAGCGGTCCGAGGTCTGCTGAAACTCAGCATGGATGGCGGCGCTCTTGCTCGCGGCAGGAGCGGGCAGCGGGCCCGCCAACGCAGCGCGGCGGAGGCGCTGAGCGGTCTTGGAGGCAGTGTTGCCAGTGTTGGCCCTGGCCTTGCCTTTGCTCTTGTCATTGGAAGAAGGCAACTCGGCCCCGGCCTCGTCCTCCTCGCCAGCAGCCTCCGGGACGTAAGCATCGCCGTCATCCTCCTGGTTATCCTGTCCCTCGGCAGCAGACACAACAGGGGAGCCAGTGTCTGTTACAGTGCGAGGGCGCTTGTGACTCGGAGCCGCAGAGGACTCGCCAGCAGGGGCTGGACGCTTCCCAGCCTTGTTGGATGTCGCAGGAGTTATGGGCTCATCCTCCTCTTCATCATCGCCACCCTGCTGCTGAGCCTCCGGGGCATCGCCGCCACTGGGACGCTCACCCTCCTCTTCTGCGAAACGTGCCTTAGCACGTGCGACAGTTGCCTGAAAGACCGGATCGTTGGCACGACGCTCCGCAGCCTTCACGGCCATGGTCCTCTTGCGCTTCTCGATGCCAGCAGCCTTGTTGGCTGCCTTCTGCGAAGCAGAGAGTTTAGCTTTGGGAGCCATGGTGATGTCACGGTGGTGATGCGGTGTTAATGCGGAAGCGGTTTGTGTGTGTGTGGTGTGGCAAAGCCTCACCAACAACACAAACAAGACTCACCACCGACACGCTGTTGCTACGGACCCGCCACAGCAACAGGCGAACACCCCACAAAAACATTCACCTTTTCACACATCGAAAGTAAACATATGCTGATAGCCTCACAGATGCTTCAGATCAGTAGGCCGAGCAAGCTCTCGTTGACCGCGTTGCGGCCAGATCAAAAGCGAACAAGTTGGATGTGAAGTGAAGCGAAAGACAAAAAAGTCACGTGACCCCTCCGCAAACGCAGCGCCTCCGCTGCGTACCCGCGACGTCACCTCTACGAAAGTTAACACCAACTGCGTTAACACCAACTATGTGAGGCTGGGGCATCCTCCCTAGGGAGGGGGATAGTTGTAATAGTCGTCTCGACAGGAGCGTATCTTTCCGTACGAGCTAGGAGGTCAGCTGACTGATAGCTGACCTACCCCGCTCGTACTTTTCCTCATATACGCAGCGTACCCGCTACGTATTGAAAGCGGCAGCTTTCAGTCTTGGTGTCTACTCCTGGCTTGGTAGGAGTACGATATACTATACGTTGCCTACATCCCCTCGATAGTACTACATACTTTTGAACCGTACTTTATCGAACATTACAGTATTACGCTATTATTTTAGTAGTAAGTAGCTTCTCTATTATTACTAGAGTACTTTTAGATATTATATATCCTTTACTAAATAACCTACTTATTATAAATCTACTTATATACTTTAATAGTCTTATATAGTAGTATAGTATAATAGCTACTTAAATAAAGAGTAACTATTTCTTAGTATAGTAGAGTAGTTAGCTAATTATAATATTCGATAAAGTATAGCTTAAAAAGTATATACTACTATTAAAGAGGATATAGGTAGCGTATAGTATATCGTACTCCTACTAAGTAAGGAGTAGATATAAAGACTAAAAGCTACTACTTTCGATACGTAGTAAGTACGCTATATATATAAGAAAAAGTACGAGCAAGATAGGTTAGCTATTAGTTAGCTAACTTCCTAGCTTATATAGAAAGATACGCTCCTATCGAGACGACTATTATACTAATCTATAGCTAACTTACTCTATATTATACTTTTCCTTATAAGTATAGTGCTCCTATTATATAAGAGAAGTAGTAGCGTTTAGTCTCTATATTTACTTCTTTCTTAGTAAAAGTAAGATCTACTATACGCTACCTATAACTCTAATAGTCGTATATACTTCTAAACTTTATACAATATTAGCTATTATACTAAGAAAATAGGAATAACTTCCTTCTTTATAAACTATAGTTACTATTCTTACTTAGGTATTAAACAATATAAGACTTCTAATATCTCTACTACTTACTAGGCTAATATTTTTATAAATTATATAGCTATAATCCTTAAGTTTCTCTATAAATAGATACTTTTTCCTTAGGCCTATTATAGAGAATCTATAAATTAGTTCTACGCTACTACTCTATACCTGTAATAGTCGTCTCGACAGGAGCGTATCTTTCCGTACGAGCTAGGAGGTCAGCTGACTGATAGCTGACCTACCCCGCTCGTACTTTTCCTCATATACGCAGCGTACCCGCTACGTATTGAAAGCGGCAGCTTTCAGTCTTGGTGTCTACTCCTGGCTTGGGAGGAGTACGATATACTATACGCTGCCTACATCCCCTCGATAGTACTACATACTTTTGAACCGTACTTTATCGAACATTACAATACCTTAATAAGAGCTAACTTATATAGTTATAAAGAATCTAAAGATACTCTATCTAAAGAAAAAGCTTAACTAGAAGAACTTAGGCTTATTTCTAATCGCTAAAGTTCTAGACCTATATATATACTAACTTAACTTACCTAACTTACTTATAATATATAATATACTTAATATAGATTAGTTATATCTTACTATAAATAATCTATTACCTAGATAAGTTCTCGAACTACTTCTACTAGTTCTTATTAAGAATATACCTAAATATAAAGTTACTAAAGTCCTCGACTACTACTATAAAGAATAAGGCTTCTAGTACCTTATCTATTAGACTAGCTATAATAATCCGACTCTTAAGTTAGCCTGGATAATCTTTTAGGATATCCTTAAGTTAGTTTATAACTTCTACTAATACTATAGTAATAAGCTACTCCTACTATTCGTATAATAATAGACCTATAAGATATTCTCTTAGAGATCGACTTTTAAGAGAGGAGTAGTATTACGAGTAAGCTATAGTACGTAGTAAGCTTAGCTAAGGTTACGTAACAGAGCCGCCCTAGAGGCGATCCTACCTTAGGTATCTAGAATCGATATAATAAGAAGGTAAGCCGAGGTTACGGCCTACTCTTAACTTCGTACTTTATAGCTAATACGTAGCTCTTCGAGCTACATCCTATCAATAGGACTAACGTTAAGGTTAGCCTTTAGTCTGTAGTTAGCTTAGTATCTAATTAGTCTCGCTCTTATACCTACTCTCTATAAGCCCTACCTTATACTCGTGATATTTAATGATGTTAAAGCGAATACTTCGACTTGTCTTGTCCGACTCTTAGGGAAAATCTCTATACAAAAGCGAACACTTCGAGTCGAAGTGTTTGTTATCTATAAGTAGGTGCTCTGATTTGAACTCTAAGCCTCTACCTAATTTCAATAGAATCGACTCAATTCTTTTGTCTTCTATTCGTAGAATCTATATCTTCAGCGCGCGACTCTTAGCCCTTAGAGGGACTTCGTCCTTGATACCGAATTCTGTAGCCTCTAGGCTCACGTGTAGAGGACTGCTGTGCCTCTCTTAGCAGCCGTATTTCTGTAGCATGGCGCTGCCGATCTTCCCTAGATCGCTCCTGCTCTTTTCTTAATTCTTCCCTTAGACGTACAACCTCTCTCATATGCTGTCGTCGGTCTTCTTCGCGTTGCTTCTTCTCTTCTCTCAGCGCTTCTCTTAGTCGTTCTTCCTCTTTGGTAGAGCGGCTTGAAGGTTCCGTCGACTGCACGATCTTAGTGGATGATTCTGATTCGCTTGTAGATGACGATTCCCCATCAGACCGGCGGCAATACTGCTCAACGCGCTTCTCAAACCTGTGTAGGCCGTGCTGCCTCCGTAAACGTTCACGCCGCAAGGTCGATTCTCGTATCTCAGCAGGTGATCCTTCATCTACGAGTATTTTGATCCCGGCAGGTCTTGGTTGTGGGACACGAGGCCTTCTATCCCAACGGTCTGCGTCAACTTCTGTCCCATCACCAAGCGGCTCACCTTCATGTACAACAAATTCGTGAGCCGGAAGTTTTGTTCTGGCGGTTCGACGAACAAACTCCATATCGTGCCTTTCATCCCTGTAATTGTCAATGTTGACGCTGCCGTAAGGGCGGCTCGACATGCGCTTGTTGCGGAGGGTTTCTGCTTCTCTCTGAGCGCGCTGGGTCTCCATCCTCACTTTTTGAGTTTCTGCCTGGTCTGCTACTAGTAATTTTTCAGCTAGAATTTCGCGCTGCGCGTCCTGGAGTGGGCGGCGCAAGCGGCGGCGCTCGCGGAGCTTCTTGCCATCGCCGTTGGAGATCATCATGTTTGCGATGTTCTCCTCCAGTCTTGTCGACAGGCCCTGCAGCACTGTCTAGTGTGTTAGAAAGGAAGAAGCTGATATATGGGAGATATTCGCTATGTCGACGTACTTTCTTCCTGGCGGAGTTTCTGCCGCTCTGTGAGAAGGAAGCGTCCTCCAAGAACAGGCCGAGTGTGCCCGCGCCTCAGAGCACTGGTCCGTTGATCCGAGTCATGATCGGAAAAGGGTCCGGAAGACGCCTGGCCTGCCTCCTCGCCTTCCCCTTCAACTTCGTGGTTGTAACCGCCTCGAAGTCCGGGTCTGTTAAAATTGAAGTCTCCAGGCATGGTCATGTAAGGTGACGCGGGCTGCGAGCTACTGTATCAGAAGCTGTGAGCTTGGTAGTCAGGCGTCAGGGGACTTACCGTTCCGATGCCATAGGCGTCGCTGGGGAAGGCGGCTTCTAATCTCTCGTATGCCTTCTCGAGCTTGTCAAACAAGGTAACAAATGCAACCTCTTTCTCAGTCACACCAAACCAAGGCAGGGTTAGCTGACCTTGCTCACTATGCTGGCGCTTGACAAAGTAGTTCTGCGGCAGGGCCGAACCGCGAGGTCGGCGAACGACAATTATTTCCACCCTACGTCTGACAGGACGGAAACCGGCATCAAATAGCCACTCCTGCAAGCTCGCATTGAGGTGCAGGACACGGACGGCCTGGGCTAAGATCAAAGGATCTAACTGCTGGTGCGTGTCGTAAGGATCGTTCAGCAGAAAAAGCGACTCGAGAGGCCCTTGGATGTAAGCCTGGAATTGGTTCAGATTCTTCAAGTGATAGACGAGGGATGCCGAAGCCGTGTTACGCGCAGCCGCGATTTTATACAAATTAGTGGCGAGTGCGAGGAAGGTTCCAACGACGTTGGCGATGTCAGCCATCCTTCGCGCTTTCACGTCCCGTGAGCGGGCGGGGCGAACCCAGGCCGAGAGTGGGGATTGCGGAACAGACAGACAAACTAGGCAGAGAGGTGTCTCGTGTCAGTAGTAGTGCGCGGAAAACGTGGCAGTCACTATTGATCTATCCGGCAGACTGTAGAAGCTCATGCTGGTATGGCGCAAGGCACGAGGCTCCTAGGTCAAACCGGCTATTTAATACACGCTGGGAATGTCAGTTCTCTCCGATGCCTGACTGGACTAAGAGTTCAGCTGAAGAGGTCTGTGCGGACTGTACATGCGACATGTCACGTGTGGTCTATTGTTCAAGCGACCTACTCTATTATTCTGCTAAGAACGCGACGCGTTCTTGGCAAAATAATAGGGTTCTCAAATGTAGCGCTCTAAAATGTATCTCTAATGCTACTAAGTTCAGAAACACACTATAATTTTTAGCTATAAAGTATATTACTAGTAGAGTTAGTACCTAGCTAGAATACAAAAAAGGTTTAGCTATGTAGCTTAAGTATATTAGCTTGCTTAATCTTATACCAAGTCTTTACTATCTTATTATTACGATCCTATATTAGATAAGTTTATAATTCAGGAGCATGTCAGCCGCAAGGAAACCAATGGTGATTTCCCTACCGCTGCATCAATTCCGAAGTTGTGGACCTGCGTGGCCGATCTCAAGAATGCTACGAAAACCGAGGAGGAGCTGGACCGGGAGGATTCGGTGAATTACCGACGGGATAAAAATGCAGTACCGTGTTACAACACGATACCAGACAGCGTTTGCACACAACGTCTTTGAGCTCTTATGCCCCTGTCAATTCTCACTGTGTTAGCATGGAGTTTCTTCGCTCGATGCATTCTGACGAAACCCAAATCACGAAGAAATCTGCCGAGACATTTCCCAACCATGTTTGTTCCGGTGCCTCGCGTAACCTTGTGGGAAGAGTAGGAGATTCCTCGGGAGGTTTGTCTTGTCACTATGCATTGTTCCGCAGATGTAGCAAATCGCATGGCAATAGCATGGCCTCCATGTTAACAGCACAGCACCTTGCACCAAATGCGTACCACGATGTGATTTCACGACATCGCGTTGCCACGGGCCACAGCTTCATGTGCCCATATCACCACACCCGCAAATGGGTCTCGCAGCAGGTATATGCGGAGTAGAGGGTCACAGTATCACGAGCGTCGCTCACCTGCCCATCCAGAACATACCGAGGGTGAGAACAAGATGGCTGGTATCTGGCGATGCCGAGATCGGCCAAGGGCGATCTCAGCTTGGCGAGAGGAGACTTGGATGCTTGCACCGCTTCCTTTGCGCCCTCCTCCACGTCCCGCATTCCTGCGCGCATGGGATCAGCCCTTGCGGCATCGTGCTGTCAGCAGACCGCCAGGGCAGCTTTTCTTCACGCAGGCACTGCAAACTCTACCTCCTGGTGCTGCGATGCCAGCCAGCAGCTGCATGCGCATGCCGCCATACCCGATGCCATCATCTACCCCATGGGGTCATGAAAGAGGAGATCAAGGAATAGTGGAGTGTAAGCTACATACAGCAATCAAGGCGGGGAACTCAACGGCACCTATGGGAGCTTGGATATCGTGAATGCAACGTCGGGATGGCTGTAGGATCAAGATGGACGCAGCTGCATCGTAGGCAGCATGACGTCCCGTGTCTCTAAAAAGTCCGAAGGGCGACTGCCTCTTCGATATGTGATAAGTACTTTGCTCCTTCCCTCTTGCATCGCACCATCTCCACCTCGCAGAACAATCTAGGTCCTGAGAACCCCTGAAGATGTATCTTTCCACCAGTATAAAGACCATCTTGCTGGCCAGCAGTGCTTTGACAAGCGCAGCTATACTCCCGAGACAGGCTAACGGCACAAGCTACGCCGTCCAAACACCACCCCTCGACACAGACTGGACATACGATGTCGGCACGAATCCATGGCCAGAGTATCCCCGTCCACAACTTGAGCGCTCGCAATGGAAAAATCTCAATGGTGTCTGGAGGTATCAGAACGCGTCCGGCACGAACGCCGTTGACAACCCGCCTTTCGGCCAGACTCTAGAGCGGGAGGTGCTCGTCCCGTCATGTCTCGAAAGTGGCTTATCAGGCCAGTGCTATAGATCGAATTCACGTTGCGATCGAACTCCTCGGCTGACATCTCCGCAGGCATCCAAGGCAGCTGGATGAGGTATTCCTGGTTCTCGACTTCATTCGATGTGCCAACAGACTGGACTGGCGAGCGGACACATTTGAATTTCGGAGCCGTCGACTACGAAGCATGGGTTTACATCAATGGACAATATGCGGGCTTCAATCGCGGCGGCTACTTTCACTTCACAGTTGACGTGACAGACCATCTCTCAACCAATGGTACCAATGAGCTGTGAGTGGACCTAATAGCCAACGCTCTAGCAGAGGCAAGAGGTGACTGACACACTTCTAGCCTCGTCTTTGTTCACGACCCGACCGACAGCGACGACAACGTCATCCCTATCGGCAAACAGACCCTCAATCCCTCACACATCTTCTACAGGCCCTGCAGTGGTATCTGGCAGAGTGTCTGGATCGAGTCTGCTCCGGCGAACTACATTACAGAGCTACAGCTGTCCGCTGGCGCCGACGGTACAGGTAAGAGTGATTATGGGTCCTCCATAACTTCAACGCGACTAATCATCTAAAGTGAACGCTACTGTCCACACCTCGAACAACGGCACCGCGGACGTTGAGATCAAGATCCTCAACGCAGATGGCAGCGAGCTGGCAGGCTCCGGTGGCAGCTCCAACACCGCGCTCACCTTCAAAGCCGAAGGCGCCAAATTGTGGACTCCAGACTCGCCCACTCTGTACAACGTAAGCGTCACCCTCGGCGACGATGTCATCAACAGCTATACCGCATTCCGAACTGTAAGCCGTGGCGAAGTCAACGGTATCCAGCGTCCCCTACTCAATGGTGAATTTGTATTTCAGTTCGGCACTCTTGACCAAGGATACTGGCCAGATGGTCTGTACACGCCGCCCAATCGTGAAGCTATGGAGTACGACCTTAAGATGTTGAAAGATCTTGGCTTCAACATGCTTCGCAAACACGTACGTTCGCACGGATGAATGCCCGCCATTATCTCCACTAACCATTAGATTAGATCAAAGTCGAGACCGCCTTGTTCTACCAATCCTGCGACCAGCTCGGCCTGATGCTAATCCAAGATATGCCGTCTCTCCGACCCTCACAAAGTCGCACGCTTGACAATTGCACCGTCGAGACAATCCTTCCTGATGCTGAGCAGCAGCAAGAATTCCAACGCCAGCTCGAGTTACTCATCCGCCAGCACCGCAGCTACCCCAGCATCGTCACCTGGGTCATCTACAACGAAGGCTGGGGCCAGATCACGGAAGGCGAATACCCCGAATTCGCACTCACGGACCTCGTCCACTCTCTGGACCCAACAAGACTCGTAGATTCCACCAGCGGCTGGTTCGATCACGGCGCCGGCGACTTCCACGACAATCACCACTATGCCAACCCTCAATGCGGCACACCCTTCTACTCCACTCAGTCCACTCCCTTCGACCCAAGCCGCATCGCTATCCAGGGTGAATTCGGCGGTCTTGGAGAGAACACAACCATCGACCAGTAAGTCTCGAAAAGCCTTCGGACAAACATCCCACCAATAGAACATCACAGCTAACGCTCCCCACACAGCCTCTGGAACGTCCAACAAGCAATCGACACCATCAATCAAACCTACGAAATCGACCAAACCAACGAAGCCTACAACTACCGCTCGCACCTACTGCTCACCGAGCTCGGCGACCAAGTCGAAAAGTACGCCTGTTCAGGCGGCGTCTGGACGCAGACGACTGATGTCGAAGGCGAAGTCAATGGTCTTCTGACGTACGATCGCCGCGTGCTGAGGCCGAACAAGGACCAGTGGCGCGCGGACATTCAGGCGCTGTACGATGCCGCGGCGGCGAGGATCAATGGGACGATGAGTGAAGGGCAGGGGTATGGCGCGAGGACGCAGTAGAAATTGCAGGAAGGCAGGCGTCTTGTCAGGTTGGATGAGCGCTTCCTGGGAGGAAGAAGTAAGGCCTAAGCTGTGCGCGGCAAAGGTCTCAAACTCACAAGCAGCGCGAAGTTATCCAAATGACCATCGCACCGAACTCGGAACGAAAGCGTGAAGTTATGGTCAATGTTTCGCGTGCCTTCCAAAATCGGTCTCGTGACATGGCATCAGAAGTAAACTCAACCCATCGAAGCCGGAACAGTTTATTTCGTCACTCCGACCTTGTCGAAATGGGTTTCACCCCCATCAATGATCTGCGCAACCAATAAGTAGGATAGCCTGAACTTTCCACATCTATTCTCCTGTTTAATTGCACATCACGCCTGTCCTGGACATGCAGATCCATGCTGCAAATAGAGCAACGCAAGCGTTTGACGCGGTTCCACGACATGCTGGCGCCTCAAGATGCAAAAACACCGCACACGACGCAAAGCAATGGAAGGATCTCAAAATTATTTGAAGAAGTTTATTCGCGAACCGTACTGTGGATCCGTAGTTCTACTTGTTTGTTGCAAAAGTGAAACCCAAGTCCCATCCCTATTCCTGTTTGATCCCAGACATACGAGAGCCATGCGCCAGCATGCGTGCATGCTTGAGCGCGAAGACGCAAGGAAAATATGCTGAGAGAGTGCCGCCCGGTGTGTATCGTAGAAAGCTCGTGGGAGCTGCGGATCCAAGTAACGCCGTTTTCCGAATACCGATACCAACATACGAGATGCCCGGGATACCGTGACCCAACGCCAGGCTTATATTATATCGAGTGTATCTCGACTCTAGAAGACCATCCGGCCCTTGCGCTCCAGGAAAGGACTGGGCATCTCGGCGACTTCGCCGCTCTCCACCAGGCGGTCCCACTTAGTCGGGCTCTGAGGTGCCTGACTAAGCTCGACGAGGGTACGGCCTTGCAAGGCGTTGCGCTGGGCGAGCTTCATCATGTCACCTGCACGGCGAGCGGCGGCGAGGGGGGTACGGTTGGCGCTGGGCGCTTTGGGTGCTTGGCGCGAAGGCGTGAGCTCCTTCTTCTGCGTAGGCGCAGCGCGCTTAGGTGAGTTGGCGAGGACAGGGACCGTGCTTGGGCGGGTGGTGTTCGATGGCGGGCGGTTCTCCTTTTCTGTGCCACGAGACGTGGGACGAGGAGCGGCGGCATCCTTCTTGGAGAGAAGAGTGGTGCGGCGGGTGCTGGCCTGTGGCATTTGAACCGGCATGGTCTGTTGGCGGCCCAGGCTGGGTCTAGGCTTGCGCGCGGCCGGAGCAGTGATTGACTTGAAGGGATCACCTTTCTTGTTTGTGGTTGAGCCACGGCTGGTGGGACGAGACGGTGACTCTGGCTCTTCATCGTCTTCGAGGATGTCGTCTGCGAAGGCGTTGTCGCCCTGCTCTGCGAAGAGGTCGGGTGCTGACGTAGCGATATTGAGACCGGATGACGGTTGAAGCTTCGCGGCTTCCGCAAAGATGTTACGGCGGAGAGGCTGGCCAGACACGCCCTGCTTTGATCGCAATTCTCTTCTGGGAGAAAGAGCCAGACCACGCAGACTGTTAGGCGGCATTGGGCTGGGATCAGCCATCTGGACGTCCATCGGAGAACCGGGGGCGACCATGTCAATTGCTGTTCTGGCGCGCGAGAATGGAGTTCGTCCGGTCCTGCGAGGTGGTGGCTTCACACGCTGTCCCAGAGGTGAGATGTCGTCGCCAAGGCTGAGGCTTGTGATTTCCGTCTCCAGGCTGTCATCTTCAGTCTGGCGCTCTGGAGATGAGGCTGCAGTGGCGATGGTGGCGAAGGATGATGTCTTGCTCTGCGGAGGTGGTGTGTTCGACCTGACGCTCACAGAGACACCCTGCGCGGCAGGCAGGCTTGCTAAGTGAGCTTGCAAGCGCCTCTCGACCTCACTCTCGAACAGCGCACTGAGTCTCATCTGCTCGGCGGAAATCTTTTCTTGGATTTCAAGCGTGCCTTTGCATTGCCACTCCCGCCTTACCCTTGCCTCCGCGTCCTTCAGCTTCGCAACCTCTTCCCGAAGTGTGGCATTCTCTTTTTCAGCATATTTCAGCTTTTCAAGCAAAGTCTCCTTCTCTGCGCTGTCAAGGCCGTGACCAAGCTCATTCTGGAGCTTCAGCCTTGCGTATTTGATGCCATTGGTTTGAAGCATTTGTGCGGTGTCGGGGCGCTCGTCAGGGTTGACCCTCAGACATGTGGCGATGATCATGCCAAGCTCTTTCGAGTAGCGTGATGGCAGAGGCTTCACTTTGCCGAGACGGATCTTTTGGATGAGCTCAAGATGGCTGCGGGCATTGAAAGGAGGCTCAAGTGTGCAGAGTTCGTACATGATGCAGCCAAGTGACCAGATGTCACTCTTGCCGGAGTAGCGCTCGCTGCTGCAGATCTCCGGACTCATGTAGAAAGGTGTACCGACGTAGGTGCTGGCGAAGTCGTGTGCTGACAGCAGCTTGGACAGGCCAAAGTCGCCTAGCTTGACCGTTGATCCGTTTGTGAGGAAGACGTTCTCGGGCTTCAGATCTCTGTGGATAATGATCTGCTCTTCATCCTTCCTACGGATGCCGACGACAGGTTTGGGTTGGTTGAGTTCTGATTCACGTCCCGGTGGTGGAGCGTCCTGGCCGGAGTGGCAGCGGTAGAGCGCGCTCGCAAGCTGGCTGAACATTTGCCATACGAAGTCCTGCATGGGTGTCAGTCATTTGTTCAGATGTAATGTCACGATTGACGAAGAACAAACCTCATCGGCATATGTGTGATTGCGCTGTAGGCGTTTGATGTATGTGCCAAGGTCACCGCTGCTGCAGTATTCCATGTAGAGATGCAACTCGTTGGACGCCTTGACGTGGTGTCGCGAGACGTAGCGAACGATGTTTGTATGTTGTAGACGCTCGAGGACCTTGATCTCGGCGTGCAGCTGCTCCTTCTCCCTCTGCGACATGGCAGCGTATGAAATCTCCTTGCGCGCCAGCACTTCGCCCGTCGCCTTTCTTCTGACCTTGCGGATGATACCGAAGGAGCCCTGGCCGATCTTGTCCAAGACCTCGAACTCTGCTGAGGGATCTCCATGCTCGACGGAAGTGCCGCTTCCTGCGCGTTTGATGCTGGTAGTCATGCTGTGCGAATGTGGTGTATGCTGGTTGGTGGGTGTCGTGTTTCGTGATCGTCTGTGTATATCCAAGATCCAGTTGGCGTCGTGCTATGCTGAGCGGTGCCGTGTATGGTGAGTGTCTGTGTATAGACTGCTGTATCTCCTGCCTGCAATCAACTGCGGGATACTGTTTCTTGTGCGAATGAGTGCGCTTCAGATTGGTATCATGTTTGCAAAAGAGACGGACGGATGCGATGCTGCAATGAGAGTGCGAGGTTAGCTGGTTAGTTGGGCGGCTGTCGTAGTATGTTGGCAGGATGGGAGGAGTCTCCGGAAGGAATATCAGGGACATGGTAGCGAGATTGAAGGCGGAATCGCGGCTAGCAGGCGTCAACAGAGCGAGCGTTGTTGGGGAAACCGCGTCCGGGGTGCTGAAGACTGCAGACAGAGCAACCCGCGCTGTTGCCGGGACTAGAGCGACGGTGCGTGCTTTTGCGGGCGGACATCAACGTCACATGTCACGTCACGGGGTCTGCACAGGATTCGGGCATCGTGGGATCGAGGCCTGACAGACGTGAACATCGTGAGATCGAGGCGTGTGTGTGTCAGATGTACAAGCATTGCTAGCGATACCCGACTCTTCCCTCCACCCAGCACAGTCCATCTTCTTGTTTGTTTTGCCGCCGTGCCCTCGTCATGTCCTCGCATCCCGAGAGAGAAGAAGAACAACACCATGGAGAAGAAAATAACAATTCCGCCACTGCCACCGAGGAGCGCACCACCACCCTAAAACACAACATCGAAAAGGCGCTGGCCCAAGAAAAACAAGACATCCAAGCCGGCCGCCTGAAGGATGAGAATCCTCTCGACAAGTCACATGACTTCTATCTCATGTGTGAGGCTGCCCGAAGGGGAGACCTGAGACTGGCACAGGAACAGATCACAAAAGGTGTCAACATCAATGCTCGCGATGAGTACGACTACACCCCTCTTATCCTGGCATCGCTATGTGGCCACTTCGAGCTCGTCCAAATGCTGCTCGAGCAGGGCGCCAAGTGCGAGCGAGACACTTTCCAAGGCGAACGCTGTCTCTACAATGCATTGAACGATCGCATTCGCAACCTATTGCTCAGTTACGATTACTCGAAGTCGACCGATCCGTTGCAACCGCTGGCCGCTCATGTCACTAGCTTGCTCACACGTGACTCTCCTCAGACGGCGGATATCACGCTGCACACCTCCGACATGAGCTTCCAACTGCATAAATTCGTTCTCTCCGCCCGATCGCCGTATTTCCAGAAGAAACTGCGTGAGAAGCCAGAGACAAAGTCATGGAAACTCGCCCCTAAAATCGCGACCGACAGTTTCGAGACCTGTATTCGGTACTTGTATTTCGGCGAAGCCAGTGTCCGCGGACAAGACACAGACGCCGCCGAGACGTTGGTGTTGGAAGGTGTCGACAAACTTTCGAGACAGCTGGAGATTCCTCAAGTCTTCGATGCTATCTTGAATCCAGGTGATCGACGACAGGCGCGGCAGCGTAGGCAGGATGAAGTTGAGCGTGGACGTGATCAGATGCAGTCATGGTTCAGAGAGCATGTACTGCAGAAGCAGTTCGAGGTCGATGCCGACAAGACGAACGAAGTCCAATGGAAACGAGACAACGCCAGCTTCGCAGATGTCCTTCTACTAGCAGATGTCACCGACGAAGACGAGTCCGATGAGACAGCGGATGCATCATCGAGCAACATCCCCGTCGGACCCTCACAGACCAACAACACCAACACCCGTCGAAAAACTCTCTTCCCAGCCCACCGAGCCATGCTCCTCCGCTCCGAGCTCTTCGCAACCATGTTCACCTCTCCCTTCCGCGAAGGCCAAATCTCGTCGGACACAACCAACAACGACACCACCACCGACTCAGCACCTACCCTCCAAATCATCCCCGTCGACTGCACCCCCGCCGTTCTCTCCGTCATCCTCACCTTCCTCTACACCGAAAATGCCTCCTTCCCGCTCTCCATCGCCCTCGACGTCCTGCACGCCGCCGACATGCTCTTCATCGAGAAGCTCAAGCAGCGCGCCGCCCTGCTCATCTCCACCCTCGGCAACGGCGCCAGCACCGTTACCGAGAACGAGCATCCGCGCGGCAACAACAACACCAAGCCCGGAGCAGCTGCCATCTCGCCATTCACATCCGAAGAGCACGAGCAACCCCTCGAGTGGATCTACGAAGTCGTCCGCTCCGGCTGGGACTGCCGCGTGCACCGCCTGGAAGAATTCGGCGCGCGCTACATGGCGTACCGCTTGGAATCGTATATCGACGACGAAGAATTCAAGGAACTGGTCCGCGAGTCCGCCGCGAGGATTAAGCTGCGTCAGGAGACCGATACCGTCGAAATCATCGACGATATCCGGTATTACCTCTCTGAGCGCTTCAGGCTGCGGTTCGAAGACTCCGGGCTGGGCGAGTTGATGGATGAGAATGCGCAGAAAAAGCGCCGCGGCGGCGATGGTGATGATGGAAGTGATAGCGGTAGCGATAGCGGTCTCGGCGGCGAAGACAACGACGACGAAGGCTACGCCGGTTCTCCGCCCGGCGCGGACACGGCGCCAGACATGGAGGGTCACGCGGAGGGCGTCGTGAGGACGCTAGATGGCGAGATCGCAGGCGATGAGTTTGCGCAGGACGCGATGAACTATCAGATTCTGCTGGGCAAGATCGATCAGTTGTTGGAGGAGTTGACGTTGGAGGCTTAGGTGCCGTTGTCGTTGGAGAGACGTGTATATTCATGAGTGGACGTATGCGGTGCTCGATCTTGTCCGCGTTTATTCCAAGATGGTGTGGAGCATATAGACTTGTGGACATAGGGAGCATAGCATTTCATCTCGCAATTCGTACAAGGCATGTATTTCACGATCTACGGCCACGTGGACTGAGGGATCTGAGACCGCTCAAGTTGATTGGTATATGAATGGTCCATTCTTTGGACTGTTTCTTTGAATTATTCTTCATTCTATGTGGTTTTCTTTGTTCCCCAACTTCCGAACTGCTGAAGCTTGGTTTTTCCCAACTATGTGCACAAATTTCCTCATTTTTTTAATATTATTGTCCCGCGATCATGTCGCATGATCCTTTCTCCATCCATACATTTCCTACGCGCCCAGAGGTCCACCCGCAGGCGGGGTATCTGAGCTGCTCGCACTGCTCCTCTCGCGGCTCGACTCGCCCTTGGTGTTGACCGGACGCTCGGTCTGTTGCGGCTGCTTGAGCTCCAGAGAGTCAGACTTGCCATCGATGGTGCGACTGGTAGGGCTACCGGCCTCCTCATCGTACTGCCTCCAGAAGTCCTTCTTTCCGTGCGCGGCGCGCTTGACCCAAGGAGGCAAGATACCACCGGGTAGCTTGTAGGTCCAGGGGTCTTTGAGGTGCTTGTCAGCGGGGCGGATGCGGCCGCCGGAGGCCTTCTCGATGAGCCAGATGGTGGTATTGATGAAGATGTACGCGACGATGCCGGCGATAAGGCCGTCGGCGATGCTGTAGGTGAAAGGCATCATGGTGATGGTGAGGAAAGCCGGGATGGCGTCGCCCATGTAGTTCCAGTTGATTTCGGCGGCGGCCTTGACCATCATGGAGCCGACGATGATAAGCGTACAGCCGGTTGCCCAGGGCGGGATGGAGGCGAAGATGGGCGCGAAGAAGATGGCGATGAAGAAGCAGAGGCCAGTCGTGATGGCTGTAAGGCCGGTCGCGCCGCCTTCTGAGATGCCGGCGCCGGATTCAACGAAGGCGGTTACGGGAGGGCAGCCGAAGAGGGAGCCGATGGTGACGCCGAAGGCATCGATCAGGTAGGCGACTGCAGAGCCTTCGAAATCCTGAGTTTCCTCGTCGATGGCGCCGGCGAAACGAGCCATGGAGTACATGGTACCGGTGCAGTCGAGAATATCAACGTACAGGAATCTGGAAAGAATATTAGCGTTGGTCGATCAATTGGAAAGAACGATGTGACATACGTAATGAATGCCAACCCAAATTGGCCACCATACGAGCCGATATTCCATTCCTGAACATTGAGAGTTCTCTGGATTGGGTGGAAAGAAGCGACCTTCTTAAAAAAGTCGAATCCGCTGTCTCCAAGCTCGGTGTAAGGGAAGTAGGTGACATCGGTGCCTCTGGGCCAGGAGATGATGCTGACGAGCAAGATGCCAATAATGATTGCGCCCTTCACGCGGAACATCATCAGGAAAACGGTGAAGAAACCACTGCAGAAGATACCAATCCACATTGTGGGGTTGCGCATCTTGTCGTAAGGAGGGCACATGCCGGTGTCAGGATCCTTGTTGTAATCATGGCAACCTGCAAGTTCCATGGGAGTAGAAGTGGCGCCAGTGACGGCACCGATACCAGCAGAGTAGGTGAGGCCGATGAGTGTGAGGTATAGACCGATACCGACACCGGTTGCAAGTTTGATCGATGAAGGAATAGCTCTGGCAAGCCATTGACGCATACCGCAAACGGTAAGCGCGACGAAAACGAGACCTTCAACGAAGACAGCCGTCAAAGCAACCTGGTAAGAGACAAGACCAGAGCCGTGGAAACCAACAACAGTGTAGGCGAAGTAAGCATTCAAACCCATACCCGGCGCGCAGGCAATGGGCATGTTGGCGAAGAGACCCATAGCAAAAGTCGTCAAAGCAGAGATAGCAGCAGTGGCAGTGACTAGATCGCGCTTGATTTCCTGAACACACTGCATGTACTCGACGTTGGTCGAGCAGTGATCAGCCATGCTTTCAGCAGGGCAGACGCAGGTGCCACCAGTTTCCGAGACAATCGTGCTGTTGACCGAGATGATGTAAGCCATGGCGAAGAAAGTAGCCAGGCCAGCGCGGATCTCCGTGAAGAAGTAGGAGCCCTTGCGTTCCTTAGGCTGCGAAGGGTATCAGCCCTGTTGGCATTGGATGGTTATATCCAAGTCAATTTTGTGGCGGCGCATCAACTCACGTGTCCAGAGCCCTCCAGACGGAAGTATCTGCCCACCGCGCTCTTAGCGACGGCGGCATTACCGCGTTGCACCAATTCCTTGACACCCATATTGTACAATCGTACCGTCGTCGAAACGTTCGATGCGTCAAACAACAACGAGGCGTTGTTGGGGTGTGCGAAATGTCGCAAAGACCAAAAAGAGTCACAGGGACGAGGATAGATGGAATTTCTTTCTCGTCAGAGTCGCGTGGCCAGGCGCGGGTATAAGAACCTTGTCACGCACAAAAGCTTTCCAGAAGCCTATCGCTCCCGACTATAGACCCTTCCCTAGCCCGCCATGCTCTGGACTGGTGGCGCGCCACAATGCACATTTTGCAATTGGTTGCGATAAGGAAAGGCGACGGCCCGCGGTGACTTGGCGAAGCTAGAAGCGAGGACGGAGGTGGAGCCAAGAGTCTCTCCCAAAGCCAGGTTGCTGGAGGGCAGATAGCAGGCGGCCGCCAGGGTCTGCATATCTTGACAATCTCGATATCATTTCTTTTGGCGCACAATTGTGAGAGTAATCGACTTCTGTTGCAGCCATGGCGTGAAGATCACCCTCTGATTGTCGTGACTGCAGACGAGTGTCTTGCTTCGCGCAATCGTCAACACGATAGCACATGGCCGCCCGCTGGTCTTGCCTCTCCTCTCCGCGGCAGGCTAGGGTACCTTACGAGGGCTGAAACGGCGCATTAGTTCGCGTCGCGTGGAGTCATTGCTCCGGTCCTCCAACGTAGGGCAACGGGATACCCTGGCATGTCGTAGATCTCTGCGCTATAGGGCGTGAAGGCAGGAGGAGCTGCAGCCGCCTGCAGATGTTGCAAATTCCAGGTAGTCAGCCATGCACCTGAAGCTTTTCCTATACTTTTCGGGACACACCACCGAGCGTTCTTCCTTGTATATTTAGGTTACATGCGTCAAAAGTATCTCCCAAGAGCTTCGAGCCCTTTGGCGAAAAGCAACGTGTAGTGCTATACATGCAGTAGTGTCGCAGTGTAAGTATCAATACGACAATAGCCGTGCTATGTACAGAACACTCTCCAGAACACTCTCCAGAGCTGAAAGGATCGCATGGTGCGCGTGTGCCCTATTGGCATCGGAAAACTTCCACAAACGAACAGCAGCACTTCGCTTGAGCTGGATGTAATCTGGATGGCGCTACCAGCAGGTTATAGACGAAGGGAGCGCGAGTCAGGCAGTAAGACGGAGGATTATTGAAACCAGCTGATCTATCTTCATGAGATTCCAAGGAGGAAGGAGGATTCTGGATTACGTGTTCGGCTCACTAAACAATTTGAAGCTGCCAATTGCTGCAAAAGTTTGGGTGCGACAATAGTCTTCATTTTATCAAGGGTTAGGTTATCAGGGTAGAGGCTGTCTGTACCACCACATCCAAGGTACAACATGAAGACATAAAAATAATGTATGTGGGCTTCAAAGTGATCCATAAGCGAATGGACATGTGCATGAAGAAGCACTGTTCATCGATCTTTCCAAAAGTCCAAGCCTACGATCGAATCTGCTCGAGCCTATAGAATTGTCGATTCTGTTCCCGTTTGCTTGTATTAGAGATGGCACGAGATGCTCGCGTTTAGCACGGTCTCCATTTTTGCTCTCGAAGATCTATCAATACAGAACACTCGTCCAAACATCCATACATCTCGTAGGGCCCTCAACAACGCGTTCCATATCCTCGAGGAATCTCCGAGCAACATCACCAGTGTCGTCCGCCACAGCCATAGACCTCGCCGCCGCAACCTCCCACGCACCATCGTCCAAGTGCGGCGACTCAATCCACCTCTCCTCCTCTCCTCGCCAGCCTACATTGCTAGCAAGCTCCGTCGCAATCTTCGGCT
This sequence comes from Cladosporium colombiae, assembly GCA_026122715.1. Classification (NCBI taxonomy): domain Eukaryota; kingdom Fungi; phylum Ascomycota; class Dothideomycetes; order Cladosporiales; family Cladosporiaceae; genus Cladosporium; species Cladosporium colombiae. The sequence continues at coordinate 33,466 of JAKZFA010000005.1, forward strand.
CAAGATACAACTGAACGTTCCCCGATTCTAGCGGCTGAGCAGCTTGTGCTTGCACAGCATGCAAATGCGCCTTCGCGCCCTCGTTCGAGACTCGCATTCCCCATTCCGCGATGAGCAGTTTAGTCGACGCTGGTTCCGCAGCAGAACGGACAGTTCTGAATAACTGTCCAACGTACTCCGTACTTTTCATGTACAACAGCGAATGAGCCAGAACGATGTAATCAGCAGCCCCGAGTTCAGTGTCCTGTTTCAAGGCCTCGATCGGATCGAATTGTATCCAATTCACTCTTCTACCAAGCCGAGATGACCTCGAGATACGATTCTGTGCTTCCCGCAGTGTCTCCGGACTACCATATTCCAGAGGCGCGGGATCGATGGCGTTGACTTTGCCTGTTGCTCCGACGGCCCAAGCGAGCGCCACCGTCATGTCGCCTTGGCCGCATCCAATCTCGAGGACAGTCTTGCCCTCGAGGGCATTTTTGGCGGTCTCGAGGCTGCTGAACCAGGTTTGTAAGATGTTGAGACGGTGTTGTGTTTGTGAGATTGCTATGCGGTGAGCTTCAGATTTTGGGGCTAGGGAGGGATTTGTTTGTTGGATTAGTGAGGTCGCGAGGTCGTTCAATTCTAAGGTAATTCTGTTTGACATGGTCGGGAAGAGTTGGTGATTTGAATGTGCGTTGCGTGCAATAGACATCGACTGGAAAGTCGTAGTGGCAAGACACGATATATCATTAGACTAACAGAATCCTGCCGAGGCTGTGATAAGGAGTCATATCAACCATGAAAGCTAGTCATAACCTTAGCGCTAACGCAATATGCAACATTGGCCAAACTCGCTTGTTATACAAGAACATTCAATCTCCATGTCGATGGTAAAGACCGACATATCGAACTCGAATCGCAATCATTCCCCACAAAGAACCCATCAATCTCAGGCCCTCTTCGCCGCCCACCCAACTTTCGCCACCCTGCTCATCAAAAGAAACATTCCCCCAACAAGCAAACACGCCCCAGCAAACACCTGCGCGTACAGATACGGCTGCCCCATCCCACGATCAACCCTCGCACTAACCAGCGCGCCTCCAATCGGCGTGCCAACTAAACACGCAACCCCAATACACGAGAAGATCCCTCCAGCCTTAACTCCCATCTTGTCTGGAGCAAGCTGCGCCGTCTCGCCTTCGACGCTGCTGGTCTCGAGGCAGAACGTGTAGACTGTCGGCGCGTAGAGGACTTGCACGCCGGCGCTGAGGAAGCCGTAGAAGCACGCGACGATCGTGAGACTGGCTTGGTTCGGGTTTGCGCTGATGGCGGCCCAGAACCAGATCATGGCGCTGGAGAAGAAAGCCGCCGGGATGATGGTGTTGAGAGGTCCGATGCATTTGTCTGAGATCAACGCTGGGACAAAGCGGCCTGGGAGGTTGGCGACGAGCATGAAGATTAGTAAGTTTGTGGCCGCGGTGTCGCTGAGGTGCAGGACTGTAGAGCCGAATGAGACAATGTAGACGAAGCCGAAGTAGACGCCGAGAAAGGTCAGGAACATTCCTGCGGCGGCGCAGAGGTAGGCGGGTGATGTGAAGGTATTGAGGTGCAAGGCGCTTTTCGCGGTGTGTTTGGCTCGGGGTTGGTTGAGGTGGCGCTGGTCTCGCATGCGAAAGACCAGGTTTGGAGGCATCATGGTCGCTGCTGCTACGCCGCCGATGATTCGAATGGTCGTTGCGAAGCCTTCAGTCACAAGGAAGTGTCTGGCTAGCAGGACGTATGCGATTCCTCCGATGCAGCTTCCTGCTGCACCAAGACCCATGGCCACTCCCATCTTGCGTTCATCGAACCAGCTCATAAGAGCAAGAATGCCAGAGCAAAACACCATTCCCATGCCAAACCCAGTGATAAGGCCTTGAGTCAGCCATAAGGTCCCAAAAGCCTTGCACCAGCTGCTCGCGAACAATCCCAGAATCATCAGCAAAGTCCCGCCGTGGAACATGTGCCGGAAGAATCCGAGATCCACAAGCCGACCCACCGGCACACCCAGCCCAAACACAAGTGCAAGCTGCGTGCTGCCGATCCAGGCGATAGTGGAAGGGGATGTACCAGGCAGGTAGTCGCGCGTGTAGTACGCTTGGAAGAGGCCAAAGGCATTGCTGATGCCCCAGCAATTGCCGACCACTAGCACGGCGCTGAGAGCGTGCAGCCATGCAGTACGGCCATTCAGAGGCTTGAGAGGGCGCGGCGGAAGCTCCTTGTCTTTCTTGTGCGAAGGCAAGGATGATATCGTGCTTGAAGTATTGATGTATGGTCCCTTGGGAGGAACAGGCGGTGGCTTTGGACCCATTGAACGGAGCCCAAGGATAGCTTCGGCTTTGTGAGGGTCTTCGAGGGTCTTTTGGCGCGTGGCAAGAGGCGCTGGGTAAAGCATATCGCTCGGTGGCAGGGAGAAGCGTTCAGAAAAGCGTGTAAGGCTGTCGCGGACGTTGCGCCTGGTTGGCTGGGCTTCTTCTTCGGAAGCTGTGTCCTTGATGCCTTCGAGAGGGATATCTTCGAAGTCATGGTCGCCATGTCCATGTGTGTCATGTTGGTAGAAATCCTGGTTGTACGGCATCGACTGTGAGCGCGTCGGGGTATTCATGTTGTACCCGAGTAGCCACGATCGCCGTGATGTCTTCTTGTCTGTTAGTGGTAGTTTGGGGGGAGTGGAATGTCTTTTGGGTGTCGCAGCACTGAGTCGGTTGGTTTTCGTAAACAAGGAGGCTGTTCTCGATGTCGCGAGACCATCGTCGAGGTCGACACCCGGGTCGAGGTTTGTTGACATGGTCGCGATGCTTCGAGGCTGATTGTGTTCGAGTCTCGTAGCTTCGAGTCTCTTTGTTGAGTGTATGTAGGTCGCGCCACCGAGTCGCTGCAATCCAGAAGTTTGCTTGCGGGAAAGAACGGCCTTGTCTGTCGTGAGTTATGTAGGTAATAGTGAGCTTGTACGACGCCTGAGAAGTGGCGCGCGACCAAAAGCGGGCGCAGTGAAATCTGCTCATGTTAATTTCACTGTGTCATAACGTCAGCCTATCATATCATGCCCGACGCTCCTGGTACATGCGACCAGTTAATGCCGTCGATGAGCTCACGTTCACCACGGCCGGCAATAGTTAATGATCAACCACATGAGGTGCTCTTTTGACTGTATTCCATGTTTGGCCGTAACTTGTAAGCTCCTGCGCTCAGACGACATGAATTATGTGCAATGGGAACGCCTAACACCGATGTGGGAAAATCCAAGAAGTGCAACAAGCCTAGAAAATGCTGTTGACGAGGTTGCCACCAATAGTGGCGCCAGCACCAAAGATCGTAGCGTTGCCCAACTTCTTGCCGAACTTCTTACCATTCTCCTCGAACTTGCTAGGAGCCTTGCCTTCGCCGTTGCCCATGCCTGATGGAAATTGATCAGCTTAAATAATATGGTGAAAGTTAATGACATAGCTTACCTGAAACCTCAAGAGGAGCGTTGCCGTAGTTGTTCGTAGTGCTGCTGGCCGGAGGCGCCTTCTCGTCAACCTTTACATATGAGCGAGGGAAGATACCCTCCTGGCCTGTGCGGGCAGAGCGGCCCTTCCACCATTCGGCGTTCATGTACTCGGTAACCGTGATCTGGTCGTTGGGCTGGAGCGCAAGGTCGCCGGCATCGGTAGAGTTGTAGGCGTAAAGAGCTGTCGCGTGGGCCAGAGGAGGGTAGTTGGCCTGGGGAGGAGGTCCGGGAGGAGCACCGTAGGCTGGTGGGGGTTGTGGTGTCGCAGCGGGCTGGGGTTGGTAGTAGCTGCCGTTCTTCTCGTCTTGCGCCCTGTCGCCGCTGTAGCCGTTGTTCTGGCCGTAGCCGTTGTTTTGTTGACCGTAACCGTTCTGGTTGTTCAGGTTCATGTTGTTCAGCGCAGAGGTCGGTGGAGGCTGAAGGGTGCCCGCCTGGGAGGGGGCCGTGGGCACTGCGCCCACGGAGATAGGCGCATGAAGGGGAGTCTGCTGTGGCAAGCGCTGGAGGAGGTCTGAGAGGGTTTGGGGAGTAATGATGCCGGAGTCGGTCAGGTATTCGAGTTCCTGGCAGTACATCGTTAGCCATGCATAGATTCGGCAATAAGAGGGGTTCATGCGGACATACAGCTTTGATGGTGCGGATGGAGCGGTTCACCATAGCGGTGTGCATTTCTTCGAGCGGCGCCATGATTGTCGAGATGATGGTAAGCCGATACGCAGATTATCGCACAGGAATCGCAAACAGAGGTCAGCGAGTGGTGGAGGTGGATGTGAAGATGGATGAGCACCCATAGGGCTGTGCTAGTACCAGAGACTAGCGTGCGTGGCGCGGGCTGCTTGCGCGTGCAGCGGCGAGGGCGGATCGTCGGATGCGTGTGACCATGTTTCCGAGACTCCGCGCCAAGAGGACAAGACATCTCTCCTTTCTTTGTCCTCTATACCAAGTCGGAAACAACGACAAAATCCAAGTAGGGATAGTCTACGGTTGTGTGAGATTGTTTCACCAGTGAGGTGCTATCGTATCGGGACCATCAACCAGCCGTTGCCGACCAAGACCACAATCACAAGCATATCCCAAAGCACATCAAACCAGTAAGAGTGATATCAAGAGAGATGCACATGTGCCAACTAGAGATCAAGAGACTAAGACTAAACCAATGCACTCAAACCCACTGCCAAGCATACCTCAAAACCCACATCTCCCTACAAAAACATCCTCCCAACCCGCCACAACACAACCTCCTCTCACTCCCCTTCAAGGATACTCAAACAACGCAACCGTCCGACAGAAAGTGTTCACATTCGGCCCTTCCGGCACCAAACTCACCCCGTCGACCTCCACCAGCGTCTGCGCCGCGATCGTGTTCAGTCCGAACAGGTAGATTGCCTCGCTCCCTTTGATCGTCACCATGAACTGCTGGCAGTTGGTCGTGGTGATGCAGCCGCTGTCGTAGTTGTTGAAGAAGCTGTACAGCCCGGCGCCGTAGTTGAAGATGTACGTGCTGTTGGTGATGGCGACGCCGTAGGTCTTGGCGCAGGTGGGCAGGAAGCAGTGCTCGAAGCCTGGGTCGTACCATTCTTTGAGCGGTTGGAAGGAGGCGAGGGCGTTGGGGTTGTTTTGCATGTAGCTGGATTTGGAGTTAGCTGGTGGTCTTTTTCTGTTGAACGAAAATACGATGGAGACTTACGCTGTTTCATGCTGAATGACTCCGATGAAGACGTTCTTCGAATTGGCAAAGTTGTAGTTGTACAACATCGAGTGCTCGAACGAGCTACCGTAGATCCAAACGGGACCAGGGTTCGACTCGACCAGCAACCCGCGGCCGTTGTAGATGTCAATCTGGTTGTGGTCGTCGAGGTCCATCTCGTGATCCGCCACCCAGCCCCAGTTGTTGGACATGATCAACGAGGCCGTCTTGGTGACGTGCATCAGCAAGAAAGCACACCAGCACTTCTCGGCGGCACCGTGTGCTCCAGCCGGAGTCTTCGCGCAGTTGTTGGATTGCAACAGAGTGCCGTTGGTGCCGCCGATGCGGAAGTGTGTGTCCCACATGCCAGCCGCCCCGGGCGACATGCCTGCGAGGTTCCACTCGATGATGATAGCACCTGGAGTCGGACCACGCGTTTCGAAGAGAATGTCGGTGATTTCGACCGCTCCCACATCTCCTGGCTGACCGACGCGGAAGGCGACTTTGGGGTTGTCCATGTCGCCAAAGTTGCCAGTGTCCATCACCATGAAGACGGGCCAAAACTCGCCGGTGATCTTGATGTTGATCGGACACTCGATGGTGTCCGTGATGATGTAGTAGCCGTGGTCAAAATACGCAATCTCGTCCAATTTGATCGAGTTCAGGAATCGCTGGACGCAATCTGTGTCATCCGTGTAGCCATCACCAAGACAGCCGAAGTCCATCGACGACTTGAATTTTTCCACAGGCACTCCTTCGTACTGTGGCTTGCTCCTGAGGAAGTACCGTCCGCGAGTATCAAGCAGATTTGGAGACTTGGGAATCGCTCCAGCCTGCTGCTGGACCCGGGCAGCTTTGGCAGCACGGCCGTAGCACGTGATGTTATTCTCCACGTATGAACTTTCGTACGCAGAGTAGACTCTTCCTTGTAAGAAATGATCGATTTTCCGATTGCCTGATGCAATGACAGTCAAGTTCGGGTAGGAGATGGCCGGGTCGGTGTTGACGAAGTCTACGTTGTCCAAGACTAGAGAGCCGGCAGATGCGGGCGTGCTCTTGTCGCTGAACGTTGTGAGAATGCCGACTTGCGCGTTTCTGATAGTTGCGTCTAGCAGGATGACCGATCCCGTCGCTGCAATGTCGCCTCCTTGAGTCATGTCGAAGCCAATAGGACAATCGTTGATCTCAATATCCTTGTACAGGAAGACCCAGTTCCAGTTCTGGAAGATGGCCGTGGCACATCTGTAAAATGTCGCGTTGACGATTGTGAATTGCTGGTTACCTGCGAAGAGACCAACGTTTCCGCCATAGAAAACTAGATCTTCCAGCCAGCCACCTGAACCATTGTCCATGAAGATTCCTTTCTGCTGGCTGCCGTCACCCGGTGTCGAGGGAGCCATGATGAAGACCATGTTCTGCAAGCTAGTTGCTTGCGCCACTTGCCAGTGGATGCAATGGACTGCTCTATTCGGTGGGACGTCACTGATGTCGATGACGAAGTTCTTCACCTGTCTCCACATGTTGTTCTGGTTCGCGTACCAGTTGAAGCCAAAAGGCAGGTAAACGTTGGAATCGAGTACTCCGATCTCGTCAAACGATGGCAATGCCTTCAAGATTGGCAGATTGTTCGCGTCACCCCAGAGTGCCGTATGGTAGTACATGATGATACGCGTGGAGATCATGTATGTTCCAGCAGGAAAGTACACGATGACAGACTCGGAAAGGCGACTGTCACATCCTAGACCACACCGATTGCCGAAAGAGTTGGCAGCGTTGATGGCAGCGGAGTCGTCTGTCACGCCGTCTCCCTTCGCTCCGTAGTCTTTGACGTTCCTCCAGATCACAAAGTTTGTCTGGTTGCCATAAGGCGTCTTTCCTTGACGCTTGATCTGCGACACCCAGTAAGGTGTTCCTGAGCCGTAGCGCTTCTCGTGTCGGTGCGTGTGTGGGGGCGCCTCTTCCAGTTCATCAACGACTGTTTCGACCTGAGGCCCGACAAGGAGGTCTGGTTCTCGCATCTTGAGATCGAATTCGGTCAAGGCATGGTCTTCGAGGGATCCCAGGTTGATTTCGTTGAAGGCAACCGCTGACGTTAGGATCGCGAGCAATATCGTGATTGTAGCAACTGCATTACGCAGTGTAGTTGATCGTGCCATGGTTGGCCACGTATTGGCCCAAAAGAGCAACAGAAGTTGGGTGATTTTGCCGTTAGTTGGGGGAAGGGGACGACAGAGGCAAAGATGGCGGAGATACCCTGTAAGAGCGAAAGTCAGAGAGGCTGGACAACGCCGTACATTTCGTGTGAAGGTGTATCTCCTTGGGCGACGCGTCTGTCAGCCATGTTTGGGCCATAGCTGGAGTGGAATGTAAGCTTCAACCACGAATGCCAATCATCAATTATTGCCACGCAAGGGGGTATCTGGCTCATTTTTCACTTCCATCGCCAATATTCGTTCAAATGTGATAAACGAAACTGCACACATATGTCCTGCTGCTTGTGCAGCGTTGGTGCTGTATTCGAACGGAGATGCATCGCGAAACCTGGTCATGCTGGCAATTTATGACAGGTTGTCCTTGTGCACGGCTATCAGTAGGTTGAAGGTGAGCCTCACATCTGGCAAACCTGCCCGTCTGATCGAAAAGTCAAATATGCCGACGCCTCGAAAGAGCAAAACCCTCACGGCTCTCTGACACGACTCCGGGGCGCGATAGAGACCCAAGTATGAAAGGACACTAAGTCAGCGCAACTCATGGCTCCAGTCGATGGCCTCTCCGTCTTGGTCCTGCCGGATGCTAGAGTGATGCCTCTACGCGATCTTCACCCTTCACGGGTGCAAAACAGACTCCTGATGCATGACCCGAGTTCTTCCAGCTGCCCCAACGCACGCTAAGGACTTCAGGCGGCGCGGGAACACAGTCACTACCGTGTTTCTTTGACCACGATGAGAAGCCTCAGGCCCGAGGAGTCGCGTGACCGCGTTGGTTCCCCATGAGATGTCCGCTCTCCATTAAAGCCCAGCCCGCGTCTCACCACCACAAGTTGCGAGTGTAACTTCGACCACCCACACCACCAACAACAACAAGAGGTATCCTTCGACACCTCTGCCACCATGGCGGATCCTCTAAAAGCCTTGTACAGCGAGGTTCTCTGCAAGGCAAAGGAACCACAGGTAGAGTGCCCGCCGAAGAAATCTAAATGCCCCGTGTGCTGATCCAAGTCTTGAAGGCTAAGCAGAGCAACACCACGCGCAAAACTCTTCCTGGCGCTGCGAGCGTACAGCGACCATCACACAAGTTTCCTGTCCTTACCTCTGCCAGCATGGCAAATCCTCCGAAGAAGCAGAGGAACGCCGCACGCAAAGCTCCCCCTGGTGCCGCAGGTATGCAACAGCCATCGCCGGAGGTAGCTGTCGGCACTTTTTCCTCCACGTCAAACGCTCTTCCCTCGTCGTCTCCGCTGGTCACTTCTGGCAGCTCACAGGTACAGTGTCCTTCGTCGGCATCGAAGTGACTCACTTGCTGACAAAAGTGCTCAAGTTTGCCGAGTCCAAGACCGCACGCGTGGCAGATGTACCAAAGACCTTTTCGTTCGCCTCAATCACCCGCAAGGCCGTGGGTTTACCGGTATGTTGTCGTTTCTTGATATCAATGTGCCTTCTGTGCTGACACGTTCTCCGAAGGTCTCTGATAACGAGACCACATACATGCCTTCCGGAGTTGCCACCAAAATGCCGTGCAACGTAGATTGGAAGATCCGACAAGCAATGATCGCCGCGGCGAGAGTTTTCATCCACCTTCCCGAGGATTTACAAACCAATGTAATCGAGCAGTCGGTGCCGGATCGCATGATGGGTTTCAACGTGACGTACCCAAGGGTAAACCGTAGGCCCGGGTCGTGGTCGCCACTGGCGCTCCTAGGCGACCACCTTCACCGTCTCAAATACGTCAAAATCTTGCTGAGGAACACCGAGGTGCACATCCGCAGCATGGATGACATGCGATACCTTTGCAACTGGCTGTCGGCTATCGACTTTGCGCCTCTGCGCTCGGACATCCTTAACGATGGGTTCGATGCCGTGCGCCATCTGAGTTTCACGGAGTTGTCGGACATGCCGGATCAAACCCTCCCGATCTCAGATGGAAAGTACAACTCTGCGGCCCACATGCCAATCCAGGCCTGGAAAGATGCACGCTACCGCTTTGACTCCTCCGGCAGCAGGTCGACGTGGAGCGACTGCGTCGCCCTCACGCGTCTGTGCAAAGATCTTCGCAACCTTGACCTCCGTGTGCATCTCTCTGAAGAGCTCATTGCAAGGCTCCACGAACATGACAACATGGAGGCGGTGTTGAACATTCGAGAATACTACAAGCATCCTCACGCGCACCAGATCATCAAATTCCTGGACCTGCAGGGGTTGAGGACACTGCGCGTACTGTTCTATGATTACTGGTGGCTGAGTGCTAAGCCCAGTGAGGAAAAGCTGCACATGCTTGCTCACTGGCTGGAAGAGCAATTCGACTCGCGTGGTCAGAAGGTTGAGGTGGAGGCGAAGTTCGAGTGGTACGAGGATATGTACATGGGGGGAGACAAATCGAGCTTTCCAAATCGGAGGTGGTGAGAGCAGGGAGAACCATTTCCGGTTCTGTTTTCCTCTTTCTTTTCTATTATCTGCATGCGATACCAAAAGCCGAAGAGCTGATCCTGCCAGGTATGAAGGCCGAACTAGCCATGCCTGCGGCGGGAATAGGTCCTCCAGAAAGTTGTACACTGTTGAGCAAGTGAGCTGGACATGAGTGCTTTAGACTGTATACAATTCTGCGTTCATGCCCTTTTCGCGAAGGGGTATTTCCAAGGCTCGGGACCTGATGAGATCACGCCAGAAGCTGTGTCCAGACTACTCATGCCAGGTGAAGCTGAGATAGCAGTTGTTTGGCTATTTCCATGGCAAGACACGTGTTGGTCGCCGCTGTGAGTTTTGGACGATTTTCCATACACATGCATACGGATCAGGCAGATTTCATGTCATGGTGAGTGAATGTGAGGATGACAGATTCGGGTGTCCCTTGTGGACATGGACTCGGACCAGACATGTGGGGCCGACCTCGCAGCGGCAGCAGCAGCAGCATCATCCTCGCATGCAAACATACCAGGCGTTGACTTGTGACATTGCTACCAAAACCTCCACCTCGTGCAATACTCACCACTATACACATTCGCTTCCTGGCATGCAGCCGCGACGTACAAGCATAGCTGCAGCCGGCGGCGCACAGGCAGTATGCTTCTACGACCTCACCCTGGGCGGCTGACCCTGCTACGTGCGCAACAACCACCACGAACACGCCTTATTATCAGACTACCTCTCAGCCATGGCCTCCATACCACTGCCATACGGCAAGAGCAGAGGCGCTCGCGATCACCCCAAGCGGGCACCATGACACCCGTCCCGGACGAAGACCGCAGACCTGCAAAGCAATCGCCCTTCTACTTCCTCACCGGCTACGCAGGTTGGGCCAAACGACCCTCACGTCCCTTTCCGCCGCCGTTCTTCTCTCCGCCTTCGGGCTCTTTCTCAGATCCGCTCTCGACACATAACCGCAGCCGTGACCGGCGGCCGAAAGTCAACGGCGAAATGATCCTCGGCGTTACGAATGGCGACGATGCGATGCTGGTAACTGAGAACCTCTTAGCGGCAAATGACGGAGTCGGAGCATGGGCGCAGAAAGAGAGAGGACATGCGCCGCTCTGGAGCAGACTCATCATACATTTCTGGGCAACGGCGGCGGAGAAAGACGGGATCGGAGCAGCAAGTACGGGCTTCAGCGTGGATGCGAAGCAGGCAGATGGAGAGAACAAGCCGGATCCGGTGCGTTACTTGAGTGAGGCTTATGCGGCTACGAAAGAAGCGTTGGGTCCTCCGACAGAGTGGTTTGGGACCACAACCACGTCCTCGGCACTGTTACATTGGGAACAAGACAAGCCGACATTGTATGTCACACAGTTGGGAGATTGCAAGGTGCTGGTTCTTCGGCCGGATCAAGAGTACAAGGGAAATGACGACGTGTCAATCGATGAGCAGGAGGACATAGGTGGGAACGTTGTCTTTGCAACGAAGGAACAGTGGCATTACTTCGACTGCCCACGTCAACTTGGCACGAACTCGCCAGACACCCCGGAAGAAAACGCTGTTCTCGATGTTGTCACAGTACAGGAGGGTGATATTGTGCTAGCAATGTCCGATGGCGTCACAGACAATCTGTGGGAACACGAGATTTCAGCAAACGCACTCAAATCTCTCCGCACGTGGGTAAAGAAACACGCTGCGGATGAAACAGCCACTGAGAAATCGAACGGTGTCTCAACAGAGGCTATGAAGTTCCTTGCACAGGAGCTTGTACTTGCTGCAAGGCAGATTGCCGAAGACCCATTCGCTGAGAGTCCCTTCATGGAGAAAGCCGTTGACGAGGGACTGGCCATCGAAGGTGGGAAGCTGGACGACATTAGTGTTGTCGCTGGCTTTGTGAGAAAACGCGATATGACTTGAACGAGAACTACGACTATGGACAGGAGATCAGCCACAACAAAGACCCCAGAGGCAATACCACCAGAGTCCCAACGAGGCATTGTTATCTTCATCGATCAAAGGACGTGGTGCCACCTTCTCGGCTGTGGTCGGAGGTGCACGTACAATGACTACAGCACGCTGCGCATCACGTTCGACCAGGGCTGCCACCACTACAACCCTAAACCTCGGTCTGGAGCAATGGGTCGTATGGCTCGAAAACGAAAGTTCTTTGGATGAAGAGGACAAATAATAATAGCACCAGACATGCTGGACGAAGGGAATTGGCAAGGCGCAGGGGCTGTCTAGGTTGGCAAGCGAGTATATACAACTATTGACTATGACAATAACAATCGACACAATGATTGTGTTCACGTAGACTGTCCGTTGTTTCCCTCCCAAGTTGCCTGCTAAGCATGTGTATATGTATATGTATATCCAGGCACGGGCCAGCTTCCACTTCAAAGAAACGCCCCGCATAACCCTACTGTAACCATCGATTATGACATCGTGTGCTCAACTTCAAGATCGTCCACTCCACCACTCCCCAAACGAGGAATGCAATGACCTCCACCGCACAGCTCGCTGCCTCATTGGCAAGCGTTACCGACTCTCTCAAGAGCACCAACTCCCTCATCACCCGTCTCGCAAGACTCACATTCCCACCGGGCGCAGAACCGCTAGACGACGAAGGCAATAGCGTACGCATCGAGCTCGCCCAGGACATTCACGAAGGCCTGAAGCAATTGGAAGAAGACCTTGAGCTATTACGCGGCGACATCGAAGACTCCACACCCGTAGCAAGAGCTCCAGCGACTGGTCGCTTGCGCAGCGGCAGCGTCAGGCATAGCAGTAAAGGCCAGGAACACGAACGTCTGGGTACACAAGTCGTCCGCTTGGGAGAAGATCTGAAGAACGCAAGAGGAGCTTTCCGCCGCGCGCAGATCTCTGCCAAACGCGCTGCCGACGAGTCCAAGGTCAAAGAGCGTGAGCTTGTCTTCGCCAGCCTCCAGCAAGCGTCTGACCCATCCACTCCGACTTCAACCTCTGTCAACGGCAGCACTGCAGATCTCTTTGCTGGCCGCTCTTCGCTCCAGAAACGCCAGCAACAAAAACACCTCACGAAAGACGAGCTCCTCGTCGCGCAATCCTCAGACGTCACCTCTGCTCTCCGTCGCACCACAGACCTCCTCTCCACTGAGCTCGCGCGCTCCCGCTTCGCGCAAGAAACCTTCGACGAGAGCACCGCGGCGCTCAAAGATCTCGGGGATACTTACTCGGACCTCGACAGCGTGCTGAAAAAAAGCCGCGACCTGCTCGGGACACTTCTGCGAAGCCAGAAGAGCGATACCTGGTACCTCGAAACCGCTTTCTACATCCTCCTCGCGACGCTAGCGTGGCTGATTTTCCGCCGCATTCTCTACGGGCCGTTCTTCAAACTCCCGCTGTTTTTGTATAACGTTTTCGCGTTTATACTCAACTGGACGGTCCTCAAGCCTCTTGTCTTCCTCTTGACTACCGTGGGTGTCATCACTACCGAGCCATACACAGCTTCGCGAAGCACACAGGTTGAATCCTCGACTACACGACCGCCACTCATCATCCAGCCAAGTGCCTCGGGTCGAGCTCCAGTTGTCGAAGGCATGGCGGACGATATCGCACGCGTGGGCGGTGTGCGCTCTGGTGCTGGTGGTACCGGAGCAAAAGTTGGCAAGAAAGGGGAGCTTAGGGGTGAAGAGAGCGAGAAGATTGGCAAGATGGCTGACAAGGTCACTCGTGGGGACGGCACGGTTCTGGAGGACCGAGGCGATATTCCGAAGAATCCGAAGAAGAAGCAGTTTGAGGCTGATGTGGAAGACGCGAAGCATGCGGAGGCGGAGGGGAAGGTTAGGAAGAGGGATGAGTTGTAGATCGGTATATGAAAACTTTCTCGAAGGCAAGTTGTGTTGGCCGCACAGTTGATGTCAGCCATATCGGATGCCAATAATTTTCCAACTTACGCCACTTTCTGTGACAGGTCATTGAGTCTGAGGGCTTCATTTTCTGTCAATAGTGAACAAACTCGGACAACCTGGCTAGCAGAAGGCAGATGTGGACACTTACCCGTCGTACGTTTCACGGTCGATGGACACCAAAAAAATGGAGAATATGCACGTAGTTATAGGACGAGCAATGCATCGCGTTGCGATTACACTGCCGCTGATTCAATGTCTAGGTATTGAATCAATGTTTATTGAATTATTGTTCGCTTCCGCGCATCCATGCGGTCTAGCATGCGCGTACATGTGCTCTACATGTCCTTGTGTCTTCCGTGCTAGTCCACGGATCACCCTTAGCACTACTCTTCTGCGAAGACTCGGAAACTCTGCAGACATCTCAGTACCGGAGCAAACGGAATTTGGCATCTATGTCTGATTGTCTTTGCACAGAAGCCACGTAGACGTGAGCAAGCTCGCCGTACCGACCTCTCATCCGGTGCCAAACAGCATAAGTTCGATCATCGCAACGAGTATCGCACCACAACCTAGTCCCAATACACAGCCTGCTGATCCCCAGGGAACTCAATCACCTGCTCCAAACCAGTATACCTCCACCTCGAAACATATGCGCTGAAAGCACCCTCTCCAAACCTGCCATTGCTACTTGCATAAGCGCCAACCACAACACCAGAATAATACGGAACCAGGTAATTGCCTCTCGTATACCCATAAACAGTCATCTCCGTCTCCTCCTCACACCCACCCAAACCCGCAGAGAAAGCGTAATGCGTAGTATTCACTGCCTCGACTTGCAATCTCACTTTCCGCCCCAGCAGAGCTTCGGGCATCGGGAACGCTTCGTCGGTATACTTGAAGCGCTCAGGCAGGCGGTAGGTCGTCGTGCTGATACCGCGGAACCGGATATGCGGCGACACGTCTTCTGAGCCGTTGGCTTTGAGCATCGCGACGCTGATGTCAAAGTGCTGCGCTTGGTCTTGCAGTGCGGTGACGCCGACTTCGTTCTGTTCGCGCGTGAGCAAGCCGTCCCATTCGACGTCGACGCTGAAGCGGAAGCGCGTGTGCTCTTGCCGTCTGGCAACAAAGGTCTGGCCAAGTCCGCGGGTCGAGTCTGCGTCCCAGGCGGTTAGGTTCAGGACGGAAGATGTCAGTTTCAGCGTGTTGTCGTGGCCTTCTGGTGAGATGGCGTAGTTCTTCTGCACGGGTAGACGCCAGTAGAAGAGGTTCGAGGGCAATTGGCTTCCAGGCTCGAAGTCCACCACATCGTCTGCGCCGCTGAGACCGCCTTCGCCTTGCTCTGGAACAGTACCCGGACTGGGATCAACAGGCAGGACGAAGTCGCCTGTCATAACGCCAGAGACATTCTGGTACGTCGGCCATTTCCCCTCAGCCCACTTTACCGGCGTCAAAACCGCTTCCCGGCCCATAGGAAAGATCCAATTATACGGATCGAGATTGTAGCTGTGACCCGCACGCACCGCCAGCGCAATAGCCCAATACTGACCCAGCTGATCAGTAAAGATATCCGAGTGTCCAACAGCCTGGAAGTACGAGTCGCTAAGATATCCGCTGAGAACAGGATTGTTTGGATCGCCTTCATACGGACCGTAGAGATTCCGCGACCGAGCGAAATTGCTTCGATGACGCTCTCGCGTGCCGCCTTCGGCTGTGAGTAGATAGTACCACCCGTCTTTCTTGTACATATGCGGTGCTTCGGGCGAAGGCAAACCAGTCCCGTTCCAGATATCGACCAGCGGACCCGAGACCTCGCCGGTTTCGAAGTCTAGAGCTGCTTGCCAGATTGCTTTGCCGTCGATCGAGCCGGTCATGTATGTCTGTCCGTCATCGTCCCAGAACGGCGAGGGATCGATGCCGGGGAAGTCGAAGTGCACGGGGTCAGACCATGTCGACGACTTGTAGGGATCGTCGCTCGTCATGATGAAGTTGTCCCATTTGGTGTAATTGTTATTGTACAATGCTTGGTTGGCTAGAGTTGTGAAGATGTAGAACTTGCCATCTCGATAGCGGAGAGTTGGAGCGTAGATACCACTGGTTGCTCCACGGGGCAGGAAGGCTAGGGCGGGCAGCTGCTCTGGTCGACTGAGGGCATTGGAGATGAGTTTCCAGTTGATGAGATCGTGGCTGGCGTAGATGGGAAGACCGGGGAATGTGATGAAGCTCGAGAATGTGCAGAAGAAAGTGTTGTTCAGCTCCGGTACGTGAGTGCACGTAGGATCTGGATGGAAGCCGCTAATGATGGGATTTTGGTATGTGGAAATGTTTTGGGCGGAGCCATGCAACGTGAAGAGTGCGGCCGCTATGCCGGCTACTGTTGATCGCAGCATTGTATACACAACGCGTTGAAGTCAGACGTAGCAGGTCGACTTATTTTGATGGAATGCCTACCCATGGGAGCTTTCGACACTGCCTTTGAGAGCTCTATAAGTAGTCGATCCTCCGACCGACCATATTCCCCTCTTCAGTTGACTGTCGGGCATTATTCATAGCGTGTACCACATCACGGCCATCGATAGATTCCCCTTGCTATCAGTGCGGGGAATCACTCCTGCCCAGACTGCTACACTGCCGCATCGTCATTGAAGGCTCTTTCCATCATGGCAGTAATGTGGTTGGCATGATGCTGCAAGATCAGGCATGCGGGGTGAGGTTCACGTTCAGGCTGAATCCGGGCTAGGAGTATTGTGAGTCCGTAGATCAATGGACAAGAAACTCCAGATCTCGTTGCCAGCTATACTAATTATTGAGAGTGACGATAGTATTATCACATCAAGTTTGTCGGAACGATTTTTTGTAAGCTTCAAAGAACGACAGAGTACCGGACTCAATCGTTCTTCTTCGGCGATCTATAAGTATGTAAGAATCGTGTACATGTGCCGAAATGAAGTAACGTCTTCTTCCCCCTATCTTCTCCTCCGCTCAATGTCTCAGGAGCAATCAACCCTACCACTCGCACTCTTCAGCGAATATCTACTGAAGGGAGCTGACAAGCGAGGTGTAGGCCTCCTTAGGCTGGAAGCTGCCGTCGAAGAGGAGCGGGTTCTCACCGGGCCTCCAGGACTGGGCGTCAGAAACACCCCAAGCAGTGATACCAACGCAGTTGTCGAGGTCCAAGCAGGCTTTGGTGACGGCCTCGTAGTCGGAAGCCTTGGCGCCGGCGATGTCGAGCTCGGTGATGGCGACCTCGGGGGCAACGGCGGCGAGAGCCTTGAGGGCGTCGGCGGTGCCGCTGGAGGAGGACAGGTGAGATTGGGAGCCTGTGGTTGTGTTAGCTGGATGGTTCCTGACACAAATGATTGATTACAGCTCGACGTACCAATGCCATCGATGGGGACACCAGCGGCGATCCACTCTTTGACCTTGGCGGCGAGACCGGTAAGCTTGGGGTAGGTGGCGCTGTCGAGGTTGTAGTCGTTAATGTAGAGCTTGGCGTCAGGGGCGGCCTTCTTAGCAGCGTTGAAAGCGATGCTGACAAACTCCTCGCCCAAGACCTGGGAGAAGACGGAGTCACGGAGGGTACCGTCCTCGGCGAAGATCTCGTTGACGACGTCCTGTGGAACGGTTAGCTTTACGGTCGATAGATTCATTCAATGGATTCTACAACTTACCCAAGCGAAGCACTTGCCCTTGAAGTGGCCGGCAACCTCAGCGATGTGGTTCTCGATCACCTCAGTGAGCTCAGTCTTGTCGGAGATAGCCTTGACCCAGTCAGGGAGCTGCGAGTGCCAGACGAGAGTGTGGCAACGGAGCATCTTGCCGTTCTCGGCAGCGAAAGCAGCAGTCTTGTCGGCAGTATCGAAGGTGAACTTGCCACGGGTAGCCTCAAGAGCATCCCACTTCATGCTGTTCTCGGGAGTGATTTGACCGAAATCGGCGTTGATGATCTCGGTAGTCTCAGAGGAGCTGAGAGTGCCAGGGTCGGCGCAAGTACCGAAATACTGCTTGCCCTTGCCGACGAACAGAGCGTTCAGGCCCTTGGCGTCGGTGGACTTGCCAGTCAGGCCGGAAGCCGAGCTGGTGGTGGAGTTGGCGGAAGGAGCCTCAGCAGAGACGCCGGTCGAGAGAGCCGGGGCGGCAGAGGAGACGCCTGTGGCAGCGGTCTGGACGGGAACGGCCTCGGCGGCAGAGGAGGATGAGCCATCGACGTAGACAACGGGACAGTCGTTGGAAGCGGCGGCGGCGGCAGCTACAGCGACGCCAGTTCCGGCGACACCAGTGCCAATGGGAGCGGAGCCAGTGCCAGTAGGGTAGGCCGGGGAGGCGACAGGAGGAGAAATCTCAGTAGGGGCTGCGACACCACCCGCGGCGGCGGAAGAAGCACCAGCAGCAGGGGCATTGCCACCCCAACCGCCATTGTTGCCCCATCCACCACCATTACCCCAAGAGCCAGCCCATTGAGGCTGGGCAGCAGGAGCCGCGACCGCGCAGCCAGCGACGGCGGCGGTCAGAGCGAACAGGTCGGAACGCATGTTGTGTAAATTTTCGGCAGGATTTTGTTTATTGGTATGAGGAAAACGAAGGAAGAACTTGACGAATTGGATCAATGAACGAATGAGTGTATGAACAAAGCGAGCCAGTCGCTTGAACGGTCGGTAGTAGAAAGAGCTTGATAGAGAGAGAAGAAGAACCAAGCAATGCTAAGCGCAGGAAAGGCTTCTTGTACTTACAGCGCTCTCCTAGCAGGAGCAGGTATGGGCTAGTAGTGAAACACGTCGTACGCCATCATCACAGCATATGCTGATAGTGGACCAGAGGATCATGACTATCATTTGTATGGTGGCATCAGATAAAGAGATCGGCCAGAAATAAACGAGGTCGAGGTTGGGTGCTTCGGGGAGCCACGCGGTATAGTTGCTTGTAGTTGCTTCACATTGGCAAGCGGCGCGTGGAGATTGCGTGTGGAGACGTATAGATGAAACGTCGCTTCGGCATTGCGCCAGCCAAAGCAGAAACTTGTCCGCGACGAGTTTGCAGCGCATCCACTCTGCCTTATTACCTGAGCCGACGCGAGCTTAGCCGCAAAGCAAAAGGGAAACAAGACATCGCGCCAAAGGTTGGTGGCTGCGATGGCATTGCTTGCCCTCTCCAAGGTCGAAACATCCCTTGTCCGGAAGGTCTGGGCCAGAGCATGTTTGTTCTCGTTTCTTCGGCAGATGATGTGGCCCCCATATCGGTTCTTGGCGTGGGACCATAATGTGGCGACGAGTCCTGTATTGGTCTTGATACAGAGTTCCTAAGGCCTGGCAGTCTGGTGCAGGTTCCTTGGTAGTCCAGTCGGCTTCACTCAGTCGACACCGTGCTCATAGAAGAGGCATGCCATGCCGTAGGATGATGAGACGACAGTATTCTAGGCGGCCGCCAAAGGTGTGCGGTGTCTATGCTGTGACGGAAGTCAACAGTTCCCCTTGAAATGAGTGATGAGGTGGGCGAATCCGGCCAGGCCGAGAAAGAAGGCCAACAGGCCCCGCGTGTAGAAACAACGAGGACCACAGCCGCGAACGTCGAGGACCTTATATATGCAGCCTGCAAAAGCCCTATCGAGGGCTCGCAACGCCTTTGCATGAGTAACGGTTCACATGTAGGGTTGCAGAGGGCTGGGAAAGGAAGGTCGATGTAGGGTTTGGCGTGCTCCATGCTTGCTTGGAGCCAGCTAGACATGCAGCTACGCGCAGTGATAGAAACCTCGAGACAAAGAGAAGAAGATGCCATCTGGCAATCCTGTACAAAAATACATGATGTATTGTGTTATGGTCAAGTGAATCTGAATAATTTTTGGTTTCCTTTTTTGTCGCAGAGTGGCACTCGGTCCAACATACAGGCCGTCCCGTAACGTACACCTCACAACCGCATCCACATCCCAAGCGCGCGCAGCGGGAAGTTTTATTCAAATGTTTTTAATACAATAGTCTTGTGTTCAGACAATGATGAGCAGCGACGTGGATCCCTTCCTCCTTTCCCTCCGCCACCCATCCCGCGACCATTTTTGTTTGATATCGCCGGACCTGAAAAAGATCTGTCCATGAAAAAACCCGTACGCCAATTCCCCAGCCTATGCAATACATAAACAACGATCAGACAAAAAAGCAGAAGCGTTGATCTATCCTTCTAGCCTCCCAGCCCGCCGATCGCCACCGCCACAGTGAAACGGTTTTCTTCTCTTTTGATCTTACACTTTTTTTCCGCCTTGAATTGTGGTGTACAAGAAAACAAAGACACAAAGAAAAATTAGGTAGTACGGCTTCTTCAAGCCTTCTTGGCCTCCTCAGCCTTCTTGTCAGCAGCCTCGGAAGCGGCCATGGCGTTCTCCTGCTTCTTGACCTCATCCTCGGCCTCGTCGATGTCGTCTCGGTCGTTGGGGACCTGCTCGCCACCGCGGGCGTCGTTCTGCGCGGCTTCCTCCTGGATCAGCTCCTGTTGCTCCTTGAGGACTTCCAGACGCTGCTTGTTGGTGGCGGCGCCCTCGGCGTTGTGGACTTCAAGCTCGATTTCGTGGAAGAGCTCCTCAGGGATGGAGCTGAGGACGGCTTGCAGGGCGTCGAGCAGGGAGTCGAATTCGGCTTCCTTGCCTTGAGTGTACATGAAAGCGTTGCTCAGGACCAGGAGGGTGGAGGGAACGCCGTACTTGAGACGCAGGTCGAGCCAGAGGGCGAGGTCGTCGCGGAGACGGGCTGGAGACATGCCGTGGGTGCGAAGGCCACGGGAAGCGCAGGCGGTCTGGAGCTCAGGGACGGAGAGAGACTCGACGCCCTCGTAGGAGATGGCGCGGTCATCACGCTTGATCTGGCGCATGCGGTGGCGAACGGTGTAGCGCAGCATGGCGTCGGTGCCGAAAGTGCTGAGGTTCATGTAGCGACAGATACCGACGAGCTGAGGACGGGACAAGTTGTCAAGAGTAAGATCATCCTTGAACAGCTTGCAGACCTTGACGACGTCGGCCTTGGTGGGTGACTCGCCCGTGGTGCGGATCTTGCGGAAGAACTCAGTGAACTCCTGCTTCTGGGCGTTGGCGGTGCTGATTGGGATGCCGCTCTCCTTGAGTGTCTGGCGGAGGAAGCTAGAGACCTCCTTCCTTGAGCTCCTCAGCTTCACGGCCTTGCCGTCCTTGCTCTTAGCATCCTCGAAAGTGCTAGGAAGCATGTTGGGGAAAAGCTTGAGCGCCACGGGAAGCAGAAGCTCCGCGAAAGGCACCAGGACGAAAGGCAGGAAAGGAACGAGACGGCCAACGTCGATCACTGTTCTCTTCAGTTGCCTGTGTTCTCTCCTTGTAAGCTCATATCCTGCGGCCATCTTCAGCACCAGCTTGCTAGAGATCTTGATTTCTGTGCCAAGCAGCTTGGTACCGTCCCAGTAGTGGTGAACCTCCTTCATGATCTTTTGCCTCAAGGTCATGTTCTTCTTCTCCTCCGCTTTCTTCGCCGTCGCCTTCTCATGTGCTTTCACTTTGTCATCAAGAACGTTGAGAGTCGCAGTCTCCTCAGACGCAGTCGGCGCATGCTCGGTCGGTTGTGACGCAGGAATTGCAACATCAGGTGGGCTCGAAGTGTCTGCCTTCTTGGGTTGAGAGGCTGTAGGCTGCTGGTCTAGAGGCTTTTTCGCCTGCTCGGCGTTGAAGCCCGGAGGCGGGTAGTTCGCATTGCTGGAGCGGTTTGATGTGTCGGTAGAGTTGTACCTGGACTGTGCGAGGAGGGCAATAACTGATGATTGCCTAGGGAGGCGAGCCTGGCGCTGGACTGCAGCGCGAGCACCGTTTCTGAGGACCAAGGGGGCCAGCTGACTTGCG
This sequence comes from Cladosporium colombiae, assembly GCA_026122715.1. Classification (NCBI taxonomy): domain Eukaryota; kingdom Fungi; phylum Ascomycota; class Dothideomycetes; order Cladosporiales; family Cladosporiaceae; genus Cladosporium; species Cladosporium colombiae. Next base: position 55,022 of record JAKZFA010000005.1, read on the forward strand.
GCGCGGGAGGAGAGCATGATGTTTGCGCCTGCGGATTTATCGGAATGGGGCGGGGGGGTTGTCCAGCAAGTTGGGAAGGTATATCGCTAGAGATTGGAGGGCGCGATGTTGAAATGGGTGTGGATGCTTGAGATGGGGATTTAGAGAGAGAGGGAGATGCGAGAGAGAGAGAGAGAGAGAGAGAGAGCGCAGGCGAAGGATTGATGTCACAACAGCTCAATCCGACGTTTCGCTCCCAGGGACCATTCAATTCTAGAAAACTCCGCCGCGAAGGGAAGGAAGCCGGCAGCAACGCGGCACGCCATTGTTATCCAGGTGCAAATTGCACTCTTGAAATTGTACGTAATTCCATAAATGCATCCATTGTACAATATTGCTAAACCATTGCCGAGATTCGCTATAAGGATCTGACGACCCCATCTGCAGAGAGGGCGAATCACCACCGAAACGGAGATGATTCGCGGTGTTGCGACCACGAAGCTTTCGCCCCTCGTTCGCCGCGCGAGACGAACATGTTCATCCTTTTGAACAATCGTTCCATCAGCGACCCGGCATGTATGGGCTGTTCTGGCTTCACTTTGACAACTCATGCTGAACCTCGACATGTCTCTGTTGCCAACACGTTGGATTCTTCTGGCCTGCGCCATACAAGATGCACATTGCCAACGAGAAAGGTGTGTATTCTTTGGACTCGGCCGGAATCGGATGGCGTTCAAAACGTCAAGAGCGATTGTGATGGACCTTCTCTTACCCAGTGTCAATCACGAACAATCTGTACATGTGTCTAAGTCGTTTTCCGCATTTTCTCGTCGCTTTTGGATATGAGCCCAACTTCCAGGAGGAGGCGGGTCGTTGGAAGCCAACCATAAAGTAGAATATAGCTTGGGTATGTTTGATGAGCGCTGGAATCACGGTGCGGACCGAGTTCGTGTTCCTGCCGTCCAGTACGATCAAGGGCGGTTGTGTACACGTACTCGATCACAATGACCCGGGCAGGCATCTCACATTGATTAGGGCGGCGATGTCGCGATTCCCAACATGCATTATCGGCATTTCTGAGGATAAGTTAACCCATAGCCGCGGCTCCTTCGCGTTGTGCTTGTGTCTTGCCGGCGAGCATCGGTGCATGCGCGGAGACGATGAACATTGGTATTGAATACCGCGAAGTCTGATATGCGTATGAGCGTACCAAGCACCGTGTGACAGGATATCGAGGGCTTTAACAAAGGCCCCTTGCACTCTCTTAGAAACCCGATGTGTCTTCCCGAGACCGTGTCGATCAGCTTATCAGGCCATCTTTGCAGTGGTGAGGTAACGGAAGGCCGAAGCCGCACGGAAATTGACCAGCCGAGTGGATGTTGAGCTCCTGCCGGCCGTTCGCCCTCGGCGTGTAGCGTTGACCTTTGCTCGTCCCGCTCGGCAATCAAGCACAAGCAACATGCAAGCACCTCCACCACCACCACCACCACCACCACAGCATATTCACACCGTCACCCCTCGATCTTCCCGCAGCCGCTTTCTCTCACACACAATCCCTCTCTCTCTCTTGCCATTCCCTGCCGTCTCCTACGTCAACCACTCCTGTACAATATGCGCTGAACATTTCCACACTCTCGGCGCCTCGAGCCTCCCACCACTACCGCGACCATCCGCTTCCGCGCGCCCTGCCCACCGCATTTGTTATTCGATAGCCCGCCTTTTGCCAGAACCACGCAAATCCACAGACCGCCCAGACACTCGTACTACACCTCACAACACACCGACCATGCGTCTCCGAAAGGCCGCTCGCATGATCCTTATCGGCGCTCCGGGCGCTGGCAAGGGCACCCAGTCCACTCGCATGCTGGAACGCTACGAACAGTTGTCTACGATCAGCTCTGGCGATTTGCTTCGCGAGAACGTGCGCAACAGAACACCGCTTGGTGCGCTTCCCTTTCTGCCAAGCATTCCATGGTTGCGTCCACTAACCAGTCACGCGACACAGGCATCCAAGCCGAACACCTCATGAAGACCGGCGCCCTCGTCTCGGACAGCATGATCCTCCGCCTGATTCGCAACTCTCTCACAAACCGCGGCTGGCTCATCGAGCGAGGCGGGATGCGACCCATGACCCTCAATTCAGTCGTGAGCTCATACACCACTTCCGGCCTGCAAGATTCGATGATGGGAGACGAGCACATTACAAAGAATATCCCTCGAGACCACGAGTGGGATCGCGAATACGAGTTCACCGACCACCCGGATGCGTCTTTCATTCTGGACGGATTCCCGCGCAACGAACACCAGGCAGAGCAGCTGGACGAGCTAGTACCTATGAATTGGGTCGTCAACATGAAGGTACCTTCGGATGTCATCATGGACCGCATTTGCAACCGCTGGATTCACACTTCAAGCGGCCGTACGTACAACACTACTTTCAACGCGCCACAAGTGCCCGGCAAGGACGATGTGACTGGTGAGGCGCTGTCTCAGCGTGAGGATGACAAGCCGGAGGTTTGGCAAGCCAGACTGAAGCAATTCGAGGAGGCCAGCCTGCCATTACTGGAGCACTACGACAAGCTTGGCGTGTTGTGGACGGTCAACGGAAACACCTCGGACGAAATCAGCCCGAAGCTTTTTGCCGAGTTCGAGAAGCGCTTCGCGAAGGCTTGAATACGAGAGATGAGCTTTTGAGTTGTCAAAGAACGAGAAGCAGCAGCTATGATTGTCGCATTCGCGCGACATACGATTGGCATCCCTTCACCAGATCTGGGGGCGTTACGGTGATGAGGCAACATTTGTACATGGGACGGACCTTCTGCCATTTCTTGCGAGATACCAAATTGTTACGATGCAGAGTTCCCGGATTATCAACGGCCTAGGAGGAACAAGGGTCGATGGACGAGTCGTGGATTTACAGCTTTTAGCGGGTCCGAAAGGTGACCACCAAGGTAGCTCCCATCAAGGTAGAGTACCATTGTTAATGACGAAATCAAGTTTAAAGATTACCATGTTCAATACGCGCATTAGCTTCACAAGCACATCACATTGATCCCCCATTGGTTTTATCACAACACACCTCGCAGAAAACATACAAAGGTGAGTGGCAGGAAACCACTCGGTCATTACCAACCATGCTTCAACCCGATCCGACACCACCAACATCCACAACAACCCTCCCGACAATCCACGACGTCCTCATCATAGGCGCCGGACCCAGCGGCCTCGCCGTCGCCGCCCGCCTCCGCGAACATACCCCCTCAGCCCTCTACACCGACGAAGAGCACCGCCGCTTCCACTGGCTGCGCAAACACGCCGGCCACTCCAGCGTCAAAGACCGTAAGACCGGCCGCGTCAGAACGGCCTCCCACACTCCCGTCTCCCGCGACCTACTCGTCTTGGATGCGGAAGGCAAAGAATGGCTGACCCGCTGGAACGCCCTCTTCGCAGCCTTCCGCATCTCGCACCTCCGCAGCCCGATGTTCTTCCACCCCGACCCTGGCGATCGCGATGCGCTGCTTGCTTTCGCGCACGAGAAACAGAGGACGGGGGAGCTGGAGGAGATTGCGGGGTGTGTGGGCAAGGAGCTCAGCAAGCATAAGCAGAAGAAGAGGAGGAGGAGGGAGATGTGTGGTGGGAAATGCACTGGTAGCGGGAGGAGCAGTCAGGCGATGGCGCCTTGCACCGTGGACGAGAGGGATCGGAAGGATTACTTCACGCCTTCGAGGGGGATGTTTGGGGATTTCGTGAGGGGGGTTGTGGGGAGGTATGGCCTTGAGGGACAGGATGGGGACGGGGTCGTGAGGGAGGAGAGGGTTGAGGATGTCAGGTACGGTGTTGTTCCGCAGTTATCGGCGCAGGGCGGCAGTGAGAAGTTGTTTACGGTGCGCAGTCAGGGCGGCAGTGTGCATTATGCCAAGGCGGTTGTGCTTGCTGTTGGGCCGGGGAACGCGCCTTGTATCCCGAAGCCTTTTGGGGAGATTGGCATGAAGCATGAGGCTGCTTGTCATGCGCTTACGCTCAGGGGCGATTGTGGGCTGCCGAAGACTTTGAGGGCGAAGGTTGCGGCGGGGAAGAGGACGAATGTTCTTGTTATCGGGGGCGGGTTGACGAGTGCGCAGACTGGGGATTTGGTGTTGAAGCAGGGCGTTACTAAGGTCTGGCATCTGATGAGGGGGACGCTTAAAGGTTTGTTTGTGCTGAGATTGTGGTTGTGTTTGGATGATGGCTAATGGACTGATCGATCAGTGAAACCCTTCGATATCGATCTGAATTGGATGAGCAAGTTCAGGAATCAGGAGAAGGCTGCGTTTTGGATGGCTGACGATGATTATGGTATGTCCTGACTCCTCGTTGCCACTTGCAAGCGATGATCAAACTGACAACCTCCTCCAGAACGAGCAGACATGCTCAAAGAAGCCCGCGGCGGCGGCAGCATCACGCCACGCTTCGCCAAAATCCTCCTCTCACACGTCCAATCCGGCCGCACTGCTCTACATTACAACACAACAGTGCAGTCTCAAGCCTACAACGCCGACTCCCAGACCTGGTCTCTCACGACCTCACCTCCAATCCCCGACCTCCCAGTAATCGACTACATCTACTTCGCCACCGGCGTGCAGAGCGAGATCTCCACCCTCCCTTACATGCAGTCCATCGTCTCTGAATATCCAATGGAGACGTACGATGGTCTGCCAGCCCTAACGGACGACCTGGCCTGGCGAGACGACGTCCCTCTGTTCTGTGCCGGCAAGTTTGCTGGTCTGAGATTAGGCCCCGGTGCTGCCAATCTCGAGGGTGCGAGAGCTGGAGCAGAGAGGATCGTGCTTGCTGTTGAGAAGATGTTGGGTTCTGGGGAGGAGAAGTCGAGGAGGGACTCGGGGTATGAGGGCGATGGGGATGTGATTGACGGGAAAAGGTACGAAGCTGGGTTGGGGAGTCGGTATGAGGCGTTGAGTCTGGATGAGTGAAGGCATAGGGTGGCATAGCAGACATCTGCTCTCGATTGCATACAGTTCTTCAGCAAACATAGTACAAACTATCAAAGCCCTCTTGCATCCCCGGCAGTCTTGCGAATCCTGCCTTCCACAGCTCTTCGTTGACCATCCGGCGCATCGTGCGGAAAAGGTATGCGTCGTGCCTCTGGGCGGCGGCCTCGACGCTCTTCATGTACTTTCGGTGATCGCCGACCTAGACGCGGTGTTGTATGATACTTTGCTCGGCGATTACATGCTCGTCAGCTGGGAGAGCATGGCCGGTATGCGACGTTGGTTGTCGGGCAAACCCAGCGCAGAATCGCCATACGAGGAAAGGCTATCTGGTAGCGAGAGGTTGCGAGTCCGGTCCGCGATCTATCCATCAAGTCCAAGAGAGCAGACATGGGGTGGTGTTCTGCACGGGATGCTGCATGCGTATCTTAAGTCGATGAGCGAGTGGCACGGGCTCAAGCAGCTTCGTGGGCCGTTGTTTGGGGTGGCGTGTACAGCGATGGTTCGCAGGCTTGTTTTGGAAGGATTGAAAGTGCATCACGTGGACGGAGAATCTGGTGGCTGATCTCACGCCTCCTCATATGCGGATTGTATGTTGATTATGGGAAGACATGATTTTCACAGCTGTAAAACTACCAAGTCTTGATCCAAGCACCAACAAGCTCCGTGCTGATCGCGCCGCTGCTCCGCAGTGCTTCACTGGCCCTCTCCGTATCATTGGTAGCAAGACGCGGCAGAGATCCACCCTCAGAGCCCAGTCCCTCGTAAAAGTCCAATAGCTTAATTGCTGGCTTTTTCTCCATCTCCTCCGCCGTCACGGGACAGCTTCGCAGAGCCTGAATCCAGGACTCGAAAGCAACAGGTTTGATCGGCTTGTCCGTACACTCTTCGAGAGCTCGAGAGACGCCTGGGACCAAGTCTGACCACTTCACGATGGCAGGGTTCACCACATGGTAAGCACGAGCGAGGTCACCGCCTTCGCTCGTTCCGGTCGAGCGAGCCATCGTGACTTCGCAAACTGCTTTCGCAGCAGTGTCCATAGGCACCCAGTCGACCACATCTTGGCTGCCCAGCGTTTGCGGAAGTATACCCATCTCTTTGGAAGAGATGAGAAGACTCGGGACCCACTCATGACGATTCCAGACACTGCTTGCATCACTTGGTCCAGCTAGCTGACCGCATCGAACGACTGTCGATGGAATGCCTGCTTGCCTCGCTGCGGCTGCAAGAATACACTCAGCCACGTGCTTCGATTCGCCATAGCCTTGAGGCAGTGAGACTGAGTGGTCTTCGAAGACTTTTTCGGGCACATATTCGCCTGTGGCAGTTGACTGGTCAGGCGAGCAGTTGCCGACACCTGCGATCGAGCTGATGAAGACGATGTATGCGCGATGCTGGGACTCATTGCTAAAGTCGATCACTCGGCGGGTGCCAGCGATATGAGTGTCCTCAAAGGATGCTACCGTCTTGTTAAAGTCGACTGCCCATGCATTGTGAATGAACGTGTCGACGCTGCGTAAAAGTTCGTCATAGATTTCCTGCGGGAGGTTGAAGTTGTCCTTGGCGAAGTCGGTCTGCAAGAAGGTGACCTTTGCAAAGTCTGGTGTGGCTCCTCTTTCCTCGAAGCTCTTGTGGTTGCGATCTGCAGCTCCAGCAGAGCGGTTCATACAGTAGATCCTTGAGACGTCCGGCGAAGCAATGAGGTCTTGCAGAACGTAATTGCCGAGAGACCCGGTCGAGCCTGTCAATACTATTGTGCGGCTGTGGGGATCCGAAGATTTCGCAGAGTGAGATGATGACTGCAAGTCCTTCGTGTACTTTTCAATCATGTTAGTCATGATATCCTCACGGCTCATGCCTGCGCCAGCAGCATAATCTTCGCTGCTATCGTGACAGAGGTATTTAGCGAGTGCATTGATCGTAGGATATTGGTAGATGACTTGAGGCAAGATCTGATCGTCCCTGGTCTCAGAGTACGCGGCGGTCAAAGCCTTAGACAAAGCGACCACTTGCAGTGAATCGACGCCATAATTGAAAAAATCTGCATCATCGGCCGCAGACTGCGGGAAAGGCAGACCTTTGCTTTCGATGGCAGCACGAATTAGAGCTTTCGTTTGGTTAAGATCGGCGTCTGCGCTGGCCTTACCGAGCTTGTCATCGGTAGACTCATCGCCATAGAGGGTGTCGATTTCTTTCTCATAAGCTTCAATTGTTCGCTTGCGGATGATAGAACCCTTCGCTGCTCTGATGAATGGCTTGTCGCGCTTCGCAATCAGAATCATGGATTTCCAGACTCTTCCTTGACTTGGATTTGTCTTGTTGATCCGCTCGACAACTGGCCACAGCTCATCAACGAGACTGACCTGATCCTTGATTTCTGACAAATTTTCCCAAGCAGGCTCTATGATAAGAGCAGTCTGGAACCGAGCTTGGCCAACGACAACTGCACCCCGTACGAGCGGATGGCTTTCCAGGGCTTTCTCGAAGCCAACAGGGTTGATTTTTTCGCCATTACTGAGCACAATCACATCGTCTCTGCGGCCTTTGTAGGCCCAGAGGCCAGGCTTCTCGGGATGAGGTGCGAAGAGATCTTTCGTTCGCCATTCTTCCAATTGCGGGAAAGTGTGGAAGATACCCTTGCCCTTCCGGTTGCCGTACTTCTTGACCACAAGCTCCGACAGCCCGTCTTCTGCTGCCTCCATCACGATGCCGCTTTCTGGCGCCCACTCGAAGTACTGCCAGTCAAGCGGATCCTGCAAGACCAGGGCATGCAGAAAGCCTGCTTCGGTGGATCCGATGATGCTTTGCAGGTGAGTGAGCTTGCATAATCTGTCTCCAGTCTCATTTGCCAGCGGGCCGCCACCGAAGAAGATGTGCTCGACCTTTGCGACAGTGGCAAGTCCATCGTCTGTAGTGCAAATTTCTTCCAGCAAAGACGGAGCGAACGCGCCTGCCTTGGGCTGCGTGTCCTTCAGAATCTGTGCAATAGCTATCGCGTTGGCTGGTCGATCTGCGGAGGGCAAGATCAAATTGTCTGCGGTGAAGATCGTCCTGACCATCACAATAGTTCCGAACACGTGGTACAAAGGCAGGGCGGAGAAAAATTTGCCGTGCCATGCGGCGAAGGAATTATAGGCACTTTGACGATCCTGCGGAGGGGATATCGAGCCACTAGGGTCCAGTAATGAGAGGAAGCCGTTCGTCAGAAAGATGGGTTTTGGTGCACCGGTACTTCCAGAGGTATGCATCACCAGAACGTGGTCATCGTAATCAACGCTGCACCGACTTTCGTAAGATCCGCGAGTCTTGCCTTGCTGGACGAGGTCGTCGAAGCGAGGAATCGAGTACATCCAGGTCTCAGGCTTTGCGTGTCTGACCACGTCAGCTTGACGGTCCATCCTTGAGTCATAAAATAGGCACGCCGAGTTGGCGGCATCGAACAGCGATGACTGATGCTCCTGAGAGTTTCGTGGCGACGGCAACATAACAATGTATCCGGCTTTCATAAGACCAATCACCGCGACGGTGTGGCACTCATCGTTGAGACCCATGAAAGCTGCGACAGTTCTTCGATCACCATTTCCATGTGTTCGCTCCACGAACTGTGCAAAGCCGTCGACCGCGTAGGCAAACTGCTGATATGTGATATTTTTCCAACCAGACGAAAGATCCGACGATGCTGGGATTGACATCCATGTTCGCTCTGGGGACTTCGTAGCCGTCTCACTGACAAGTCGGTCGAGGGTAAAGCCTATTGAGCCGCTTGACAGTCGTTTGCAAGTAGAGTCATCCATGTCGATTGAGATTCAAGGTGTGATGTGTTTGTGACAAAGACTAAGATCGCAGGATTAGAGTCATGAGAAGCATATTTAAGCCTCAAAGATAAAAGGCTTAGACCCGACAGGCCCACATTACGCTGCTCTCATCGCTTTGCCCTCAATGCATTGTTGTTCTCAATGCACTTCCTTCGATGTCCGAGTACCGTGCCACGTCATGAGGAGCACGCCGCACAAGAATGCCCTGAATGCACGGGTGCGGCGGATGACATGAGGCATATTCGCATGCGACGCGGTGACAAGGCGGATACAATGGCCGGCATTGCAAAATCCGCAATATGCCATCGCTCAACTTCTCGGTCCGATGGATGGTTCAAAAGTGCCAGGCAGAGCTGACAAGGCGTTAACACAGGCCATGTCCGCAAAGCTTACGCCACATGCGGGCTTTCCATCGAGGATCTTCAAGCATAAAAGACATCTCGGACGATTTGTATGAACGAAAGGCGAGGATTATGTCATTGAGACTCCGCTGCGCTTGCCGATTTGCCGGCTAAATTTGCAGACTGTATCTTCGTAAGCGTCTCGCGTCATTCTAGACAAGGTATTGACGCAAGGACATAGGTGAGAACATTGATGATGGCAAAGAGAAAGACATCAATTTCATCGTCACTGATACCTTCGCGTTGGATCCTTGGATGTTTGCCTCGATCGCGAATCCTTCGAGATAAGCGATGTCAGTCGGCCCGCTGCGGACCGAAATCATCTTTGAAGTGCAGGGTTAGGGTCTTCCTTTGGCAGACCGAAGCATATATACCAGTAGTACAGTGTCATTCCAGGCTTGGTGTTTCGAACACGGTAAGTGCTTGACCCGTCGAATGTCTTGCTGGTGCAGGTCTTGATAAGTCAGGAAGAGCTGTACCGTAAATTGTTAATTCGTGACAAGTCATATACGTGTATATTCTAATTTATGTTGCATGGTGATGTAGGTCTCCAGCATGAGCGGTTCCAACCAGCGAATCATCGGCGATCAAACAGTGTTACTGTTGTCAGCACAGCTCCAGGCCGCGGATCCATCATCGGAAGCGAAGGTATCGATCAGACCGACCACTGAGCCGTAAGTTCCAGCCACCATCAGGAATGTGCCGATCAAAATGACAAGCACACACCAGGCAACCATGGCGGTCCAGCGGGCAGAGCCTCTGTTGTACGCGTGCCAGTTGTCGTACAGCCACATGATACCTTCCGGTTGGAAGCAGAGCAAAGTTCCGAAGAGTGCACCAACAAGGGAAACAAGACCTCCGAACGCAGGAATACCACTAGCGATGCAGTATGCGATGATGGTAGTAACGGAGGTGCATCCGAGCCAGGTCGCCCAGTGAATGACGCTGTTGGCTGTCAGGTGCTTGGATCCTCGAAGGAGTCTAATGAATATGTACTTGGCGGTGATCTGCTGGCTGTTAGCAATTGCGACTCAAATGTGGGATATAATTCGCGACTTACGTGAAGGTACAGGGTCATAGACATGATGAGACCAGGAATAGCAAGACCGTAGCAGACTTTCTTCATCAAAACTCCAGCAGATCCAAGGGCCGGTGAAGCGACATAGTCGCCGCAGTAGTAGTATACGACGATGCCGATAGTAAGGTAGACACTGGTCGCGATGCCACGGCAAAGCGCAAGAGCCTTGGGATATTCACGTGGGTCTGCCATCTCAGAGATGACGGAAAAGTAAGCTGGAACGCCACAGAAGCTACAGATCAAAGAGTTCAAGTCAGTACAGCGTCTCGGATATTGCGTTAGCTCGTAGTCTAGCCTCAAAGTTCATACTGCTCGCCGTGCCGATGAGAGGGCAGTACAAAATCTGAACCTAGACCGCGATGTGGAATTTGATTCACATACGCAAAGATAATGGAAGCAATGGCTGCCATAGCTTCCGCAAATGTAGGAGTGCCGAAAAGCTTCCAGGTCGAGACGTAGGGACCGTCCTGAGGCGCCTCCGCAGGACGGTCCTGGACACCAACAGCGACGGTGAGCGAGAATACTACAAATATTGTTAGCACCCTTTAGGAACGTAAGAGACATATGGTCATTTACCAGCTGCCACAATGCTGATCATTCCCACCCAAGCGAGCCAGCTCATCTTGCTCAGAGTCCTGACACTGGACACAAGGAATCCGATGATTGCCGATACCGCAACAAATACAGCAGTGCAAGTTCCATGATGAGAGATCGCGTTGAGGCCGATTGAAACACCGAGCAGACCCGATGCGGCCACAAAGATCCAGAGCAGACAGAAAGCGATGGAGGCGATCTCTTGTCCAACAGGGCCAAAGATGATTGCGGCGGTGTCTGCGAAGCCATAGGCTTCAGGGTGCTTCAGCTTGAAGACACCTACGACGTATGAAGACCAGGTGGTGATTGCTGAAATGACCAGGAGGACGATGATTCCGGGGATCAATCCCAAGGTACCGAACGCTTGAGGAATTGACAAGATGCCAATTCCCATTTCGGACTTCATCATGAGGATGGACGCGCCTAGCCATGTGACGGCGCGGTAGTCTGGTCCGCCCTCCTCGACAGCACCGAAAACAGCGTCCTGGGCCTCGACATTCTTGTCATCGTGCACGTGGGCGAATTCATCATCGATATTTTCAGGCTTTTCCGAGTAAGATGTCATGGTGAATGTGTGTGTTCTGGAAGCGAGGCGAAAGCACGAATGTCACACGAGGAAGAATGCAGCATAGTAGCACAAAACAGTACTTCTCGCGCCTTGGCCGGGTGGATATCCTCGTAATTGGCAACTGATAGCCTCGGGCACTGACATCTTACCATATCCCGACTGTGCTGTCTCATGTCTTGGGCATGATTGGATGCAAGATCTGATACCGCTGCGCGAGGTTGAGCCGCTTTTCGGCACACCCTTCCTATTGCGGCAAAGCCGATTCTCGGCACCACAGCCGAAGCCTTGTCTTGAGAACATCGAGCTTGGTTTTCGGACAAATTTCGAAGCTGCCCATGAGAACGTGGCTGATTTGCGAGAGAAAATCTTCATACACCCTCATTCGAGACTCCCCAAAAAACGGTTTCCTCCGCACAAAATGCTGTTTTTTACGAGAGAGAAATACTTAGTACGACCCCTTCTCCGCGCGTCTCCCCAACACTGTGGAGGGCGTGCCTTTCCATATGAAGGAGATGTGTGTCATCGAAACTGAATCCCCAACATGAACTCGGCTCCTCCACGGTCCTATCGATTTGCACAGTCCGTCCACTATCAATGTTGGAGCAAGAGGATGCTGTTTCTGCACATCTTCGACATCTCATGGGGACCATATCGTTTTCCATACATGACAACAGTGCCAAAGAGATCGCCGACGCGTGAAATACGATCGAGGATGACGAAACTGATGGCCAAGCTCGAAAAAGTTCTTCAAGTCATGGTCAGCCCAAGAATTTTCCCCGGCTCGGATGCAATGGCCGTTTCGCAAGGCTATCGTCGGGCTTACAGATCCATGGCTCGGACGTGCGATACCTCCTAGTTGATGAACGTCAGCTCATCTTCTGTCTGTCGTCAGAGAAACCGTGACCGCGGAAATCGTTGGTGGAGCCGAGAAGTACCCCGGGCCACATGGCAAGACACCCCGTGGAGTGGAATCTTCGATCACTGCTGACGACGATCTGGAGTCTTCTAATGTTCGATTCCGGGAACACTCGTCCAAGGGTTCTGCATGATACGCGGCATTTGTTTCCAGACTGGTCTACCATTCGAGCGTAAGTGAGTATGTTGGAGTCAACATGGCGGCGAATAACCCAAGCTCCTGCATTGCAATGCATTGTTAGAGCATCGGTCCAGCTGCAATAATTGGTCTATTCGCAACACACAAAGGCACACACGAGCAATATACCCAACCCTCATCTGCGCACGAGTAGCAGCAGAGTAATTTCACCGCACTCGCTTCACAGATGGATTCCATAGGGGTGATGGGCATAACCCGCATCTCGGAAGGGATCACGAGCTGATGGCGCTCGAACTTCGACCCGCTGGTGCTGGTAACTGAAGTATACGACCGAATACCTGCAACAGAGCCTCGCGCTTCCGACATGGGAGCGGACCAGTCGCACTCTTCGGCGAATAAGTAAGCGCTATCGCATCGTCTCACAAGGAATTTGGGTGTGCCTTAGGATCTGCTCAGTCTTTAGCAGCCGTCGCATCCGATTCTTGGGCTGCAGCGGAGGCACATGCCAGCCATGTCCGAACAACACTTTTGCAGGAATTAGTTGACAAACGCGAATCAGAGCTGAGGTCACTTGGCGGAATTCTATCACCTTTAGCCGCCCAAGATACCGTGCCCCTCAATAGTGCATGGCCACGATGTTACCACCTCGAGACTCGTTGCAACATTCGCATGCGGTTATATTAGCGAGCCAACGAAACCCTTGTCCTGTGTGATGCACAAGGCAGAAGTTCATGCACGCGGAGGAAACCCCGCCAAAATTACCGTAAGAACGTCCTTGGCTACTTTGGTCTTTCTTGGTTTGCTTGGATTTCCGAGCTGAAACATGACTAGAGGCATATGAGAACTGGAGATTAGACAGAACTGCAATATATATAGCATGATGAGTATCTCGAATTTCGATTCGTGGTCAACAGACTCCGAAACCAAGTGTCACGACAAATCCGAGTCCAACAACGATGACAGTGAAGATCGTTGAGCTTGATGCACTCGTCGTAGGCGCAGGCTTTGGTGGCATATATCAGCTAAAGCGTCTCAGAGATGAAGGCTTCAATGTGAAGTTGGTCGAAAGAGGAACTGACTTCGGAGGGGTTTGGTAAGCACTCTCTGCGATGCGGGCAAGCAAAGTCTAAGGACAATTCCGTCAAATCTGACGTCGACAACAGGTACTGGAATCGCTACCCAGGCGCAAGAGTCGACAGCCCTGTTCCGCACTATGAGTTTTCCGATCCTGGCCTGTATTCTGGATGGGCGTGGTCTCAACGTTTCCCGGGCTCATCGGAGATCCGCAAGTACTTTCGTTACGTCGCCGACAAGTGGGATCTAGACAAGGACACCGTTTTCCAAACAACAGTCAACAGCGCCATTTGGGACGACACCGAGAGCCGTTGGACTGTCCATACGAACAACAATGTTGCATATAGGTGTCAATTCTTTTTACCCAACACTGGCATCGCGGCAAAACGTCACACTCCCGATTGGAAAGGTATCGACGAGTTCGAGGGAAGCTGGATTCACCCATCATACTGGCCAAAGGAGGGGGCCGGTCTACGTGGCAAGAGAATAGCCGTCATCGGGACCGGTTCATCGGGTGTTCAGCTTACCCAAGAAATTGCACCGCAAGCTAGCGAGTTCGTGCTGTTCCAGCGCACTCCCAACTTTGCTTTACCCATGAAACAGATTGCTTTTTCAGGACGAGGCACTGAGATCGTCCCGCGCAGCGAGTACGAGTCTTTTTTTGAAAGCCGAAAGGACAGCTTTGGCGGCTTCGACTACAATTTCTCCAGCAAAAGCACTTTCGAAGACACCACAGAGGATCGTTACAAGATGTACGAAGATTTATGGAGCCATGGCGACTTCCACTTCTGGCTTGCCACATATTGGGACATGCTGTTTGATGACAACGCGAACACGGAGGCTTACAACTTTTGGTATGCACACCGGCTTTCCAGGCTTCCGACGTCTTTGGCCGCATCTTTAAAGGTTGAGCTGACGCGTGGTACTACAGGCGCGACAAAGTCCGTGCTCGCCTGCCCAATGAGAGGCTTCAGGAGAAGTTTGCACCTATCATCAAACCACACGCTTTTGGTTGCAAGCGCATCTCGCTCGAAAATGGGTTCTACGAGCTCTTCGCCCAACCTAACGTGCACCTTGTAGATATGAAGGAGACACCTATAGCCGAGATCACTCCGAAGGGCATCAAGACCACCGAGAAGGAGTGGGAGTTCGATCTAATCGTGTGTGCGACAGGATTTGATATGATCACAGGTGGAATACTGCAGATGAACGTCCAGGGTCGGGGTGGTCTTCATCTGCAAGACAAATGGCAAAGCGGTGTGAAGACTTTTGTTGGCATGTCAGTCAACCAATTCCCCAACATGTAAGTTCCGGTATTCGAAGAGTCTGTGACAAGCAATCTGATGCAATACAGGTTCTTCACGTACGGTCCTCAGGCGCCAACGGCACTCTGCAACGGACCATCATGCGCCGAACTGCAGGGCGAATGGATTGTATCGCTTCTCAAACATATGCGCGAACGCAATATTCGCACCGTGAACGCAACAGCTGCTAGTGAGAAGATGTGGACAGAGAACATCTGGACGATAGCCAACCAGTCGCTGCTACCGAAAGCCAACTCGTGGTACATGGGCGATAATATTCCTGGCAAAACGCGCGAGCCGCTGATCTACTTGGGAGGCGTTCCTGCTTACTACAAGTTCATCAATGACTGTGCTGTCAGTAACTATGAAGGATTTGAACTGGAGTAGGGCTACAACAAGCCATTCCGGACGCTTGATGAGAGAACTAACTGGAGGGCAATGACGAAAACGGCGCAATAACCGCACTCCCCTACCTTCACAATGCAAACCTGACATGCGGGACGAATGTACTTATGATTTTATGACTTATGCCAACAAAGCTTTCTTATCTGACTTTCCTCAGACTGTCGTCCATAAGGGGGAGGATCGCCTCAGCCTCGCCATCAACGACAGCATCTTCCAAAATGTGCTCTGGGCGATGGTTTGGTGTCCACCCGATCTCCTCGGCGTGCCTGGGAGTGTATGTCGAGCTGTTCAAAATGTCAGTGTTGCGATATGCAGTGAGACACATGTTGATACTTATGTTCCACCAATCTTGCCAATGACTGAAGCTTTGCCTTCTACATCAAGTGTAGGTCCCATCGTCTCCAAGATCTTGTCATCAGCGGGTGTCAGCTCCGGGCTGTTGATGACACCTCTCCTGTGCAATGCCTTTGCTATGGCAGCATAAATGTCCTACCAGGCTACTTGCCCGGATGAGCAAAGGTAATAGCGCAAAGAGAAAATGCCAGTGTTGCGATCAAACGAATGCGCAGCATCATGTGTGGGGATTGGAAACGAAAGCGAGATGTGGAACGAAGGCTGAACGAAGATGTGGATACACACTTTGAGGCTGAGCTCTCAAATCTCTTGCGACCCTTACTGTACACATTCAAACATGGTATGATATTTGAAATGTTTGTCATACGAGGGCATACAGCTTGCTGCTATATAATTCTCTTAGCCCATTATACAATGCCGGCAACATCCACCAGACCTCATCACTTCCCAAGCACTAGCAACCCAGCACCATGAAATTCATCATCTGCGCAATTCTGCCTTTCGCGGCCACCACTCTCGCATTTGCCACTCCGAAAGGCCATGAATATCGCGCTTCCGGGCCTTTTGACAGTGAGTCAATCCTTATGGTCTTCCATGTTGCGAAATGCTCATTGTGGTCTCGCAGGTCGATCGCCGTGTCCGGGACTCAACGCTCTAGCCAACCATGGCTACCTCCCGCGCGATGGAAAGAACCTAGACTATGCAATGATCAACCAAGCATCACAAGAGGCTTACAACTTCGCGCCAGGCTTTTATATTGATGCTGTCAACATGGTCTTCCAGTTGGGAATCTCAACCACGAACCGACCCAACGAGACATTCAACCTTCTTGATCTAGCCAGGCACGACGAGATCGAAGCCGACGGGTCCCTGACGCGCAACGACATCTTCTTTGGCGACGACGTTCACTTTGACGCTGCGGTCTTCGCTCCCGTCGCGAAGGATCTCGGATTGGACAGACACCATCGCGCGGACAATTATGTCACGGTGGAGACAGCAGCCAAAGCCACCAAGAATCGCCTCGAGCTCGCGAAAAGTGTCAACCCGGCTTTCAATGCTTCTGCGCATCAGCATGCAACCGAGTACGGCACTACCGCGCTGTATCTTCTGACTGTCTGGGACGAGCAGAAGCAGGCTTCACCAAAGTCTTGGGTTCGCGCTTTGCTAGGTAAGATACCACCTCTATCACACAGGCTTCTTGAAGACATATCACTGACCAGTCATTAGCCGAGGATCGAATCCCATACAAGGAAGGATATAGCAAAGGGACTTCGCTGAAGACGATGGACCAGATTGGTAACTTGACCCAGGCTGTCCGAGAGGTCGCTGGATGGAAGCCTTGAACACGCAGGGTGGTTGTAGTCACGCTTCGATTGCTACGATCGTGCAAGCCCGAAGGCCGAGTGATACCTGGTGTTTCAAAGCTCAATTCGGGGTAAGAAAGCGTTAGATACTCAGTGTTCGCATGCGGGCGCTTAAAGCAGTCGGTAGTGACCCTTTCAGTGGCTCAAACTGTCCCAGAATACTAAATTCTTGGTTTGTTCTTTACTTGCTGCCCATTCCAGGCATCATAGACCGTGACGGCACAACTGACTCCCCAGGTCCTCCGCTGAGGGTCAGAAGGCTAACGAAAGAAGGAGCCCCAAAAAGAGGTCCAGTGAAAACTAAACGTAATGAGTGACGAGAACCAGACGCAAGGCATAGCCTCTGAACACAGCCCAGCCCATGAGCGGTCCATTCCTCTCTGGTTCATGCCTTCGGCCAATCGCAGAAGTCATTAAGAGCTCTACCATTGCGATCTTTGCCGCCATCCTTGCACTTGTCTTTGCCGCAGTACGTCACGAAAGGCACATCCTCATTGCCCCTGCAATAGTACAGGCTCCAATTTTCGCGGTTCGTGGTGGCGCACTGTTCCGACCCCGCCGCGTTGAGCGAACGGTCGATGTTGGACTTGTAGCTTCTGTCTTAGTCGCCACCATAATTAGCAACGTATTCACATCAACGAGTTCGAGTAAGTTACCTATCGCCAACAGATCTTTGCCACAGTAATACGTTCCCTCGCGGCAATCTTTCTTCGCTGCCGCAATGGGCGCAGAGATGGTGAAAAGGGCAGCCGCAGCCACGATGATAGAGGACATAGAAGGCATCTTAATGTTGGCCCTTAAGAGAGGTATGCGGTAGGTGCAGAATGGTTTGGTTCAGGACTGCTTGAGTGGATGCTGTGATTTTGGTCTGCAGAGACGAACTCATCTCGACTTCACGCACCGCACTTATATAGCATATCGATCTAGGCAGCTTCATCTCATAGTCGGTCTTGGTAGCCGGTTGGAGATGCCTTCTCAGCCCACCACCGACTGGCGTGTGCGGTGTTACTCAATCTGTCCACTATGTCATATCGAGAACGTCTTGCGGCCGCCATTGTTTCGCGAAGCATGTCTGCCAAGAAGTCTTTTCTCCAATGCGCTTTGCATGATGGCACAAGAAGCGAGATGCTCGCCTGACCATCTGGTGGACCTCCAAGCCATCCCCATAATGCAATCCTCGTAGTCAGCTTGAGTGGGGAGATGGTCCCAGCCATTGCCAGTATCGTGATACTTCAACACGAAGCTGTAAGGTCAGCCCAGTGTCAGGACATTGGCTGTTCTAAGGTAGTACCACCTGTCATCCGAATCGTGTTTGGCATGCACTGGCTTGAGGCTGAGGCTATGGAAGTTGTCAATGTGAACGAAACGTGATGATCACGCCCTACATATGACGGTCGGACATTTGCGGTCGACCAACAGTCACCAGATTCACATATCAGATAAGGACAGGTGCGTTTGACTTAGCTGATCCATTGAGTAGTTGCGGTATGGGCCTCGAGGCCGCCATTGTCACGCAGGAGTGAACAATATCCCACGCCACCGTAAGATCGAACATTGTATACTAAGCCGCTGAGGGTCTGGACCGCCTCGCTGCTCGCGGCATTCACCACCTTTTTTTCTTAGGGTGGGAGGCTTGGCATCTTGAATTACAACCGCGCCGATTGTTGGGGTAAGTTACATGTAGTTCTCTCGCATGTTTCTTTGGGAATCTTGGGATCGAGAAACGCTGCACCCTAACCCTGCTGCTATGACTCGCGCGCCACAGGCGCTGGTGGGATCTGCAGCCAGGATGTTGCTCCTTACATGCGTCGCTCTTGCTGACTGCCATATCTCAGGAGAAGGCTATTTTGCAAGCTTCTCCTCCTACAATGGTACACAAGCAACATGAAAAGTTTGCTAACTCATTGCGAGCGCGCGTCAGCGTATCGTATCTTCGATGACACACAGGATTCACCGCCGCTGACGATCCCATGCACGAAGACCCACGCTCGGAGCCAACCAGCCAGTAGACTTCGGCTTTTACTCACCAAGCTGGATCTCGTCGCTGCGATCGTCTGCAGAATGTCAGAAAGTAGGCATTGCGCTGGTGGTATCCTGTGGGACTACGCGATAGTGGGCATAATACCCTGAGCTATACATGCCACTCAACTGGACATATCCTGTCGCTGTTGTCCAGCTTCTTGACTCTCATTCATCGTCTGGCCATTGTACAACAGACCATCTCTGGCATCTCCATCAGCATGGGTATCGCTCAGAAACTTCTCAAGGTGTTTACAGACCTCTTTGTCATGACTTGGGACCTATGGCTTGCTGCTCTGAACATCCTTCTTCCCCAACACAAGTCCGGACACGTTGTTGCTGCAGGTGTTCCTGGTCACAACGGGAAATGGCCTCAATATGTTGCTCCGCGCAAGGGCGATTCAAGATCGGCGTGTCCGATGCTTAACGCTATGGTAAGGCAATGACTTGGGCAATCTGGCCTCTTCGACTCACATCTTCGCAACAAGGCCGCTCACACAATGAACAGGCGAATCATGGCATCCTTCCCCACGATGGCCGCAACATCACGTTCCGCGATCTCAAGACCACGATCCACCAGACATTCAACTTCGCTCCTACGTTCTGCTTCTTCGTTCCGAACTTTGCAGCAAACTTCCTCAATCGCTCGTACTGGACAGGCAGGTTCGACCTTGAAGAGCTTAGCAAGCATAACGCTATCGAGCACGATGCAAGTTTGACTCGTCGGGACTCCGCGCTTGTCCCAGACCAGGGGCAGCCAGACTTCGACCTTGTCTGCCAGTTACTGCAAGGCGCGACTGGAAGAGGTCCCAAGGGAGAGAAGCTTCTTACCAAGGCTGATCTGAGCAAAGCACTGGCCAAGAGAAGGAGCGAAGCAAGGGCGGAGAACAAACAGTACTCGGAGAGTCTATTCCACAACATGTTCGGCAGCGCAAACTCGTCGACGATGCTTACGATCTTTGGCGGTCGTGTCGACGATTTGGTGCCAATGCTAGTGGAAGAGCGGTTCGCGGATAATTGGGAGCCAAGGATCAAGTCGCATTATGGCTTGACGATGGCAGAGTTCAATGCCACGGTCCTCCCTGTTGAGATCGGTGTGCACTTGAAACAGAAGAGCCAGTGAGAAAGATGTTGTAGGAAGACGATTGCACAACCTAGCAGCGCATCAATCATTCACCAGGTGAATCGACGGCTTTGAGAATCTTGTTATTACATTATTTCAATATTTCCAAGTACAGACAGAAGCAGATGGCCTATCAAAAGCATTCCCTCGCCCAAGGCCCGACTTGGTCCGCGTGTTCATACTTTACCAATCTGCCTCGACATCATGCTGGAACCATACACTTCACGTCATGTTACGGGCTGTTTACCCGCCGCGGTACATGCTTTCTCCCATTGTTTGATCTTTTCCTGACGTTGTGGGTCAGCTACAACGCTCCAGCTGCCCCACACATCGACCTCGTCTCTGTCCCGTGAGTCGAGTTCTACTGAGGCCGCACTGTAGTCTGGAAAGTCTGAGATGTCGGCAACCGACATGCGCCAGCCCTCTATCATTTCCTCTGGAGCGTTGGCTGTCCAAATGGCCTCTTGGCTCGGCGGATAACCCTCATCATCGTCATCATCAACCCCAGAGCTCGCATCTGGGTCGTCAAGCTGGCAGCCTCCATTGATTGCAGCAGCCCTTGCTGTCTTGAAAGCTTCTTCTGCATGAATGAGCGCCCTCGTGAGCGTCGAGTTGTGCTCGACCCAGAGCAGATCGAATTCTTCTTGCGGCAAGCCTTCGGTGCCACCAGATCACCGCAGGTTTCGGTTGTTCCAATACTGCTCGCGTTCGCGTGTCGCGTCTCGGAGATCGAACTGCCGTTGTGCCCAATTGAGCCTTCATTTTGCGCGGAAATGTTCCTTATACAGGTTCAAGGTGGCGATATCATCGGGCGAGGTTGTCACCGGCTCAGTCTCCATAGAAGCGGATACCTTGGGTGAAGAGCCTCGGGATGCCGTAGTCTCTGCGATCTAATGCAAGGACAATCTGCCAGTCCCGATACTGGCCATTCTATGGACTGCATAAAGCTGTCCAGTGTTCGTATTCTGCCGTTGTTGGATCTTTGTCGCACGCGCTTCGTCGAAGAAAGACGTTAGGAGCTTCGCAGTGTTCATGCGACCATGCATGGAAAGAGCAATAACTGGTAAGCCTGGCGTATTCGAGTATTTGCGGTCATGATAGAGGGTGAATCGTCCTGTTGCTGTTGGTGTGTCTATTTCCCTTTCGTCAGACGGTGGCAACAGCCCGACATCAACGAAAGCAGGCTCAAGATAGCAGTTTACCACTCTCTGTGGCTCACGAAAATCTTTGTAGCGCGCTTGCAAACAGATCTGGCGGTGCTGATCATGCGCTGCCTCTTCTCTTTTGCGACTCTCGAGGTCACCGATCTTTTTGCCGATTTTCGGGAACTGTTTCTCCAGCGCAGCAAACCCTTAGAGCTCACTCCTGCCGCTCCACGCACCAGGTCTACCTGGCGGGAATGATAGTAGTGAAGCTTTTCATCAAGCTTTTCTAGCAATACCCTCATTATCTCGCCCTGCTTCTGTGATAAGCGAATCTCGTCGTCAAGCTTCCGTTGCGCTTCGATGGCTTTCTTGACACTATCGGAGAAATTCTGACTGAGCAGCAGCGCAGCACAACTGTTGTCGATCCCGTCTGACGCAGAGATTGTTCGAATCGGTCCTCGTTTGTAGTCCGACTTGTCCTCGCGTTCAATGTAGATACACTGGAGTCGAGGGACATGTTTTTGGCCATCGACACCAGTCATATCATCGGCAGCATCTTGAGTGCCGCGCTCTGACGCAGGATTACTCGGCGATAATCTGCGCATGGATTCTTCTACTGGTCCCAGGGAGGCTTTGACTTCTCCAGTTGTCGGAGAAGCCTTGGTGATGGCTTTCTTTGTGCCAGAAGAGGACCTCAAGTCTTTGGTATCAATTGCCAATTATGAAGCAGATTGCACTATGACTGCCCAGGCGAAGCTCTGCGAGCTTCTTGGTCATAATCAAGCAAAGGCAACCAAAGACTGCAGGGATTGGAACAGTCTTGAGTTCTTCAGGAAAGCTGTTCACCTGTCTGGTGAAATCTACACAGCAGGAGATCCTACTCGCACGCAATTGAGCGACGTTGCGAGTCCGGATGAAATCTGAAAAGTGCCTGTCCCAACAATCTTGATCTTAACTGCGCATCAGGCTCTTGGCAGTTGTGGGTGTGCGTTTACAAAATAAAGAACGTCTTCGTCTGTCGCTTAAAATGTGTTCAAGGTATCTCCGATGAACGATGTCAATTTTAAATACGTCATGAAGACTGTTGACAACCTACTTTCATCTCGGGCTCCAAAATATATTCTCAAGAATTCTGACCACACTCGAACACAAAGACATGATAGTCACGAATGTCAAGCCGGTATTCCCGCTCAAGAACTGCGTGCTCGTGAGCACGAATGTTGCATATAGGTACACACCTACGGCGAGGGTCTCGATTGTAGCCTCATACCATCGCCAGCTACGTATACCCATCTCGTCGGGCATGGTGATCGCCAGCACTATCATCGGCTGGCTTGATGAGGGTTGGCTATTCGCAGCAGCTGTCGAGACAGGACTCTTTACTGCAGAAGACGTCGATGCTACTGGGGGAGCCGGACTCGGCATTGTACCGGGGCTAGCCTTGTTCTTGCCGGTTAGAGACGCCGTTGCGCTTGGATCCAGATAATTTTGTGCAACATGCGTCGCGTTTCGATAGGGTAACAACATGAGCTGCGCGATGCTGAGTTTCTTGATCGCGTCGTGGGCGTGTAACTCGACACTGATAGACTTGCTCATAGCCCAGAGTACTGCCACAGCCAAAAAGAGCCAGGTGATACATGCAAATGGCCTGACCTTCAAGTATCAGTTCATTGCTCGTCAGGAATTCCTACACTTCGGAAGCAAACTCACCACATGAAGATCAAGAAGCCGTATTCACAACGCCAGGTGATCATCACTCTCGAGCTGACCCTGTAGTTAAACCAGATAGCAACAGCAGCTAGTCCAAGAACAACAGCATCAACAGCCACTGTGAAACCTGAACCTCTCCACCACGGACGCTTCGCAGCCGAGGCCTCTGAAGGTAGGCGAAACCTCCATTCTCGTTTCTTCGGTTCATCAGGTTTCGTGTCAGTCAAACTAGTACCGGTGGCTCGTAGCTGGCGAAAAAGGCCAGATGGTAGTCCGATTCCGAAGCAAACAGTCGCCAGTGCGCGATGCGGTGAGAGTAGAGCGAGCTGCACGAGTTCTAACGGTGAGGCGGCGATGAGAGCAAGAATGGTCGGGACAAGACCAGCGATAGTGCCACCGCTCTGAAATCCGGCTGCCGTATCTGCGGGTAGATTGTCGAGAACACAACGCATCAGGCCAGGGCAGCGGCCCGCGATGAAGTTGATCTGGTCGAAGCCGCCACAGCTTTGCGATATTTCTTGCGTTGAGCGATCAGTAGGGTCGCCGACGTAACGCGTCATGGCGTGCGAAGTGGTCGCGAGGCTGGCGAGAAGAAGCAAGCTATGGAATTTTCCATGCTGAATCGGCATGATCAGAGTCGGGTGTTGTGATGACACACGTTGGTCATATATTAAACGCCTGTTCTAAAGTACGGGAAATTGGGACAGAAGATCCAGGAATATGATTCCCTTGACAACAATCGGGCTAGGTCATACAGCACACCATGAAGTGGGTACTTGCAGGTGAGCAGACGCATGCAGTCCCGAAGAGGTTGAACCAATGTTGATAACCGAAGGCTGAGGCGACAGGCTGCATATTGGCCCCAGCTGGGTTGCGCTAGCAGCGCCACCACTACATCCACAATGCTGCCTCGCTACACCGATGGCGTAGACCTTCACTTCTCAGAACTCGAAAAGAAGAAGGAGAATCCCGTGGAATATGAGAGACGCAAGTCGCTAATAAACATACACAGCAAAGCTGATATCAGTGTATCTACAAGTCCTCTTCAGCAAACACCGAGCGCTTAGTCGGCACGGCAAAACGCTTATGACCCCAGAAGAACCAATCGATAAGCGCCGCACAGAGAATGAACAGGAAGATAGGTCCCGAATAGTTCATGTTTTCTCCCGTGACAGGCAAGTATGGCGGGAAAGGTAGCCAGATGATGATGTAGACAAGGAAGCAAATGGCGTAGATGTTGACGGCGTATCCCCATGGTCCGAGCTTGAAGGGACCCCAGACTGGCTGTCCTCCTCGAATCTTGTAGATGAAGAAAGAGCCCACGATTTGGAGGTAGGAGGTACATAATGCGAGGTTATTGAGCGAAAGTATGGCGTAGATGGCGGACGTGGAGGCGATGTTGATAAGCATGAGGAGGAACACGATTGTTAGCACGAGGCAGAGAGCATTCAAAGGAATGCGGAGAGTCGAATGCCTAATTAGTAGTCAGCTCGGTCAGATACCACTGCAGATACATGGCAGGAGACGGTCCCGCTCATCATTACTTACACGCGCCCGAAGAAGTCCGGGAAAGGCAACCCACGATCACGCGCAAAAGCCCATGTCAAGCGCGAGACGGATGCCAGGGATGAGAAGAGTGCAACAAGACCATTCCAAGAAAGCATGACCATCAGCACTGTCGCGCCGGCATTTGAGCCTGTCGCCTGACGCAAAATCTCGATGACAGGGTATCCAGTGGGAGAGTTGAGAGCCGCAACCGGATCGCCGATGCACAACAGTAGAACGATGACCAGGATGAAGGTTTGAGCGCCGTTGAAGAGAACAGAAAGTACCATGCTCTGCGGAATTCTCAGCTCCGCATTCTTCACCTCGTCACTCATGTGGATGACTCCATCAAAAGCTGTCCGTTGTTAGCGAAGAGATGAATGTCTCGGGCAAAACGCGGCACCACTTACCTGAGAGAGGAAACGCAGCAGTCAACAGGCCGACACACCATGAAACGCCCCGGTTCGACCATCCACCAAACTCAAGACCGCTGTACGTCTCGGAGAAGACATACTCCAAAGAGCTTCGCCTCGCCATCGTCAACAAGACAACGACCCAGACAATCCAGAAGACCGTATGCGTGATGCCGCCGACGATCTCAATTGTGCTGAGCACCTTGCGCGCAAAGATATTGCAGAAGGCAGGAATGGCAAGGAGTGCCCAGGTGAGCAGGGTACCGTGCCAATTTTGCGGAACGTAATCCTCCTTGTTCAAGACGATCAGACCTTGTGCGAGAGTGCCGACAAGGAAGGCCGGTGATGCGACCACAGCCATCCATCCGAACACTGTAATCCATCCCTGGATCAATCCCCAAAACGCTGGCGAGCCAAAACCTTTGGGGGCGTATAAAGCGGACCAGCGGTACTGCGCGCCGACGGTAGGGTTGATGGAGGCCATTTCAGCCATGGAGGCGGCGACTGCAAGGTTTCCAGACCAGCAGAGGAGAGTGCCGTAGACAAGAGAAGTCTGCGGTGGTCAGCCATGGCATCAAATAGATTTCAGTATGGTGTATGCTTCACATACTGGTCCTCCGTTCAACAAGCCAGCAGTAAAAGAGACTGCCAAAGCTTCCCACGAGCATTGTGTGTTTGTACTAAATGCAACAGTGGGCAAAAACTTGATGAATTTCTGGAAGGCCGTCAGCGCTACAACTGCAGATCAAACTCAACGGTTCACTCACATCCAGCTGTCGTATATGGACTTTGGAAGACTCTGTGTTGTTCGGTAAACGGCTTGGCTGGTCTTCCTGACTATCGTCGTAAGCCTCGTATGAAACATTGGCTGGCTTGCCGCGATGTTGCAGCTCGATCCCTTCGGAACTCATTCTGTTCTGATGAATTCGTTTCACGATAAGAGTTTGTCGTGCTCAAATACTGGAATGATAAGAACTGGGAGCAGCTGTCATGCGAAGAGGAAAGAAAGCAGCTCTGGGTTGCATCCAAAAGTTGGTCAAGGAAGCAAAGAAAGAAAGGGCCATTGGATGAGCCACACTAACCTCACGCTGTTGTGGAGGATAGGTTTGGGAGAACCGAGGCATGGATGCATGTCCTATCGAGGATAATGGGTAGCGACGGCATTCCACATGGAAGTGGTACAAGAAAGGATTAGCGTAGGGTTTCTCTTTACAGTAGCGGCATCAGATCCCGGTCCTAAACGATCGGCTAGTAGTGTATTCCTGCAGGGACGGCAGAACATTAATTTTGCATGAGTCCAAGACGCTAAATCCCAGCATTGAGCTTGAAGACGCGGATAGACACCTTGACGAGATGTATCCCCGATCGCTTCAGGTTCGCTTCAAGAAAAGCCTTCCTCGTCATTTCATGCCCTGAGGCCTAAGGGACCAACTCACGGGTTGATGAATAATTGCGTAACGCGCTTCCTTCGCTCGCTTTGGTCTGAGCCCAATGCGACGTGCGAACGATCGTGGATCGAATGAATTCACTGTTCTTTCTTTAATGTTCACTCAAGTTTCCCTTAGCAACGCTCCCATGAAATGGCAGGCCGCGACCCTCCTCCTTACCTCAACACCCCAGAAGATCGTGGTGGAGTTGTCGCAGTGGTCTCTTTCACATGTATCGTTATTTCGACGTTCACTAACGGCGTTCGCATATGAAATCGTCGGCTTTCCGAGGCAGCGCTTGGATTAGATGATGCGTTACTGGTGGCTGCCAACGTGAGTATAACCGAGCGGTCGTAGAAGAGAATGCTGCTGACCACGCATACTTCTGTAGATCACAGCGATCGTGCAAACCATTCTCATTGGTGCAAGTGTGAATCACGGTCTCGGGCGACATTTCGACACCTTAAGTGATGACTCCATCGTTGCATACCACAAGGTCAGGTTTCTAGCATTTCCTATCGGATCTAAGAGTTGACATCTCTGCAGTTCTCTTACTCCGGCTCCATTCTCGCCATAGTCTCCATGGCACTCACCAAGTCTTCCGTTCTGCAACTCCAGCGCCGGCTTTGGGGATTCCAGCCCGCCAGCCGCTATATCAAAGTCATGCATCGGGCTCTGGCTGTCGCAATTGTCATCTGGACCATTTTCAGTGTCTTTGCACTGTCCTTCCAATGTGGAACCGTTAGACCCCAAATCTACGAGCCTGGTAGATGTGCTGATGGCGCGCTGTGGTATCCCGTCACAATCGGAAATGCTATTACGGATGTTGCGTTGGCGTTCTCTTTCAGTCCGATCATAATGGCGCTGTCGGCAAGGCGAAAGACCAAAGCGAAGGTGATTATGTTGTTAGGTGCAAGGATCTTGTAAGTGCATCGATCTCGTTGCCCATGATCTTGCGAAGACTGACCGCGTCTAGAGTCTGCATAGCTGTAATCCTGCAAGTCGCATCTCTTGCACAAAGCTTGACAAAGGCAGACCAGACAAGAGCTATGATGAAGCCGGTCATGCTGCAGCAGATTGTCATGAATCTCTCCATGCTCACCGCAGTCGTGATTGGCTTACACAATTTCATCGGGAACCTGACTGCAGGCGGCTTTGGTGTCGAAGTTCGCGGCTCCAGTAACGGGCTGAGTAACGTAACCTCTGGGAGAACAAAGCATCGTTTTGATGTCAGCAAAGCGTCTTTTCGGCCACACGGAGGCATACGCGCTCGTTCTTCGCACACTCCGGAGGGGCGAATGTACGATGATAGCCCTCACACCCGAGCCGACGAAGCGCTTCGAAATAGTGCTTGGGCGAAACACGAGGATGGACTGGAGTGGGAAGACTCTGACGGGAGGAGCCACAGCAGCCAGGAGAACATCATATTGCAGACATTGACGTGGCAGGTTTCGAGGCAGGAAGCCTCAGCTCGTCCACCGATCGGGCATGTTGTGGAACAATCATCACCTCGCGGTGAGGCGCGCGAGGCGAATGCTAGAAGCTTCGTGGCGTAGCGGTGTTCATCATGCCACACACAACCATCATCTGTATGGAAATTCGGGTTCCTAACGAAGGCCACAGGTCAATTGCACCGTCACGTCCGTGTGGCTTGAGGATTGCATACAGTACATCAGGAGCTTGACTCGTATGTCGTGCAGGAGCTCTGGCTAACGAGTCAGCGTTGAGCCCTGAACCTTAGTAGATCTCCAGCGGTCCGCACGCAGGCACACCTCACCAAAGGTCCAAATGAGGTCAACGTCCGACAGCGGCTGGGCTAGACTTCATCATGCCGACTTGGCAAACTCGGTTCTGCAGATATGCACAAGGGCTCGCTTCGATGGCAAGGTTCGAAATGGATGTACAAATGGCTATTTGCTTGATGTTGATGGGTGGCTAAATGCTAGGGTAATGGCTTCCCCTTGGCGCAACTTATCACATGGGGGCTCGGCGGGGAATCGTTAGCTTCTGCCGCAATCCTTGAAGCGAAGGAATGATCGGCATCGAACGTGCCGCGATGACTTCCACTCTCGCCCATTTGCCGGAGACAACTATCGTCCGATGATGGTAGGTAGGGCTTTCGGTCCCTTGTAAGTTGCAACGGGTGAGACATTATGACCTTGTCTCAGCCGACTAATCCTAGAAATCATTCATTCTGGACACGGCATCTTGACTAGGTCGATGACCTAGGAAGGCTTGAACAGTCACTTGGGGGCCTTCGTGTTGCTTGAAGCAGCCAGCGGCAGACCAAACAGACGTCTCAGCCGACGCTGTGACTCGCAAGCACTCCGAAATTGCATCACGCTTCAGATTGCATATTCACCTATACATTTCCAACCGAGGGCAGCACAGTAGTTGTGCAAAACGACAGGTCCAGCACGTGCGCGCCTAGCTGCATGCAGGCCGACCAGGTATCCATCGGCTCGCAGTGGGCAGTGGATCGTGACGCTGACGAGATTAGACCTCCGGAGGGACTGGAGGGTTGGTGTCATAATCGATGCGTTCTGTATCGCTCGCTTCTCGTTTGTACCGCTCTGGGGCATGATGCCCAGGTGGGTAAGTCTGTCTCTGCCCGCTCATCGAGATGAGGCCATGGGCGGCTGAGACCATGCCATATACCTCCATACCAAGAATGCGTCGATCAAGTTTTCGAGCGTCTCAGTAGTGGTTTGACTCGCGACTTGTTAACGCGAGGCCGTCGTGACCCGTCGAGCCCAAGATGTCGCTTTCGCTGGCATTGCAAGCTGGGTGGCTCGAGTTGTTCATGGCAGCCGTCGCAACTCTAATTTTGGTACGTGGCCTCAATTCGACCTCCAACTTCATTCCCCATCGTTGACTCGTTGCGAAATTCCCAGGTTGTAATCGGTACTGTCTGCTATCGCCTCACGCTACACCCGCTCGCCAAATATCCAGGACCTTTGCTCGCCAGGCTGACAGATTGGGTGGGGACTTACCAAACTCTGGGCGGCGACCGGCATCACATTCAGCTTGATAACCACAGGAAGTATGGTACGTAGTAGCTATCAACTTTGCTTTCATCAGCTGTTGCACACCAGGCTAAATCATAGCAAGGCCCTATCGTCCGCATCGGCCCCGACACGCTCTCGTTCAACACCGTCAGTGCTGGAGGAGAAATCTACGCCAATCGCCAAGGCAATACCAAAAAGGCCCCATGGTATACAGTCATCGAGGCATCAGCAGGAAGCGCAAACAGTATTCATGCCGAAACGGATCGAAACATCCATGCCGCTCATCGACGGGTGATGGAGCACGCGTTCACGGAGAAATCCCTGCGATCATCTCAGATGTATCTGATCCAGAATGTGAAGACTTTCCAGGATGTCATCCTCCAAAGTAGCAAAGACGGTAAAGACTGGTCGCAACCGTTCAACATGTCGCAGTGGTCCACGTATCTGAACTACGATATTATGGGCGACCTGGTTTTTGGGAGACGGTTTGATCTCATGACGAGCGGTTCTCACCGCTTCGTAGCGAAGTTGATCATGAACAGCACTGCCTTCATATACACAGTGAGTCCAATCACCTTCTATATCCTGGCCCTCCAGACATATTAACAATCAGCAGTTCGCATCCCTACCTCTCAAAGCCATCTCGCGACGCGTCCTGTCCAGCGGCGTCCTCAGTCTGCCCATCATCGGCGGCGACATGGCCACAGACGACAAAAGATTCTTCCAATACGCCGAAGGGATTCTAGGCGAACGCATCGCAGCCGAAGGCGAAGGAGCCGAATCAAGAAACGACATCATGCACCACCTGCTCCAGGCAACAGACCCAGTGACAGGCAAAGGCTTCAGCCGTGAGCAACTGAACGTCGAAAGTAGTCTGTTGATCGCCGCCGGCGCGGACACGACCTCAGTCACGCTGGCCGCGGCGTTCTTCTATCTCTTGCACAATCCTTCCGTCATGCATAAGCTGGTGGATGAAGTACGATCAGCCTACACCACAGAAGAGATGGAGCAAATCACTCCCGCAAAGCTAGTTAGCCTACCCTACCTCCGCGCAGTTATAGACGAATCTCTCCGCCTCTCGCCACCCGTCCCATCCCTCCTACCACGCGAAGTGCTGAAAGGCGGCATCACCATCGACGGCCACCACATTCCCGCGGGCACCATCGTAGGCGTATCCGCCTACGCCATCCACCGAAACCCGGAGTACTTCCCCGAGCCCGACACTTTCTGCCCCGAGCGCTGGATAGCGAGCGAAAGCGTCACCGAGAAGTCTCTGCCACCAAACATCCCACGCACGCCACAAGCCGTTTCTCTCGCCCGGCAGGCCTTCTCGTCCTTCTCGCAAGGCGCGCGGGGCTGTATCGGGCGGCAACTAGCTTACTATGAGCTGCACACTGCTCTGGCCTTGACACTGCACCGCTTTGACATCCGTCTTGCGCAGACTGCGGACAGTACTGACTGGCGAGAGGGGTTCCCGGATGTGATTGATCCTGTCAAGGGGGTAGCGAAGGGGAAGTCGGCGTGGAGAAAGGAAGGGGAGTTTCAACTTTACGATAGGTTCTTGAGTGACCGCAATGGACCGATGGTGGAGTTCAGGGAGAGAGTCTGAAAGGTTCGTCCATGCTGCGGCAAGTATCACGGTATCCCAACAGCTAACGGGCATGCAAAGGACTCGTACGGAGACAGCCACGTCGGTTAGCATACTTGAAAGCTCATGATACGCAACTTGAGTGTAACAAAGTGTTTTTATTGAATTGTAGTGTGGTCTGTCTGTAGCCTGTTTGAACGCACTATATGCAAGCGGCGTACCGATTTTTCTGCCATAATTCAGCGTGCGATTGAGGGGAAATATTACAATCAAGCAAGCAAAAAGGTATCACTGTTCAAGTTGGCAAGAAATGAGAGGCGAAATGCTCTAGCATTGATCGAGCATTGTAACCCTACCATATCTATTTTGTGTGCAGGGCTATATTTCGAATGACCTCCCTCAAGGTGGCGCGGGCGGCTGCTTCTGCCTGTAGCATGCGCTGGCATCAAAGCTTGCCTGCAATGATCGTGGTTCTCGTCATGTATCGATCGCTCAGTCGAACTGTGGCAGGTCAGTCTCGAATTTCCAAGACAATCCAAGAGCAATAAACATACCGGCGTCAGGAAGCTCTCAGCAACGAAACGAGCTCTGGCGTTCAAGAAGAGCTTCATCTCGGAGATCTCCTTGTCCACGTCCTCCATGAACTGAATGATGAAGTCCACCAGCTTGTGCTTCAGCATGTCCTCGGTGTGGAAGTTGGTGATGAGGAACGAAATATCATAGCCCTGCCAGACGATCAGCGATCAATCCCTTTCCATCAAATGCGCAGCGTCCCGCTTCAACATACCTCGATCGGCTTCCTCCTCAAGATAAAGAAAGCCTCCGCTCTTTGCGTCAAGAATCGCGTGAATTTGTGCACCAGGATATGTTCGATCTCGTCCGCCTGCTTTATCCTTATGCTGACACGCACACTGTTGACCGAGGGCTCGATGAGGACACGTTCTTCTTGGTTTCGCGAAACAGTCAATGGGTTTAGGATGAGTTCGGGTGAAGTGCGCGCTTCGATCTCGGGCACATTGTGACGTTCACTTGCTTGCGAAGCGAAGTTGGAGAGAGATAGGGCGGCGGTCAAGGTGCTTCGGACGCAAGAGAGGTATGGCCTGAGTGATTGAGACTGGAGGGGGAGTTAGCGGGGCACTGCGGTCGTTGTGCTCGCCAAACGTACCATTGCGGGCAAACGGAAGCGGTTTCGCTATCGCATTCGGCAGCTGCTTGCTTCGATATATGGCAGCAACCAGCGCAGTGAAATTGTCCAAGAGGCTTGAGGTTGTAATCAATTGCTGGTGTTGCGACTGCTGGCTGCCATCCGAGCCCCAGAGCCAGCTGACGTCTCCGTCTCAAGGTCGAGAGCACTTGCCGAAGTCGGGCCGGCTACTCCCTCTAAACCTTAGGCAACAACATACAACTTGTTTGGCGACGTACTTGGACCTTATACGTAGCTATTTGTCAGTCTCAAAAGCGTTGTGCATCACAGCGAACGTCACCAGATATCAGCACGCGGACGTACCATTGGCTTCTGCTCTGTCAGGCGCGCAGTCACGTGTGACAACACTGCAATGGCACGGGGCAACAATGCTACATGCATGGAGTGGCTAACAACATGTCCAACCGTCGTCCCAATAGCAACCCACCGTGCTTCCACAAGTCGCTTGCTTGAGCAATTGGTCACGCTAGCTTCCCGATATAGTGCAATCATATACGAGCTTTTCATATGCATACTACCTGGCTTCTCACCAGAAGATTGCGGCGAGACATTGTATGAAAGCACATGGATCCATGGGACGGCACAAGTTTTGTTTAAAACGAATGAATTAATACGTACCAGTAAATCTACCTGGCAACTAAACAAATTGCAAGCAAAACAACGCTACACTGTGGGAGCAAAGTACAAAAAACCAACTCTGCCGCAAGTCCGCAATAATGTACCCAACTCCAAGTCCTGTACCTCATATCACGACAAAAATCACCTTCTCGCGCGCGCCGTTCCTATGAACCCATTGGAGTACGCGGGCCCGACTGTGCACACCGAGTCCGCAGGGCAGGTCGTGTGAGTGGCAGTGGTCCACACTGTTGTGTATGCTGTCACTTTGTTGGCGCAAACAGTGACAGTTTGAACGATGGTCGTGGGACCAGACACCTTGTAAGCTGCCACAGTACCAGGGCTACCTGTAGTGCCAGTGACAGAGCTGAAGAGATTACAGCTTGTGCCATCTGTGGAAGCCGCAACACAAGCGGTGTATTGGTCGCAGACGGCCATGCAGGACTGGATCGTGTATGTGGTGGCTTGGCGGCGGTACGAAGGGTTGAAGGGCGTACCGGCGAAGTCCTGGCCGCAGTAGACGGTGTAGACGGCTCCACTAGAGTCAGTGTAGTTCTGGTCGCTGTAGGTTGGGCAGAGAGTCTCGGCTGGTGGGGTGACAGCAGAGGTGGTCGGAGGAGAAACAGTAACGCTGCCACCATACGTTGGCGGAAGGTTGCCAGAAGAGCTTGATGCGGATGTGACACTACCGTAAGGCGGAGGAGAGTTGTTGGATGGCGCTGGGCTGAATGTGCTCTGTCCGTACGGCGGCGGAGAGTTGTTCGAAAGCGAAGGCGAAACGCTACTGCTGCCATAGATCGGAGGACCACCATTTGAAGTTGACACGCCAGGCATGTTGCTGTTGCCGCTCGAGACGGATACACCACGAGACGAAGTGTTGGGATTTGAAGTCGCGACGTTCGAGGAAGCTGCGCCTGACGATGACTGGCGGATAGAAGGAATCGTGCCAGTAGAGGATCCCGAGACGCCACCGTTGGTTGCCGAAGATACTGGAACAGAAATCGAAGCGCTCGAGGCACCAGGATCGCTATATGAAACAGGTGGTCCAACTGGTGATTGTGTTGAGGATGCACTGCCCGGACTGGTGTATTGACTGGGTGGCGACATGGGGTCGGAGGAAACGCTTGTGCGAATCGAAAGAGAAGGGGAAACGACAGGCACCGAGGCAGAAAGACTGGAGCTGGTCGCCGGGGGCATGCCGCTGGAGGAGCTACTGCCACCATACGATGGGTTTAACGCTGACGATGAACTTGGGTTCCTGCTCGATACTCCAGTCGAGGAACTGGTCATCATAGGAGTCGAGATTGCGGGTGACGATCCAGGGCTTCCAGTCACAGATACAGACTGCCCAAGTGTGGTGCTCGATCCATATATTGGAGGTTGAGGCGACGTGGTGTATGCAGAAACAGACGTTCTCGGAGCTGTGTAAATAGTGCTGACATCTGGTGGTCGAGTTGCAGCAACGGCAGGTGGGCCAGTGGTCACATCGGTGGTACCAGTGACCTCGCTATGATATTGTCAGCTACTCATCCTTCTGTAACGCTGCAGAAGTAACACATACCTCAACAATGTGCACTCATCGCCGACGTAGTTGGCAGCAACACAGTCAGACTCCAAGTTACACAAAAGCAAACACTCGTTCACGTTCGAGGTCACAGCTCGCTTAGTGACTTTACCAACATACTGCTTAGAGCCGTAAGTCACATTGTAAGTGTTTCCGTAAGGATCCTGGCAAACGCTGCTGTCACCAGTCGATGACACAGTCGCCGCGGCGGTGCCAGCGCCACAAGTAGGAATCGGACTCTCCTCGGACACGAAAGTGCTGATGCTAACATAAGTCGGCGACAGGGAGGTCGCAATGGAGTCCTCTCCAGGAACCACCGAGTCTGAAGAGCTTGGCAACGACCCGTCAGCACTTGTCGGGCTGGAAGATGCAGGCGGCGATTGTATCGCTGAGCTACTCGGAGAAGCTGAAGGTGAGACTTCTGGTGATGCGACCAGAGATGACACCTGTGAGCTGGAGACCCCTTGCGAAGAGGAAGCGAGCTCAGAGCTGGTAACAGCTCCGTCGGAGATAGATGATACTGGTGGGGTGACAATGCCTGAAAGTGATAAGGAAGGACCCATGACCATGCTCGAAAGTGACAAGGAAGAGCCCATATCCATGCTCGAAAGTGATGATGAAGGACCCATGTTCATGCTCGAGAGCGATGACGAAGGTCCCATGTCCATGCTCGAAAGCGACGCGGAAGGACTCACGACCATGCTCGACAATGACGAGGAAGAATCCAGAATCACGCTCGTAAGACTGGTCAAGGCGCTGCTCGTAGTATCAACATAGACCGGTGGCACTGAGGTGACGCTTGGAGGTATAGACGTGGTAGCGCCCACATCGAGAGATGAGCTGCTCGCAGAAAGTGTTGCAAAGCCACTCGAAGAAGCGCTTGGCAGGTTGGATGGCATGTTAGACGCAGAACCGCCCACGCTGCTTGAAGGTGAGGTGGACGCGCCAGTTGAAGGAGTACTTGGTAGACCGGGTGACATGCTGGACATAGAGGCGCCCATCGACATAGAGATGCTGCTGGTAGCCAAAGTGGCGCTAATCATAGGAGGGGATATGAACGGTTGGCTGGATGATGACGCCGTAGACTCCGGGTATGGTCCGATCTGGCTTGAGCTTGATGCTGACGCTGAACTAACAGTTGGCGATGTGGCTCCACTACCAGAGGCAGAGCTAGACCCAGCGACGCTGGAACTGCTTGATGCCACGGAAGTTGTCGGCAAATTGACAGTCGACGATGTAGGCGATGCGGCTCCGCTACTTGAGACAGAGCTAGACCCGGCAATGGTCGAGCTGCTTGATGTCAAGTAATCTGGCGGTGAACTGACAGACGGCGATCCGGTCGCACTACTGCTGCTAGATGCAGAGCTAGACCCAGCAATGTCGGAGCTGCTTGATATCGAGGAGGCTGGTGCTGAACTGACAGTCAGTGAATCAGCTCCACTACTTCTGCTAGAGGAAGAGCTAGATTCCGCGACGCTTGAGCTGCTTGACGACAAGGAAACCGTCATCGATGCTGAAGAAGTCACGCTGATCATCGAGGAGGTCGTAGTCGTGACGATGTTTCCGGCATAATACTGCACGCGGATTGCAGCTACAAGGCTGTCATCATACGATGTTCCTTGGAAATCATGGTTGGATCCTTCGCGAAGCTGGCAAGTTCCACCACCGACGCCATTAGCACCGCCAAAGAATACGAAGCCGGTACAGACTGTGCCTGTACCTCCTGGCGGGTTCTCAATACAAACTGCAAAGCAGTCATTGAAACCGCTGACCGCGCGCTGAGCATATGTTCCACGGTTGGTATTGCGACCGCAAGCTAACACGTAGGAATTTCCATCCAGATCTGTCACAGTCTGGCCGTTGTTAGCTGGGCAAGCGTACGGGAACTCTGTAGGAGTCGCGACAGCTGCGGAGCTTGAAGATGATGTCGTCGCGGGCGAAGAGGAAGAAGTCGCTGACATGTCCATACTCATCGAGCTGCTAGAAGATGAGCCTGTCGGTACTTCTGCCGAAGATGAACCTGATGTTGCTGTTGTCGTAGTAGTTGTGGTGAGCCTGGCTCTGTCGTCGTAGTACCTCGCATCAATCATGCCAACCAGAGAGAGATCGTTTGGTCCAGTGGAGAAACGCGCGTTGTCGTTTTCATTGATTTGGCAAGTGCCACCACCAACACCATTCGCGCCACCAAACCATGTGACGGCAGTGCATCCATAGTTCGGGAGTGTTGGGTCATTGATCTCACTGCAGAAACGGAGGCAGTCGTTGAACGTCTCCGCAGCGCGCTGAGCAGTGATGCCGTTTGTCGTTCCTTTGCCGCAAGCAAGGATATATGACTTTCCACCTGGTTCAGTGACTGTTTGTCCATTGTTCTCCGGACACTTCCAGGGGAATGATGTGGGTGTCGGGTTTCCTGCACTGGTAGAGCTACTGGTGGGGCTACTGGTGGGGCTACTGGCCGAGTCACTGGCCGGGCTGGTAGTTGCGGAGGCTGACTCGCTGCTTCTCGTGTCAGAGGACCCCGTAGAGCCCGATCCGGCGCTAGAAGATGTATCCGGATTTGATGTCGTGGTGCCCATGTCAGACGTTGTGGCCAATGCAGAGTCAGTGCCCGAGCTCGAGCTCGAGCTCGAAGCCGTGGAAGCCATGCCGGATGACATTGATTCCGATGAGCTGATGCTAGAGCTCGAGCTCGACATATCAGTCATGGTAGATGAACCTGTGCTCACTGAGTTTGTGAGAGTATTGACTGAAGTCGTGCTGCCAGTCGCGGAACCAGAACTCAAAGAGCTTGACGAATTGCGAGGAGGGCCAGCAGAATACACGATGGCGCCAGCAGGCTGGGGAATAAGGTAATCGCCTGCCGACTTGTAGTAGCAGTACTGCTGAGGTTGACCGACGGGTACCCAGGAAACTCCCCAGCAGTCGGGACCCAGGTCATATACACACTGATCGATACAGTTTGCGAGATCAGAGGCAGTGGTCCTAGCATTCCCTCCAAGGGAGACGTAGTCTTGATAGCAGTACACCTGGTAAACCTTCTCAGAGACTGCACCAGTTTGATCATTGATAGCTGTCTTGATATACAGCTGGTTGTCGCTCCTTGGACAGTCCAACGGGATTGTCGGAGTCGCGGACGCGGATGAGCTGGTTGAGGTTACGCTTCCAAGGCCAGTGTTGGTTGAGCTTACGCTTGATGAGCTGACGCTGGCCGAGGAACTTATGGACGAGCTTGATGCAAGAGAACTATCCGTGGAGGAGCTGGCCGTCGCCGAGCTCGATGTTGAAGGGCTAGTTGTCGATGAACTAATCGATGATGACGAGCTGCTCGAAGAGGAACTGGCTGTCGGTGAACTAACAGTCAGAGATTCTGATGTGGAAGAGCTGGCTGAGGACGATGAACTGCTTGAAGATGGACTAGCTGTTGCTGATGTAGAACTTGAAGAGCTCGACGCGGAAGAGCTGTCCGATGATGATGAGCTGCTCGAAGAAGGACTAGGTGTCGATGAACTAGCTGTCGAAGAACTTGACGAAGACGAGCTTGACGCAGGAGAACTTGATGAAGACGAGCTTGACGCAGAAGAGCTGGCCGACGTTGATGAGCTGACCGAAGAAGAGCTGACCGAAGTCGATGAACTGATCGAAGAAGAACTGCCTGTCAACACAGTATCCGTCGACGAGCTAGCAGAAGAACTAGTGCTGCTGCTGCTCGACGTCGTAACGACAGGTGGAGTGTTCGCCAGCCTCTGGGCGGCAACAAAGTTGTTTCCATTAGAAGAAATGGTGTAACTTGTACCGCTCTTGAGGTAGCACGTACCTGGTCCGCGGCCATTGGGGTCACCCACAAAAGTGAAACCAGTGCACTGTCTAGCCGAAGCGCCTGAACCAAGAGTTGTGCTGTCACAGGAAGCGAAGCAGTCGTTGAAAGAGCCAAAATTTGCCACGGTTGCACTGGCCTCTCCGACTCCGCCCACAGCCGTTAATTCGGAAGAACACAGCAGTTGAAAGGCATTGCCAGCGGCATCGACGATTCTCTTCTTGTCGTCGCCTGGGCAGGCCACCGGGAATGAAGTCGCAGTGGCTAGCCCCGTCCCAGTTGCTGAGCCGGTTGCAGATCCGGTTGCAGAGCCAGTCTGTGAGGATGAGGTGGTTGTGGCAGACAATGTCTGACTGGTCGTTGTCGTGGTCGTGGTGAAAGGCGCAATTGTCAAACTGTTAGACGAGGGCGCGTAAATCAAGCCTCTATTCGGATTTGTCCAGCGATAGAACCACTCCATCATGGGGGGAGTAAAGTCGATCGGGTCGCCCGTCGGCCAATCGTGTCCCCAGTTCTCGAGCCGGTAATGCGAAATTCTGCCAAACTCTCCAGTATCGTTGCCCCACTGGACCAATGTTGTTCGGGCGCTAGGATACGTCGTGTAGTTGGTCAAGGACACACCTTGTCTTACAACCCAGTTCTGCATCCAGTGAGGGATGGTAGGGAGAGTTCTTCCGTTACGAGGCCCGCCGAAGTAGCTGATGACTCCGTCACCGGTTCCGTGGGTCTCGAAAATGGGCATGTTCTTGCTAGGTTGGCATTGAGGTTGACTAGGGGTGTTGGTGTCGACAGTGTTTGGGTCCCCACCCTGAAGGGTAGCTGAGTAGAAGGCGCCTGCATTCGGGGCGATGGCTGCGAAGATCCTGCTAAGATCAGGATCACAAGCAATCGCACCGCAGAATCCACCTCCATTACTGTGGCCTGCTGCAAAGATGCGGGTCGAGTCGACGCAGAACATGTTTTGAATGACTGGGACAAGTTCCTTCACATATTGCAAGTCTCTCTGCTGAGCATTGCCAGCGCTAGTGGCAGTGACACCATAATCGGGGTTAGACTCCCACCCTGCAGGAACGCCAACACCCTGCATGTAGATGGCAATAGCGAACGGATTCGTGTATGGATCGTTTAACCTGGTCTGCTGTTCGATAGTCTCGGCCTTTGCATTGTTGCCGTGGAACGCAAAAATGACGGGTGACGCCTTGTTAATGTCGTAGTCTCTGGGTATGTGAATGAGGAAACTTCTCGGCACCCCGTCAGATGGCGTCATGTTGAATCGAACACTCGGCCCGTTCGCAGTCAGGTTGGCTGGTATAGGTACGCCACAGCCTCCCCCTGTAGCTGCAACCGGAATGGCGTAATTTGGATTCGGCGGAATGTATCGAACCAAAGCTGCCTTGCCAACAGCAGGACTTCCGAAACTAGAGAAGCTCGCTTTGAAGTAGCACGTGCCGCCTACAAAGACGGCCGCTTTACATCTCGGTGAGCTGTCACACTTCAGCGTACAGTCGTTAATGCTAGCAGCGGCTGATTGGTCATAGGAGCCTGGGTTCGTGTCCTGACCACATGTGATGGTGTATCTAGTGCCGCAGGCATTGACGAAGTCGCCAACAAGGCCGCCATTTGCGCTTGTGCACGTCAATGAGGTCAAGCTCGCGGGGTTCGGTGCGTTGGTGCAAGTGGCAGTTGCTGCAGACGCAGAAGAAGACGAGCTCGTGGTCGTGGCCACAATCACAGGCGCTGCCGTAATGGAAGAGGAGCTGCCAATCGCGCCAGCTGCGCTCGAAGTCGAGGAAGAGGATCCGGTTCCAGTGGGATTGGCTCCAGTTGCACGAGCGATTCTCGACATGTAGTTGACTGTTGGCGCCCCACCAGCCACGGTGGTACCTCCAGACTTCTTGAGGTAACACAAAGCAAGACCTTGCTGGGGATTCTTCAGTGCGTTCGCTTGTTCGTCGGCGTCCTTGAATTCATCGCCAGAGTAGGTGTAATGGAATGCGTTACAATCGGCAACACTGTCGCATTGAGCCATGCAGCCCAACATGTCTGACGCCTGGACTCCGTTCACGGAAGATTGGTCACCAGAATCCATGTTGACGGCGCAGTAGGTCCGCCATGATTGGCCTGAAGCGTCAACGAATAGACCGCCATTGGAGGAAGGACACTATATTGCGGCACGTCAGAGACCTCCAAACAATGAACAGATTAAAAAGACTCACAGGTAATTGAGTATTTGCCCTTATCAGATGAGCAGCACCATACAAAGTCGTTGGATCGCCAGGAGAATATACGCCAGCTGCGGTGAAATACGAACAACTTCCTGCACCAACCTTCTCGCCCCATGTGTTTCGGGGAACGGCACCGTTGCTATAGTTGGGGGTGAACTGGAAGGCAGTACAACCTGGACGTTTCGCGCATCCCTTCGAACAGCCATACCAGCCCTGGCCGTTGGCGGTGCTGGTGCCGCTCAATGCCACAGGCACTCCATTGGGCAGAGTGTTCGCACATCTTGCGTCCCAGAGTCCGCCAAATTTGTCCAAGTAGCCGCCGCCTCCTAAGCCGTTATTCGCATTTGGATCCCCGCCAGCACTACAGGTAGGCCCAGGTTTCCATGTGCCAGTAGGCGTCACGGTCTGTACCCCAGCTTGTGCGGTTGAAGAGGACAAAGAGGCCGAATCCATCAATGTTGTCGAAGAGCTAGTTGGAACCGCCGGTGTAGTAGTCGTAGTTGTGGTCGTCGTTGGGACTGCAGGCGTAGTTGTGGTGGTTGTAGTTGTAGTCAAGACGCTAGATGGGACATTGCCTCCAGTATCAGTGGAACTAGACGAGCTAGATGAGCCAGTCGCCGCCGGCACGGTCGAAGACGTGACCGCCGCAGAAGTGTAAGCCGCACGCGCGATTCTCGACATCCAATTGGCTGTCGGCGAAGCGTTGGCTACAGCAGTTCCTTGGCTCATCTTCAGGTAACACATGCCTTTACCTGCGGCAGGATTGGCTGTTTCCGTGGCGTCTGTAGGCTCGTCGTTGGAGCCGCCGTAGATATAACGGAAAGCGTTGCAAGTGGCTGCGGCGTTGCATTGAGAAATGCAATACAGCATGTCGTTGGTCTGTATGGCGCTCACATCACCTCCGCCATCGATATTGGTGTTGCAGTAGGTCTGCCACCCGTAGCCATTGGTATCGGTGAAAACTCCACCATTGAAGGCAGGACACTGCACAAGTCTAGTCAGAAACATTGTCGCCGCGAAAGAGATCTTGTTGACTTACCGGTAATTGGGTGTTTGCCCTGATCAAGACAGCAGCTGCGTAGGTAGTCACTGGGCGGGCAGTGTCGGCCACAAAGTCGCCAGCTACGAAGCGATATGAACAGGATCCTGAGCCAGTGGTATCTGTGATAGCGACTTGAGTGGTGTTGGTCCAGCTGAAAGCGATGCAACTGGGTCGTTTGGCGCACCCCTTCGCACAACCATACCATCCCTGTCCGTTAGTGGATCCAGTCACAACGACAGTGCCGGACTGGCCGAATGAACATCTTGTGTCCCAGATGCCACCCCATTTATCCACGTAGTTACCACCACCCAACCCGCCGTTTGCAGTGGGATCACCGCCAAGTTGACACGATGGCCTGGGCTTCCATGTTCCGGTCGGTGACTGTGCCGAAGCTTGAAAGATAGTAGAAGTAAACGACACAAGCGCAAGGCCGGCCCTCAAAATGAACGCTGAGGACGGCATCGCGAGATGCCTGAACGAGCGACGATAGTATGGGTAAGAGGAGGAGATCGGTATTGGCAGCGAGGAGAAGGAGGAGACATAGCGGTACCTACCTCGAGGCCCTGTCCAGACCGTCCGCGCGGTGTCAACACGCGATGCATTCCAGTCATTTCGTTCCCGTGGCGCCGACGCAGCGGCCACAATCCACTGGCATGGACTGCCGATTGAGCCGTTCAGAAAAGAAGAGTCCCGAAAGACTTGAGCTGGCGAGGATGTTTTGCGGTACATATGATTATTTCCATGCGATCATTTCGGCATCTTCGGTGGCATCGACTGTCCGATCTCATGACCGCGATGAATACCGACAAGCGCACTCTTTGGGCTCTCTCACCGAGGATTCATAGTAAATGTGCATCTTACTAGTACATATACGCCCTGGCATGTATCCCGGTGGAGTGATCAGTCTTTGTGTACATGTATATGTTCTAGAAGTGGCGAAGGGAAGACCAAGAAAGGAGGTCTCGCGTTCTCTCACTTCGCGTGAGAAAGGCGGAGCCAGAGCCGGTCACATTTTAGGGTAACGCTTTCGAGGGTTTAGGGTGAACACGATACGACGATCGAGCGAGTGAGACGATCATAACAAATGTGAACATTAATATTATTACCTCAATCCATTCTCTGGGGCATTTGCAGAAATCATGGTGTAGTTCCGTCACTGCTATCAATCGTGGACGACGTTGTGCATACCATTGTAGTGTTTTTGTATATTCGCGGCTTCACATCCCGATAACACCACGAAAGCATGCTGCTGGCACTTCACCTTTCGCTGACAAGTCGTGATTTCCCATTTTTGATTGGTAACGGACTTGACGGAACTCAAATAGATAGACGGACATGGACTGCTCTGTCGATATAAAGTGACGGTCTTACAACATGGTACACTCGATTGACACGACCATTTAGTCGCATGTTGCGGAACGAAGCGCAGCAGCACCCACACAAAGTACCCAAAGCCTGCTTATAACATGAAAGGCAGTGCTGCGACCTTTTGTCTAACGGAGAGAAGGAGAAAGCGCATTCGTGATTATACGTATACATGCTCAGCCACGCTATGCGACAAATCTCAAAGTAAAGCGCCACGATGCATTCATGCAAACCCAGAGCCCTCCCCAACGCCATCCAATGAAACCATGCCCAGCAACCCAATCAATTATCAAGATCAATCCAAAACCTCTCCCGGATACTATCACCATACCTATAAAACACCAACGGTGCCGGCGCAATCGCCACCGCCAAAAACGCAAACACCGAAACCCCCCACCCATAACCCAACTTTTCGAAGATAAGCGGCGCAAAAAGCGGCGTGATACCGCCCAGAATACTCCTAAAAGCCGCTCCCGCCGCAATAGCACTAGCGGCGTACTTCTCGAAACTGTCGATGTAGTAGTTCTGGCAGGTGTTCAGGATCATGACCTGGCCGATGCCGTAGAAGTAGGTGGCGGCGATGGAAGCGAACCAGTGCGCGTGCAATTCGACCGTCCACGCGAACCAGAAGAGGGAGATGGGGATGAAGAGCGCGCCGATGTTGGCTAATGGTAAGCGGTACTCGGGTTTGGCTTTGCCGTTGTTGCGGGCGGCGAGGCGGTTGTAGACGGTGTCGATGCGCGGGACGAGGAACCAGACGGCGGAGAGGAAGCCTAGACCAGGGCCTAGGTATAAGAGGCCGACCTTTTCGGTGGAGAAGCCGTAGTTGTCGCCGTAGATGGGCTGCATGTTGGTGTAGATGCTGAAGGTGGTGCCAAAGATGAGGGCTTGGTAGGAGCTCATTACAAGGACGATGGGCTGGAGGAGGATGCGGAGGGGGCGTGTTAGGGAGCGGCGGAGCTGGAGGCCTAGGGGACGCTCGTCCTGGCCTTCGATACGGTATTTATTCGGATGGCCGCTGGGCTCTTGCTCGAGCTTCTGCTTGCGTCGCTTCAGGAGGACGGGCGCGTAGGTTTCGCGTAGAAAGATGAAGCCTGCGGCTGTATTGACGGAGCAGACGATCGTCAACGTCCAGAAGATCCAGCGCCAGTCTGCACGTTGAACGATCACGCCGCCGAAGAGAGGGCCCTGTCAAGGCTGTTAGCATGCCTGTGTGAGGCGTGAACGGCAAATGACTGTCCGGGACTCACCAGCGTCGGCCCCAGCAGCGGCCCCAACAAATACCACCCAAACACGCCCGCCCTATGACTAGGCTCAAACATATCACTAATAGTCCCTCCTCCATTCGCGATCCCGACGCTCCCAAAAAACCCACTCAGCGTCCTCATCGCAACCAAAGTCTCCACGTTCGGCGCCAGCGCGCTCGGAATCTGCAACAGCGCAAACGCCGTAAAACACACAAGGTAAAGCTTCCTCCTTCCAAACGTCTCGCTCAGCGGCGCCAGGAACAACGGTCCCAAGCCCAGCATGATGACGAACCCCGTCGTGCAGCCGATGACGACCTCGGGCGTGCTGTGCAGGCTGTCGGCGATCTGCTGGATGCCCGGCGTGAACATGCTGGAAGCGAGGGGCGAGAGGATGCTCATGGCGGCGATGACGGCG
The DNA here is from genome assembly GCA_026122715.1 of Cladosporium colombiae. Lineage (NCBI taxonomy): Eukaryota > Fungi > Ascomycota > Dothideomycetes > Cladosporiales > Cladosporiaceae > Cladosporium > Cladosporium colombiae. The sequence goes on from JAKZFA010000005.1 coordinate 99,469, forward strand.
ACGTTGGCCATTTTGGTCTTGCGCGACCATTGGCGCGGGTTCTCGGGGTCGGTGTCGTTGAAGGATAGTACCTCGCGGGTGTCGTTTGCTTCGCCATCATCGCGTTGGAGCAGCGGCTCTCTTTCTGGGTTTCGTATGGGTTGGTTTTGTGGAGGCATCTTGATCTCTGTATGTGCCGTGCTCTTCTTCTTGCGCTGCTGGGACTGTGATTGTGAGATGGGAGGAGGCGGAGGAGTATTGCGGAAAGCGCAAATGTTCATAGGAAGAAAGCTAAAGGCGAGAAAGGAAATCAGGGTCGGTATACTAGACCTTGCATCCTACGGCAGCCTCTGTGCTGAATGCATCGCGCGTTTGCTCGATGATTTGGGCTGTCTATGACGATCGTTCGACGTGCGAAGGTAGATCTCACGGCGCACACGATGGCGGCTGAATCGCTCGGACACGCTAGTGTACCGAATACCGATCACAGGGTGCGTGTGGTAGGTCATTGATGAGTTTACATACGATTGGATTTCGATTTCGATAACGATGTTATTGGGTGTCTATAGTGAGCCGTAATGGCTGACTTACCTAGACGAATCGTGACCGTGCTGCTTTACCAATAGTGGATGTTTCTTACTTCAACCAGCAGATAGAAAGCAAAAGGCATGAAAGTCGTATGCAGACTTTTGCACAGAAGAGAGGCAAGGTCAAGTATGTTTGAACTCATGGTATTTCATCATAATCTCTATCAGCATCCCGGACATCCTTCCTGTCCACGAGGATTTGCCAGAACCTCGCAATATCAGCGCAGGGCGGTCCACTCGACCTCTTTAACTCCGTAGAGCACCCCCGCATGCCCTTTCAATCATCGCTGGCAATGCTTTCATAAATTTCAACGTCATTAACAACCATCTCTGTTCAATTTCGCAACATCTACTGCGAGCTGCCACCAGAAATAGTGATGACCTGGCCGTTGACCCAGCCACCATCCTCGGAGGACAGGAAACCGACGACGCGAGCGACGTCCTCGGGGGTGGCGCAGCGGCCGAGAGGGCAGTGGTCGGCCATCATCTTCTCGATGGTAGCGGCGGGAATGTCGGGGGTGCCGCCGGGGATGTCTGTTTCGTGAAGAGTCAGTGGGATGTTCTCAACGGGGCAGAATAGGTAGATGTCAGAACTTACAGTGCCATGCGTTCTGGGTGAACATGTCACTCTTGATGCCACCGGGAGCAACACCGTTGACGGTGATACCGCGACGGCCAAAGTCGGTAGCGAAAGCCTTGATCATGCCGATGACGGCCATCTTGGAAGCATTGTAAAGCGCGTGATCGCGGACGCCAAGCAGACCAGCAGCAATAGAAGACATGAGGATCAGACGACCGTTGTCCTCGAGGTGCTTCCACGCCGCCTGGCCGACGAAGAACTGGGCACGAGCGTTGAGGTTGAACACGTGATCGTACTTCTCCTCGGTGATCTCCTCAGTCTTGTCCCAGCTCTCGGTGCCGGAGTTGCTCATGACGATGTCGATCTTGCCGAAGTGCGCCTTGGACTCCTGGAACAGGCGCTCGATCTCGGAGGGCTTGCTGACGTCGGCCTGGATGGAGATGGCTTTGGCGCCGGTGCCGGTCTCCTCGATGAGCTTGACGACCTCGTCGGCGGACTCTTTGCTGTTGGCGTAGTTGACGACGACGCTGGCGCCGCGGCGGCCGAGCTCAATGGCGCAGCCACGACCGATACCACGGCCGGCACCGGTGATGAGGGCGACCTTTCCGTGGAGGGAGGCAGTGAGGACGGTGACGGGACCTTGAGACATGATTGTGGTGTTTTGGTGATTGTTTGGGTTTGTGGTAGTGTTGTTGTTGTTGGGGTCGAGGTGAATGGAACAGAAACTCTGCGATCGGGGTATCTTAACAGGAAGAAAGCAATTGTGTGACGGAGCAGCTGAGGAGAAGAGAGGACAGATGGATGAAGAAACAAAAAAAGTAAGCGGTGTCGACGAAGGAGATATTAGACGAAATAATAATAGCTTGCCTTCCTTGTCCGTCCCTCCAAACCTTAGACCGTCGGCCGGCCATTCAGCTCGACGGCATTCGTAGCAAGAGTAGACGGGTGTGCTCGGCGGAGTCGGCATCATGCAGGAACTATCTCGTCGCCGGCAGTAGTACAGGACGAGAGGGTGCATGCAAGCAAGCATCGGCCGGGCTTTGTTGGAGAGCCGTGGCGGTGGTGAGAGTGTGGAGGTGGATGCGGATGACTTTGATGGCCTCAGCCCAGCCCAGCCAGCCAGCCAACGCGAGCTCAGCACCACATCGATGGATGATGATGGTGATGATGAATGGCCGGGGCGGGCAATCGGACGCTGAGCAACACAGACAGGCGCAACGATAATGATGCAGCGCGAGAAAGACGACGCAGAGGCTTGCAGCAGCCGCAGTGGCCAGACTCGCATTCGTCGCGTGGTGATGGTGGCATGCAGCTCATAGCCAGCAATAATAATGGCCACACCGCAGATATCACGGCGATCCTAAGGGCCAGGAAGATGCGATGGGGAGCGAAAGAGGCCCTTGGTCCAAGGGAGAGAGAGTAGGCGTCGGGCTTCTCGCGCTTGCTCGCTGCTCGGCATTCGGCGGGCGCGCGCAGGACAAAAGCACGAGGTTTGAGGGCTGCGGGCGAGCGAGAGAGCGAGCGCAGCAGCACCAGCAAGCAAGCAAGCAAGCAAATCACAGAGGGCGCGGGGCATGGTGGGGGATTTGCCGGACACACACAGAGAGGGTGAGAGGTACTGTACCCACATAATCGAGTGTGATGAGACGCTGCAACGGTAGATGGTCTGTCTGTCTGTTGTGTTGGTCTTGGTCTCTCTTGTGCGAACAGCATCGTAGTAACTAGTCCCTCGTTGACAACGGTATCACAGTATCTCCGGCACTCGCAGCACATGGGCGATGCACGCAGGCTCCATGGAACGCTTTCCCACTTACAGCTTATTTCCCGACTTTGGCTCGAAGATCCCTGAAGAAGCGCCATGTCGGATCGGATGTTTGGTGTCGCGCGTGCTTATGCTCTGCCTCTGCCGGAAGCACCTGTTTAGTAGAGTCTCACAACGGAGGAAGCACAGACCGAACTATATGACGCGAAGTCCCGGCATTTCTCACACGCGCGAGCTGGCCTGATTGTTGTCTGACTGTCTGTTCTCACCATCTCGTTCGTCTCCAAGACCAAGGCCTGTGCCGATGGTGTATCGTCGCATGGATCTCCATCCCTCCACCTGGCACGAAGCACGCCTGTGGAGAGCTGTCGGCATTGCGCAGACCTCGTAAGACCCTCTCAAGCACACAAGCACGAGAAAGAAGAAGAAGAAGAAGCACGATTTTGAACTGTTTTCGTATGAAGATGCTGGTTAACTCTACCGCTCGAACGAAACACCAAACCCAAATGCAAAAACACGCGCCGGTCCCCTATTAACAGTGCTGATCCAGAAGGGTAGTAGTCTTCGCGCAATCTCTCCAAACTGCCAGATGCAAGAGCAAAAGGCGTTCAATGAAAAGAAAGTCCAAGTTACTCCTCCCAGAGCTCGCCATCAGAGGCGGCAGTGGTTGGTATCAAAGTATGGGCTCGCCGTCCCATGTCAGAAGGGCCATTCCGACCTATGCAGTGCAGTCTCGAATTAAGGCGCAGAGGTAAAAACCAAAAACCAAAAGCAAAACGCAAAAACAACCATAACTCCGGTGCTCCATGCTAGTGCTGCACCACCTGCAGCGGCCGGTGAAGGAAGAGTAAAAGATACTACGAAAGTGGGTGTGGCGATCGTTCAGCCAGTAGCCGTCGCCCGAGAGTAACCAGGGCGGACTGAGCCATATGAACAAGTGCCGGGTATTATTAAGGCTCGTTTCGTCGTGTTTCCAGTCGTCTAATCGTGCGAATGCTTGTTCCAGTCGAGTGCCCGGCCAACTGGTTCACAAGCTAGCCAAGGTGTTGAGCGACTGTCCAACATTCCTTTCCTGTCCAACCAGGTTTCCGGAGCTGATCAATACTGGATAATGAATGCAGAAGTGTGGACGACAGACAAACGAGCGCAGTGCCGAGATGTCGGCGAAGCGTCGTGAAGTGAGTTGCTATTCTGGTGAGATAGCCTTGCCAAAGCGGCTTCACTTCAGGAACTGGGCGACAGTGGTGTTGTCGACGGCCGTGCTGCCCTTGGGCAACTTGGGCAGGGAGAAGCCGCGCTGCATCTGGCTCTCGACGTACGTGGACGAACGCTTGAAGCGCTTGTCGGCGTACTTCTCGAACACGGCACTGTGGTGCTTGCGAGGATCCTCGCAGCAGTCAAGGATGGTCTGCAGGAGCTGACGAAGTTGGGCGTAGGTGTACCCAGAGAAGTGAGCGTGCGGAAGAGTCCACTCACCCTTGCCAAGCATCAGACGAGCCATGCAGTGAGCACCGGCGGCGGTGAAGCTGGGTGCGCACCCAACGAAGCGCTCGTCCATGATGGTGATCTCCAGGAAGTACTTGGCCAGAGTCCTGGTCTCGAGGTCGTAGTCGTCAGCCTTGCTGATGCGGCGCAGGAAGCTCATAGGCCCGGGCCAGCCGAGCTCGAACTGCAGCATGCTGAGCATGAAGCGCTCGGCCTTCAACAGCTCGTCAACAGAGTAGCCACCGTCGACCATGTAGATGATCTCCTGGATCGTGGGGCAGTTAACCTCCTCGTACTTCGCAGCGACAAACAGCGCAGTGGCTCCGACAAGCTGCAGCTTTGCAAGGGAGACTATCTTGCAAGACAAGAAGCGGTCGATGTAGTTGACGGTCAGGAAGAGCGTCTCTGGGAGAAGGGCGAAGCGCCCGTGGACCTGGACGACCCAGTCGATGAGGACGGCGCGCATGGACCACTGAATCTCCTGCTGCTGCTCCATGTAGCGAGGGTTCGGGGTCATGCGCTGCTCGAGGGATTTCATGTACCCGAAGATCTCGTCACCGTACTCTGCGACCATGGAGGTGTCCCACTGCTCGTCCTCGATGTCCTCGGCGGTGCGAGTGGACTCGACGTGAGCGCGGGCAATCGCAAGTTCGTGCTCGACCTTCTTGGAGTTGAACGGAACGAGGACGGTGGTGACGCCACCGGTGCTCTCGCCGTGGGTGGTGGGGTAGGCATCCTCGTAGTAGTAGTCATCGTCTTCTTCATCGTAGAAGTGCTCGGTAATGGTAGCGTTGGAAGGAAGAATGTTGACAGCGCGGCTGATAGGCACATTGGGGTGGTTGCTTTGAGACTCGAGGTACATCATGTACTCATCGGACGACGCGAAGCCCGCCGGGACGCCACTGGAAGCTGGCCTGGGCGCAGCCTCCTCGCGCAGCGGAATGGTCTCTGACTTGCGAACCTCCTGGCGAGGGAGAGGGACGCCGCCCTGTGGCTCAGAGACGAGTGAGGATTGCGACGGCAGGATAGACACCGGCTTCTTGATCTCGGCCTCTGATTGCGACACCGTGTCGGCCGTCTTGAGGACTCTGGTGCTCTTCTTGGCAACCAGCTTCTTCGGCTGGTCGGCGATGCTCTCGGAGATCAGTGAGAGGCCCTTGGATGTGACGTTGTTGGTGGAAGTCAGGCTGACGGGCACGTTCTGCGCCGAGATGCTCTTAGCAGACAGAGGACGTGCAGCCGGGCGCGCAAGGGCGGCAGTAGGCTTGACGATACCAGCGCCGGCCTTCTTATCAAGAGCAGAGTCGTCCTTGGACGGCTGAGCGAGTCTGAGGTTGGTGTTGGCGTCGCCGAGGACCTTCTTGTTGGCGGCCTTCACCGCGTCTGCCTGGTAGAGGGTGTTGAAGGCAGGGACAGACTTGGTACGCTGGTGGAGAGTCTTGACAGCACCATTGTTGACGACCGGCGGAGCCATGTTCTCGTCGTGGACACGCATGGCGCGGGAGCGGATGGGCTGTGAGGCGAGGTTAGATCTGGCATTGTATGGAGGGAGGTCATGTGTGGGAAGTTTGGGCTGGTGGCTGAGTGAACTGCTGGCCGGATGTGACGTGTTGTATAGCTACCGTGAGCCGCTCGCAAGCGGCTCGTGATATCGTCGCGGCGAGCCAGCGGGCTCGTGTCGTGTTCGAGGTGCGTTGTCGGATTGCTGATTGTGCGCATGCGCGTTGCTGCCGTGTGCCACAATGTCCCATTGCATATGCGCGCGCCTTTCACTGCCACTGCCACTGCCTCTGCCACTGCCGCGTCGCGCGCCCGAAAAACATGTGAGTGAAGGAAATCGCACTGCCTTACCTTGGCGTCCATGGTTGTGCACGTGATAGCCGTGAGCTGCGGCGTGCTGGTGTCGTCTGGTGTGTGGTGAGGTGGTGGTTACGCGCGATGCGCCTGGCGTCGTTCGCTGCCAACTTCTGGGCGACGTTGGAGCTAGGCGAAGGGGAGGGAGGCGGAGCGGTGTCGAGGTCGCTAGGCGATGCTGCACATGTAGCTGGCGATGGGTGCAGGCGTGCGTGTGGCTGGGCGCGGTGTTGATATTATCGCTGCTGAGAATTGGCGATGTCGGTGGGAGAAAGGCTGCGGAGTCGTGGTGGTGGTGAAGTGCGAGACTGTTACTGCCCAGACGTATGTTTATCAAAACAAGCACGGCAGCTTTGGCAGGTACGACCGTCGAACTAGCTCGGCCTTCCCGCGCCCGTTGTGCAGCTGGCCCCAACTCTATCTCTTGGCCTCTGCCCTATCGATCTTCAGCAGATTGGGGTGGCATTCTTCACTAGGTGGAGGCTTCTATATTCGTCTGTATACACTCCTCGCATCCCCGTCTCATCCATGTCCAGTGAGGTATCCTTTCTTTCTACCACTGCACTGCAATATCCGGGATCGTCCCCCCTCCATCATGTGATTGTTTTCTGCTCCCACTCACTCACGCACGCACGCAGAGACATGAACGTCCAGAATCAATCACACACCTGCCCTGCGGCTGTCCGCGCGCATCAGCACGTGCATGCCATAATCTTCCTCAGATGGCATACGGATAGGCGGTGGACACACGCGAATTTCCGCGGCCTGCGCTTCTGCAACGGGCAGCAGCCGGCAGCCAGGCCTGGAGAATTTCGACTATCAGGATCATCCTCGCTATGAATTGCGCCCGCTATACAACTCTCTCCACCGTTGCCAGCATTGCCTATATCGCCACCCGTCCTATGCACCATGTCTCACACGCGAGAGCCCTTGCAGCAAGCAGCCTCATGTCACTTCGTCGCACTAAACCCCTTTCAGGCGAGCATCAACTCCCGTACGTCATGCTTGGCTGCGGGCGCGTCGACACGTCTTACCAGGTCGTCAGCGATGCCGTGTATTCTTTATAGCAACATCGTGAATTCGTACAATTTTGCGCAAATTTACACATGAGCTGCTGAGACTGCTTTGCGTGTCACGACCGGCTTTTACTGCGCTATCTCGTCTGTAGCGTGAGTTCTTGCTTCACACATATTTTAGCGCTGGGGCGGGCTCCATCGCACGAATACCCCGCCTCGTCACGTGAAGTTCGGCTCTCGACAAATGATTTGTAACATCGCCATCGTGGTCTCGATGTATTGTCGTGCGGTACTCCTGCCCGACCAAATGCGCCATTCGATCACCCGCTGAGACGTCGAAGCAAAAACGAATCGAACAGTCTGCGACGTCTGTGACGAGGGCGATGCGCTGTCAAGTCGTTTCCGCCGGCAGACGAGCGGCGTGGGCTGCCAATCGCCTCATCTCCGCTTGGGCAGCTGAAACTCGGCCTAGGAACAATGGCACATTCCCGGCTGGGTTGATTTGGCTTCGTGGGCTTACAGTAAACTAGGTCCAGCCGCTGCAGATTCGTCGGTCTTCGAATGGAGCCATCTGGAGTTGCTCGTGAGTCTTGTGCACGCTTCTGCAAAAATTGGTGACTGGTAAGCTGATGCCGTGGAATACAGTTGCGCTTGTCGGTTCTATCTTGACAATATGCCATCGAGGTAGCTTCGTCAGCGACTCAGCAAAGTACCTTGGAACCGCCAGCTCTTGTTGTTCCTATATTGACTAGTCACTCACACGCAAACTGCTCGCGCGCTCTGACCGCCTCTTGTAATGGTGTTGCATCGTGCATCGCAGGCCTTGGGCCAAGCGATTGCGGCACGTTGTCTGGTGCATAGCTATCAACATGCCAGTGATATCTCGGCTGGGCAACGCGGATGTCTATCGATCCATAGTGCTGGGAACATCCGTGATGCCTGCGCGACCTGTGAAATATTTGCAGATGCCACTGGAGAAGCGCAACAATAGCAAGGCATTGTTGTCTCGCGGCAAAACGCGAGGTCAAAAGAGCCGGTCAGCATTTGAAGATCAGTAGATATTGATTGCATTAGTTACCCATGGCTGTCGCAAAGCACATCATGTCGCACCATCACGGTTCTGTGACTCTCGTCAGCAGCTCCGCACTGACATACTCGGGCCTGCTCGCATTAGAATGGCTGGCATCCTTTCTTCCTTGCATCGCACATTCGTGCCCGTGGGGGAGAGGCGCCCACAGCCCAAACTCAAAAAGCGATGCTCGTGGTGGCACCAAAGCCGCGCCTGTACCTCGCGGGCAACGCAGCAAGCAACTTCAATCCAAGACGTCGCCCCAGCAATGAACAACCGCATGGCATCTCCATCGAGCGCGAGGCCAAAACATGGCGCTCTCGCGGTCGACAAAGGCAGTCAGGCGTGAGAGGGTGTGCTCGAGCAAGTCGGCGGCACACAGCCAAGCACGATCAGCAAGACTAGCCAGCGACACGCCGCCCTCTGATTCGCGCGCATGACTTCCGAGTTGAGCCGTCTGGCGCTTTCGTTGTCCACAGCAGTTCGACTGCGCCGGTTGCCTTCTCTCAGACCGAACGCTGCAGCTGGCGGCCTAGAGCGCTTTTCGCGCTGCGCAGAGCTGCATATGGGGGGCCCACTGACTGCCCTACTTTGTCGAGCTTGCAGTGCCTGCTGTTCGCCGGGCAAGGTAGTCGCCGCGCCAATGGTGTGAATGGTCACAGAAGAACGAGCGGGCCCTGAAGGCGGCGTGCGTTGAGCGCCGAAACATGCGTAATCGCACTCTGATGCCGCCCTCCCTCGTACGTGGGCACACTGGGAGACGTTCCGCGGTGCGCGACAGCCACTGCGAGGGACCTTTGTACCTCGTAAGGAAGGGCATCACCCAGCGCTGTGTCGGCGCAGGCCAGTCCAGCGCAGTGTGTGTTCGCTTGCCTTCCCTTGTCTCAGTAGTCTAGACATGCCGCCTGCGCGACTCAGGTCCAGGTCCATGTCCACGCTGCCTCAGGACGCCAGGCGCACTGCACGAGTTCGAATGGCACGCAGTATATGATGGCAATTTATTTTCGCATCGCCTAGTAATTGAGTCGCATGTAGAGGCATTGCCATGTAGTCGTGCTGAATTAGCCGCTGGACATTCGTAGGCGTGCTCGCACCAGATGACCTCGACCATCGAACTGGCCGGAAGCCAGAGAGAGAAGCGGGCACCTTGATCATTCCCACCGACTTCCTCTCCTCCACCGCACCACCTCGACAAACACTGCTCTTCACGCCTTGCCCTTCTTGTTCCATCCCTTCGTGCCCTCTCTCACTGTCTGCCTGTTTAGTTCGCCAGAGCGACAGCGCCATACGACCTTCTTTATCATCTTCCCTTCTCGTCCCTCCTCACCTCTGCTGCGCTCCAGAGCCCCGAACGGCGGCAGCGAGGTAGCGCCTCCTCTGCATCACAGCGCCCTATCGCTCATCAGGGGTACTACCGACCTCTAGGCGATCCTAGGTGAGCATTGAAACCATACTCATATCATCTTCCTTACCTTCCTGTCGCCTCCTCCCTGCGGTGAGCCAGAGCGGCGGCAATCCCCTCGCTCTAGTCACTCAACCTTCCCTCTTACTACATGTCAAAGCCTACAACCACATCTCGAATGCAGTGCGATCAAGACGAGCGCAAATCGCTGACATGACAGCTCGCAGGTCACATACACCTTATCGCACTCTCCCACACCGCGCAGATTCCTCTTGCGCCGACTCCCGCTACAAGCGGTGGACAACACCCACCTTACCCAGCGCCACTTCAACACCATACTTGAAGTGCACAACAACTTCCTATAATAAAGCAATAAGAGGTGGGCCTCAGAATATGGACTTCGCCACCATGAGGCACTCCGACACTCAGGGTGCCATGGATGGTCGCAGGCAATCGCACCAAAACACCACACGCTATAGCGGACACTCATGGGATGCGCAGTCCAATGCGAGCTCCCACGGTGCAAGCCACCACCGTCCAGCTCGCGACAGTACTGGCTCTGCGGCAGGCTCCGGCTATGCGAGACCGTCGCCCACAAAGAAAGAGCAGAAGCATGTTGTGTTCCAGTTAATCGACCCAGAAGACCCTCGCATACAAGCGCGCTTGCCGATGAGGGTCATGATCTCACCACACGATACCACAGACTCGATCATAACGACTGTGAAAAACTTCTATGGTTTGTATGAGTATGGCGTCAGCTTCGAGAACAGAGACGGCATCAGCATCATCGCTGCTTTTGACAACTTTGAAAATGACATGGTCGTCTATGTCAGGACTGTTGCGCAACCTCCTCCCAGCGCACACAACGACCGGGCATATTCCAACTCTCCATCCAAGCCCACACTGGGCGCTGCTATCGAAATGCGAGCGTCGCATCACAACAATGCCAACTCACCCTCCAGAGCAGCAGCCAGGAGCGCAATGCGCAGCCGCTCTCCGCATTCCGAGTATGCTAGACGTAGTGTGTCTGCTGCGCCACCGAAAAACAACCGCGCAAAGTCGAAGAGCAAGGACAACAGCATCCACGATGACGCAGACGGATATAGTAGCGACGATGGCGCCAACGGATCTGTGACTAGTTCTCGCAGATCAAGGACGGAGCAAGTCAATGCTGAAATCAGCGTCAACAACATCGTCGAAGGCGGCAGGCGACAACGCGCATTTGAGAGCTCGGTAAGCGCATGTATGCGCATATTCACTGAGCATTGGGATCTAACACTGTTCAGGAACTGCCTCTATTCGTACCTCCGCAAGTGCCCATGACCGCGTCCATCTCCTCTGTTTCACCCCAGAGGCGCAATGGTCCGGCCGTGACACCATATGCGTACCCGAATCAGCAGACTTTTTCGTACACGCAGCCCCTGCCTTCACCCCAGAGTCACGGCAGCGCGCACTACCAACAGAATGGCATGTCTGGAATGAGTTATGGCTCTCACGCACAGGCGCGACGAGGAGCTCGCCCAAGTAACACTGTGTTCCCTCCTCCTCGCCTCTCTGGTGACGGCATTCTTCCTACTCCTGACCCTACTATCAACAGCGTCATTTCGGATGAGGATGTAGCGCTGCAACTGATGCGCCTTGGCGATGCCTCCAACTTCTCCCACGGCCGAACGTCTACGTCCACTCTTGACGATGCCCTCAGCGGTAAGGCCGAGGCCCCTTCTTCTGACGAGGAAGATGACGACGCAGAAGAAGAGGTTAGCGGTCTGCCTGCCGTTCCCAGCTGGCCGAAGAACGAGGTCGGTCCGCAAAGGAAGAAGCAGCGCACGCATGAACCTGGCAGCGATGGCACGACTGGTGACGAGTACGATGACCAGCGCGATGGCTCCTTCAAGGGTGACAGCGATGAGGTGATGCCTGACATCGATGGCCAGCGCCGCCAAAGCAAGCCTGCAATGCCTCGACCGCGCTCTACGATGCCAGCAGCTCTCAAGTCTGCCAAGCCGCGCACATCATCTATGGTCAAGCCGAAGATGAAGCCTATGGGACACTCTCACTCCCATTCGCACTCGCACTCTCACTCTCACTCCCACACACAGTCCAAGGTCCCAATGTCACCTGCCTCACTACCCTCGCAATCGCGCAAGACCTCCGCCGCGTCCACCATCAATTTTCAGCACGCCCTCGGCACCGACGAGGAAGACCTCTCCTCGAAGCCTCGCTGCCAGCGATGCCGCAAGAGCAAGAAAGGCTGCGATCGCCAACGACCCTGCGGCCGCTGCAAGGACGCCGGCATCGGCATCGAAGGCTGTATCAGCGAGGACGAGGGCAACGGTCGCAAGGGCAGATACGGACGCCACATGGGCGTGCCGGTCAAGCGCGGCGAGGAAGGCTTCATTGAGCCCGATGGCTCAGTGCCTCCGATATCTCTGACTGCCACGGGGGCCGGTGGCGGAGGCCAGAGCATGCCGAATGGAGGATACTTCCTCGCGCCGGCGCCTGTGAACAAGGAGAAGAAGAGGAAGCGCTGATGGAGGCGTTCTTTGAACTAGAGAGTTTTTTTCTTTCAGGTATCCACGACATATCGACTCTCTCCCGTTACAAATTTGTCTCTTCTGTTCAGAGAGACTTGCGAGCCCTTTGGGCGATTTTCTTCACTCGGCGCAATCCGACAGCGAGCGCTTACGAAAAGGAGCAAGGCTCCACAACAACCACGACCGCGACGACTCTCCTTGCTTGATTTTGTTTTGTTTTTTTTTTGTTTTTTTTTTTGCATCTCGTGTTCTTTCTTTTTGTTGTTTTGTTCCGTCTTGTGTCACTCATTGCATTTTGTTTTCCCTTGCAGTTTATTTTAAAGCGCTTCACCAAAGAAAGAAAGAAAGAAAGAAAGAGAATCCTCCCTCCTTACAAAAACTCGGGAGGCGCAGGAAGGCAAAGGCAAAGGGATTGGGAGGATATGTGAATGGGTAGGAGTTCTAGATGGGGATGGGAGGGAAATGGCGTCGTGTACGTTCAACATTGGACTGGATGGCTGGATGGCTTCCAGGAGGAGAAGTTGATTGATCGTTGTTGTTGTTGGAGATAGTTGAGGTAGAGCTCTCTGTGGTAGTATGCCTGAATGCCAGAAACAGAATTCCCAATGTTTTGGTTCAATTGTGAGATTGGAGGGTGATCCTGGGTTGATTGCAATGGATCGGTGCATTGATGGATGGATGTGGTGTGTGCGCCCCGGTAGTCTTGATTGTTGGTCTGTGAGGCGCTTGGTGTGCAGGGATTATGCAAGTGATGTTGGATCCTTTGACACCTAGGGTTAGGGTTAGGTTTGTGCGATATCGAGATGAAGAGTGGTAGAAGGTTGCATTGACGATTCCCTTGCATTTGAGCCATTGCCAAAGGCTGACCTGATGTCGAGGATGATTGCGTGTGCATCTGGAGAATCCTGTGGCTTCCACCATGGCCATAGCCTGCCCAGGAGCGATGTGGACCTCGAATCAAGCCAAGCTGGCACCTAAGCCGCACAAGTACACGGCGCTACATCCTTCAGCCCTGCTGCCTTTCGCCTTCCTCCTCCCTTCCTCTTTCGATTTATAAATAGCATCCCGTGACCTTGTGGGCGTTTGTCTGCTGCGCTCGACTTCGCCACTTTCCTACTATCGCCATTCTTGAACCTGAGTTGCATTTTACCTTCTTTAGCTGAAGACGAAGTTACCTTTAGCTTTGGCTCGCTTCGCCAGCTCACGCGAACATCAAACTGTCAGCCAAGCGAACACGCGGCCCTGGCCGAGTTGCCGTTCAACGACCTTCGTATAACACTATTGTGCTACTTGGCAGTGAACACGAGATTGTCGCTGGAGAGCTGAGCGACTAAATCCTAGTGTCCTGTCATCAACACACCCTCAGAAAACAACGGCAACATGGCCGACGCAGAGGAGCCTCAGCCGCAGTCCATCCAGCAACGCATCGCCGCTTTGAAGCTATCACAGGTTGGCCAGTCGCCCTTAGCACCCAAACCAAGTGGTGTCGCTGGCAAGGCAAGACCACCACCGCCTCCTCCGCCAAAACCTGGTGTCCCTGCGAGGCCAACTGGATACGCTCGCCCAGCTTCGACGAATAATCCACCACTAGCAGACAATGGCGACCACGTGAACAATGCCACCATCGGCAACCAGCCAGACTCTTTCCGACCTGATGCTGCGTCTGCAAATGGTATGGATGGCATCTCACGACCTAGTTTGCCTCCGAGAACCTCGACGCAAAGTTCGCAAAGCTCGCTTGGGCCTAAGTTGCCTCCTCGCACACCTTCTGTGACATCTCCTGCGCTACCACCTAGGAGGCCTTCAGACATGACTCTGAGCAGGAAAGCATCCAATGACTCTGTCAGTTCGATGGCAACTACTCGTTCGTCAGTGTCAGCCATGTCGACCGGGACCTCGATGACTTCGAGATCGGAAAGGTATGCTGTCAGGGCACCAGAGTTCAATCCATCTGCTTTGCCTGCTCTGCCACCTAAGCGGACCAAGGAAGAAGTGCAAGCGCACGATCAGAAGTATAACGCCATTAGACCCGGCAAATCGACTTCCGGCTCGCTTCCAAACATGTTCAGGAAGACCAGCACGCCTAACGTGCCTGTTCGACCGCAAGTGCAAGCGAGACCTGTGCCAGCTCTACCTGCTAGGAACAGCGTCAGACAGGAGCGGCCAACGCCGGTCGAAGAAGAGGCGGAGCTAGAGCCGCCTAGACGCATAACAGCTCCACCTCCGAGGAAGTCTGCACTTACTATGGGCTTTGGAAATGCTGCAAAACCTAAGGAAAACCACACGGACCAACCTGTTGGGGGTACTCCGCCTCCTATTCCGACATCATCGAGACCTGATCTAGCAGCCCTCCAGGCATCCAAACCTACCGCTGCCGCAGCTGCTCCTACACAACATGTTGCTGGTGGAGGTTCTTGCCTCAAGTGCCGCGATTTCTCGGGTCCAGACAACCATGCTGCAAGATTTCCTCGCGAGGCCATCCCGTCGACTGATGTCGGCTGGCTCGCTCATCAACTTACATCACCCTTCCCGAATGTTACAGACAAAGCGCGTGCCATCTTCACCTGGCTGCATCACAACGTTGCATACGACGTGGTAGCATTGAGAAACAATGCAGTCAAGCCATCCACACCCCAGTCTACACTAGCATCAGGTCTAGCAGTATGCGAAGGCTACGCTGGCTTATTTGCTGCTCTCGCCATGAAAGCTGGCCTCGAAGCTATCGTCATCTCAGGCGCCAGCAAAGGAGGCAGCTACCGCCAGCAGAAAGCAAGCGACCCCATTCCACCTTTCAAGTCCACCCACGCTTGGAACGCCTGCCGCTTCGACGACGGTCAGTGGCACCTTATAGACCCCTGCTGGGGCGCCGGCACCGTCAACGACGGCGAGCCCTACAAAAAGGGCTTCAACCCCCGCCGCTTCACAGACTCCAACATCGACTTCGGCAGATCGCACTTCCCCACCGACAACAGCAAGCAATTCCGCGAAGACGGCGCCGTGCTCTCCTGGGAAGACTTCTCACGCGGTCACCAATCCGGCACAGAAGCCACCGTCTACCCCGGTCCCACAGGCGACGAAGGCCTCGCGCCACCCTCTTTCGCCCCGCTGACTAACCCCATCGTCCGCGCGCACCAAGGACCCACCACGCGGTTCATGTTCCAAAAGGTCTGCCCGCACTGGGATCCCGTGCGCTGCGGGCGCGGACAGTACTACCTCTACGTTCTGCACCTGAAGGGTTTGGACGGCACGGACCGCAATCACATTCCGTTCGAGCAGGGCGATGGCGTGTGGTGGTGCGATGTTCCAACGGCGGATCTGGGAGCCGGAGCGAATATTTACTCTGTCACTGAGTTCGATGGGCGCGATGGTAGGGGCGTGACGTTACAGGAGTATAGGCAGAAGAAAGGCAGGGTTGGGATGAAGTTTGGTGGGGTTGCGGCTTGGGATGTTGTGTAGATGGGTCGGTGGCGATGGGAATGGGTTGGAGTAGAGCGTTTAATGCCCGAGATACCCTGGTGTAGTCAGCGAGAAGTGTGAAATGTCAATATTTTGTTGATCCGCAATTGGGACGATTCGTGTGGAGAAGTGGATGATCATCAGCTTTTTCCATCGCAAGTGAAGCATGCAGGACACAACCAGCCAGCGATGATTGGATCCAAATTTAGAAGCTGGTGTCCAGCACAGGTTGCGTACGACGTACTGAACAAGCGCGGCTTTACTGCATTGTCGGAGCACCCATTTTCCAATATCCCAAGACCGTGACAACTGAAACAACTTAAAGCTGCGGTGTGATGTGTCCCACTCGTATTTCATGTATCTGAACAAGAAACTCGCATCGATCCTACTCGCGTGCGGCTCTGTTTTCTTTCGGCAGTAATACTTATGAAGTATTTAAGGAAATCGTCCGGACCCATATCCGTCCTCAAGGCCATGCCATACCAGGCCCTTTGTCATCGTCCTTCGTCTCGGGCATCCTGGTACCCTTTCGCCTATATCCATGCGTGCGTGCCAGGTTCATCGTGCCTTTATCCGCGAATCTTTTTCAAGCCCGCTGTCCGACTGAGTCAACCATCTTCCGTGATGATTTTCTCCGTGTAAATTCGAGAGAGGTTATTGCTGAGGCGAGATGAGGACCACGGAGTCGCCTGTATCGTACCGTCAGCAAATGCAACCCAACTCCAGCCTCCCAACACAAGCGCTTAGCAAAGCACAGCAACTCACCTCGCACAAACAGCATCTCGCTCTGCTTCTTCACCGTGCGCACCTCGCCATTGCCGCCCTCGTCCTCTTCATCGACAGTGTAAATCGTCTCTTCCACCTCGCCGAGCACCAGGTTGCAATGGCTGTCGTATGCCTAATCGAATCAATTCCAGTCAGCAAATACTCCTCGGGACCCTTCCTTCCTTCCAACGGGAAATATCCCATGGTTTTACTCACGTGAAGCCTTCCCTGCAGCTCACGGTCTCCCCTCAACTTCACAAACACCACCTCGTTCAGCGACAAACGGACCAGATCGAGTGGCTCGTTGACCGGGTTGGCGCCGGCGCCGGGTTCTTCGGGCGAAGCCATTCAGCTTCTTTTTAGGCGCGCGGACGTGTTGTGTGAGAATGCTATTTGTTGGTGGTGGTAGCGATGCGATGCGTTTCCGCAGACGTACTAGCTCGACTTTCCACAACTCTCTGACGTTGGCGCATACAGCAGCAGCAGACTTGACTTGCGGACGGCTTGAGTTCCGCTTGTGCCTGAGGCTGCAGTTCAGGCGAATAGGGCTGTCAACGGCAACCTCGGGCCAGTGCGAATC
Source organism: Cladosporium colombiae (assembly GCA_026122715.1). Taxonomy (NCBI): domain Eukaryota; kingdom Fungi; phylum Ascomycota; class Dothideomycetes; order Cladosporiales; family Cladosporiaceae; genus Cladosporium; species Cladosporium colombiae. The sequence goes on from JAKZFA010000005.1 coordinate 116,538, forward strand.
CAACGGCTTGATCCCCACTCACACATCGCACTGACTCTCCAAAGCTCCACTATCCTCACCTTTCCCCAGAGCACTAGAACCCTAGCGCTGGCCCTGACCGCGACCCTGACACGGCACGAGACATCGCGATTCGAGACGAACGAGCAAGAGAACGACTTGGTACAATTGAAAGAGGAGGCTATCGTCATGCGGTGGCAGTCGCACAGATGAGTGCTCTTTTGGCCCGTTATGGGCCGGCTGAGTCGCGAGCTGCGTCGCTGTGTCTGCTCGGGCGGGGTAACGCCAACGGCCAGCTTGTGCGAGGTGGGTTGTGGAATGGACAGCAGACGAGAAAGGCGTCGTGGTCGTCGTTGTCGTCGTGGAGGAGGAGCTGCAATGGCGGCAAGCAGTCTAGGCCAGGAAATGGGTTGGAACGATTACAAGGATGGCAGGATGCGATCCAGAACCAAACGCCCGAGGAGCAGGAGGCAAACAACAAAATGAGCCACTTTATAAAAGGCAGAGGCTTTGGTCTCGATACTTCAGGACCAAACGATGCAGACAAGCGGCAATCTAAAGACCAGATCTTACCCCTCAAATATGGAGAGTCGAGCGCGGAGGATCTGAGCAATTCTCAGCGACCAGAGCATACGGCAGAGCGACCGAGAGACGATATCCTACCCTTCGGGCATCAAGACCCCAGCTCAGAAGATTTTGGCTGGTCCAAGAGCTCGGACGATACCTTTGGGGACCCTCCGTCGGATTCACTTGGCGAGTACCAACACCAAAATGCAAGCGCGCGAACAGCAGCTCCAGACAAGACTGGGCTGGGCTGGTCACAGCAATCCGAGGACATGTTTTGGCAGAGCATGGCAAGCGAAGAAGAGGACCCCGCCAAGCCTGATCAAGAGTTGAGCGAGAGAATCTTTGGCTCGGAAGTCTACGGCAGCGCCGTTCCTGTTACAAGTGAACAGAGTCTGAAGGAGCAGGCTGCAAATCGACCTGAGCCGTTGCCCTACATCAATTATGAGACCTGGTTGCCGTGGGCTATAGAGGATGGGGATGCAGACAAGGTTGCGCGTTGCTTGTACACGGCGCAGAACTGCTTTGATTATGACTTCGTTAACGGAATCTCAGAGGCGACCTTCACAAAGATCCTGCATGTACTGGAGCCTCGGAATAACGTCGACAAGCTATCACATGCGTACGTTCTGATCGGCGAGCACATGGCAAAGCAGATGGGCTTGATACCTGTAAACAAATTGATGATGGAGTACAGCTTATTGTTACAAGAGATCGTCGCACTGAGGAGACAGAGTGGGCATCCGTTGTCAAGAGACCAGTACTCCATTCTGCTCCGATCTGCTCAGGATCTAGGCGACTCTCGTCTCGCAACAAAAGCTTTGGGAGAGATGCTGGAAGATGGCATAGAACCAGATGTTGAGACATACAACACGTATCTGGGTTCTTTCATCTGGGCAGGGTGGAACAACTCCACTGCTCGACACCGGGAGCGAGTCATCAATGTGAACATGCTCGCACGAGATAGTAAGCGCATGGACATGCCATTCGCAAATTACCACATCGGCTCACCGGGCGGCATAAAGGAAAAGGCGATGGAGGTGCTCACTGTCATGCTGGATCGTGGTCTTGAAGCGAACGAAAAGACTTACTGTTCAATCATCACTGCCGCTGCAAGAGAGGGTGAGATCGACACGGTTCAATCCATCTTGCACAGAGCATGGAACATCGATGCTCAGAAGATCATGGAGCTCACCCCAGGTCATGCTGATTTACCAAAGGCGAAGGCGCTTCCCGAAGACAGCCAGCTGTACCCGACTGCCAAGTTGCTGTGGACGTTAGCACATGCGTTCTGCATCAACAACAACATACCGAAGGCTCTTCGGCTCGTCGATTACGTGTCGCGCGAGTACGACCTTGCGATTCCCGAAGATACGTGGTCTGTGTTGCTCGAATGGACCTTTGTGCTGGCGAGACCGCGCCATGGGACTACCGCACGTGATGGGCGGAAGACTGGCCAGCTGCCACAAAAGTCTGTGCAGACTCTATTCGACACGATGACAGCCGCACCATACTTCGTCAAACCCAGCATGGAAATGTACAATAACATCATCGTGAGCATGTATCTTCGTGAGTGGCCGAGCAAGATGCTCGAAATAATGGAGTACGCCGCATCGTTGAAGGCAGAGTCCAGGTATACTAGAGATAGGGCGTGGCGGCACTTCACGTGGTTCATCACCCAGCAGGAGCGAGGCCAAAGGTACCTTCCACCGCCCGCGGTCGTACGACGGCAATACGAAACGGCAAAGGTGGTCGACTCGAGAAACAGCTTGTGGATGAAGCGCTGGGTGCGACTGATCCTCGCATCCATGGAAGACGTGCATAGACGACACAAGGAAGGTCGAACCTATAGCGAATTCCACGCCTTTACGTTCGGCACTGTGCCACGCATGCTGTTGAATTGGCGCGAATTCGCCGGCGCTCGAGTCGAGTATGACTTGCCAACCGGCGTGCTGGAGATAGAGTTGCAGGACGAGGAGAGGAAGCTGCAGAACGCGTTGCTCAGAGAGAAGATCTGGTATGCTCGAGAAGAGGCAATGGCCAAGACGGGTTTGCTCGTTGGCCATGGGCTGTTGGGCTCGTTTGAGAGTTCCGTCGGAGAAGGGGAGGTGGGTGGAGCTACGACCAGGCGATTGAAGAAAGCCAGGCGGCGTGCAGTGGGCGGAGATGGCCTTGGAGACTTTGGGTGGGTTTCGAGGGACAAGGGAGGAGCTGGTCTTGTGGGTGAGCCGCATAAGCCATCATCGTCGGTCCAGTATCAGCCGCCGGTCTTTCGATGAAGTATCTTAGCATGATAGGACATGTAGATTTGATGCATCAGAATCATAGATGTGTGGATAATAAGAATAAGAAATGATTTTGTGCATACACGATATCTTGCCTCCTCCTTATCTCCTTATCCAAAAGCCGCCAAGCCACCGAGGCTGCAACTTCATTGGCTGCAGACGTGACGCGCGAAGATTGAGCAACGGGAAGGGAAGTTCCAGGGCAGCGCGTCTCGCTCAAAGAAGCCCCTCCAAGGCAAATACCTCGAATCAACACCTGCACCGGCAATGCATGGACGCTGACGCCAGCAACACCCAATTCTTTTCTCATCCTCCTTCTTCGGCCTCACTTTGCTCTCCCTCGTCTGTCCTCGGGGTCGGTAGCGTCCTCCTCACTGTCCTCGTGGTCCACTGTATGCTCGTCCGCCGTCCCGCAGGCAAGGCAACCGCGCGACTCGCCTCTGCACCGTCTCTTCAGACATCCACATACTCGCGCGGGCGCGCCTCACTTCCTTTCCGGACAACCGCCACACTCGACCCAACCCGCACACACACCCACGCCGCCATGTTACGACGAGCAACCGAGAGACACGAACAGGAGAACCAGACCGTCCTGTCGAAGACTCTCTCACAGTCCTTGTTTCCGTCATCCAGCCCGCCTGTGCAGCAGACTACGAAACCTGCGCCTTCAAAATCGGTCAGTGCCGGCTTCCAGAATGCTCTCCGTCCCAGTCAACCGTCTGCAGCGAACCAGATGAGAGCGCCGCCACCGAGGCAAAATGTTGGAGGAATAAAGAGGACGGCGAGTGGGTTTGCCAAGGCATTCGACTGTGCTTTTGAGGAAGACAGTGGCTCACAGAACAGGCCGATTGTGCTAGGGGGAAACACGCCATCGAAGATCCCACAGACGGACCTGTTCGACGAGGACGACTTTGACAGCGACATTGATCTGGACGTGGAGGAACCGAAAGCAACAGGCACTGTCAACTACCCTGCTCTTGCGAAGCCCAAGCCTCCTGCTGCGCCCATGCCGAAATTTATCGTCTACCCTACACTTCCACGACAACAGCAGGCGCGGACTGGATACCAGGACTCGGGCTATGGATCTGTGGAGCCAAGTGCGAAAGAGGGGGTCCCTGGGAGTAGCAATCCCTTCCCATGGTCTTCATCGCCCTTGGAGCATTTCCAGCCGACACGGAATCCTTCGACAATTCGGCAATTCGCATACGATGGAGGACAGAGCACACGGGCACAACCAGCTGCAAACGCCGAACCTAGGGAGGTGAAGAGGAGGACTCTGCCATGGTTGGACAAGAAAGATGACGAGAGTGTTGGTGCTTCAACATCATATCAATCAATTGGCGAGGCGATGAGGCCGACTTCAAGAGGATTGGCAACACCCGCATCGAAGGTGAACAACAAATCACAATTTCCATGGAATACCACCGCCAGTGCTGTGAAGGACCAGCAGAAGAAGCACAGAGAGGAGGTGAAGAAGACAATCAAGAAGAACGAGGGCACAGACGAGAGCATACAAAAGGCAAAGACCAAGCGCAAGCAAGTCGCGCGCGTCTTTTTGAGCGAAGAGCAGCAACATGTACTGGATTTGGTTGTCGAAAAGAAAAAGAGCGTCTTCTTCACTGGTTCCGCTGGTACTGGTAAATCAGTCTTGCTGCGCGAGATAATCACATCGTTGCGCAAGAAGTATGCTCGGGAGCCTGACCGTATTGCCGTCACAGCTTCAACCGGACTTGCTGCTTGTAACGTTGGTGGTGTTACTCTCCACAGCTTTGCAGGTATCGGCCTGGGCAAAGAACCAGTTGCCGAGCTGGTCAAGAAAATCAAGAAGAATCAAAAGGCTCGCCACAGATGGATGAGGACGAAGGTGCTGGTCGTCGACGAAGTCTCCATGGTGGACGGTGAGCTTTTCGACAAGCTGGAGGCAGTTGCGAGGCAGTTGCGCAATAATGGCCGTCCATTCGGCGGGATTCAACTTGTCATCACTGGTGACTTCTTCCAACTGCCGCCCGTGCCGGATAAGGGCAAAGTTGCACAGTTTGCCTTCGATGCGTCAACATGGACTACGTCTGTCGAGTACACAATAGGATTGCACCACGTCTTCAGACAGAAGGACCCGGGTATGTTTACACGATGAAGTGATATACGAGATTCATACTGACAACCTCACAGTTTTCGCAGGCATGCTCAACGAGATGAGAGAAGGCAGGCTATCGGCATCATCCATCAGCACTTTCAGAAGCCTGAGCCGGCCATTGAACTTTGACGACGATCTCGACGCGACTGAACTTTTCGCTCTCCGCTCAGAAGTGGACAGAGCAAACGCTGACCGTCTTGTCAATCTGCAAGGCAATGTCGAAGTCTTCGAAGCCAGAGATGGCGGCACCATCGCGGACAAAACACAGCGCGACAAGCTACTGTCTAACTGCATGGCGCCAGAAACTATTACGCTGAAAAAGGGCGCGCAAGTCATGCTGATCAAGAACATCGACGAGAGCTTGGTCAACGGCTCTATCGGCCGTGTGATCGGGTTCATGGACGAAGGAGAGTTCGACAAGTACTGTATCAACGAAGAGGCTTACGCACAAGCAACCGACGGTGTGCTCAGCACCCAAGGACCCAGCATGTCAAAAGAAGAAATGGCCCGCAAGCGCTTAACAGACAACCTCACCACCCAGCGCAAATTCCCTCTCGTGCGCTTCGCCATCGCCGATGGCACCTCACGCGATCTCCTCTGCCAGCCTGAAAGCTGGAAAGTCGAGCTCCCTAACGGCGAGGTTCAAGCCTCGCGCTCACAAGTCCCACTCATCCTCGCATGGGCTCTCAGCATCCACAAAGCCCAAGGCCAGACGCTCGAGCGTGTCAAAGTCGATCTGGGCAAAGTCTTCGAGAAGGGACAGGCGTACGTTGCGCTTTCACGTGCCACTAGCATGGCTGGTTTGCAGGTCTTGCGCTTTGATCCGAAGAAGGTGAACGCGCACGAGAAGGTCGGGACTTTCTATGCGAACCTTGCCAGGGTCGAGCTCGAAGGCGGCGGTGGTGCGAAGGCCGTCAAGAGTAACCCGCAGGCGGCGAAGAAGAGGACTGGGAGTCTAAAGGCGGAAGACTATGAGAGGTCGTTTGTTGAGGACGATTGGCAGGAGATGCTTTGATCGAGCAGTTTTCGTGCTTGCTGAGAGGTTTCTGATTCTCTCTTAATGACTGTTTGCTTGGGAGTGACACCAAGGTGGTCTGGCGTTTTTCTTTTTTTTTTTGAAGGGGCAAGAGGATATCCACATAAGACGAGCATTGCTGGGAAACGGGCAGGGGCGCGAGGCTTTTCGACACTACGCTCTCGTCTGTTGCTGTTGCGTACAGCGAGCTATTTCTACATTGGGGGAGTATGTGTACATATACATTGTTCATACAATACGAGCGATGCGAATCATCGCGTCGTCGTTTCTTTTGTTAACTCGATCACTTCTACTCAAAAGTCCCCACCACAAGCACAACACAAGCCTCCATCCTCCGAGACCTCTCACAGCGCAGGTACCCACTTCAAACACCAAGGAACAGCGACCCTACCTCGCTTTTTCGGCGTCGGCGTCTGGAGCTCAATCCGTCTTGGCGGACAACCCATCAGTTCCCGTATGGTGTTGAGCGAACTGATCTACTGGAAGAGACGGAGTTTGGGAGCCGGGAATGTTGAAGGGCTTGGGTTTGACCTAACTCTAACCCTTGACACGATGTCGTGAGGTGCGGAGATGATCGATGGGGTGGTCAGAAATAGACTGTAGGCTTTATATTCTGGGTCGGTGATGGACAGAGGACCCGCTGGTATGCGCGTGAGTGTCGGGAAGTGGGCTGGGTGGCTTGTGGCATGAGATGTGATGATTTGATCTTGCTTGTTTGGGATATGACTTGGTGGTTGGTGCGGAACGTGTGTCAATGTCATGTAGTTTGGATAGTCGAGACCAAAGCAGATGCAGAAATTCGATTATTGGCAAGGACCACGAACGAGAACGATATCTATTGTCAGTGTAGTCCGCACGGCACATGTATGGTGTAGTGATGCATAGTGTTGTAGACAGATCGACATGTGGAGTCCGACGAACGACCAACATGTCTGGGAAAGAGGGCGACAGAACTTGACACTAACTGTTCAGACCTTGGCGAAAGCAATAAGAATCACTTCAATTAGATATCGATACATGTGGAGCTCATTCCAAGAAGTTCAGCAACTGGTTTCCACCATACAACAGAACACCCGCAAACGCCAGTCGCTCAGCATTGCTCTCTCTCCAAGATGGGGAATCTCAAAATAAACAAAGTAAAAGATAACGGCAAAACTTGTCGAGCAACAGTGCCTCAGCTTCGAAGCAGCGGCAAGACGTCACACTCTGATCATCTCCTCGCGGTCTCAGGCTCGCGACGGCTGTTCTGCCTGCTGCCGGAGTAGTAGCCGCCACCGCCACCACCACGGCGGTCCTCAGGCGCACGCGTACGCTCCGGCTCGCGAACACTATAGCCGTCGTCGCTATCCTGCTCGCGAACGAAGCGCCTGCGCTCCTCAGCCTCGTCGTCAAAGTCCTCGAAAGCAGTAGCAGGCGGCGGATCCCTTCTAGAGAAAATGCCGCTCTTCCGCTTCTTCTGCCGCTCCGCCTTGTCGACGCCGGCATAGTCGCGAGCATCCTTCTTAAGGCTGTCCGGCTTGTACTTGGCGTCAAGGTGGCGCTCGAGCAGGCGCACGTTCTTCGTGTTGGCTTTGAACGCGGCATCGATCAGGTCACCCACAAACGGGATGAGGCCCACGGCGAAGTCGACGATGATGTTGATCAGCATCTGGATCTGCGTGCCGGCGTCGAGACCGCCCTCGACTTTGCGCATGCGCTTGAAGATCATGAGGGCGATGAAGGCGCCCAGGGCGTCGCCGAAGGCTGGCACGATGCCGATGACGGATTCCCAGCCGAAGCGGATGCCGAAGAGGGTGAAGAGGCCGCAGTCCATTTTGTAGGCGCTCGAGCGGGATTTGGCCAGGATCATGGCGTCGTGCTCCGGGATGTAGGCCGGAATCTGCTTTTTGACTTTCTTCATTTTGCCAGGGTGCTTGGGGTCTTCTACCATGGCGAAGAGGGGGTCCTGGGTGGCGTTAGTGAGGTGAGGCGAGACGAGGATGTTGTGTGGCGTGCAGACGTACCTCGCCACCATCGACTTTCTTGTCGGTGTATTTGGCCATCTGCTTCTTGAGCAGCTTGTTGGCCGCGTACTTTCCCACCATGGCCGCCATGATGGATGATGTGTGAGCGTTGTCGCGTTGATGAGGAGTGAATTAGTTCTTGGTTGCTGGAGATAAATCCAAAGCCAAAGCCAAGGACGGTCGATGGATCAATAAGTAGAATACACAGCTGGTCACAGCGGTGTTGCCCCTAATAGAAGTATGCGACGATTGGCATGCGGCGCGTTGTTGGACGACAGGTGAGACAGACTGTGGCTCGCCGGGCGCGTAGCTGTTCCAGGGAGAGAGCGCTTGGAGAGGGCAGAGAGTAAGTAGGAGGAAGGGACTATGTCAAACAGATTGAAAACTTGGCAGGTTTGCTGGGACAGGCGTCTGCAGTGATATAGCAGCAGCATTAAATGGCGGTGGATTAGCCTTTGCTCGTCCAGCATCATTTCCTCGTTTTCTGAGCCTGGCAATCGTCCTGTCCTGTTTGCACTGACGTAGATGCTGTGGCTGTGCGGGACGATCAACGCCACACGCTATTGCTATTGCAGATGCCGATCGAGAGTCGAGACTTTGCGCGTCTGCGCGTGCGTCTAGAAGGGCGGCTGTGTGAGGGAGAAGCATCATTGGAGATCCGCCTCTCAGCCCTTGCAGCACACATCCACGTACAATACTAGGAATACCTCGCGATGTTGCCACTGGCTGCGAGACGCTTCGTCGCCCGTTGTGCGCGCACGCCGACACCCTTCCTCCGATACGCCTCCACCAAACCCAATGCCAAACCGAGCGTCAAAGCAAAGATATCAGAAGCCTTCACCGACCCAAAACCACCCGTCCTAGCACGCTACCCCTACATCTACTCGACCCTCCAGTTCCTCAAATATGCCATCGGAATCACCCTCGGCACTCACGTCTTCGTCGAGTACTTCTTCTCCCTCAGTCAGGCCGAAGGAATCTCCATGAACCCTACCATGAACGCGACAGGGGACTTCCTCCTGCTGAGCAAGAGGTACAGGCGCGGACGAGGCATAGAGGTCGGAGACATGGTCAGCTACAAACACCCCATCGAACAGGACATTTATGGGGTGAAAAGAGTGGTTGGCATGCCCGGCGACTTCGTGCTGCGGGACTCGCCCGGCACGTCTGGCGTCATGATACAGGTCAGTGGGAAGCACGGAGAGGATGATGATGATGATGATGATATTGGGCGCGTACTGATGGATACAATCTAGATACCAGAGGGACATTGCTACGTTGTTGGCGACAACTTGAAGTACTCCCGCGACTCGAGAATGTTTGGTCCTCTCCCGCTGGCCCTCATCAAGGCCAAGGTGATCGGCAGAGTGACCACATTGTACGAGTATTCGTGGGATAATTTCAGCGATGACGGGCTCAAACCTGCACAGCTCCGCAACGACGAGGATGTCGATTGAAGTGTATTGACAGTGTCCCAACACGCGAGACCGACACAAGCCTGCTCGAGTGGCGCAGCTGTCGCTCGTTGCTCATCTCATGCATGCAACTACACATCACCAAGCTTCGAGATAAGCCCAGATTGCTGCAGACATTGGCCTTGCACCTTGCCCTGCACATGTTGCGTGCGAGACGTTGCAAGAATCCATGCCGGAACAAGTTGGACATTTCAAAGCTCACGTCACCGTGCATGCGCAGCAGCAGATCGGCGCTCTGCGAGCGTCGCACGCGAAAGCTTCCAGCAACGGGATTGGTCGCACAAAATACAGTAAGATGAAGCTGAAAGAAGGCCACGATATCAAACCCAAAGGTGCCCTGCAACATATTCCTGTCGAAGCTGAAACCTGCATATCTACCCAAACGCCACCTCGTTACACCAATAAAATGTTGAAAACCACACGTTTCCTCCAAGACCCTGTCATCATTATCGGCGCTGGAGTCTCCGGGCTGACGTTGGCTCAAGCATGTCGAAGGGAAAACATATCGTACCGGATCTTCGAACGAGATGACTCTGCGACGCACCGCAGTGCGGGTTGGGGCTTGACCATCCATTGGGCTCTCCCGACTTTCAAGGCTCTTTTGCCAGATGACCTCGTGTCACGCCTCCCAGAATGCTATGTCAATCGAGGAGCTGTTGAAGCCGGCGAGAGAGGGAGTTTCACCTTCTTTGACTTGTCTACGGGAGAACCACGATGGCAAGTCCCTGCAGCAGAGCGCATCAGAGTGTCTCGTGAGAAATTGCGTGCGTTGCTCCTCACTGGTCTGGACGTAGAATGGTCGAAAAATCTACAGAACGTCGAAGTCGTCGACGGCGCTGTCAAAGCTGCTTTCGCAGACGGTACTTCGTGTTCGGGCAGTATGCTCGTCGGCTGCGATGGCGCAAACTCCGCCGTACGCCGACTCCTACACCCCGAAGATCATCAGAACAAGCAACTGCCCGTCCGCCTCCTCGGTGCCACAGCTCACTACACCGAATCTCAGATCACCGCTATCCGCAACCTCGACACTTTCTTCCTGCAAGGCACAGACCCCAAAACCGACACCTACCTCTGGTTTAGCTTCCTCGAAACGCCCTCGGACGGCCTCCCACCCGACACCTACAAATGCCAAGTCATCATCTCCTGGCCGTACCGCGAAAACTGGCTCGACCGTGTCGATCCCACCGAGTGTCCCAACACCAAGACTGGGCAGAGCTTCTTCATGAGAAACTTCTCAGAGTCCTGGGCCGAGCCGTTCCGCTCGCTTGTACAGAACATGCCCAAAGATTCGGATATCCGCCCCATCGAGCTCGCAGACTGGCTGCCCCGGCCGTCTACTGGTTTCAGAGGCAAAGTCGTGCTCGTGGGCGATGCGGCTGCCACGATGGTCATGTACCGGGGCGAAGGCGCCAATCATTCTATCGTCGATGTGAGCAAATTGCTGGAGCAGATCAAGCCGCTGTATGAGCTGGTGGGCGGAGACGTAGATGGCGCTTTTGAACTTGCGAGAGCGGCGTACGAGAGCGAGATGATTGAACGGAAGGACGTTGCGGTGCGGGCTTCGAGGAGGGCGTGTTTGGATGCTCATGAGTATGCGAGGATTGATGGGGAGAGTCCGCTTGTTAAGCGGAGGGTGATGAGGACGGATTTGGAGGGGTAGATATAGACGTTGATCTCGACGACCGGAAGCACATGCACTTATTCTATTGGTGGGCTGCTTACATTACGGCTTTTGTTCCCCGTCCGTCCTTACACACGGACGTCTCATCTCCGTTCCATGTATGCCCGTGGTCTCGCTAATGCTCGCAAAGGTTGTACGACTCGAAACCATTCTCAACAGACGGCATCAGCTTCGTGCGCTCCTGCATCAGCTCCAGGCGCAGCTCTTTCGCGGTCTCGAGACTCATCGGGTAATCGTTCGCGTGCTCTTTGATCATGTCCTGCAATTCCACAGCCAAGCCCCGATCCGCAAGAACCTTGTCGATAGTCTCCGGGGCAAGCCAGTCGTGCTGCTGCGGAGGTACATTTGCCGTCGAGATAACGCGGTAATTCGGATCCACGAGCCACAGCACAAGGAAGCGGCGATGCCCAGCGCGAGTCGAATCCTCCAGTCTGAAGGGCTGCACGCGGTGCTGTAGAGTATTTGGAAAGGCCAGCATGCGGCCTGCTTTGCACTTTACGCTGCCCAGGTTTTGGACGGCGGGTTCGTCGCGCATTGAAGGCACGCCAAAGACTCTTGCCAGAGGCTCGTGGTCGTCTTGCTCGTAGGACAATTCGTCATCGTCTAGGGTTGCTTCCATGCGGAAGTCGAGGAGGGAGTCGGAGATGTTGTCGACGTCGTAGTAGTAGATTGCTGTAGCGACGATGTCTGTGGGTGAGGGCTTTGGTCAGTGGGACGGTTCCTTGGGTGCTTCTTTTCGTGTAAGTTTGGAAGGCGTGCTTACGCTCATTCATCATTCCCTAGAGGCGGAAGGCGTCAGCATCATTCTTGAGTGAATGGGAGGGATTCGACTTACCTCGAGGTGCCAATTGCCACCACTGTATTCCGGCTTCTCAGGCGTGAGTTCCACACTCGCCAGCTTGACAATAACCTGCAGCCCAGAATCCCTGAACTCTTCCTCCAGGTTAACCTGGTAGTATCTATGGCGGAAAATCTCATTCGAGAAACCATAATTAGTTTGACGTTCCTTCGCCGAGCGCCCAGCCTTCCACTCGTCGTACGAGTATTCTTCGCCGGGTTCAGGATGCACAACGCCACGAGTTCGTTTGAACTTCCAATCGAGAGCATCTGTCATTTCGACCGAATTGTCGTGTATCCAGGTGCCGTCTTTGAATGCATCGTCAAAGTTGGTGTCTGCCGATGTGTTGAACTCGGGGTGATCGGGTAAAGCCAGGTACTCGTTGACTTTGGCTAACCAGGTGCTGTCTCGATTGGGGCGGCCGTTGTCACTGCCGTAGGGCACTTCTTCGTGCCATGCTGGCGGGTTGGACGGTTCAATCTTCGGCTCCCTGTGAGTGTCCGTTAGTCTTCAATGCTATATTTGACCGCCAGTCGAGCAAGGATTGATCTCGGCTTTCACGAAGTGCGAGAATTTGAATGGCAACGATTGGCGGAGTATACGCCATGCGAGTAGCACAAACAGAGCCTTAAGCGTAACTACGAGTGCCATTGATGAAGATCGAAATATCAGGGGATTGGCATACTATGAACCATGTCAGTAAGCTTTCGACAGCATGCTATTGCTCATGCATACCCATGTCATAACGCGTGGAGGGACCCTGCCGTCGTAGTCCTTGATAAGCACTTGGTTCCACATAGGAATCGCTTTGCTCACAACCTTGGAGATAGTAGAGTAAAGCCCTTCGTGCTGTTTGGGATGCAGGTTGTTGATGTACGAGGTGAACTCGACATCGAGGCCCTCTCCCTTGAACCTGACTTCAGCTGGTAGCCACTGGTAGCTCAGAGAGAAGTGATCTTTATGTGCGTCATATGAATGGCGTCTGTAGATGTCTGTTGGTTGCTCGAGGGTAGGCTTTTGTACCACGACGCCCTTGCCGCATGATTCGACGCAGTCGGACAGGCCCACGAGACCTTCCTGTAACAGATGCGTGCGGCCGTAGACGAGCGGGAACAGCGATGGGTGAACAAGGTTGAGGACTTGGTCGTTAGAATTGGGGTGCCAGTCTTTTGCGTTTCCCTTGACGTCAAGTAAGGGCTTGACACCAGCGAGTAATTCGTCTCGAAGGTCATCATCGATTAAGCCGTCAGCTTTCGCGCAGGCCGAGCCCGTCTCAAATGTTTTGATGAAGCCGTGATCCGATAGAAACACTGTCTTCTCTCTCAACTCCCGCAGACACCAGTCCCATGTCAATGGCGAGATGAGCGGCATAGCTGTTGCTTCCGCCCGCCACTTCTCTACGATGGTTTCGTCGAAGACTTTTTCCTGCCAGCGCGGCTTTTCGGTGATGGCGTCCATAAGAGCCAGCATTGCAATCTCCCTCACTACGAGCCGGTCATTGTGAAAGCCGTTCATGCCATGGCAGAAATAATGGTATTTATTTGTGTCAAGTTCATAATTCACGGCGAGACCGAAGCCAGGGACCCGCAATGGACCTCCGCCATTCTGGAAGTTCTCGACTCCAGGCTTGCGTCTGTTGCCCATGCTGTCCGAAATGAGATGCCGAGAACTTTGAATCCGATATTCAGCGTGATGTTTTCCGATCGATAGAGCAAGAGTGAGATGTTGTTCGATGGGTGAAGCAAGAGCACGATGTGATCCCAGAGAAATGGCGAGAAGCGAGGCGTGAAGTAGAAGGTAAGCTCTCAATCAAGCAGCAGTCAGAATCACTTATATGTGTCAATTTCAATGCCCCTTGGTGTCGAAGCGAAGGCAGCAACCGCCTAGGCATTGATCTTTTTTGGTGTTAGGTGTAGGCACTAGCGCGGTTGCCTGTGTTGGCTGCGACTAGCGCGAAGCCACAATTTGCCAAAGGCCTGCATACTCCACCTTCACGATGGATGACATATAGATTCACGTCTGGACAGCGCAGTCATACTAGATGCCCACATACTCAAAGCCCTTAAAGTATACTACCGACGTATACGAGGTACCGCTGGCGATGTGTTCTGACGCAGTTCGATGCTTGAGTTATTGAGTCGCCCAAATCTGCGAATCTGCTAGCCCGAAGATCAATTTAGAGTGTGTTGTGTTTCTTTGCTCGAATTGCTTGGATCTATGCTCGTTCAAATCAATCACTATAGTGCATGTTAAAACTGCCCATTCCTGCAGTCAACGTAAAGAGCAGTGCGCCAACCCGGCTGCGTTGGCATTGACACCAATGAGTCTACAGCACCTTTAGATCTCCAACTCCGCATCATCCATGTTCCTCACGAACAACATGAACCACTTGACAGCGTTCACATGGTTTGCCACGCTGACCTTCTCATCAACAGTATGGATGTTGCCGAGTCCGTCGTCCGAATCAACGTCATAACCAGGACCAAAGCGGAAGATGTGCTTTGTCAAGTTCCAGTAGTAGCGCGTGTCGGTGTTGCCAGTCATGATGCCGGGTGCGACGACGATTTCTTCACCATAGACTGCTCTCACGGTGCCAGCAAGGACGGCGTACGGCGAGACGACATCTACGTCCGTAGGCGTCACAGGTGCCACAGCGAGGGTGTTGGGTGACTTTGACAGGGAAATGGAGAGAGGCGCTTCGGTTGTGCCATCGAAGGCGTGGAAAGCAAGGCCATACTTCTTGGCCAAAGGCTCAGCCTGTAACATAGTCAGCAAATCCCGCAAAATCTCGTAGGTTATCTTCAATTTCTCACCAATGAGGCAACACGGTCGAAAGCATTTTGAGGGGACTCGCCAACGTTGATCCGGAAGTTCACTGTAACTTCAGTCCTCTCGGGGAGAGCATTGACCTTGACGCCGCCAGTGATGACGTCGACTGCTTGAGAGGTTTGCATCAGGTACTTGGTCGCAGGACCAGCTTTCGCTGCTTCAAGAGCGAGCTTGTCAACCTTCTTGTGGGCGGCACAGGTAGGCTGTGACTTGGCGCGGGACTTGAGGAGCTTGCTCAACTTCTTCGGAAAGTCAGGCGCATGTTCAGCACCACAATAGAGCTGGCCGAGGTAGGGGTTATCGTTGGTAAGGTGAGCTGGGAACTGCTCTGCCTCAATTGCCTGGATCAGCTCGGAAGCCACACCGATGCTGGTGTGGTCAGAGGGAATGGAAGAGTGGCCACCTGGCATGCGAACGACAGCGTGCACATCGGTGTAGCCCTTCTCGCCAACGCCAGGCTTGGCAAATGTCTGACCCCAGGCCTTCTCGAAGGTTGCGCCTTCGTCAACAGCCACAGCAATGCCATCCTTTCCGTAGCGCTCAAAGAGGAAAGGAGCCAAGTGACCCGCGCCCTCGCGACCAGAAATCTCTTCGTCGAAGCCAAATGAGAGAACGACGCTACGCTTGGGCTTGTAGCCAGCGTCGAGAAGCAGTTCAACGGTCTCCAAAATGGCGATGAGCTGGTTTTTGCAGTCCGAAGCCCCGCGACCCCAGACGTATGTTCCATCATAGACGCCATCGAAAGGTGGGTGAGTCCAAGCATCCTTAGTAGCATCCGGGACAGGCACTACATCCTGGTGGGCCATGAGAAGTGTAGGCTTAAGCTCGCTGTTCGAGCCCTCCCACGTGTAAACCAGACCGTGAGTGTTGACGGTTTCGGCCTTGAGGTGCTTGTGAACTTTCGGGAATGTGTTCTTCAAGTAGTCCGCGAAGTCATACATGACGTCCCATCGCTTGTCTTCGCCAATGGCACCCATGTTGTCGAAGCTCTCAGTGGGAATTCGCACAGCTCCAGACAACCGAATGATGGAACCATTGCGGAAGGACTCCGATGAGACATGCTCGTACGCGCGGTCAAGCTCGTCGCCAGAAGAAGGGAAGAGCGGTGCGGGTTGTGCGCACTTGGGCGCTTGCACGCTGATATCGCCTGATCCCAATGGCCATTGTGGTGACGAGAATGGGTACAAAAGGTACGCAGCGACAGCGAGAGGCAACAAAACACCAGCTAGCGCGCGTCGAGGCCTAGAAGCCTGACGAGGCGGCTGTGAGTGCTCTTGCAATGGCAGTGATTTCTCCATTGTAGCGATATTGATGAGGAGGAGGTAGAGAACAAAAACAAGAATGGAATCATACCTACCCTTATCACGTATTGCAAGACGTGATGATGATCTCGGTGGGGCGTGCAACGACCTGCTCAGTGGAGTTAGCAGATTATTGATTGATAGGCGGCCGCTGTTGCCCGAAGCCGGCCAACGGCTTCTCGGCACCGACATTCGATTTAGCCCTCGTCACGTGAACACGCGATGCTTTTCGTGATGTGAACTTGAGCTTGAACCAATATGCGAAGACGGTCACATCAATCGCAACATTGCAACTCTATCTATACCCGAATTTGGCTTGAATGTCAGTGCAGTAATATCTGCCACATACCGCAACAAACATTGTGTCCACCAGCTTTGGCCCCTGCTTCATCCCGAAACACAATTGAAAGCGGCATCCGAGACCTCCTTTACGCGCTACAGATGGAGTACGAAAAGTGCTATGTTTTCCAGCCTGAAACTGCTCGACCGGCCAAGAGGTGTAAGACAGAAGACCATGGACTGCATGCGTCTTGGCGGCTACGAAAGAAAGCGTACGAGCAGGCCTGGCAAACCCAGCAATCGCACATAGATGTATGTATTTTTCTGTGGCAGATGTAAGTTCAAAGTGGCTGACAGTTGTAGGATGCACTTGCAAGCATACATACCAAAACACTGGACGAGGTGACATCGTACCTCGATGAAATTGCGGAGAATACATCAACCTCCCAAATACCGACAGGCATCATCCTCAGTGCGCCAGGCTCATCCTCTCTGAATTCGCTTTCGCAACGAGTAGCCAGCTCAGTAAAGAGCCAGAAACGACGCATATATGTCTCTTTGGAGTCGGGTTCTGCCCCTCACTTGAAGGCAGTATTGAAGGTGCTCATCCAAAAGGCCACAGCCAGCACCGCCGAGGACGACGAAGACGAAGAATTGGCTACCACGACCCGGAAAGGCCCACGTCTTTTGAACTATGACCTGCAGATCCTCTACGAACATGTGCGCGACCGCAAAATCGAGCAGATCGTCGTCGCTTTCCCAGATACAGAAGCCCTGGGAAGCCATCTACTTTCCGAGCTCGTTGAGCTCATGAGCAGCTGGCTCGATCGCATTCCATTCGTCTGCTTATTCAACGTTGCCACCTCGGTAGAGTTTTTGCAGCAAAGGTTGTCTCGGAGCGCTGTTCGCTGCTTGAATGGAAGACTCTTCGATGCTGCGCCATCTTCTGCCGAAGCGCAACTTGTCTTTGAGTCAATCACGCGGCCTGATACTTGTTTATGGATCGGCCCTACCCTTGTTGCTACTGCACTTGAACGCCAGACCGACTACATTCAAAGTACTGACGAGTTGACCGACGTGGTGGAGTACGCCTACATGTCATGTTACTACGCCAATGCGCTGAGCATCTTTCTACAACCAGACGTCAAAGTCAACACCATCCCTGCCGACCACTTCGAGGCACTCCGGACACTGGGGTCATTCCGCACGTTAGTCCAGTCGTTCCTCGACAAGGGAGACACGAAGCAAGTTCACAAGCTACTCGAATCAAATGCTGAGCTCCTGTCAGAAGCGAAGCGACAGATCGTGGCTGGCAGAGAATCACTGACCAAGTTGACTACAATTCTGGACGTCTTGCGGGCAATTCAGGAACATTTGCCGAATACTCCCACATCGCTAAAGTCAACTCTTTACATACAAGCTATGTCCTGCAAGCTGCGCGATTCTGCTATGATCAGAACGCTGCTCCTGTCAGTCCGCAAGGCACAATCTGACATGGCTGCTGCACTGATGGAATCCGTTTGCGCCCAATCCATCCCAGAAGACGTGCAGGCGGAGATAATCTCACTGAAGAATCAACTAGCAGACTTGGTGGCTGGCAGCACAGGCAAAGGCCAACCCCTACGAAGCGAAGACGACATTGGCGCCTCGACCGTCAGAACGACTGTGGTCGCGCAAAAAGTGCATCTCAGCAAACAGAAGTCACAGCTTTCGAAGCAAGATGCGGCATACACCGACATTCTTCGAGCCTTCAGTGACCAATTAGAGGCATATTTCAACGACACACTGATCAATTTCCACGACTTGCCATTCCATGAGATCTTTGTCTACGACCTCAAGTCTCCCCACCGGGAAGTCTTCACACCCCGGCCACGCCATGCAGTCGAGCGCGCACTTAGTTCTCCACACGATTATCTGGACTGCGACTGCTGTGCCCCAGAAAAATCCGAGGGCGACGAAGCTACACTTTCTTCTACACAACCGGCAACAGCTGTACTATATCAGCTATACTTGGAGTCAGGGTCACTCATCAATGTCAGCGATCTCTGGCAGGCATTCCAGGCAGTGATGGGCAGTGAGCAAGAGGAAGGCGATCTCATGTCATTGTTCCAGCGTGGACTCGCCGAGCTGCGTTACCTTGGCCTTGTGAAGAGCACAAGGAAGCGAGCTGATCATGTGGCGAAGGTTGCTTGGAGAGGATTGTAGGTAGACTATTCTGGTTCATAGTGAAAGCATGCATGCGGCTTGTCCAAATCAGTGGCAGGCCGCACTCTTGGTGGCGCTAGATCCGCCAAACACGAGATATCCAACAAAAGCTCCAACACCCACAGCCAACATGACCCAACCATTGTATGTCATGAAAAGAAGCCTGTTTCTGCATTAGCAGCCAGTCCGCACCTCTTGCAGACACTTGTAAGACTTACATAATGAAGAACGAGTAGAAAACCTGAATGCCATATAACGCCGCCTTGACAGTCTTGCCCTTCTTCTCTTCCGATACCACAGAGTTCCCTGCCGCGAGTAGTGAGTGACGTTCGACATCGGCTTTGAGACGACGGGTAAGTAAGGCGTTACACGCTCTAACACCAGTACCTCCGGAAGTACAACAAAAGCAACAGGGTCAGACTTACGGGGAGCGTTCTTCGCGTTCTCGGCCACTCGTTCTTCGTAGCGCCGCGAGACTTCGCGGATGGCTTCGTAGCCGGCCGTCAACGCCACGACGGCGATCAGCGACCATATTAGCGAGAATGTGCCGGTGACTCGCCAGCTGGGGAAGACGATGCAGAGGTTGGTTGTGTCCCAGGTGAAGAGCATCTGTTTTGCGGTTTAGCTGGCTGATAGGAGGGCGCAGGAGGCGGGGTGTAGCTTACGTTCATGGAGCACATAGGGCCCATATCCATATCACCATGGTCCATATGGCCGTGGTCCATGCCAGCATGGTGAGAGTGATCCATATTTGTCTGCTGCTGTTACCCGAAGGTAAAATATGCTTGTTGGTGGTGTTTTGAACGATGTTATGTTATGACTGGAATTGCGGTCTGGTCGAAGGGCGATGATGATAACGTGCTCAACGTATAGCTTCGGCGCTAGTGTCGGGTCGCTCCGAATCTTGTTTAGTCCGCATGTGATATGCGCGCCTGATGTTACAGAGCTGATGCAACTTTGCGATTCGTCGAAGAGTCAAAACTACACACAGAGTGCTGAAAGAAAAACTGACATCAGCAAATATACTCACAAGGTGATTTCTCGCCCGTGAGAACCAGGGTACGAGAGTTCACGCAGCAATTCTTGCAGGCTAACATCACAACACTGCCAGATTTGCAAAGCAGAAAAACAATTAAAGAGGTCGTGCCCAGTGCAGTACGATCACCGGGCAAATGTGTTGAACAAACTAAACCACGACTAAAGTAAGGTACCTATGGGATGTACCTGAAGCTTGGGTGGCGGTACCCAAGTTCTCCTTGACGAGCCTCGTCAATTCCCTCAAGTCTGTGGTCGCGCTTTCCTCTGGCCCTGGCCTTGTTTTCGCGAACAATGTACAGGATACCGAAGATGGCGAGCATGGCGACGCACACCGAGGCAACCAAGTTGATGGTGTGCCCGATGGGGTAGTCTGGCGCGTCGGTGCTCATGTATGTCCATCTGTGTTGATGTTAGCAAACGTCCTCGCGAGATTGGTTAATATTAGAATGTACTGACGTGGCTAGGATGGCGCCGAAGCTGCCAATGCTGACAATGTAGCCTCCTGTCACGGCACGGACTGCTGGACCCGCTGCATTGTTGAGACCCCAGCTGAGGAAACCTGGACCACCAGGGAAAGCTCCTGCGGCCGAGAAGAACACGGCCATGTACTTCAGGTTGGCGTTATCGGAAGATCTGAGGATCGCGAAACCGATCACGCACAAAATTGGGAAGGTCGCGAGGTAGATACCACGCAGCCTGGTCCGGTCACTGGCGAATGCGACGGCGACCGAAAGAATGCAAGCGACGCAGTAGGGTGCAACACTGTACAGTTGCGCCATGGTCGTGGTGTGACCCATGTCGCGGAGCAGAGTCGGCAGGAAGAGGGAGAAGGACTGCACGGTAACGTTGACAGCGAAGAAGCCGAACGCGCAGACGGTGTTGTTGACGTTGAAGATGGCACGCTTGACGTGCACCAACTGAACCGTCTCGTGAACATTGGCGCGGTGTTCACGGTAGAGACGCTCGGCAGCGATGGCCTTCTCGCGCTCCGTGAAGAACTTGCACTGGTCCGGGTGCGTCTGCATGAACAAAGGAGCGATCAGGCCAATGATGCAAGTGAAGAGACCCTCGAAGAAGAAAATGTGACGCCAGGTGTGGATCTTCATGGCAGCGACGCCGAATTCGGGAATCCTGACGAGACCAGCAGCTAGCAGACCACCGAAAGCACCAGCAAGTGAACTGGCCGAGACAAAGATACCGATGCGGAACAGCAGCTCGTTCCTCTTGTAGAAGCAAGAGAGGAAGAACGCAATGCCGGGCATGGTGCCACCCTCAGCCAGACCCAAGAATGCTCGCGCGACGTAAAGTCCAGTGTGGGTTTTCACGAAGGCAGTGCAAAGGGAGATCAGACCGAAAGTGAATACCAGGAAGGGAATCCAGAAGCGTGGTCCGACCGCCTTCAAGATGATGTTTGATGGAATTTCCACGCTGCCATTGGTGTCAGAGATATTCAATCACATGTTTCGCTGACGAATGCTTACGCAATGTATGTGAAGTAGAAGATGGTCAAAGCCCAGTTGAACCTTGTACCGACGAGGTTAAGCTCAGTCCCCATGCCTTGAATTCTGGCATTGCCTGTTGCTAAAGTCAGCATGATTCGATGCAATGCTTCCAGACAAAGTTTACATACCGACGTTGGCTCTGTCCAAGAAACAGAGCAGGTACAACAGCGTCACGAGAGGAACGATGCGGAAGTCGAGCTTCCTGCGAATCTTCCTTTCCTCGTCGTCGGTCCAGACCAAATCGCCACGCCCGCCGTCGAACTCATGCTTATCGCTGGAAGTAGGCGACGCAGTGATCTCGCGTTGGGCAGGGTCCGAGAAATCGTTCTTCTTCAGAGTTTCGTCCATGATGAAGTAAGATCTTCAGGCGAAGTCCTTGCTTGCAGAAGATGCGAACAGGCCACCGGTAGCGAACCCAGCGATCCCTATATAATCAATCCCCCAGGTTTAGGATCGTGTGGAGTCCCCAGATCTCGTCGTCGTCAGTATGGGGTAAGAGGGCAACGGCAAGTGTTCGTCGACAACCGAACGGTCCCGAGGATACAGTAGAGGAATAGTGGGAAGAACGAAGAGACGCAAACCGGCAAATATGAACGGCAACAGCGATAGGTGTATCAAATTTTGAGGAGCTCCCTACTATCAGCCTGAACAGCGGCCGTGCACGAACTGCCGTGTCTTGGTATGTCTATTTGGGCGTGATGTGGCTGCTCTAGTCTGCTTGGCCTCGCGAGAGGCGAGAGGAGGAGTGGAGCCCTGCCCTCTTGGCTCGCAGGGTGACCTGCAGAAACATGTGTGATTCGCGAGCGTTCACGTGGTGTCGCGGCAGTTCCAAAGTATCCGTATATCTTACCCTCAGGCTTGGTGCTTGTGTGAAACGTTGACGCTCTCGAGACGCTTTTGCGAGCATTTCTTCATATCTAGGGTAGACCTCGGCTGGAAGCGATAAAGTGCTACACGATGTTGAGGGTCGAGGCTTTTGGCCGACAGCGGCGAAAGCGAGAGGGCACAGGCATCTCCACAGCAGGATTGGGACTAGCAATCTAACCCTGACGGTACCACGGACCTTGCTCCAGTGTGAAGCGCTCAACACGTTTCGCCGCTAGCTGCAAGAGAGTACGAACGGGGTTGTCAACCACGTTTAGCGAGGTGAAGCAAGGCGTGGCGACAAGAACCTCATCTCCTTTAACTTGTCAATGCGAGCAGGATTCTTGCTTTCTCTTGAATTTGACAGGAGAAGACAACGAAGTTCCGCGGATCTGATTTCGTATTTGACGGAGAGTCGTACTCAATGGTGAGTGTTGAAATCCTACATCAAGTCTCTTCATGGCAAGTACCGCCTCTCTCGGACCTATGCCCAAAGTACCCCTGGAGGCAGTAGTACGCCGCCTACACACATATCCAGAGTGTCTGCAGGACAAGCACAGTCAGCTTCATGTGAGTATACCCGCATCCTGGGCATCCTGGACACGGGCATGAAACGTTTCTTGATACGCGAAATCCGCATGATACTACTACTACACGCAACCATAACCTGATGTGGAGCGAACCGCACACCTGTATGTACAGAAGGTGAGAAGAACCGCAATTGCCTAGGGCTCTCGCCCAAGGATATCCAATAACGCACACCCATGAACATGATCGACATCAATGACGCGGGGTTCTGCAACGGCTACGCGCATGCGCGTGCGAGATCGCGCAAGCACCTCCGAAAAATCTCACACTCCCATCAAACGAATCAGCCTGATAAACCTGGTACGGAGGTGAATTGCATCAAAACCAAAACAAGCACCAAGAACTCCCTTGTGCCCAAGCGCGCAGACAACGCACCTCCGGACCTCCCAAGATGCTTTGCCACTTGGCGCTGATCCTCTTTTTGTCCACTGTGGGCCTTGCCAACCAGACGGGCTCTCAGCAACCGCACGCGTGTGGCGAGTCCGACAGGACGGTTGAGCTCGACAACCACGTGACATATCGCGGCACTCACAAAGACGGCGTTGAAGCGTTTCTCGGTATCAAGTACGCTCAGGATACTTCGGGTGCGAACCGCTTCGAGGCGCCGAAGCCATTCACACCGAGTCCTGGCTCATTCATCTCTGCTGATCGTCCAGGGCCTGCCTGCCCGCAGGATGTCAGTGTGGGCGAGGACTTCTTGCCGTTGTATTTGACGATTTTCAGAGATACTTCTGAGGACTGCTTGAGTTTGAATGTCAACCGGCCGAATGGGACTAGGAAGGGGGACAAGCTGCCGGTAATGGTGTTCATACACGGTGCGTCGCAATGGTGGTATCTCGTACTTGTCGACATTCTGACTCTCAAACGTAGGCGGAAGTTACATCGTCGGCGCGAAGGATGAGTTGACTTCTCAGCCCGGTGGCTTGATCATCGAGTCCGTGAACAATGGCCTTCCAGTGATTCACGTCAGCCTCAATTACAGACTTGGTATTCTAGGGTTCGCCAAGTCAGCAGCGCTCTCTACCCAGAATGCAGCTCTCCGAGACCAGCGAATGGCGCTTGAATGGGTGCAAGAGAACATCGCCGCCTTTGGTGGCGACCCTGACAATATCACAATCCATGGCCAATCATCAGGAGGACTCTCCGTGGGCCTACAAATCATGGCCTACGGAGGCTCAAAGCCAGTGCCATTCCACAAAGCCATCGCCCAGTCGCAAGTCCTAGAGCCCGGCATCACAGGCAAATTCACCGACGACGCCATGGCCAGAGTCCTCAACGCCTCTTCTTGCAACACCACCTCCGCAGACTCGCAAGCCGCAATCGACTGCCTCCGCACACTCAGCGCAAAAGACCTGATCAAACTGCAAACCGACACCGTCGTGGGCTCCGAGAACATCGGCGACATCTGGCTCCCCACCGTAGACGGCGACATCCTCCCCTCCGCGCCCTCACAGTTGCTCTCCGAAGGCCGCTTCGCAGCCATCACGACCATCATGGGCTACACCGAAGACGACACCGCGCCCTTCACCGACATCATCATCAAGACCGCCAACCAAACCGAGACTTTCTTCCGCGACTACGCGCCCGCGATGTCGGATGCGAACTTGCAGCACCTCCTCAGCCTGTACCCCGTCGGAGAGTTCGCCGCAAACCCTGTGGCGAATCTGAGCGCCGAGTTCTACCGCTCCGCTCGCATCCTGCGTGACATCTTGATGGTCTGCGAGCCTCTGCTCTATGGCCAAGCTCTGACGCAGCGCGGACAGAAAGTGTACTACTACGACCAGAACCAGACGGTCGTTGATGGTCCGCTGGAGAGTCTGGGCTTGCCTGGATTGGGAGTCGTGCACACTTCGGAGTTTGCGTACATGTTCAATAATATTTCGCACTACGACAGTAAGCAGAAAATGAAGAGAACATGCCACGACATAGATCGAAAAAGCTAACCAAAACCTCGCAGTCAACGATTATTCTTACAACCCCACCGCTTCGGACCAGCGTCTTGCGATCCGTGAGACGCGCAGTTTCTCAACCTTTGCTTCTCTTGGGCAGCCTTCGTTGAAGGGCCACGGGACGTTGGAAGGTTGGGAGCCGGCGTTCGGCAGTGGCAATGAGAATCGTGTATTTGTGATTGGAAGTGATGAAGAAGGATTGCATTCGCTGCGCGATGAGAGCTCTGCTATTGGAAGGCAGAGGCTTGAGGAGAGGTGTGCTTTTATTAACTCTCCTGAGGTTGTTGCGCAGTTGCAGTTTTAGTAAGCTTGTCTTTCGCAGACTGGCTGATGGGCGAAGCTGTCACGGCCGCGCCTCATTTCGTTTTTGCTTTCTACGAATTAGCGAGTCTATGTGTACAGTGAGTGCTATGCACTCGGGAGCAAAGCAGGTCGGTGAAAACGCAATTGCTTGTGTACATTTTCGAAGAGATGGGTATTTTGGTCGCTCAGGCACGTGGTCACTAAAACAGGGCATTGTTCCAGACGTAGAGTCGTGCACAAATATTGGAGTTGAGATCTCCCGTTTTGGGAGAGGGAAAAGTGATGATGTTATTTCGCCTGTGCTAGTTCCATAGCACTTGGAATGCCTCTAACTCTTGAGAAGCCGTTCCGTAAGTTTCTCCGTAAATTGAGGTGTTGATCATTGTGTGAGAAGAGTGTCCACCCATGGTAAGGCTGTATGATGCCTCCAATGTCTCTTCGCAGCTCAATTGCCGACAGGCAACCCCAGGGATCTGTGATAGTGACGAAGATTATCGGCACAGACCTGAGGCAGCGCAGGCCTGGCTGTTATGACTTTGTGGACCTGCTCATGGAGCTCGGGTGGCGTGTAGCAGTGAAAGTAGCCTTTTGTTGTTCGTCATCGGCTTTCCACGACATGTTCCACGAAACGACCCCCATGCAAGAGCATGGGAAGGAGGCGGATCCGGTCTAGTCGCAGCTGTTGTGCTCCAGTATAGTGATTCCCAGGTCAGATATTGGAATGCACCAGATCACAAGATGTCGTCGTCAATGTCCTCAGCAGCAGCAGTCGCTTGCTGCAGAACCGGCGTGGGCTCCTGTGAAACGCTTGTGGCCTGTCCCAAGTTCTGCTCAGGAAGAGCAGGCTGCTGGTCCAGATCCTTCATAGCGTCAGGCGCACCCTCGCCCATAGTCTCCTCAACCTCCTCGTCCGACTCCATACCATCCATATCCGGACCTTTACCCTCAGTCATAACCTTCGCAATCTTCGCCTGCTTCTCCGCATTGATTTCCTCCCATGTCTGCGCTCTGTTCTGCGTGCGCTTGCCGCGCAGCTTGCTCTTGGCCACGCTCTTCTCGAGCCTGTCGGAGTTGCGCTCGCCGTGCTCGATGGCTTTGAGCTGGCGCTGGCGTTGCGCGCGGGACAGTTTCTTCTCTTTAGGTGCCTTCTTGTGGATGCCGGCGTTGGTGGCGCCGAACATCCACGAGTCGTTGGGCTCGTCTACGCTGCCTTTGGGTGCTTTTTTGGGCGCGGGCTCTGGGGATTCTTGTCTGCGGCCGGCGCGCGAGCGGGCGGACACGGCCTTCTTCTTGACATTGGGGACTTTGGCCATTTTGGATATGTGTTGGTAGGAGTGTATTGCGGTGTGCTATGGTGCTGTAGGAGCTACCCGAAAATTAATCGGTCAACTTGGCTGCACTAGAATGCTGCACTCGAGATTTCGAGAGGCAGCGATAAGATAAGGTAAACATGACCCTGAATGCTTGTGATTGGCTGCGCAAAGCAAAGGTGAAGCGATGGCATTTCCTTCTGTTGCAATTGTAGGGGAGAATGTTCGTGTCGTGCATGAAGCATTACCTTGGTAGCCATCTGTCTATACTGTAGTACAACAATATAACTATACATATAGACCAATGCAACACAGGCGCGGCCAAGTGACAACGGGCAAAGCCAACGACCAAACAACGATGCAGGCGTAGTCAGCGTGGCGAGCCGCTCAGCACACACACATTCTTCTTTGTCCTCCACGCACATGCCTCTACCGCATTAACCTCCTCCTTCACTGGCACGGCAGGCAGGCGGTTTACTACTCTTGCCACACATGCTGTTCGCCCATCCTCACAACCACCACTCCCAAGACCCTGCGCCTGACTGAACCATGGACCGTTATTCGCCGCTGGACGAGCTTCTGCGACGCGTGCCCACCGTGCACTCCACCATCCCATCCATCCTCGCATATGCCATCGCCCTTATATTCTTCGTGCACCAAGCGCTGGTGTATCTTGATGTCGCCGTCCTTTCGCCCATCGAAGTCACCTGGAACGCCCTTGTCTACCTGACACCATCCGTACTCTTGCTGAGCGCAGACCGGCGAAGAGAATTACACTCCCAGCAGAGCACTTGGTCGCAAGTCCACGCCGCAAAATCAGAATCTCTGAGGAGCATGCTCGGTTTGGGAAGCAGAGCCATGATGCAGCAACTACCAAGCGGCGCCAACCTCGTGCGCAGCATAACTTCAGCAAAAAACAAGGCGCAATCCGATGCGCCGCCAGGTCTGGGCAACTGGGACAACTCTTGCTACCAGAACTCCGTCTTACAGGGACTGAGCACCATGGATTCCTTGAAGCCATACCTTGCGGCATTTTCAAAGCATGAGTCCCTACCTACCGACAGCACATCTTCCTCCCTCCAGGACGTCGTACAAAAACTTAGCGAAGCAACCCACAATGGCACGCACATCTGGACACCGGCGAAACTCAAGAGCATGAGCAGTTGGCAGCAGCAGGACGCACAAGAATACTACAGCAAGATTGTCGACGATCTGGAGAAGGAGGCCAGCAAGGTGTTCGGCGCTGCGGCCGTCAAACATGGATTGGAAAGTTCTGAGAAGAAAAAAGGAGACATCCAGGAACAAATGGCAGCACCGCCGCATTCGGTCCCGCTGGAGGGTCTATTGGCGCAGCGTGTGGCCTGCACTCGCTGCGGCTTTTCAGAAGGCTTGTCCATGATTCCGTTCAACTGCCTGACGGTACCGCTGGGCTCTGGCTACGAATATGATCTGGCTGATTGCCTCAACGAGTACACGCATATTGAGGACATCCCAGAGGTCGAATGCGCGAAATGCACACTACTCAAGGCCAAGACGGAATTAAGGAGGATGCTGCCACAGCCTGAATCAGAAACTGAGAACGCGGACACAGGTGGAAAGAAGACCATGCAGCTCCCGCCTGCACTGCAAGAAAAGATTGCAGATCGTCTAAAGGCAGTCACTGAAGCGCTTGCCAATGACGACTTCAGTGACAAAACCCTTAAAGAAGTCTGCCAGATTTCGAAGAAAGCGCACACCTCGAGCACAAAGACCCGACAGGCTGTGATCGGTCGCGCGCCACGAAGCTTGGTCGTCCACATCAACCGCAGTGTTTTCGACGAAATGACCGGAGCTCAGAGGAAGAACTACGCTGCAGTCAGATACCCACAGATTCTTGATCTTGGCAAATGGATGCTTGGGTCGAAAGTGTCTGCCAATGGTGTGGAGGATCCCAAGTCCCTCGCAGAAATCGCCATCACAGAGGCTTCCGAGTCAATGCTGTCAAGCCGCACTCAGCGCGACCAGTGCTTGTATCGATTGAAGGCTGTCGTCACGCACTATGGGCGACACGAAAACGGCCACTACATCGCTTATCGCCAGCATCCGCGTGCTGTTCGCGCGACTGACGAAGCGGCCGAAGATGTAGAGGATAGCAAGTCTGAGGTTTCGCAAGTCGATGACAGCGGCAAGCTTCCTTGGTGGCGACTCAGCGACGAGGATGTCTCCACTGTTTCCGACGAGGATGTACTCCAGCAGGGCGGTGTCTTTATGCTCTTCTACGAGAGAGAAGAGCAACCGGTGGATGTACAAGCAGCTGCACCTGTTTGCAACACCGCAGAGGCTCAAGCGCCGGATGTCGTTGCTACAGAACCCAGCAGTGAGCAAGACGATGAGACGGAGACACCACAAACACCGGTCGAGCCAACTAGCAATACAGATCTGCCTGAAGGATCCGAAGAAGCTGCCGAGCCTACACCAGCTAGCGAGGCTTTGGTCAGCACAACGGCCGGCACAAGTGAGGAGGAGGAGTCGGAAACGGACACCGAAGACCAGCATTCTGTGCAAGATGCGATACCTGTTCCTAAGCCCGCAACGCAACCACCCATGCGAACTGCACGGCTGAACTCGCAAAGCGACGCTGGGTTTCCGTCGCCGCATAGAGTAGTCGCGGCAACTTAAAGTGTAGCGTCCTGGTTTCTTCTTACATTAATGTAATAATTCTATCCATCGAGTCTTGTCTCGCAACCACAAGTCTCAGACTTCTGTTCCGCGCTTCATGCAAAGCGACATCGTCCAACAGTATAGCTCGGGAGCACCTTCTCTCGCATCCAGCCTCGCAGTCCAGCTCCATTTCCTGCATTGCTTGCCCTACCGCTGAGAGGCCAGTACGTAAAATAGCTTGATCCCATACCGCGAGCCGGTCGACAACCTGCGCGACCAATATAGTAGGTAGAAGGCGATCTCCCCAATCCAACCCAAAAGGTGGGTGAACACGGCATGCTCGTTTAGAGTTTCAGGCGGCTGCTCGGGCTTTGACCTCGGGCTTTGCTCTACGCACCACTTCGGAAACATCACCTTTCTGATCGGGTAATTTCCCCCGTCGATTGTGTTCTTTGACACGCATTTGGATCAATGTCTGATGGCTCGGATGGTTTTGATTGTGTACAGCTGCCGCGGTCTCGCTTGCGAGCTCGGTCGGTGGAGCGTTGGCATATCTTAAGTAAGTGTGCTGCTCCGGTTTGAGGTTGTCTGCTTCCTTTTCGTCTTTCCTAGCATTTGTTTGTTCACAAGGTTTCATATCCAGCCTCCCCTAATTTCACTTATCTCTCTCTTTCTCTCTCCGGTCTTGTTGAACTACAGCACAGCTATCTTCGACAATGGGCAAACCCATCCTCCTCCACTGCGGAGACGACATCAAGTGGAACCATGAGCTTTACAGCCAACTCTCCAGCACATTCGACATCAAGCGCAGCTACTCAATGGACCGCGAGGAATTCAAGCAGGCTTTGAAAGACAAGAAATTCGGAGACTTCGTTGCGATATACCGTCCTTTCTGGAATACCGGCGGCGAGATGAGTCCGTGGAACTCTGAATTGATGTTCGTTTCATCCCCTCCCAACCCCTTCCTCGCCACGTATAGAAGGTGTCACTCAAGGCGAATGCTAACGACATGGCAGTGACCTCCTCCCCTCCTCCTGCAAAATCTACGCCTCCGCCGGCGCCGGCTTCGACTGGGTCGACACGCAGTCCATGGCCAAGAAAGGCGTCATCTACTGCAACGCTGGCGCCGCCTGCACTGAATCCGTCGCCGACGGCGCCATCTGGCTCATCCTCTCGACCTTCCGCGCTTTCACATGGTCGCACACCGCGGCGCGCAGCTGCGACCCAGCGAGATTCTCCGACGCGCAGAAGAATATCGCCGCGAACACTTTCAACCCCAATGGACACAGCCTCGGTGTTATTGGAATGGGCAAGATTGGCTTCCGGATTGCGCAGAAGGCGAGCCAGAGCTTTGGCATGAAGATTCTGTATAATGATATTAGGCAGCTGCCGGAAAGTGCTGAGAAGGAAGTCGGAGCGAGATTCTACAAGGATTTGGACGATATGCTGGCGGTGGCGGACTGCGTGCTCGTTGCTACGCCGTTCGGCGGCGAAGCGGTGTTGAACGCTGAGAAGATTGGCAAGATGAAGAAGGGCTCACGGTTGATCAACATTGCGCGAGGAAAACTGATTGACGAAGAGGCGTTGATTGCGGCGTTGGAGAGCGGGCAGCTTGGTGCCGCTGGGCTGGACGTGCATTTCAACGAGCCACAAGTGAACAGGAAGCTGGCGGATATGAGGAATGTCGAGATGCTGGCGCACACTGCGGGCGCGAGCGTCGATAGCCATATTGGCTTTGAGCGCTTAGGGATGGAGAATATCCTGGGCTACTTTGAAACCGGCAGGGCGCTGACACCGGTGAATTTGCAGTTCTTTGACCAGCAGGCGAAGTTGTAAGGATTCGGGTGTGCATGGCGATACATAAGATCATGAATAGACGAGACCTGTTTTTGCTTCTTCCCTTGCTTTACCAATCAATCAGCGATGCCCAAAACTCCCCCCAGGCGGCTCCCCCTCATACGCCTCAACCCCCTCCGGAATATCAACAACAGCCGACTTCGTCCAAATGTGCACAGCACCCCTCATCATCTCCCTCGTAACCCCCTCCAGGCACCCCGATTTCACGCTCACAGCCGCAGCCGGCGTGCCATCCCTCAAGATTGACTGGTGCATCAGCCGCGCGCCACATCTGGTGCAGAAGAAGCCTTTGGTCTCCCCGTTGCTGTTCGGGCGCGAGTATGTTGCGATGGCGCCGGGGAAGGGAGAAGGGAGAGTGAAGGAGGGAAAGAGGGCGGTTGTCCCGTAGGTGGAGGAGCTTTGGTGGCGGCATTCGGTGCAGTGGCAGATGAGGAGTTTTTGGGGAGTTGGGAGGGGAGTGGTGAAGGTTACGAGGGAGCATTGGCAGCGGCCTTGCATTGTTGTGAGTGCGGGAGTTGTGATTTGGATTGTTTGGTGAGACTTCTCGTGTAGATGTTCAAATGAACCGGTCGATCGATGATCTGTTGGTTGGTGAAGTTAGGAATTGCCGAGGCAATCGTTGATGTTCACTCTGCTGGTACATTATTCGACACTGCTATAACGATAACTTTATCTACAGCTTCCATTGAGACTATTCATCAGTGGGCACCCTCTAGCCGTTGCAGTGTACCTTGTCAGTGATCAGATGGTGCTATTTCTGTTTCCACGCCTACACAAACAGATTCAATATGACTTCGATACTCGAAAACCTCTAGAAGCTATTGTGCAAAACGTGTATTCATTATCTAGTTAATCAAGTATAAGTCTACCACAATCGATCGAATGGCAGCGCCTAGAAGCGGTAATACTGCCCATCCTAGATCTTATTCAAGTGCTTCCTTGGCTCGGTGTAATGCTTCCTTCCCCTCACAACATAATCCACGCAAGCAATGATCAACACTCCACCAAACATGACCGAGGACCAATTCATGTTCTCGACATCGGTCGGGACAGTAACAGGGAAAAACGAAGCCACGGCCGAAACGATCACATAGACCGTCGCGAACGCATTGATCGCTGTTCCATATCTGCCGAGAGAGAAGCGAGCCGGTGGCAGTTGCTCTTTTCGCAGACGCTTAGCCAGAATACAGGCGATGCTGAGTGCGTAGCTGAAGCTCGTGGCACCTGTGAGCAGTGCGACGATGGTATTTAGAGCTGCACTCGAGCCGATGTTGATCAATGCGATGATGATTGCGACCGAGAGGGAGAAAAGAATGCTGTTGATGGGGACGGGGGTTCCGATCACGGCGACCTGGTCCAATGTCAGCGAGAATCAAGCAAGTTTTCATGCACACATTGTACCTTGCGGAACCATGATGAGAAAGGCAAGGCTTGGTCTCGGCTAAGTGCCCAAGCTTGACGAGAAGCAGCGGCGAGGGCGTTGAGACACGTGCAGATGCTCAGGATTAGTGGGACCATCATCATACAGACAGTTCCTGCATTGCTACCGGTCGAGGCGAGAAAGACCTAATTGCGATCTTTTAAGTAAAAGATTTGGGTCAGATGAGGTGGAGGAAGAACTCACATCGATGAATGGGAAAGGCCATTCAGACGCGAGGACCGCTTCGAGGTTAGTAATACAAAAGCACTGTAATCTGTTAGCTGAGTTCGTTCGTAGCCTATGCCTGATCGTAATGCGAGCTCACATATGTGGTGATGATGAAGATAAATGCCATAATGCCGTTCACAGCAATCGTGAGCATAATCATCCTTGGGACAGCTTTGCTAGCATCTTCCGTCTCCTCCGCCATATGTACTGCAGCATCAGAGCCGGCGAACGATGCCGTGGCCGTGATCGACCCGACAAAGCACGCTGCTCCAATGCTAGACCAGCCTCCGATATTTGAGAAGGAACCAAAGACCTCACTAGCTGGAGCCTTGGGTGCGAGTACCCAGAACGGAATAATGATGCTGAAGAACCCAACCACTTGGACCACAAGGACAATACCCTCCAGAATTGGCAGTTTCCTCGCACCGTAGGTGTTCATTAGAGCGGCGACCACGGTGACTGCGATCATCACCAGCGATTGTTGCCAATTTTGTTGCTGGTAGGAGGGATGGTAGATGGTGATCATGGAGAGAAGCACACCAGCGGCCGTGTAGGCTACGGTAGCGATAAGTGATTGCCACTAGCGATGGGTCATTAGATGTCCGTAGAAGATATACGGGTGCGGGATCTTACGCCTAGTGCGGCTAGCCAGCCGACAACGTACGACAAAAAGCGAGACTTCGACTTCGGGGCAAACTCAGAGACCCAAATCTGCAGTCGTCCAATCAGCTCTTATCCAACGAGAGTAGAGAGTGATAGTCTCTGGACTCACGATACTGTCCACCAGATGTCGGCGTCATCGAAGCCATCTCAGCCAAAGAAGCCGCAAGACTGAAAGTACAGAGCCACGAGGCAAAGTAAATCCAAATCATTCCAGCAAGAACACCATTAGTGAGAGAGAACAGATTGCCGAAAAGCATACCCATCCATGTGGACATGGTGGTGATTGCGAGTCCAAACACCGACAATGACTTGAAATTTCGTCGCAGCTCTTGCGAACGGCCCATACGCGCCATATCCCAGGCGTCAGCTTCTGTACCTGTCGCCGTACCTGTGGCATCGACGCGTACTCGCCCGTCCGCCAATGGGCCGCTTGTAGCAGGGTCGTTGAAGCCCTTCGTGGGCTGCATCTCTAGGGTGGCCATGGTCAATGATGCTGCCGATAACGTGACGAGCTACTTCTGTAAGATCGAGAACTTTGCTCTTGGGCGAGTTTAAATCCTGGAGTCGCAAAGGATGCCTAAGAAATGTCAGTTTCAGAGGGAATATAGCTCTGGAGTGCCCCAAAAGATAGACAGCGTGATGCAATAACGCAGAGCCGACAGGCCTGTCGTGCACGATGACATGCCGCCTTCCACTGGGGACAACAACCTCAACCAGCAAGGGCTTGATAGTAGCTCGATATGAACATACGAAACAGCGCCTCGATTAGTGCATCGGCCTGTTGTCTCCTTGGCGTAATGGTGCGCAAGCATCTCTGCGCCTTGCTTCCAATCGCATACGCGAGGTGTGACATGATGTTGTCTTTATGGGCTAGTGCAACGATGTGCACGTAGAGATAACCAAACAAGTGTGAGGGGACAGTAGATTGTTATGCTTTAGCCGGATGTCGGTGGTATCGGTAGACGGCATGGCATGGAGCGAAGGATGCGCTAAATCCACCGGCTCCTTCACTCCACCACCGCCAACGCGGTAAATGGTCCACACCCCTGCACGCCTTTTGACACGGGGTTATAATTGTCTTGGAGCTCGCTCGCATGTCCGTACAAAAGTCTCGGTGCTGGTTCCATTCTTGAAACGCGATGCAATGGAGCTTTCTACGTATGAGTAGCCATTGAAAACTTGATTAAAACCGCAATCAGTTTCTGAACTCATCCTACAATACCAGACATGTGTCAAATATGGCCGTCTCGACTGCTGGGGCGCTCGGCAATTGCTGGTCGTGAGAGTCCACAGTAGAGCTCACGAGGGACACGAGGCAGAGCGGCAGAGTAATCCAAGCGACATGCTCGCTTGTTCGATGCATCAATCTTGGCAAGACGCCGCAATTTACCTGCACTCGCATAATGGAGGCTGTGTGAGCGCTGCAAATCTGCCTTGATGAGGCACGGCTCAGAGACTATGCGTACTCTGGCAGAAGCGAGGATACCAAGGTGATTGATCAACGATGATGTAGTGACTTGCAGCGACATTTGAAGGGTCGGTCTTTTGTATACAGTCGTTGCCTACTTGTCCCTAGCACAATCTCTAGACAGCATGGCAGATCAACCGCAACCTGCACCCTCGAAACCCACACTACAAGTCAGCACTGCTGTTACTGCAACAGATCATGCAAGAATCGTCGTTCTCGCTGGCTGGCTGTGTCTGGCCATTGGGACTGTGCTCTCTATGGCAAGAGTATACGTTAGATGGCCACTGAATGTACTTGCTGGCAAGGATTACATCGCCTACGCTGTGTCGTTCCTCCTTGCCGTAATACAGAGCGCTGTAACGATCGGTGCTGTTGGGCGAGGGTTTGGCAGGGTTGAAAGAGAGCTGGAGAGCTGGCAGGTTGCCAGGATCTCGAAAGTAAGAACAATTTCTCTGTCAAGGTGCTTCATGTTGTCGATATCTACTAAAAGACACTTCTGCCTCTATTCGGAACAACCTTGTATTCGACAGTCACTAACTCATCCTTGCCAAATAGGTCCTCTATACGACTGACATCATTTTCCTCCTCTTGCTCCTCTCGCTCTGGACCGGCAAGCTCTCCGTTTCGTTCCTCTTCACTCGACTTGCGAGAGAGTCAAACAAGATGCGATTAGGCCAGGCTCTCACAGTGCTACTGTCGATGTTTAGCATTACGTCTATCTTGAGCATCGCACTAAGGGGGGATCTCTCACAGCCTTGGAGTTATAGAGACAGTGACCTACAATCGATACTTGCGCGCTCGGCCGCAACAGGCGCTTTGAGTATCGTGATGGATGTGATAATCACGGCCTTCTCGGTCTACCTGGTCTGGAGTTTGCAGATGGACTCGAAGCCGAAGTCTATTGTCATCACGGCATCTGCGCTGCGACTCCTCGTTGCGCCGGTCACGATAATCCAACTCGTCAGTCTAAGAGACGTGCGGCCTGAGGACCTGTTTTTTACCTGCACCCTACCAGAGACCATGACACAATTAGAGATGTACTGTAACCTGGTCGCTACAACCCTGCCGTGTCTTCGAATCTTCCTGACGGCCTGAAACACAAGTTTCATGAACATCCGGCTTGAGGAAATCGACAATGATGCCTACAAAGAGCGTGAGTCAATCAGTATTCCAGACACCCACCAGTATCAACAGCTAACAAGTCTTCAAGATGTGACGACACACAGCGACATACGAAGCAGCGGCTCCGTACCGAGGTCTCAGATCGGTAACTCGAAGCGGACAAATCGCTTCCGTTCAGCACTTTGGGAACCGAGTAGCGGCAGATCGGAAACAATTGTCGAAAGTCAGGCTCGTGACGGCAGTAACCATGCTGCAAGCGAGACTTCCAAGAGGGCGATAATTGTGAAGACTACAGTGGATGTAAGCGATAGTCAAGGAATAAATGGTACATAAACTAAACGGGAGTAAGACATGGATTGCATATTGGTAAAATAAAATTGCTGTGCTTGATGATACCGCTTTGAATACACCGTGATCTGTGGTCGAAGCTATACCCTCATGATCACCGTTGGTAGGAAAGACGCAAACATCAAAGTCCACCCTTTCATGCAACCAAGTGGAGCCTGGATCTTAGACGTTGGCGAGGTGACCTCATCATTCGGAAGCGAACTTCGGAGGATGAGCTAAATGCGCAGACGGCAGACGACACGTCTCTCAATACTGATGACTTCTCTGGAGAAATCGACGGATACGTTCTATGCCATTCTGGCCAGTCTGTTATTCGAACCTTTATCTCTCCCTCTGGCAGGCTAACAACGATTGCTCCCAGCGAAGCATCCCACACGTCTCCGGCGTCAGGCACCTTCGTATCGGTATGAACTGACTGAAATGTCGAACGCGTACGGCGCGGTAAATGTGAGCCTTCGCTGGAAGTCATCCACGCACCATGCTTAAATCCGATTACACGGACACTCCTGGTTCACGCCAAGAGACTTCACTCACGCGCCCGGCGTTGGATGTCTCATTGCCAACAGCCCAGTCGACTACTCAAGCAGCTACGGTTCCACCATACCACGGTCATCACTGGGGCTAGTCTGCTTGCATTCAGTCTTTGGACGAGCACCACCGCGATACTCCCAGACCATCATTATCTACTGACGATGTTGAGGGTTAGGCCAAATTAGCAAATGGTCATCATTCTGTTTCCCGACCTCCTGCCATCAATTAGCATCAATTATTCCGGGGATATGGTCTAGTGGTATGACATCTTCTTAGCATCGGGCTTCATCGCTCTTGTTAAGTGGAGAAGGTTCTGGGTTCGATTCCCAGTTTCTCCATGTACTCATCAGTCAAATGAGTTCTCCTTTTGCTTTTTGCTATCGAAGGTCACCTGGGGTACGGTGCAGGACTAGACCGTGTTGTTTTGCGACCAGGGACAGCAGCGGGGTGTTCTCAGGTTCATTGGATAAATTTATGGAGCAGGTAAGTCAACGGGAGCACGAAACTGAAAGGAGGTGGTTGGTATATCATGTGTCGGATCTAGTATGCTACCCTTCTGTCGTGGAAACTTCCTTCAATATATCAACCTTGCAGTCTAGCCACCTTCACACCCTCAATAAGACGTCTGGTTACCAGCAGCCAAGGCTTTCCACCTCTTCTTCAAGCTGTGTGCGGCTGCCTTTGGTTTGCGGTCCCGGGTGAAGACACCCTTCTTGTTACCATCAATACGGCGAATGCCGATCGAAGTCTGGAAGTCAGCGAAGTTCCAGACATGCTCGCCGGCCATCGCATCGATGTGGTCGAAGACACGGTGGTACATGTCAAGCATATCGACCTGGAATTCTTCGCTGAAAGGCACAGCGAGGATGGAGTGGAGGCCAGCAAGCGTGTCTGCGCCGTACTCGCTCATGATGATAGGCTTGTCGTATGTGTCTTGCCACAGACGCAACTCTTCTTCGAGAGCGATCTCTGCGGCTTCGAGGTCTCCTGTTTGTTGGTACCATCCGAAGTAACGGTTGACGCAGATAACGTCGAAGAGATCCATGATCAGGTCAGTCTCTGGGGTCGCTGCGCCTTGGTTGGCGTAGGTGATGGGACGAGATGGCTCAAGTTCACGAGTCAACCTGGCCAATGGCTCGAAGTATTCGCGTGCGCCTTCTTCTTGGGCTGCGGGCTCGTTGGCGATGACCCACATCACAATACTGGGGTGGTTCTTGTCACGGCTGATGAGTTCCCGGATTGACTGTTCGTGAGCAGTGCTGGTGTTCAGGGCGACCCAAGTCTCAGCAGGTGCTCCTTGGACACCACCCTGGAGAGCAATGTTCAGTCCAACGGCGGCGGTCTCATCAATCACGACGACTCCATTGCGGTCGGCAAAGTCCATGACCTCTTCGGCGTAAGGGTAATGGGATGTCCGGAAACTGTTGGCTCCCATCCACTTCCTCAGCTGGAAATCGTGCACCATGTACGCTCGGTCGTGACCCTTGCCACGGATTTCGCTATCCTCGTGTGCGCCAAAACCAGTGAAGTAGAAGGGCTTGCCGTTGATGAGGAACTCACTGCCCTTGACTTCAACGGTACGCACGCCTGTTGCGACGCTGTATGTGTCGATGACTTTATCATCGGAGCCCGAAATGCTGACCTCGAATTGGTACAAGTAGGCTGCGCCCGGTTGCCAGAGGTTGACGTCTGCAATCTCCGCGGTACCCTTTGCACCAGTAGCGTTCGAGACAACATCACCATTTTCGTCAACAACGGAGACCTTGACAGAGCTTGTGGAGTTGGAGCTGCCAGATACTTTCACATCGTAGTGGATCAGACCGGTCGTGCCTTCGACGTCGGTGACGACAGTGACATCGGTGATATGTTGCTCAGGAACCGAGTACAGCCAGACTGAGCGAGCTAGACCGGCGTAGTTGTAGAAATCGTGCATGTAACTTTGAATCTTCCTTCCAGTAGAGTTGTCAACTGACACCATACCAGGTGGGATAGTCTCAAAGGTAAGCTCGTTGTTCACCGCAATGGTCAGACGGAACTTCTCGCCCGCCGAGACCAGATGCGTAATGTCAGCCTCAAAGGGTGTGTAGCCGCCCGAGTGTTCGGTGAGGAATTCATCATTGACATAGATGCGGCCTTTATGCGTGGCAGCCTCGGCTCTGATCAAGAAGCGTTCCTCCGACCAGCCTTTGGGAACGATCACGTCACGTTGGTAGAGCACCCAACCAACATGGTCGTGGATTTTTTGATCAGCGAAGATGTCATTGTACGAAGCTGGAACGGGACATTCGAGGTCATTGGGAAGAACAGCAGTCCATGATTCCGACGGTTGGTCTTCGGCAGCGAGAGCGAACTTCCAAAGACCATCGAGGTTGACAAGTTCTCTGGTGATAGTGTGCTGAGGCTTGAGCTTGATTAAGGGTTGTTCAACATCGGCAGAGCCGTTGGCCGCTATTTCAATGCTCGTCGGGGCGCTCAACGAAGGCAGAGCTAGCGACAGCAAAGTTAACCCTGTGTTAAATTTCATGGAGGCGAGAAGAAGGGATTGGTGTCAATGTGGAGATCGTCTCTGTAGCATATACTCAATGCTATGGTCGCTGCATCCATTTTATATCCTTTCATACCAACCATCCACCTTCATGTCGGCGTATGATATTTCTCCGCATCGGTGAATGAACACCGCTCCGGGGTGCATGTGGTATGCACATCCATGTGGTGATCTCTTCTCAGTCGCTAATAGATCCTTAGGAACATGATTTCATTCGGTGCACGATCGTCAGTCTCCAGGTGCGATGCCCGAGGTTAGCTGGGGAACCCAATCTTGGCTTCTTGGCAGGATACTGCTCCGGAGCTACAGAACTGCCGGTATAGCGTGTGGCGGGTCGTTTCTAGCTTGGTAAACTGATAGAGCGACAAGGTGACGTCTGTTTTCTTTCTTGGCCTCCACGTGCTCCGACACTTGTTTTATTCCACTCATAGGAAGAAAGACAGCTATTTCCTCACTCAAATATTTTTTCGACACACGAGACTCAAACATTTCTTTCCAGGTGTAGTCGACTGCTGCCCCTTTTCGACTAGAGTGCTTCGAGCTGTGTAAACTTTGTCATGCCTGGCTTGAAACGAAGGAAATCATTGCAACGGCCAGGGTTTTCGTTTCGGATGATACTCCCTAAATCGTGAACAGGGTAAAGGCCGCTCCTTGTACATTAAAGGTTCCGAGTGGCAGCGTAAAGCCTCCTCCATTGACTGCACTGTATTTTCAGACAGACATGCCTTCCGTGATCATAATTTCGGGCGTAAGTGAATACCAAGATACACGAAAGAAATATCGCATGAGGTCCCAAGACACTCTTCCGACGTTTGGAGGGTTCATCCGAGGTTCGTTTCAAAGGCCGCCCCATCCGTTCCGGTCAAAGGGAACCGCGATTTTGAGGTCGCTTCCCTTCGTCGACCATTGGAGAATTCTCGAGAAAATGAGATAGGCAAAATCGAAGGTATGCACATGATCTGCCTCATATTCGAGTGTGGCCACTAACGCGGGACGCCTCAGCAAAAGACCTTTGTAGAGTGTATAGCGTGAAACGCAGATCTGCATGGAAATGTGGAGAGAGCCATACCCTACTTCTCAAAGAGATTTTAGATGGCACATAACTTTGAAGCTGCAGTACAATGGTGTGCTTCTTGGTGTATAAGATGTACTCAAGGAACACCTAGAAGGCCCACAAACCAGCGTTGCCATTCGACAAGAAAGATCAGGGGCATAATAAGGCTCCTGATTGTTTGTTATGAAGACCAATACCTATGGTTGATATTTCACATTGCCCAGATTATGCACGTACCACAAGTTCCTGCAGATGGGTGACACTACTACGGGAGTTCGTGCTAGTGCCTCTCGTTTCAGCTATCGTGTGTCAGATCTTTAGCCAGGGTCACAGACTTTGGGACGTGTCAGTCTAAACCGGTCTTCCACTCAACAACAAGCTGCTTTTGTTTCTTACACCTTTCGATTGCCGGGTGCCGTATGCCGTCTGCTGTACGGTTTCAGTCAGGCATCTACACCAGGCCTGGGGGCTGAAACTGACTTGTGATCCTTGGTATATGGCTGACTCGTGTCGGCCTTGTTTTGCAGATCAATTATGTTTAGTCGCCTTGTAGTATATATTCCTCGCCTGTCTAGTCGTTGCTCCAAAATGAACCACTTTTGCTTTCACATATTGTTAAATCATATTCCCTCGCCCATACAAGTATGAACCGCCTCACAATTCTCGCCCTAGCCCTTGCCAGCGCCAACGCTACCGGACTCCTGAAGAGACAGGACTCCGACGCCGACCAATCCTCTGATCTTGATGATTACCTTTCAGAAGTTTGCGAGCCTGCCGACCAATCTGGAGCCCGCGAATGGTCTGCGCCATGCAATGCTGTGATATCGATCCAGTATGAATGCATGTATGGCGCTGCCGGTGCGAAGTACATACGTGCACATCCTCAAGACCAACATGAAGACGACGAGGACAAGCTACCCGAGCAGCCCGACGAAGCCCAACGGATCTGCTTCTGCCAGTCGCAATTCAGAGATCAGATTGTTGGCTGCATGAAATGCCAGGAGGCTCACGGTGGCGTCGAAGGCAGTGACTGGTTCAGTGAGAACTTGATCGACCCAGCTGTGAAGGAATATTGCAATGCCAGTCAACCAGCAGATGAGAGTTTTGGCGATTTCTTCTTGGACCACGTCTCGCTCGGTGATGGAGCGACCACAGAGTCGGCGGGCGCTCAATCGAGCACTTTCTCGGACCCTATTGGTAACAAAACTGATGTTTCACTTTACTTCACGCCTTCTGTGACTGGCACGTAAGTGAAAAGAAACC
Organism: Cladosporium colombiae; assembly: GCA_026122715.1. Taxonomy (NCBI): domain Eukaryota; kingdom Fungi; phylum Ascomycota; class Dothideomycetes; order Cladosporiales; family Cladosporiaceae; genus Cladosporium; species Cladosporium colombiae. The sequence continues at coordinate 157,858 of JAKZFA010000005.1, forward strand.
ACTCCAGATCGATTCGAAGCATGATGCTAACTTCGACTTTTTTTCTTGTGCAGCCCAGCATACGTTGCTGCCATGCCCACCGCCGAATTCTCGGGAGGAAATGTGACATACACCAGCTCGATGACATCCGATGGTCAGATTGTGCCCACAGCTGTCGGAAATGAGCGTGAGCAAAGCACTGGGGGCTCTCAAAGTTCTGGAGGCTCCCAAAGCTCTGAAAGCGCAAAGAGCGGTGCAGCTACAGCTTCTTCTGACGCTGGTGCTGTACAAACTGCGATGGCGCACCCTGGTGCTTTCGGTGCGTTGGGACTTGCAGCTTTGATCGCTGCTTTGTAAACCTTGCATGGAGGAATGCCGTGCGGTGTCTGGTGAATGATGCGAACTAGAAGGAAGTCCAGCGAGACTCTATTGTATTGAGAGACAATGCTGTTACTATATTTCCCTTGCGGCTATCTCCGACCAACGAGATCCGAGGTCATTGCAGTGTAGTATGCACTTATTCGGAAACCATCAGTAGTATAATCTCAACCATATTTGATTGCTTCATTGTCCGATGGCTGATCGCTGCAATTTGTGAAGAGTTCTGAGCCATAGCGGCCTGTGAACAAAGGGTTGACCTCGCACGATCGATTTGGTGTAGATGTATCTTATATGACCTAACCCTAACAATCAAGCAAAACTTCGCACATCTGATTGGTTCACATACCATTCCTTATCGCTTTTGGCCGAGGCGATAAGGAGACCCCTGTGTACTGTCTAGGACGCACACTGACATTCTTCCGACATCGCTTTTCGTAGCGCACCTCTAGCAGTGCTTCGATAACGACATGCCTAAGCAAAGGCGATCACTGGCATGTCAACATTGTAAACGCCTAAAGACCCGATGCGAAATCCCAACGGATGCTGTGACATGCTTGCGTTGTAAGAACCTAAGGCATGTCGGCTGAGCCTCCATCAATCTTTACATACTGACGGAAAGAATCGTTCAGATTGCAATGTGTTATCCCACGGGAGTTGCGAGCTCCTTCTAGCAATGCAGCAGTCCTTGAGACGAGCGGCGATCAGCCATGCCATTCTTGCAGAGGGAGGCAAGTTTGACACATGCCCTTCACATATATCACTGATGCATATGACTGATCCTTCATAGTCTGAGCAATATCACTGCGTCACTCGCAGAGGTGCAGCGGACCTTGACCTCTCTGACTAACGCGGTTGCAAGCACTGTTCCGGTACAATCTCTGGGAGGCAAGGGCGCTCCTATAACACAGGAGTCGCAGAGTCATCGACATGTGTCTCTCTCCATGTCTGACCCAAATACGGTTCCAGTAGCACCGATCCAAGTGGTTCGTAATATGCATTCCTGGATCACTGGGCAACGACCAGATGGCAAAAGTGAGACAACATCACATGGTAACCCATCCAGGGTTTCTCTTGAAGCGCCATCTGAGGGTGCCTACATTCACTCGTGGGTTATGCGCCTCGCCTGATTGCTGCTGTGGCCAATGGTTTTCCAGCCTGCTAATCAACGAATGACCCTGAGTTCCTTACTAACAAATTCATACAGATTCCTTGCTGCCTCTCCTAGATACTCATTCATTCATCGCGAGTTGAACAAGCGTGCTTCCCCTGTGTCAGACTTGCTGAGCGCTACATGCCACCTCGTCGGATCTCAAGCTTGGCACGACTATAGCACACAGAATGAAAGCCTTTACGAAGAAGTCAAGAAAAAGCTATCATTGGTCATGCTGAACCCGCCAATGGACAATACGGATCTATGGGCTATGCTTATACTCAGTACATGGAGCTTGGGGCCGGCGACCTCCGGGCATTTTATTGATAGTTGGCTACTGAGTGGCTCAACGATGCTCTACTCTTTACTGTCTTATGGGTTTTCGGCGCACAGTACTATTGGGACTTTCGATTCGCAATATCGGATAACCAGAGATCGTATACTTGCTTGGAACGCTTCTGCACTCGTGCATCTAAAGTCAGTGTCACAGGAAATGCTAACAAATTAGTACTGACTGTGGCCAGATTCTCTGTCGGCACAGGCAAACCCTCTGTGTTCGCGACCGAAATATTGTGCCAATTTACGAATACGATCAAAGAAGCTGGAGAATGCACCCCATATGAAAAGGCTTCCGCGATAGAACTGGAGTTGTATGCCGACCTCTATCAGTGCGTAGTACAGCAGGCGGTGCAGATCGGCAAAACAAAATCACAATTCCACGCCTGGAAATGTAAGCATGATAATTGTATGCATCCTCTTTCCGACAAACAAATGACCTTCCACTGATATCTACAGTACTCCAAAGAGACCCCACGCTCACATTCGGCTACATCTCTGCCAAGCTCATTCTAGAGCGCTGGGAGTTGGCCCAGATGCCACCAGAAGTTCTCGTCAGAAGCGGCGAGGAAGAAAGTGACTCTTCTCGTTCCACCATAGAAGCCCTTACGCAGTCCATCATAGAGTGTGCTCTAACTGTTCTTTCGAATGTCGGCAGTATGACCAGCACATACGGTACAGTTCCGACATACGACATCCTCCTCAGCGCTTATGCTGGTGTGACACTCGTACAGTTTGCAGACCTATTGCCCGATATCCATGGGGTGTCGGAATTGATGGTTCAGGTCGAACAGCAGCGGAGGAGCGTGTGGAACAGGGGCCAGGTGTTGACATGGGCGTCCAACATGATGCAAAAGAAGCTACTTGATCTGGAGGACGGTGGCCCAGTACATCCTGGGCAGGACGCAGGGCAAGGAGATACGTTTTTTCAGTGGATGCCACTCGGAGTCCTGGATACTGTCGGAAGTAGTTCTTTCTTGACGTGATCATAGGGTGCAAAACGACAACAGAATCGCAGAAGTACGGCATGATTGTGTTTTGCTCGAATCTGGAGATGAATAAAATAGCAATTGGAACATTCTTTTGGCTGCAAATTCCGCCATTTTCCATGCGGCGTCGCAAACACTGTTCGGCCCTCCATTCCCAATTTTCATCATGCCTGTCAGACGTGAGAGATCACGATCTCTGAGCTAACTTCAAGCGTTGTTGATGCCACTAGGAAAAGTCAGCAGTGAATCATAAACATGCGATAGAGGTTCACTGACCTGCCCACTAGAAATCGGAGGATACAACGCCGGATGGTCTTCATCAATGCATGTCGGTACTACCGAGCAAATCGCTTCAGGATTGAATCCCAAGAAGAATGGCATGGCGTATCGCGATGATTTCTGCCTGTTGTACACGCGATGCACGGTAGATTTGAACCTGTTGTTCGAAAGCCTCTGCAACAAATCGCCAATATTGACGACCAATGTACCTTCGATCGGCGCCGCATCAAGCCATTCACCTTCCGAAGAGAGGACCTGCAAACCGCCTGACATGTCTTGCCACAGGAGTGTCAGACACTGAATGTCGGTGTGCGCGCCAATGCCTACGTCAATGTTGTCGGGCTTCTCATCTTGCACGCCGGGGTAATGGATAAATACTGCGTCGGCGCCTGGGTGAGTAGTGATGGCATCGAAATAGTCCTCGGAGAGATCGAGTGCTAGAGCAAATATACGAATCATCTTGCGTGCGAGCTGCAGACGGATTTGCCAGAATTCTATCATTGTCGATTGAAAATCCTTTACTTTGCTTGTTTGGCCCCAGATCCGATCGTGATCTGCTGACATCTGTTTGTCTGGTAGCATCGGGTCGCTGCTTGCGACATCGCTGCGGCCATCGTAACGCATGGAGAAAGTTTCCTTGTTGTCTGTCCGCATTGTTAGCTCGTTGTGCAGCGTGCTTTGTAGGCTTAGTCTCCGGTCCATCAGAATCGTATACACCTTCATCACATACCTGCTGTCTCTGTCCTGTTGATCTGCGTCGAACGTACGCCATGATATCCACCAGCACGGCCGCATCTAGAGGCTAAGATCTCCTCTTTCTCTTCCAGAGATTGACCGAAGAATGCCTTGACTCTGTCCATCGCGTTACGGATAGTACTTTCTGGGATTCCATGGTTCTTCACATAGAAGAAGCCTGTGTTCTCTGCGGCTGCTTTGACTTTCGCCGCGATGGCCGTGCGCGATGCGTGGTCACCATCTAGATTGCTTAGATCTATAACCGGGATTTCTTCTGCGGTGGGCTTGCGTGGTGGCGTTGTGGCAACTTGACGGTACTGTGGCCCTTCAGCGGTGGCCAGCTCCAGTGTAGTATAAGACATAGTCTGTGTGGCCGACATATTGGACTTTCTATGCTTGTGTTTGAGGGGACGTCTTTTCCAGAATGAACTAGGCGTTGTTGTGGTTCGTATCTGCTCTGGGTGTCTACGAGTATATGTATCTGATGTTAGAGGCAAGATCTTCCTACACCCACGCAATAAACATCGTCAATTGTTCTAGTTGGCCGTGTCAAGACAGGACTCCGCACGCGGTGTCTCATCGCATAATGGTGGGATCAGAACACCGACGGAAACCGACGGGGACGGGGCTCGACCGTTGCCGATGACAACTTGCCCCCGGCTCTTCGATAAGGACCTTCATGCTTCAAAACTAGGCAGCTCTAAAACTGGGCTAATCTCGCTTGGGACTACACTATACTGATAAGGATGAAGTCGCGATAACAATGTCCAGAATCACCGACGGTCACCGACGGCCAGAGATAGCCAGGACGTAGTATCCTTGCCATTCGCGGTCGCGATCCCTACGGCTTTATACTATTAGTGCTGTCAGGGACCACCTCAAGATGCAGTCAGTGGTCTTCGCATTGCTAATTTTGCGGACTACACTACCGATACTCTCCACCTTGCAATGAGCTCAACCCAGGCCAAACTACGCGAGCGGATCGTGGTGAAGAATTACGACCATGATGGGAACCTTCGACCAGTGGGTGTCCTGGACAATGATTCTCTCCGTCCAACGCCTGTCAAGGACCGTAGTTGGACTCAGGTGACCTACACCATTTTCTGGTGGGGTACGTTACTTCAGACCGTAACCCAATGTGATGTCTGAGACTAATTTGTACGATTCACTCTTACAGCTGCGACCGCCAACGTCAGTAACTTGTACAATGCTTCGACCGGTATGTCGGCTGGTTTGAGCATGTGGGAGGCTTTAGCATGTCAAACTGCCGGTCAATTTGTGGCAGGTTTGCTTATGGCATTGAATGGTCGAGCCGGAGCTCTGTACCGGATACCATTCCCAGTCCTTTGTCGAGCTAGCTTTGGCCATTTTGGTGCACTGTGGCCTACATTCAACAGAGCCTGCATGTCGATTGTCTGGAACGGCGTCAACTCTGTCCAGGGAGCACAGTGTCTCTAGTAAGTCCATTCCATTTCCCTCAAGAGTTGATGTCGCTGACGATAGAACAGTGTATTCCTTCACGCTATTTTTCCCAGCATCACCAAGATTCCAGACATCATGGGTACGAAATCTGCGCTCAACTCCGGTCAGATGTTATGCTTTTTTCTCTACTGGGCGATCAACTGCGCGTTCCTATTCGTGCCTGTCCCGCGCATGAAGAAGCTTGTTTATGCTAAGACTGTCGTTTTCTTCCTTGCAACAATCGCCTACGTTATCTGGATCTCAAAGGTCGGAGGGATCGATTCGTCGACGCTCAGTCAACCGTCTATTTCTTCAGGTGCAGGGAAGAAATGGCTTATCATCCGATTCTTTTTCCTTGGGCTCGCTTCTTGCGGAACATTCATATCTAATGCAGCAGACCTGCAGCGTTACGCTCGAAGACCAAAAGACGTCTTAATAGGACAGATCATCAGTTTCCCTCTCTCCAACTGCTTGGTCGGCGTACTTGGCAACCTCATTGCAGTAGCAACGACCCCAGCATTTGGCAATGTAAGTTGGAACCTAACATCGACATCATATTGCAATATATCACTGACCCGTGTCTCACAGTTCGAGTGGAACCCACTCACAACTCTCGACAATCTCATGGCTGGAGACAGGTACAATTCTCGTAATCGTACGGGATGTGCATTCATATCTCTCGCCTATGTTTATTCGACAATCTTCTCTGCGATCTTCGAAAACTCCATTCCCGCTGGTAACGACATCGCCGCACTTGCTCCCAAGTACATCACAGTCAAACGAGGCTTCTTCATCTGTGCGGTACTCTCTTTCGCCATCTGCCCTTGGTACCTGCTCTCCACAGCTTCAGTCTTTATCACGTTCTTGTCCTCTTACCAGATATTCCTCTCCGCAATTACTGGAGTTCTGGTATGTGATTACTATCTGCTTCGCCGTGGCTACCTCAGAATCGACGATCTGTATCGAACAGACCCGGAGGGTCCTTATGCCTTTTTGAAAGGCTTCAATCTTCGCGCGTTTGCTATATACATTATTGCAGTCGCTCCCAACTTCTATGGCTTCTTGCATCAGCTCGGAGTCCATGCGGGCGTTAAGGTTGAGAAGGCGTATTGCTTCGCATACCCGATCGGACTTATTCTGGCCTTCGGCGGCTTCTTCGCGATTAACCGTATCTTCCCTGTTGACGATATGACGAGAGCAAAGGGTTGGCAAGAGCCAAGAGAGCACGTTGATGCCTTCGACTCGAGCGATGTCCTCGGAGTTCTTGAGGGGCAGCCCGTTGAGACCTCTACCGTCACTGGAGAGGCCAAGGGTGAGAAACAGAGTCCATACATGGTGACAGCCAGTAGCAGTTTTGATTAGGTTGCTTTTTATTACCATACAAACGAGATACATACAGATGTTGCGTAACAAACTGGGGGCCTAAAGTTGATCGTTTTCAATACATCAATGCTTTCACAGCAAGAAAGCCTTCTCACAAGCCACACGATCAAACGACCGCGATGGTTGCATCATCGTCAAGCCTGCGCAAGGCGAGAGGCTGGCTCTTGACAAGGTTCGCAAAGGAGACACCTACCGCATCGAGGGCTACGCATATGATGGCCGCGGACACGAGGTGCAACGCGTCGAAGTATCTCTAGATGAAGGCAAGACATGGCTGTATTGCATCCGCAAGCTCCCTGACTACCTCACCAGGCAGGGCAACAAGTTCTGGACATGGGTCCATTGGCATGTCGATGTAAGCACGGCACATCTTCTCAAGTCAAAAAGCGTATCCGTCCGCGCTTGGAACGTCTTCCGGAACACGCAGCCAGAGACGCCGCGCTGGAATACAACGGGCATGATGAACAATTGCCGGTACACTGTGAAGCCAGAGATCAATGAAGATGACAATGAGAACTCATCGACAGTACTCTTCCGCCACCCTACCGGACCTGGCACTGGAGAAGGCGACTGAATGAAACCATCTGTGGAAGCCCGAACCACAGCAGCGAAACAAGCAGTAGGCGCACCTCAGAAACAGTTCACTCGCGAGGAGATCGAGAAGCAGGACACAGACTCCGACTGCTGGATCGTAGTCGACGGCAAAGATGGCATCCAGGAGGCGAAGCCGCAATCACCTCGCACGCTGGCAAAGTCCACCAAGAGACGACCGACGAGTTCGCCTACCAGAAGCTCAAAGAGTGCATCCTAGGCGTCGTCACCGATAAAGCAGCCCAACACATCAAAGCCAACACCGCCGCAGCAGCGAAAGGAAAGGCAGCTTCCAGAATCCAGAACAACAATGTGACCTTACAGAAACACAAATAAACGCCCGTCACCCTAACAGCACGCGAGTCCCTTTCCTCCGACACGCAGAAACACACTTTCACCCTCCCACATGGCGCGCCAAACCTAGGCCTAGGAACCGGCCAGCACATCCAGCTAGGTTTCCACATGCAAGTCAAAATGCTCATCCGCTCCTGCAAGCCCACAGCACCCATCCTACCCGCTGCAAACCAAACCACCTCCCCGACGGAACCTCTCCTCAGACGACCACCACCACCACCTCCTCCTCCTCCTCCTCCTCCTCCTCCTCCCTCCAAGACGGCAACGGGCGCGTGAAAGTCACGCATGTCCTCAGCCACCCTAGCGAGCAGTGGACGGGCGTGAAGGGTCACGTGGACGAGCAATTGATCAAAGAGCACATATTCCCGCCAGACGAGTACGGTGCTGCGGTGTTCTTGTCCGGGCCGCCGGGGCTGATACAGAAGGGTGCCACGCCTGCTCTGAGAGGCAAGTCTCCACAGCAGTAACAACAAAATTTGGGTTGTTACCGTTGAGAACTTCTTACTAACAGACGCTGTTACATAGACTGGGGCTACGAGGACGATGAGAGCATGTTCGGATTCTGAAGTGTCAGGGTACAAGTAGGAATGCGCTCGCGCGGGTGGCGCATGAGAGCAGAAAGTAAGGAGAGGAAAATAAACATATTCACTTCGATTTGGATCCCCGAGAACATTCGCAACCTATAATACAAATATCTGTACAGTCCCGAGCCCCATGCCAACGCTGGGTGTCCCCAGAATATGACCGGAGCAAGGAACCATACCAAAAAGAAGCCGGGAGATAGTAAGCAAAAGCAGATAGAATAGCGAAATACTAAGGGCCACGCTATGCTCTCAAAACTAGTAAAATCAAAGAGTCAAAAGCATAAAAAACCATGAGCCCAGCAAGCGAGCCCGAAAATCAAAAAAACCATTTCCGTTCTTTCCCGAAAACGCCAATAGTTCGAGAAAACAGCAAGCAGTCCCGCAGGAATTTGCTCGAAAAGAGAGAAAAGCAATGCAGGCAAGCTAAACGCACATGGTATCGGGAGAGCAAAAAAGTCGAGAGAGAAGAAGTTTCCGAGAGCAAGAGCAGGTCGAAGATAGACCGTTGCGCGGGACCAGCCGGCCTGATTTGTTGCTCTCTCTCTGTTCCTTTTCCCTTCTCGTGCCTGGTTTTGCGACAGATTTCGCGGTGGCACGAGAGTGAACATTAGGAATAGTGGTGTGTCGAGCTTGATGCCTGTCCAGCGGGCCGATGTTGTTGAGCCAGCTGGTTTGGCATTATCTCGCATTCCGAGAGCCTAAGTGATACCATTCCAGTCCGTTCCGTGCCCTAGCTGAGTGTATCCGAATGATTAATAAGAGGGGTGTTTGAAATAAAGCCAGAGTTCAAGACCATATTATGGCCCATGTGTGCTTGTCGAGCATCCAGCGCTCGCTCGTTGTAGCGTGAACGCTCGAAGAAAGGAGGGTGATTGTTGTACAATGGTGGAAGCAGCCATGTGCTCGGTAATGTTTCTATCCGAGCAATAGGCGGCCTGTAGAGAAGGTCGCGAATGTGAGATAAGTGTGGAGCATGCTGCTAGTAAGCTGCCACCTCTGCCGCGTGAGGTGCGATGGTTGCATCGGGAGAGCTGCGCAAGCGCTCAGCTTCCGCTTCTGCCATCACGGCGTCCTCGTAGCCGATCAAAGCTTGAGCGTGAAGCTTGAAGGATTCGCCCATGAGTTTGGTAATACTAGAAAATGTTAGTAGGGACTATGGTCATGGAAGGACGTTGCTGAACTTACCCCCAAACTACAACTTCGTCGATCATGCTGCCCCATAGTCTTGCAACAGTAGAGCTCAGCTTCTGGTTAACGCCGTCCATGGAGTCGTCGTCGAATAGGTTGCGAAGCTTCTGATACATGGCTGCTTCCTCGTCTGTAGCAGGCGCTTCATCATGCTCAACGCGCCACAGCCACAGGCTGAGAATGACCATGAGATCGAGACCACACAGAGGGTGCTCGATACTCCAGTTGGTCGCAGAGGTCCTGGCGACCCATCGAATGCCTTGCAGGGCAGCGACTTCGATACAGTCGAAACAGGCTTGGATGACGTGCAGCATCTCCTGCGAACGCTTGACCTTATCGCGCGCATGGGTCATTGCAGCAGCGACTTCGTAAGAATCGTGGTATCGCAAGGCCTCCTGCACTGACTTCAAATCTACCAAGAGTCTGGCGCGACAGTTGCGGTAAACGGCCATGGAGTTGAAAATCAAAGGGTGGCCCTTGTGGGGCGCACTGAGTTGAACGACCACTGTTTCCGGCTCGCACAGCTCAAGCGACTTCTCCCACGTGTCAAGAGCCAAACGAAGCTTGTACTCGGTGACGACATCCTGAAGGGCATCGGGCGAGCGCTTGTGGTACCAGACCTCCATGAGGACGGCATTGATCATGACACGCGTGGCGAAGGCGCTGTAGCGTGCAGTTTCACCGGAAAACAGGGCGTCGTGTGCAGCCCTGAAAGACATGTTTGACGAATTAGCTAGCATTTCATACCAGCCTTCGTTGTCGGTGACGTTCATGTTCCATAACGTCTCCGAAGAGGGGAGCTCCAGAGTGTCAAACTCGTTGAAGCTGATAGCAGGGGTGTGGTTGTAGGTCATCGTCAGCAGGCCGAAGAAGATGTAGACGGCGTAGTACGTGCGACGGCAGCCCTCGTCCTCGATCCACTCCTCGTAGGTAGGTTGACGACCAGAGCGGGCCTCGTGACGGAGGTTCAACTCGTAGCGGTTTCCAGCGACCATGTTCGCAAGCAAACTCTTGATCGAGCAGGCCCATTCAAGACCCTTAGGATCTCCACTCCAGCTTGCGAAGCTCATGTTGAGCAAAGAGCTCTGCATGATCCACAGTGGGCATTTGCGCGAGCTGAAGTTCTCCCGCTGCTGCAGGAACTGGGTGATGAGAACCTTGGATCCAATGTGCAGCATGTAGGCCTGATCCTGCTCGAATGTATATAGAGCGCCTATTGACAGGACTGAGAGCAAGAGTGCTGCAGGCACCTTGGCCGGGTCGAAAGAAGCCGGGTGGATGAACGGCAGGTGGTGGTGGAAGAAGCTGAAGTATGTTGATAGGTAACGGTTGAGGACCGAGAGAACGGGAAGGCGGAAGGTGTCAACAAGAGCGCCCTCACTGTCGCAATGCCTGACGTTTTCCAGAATAATCCTAAGCTGTTCCTCGTTTTCGACTTGTGGCGACCTAGCCATGGTACACTGCTGAGGTGGGCCAGGCGATCTACGGTAGTCGACCGGAGAGACAGGACCCATCATTGAGGTGAAGGGCGAGAGCGCACCAGGCGTCAAGTTCCCTGTCATCATCGGTTGGTTAAATCCGGGCAGGCCGTCACTAGACTGCCCTTGCTGACGGTCCATAAGAGGAGGCAGTGTGTTGTTGATGGCTCCGGGGTTGGAGAAGCCCATCAGGTCGTGGCTGGGGTCACCATGCGAGGAGATCGACGATGGCTTGGGCTGAGTGGTAGGGTTCTGAGGCAGCATAGTGTCCCAACCCTGCATCTGAGGCAAAGTCATTGAGCCTGGGTAGTTGATGTTCTGGTCCATCATTTGAGGGCCGTGAGATGAGATGAGCGGCTCGGCGGTGATGCTAGCGACATCCTGGCCGGACATGGCAGCCTTTTGCTGGAAGTTGGCCATCAGCATGGCGGCTTGCTCGACGCCGAATGGGTCGTTGTTGTCGCCATACTGCTCGAGGGATGCATCGTCGAGCTCAGGCAGTTTGGTCTGTGGCGCGGCGTTGGGTGATGCCTTGCCGGCGTTGTTGTTCTTTCTCTTCGAGTCGCTCTGCAGAGGGACGCCGCCGTCCTTGGCGTGTACGGTGCGGTCGTGTCGCAACAGCAAGTCGCGGCGCACAAAAGTGCTGCGACATTTCATGCATTTGAATGGACGTTCTTTGGTGTCTGCGCAAAGGTCAGTGATGGATGTCGATGGAGGGGTTGGTTGGCGATGCCCCGCGATGCGATGTGATGCGATGAGCAAAGAGCTCCCCGCCTCGCGACTCGCGATGGCTTGCTGGGTGGAGTATGACTTACGACTTCTCTCGTGGCGCGAGCGGTGCTCGGAGCGACTGAACGCGCGATTGCAGAACTGGCACTTGTATCTCTTCTCCTTCTCCTTCTCCTTGTCGGGTGGCGCGGTGCCGTTGGTGGAGGCCTTGCGACTGGCGGCGGGTGATGCGACGGGCTCTTGCGAGGCGCCTGCGACGGCCGACATGATGCTGTCCTCCTGCGCTGGCTGCGGGTGGGGTCTGCGGGCGATTTCTTGTGGTGGGACGAAAGAAACAGCGCGACGGGCGGCAACCAGCAGTGCGAGGCGATTAAATGATCTCGGTGTTGTGTATGGGCGTTTGGTTCATCGCAGTGTCAAACCACATGAAGAAGCGCGGGCGTTGTCAGCGGCAGCTTCCGCAGAAGCAGCGTGTGATGCTGATGGGGAGGGGAACGGCGGTGCTACGCAGTGACTACTCTGGCACTGGCGATGCGGTGCGCGTGGACAAGGGTACCCGCGACTGGAGATGGACTTGGTGGTGGGAGGAAGTAGCAAGGTGGGTAGGATAGGTGGAGGGGTAGTTAAAGAGGGGATGTGAGAAAGGCGGCGGAAATTCCAGAAGGGAAGGGAGACAGAGAGGGCGCGTTCTCGCAGAGGCACGACACAGGCAGGCAGCCCACACACCCGTCACCACCACCACCAAGCAGGCAAGCCGCGAGCACAGAGCAGCGGCGAGCACAAGCACAAGCAGGCAGGCAGGCAGGCAGACAGCAGAGAGCTCATCGCAGAGCGCCCAGTGCACGCGAAAAGAGGGAACGGCGGCGGCGGCGGGAGGGGGGAGGCCCGCCGATTCGACGGGCTGCCGGTGGTTGTCAGCGAGCAGTGGCTGAAGAGGCTATCCTTAGCCCGAATCATCCATGCGAGCCTAGCGAGCCACGCCTCGCCTCCCCGTCTCGGTACAGTAGTAGTATGTACCACCACCCACTGGGCCACTGCTGCTGCTGCCGCCAGCGCATAACCCAGCACATTAGGAGCCGACATGCTATAGCTCAGCTATCGACATGCCCTCGCCCATACCGATCCGCCTCCTCCACTCGTTGGCTCTTACCCTTCGATATCTATCATGCCATAATGCCCAGCTGTGGCGATGCCTCCTCGTCAGCCTCCCACTCTACCTTTCAACGCCCGGCCGTTTCAAACAAGCCGCCTTGGGCAAACCCTCTCTCTCCCTTCTCTCCTCTCGCTCCGAGGAAGGGCGCGTCTTTCCATCATCATCTCGTCTCGTCTCGTCTCGTCTCGCGGCTCATCTCATCTCAGCTATGCGCCTCTGACTGATTCCATACATGTGCGCTGACCGCTCTCTCGGGTAACGTGTCTCGCGATTCTGCTGCTGCTGCTGCTGCTGCATGAGACTAGCACAATACCACTGTTGAGGCCAGTCCGTCGCATGCAACTCCATGCAAGACAGCGCGAAACCAGACGCATGGCAACAGAGCTGACAGCCGCGCGACCACACCGCCACACCCGTCCTTCACTTACTCGCTACCCGCTCCTTCCGAGCCTTCCCCGTCCGGAAGGAGGAAGTCTTCTTTTGATCGCTTCTTTCGTCACGCGCGCGGCATCTCCCTGCCTCTTGTTGATGATTCTCGCACTCTGTCCTGCGCCCTCCCTCTCCCTTGCTGATGCACGCACGCCGTGTGTCAAACCCGCTCGCATACACCTCGCATCCCCCCCACATTGACGCAGGAACACTCGGCCGATCACCGCCCGGCAGCCATCGCAGCAGTGTGCGCCATCGCAGCCATGTCGGTGCAAATGCGCTTTCACGTGCGTGCGATCGCTCAAGTAGCCGCATAGTGGGGCCCGGCGTTAGATCTCGCAAAAAACCAGTATCAGTACCAGTTCCTTGTCGCCGGTGCGCCCTCCATCACCACGCGTTACACTTAACACTAGCCTCACGGGGAGCAACATCCTGTCTGCCTAGGGCGCAACGACGCCCCACTCCGGCTATTTGGCGCTCGACGCTCCGAATCCTCAGAAACCGACTCGTTTCTGCGCCTTTGCCAGTTTTCGGAAGGTCGAGGGTTGCGACTCGCATCTCACACCCCAGGCGAGCCAGGCTATCCAGATTGATGGATCGTCTCTTCTCCATCTCCAAGTAGCGGTCTACCACGGTTGAGCGATCTGGCCCGTACACCGCCGCCCTGACCGACCTCAGTCAATCTATATACCCCTCTCCTCCAAGTCCCTCCTCCACTTCCGCCTAACATCATCAATGAACCACCGCTCCCCGCGCTGCCGCCACCACCAAGGCTTCCGTTGCTCCCACGCTCCCAGCTCCCTGTCACAAGGGCCGTGGCGGCGGCGTCGCCTCATCTCGGCTTCTCGGATCGTCCCCTAACAGATGTCTCCCGAAACAGGCCCCACTTCCCACGACACACCGATGCGTGTTGTCGACTCGAGACAACTTGACCAACCCTTCACTTGCCATGCCATGCCCCCGATTGGTGCCTCGACCTCCCAAATACTCTGATATTATCATCTTCATCAACTAAGCCGTAAATTGATGCATGCTGCTACAAATTCTATGTGGCGGGATGCTTGCGCTGCCCTGCCGTGCCTGCCGTTTCCGGCGCGCACGATCTTCTTGTGTGTCGCTCGCCCTCGCTGGTGGTCCGCCCTAGCGGCATCTGTTCTCCTCGAGTGCCGTCTGTGTGCTCCTTGCAAGGGCGCTTTCTGGCAGTCGATGCCGAGATGAGGCTTCGTGCCGCTTGGATTTTACGCTTTTCTGCGACGAATGCGTTTGCCGTGTGGTGTGGTGTGGGTGGGCGAGGGTTTCGATTATTATTGAGAGTCATTGGATGGATGATCGATGGCAGAGTCAGTCGAAAGTCTGGACGTCGTTGGCCAACCCCTGGGCGTCACTTCATGCTGCCTGCAGTCTCTGCCAGGCTTGCACGAATCTGCATCTTGCAAGAGGAAAGGGCTCCTCCTGCTCCTGATGATCCAAAGAGTAAGCAAGTGCCATATCATTTTCCCTCCAATAGGTAAGAGCCCGCCCCTCCAACCCAATACTCACCCCTCCAACCCCTCCGCGCCCAGATCAGAGAAACGCACGCACACGTCCCTATTGTTATCATCTATCACCACTCCCTCGCTTGCGCAAACAACAGCACTACTACTCCTTCTGAAACCACCCATGCTCAATGCACTGTCTCTGACATCGATCGGGGCCACTTCCCGCCCTTCCACCCTTCGTTCGATCTCCCTCTCCCTTCGAACTGCTCATCTCCGGCTCCTTGGGATACGAACGAACGGCAGGGACAGGGCAGGGCGGGCGCTATGATACCGCGGATTTTGTTCTGTTCGAAATTTGATCTAGAACGTTTGAGGTGTGCTTCGATTACGGTTTGGAGTGTCATTGTAGGGGTGAGGCGGTTTTTGGTGTGTAGGTTGTGAGGATCGTTCGAGGTGCTTTCACGGTGTGTATGGATCGAATTCATCTTCTTTGGGTTGGTGGCCTGATTGATGGGTTCGATCTGTTGAGAAATGTTGGAATACGGTCATTTTGATTGTCGGTTGGTGAAGAGCGCTTGTCGTGCGTGCTGCTTGCACATTCGGGATGTTGGGCTCTCGACGGGGCCTTGATCTTCGGTCGTCGCGATTTCTCTGCTGATCATGAATTTCAGCAGATACAGATGTTCCTGGATTTGGACGATCGTCGTACTACTTCATCTCTCGGTTTGATGCAGATGTGCATGCATGTGTGCGTATCACATGCTACATGTCTTTGCGAGAGGTGAAAGTGGAAGTGCCTACGATACGGGTTAGGGTTGGGGTTTTGCGAATTCCTGCAAATACCGTCATCCGAACATTTATATACCGCTTCTTCGTGACTTGGTTCACTGTAAGTCATCCACTGGTTTGGATGAGTACATGCCCAGTCCCGGACATGTATTCCATGGACGGGGATACCATGGTCGTTGCTTCCGTCACCAACATCGGCTGTTTTGGAGACGTTGATGACTTTACCATGCTGGCTGCTTCTCCTTCACAGACACGCGCAGTGAGACAACATGCACATCAGCCCAATATCGGTGACCAGCCTATACTACTGGCCGGATCACAAGATCAAGCAGAGCGTGTCTTCCCAGGACACACCTCACAGTTCGTGACTATGCAGAGACAGCAGGACCATAGATCAGAGTGATAGCATTGATCGGAGTGGATGGCCGACGAAGAGCGGCGTTCGCCGGCGTTCCAATCAACGGTGCTGCGGAGAGAGGAAGAAGTGGTGCTGCTGGACTGGACTGGGTCAGACCGGGGTGGGTGTTGGCTGGCCTCTGGAGGCTTTTAGCAATGCTTGTCGCACACATTTAGAATTCGAAAGAAGAATAAGAACAAAGCCCGCTGTGGTGAACATTACTGCTTGATCCTCACGGTGGAGCGACGTAAGCAAGACTAAAGACAAACACCACCAACGAACCAAAACACCCAAACCCTCCATCCTCGCAAAAGACGCGCCGCCAGCAGGTCGTGCTTGGCAGGCCGTTGGCAAATCAGCGAGGGGTTGCTCAGTCTGTAGGGCCAGGCAAAGGCGCCGCCTGGGCTAACTTACACCGTCCGCATTCACTGCACCACCAGCCAGCAAATCGCATGCCGCCGCCGCTCTCTCTTCCTCTTCCGGCCTGGCCATATACTGAACGCTGCCCATAACGGGTCGAGCTGGGCCGTGTGCGCGCGCGCCTATTGCTGTCGCTGTCGCCGTCTCTCTGTCGCCGTCGCTCCGCCGCCGCTGTTGTTGCTGCGCACCTGCGGTCAGGGAAACAGCTTCATTCCAGGGATCAACTGTCCCCGCGGGCCTGCACCTGCACCCTGGACGCTAGACGACCTCCACCACCAAGGACACACGACTGAACAGCGCCCTCTATACAGCGTGCGAGCTGCTTGCGCTTGGGCAAGGCTCTGATCGACGACGCACCACCGCCTGCGACACACAAAGGCCGCGACCTCGCCAGCTGTCTCAGCCAAGTTCGCGACCCTATACCCTGAAGAAAGGGATCTGGACCGGAACACCGCCGATCCTCCATACCCAACTGCGCCCACCATGAACGGCCTCGCGGGCAGTGTGTCGCCGTCAGGCCAACTGTATGTGCGCGCGCTATATGACTACGACGCCGACGACCGGACGAGCTTGAGTTTCCGCCAAGGCGACATCATCCAGGTCATAACACAACTGGAGAGCGGATGGTGGGATGGTGTCATACACGGCGTCAGAGGATGGTTCCCAAGCAACTACTGCGCTGTTGTAAATGCGCCTTACGACGATGGCCGGGGAAGCAGAGCAGGTATCGACTCCGAAGCCGAAGAGTCAGAGGAGGACTACGGAGAGCCTCAGACGATGGGCATGGATCAGAGCTTCGGCAGAGGCGCTGTCAACGGCATACTTGCGCATCACGATGCTGTGCCTACGAGTACGCAGGAGGAAGCTGCGTTCTGGATACCACAGGCTACACCAGATGGAAGACTATTCTACTTCAACACTTTGACTGGCGACAGTCGCATGGAACTACCTCTAGAGGCACCGACTTCTGCAAATGAGACTGGCCCGCATGATCGCACGAACATCTTCATTCCGGACCAGAGCAGACCACCCGCCGAGCTAATGGCTGCAGGATACGAACGTGACGACGACACGGACTATGCTTCGGCTTCGGAGGCTGAGGATCTGTCCTTCACCCACGGCTCGAAAGGATCCAGCGTAAGTCATGACACGTGCACATCTCGTGAAGAAAAGGTGTGGGTTCACAGACTGACGCGTACAGGTGCAGAACCGCCGCCACCGTCGCTCTTTCCTATCAGACGGCGTGTCACCTGCGACTTCGATGGACTCTCTGAGCGCAGCATCGCTCAACCGGTCACATACTAATCTATCCGCGATGAACAACACATCGTTCTCGGCTATGCAGCAGGGCATCCCTCCAATTGGTACTACCATGGCTTCTTTCGCTAACGCGCCGGCTGCCGCCTCCACAACCTCGCTTCTGGCTCGCCGCTTTTTCGACGATGCGCATGCTGTGCCATTGACTTGGAACACCATGGTGGAGGACATGCGACGTGCCGTCCAGCGTTATCGCGAGGTCATCAACAATGGTGACCGGTCGGAATATGTACGCAAAGCTGAAGACATCTCGGACCACTTGCGCCTCCTGCTGGCCGCCGGATCGGGAACCACCGACAATCACTCCGGAAACCCTTCCATCATATCCACTAACAAGGCACTCTACCCCCACTTCAGGGAGATGATGTCGCGTTTCTCGAAGCTTGTATTATCATCGCACATCGCCGCCGCAGACTGGCCCGCTCCAGACTCCTACCAGAAGTGTCTGCAGGAAGCCGAAGGCGTGCTACACGGTGTCTATTCATTTGTGGAGGTTGCACGACAGCAGCGGGGAGAGGACATCCCCCGCCTTACACCAGGCTTTGTCTCTGGTAGTAGAAATGCGGGCAACTGGCAGAGTAATGGCCTGTTTTCCAAAGATCCAATGGCTTCCATGACTTTCATGGACGACGAACCCGACACGATCATTGAGCCAACTGCACAGCTCGACCAAGCGCTTCTGGAGCGACTGGAGGATTTGAAGAGGCTTGTGGTTGCGAGCATCAGGAGACTTGATGAGCATCTCGTCTTCCGAGAGACTCTCGTTACCCCACAGAAGCACAAGAAAATTGGCAACAATGTTTGCAAGCAGGGAGGTCAGGTTGTTGAAGTTTGCCGACCTTATCTCGCTACCGTGGAATCCATCAATCTCGCGCCTCTAGGATCTGACTTTACGAACCCACAAATCAATGACTTCGCCGAACACAAACAGAAAGTCTACGACGCAACTTCGGACCTTGTCATGGCGTGTCAGTCTGTTGCAAGCCCACTTGCCGATGAGTGGGCAGAGGTTCGTGGTACATCTCTAGAAGAAAGAATGAACCGCGTACGTACTGTTGGCCGTGAACTTGACACAGCAGCTTCCCAATTGTTGTTCTCCCTTCAACTTTTGTCCGAGCTTATGCCATCAGACGATTTGCTCGGAGCGAACTCTCATCGTATTTCAGATGGTGGTGCGGTCTTCCAGCAGCATATGCGAAACAACTCTTCGAACTTCCGACCGCAACATTTAGCAGATGTCGGCCATTCCAAATCTTTCACGGAGGGTGTTGCACAACCTGCGGTCGACCAGCGCAATGTTGACAATTCGAAGGTCAAGCGTTTCTTCGGCGAAGTTCCCGCAACACCTAAGGAGTCACAGGATGTTCCCGCATACCTCCGTCTTGACCATGAAGGCGAGATTGCTTACGATACCAAGACTGAGCCAGCGACACTACGTGGAGGTACGCTCACTGCGCTCGTTGAACAACTCACCAGACACGATCGTCTTGATTCACCTTTCAACAATACTTTCCTGTTGACCTACAGATCGTTCACCACTGCACCTGAGCTGTTCGATTTGCTTGTCAAGCGTTGGACTCTACAGCCTCCATATGGTCTGGCAGATGATGAACTCCAGCATTGGATCGATCAGAAGCAAAAGCCCATCCGATTCCGTGTGGTGAACATTCTCAAGTCGTGGTTTGACAACTACTGGATGGAAGGCAGTGACGATCAGAGTCAGCAGCTTATGCAAAAAGTTTACAACTTTGCGCAAGATACTGTCCAGTCAACTAGCACGCCAGGCGCAGGACCCCTGATGACTGCCATTGAGCAGCGCATGCGTGGTCAGGATGCTACTAGCAAACGCTTGGTGCTTACGCTCAATGCACAAGCACCTGCTCCGGTCATTCCCAAGAACATGAGAAAGCTCAAGTTCCTCGACATTGACGCGTTGGAATTTGCTAGGCAGCTCACCATCATCGAGTCACGTCTGTATGGAAAGATCAGGCCTACAGAGGTGCTGAATAAGACGTGGCAAAAGAAACTTGCGCCAGATGAGCCAGATCCAGCCTCGAACGTGAAGGCTCTGATTCTGCATTCGAACCAGCTTACGAACTGGGTGGCTCAGATGATCCTCACGCAAGCCGACGTCAAACGCCGCGTTGTTGTCATCAAACACTTTGTCACCATCGCCGACAAGTGTCGCTTCCTCAACAACTTCTCCTGCCTGACCTCCATCATCTCAGCCCTCAGCTCCGCGCCCATTCACCGCCTGAGCCGCACCTGGGCCCAGGTCAACGCGCGCACAACGCAGACTCTCGAGTCTATGCGCAAGCTCATGGGCTCTACCAAGAACTTCCTCGAGTATCGCGATACCCTGCACAAGGCCAACCCGCCGTGCATCCCGTTCTTCGGAATCTACCTCACCGATCTCACGTTCATCGAAGACGGCATCCCTTCTATCATCAAGAAGACGCAGCTCATCAACTTTGCCAAGCGCGCGAAAACCGCCGAGGTCATCCGTGACATCCAGCAGTATCAGAACGTCCCGTACGGTTTGCAGGGTGTGAACGAGCTGCAGGAGTATATCTTGCGGAATATGCAGACGGCGGGCGATGTGCATGAGATGTACGAGCGCAGTTTGCAGGTCGAGCCGAGGGAGAGGGAGGACGAGAAGATTGCCAGGTGAGTTTCTTTCCACCCAATTGTTGATGGAGCTCGCAACATCGTTCATCAACCAACATGTACTGACTACTTACAGATTGCTCTCCGAGTCCGGCTTCCTATGATAGAGCCACGAGGACAACAACAGAGTATAACGACGATGGGAACGAACGACACCAGTGGAATCCATGAACATCTACGACGTTGTACCGAAAAGATCACAACGTCACATAGAATACGTCAGAATGATATGTCAAACGACCACAGAGTGAGTAAGTGCAACTTACAAGAAAGAAGAGAGTAAGTAAGTAGAACGAAAGAAAGAAAGAAAGAAAGAAAGAAAGAAAAGAGATAGAGAGGCAAGAAGGGAAAACAAGAAAGAAAAAAGAGAAGGGAGAGTGTGTGAGAAGGCCAAGAAACATATGAGAGATGTCACGAGATCAACGAAATCGAGAGAGACCATTCTTCACGGAAGCCCGCTGCTTGGGACTGAACTTTTTTTATCCTTCTCCTTTCATTCCGAACAAATTCTTGGACGGCACAACCATTTCTTTTTTTTCCGCTATGGAACGATCTGGCCTGCGGGAATGGAGATTGCAGCTGAGAGACTTTTGGACGCGTCATGTGGTGGTCGATGTGTTTTTCCGCTTTTGCTTTTTGCTTTTGCTGTTGCTTGGTGTACATCACACTAGCAGGAGGAGGGAAGGAGCTTCTGCTGTACGGGAAAGGCTCAATCAATGTCTTGGTAGGAAGGGCGTTAAGAGAAAAAGAGATGGCGAGAATGTGCGATTTGCTTTTTTTTTTCTTTCCTTTTTGGTCGCTGGCCTTTTTTTTTTTTGCTATGTTGGAAGCTTTTCGTGGCGAGAATAATATGGAACAAACAGTCTGATTCTTTTCCAATCCCTACACTTGCCAATCCCCCCCTCTCTCACGTCACCACCATTACTGCTTGATAGCCCTCCCCAAAAACCCCAACACCTCCTCCGCAATCTCCCACCTCTTCGTCTGCAGCGCGAAATGCCCTGCGTCCACAAACTTCACCACCGCCCCCGGCAAATCGCGCTTGAACGCTTCCGCGCCAGGCGGGAGGAAAATCGGATCGTTCTTGCCCCAAATCGCCAGCAA
The DNA here is from genome assembly GCA_026122715.1 of Cladosporium colombiae. Lineage (NCBI taxonomy): Eukaryota > Fungi > Ascomycota > Dothideomycetes > Cladosporiales > Cladosporiaceae > Cladosporium > Cladosporium colombiae. The sequence continues at coordinate 179,229 of JAKZFA010000005.1, forward strand.
GGGCACCTGCGATGAGCGGAAGTAGGCGTGCAGCGCGGGATAGCTGTCGACGTTGCGGCCGTAGTCGGCGAAGAGGGCGAGTTGGCGGTCTTGGTTCTCGCGGCCGGATTGGTTCTGCAGGAAGTCGAGGGTGGCGTCGGAGGGGTTGATCAGGGGCAGGTCTGGTCCCGGGACGCCGGCGGTGTACTGCATGTGGGTGGCGGGGAGGGTGAGGTAGTTGTCGCGGAGCCACGTGTGGGCTTCGGTGGAGAGGTCGGTGGGGTCTTTGTAAGTGGTGTAGTCCCAGAGTTTCTGGATGGGGGCCCAGAAGGGTTCGGACAGGCCTTCGGCGTAGGCGTTGCCGTTTTGGCTGATGATTGCGGTGACGGCGGAGGGGTTTGCCAGGGCGAGACGCCAGCCGGTGGGGGCGCCGTAGTCGAAGACGTAGATTGCGTAGGAGGTGATTTGGAGAGTGGTAAGGAAGGACTGGATGACGGCGGCGAGGTTGTCGAAGGTGTAGGTGAAGTTGGTGGGGACTGTTGTGAGGCCGAAGCCGGGGAGGTCGGGGGCGATGATGTGGTATTTGTGCGATAGGAGGGGTGCTAGGTCGCGGTATTGGGTTGAGGAGGATGGGAAGCCGTGGAGGAGGAGGAGGGTTGGGAGGGATTTGTCGCCGGCTTCGAAGTAGTGGACTTTGACTGAGTCGTTGACGGTTACGTCGTGGTAGGTTGGGGTGTAGGCCATGTTGGAAATATGTGGGTGATGCGCTGTTATGTTCAGTTCTGATGAGGTAGTGTTCTTGATATCTGATGTTGCTTCTATTTCAGCAGAGCGAAGCAGTAAGGATGCGAGGATATATATTGATTGGTCCCTCCACCTATCGTCATACATGCAGTGCTTACTGATCAAGCACAGTAGTAATTGCCCAGCCTGATTAATCCAGCTGAGCAATAGATCTCACATGCAATGTCGCCATTGCATGCGAAGACTATCGACTGCAACTGGCTGCAATGATCGACCATCATATGAGAGACGCTACTCCTCTACGAGTTCTGGGGCAGCGAGCGTATTACCAACGTTGTTCCAGATAGGTATGGTGGCGTACAAGCAAGCTGTCAAGCGAAGCGAGAAGGATTCTGCAGGAAGCGCTACAGTGCGATTGCGTCAGCCAGTGTGAGTTGTGATATTTGCAACTAGTCATCAAACGTGTCTCAGCGCTCGCTGTTATTTGATTGTTCGATGATGTTGTTGACCTCGCTCGAGATGACTTGGTGGGGATGGGGACTGACGATGATGAAAACCTTCGCAGGAAGCCAAAAGCGAATTGCGTGACGTCGCGCTTTGTAGAAGGGCGCATAAATGGAAATCTAGATTGGTGTCCAACTCCATATACATTTTCATGATCCTCTGCTCGTCGCTAAGATATCAACACATGTGTTGAATCATCCTCTTGATCATCAACACCTTCGCCTATCTTTGGACAACGCCATGGTTGGCGAGTATTAGCCATGGAGCGCAGAATGCTCAATTCCACAGCCATGGAGTGCACACACCAACGTCGTGAATATCACATCACATACATGCGATGCAGAAGACCAGCCTCGCCAACACTTCATAGTTCACCTCACCTTCCGAATCCAAGACTTGCCCCCAGAGCGTCTCGAGATCTTCACTGATTTTCCATCCCCTCGGTGCAATCCGATGCGATTGCGAGACATAAGCTGGAATTCCCGTTCCCAAGTACGGGTTGCCCTGTGATATGTAATTGAACCCAAACTCTTGCGAACGGGTTCCTGTCCTTGGACATGGCGATACATCTACCCCGATAGTCATCTCACATGACGCGGGCATAACATTGACAGCCCGAGCTGCGGCCACCCAGACTCGCTCAAGTGCTTCGGTTGGTTCCGAGCGGAAAATCAGGACGTAAGCTCTGCCTGTTCGAAGCGCTTCCTTGTGTTCATTATAAATGTCTGCCGGTGCGTTGCCTTCGTCGTCGGAAGATATGGCCTTGTCTGCGGCGCCACCGACTGATGTGGACTCGCTGTGCAACCGCATGATCATCCCAATCAGATTACATGGTGTATTGTCTGCTCAGCTCATTGCGCGCGAAGCCGGAATGCTCGTCCAAATACCATCCTCCATCTGGGCGAAAGCAGCTTATTTTGGCATGGAAGTGTTCAAGGCCGAGCCGTTGGCCACCCTTTGCGCGCGACGCTGGGGGCCAGAACAAGGTCTAGCGACACCCAGGCTAGACTCGGGCACGACGAGATGAACCGGTGTAGGCCGAGACTGAAAGCGTCGTGCTTTGTTTCCTTGAAAGACGCGCGCAAATCGGTGCCTGTGAATCGGTGGTCCAAGGGACACTCTAAGGAATACTCCAGGCTCAGTCCTGACAGGTGTGAGCATAGAGTGCCGCTGAGTGCTTCACCAAAGTCGATTCGCAACTGCTTGCGCAAGCCTGGTTTATTCTTCTCGTTGTCGAAGAGTGCCAAGTATAGTCCGTCAACATGCGGCATGTTCGCCAACAAGAGGACAATCGATCCCGAAGCCACGTATCTTAGGTTGGAGAAGACGCCAAATTCCGTAATTCTGTTCAGAACTGGAATTGTGGAGGATTTGATGATTTGTAGATAGGACTGAGCGAAGCGAGCGTTGGATAGATCACCTTCAATCCCAATGTCGTGAATGTGGGAGCCAGTACCGCACAGTTTTCTGCCCCTGTAGGCGCGATCGCTAGGTGAGTAAGGGGATAAATATGAAAAGGCGCAAGCGAGGTGCTCCCTCGACTTCGTCAAGAGGCTTGAGAACATCAAAGAGCCTCTCCAAAGAAAGCAGAAAAAGCCTCATCGTTCCGCCTTCGGTCTGCTCGTCTTTTCAAATCGAGTGCAAGCATTATCGCTGTAAGCTGGTAGGACAGGCGTGAAAACCAGATGGTGGAGGAGAGCATGTCGAGAAGGGCGCCAAGTCACAAGTCTCTCGAACGCGGGCAGATCGTCGGATGTGATCCTCAGTGAAGAAAATGTCCGTTGTTCTATTGCGTGTTGTATTTGAAGAGAAGTGCTTGCATACTGGCCGATGCTTATCTTTGGAACGTGGGAGAGTGGCACCTTTGTCGTCTCTAGCTCGGCAATATGCGAGATGATCCAGGCTGTTCAATGACATACCTGTCCAATGAGTTGACGAGCTACAGTCAAAGTACGTCAATAACACGGGTAGTATTGGATGAAGATTGTAGGAATGTAAGTTGGTCGGTGAAGCCGATGTTGTATCACAGCGCTTGCAGAAGGGACACTACTTGCTCTCCAACAAGCGCCTAATGTACCCGACCAGGACACGCAACGTACCACGATATGCGAGGCGCCTTGGCGTCTGAAACATACGCTGGGAATTTGGTGAGATATGCTCACCAAGCCTGCTCCCCGACGTACTGCGAATGTATAGGTACCGGATTCGGTCCCTTGGTCACAGTTTGGGACAGCGCTTAATAATCCAGCGACAAAAGCAGCACCAAGGCCACCCAAGCAAACTTGCCAAACCAACCAACACCCGCGGAACAAGGAGCGAAAGAAGGAGGATCGCAAGGGGTCGATAGACTCATAAGAGCAACATCTCACACTCAAGCTGCTGTTTTTGGATGATATCTTCATTGCTTCTTAATCTATCTACATCTCTCTTAAGCCTTCATATGCTGGAGCCTACTCTTTATGAAAACTCTGTGGTCCGTTCTTGGACGTCAAATATGCTAAAATCAGCGCTGTTCTGCTATGCTGGAACTGAAAAAGGAAAACAAAACAAAGGTATGAAGTAGCATGACCGCGAAACGCTGCAAAGAAAAATCAGAGGAATCGTTTGGTCCATGGCTCGGAGTCGTTGTAAGGAACCGGCAGCATGCCGGAGACTGCGGTGCCGTGCGAACCTGTGGCCCAAGGCGTGGTCCCTGTTCCTAGGAAGACGCCAGTACCAGAGGGACGGAAGCTTGCCGAAGGCCTCGTGGCGTTGTTCCGCGAAGACGCGGTTGCTGTTTCGACGACCGTCTCGATGATCTGGACTTCCGTGACGCGCTGGATGGGCTGTACGATAATCGTCGTCTGCATGATCATGACCACGGGCTCTGCGATCACTAAGCAAAACAGAAGACATCGGATCAGCGCCACTGTGCTTTTTGGAACGAAATGAGCTTTTACACTCGGTATCTTCCGGCAATACCAGTCGCTACAGCACCCGTGGGCGTGGCCTCCGCCGCCCTCTTGCCATTCTTTTTAGTCAGATTGCCGAGTCCGATCTTGCCGACGCCGGGGCTGGGAAGCTGGTCGGGGACTTTGGCGAAGGTCTGGGTGTATATGTCTGGGTACCATGTTTTCACGCCGCCAACGAGGGTAGGGCGCCAGTCTGTTGTCACGGTCGGGAACTGGGTCGGAACGTCTACGCCGCCCACGTTGGGGTCGTGAGCTGCTTGGCGGGCTCTGTGGGTGGAGGCGGTTAGCGAGAGTGTGAAGAAGACCAAGTTGTTAGATGCGACTCACTCAAGGACCTCGTAGTGCTCGGCGGTCAGGCCTGTGGGCTCTGGTGCGGCCTCCTCAGAGACGGAGGGTATTGTCGGCTGCAGGTCGCTTGCGAGGGTGGATGCGGCCGCATAGAGGGCGGAGAAGAGGCAGACTGCTGCGAGCTTCATTGTGTGTATGTGTGAGCGGTGGGAGTTGTGGAAGAAGCGGTCGTGAGAGCCACGCGAGGGCGCGGTCTAGTATTGCTGTTGCCGTAAAAGGAGTAGAGGTGCTGTGTGTAGTGTGCGACGGTGAAGCAGATGCGGGCGTGCGCAGTGAGGTATTGAGTTGTGGCTGGTAGTGGTATGTGTATGTGGTGTAGAGAGGAGTGGTTGTTGTGAGGAGTGGTGCTAATGCAGGTACGGAGTGGTGGTCTCGTCTCCAGCTCAACGGAGCGGGGTCTCGGTCGCTGAAGAAGAAGCAGGCGCACAAACTGACGATGTCTCGAAGGTGTGTCTCAAAGATGTGCAATGGTGGCGTAGATGTGAAGGACAGGCGGGAGTGTATTATTGGTTGTGAAGAAGAATAAGAATAAGGATATGGTTTGTGTTCAAATCTCCCGGGATACGAGATGCAAAAGGCGCCGCCTCCCAAAAGCCCCCCGAACACTGGCCAGACGCGCGTTGTCGTCCATTGGTGCGCAGTGTATAGACTTTACGGGCCCAACTCCAAGAATAAATTATGGAGCACGCCCAGGAGATAATCATTGGCGGACTCTTGCTCCAAACAAGGGTGCCCTCCTAAGCGAAGCTTGGCCCGCAACCCTATTTCATGACAGCGCCCGTGCGAGCAACATGTCCAATCTCAACCCAACGCCTCTCCTGCTTTCCATGCACATCGTTATATAAGTCTGACGTCCACCTGAAATCCGTCTACTGGCACGCGTCTGCCTTCTCGAGCATTGGTCAATCTTGATCTCAGTATTCGCATATAATGGCCGTCTCGACTATGGCCCACTGCCACCAACAGACGCCACCGCTCCGATACGAGCACGGCTCTTGTTGTCCCGAGAGAAACACCGCCCTGATGCCATGAAACGAGCTTCAGGGATCCCAGGAATCCGCGACGGTGCGTTTGCTTGATAAACACAACGACCTATCTTGAAGCCGATGTGGACTTCTCAACGCGCCCGTCGCAACATTTCCAAATCCCACAACCATCTACCTGGCGTGCATTCGACACAACACGCCGAGGCGGTAGTTTAGGGTCGTCTGGAACATTCTTCACAAACACAGCTATCCGTGAAACCTGGTGGTTCATTCTGGACCATCAATTTGGGCACGAGGCAGTGGTTTACGAACCATCTGTACGACCTTCAGACTTGTATCTTGCCCATCCGATAACATGGACAGAACACAAGCAGATTGGTACAGCCGATGCTAGTACCTCCTAATTTCAAGCAGACCTCTTTTAAACCTAAGCTGGACTGCATCTCTTTGTCGTACAATGGTGCCTTTCGCCGGAAATGGTAAAAGCTGGAAATGTCTCATTGTTTGAAGTCAGGACGTGCCCAGGAACCAAGTGCGCTGGGAAACAGGCACAGGCATACCGCATCAGACCACCAACAATGGCACCAAAAGTCAGAAGCAAATCCCTCTCCGGCCGTACCCATCGCGCAAAGAGCCTCCCAGGACCCCTACGATCCCCCTCATCGCCGACGGGACCGCCACGGAAACCGACTCCCTTCAAACTCGGCCGCATCAAACCCAGCGACATCTCCACCCGCAAAGCCTGCAAAACACCCATCCTCACCTCTCCTCCACCGCCACCGACCCCCAAACTCACCCAACCCGCTGGCAGCCACCTAGAATACGTCCTGCAGACCTCCCTCCTCCAAGCCCACGGCCGCACAGCCAACATTCAAAGCGCGTACGCCAGCGCATCCAAAGACTACACCGAGCTCGGCAACAAAGACAGAACAGGCCCGAAATCAGACTTTTTCGAAGGGAATCTGGAGCCGGGATGGAGACACGCGCCCTACACCGACGAAGTCTTTAAGATCACCGGCACGCTCTACGGAGAGCTGGGCAGGGCCTTGGCGACGAGCCAGAAAACTGTGACTATGCTCCGTGAGCTGCTCGAGACTGAGAGGCTGCGGTTGCAGGCGGGAGAAACGGAGGAGTCGACGGGGTTGAGGATTGAGGAGGAGAATAGGTGGTTTAGGGCGCAGCATCATGCGCGTTTTGTGGCGTCTTTGCCGAAGAAGAGGGTGAGGCATAAGAAGAAATTGGAGCTGAGGCTGTAGTGAATTGGGGAATTCGCTGCCCATTGCCAGAATCGACCAAGTCGTTCTTGAATGGGGCTGGGAGAAGAGGTCGCGCTGAAATGTTTGCTTGGTCGCTCATTGACTACATCCTTATAGCTTGCACCAATCGACTGTAAACACTTCCTCGAGCGATTGTCCGTAACCTTCGTCATTACATCCTCCTTGCATTCACCACTACAAATTGCGATATCAACAGTGGCTCTATATGTACGACTGGGCAGATGGCCGGCTCCATTGCCTACGTCTCCTTCCCACAATTCACGAGAAACCGCCAGTCTATCATGTCGACGATATGTCGTCGCCTTCTCGAAGCTCTGCTCACGCTCAGTGGGACCAGTAGCTGTTTCCCACGATCTGGAAGGGCGCCGGAGAGCAGATCTTCTCAGGGTAGTTCACTAACAAAGGCCGCGGATGCAAGATCTCAAGGGTTTGCCACAGAATCGGCGATCGGCTCGACCAAAAGTCAACATGACAATACACTTCCTCACCATAACATTCTACTTGAGGACCACATCTCCAACCCGCACATCCTCACACGCCAGCCATCCTCCTCATCCAGCAGCACCACGGCCCCAGCATCTTCCCTCTGCTCGATCCCCAGCACTCTCCGCGCCAGCCTCGGCCGCCGCATCTCCTCCTGGCGAAGCGACCACTCCAACCCCTGGTCCGTCGAAGACGTAGTCAGACCCACCGAAAATCATACTACCACTTCATTCGAAAACACAGGAACCACCCAAAGCGAAAACAAACTCGACAATGGAGATTTCATAGCCTCCCTCGACGCCCTCGCGCTCTCACAGCATGAACGCGAGGTCCTGTCGCGGATGCAGCTGGTTTGCCGGAGTGCTAGAGCTGCGAGGGAGCGGAGACCGAGAACGCGGGACTGGAGCGACGCTTATGCAATCAACGGCGTCGAGCCTGGCCTTTGTCTCCGTGGCGGTGGCGACGACGACGACGACGTGCGGCCTTTCAGGACACCTCGTCGCCGCACGACTCTTCCCGTCAGTGAACCGGTCTTTCCGAAGGCTGATTCTGCGAGGCCGCCGCGTGGACTTTGGTGGCTTGCGGGTGGGCGGAAGGGACAGGTGCCGACGGTGGGTGAATTGAGGGTTAGGAAGGAAGTTGAGCGGGCGAATCGGAGGATTGTTGGGTTTTGGGGGACGGTTTTGGGGGTTAGGAGGGTGGAGAGGGTTGGGATTTTGGATGAGATCGAGGGCGGTGTGAATGGTGGAGGTGATGCGGATGAGGATGCTGGAGGAGGTGGCGGCGAAGGAGTGTTGGAGAATGCTGATGCTAGTTCGTCACACAGCAGCAAAAGCATGGACTCGGTCATGGGAGCTCCAGGAGCTAGCGGTGGTGGTAGTGTGGCGAGCTCGCATAGTGAGCGGGAGGTCGAGGCGGATCAATCTGTCGAAGCAAAGGCGGAGAGTGTGGCGAGTGCCAACAGCAATTCAGAACGCTCGAAGGCAGGTAGCTTGAACGGCACTGCCAAGGGTCAGAGGTCATCGGAATACAGAAGCACAAAGGATGCTGCTGCGGAAGAGCCCAAGGTGGAGTCCGACAGCGCGAAGAGCGTTGCTGAGGATCAGGAGTGTACGAAAGCCGGGAGCGTAAAGGATGCTGGTGCCGAGGAGCCCAAGGTGAGATCTGAGAGCGCGAGGAGTGTTCCTGAAGACATCATGATGGCGGGGGCAGAGAGCGTGAAATGTAGAGAGGGTACTGATGAGACTGAGGCCAAGGGAGAGGAGGATACGAAATCTCCAAGCAACGATTGATGCTTGATTATAAATGACAGGTACGAGAAAGGAGCCGTCAAATCCTTTGGTGCTGGAATTTGCGTGGGATGGCCGACTGTACCCAGTGAGCGAAGGGCACTATTTTGTTAAATGTCTGATGAACTTAGCATTCCGGCAGCTTAGATGATCAAACGAAATGACACTTGCCCATTTAATTTTCCATTTTCTCAATATTGTTTTATCTATCTGTATTAACAAAGATCGCCGACATCGTGTCAAGGTCTCGACCGAACTAGCAATATCTCGAACATACGGACCCTGCGCATGAGGGAAGGACGACTATGTAAGTCATCAACTAGTATGAGTCGTATGTACTAGCCATTAATTGGATCAAGACGATGTGCAGGCGAGGAGGTCATCATTTTTGTGCTACGCGAGCGCTTGGCGAGGACTTCGTTGTTTCGTTTGTCTCGCACGCCCGTCCCTAACATCTCTTCATCCGATACCTCTCTATCGCCCCGTGCGTTTGAGATAGGGCAGAGGTCGAGATCGAGACCCGCCCAAGGAACCAGGATTACCACAATGCGTTGAAGATAACCTAACCCACGGACCAATGCGGCCATGGCACGCGCCCCAGTGGTGAGCTCCGACATGCGGTCCTGAAGTCCACTACTCCAACTCTACACCCCACTGCCTCCTTTGGACCCCGTTGCTCTCAGCCATACCACAGGAAGCTTGATTACCAGCTGCTGTGCACAACAGCAACATTCTCTAGCATGTCGCGTCCCAAGCCTGTCGCGACGGCATTGGTGCCCGCTGGAGTGGGAGGCATGCTGAGCCGTTCGCTTGGTTCAAGCTGGAGGGACTCGGCTCCAATTGCACGAGCGAGCTTGCAGAGAGACTTGGAGGATGACGAGGAAGAGGAGGACACAAGTGGTGTTGCGAGCAGCGATGACGAGGAAGATGCAGGTTTGCTTTCGAGCTCTGCGCCAGCGAGGGAGTCGCAATTCTCTCTTTACCAGTCTTATCGGCGCAACAGCTTCGTCGCGGCTGGCAACAGAGCGAGGATGCCGATGGAGTTTGGAAGTACCGCGAGTGTGAGAGGAAGGGATCTGGGTCATGCTGTGTCCAAGGAAGAGCGGAGGAGGCTGCTTGAGGAAGAGCGAAGCTTGTTACGGGACAACAACTTGATACCACCCAAGCATGCTCGCGGTCCCGAAGGCGAGAGGATGAGGAGACAGAGCTGGTATACCTTTCCGATCCCGCGAGGCGATGGGAAGTCGAACATGCAGCCTGGAACTGCTGGCTTGAGTCCGGAACAATCTGAGCAAGCACCACTTCTGGGTGATCCAAATCGACCTTACGGCGGGCAAGACGATCCCAAAACCATCTCTGAACGATGGGAAAATGCTGTCAAGGATGGCAAGATTCAGACAACGTGGCAGCGCGAGGCCAAGGTATTATCTGGATATGCGTTCCCTCTCATGGCCACCTTTCTCTTGCAATATTCGTTGACAGTCGCCTCTGTGTTTGTACTCGGCCACATCGGCGCCGCGGAACTAGGAGCTGTAAGTCTTGCGAGCATGACAGCCAACATCACAGGCTATGCTATATATCAGGGCCTAGCCACAAGCCTGGACACACTGTGCCCACAAGCCTACGGTAGTGGCAAGAAAAAGTTGGTCGGTTTGCAAATGCAGAGGATGGTCTACTTCCTCTGGGCTGTCACTGTACCAATCGCCATTATCTGGCTGCTAGCTGACAAGATTCTCGTGGCGATCGTCCCTGAACGAGAAGTAGCAGAACTCGCTGGTCTCTACTTGAAGATCGTCCTGTTTGGTGCGCCTGGTTACGCTACCTTCGAAGCTGGTAAGCGGTTCGTCCAAGCTCAAGGAGAATTCTCAGCGTCACTGTATGTCTTGATGATCTTGAGTCCTTTCAACGCGTTTCTCAACTGGTTCCTGGTCTGGAAGCTCAATCTCGGCTTCATCGGAGCACCTATCGCTGTTGCCATCACTGACAATTGTTTGCCATTGGGTCTCTTCATCTATGTCCGCTTCTTCAGCAAGAACGGCATGAGCTGCTGGAACGGCTTCACCAGAAAAGGACTGCACAACTGGCAGCCAATGATCAAACTTGCCCTACCAGGTGTCATCATGGTCGAAGCCGAAGTCCTCGCCTTCGAGATCCTGACCTTCGCAGCCTCCTATTTCGGCGTCGAAGTCCTCGCCGCGCAGAGCATTCTCGCAACGCTCACCAACATCACCTTCCAAATCCCCTTCCCGCTCTCCATCGCAGCCTCAACCCGCGTCGCCAACCTCATCGGCGCAACTCTCGTCGACGCCGCCAAAATGACTACCAGAGTCGCCTTCTTCGGCGCCCTGATCATCGGCATCTTCAACGTCGTCCTCCTCAGTGCCCTCAAAGACTACATCCCCTACCTCTTCACCTCCGACGAGGCAGTCGTCCGCCTCACCTCCGCTGTGCTCCCGCTGTGCGCAGCGTTCCAGCTCTTCGACGCTCTCGCCGCACTTTGCAACGGTGTCCTCCGAGGTCTGGGCCGCCAACATTTTGGCGGGTATGTACAGCTGTTCTGCTACTACGTGATCGCGATGCCAATTAGTTTCGGTACTACTTTTGGGCTTAATTGGGGACTGTTGGGTCTCTGGACCGGTGTCGCGATCGCCTTGGGGCTTGTCGCGCTGATTGAGTTCTTGTATCTTAGGAAGACGGACTGGAATAGCAGTGTGGAGGAGGCGAGGCAGAGGAATGTTCTTGAGTAGGTAGCACTGCGTGTACTCGTTGTTTGTATGAATATGTGAATGAAGCCCATGTCTGTTTCGTTCTGACGTGTGAAGGATACCCCAATCTACAGCCATATCTTTAAGACGAAGTCTTTCTTTGGCGTGTTCATAGCTAACGGTAGTGGAAAAATTAGTTATAGCGTTCATACATAATCACGCTCAGGCAACAAAGAGCTCGGAAGTGACATGCTAGTATATTCGTCACCACTACTGAAGCACATTCAACCATGATCCTATAAACCATCGTAGTCCTTGAAATCAATCACCGCAGCACCCCCGGCCTCAAGAACGTACTCGGCACAGGCGCAGTCCTACTACTCTCCTGCGAAACTCTCAAACTCTCCCCACTCCTCCTCCCTCTATTCGCACTACTCCCTCTCCTCCCCGTCACACTCGCAGCATGGCCACCCATAGCCGTAACAGCCGCAGTACTCGCCGGCTCAAAAGCACTACTAATCCCCTCCGACAAGAAACTCCTCAACGTCGTACCCGTCGGGAACAATCGCTTACTCTCCACGTCCTCTTTGTATGCGGCGCGGAAAGACGAGGCTTCGCGGTCGGAGACTTTGACGACGTAGGAGGGGTTGGAAGGGTCGCCGAGCGAAGGGCCGGAGAAGCCAGGGGCGTTGATGGGGACGGCGCGCATGGAGGAGAGGAGGGCGACCATGAACTTGTTGCGGCGGGTTTGGCGGAGGGGTTCGTTGGCGAAGTTGGACTGTTAGGGTGATCGCGGTCAGTTTATGGGTTGTGCATGATGAAGGGGCTTCTGTGCGGCTTACCTTGTGCTTAATCTCGACGCGCAGGTCCAATTGCTTCAAGTCGCCCAGGCTGAGCAGTTCGATATCGATCTCGGGTATGAAGTCCCTCTTGTTCTCCGGCGCTTTGACGAACTTCTCGAGCTCTGCGCGCAGCACGAGGATATCAGCGTTCGTGGTCTTTGCGCAGACGGAGAAGTTGTACTGTTCTTTCATCGACCTGCTGCGCGACACGTTCTCGATCCAGAGGCTGTTAGCGACGTTGTGCGGGATTTGAACGGTCTTGTCGCTGTCGATACGCCGGAAGACGGAGTACATGAGGGAGATTCGCTCGACGATGAGCTGGACTCGGTCGATATCGACGCGGTCGCCGATGTCGTAGGGATGTTTGATGAAGATGAAGATCACGCATGCCAGGAACTCTGTGACGGTACCGCCGATAGCGAAGCCCAATGCTGTAAATGTGGACCATAGCTGAGTGGTCTTGCTAGCAAATGTCTTGCTAAAGAAGCTGGCGTAGATGAAGGCGATAGAGGCGAGGACGACTAGGCTGAGCAAGCTGTCTAGAACCCCGATCACGTAGCTGATGTCTTGCATGCTGACAGTTCGGTTCTTGCGGTCCTCGCTGATGTCGATAACGAACATGGTCATTTCCTCGAGGCTGACGTCGCCATTGCCGTCTCGATCTAGGACGTTGAAGATGTCTTCGGCTTCGTCGAAGCGTGAGTGGCCGAGGACTTCGTGTAAATCACTGCGATACAGTGCCTCTTTGCCTTCTCCGACAAGCGACAGCCACAATCGGCTAGCGAGTGCTTTGCACGCTTTCTCCGACTCCAGAGCCTCGAGAACGATCGCATGGGCGCTTGTAGTGGAGAAGACTTGTTTGCCGGTGATGTCGGAGGCCATGGCACCAAATGCTGCGGTTGCCTTGTCACGGGCGCGTCCCATCCTGCTCAATGCCTGAGTGATGTTACGTCCACCGGCTTTGGCCATTGCCTCACGGACTTCTGTGAGAGTGTTGCCTTGAATGTCGGCATCTTCACGCTCGAACTCCTTGCAGTACTCAGGAAATAGTGCACGTGACGCATCGTAGAGCATATCCAAAAGGCGGATCATCTTCTTGCTCTCTTTGATCTTGTCGTCGTATTGCTTTCGGTGATAGTTAACGCTGATGAGCTGGACCAGTGTCTTCTCCACCAAGAAGATGGCGGCAACGATGATGCCAGCTCTGAACACCGTTCGGAAAGTCTGAAGCCATGGTGCGCCGCATGCGTTTTCATGGCCAAATTTGCAGATGAGAGGAGTGGTAAGGTATGCCACAATGCTCCACAGAAACAGACTCAGAGGAATCTCCAGAGCTGCAAGAACCAGTGAATATTTGCGGATGCCAGTGCTAATCAGACCGCAAGCCGCTTGAAACAAGATAGGCATGGCTTTTGCACATAGCTTGCACACCCATAGCCCAAGCCAGATGACCTCAATCCAGACGAACAGGCCGAGCAGCCGGACGTTTCCTGCGTGAGCTTTGGTGTAGACTGTGTCTGTCAAGATAAGCGGGATAGCTAGCAGTGTAGCAACCGGAAGGATGTAAAGCGCATATCGGGTCAGGACGTTGGTCGTATGGATCTTCCAAAAGAAGTTCCCGACTTTCGTGAAAGCATCTTCTTCGGTGTCGTAGGAGGGGGTGCTACTTTCTGCCGGTCCGAGGATGCTGCTGGTTGTTTTCCTTCGGCCGGACAGAGGTCGTGCGATTTCGTTGGTGTTGACGGTAGTGATTGTGACACCCACCTCTTTCTTGATGCCGGTTTCGAGGTCGGCCATTGGCACAGACATGTCTGTCGAAGCTGTGCTGAGACCCATGGAGAATACAGAATCGGACTTGTTTTTTGCTTCTAGAGATCAATCTTCACAAAATCTCCCACCTGCTAAACATTGAAAAAAGCAGTGAGCAAGGTGAGTCTAAGCACATATGTCGAGAAACACGTGCAGCTAGCCATCGTTCTATCACGTTTTTGACGCCGCAAGCGAGACTTCAACATGCATTGGCTGAGCTACCGGACATTGAACTTCGGAGCGTCCACATGGCAGACACCATCTGAGTCGGCCTGGGCTTGACAACATCTGGTTAGTGGACAGTCCGGAACGCCTGCTACAGCTCAGGGAAGGTTTTCTCCGTGCAGCCTGCAGAATGAGAGGTACAGGAACGCTCTCAGATTCGCTCGAGCATAGATCGGTCCATAGTGGGGAGTTCCGTCGAAGAAAAGTATGCATGCTTTGAATGCACGAAAGAAGGACAATGCGCCAGCCACAATAGTCTCGACGCCTATCTCCGGTAGATGTGGCTCTGGACCTCCTCTTGGCAAAGTGAAAACGATGCTCAAGTTTACGTCCAAATGGCTTATTTTGACCTTGACACACCACATGTCCTGGAGCTTTGGCTTGGTTACATCGGTAACATTCAATAGATGAGTTTGATGACACTTCGGTGCCGAGCCAGTACCGTACTATATCGATCATATTCGTCGTTGCCTCAGCGGCACCGAAGTTGACCTGGACAGGTCGTATTCAAATTTATGATTGAAAGCTGCATTGATTGGCTCGCTTGTCGTAGATCTCGAAACGCCACGCGCCAAAGAACGCAGAACCACTCTTCCATGGCCTGCTCAACCATCTTTGGTGTCTGCTTGAATCAGGTCTTTAGAAGATCCATAATGTCATCTGGAGCCATTGGCCAACCGATGTGTACGACTGGATCTCGTGCAATATCGAGAACGTGTGCAGGCGGCGTTCAACACCTCAATCGTCGTCACGAAACAACTAGATCCAGATGCAATGGAGAGCGTGACTGATGCACAGCTGGATCTTGCAAAAGCTATTCTCGCGTGCTTTGCGGCTGCACGAATGATAGCTTCACTGGAGCTCTACTTCTCGACTTTGATGGGCTGGATCTTGTGTGGCTGCCACATGGAAGCCACATGCCTTATCAGCCCTCAAAAGGCTGGCTGAACCCTGCTTAGTGTTCCAAAGTCTCATCCTGGTTGTAGCGTCTGGCTTGCCGAACCTACTTCTTCGTTCCAGTCATTTCGCTGAATGTATCACACTTCGCTCCTCGGCAGGCGATGGCTTGCCTCCAGTAGGCCTTCAGCCTGTCTCGGATGGGCCGTGAAAGGCCAGTTGAAGCTCTTCTCGGTGATGGCCGTGAGCCACTGAGTCCTGATTCAGCTCGCTTGTGGCTCATAGCTCATTTTCGGCTGGATGCTCTTTTGCATGTCCCATATGTTGCTATGTAGTCTCGTTTGGACTTATAACCTCAAGCCCCCATGGCTGGTCGTTTGCCGTAACCGTATCAATTGCAATCACCATGGATTCTTCATACCTCCGCGAGGCTGTAGAGCAGCGTGAACTCGATGAGAAGAAAGCTGCATCCCAGTACATCCGTCCTGTCTCTTCCCCAGGCTCAAATGAAGACATCGAGAGCAATGCCGATCCGTCATGGGCGCCAGGTTTCTGGGTCCGTTTCCCATGGCTCGGGTTTGGTGCATTGGTCGTTGTGCTCATCACCTCAGGAGCAAGTGTGCTGACTCTTATGTTGTCTAACGGCAAATCGGAGTCGCAATGGGTCAAACAGCTTCCACCCAATGTCATCCTGAACCAGATGAACAATGTCGCTAACCTGTGCTTCGCTCTCGCGATTGGTAAATGGAACTTTTCTGTGAAGGATTTGTGGCAGCTACTAATCGAACCGCAGGTAATGGCGTTGCAATCGCGTGGTGGCGGAAAATGCTGAAAGGCTCAGCAACCATCGAGGATCTGCATCGATCATGGAGTTTCAGCACCAGTATTAAAAACATCGCTTTCGCTGGCAAATACTTCAACCTCATCGCACTTGCAGCACTCACCGCCAAACTCACTATCATCGACAGCTCTCTGATGCAGAAGGCCTTCTGGACTTACGTCGGCACTGATCGTCCTTTGAATGTCACCAACATCGTTGGCTACTTCAACGAAACCATGCCTGTCACGTCAACACCGACTTTCGGCCGATCATTCGAAGTGGGCATGTCGAAGGCCCTAAACCTCGAGTTGCAAGCCTGGTCTCAACAAGGCTCGGTGTACGACAGCTTGTTCCGCGGTTGTGAAGGCACTTGTTATTTGAGTGTGCCTGCAGCTGGCTTCGAAATTGATTGCAGTGCACCTATCGTCACTGAAATTGACAACGGGAAAAGTACACGTTCTGCCGTATCGCTTGACCTCGACATCTCCGGCTTAAAAGATGGTAGCAGACCAGAAGGTTTCACAGCTCTTTCTGGTGATTTGACCTTCATCAGCGGCAAGAATGGCTCGGGCGAGAACACATTTCTGACTGCGAACGACACTGCCGCCATGGCCCGAGCACAAGCTTATGTCGATGCTAACTACACTGCACCAATGTTTGGCATTCACTTCACACGAGAGTTCCATGCTCCAGATAACATTGGGCTTGATGGCAGCGACTATGCATACATCGCTATGGAAATCATCTCCACAAGTGCTCAGGACACAGACCCCTTGTCTGTATCAACCGCAGTCTGCCCTGGATTCGCAACCAGGCAAAGCTGTAAGCTCAGGCCCGCTGTTGTCAGCTACCCCCTGCAGATTACGAACTACACGGGCGCACACTCCTTGAACGGTGTCAGACTCGGGACGCCTCAGAGACAGGGTGATAATTCCAGCCACGTTATTCTGAGAGAGGAGCCTTACGACATCAACCTTAAACAGCAAGGCGGATTCAAGGTATTGCGCCACGAAGACCTCAAGGGCACGTACGAAGACAGCCTAGCACGCCTCGGTGGCTTACAGCTAGCTTTCGAGACGTACCTCGGAGGGAACGCCAGCATCAACTTTGGTGGTGCAGTGAACTTTATCCCCAACATCATGGGCGGCGTTTACAAGTACCTGCTCAACGCAGAAGACGTCAAGTCGAACTGTGGCTACCGCTGGATGAACCCTATCGAGGCAGGGAACCAGAAAGAAAGCCTAACACAGTCGGTTGTGTCTTCGATCAACGAAATCATGCTGCTCACCAACATTGGTATCCCGGCAATTTGGAATACGAGCTCTGCTCCATTGGCTGCAGCGAGTTCATACAACGCCACGATGTACCGCGATACCGTACACTACAGCACAAACAAATGGTACATGATCGGCGCTGTGATCTCGAACTTCATCTGCGTCCTCTGCGTCTTGCCGTCTTACTGGGGCTTCTGGCAGCTCGGTCGCAAAGTCGCTTTGTCGCCATTTGAGATTGCAGCTGCGTTCAGGTCCCCTATGGTCAACACCGGCGGCACCATTGATGACATCCTAAGAGAGAATGGTAGCCAACCGGTACAATTCGGCCGCATTGTGACAGGCGACGCCGCTGGGCAGCTTGGCGTCGCTGAGCCAGAGTTCGTCGAGCGAGCACACCCTACGATCGGAAGTGCGAAGAGAGAGATCAATGACACGGTCACAAGTGTATTCAGCAAGCGTGCTACGCAGTGATCGACGACGAGTACGATTCTAGCAGCTTCTGATATGTTACGCAACTGCAGCAAGTATCCAAGAATTTTTAGACAGGTGTATATAAGATTGTAAATGACACCTCTTTCAATCATTACTTCCTTCTTGAAGTCGAATTTAACAGGATGAGGATGCTTGATTTACCAGTACACCAACCACAAGTGCTTACAAGATGCCTGTATGCAATCGTCAAACAGCATTAGTGTATGTCGCTGCGCTGACATTAACTCTGTGTCAGAATCTCAGTGTCAATCTCTCGTTCCCGCTGTGTATCTTGTGATGGCCGGTCACAGGGATGTCGCCTCACAGTCCCTGTGATGTCTCCTCCGTAGATCGAGTAGTCTACGCCTCGCATGTTTGATCGCCTCCGGACATTCTTCTGCGGCATCGCCAAACAGGCGTGAAGGCCTCGTTGACTCTGACCCAGACGATGCGAGTCATAAATTGCCGTCGCATTTGTTCTTTATCTTCCCTACTTACACCTTCTCGTTGCTCTCTGCCATGGCTGCAAGCCGTTCGACTTCTTGCGTTGGTGATACGATGATTGATGCCCACTCGGTACCCTGGAGCTCTCTATCGATGGCAAGTAGAAGCAAGCGAGGCCATCGCTGGAAGAACCATATATTCGCCCGCTTTTGGCAGAGAAGAGCATACCAAGAGAGCAGAACCAAGGCGATGGGATGGCGAGACTCGCAAAGAGTGAAGAAAGGCGTATCGATTTCGATTGGCCAGCGCTGTATCAGACTGGCAGACGAATGGTCTTTTGGCGAGTCATCAAGTACAGCCATGTTGATAAAGAGCCCGCGTATCGATTTTACCGTAGCATCCCGTTGGTCTGAATCCGTGATGTGTTGGTATACCAGGCGCTCGAGCTCCAGTACTTGGGGGTATGCCTGTGTCAATGTAGACTCGATGAGGGTGGTGTCATATGACCACGCCGGATTGTTGGTAAGGCCTTTATCAGCCAGTAGTTGGGGGTTCTTCGCAATGACAGCTCGAATGCCACGAGCCATGCGGAACGAGTCGAGGAGATCGCCGATGTAATCGCTCGCATCAGATGTGCTGGGACGCAGGACAGGCTCCGCGAAAGAAAAAAGAGAATTGAACCCAGAGAAATTGAAGATGGCTTCAGCATGTAATGAGCTGGAAGCAGTGATATGAGGGCGTGCAAGCTTGATGGCCGCACCATGGTGTGAAATCGCCAAGGCGTACCACTTGGAATCTTCGGGGTTTTTGGCAGTCAAATGAAGAGCTGCGAGGGCTAGGATTATGTGCAGGACTCCCATGATATCAGCATACTGTCTAGATCAAGCATGTGGCGATGAAACCACTTATAGCACTATCGATGCATTTTTAAAAACTCACCATAAGGATGTTGGAATCCAAGGTCTATCTCACGGCCCCTTTCCCGCCGAAACGATTCCTCGGCGCTGTGGTCAGAGAACCTGGTGGCATTGCCCATGTGCCAGTCGTGTAGGAGTTGTAGATCTTCAATGTTGAGTTGTCTCTCGACAAGTTCAGAGTCCGTTGGAGATTCAGAAGCACTCAAGCTGCAGGATGAGTTGAGGCGTTTGCAATTGGAGCATGTTGGGTAGATCTCGTCGCACTTGAAACATGGTGAGCGACAAAGCCTTCGGTATATCGAAGCGAACATGTTTGCGATGTAAAAAACAGAAAGGAATGAGTTGCAGGAGGAGGCTGACCTTGTAGTGTCTCTTCTTGCACTGGGTGCATCCATTGCGAGACTTATTATGCGTCTTGCGGCGACGGCCTCCGGTCGAGGCGGCCTGGCTGCTCGCTGCCATTGGATGCACAAGTACGCGAGTATCTGGGTGCGAGTTGTCGGAGAATGGCCACAGCTGGCACGAGACCGTATCTATACGGCACCATAGCAATCTCTTGTTTGTACCCGTCGTGAACCGTTCTTGCGAAGGTACATCGACAGGCCCGCTTCTATTGAGCCAATCACGGTTTCAGCGTATTCTATACGGAGACCCTCTCGAACTTAAGCTTGCAAACGATTCTTTTTAGGGCTTTGCTTGCCACCTTCGTCTACTGTACACTCATCTCGCATTGTTCCCGAGTTTCCCATAGACTTTGTCCGTAAGTGTGCCCCAGTCTGGAATGCCGTCGTCCGGCAGTACAAACATATCCAGAAATGTCTACGGCTCTGTGTCATTTTTTGCGGACCAACGCTTCCAAGTAATGACTACTGATCTTTAATTCTTTAATTCGAATGCTGAGCTCCCAATTCTGGCTCGATGGCGATTCGACACAGACCCAAAGCACGCTCGCGTACCTATGGTTTGCGCAATGATATTGACTGTAGGGATCCCCACATCAATGACCATATCAATGACAGACTTGATGCTGATCCCTTGCCGTTCTCTACCTCGATACTGAAATTAAAGCTGTGCGCGCATCGTATAACTCATTCGCTCTCGTCTGGATAGCCGGGTGCCCTTGCTCCGAGGCCACTCCTCTGGTAGTCTCACTCCTACCAGACTAGTCTCTTCCGACAGGAGAAATTACCACCCTGTCACTCCGCTCATCTGTGTCTGTTGAATGAGATCTCTTGAGCGGAGGAGTCTCAGCGATATCATGGACAATACTGGCCCGGTCTACTGCTTCGCGATGAGATGGTTGAGCTCGGAGAGCCGAGTAAGCTCCGCCGAAACTCATTGGTCGTTGATCTTTGCCTTCGCTATCCTGTTTCATCGCTTTTAGTGAAGGCATTAAGACCTCGTCAGCGTGCCGAGCGATTCCAAGGGGATCGTAGCCGATAACTACTTCATCACTCTGAACTCTCCAATAGGCGCTGAGAACCAGGATAGTGGCGAGGAAAGGCAGCACAAGGACTACCAAAACTCTGGCGTCGTATGTCCAGATGCTGACTTGGTGCGTTTCGGTGATGTCGAGAGGCGATGCATGCGGTGCTTGGGCAAAGGCGAACAGAGTGGCCATGTCGATGTTCGCCTCAATAGCTCTTGCAACTTTCTGTGTGTCATTCGTACCTAGCTGCGATGCGTACCAGTCCTCTGGACCATCTGTGCCCGTTCTGTTGTTACTCAGGAGGTATTCAGCCATTGGAACATCTTTCACCATACCTCCTTTGCTGCTGAAGAGGTATGGCTTCACAGTCTGCTCGTTGCGGCGAGGGATGCGGTATGACGACTGCCAGTACCACTCGGGCGAGGAAACCTCCATGCGTATTGTTGTTGTCAAGAAAGATTCTTTAATTATATAGGGCGTGCCAGTGCCGTTTTGCCGGATCTCGACGCTACCTTTTTGGATTTTGCAATCGACGGCGTGCCTTATGTGCCGGCGGATGGCCGTGTCATAAGACGACCATACACCGAGTATGACCGCGAAGTCTGATACAAGGCACTCGCCGGCATATGGAGATTCGGCGCACCAGGTCATTGGACCAGTAGTAAAGTTGAACCCTCTAGGGCCTTGAGAAAGGCATGTTGTGTTGCCAAATGCGCTGCATATCGTAACGTTTCCTTGCTCTTGCGTAGGTTGCGGGAGGTCAGATCCCACGCATTCGGCTCCTAGTGCTTGCGCCCGCGTCATGGCAGAGCAAGAAGCATCACTGCAAACATGTGCCACTGGTGCGCTGAGATTGTTCATCGACACGAGTGAGGCAAGCATCATCCGATCTGCGTGAAGTCAGCCAAACGACTCGTCCGATCTTGCGAGTGGGTTCACTCACTGTCCTGCCCAATCTCCTCATCGAAACCTGGAATGAAACCCGAAAAATAAGAATCAAATTGTGGAATTGTGGTGGTCGTCTCGTGTTGGACAATCTTTGGTCTCACTCCGTAGAGTAGGACTGGATTGAGTATTGCGGTTGCTAAGAGCAGTAGCCCGCTAATGCGTAGGGGCCAAGAGCGTCCTTTGAACACGTAAAGAAGGCGTGCAAGGGGCGAGACACTCCATTGCGATCGTTGGTGAATCTCGTCGGTTGTAAAGCTCTTGGTCGGTAGCGAATCAGGTTCTCCGCCGAGGAGGCGGATCCAGACACTGTGCTCGACCGATCTCGTGAGCAAGGCTGAGGAGGCACCGGTAAGAAGTACTCCGAGTAATGGGACAGCGGTAGTAGGAGGCAGACTACCCCTATCGACAAACATCAAAGACTCTGTCACCATGCCCTGGGTAAGGTAAAGCGCGAGCAGTAAGGCATAACTGATGCAACACAGTACCACGAGGAGAACGTTGACGGTTATGTTGATCGCTTGAGAGTGTTGTCTGAAGAAATGCTCCATGTTCTCGATTTAGTCAAGACCGGCAAAGTAAATCTGACTAGTCTCACCAAGCGTGAGCGTAGACATACTTATACAAGGCTATTCGAACCCTCGTCGTTGGGCGTGACCTTCGAGGCTGAGGATGAAGCTAGAGGTGCATCAACAAGGCTGGAGCACTTGGCACAAAGAAGCGCCGTCTGTTCCGGTGAACATTTGCATGCACACCGCAGTGGCAATGTCGTAATTCCATTCAGTAAATCCTATATTTGTCGCAGAAATCGTCAACACATGGCTTGCGACCCTCGACGGCGAATATGTGTCTGACCCAAGATGTGATCGTATCTGGGAGGCTGTTTCGCAAGAGACATGAATGCTTTTTGTAATCGCTTCGAGAATTTGCCTTGAGAACTTACAATCTGGGATTGCCTTTATCTGACTTTGACATGGGTATTAATCTGAAAAATCGCAAAAAGACCCACTACAAAATGCTTTGTGGTAGCAAGCGAGATTCTTGCATCATGCACCCATAACATAGAGCGCACTAATGCGCTCTGAGCGATGTCTAGTGGGATTCGTGCCGTCTTCAGGTAGCGGCATGCATCCTGCCGTGCACGTAGCATCGCATCGCTCGGCGTACTAAAGGCTCATGCTTTTCTTGGCGCGGAACAGGCTCATCGTAAAGGCTTTTAAGTTCGCAGGTACGTAATGTTAAATAAATGAATAGCGAATAGCTATAAGAGCGTGTCCACTAATCTCCATGTACTACCTTATACAAAGACTCTTGAAGTCTCTACAAAGGCTCTTAGATACTGGCTATATTGGCATGAATCATGTATCACAACGAAGGCTACCCTCCAGCTGTGACCCTCTGACTGTGACCTTAGCGAGCCACTAATAGAACAGCATTCCCGCCACGATACGGTAGCACGTCTACGACATGTAAGGTGCAATCTAGACGAGCTGCAGGACGGAAAAGCGCACCCTAGGATACATTTAGTGGATAGTGGGCTGATAATCACCCACTCCAGCGCATCCTATATTATTCCAGTCCCAATTCACGACAAGAGCTTGTAACACGTGCGGCTGACTCACGTGACAAGTGAACATCTAGGGAGGTCTCAATTGACTTTCGAAGATATCAAAATCTGACACCATCATGGATCGAAGGCCTGGGTGGCTGGGTCAGACTTTGACCCGACCTGCGCCAAAGACATAGCAGAATTAGTGCCTGGGTGAAGTCGTTCCCTAAATTGATATCCGCTGCACTTCGAAAAGTGATCAGTCGATATGGTACTCTGACGCTCTATCGCCAACGAGCGTAGACTTGCGTGGTGTTCTTTACTCCAACCTGGCCTCTTGACAGCAAAGCAGTGCACGTTCGATGTTTGCGGATGTCGATATCACTCTAGAAAATCCATCAGGCAAGGAGCCTATGGCTGTCGCGTCTTGTGCTCTAACAAATACGCTCATGCCCGACGGCGCGCCTCAGATATCAAGGGGTTTCAAATGGATCCTCAGGTGCAAAGCAACGGTGTCGGCAGACAAATAGAGTATCTCTCGCACAAGACTTCGAATATGATCACTATCAAGCAACAATGGTCATTTTAGTGTGGCACACCTTCTGGTCAGCAAGGCCGCTTCGTACCCGGACATTTCACGAGGGAACATCCTGCGGCGCAATCTAAGTCTGGCCCCATACGCAGATTGCGTGGTGTCTCTGGACTCCAGAAGATGTTTGGATAATAGATAATTGGTCTGTGTCTGAACCCAATACATACGACCATAGGTCAGTGAAAACTGTGCATCTCGTCCGAATTCCCCCCTTTTCACTTTCTTTGACGATTAAGGGATCCCAGTGTGTGGTGGCGTTGCGTGGTGGCCTTGGGCGTTCCAATCCTGGTCGGCACTTGAGCGAATCCGACCTGGAAAATAAAGCCGATGGATAGGCACGCCGTGTAAAAATACGAGTTTTGAGGTTCAAGCAGTATGCACTGAGGGATTGTGTTCTGTACCCTGCTATCTGCATATGGTGCAAGTCCTGGTCTCTGAAATTCAAGCATCTCATTCGCGCCCTTGCACTAAAGACAAGATCCTAGATTATCCCTAAAGCACATGAAAACGACAGAAGGTGTGTCAAAGAAGAGGTGGCTCGACGGCCACGGACGTACAAGGATGCCCTTTGCTATTGCTTGTTGATCCAGGATCCAGGACCCAGGAATTGGAGGGTAATGTGCAGGTTCGAGTACCACGTTACCCGCGCTGTTCTGAGCTTAGCGCTTGCTTCGCAGCGTCTGGCGACACCGCTTACCCATAATCAAGGGCTGGTACCCAGCCACCCGTGCTGGACATTGGATTGTAATTCTGCCCTGATCTTTACATATTCGTGGCTCGTGTGAACCATTTGCGAACCATTGCCACCAACTATGAAACACTGATATCTCGATCAAAATTTCAAAAAGTTGTGATCAAACATGCTGAAACCGCGCATACTATACAAAGTAGAGAAGTCTTATTGGGACAACCCTGACCACCACCCGAGCCATCCTTGCTTATTGTGCTTTCGTCTCCAACTGGCTCTTGCGCAGCCCTCAACATCATCCACACTCAACACATCGGCGCCTTCCTTCGACAGGACGTGCCATATGTGGTTCCTGAGCTCGATCGGCCAGGTAGGGGTGTCCCAGTACCTTGCCTTCAGTCCTCGGCTCCTCGCACCCCTTATCTGCCCGCGGATAATGCGCATCTGCCTGGGAGACAAGTGGCCACGCCAAACGTAGCCTACGGTAGAGCGGAAAGAAGCACTAGCATAGAACGAATTCTCCTCGTTGTAAGGCTCAGGCGACTTGATGGCTGGCTGCAAACCATCGGCCATTGCGCTGCCATAGTCCATCACAAATGTTCGCTCGTCGGAGTTAGGAAGTGGAAGTCGAGGAGGCTGCCAGAGATTCTGAAGAGGCGCATCGTAGAATATATCTCGATGGGTACTGTTGTCGAGGATAGCGTGGAACGGCGCTTCTTGGCCGGTCACAACAATAGTTATTGGGCCATTGACTCGCTTCTCACCGTCACGGTAAGTCAGGTAGTCCTTGGCTCGGAAGGGCTCGAGGTCTTGGTTCAAATGTTGGAAAGCCTCCAGGCCATTGTTCTTGAACTCAACGAGTAGCACCACGGTCTGATTTGGCTGCTGATCGAATAACCCAGGCTTGCCTAAAGAGGGCGAGTAAGCTGTCTCCGGAGTAGTTCGCGATTCCAGCATTCTGAGCAGTGGCTCTAGATACATAGTCCGTAAAGACTTGTTTCGATCAACAGACGCCAAGCCATGCCCGATGTACAGCTGGCCATCGAATAGCAAGACGTCAGCTTCCACGCTTGAACAGCCGACCGCAAGAGCGTCGAGCAATGGCCGCGGACGCCAGTAATCATTGTGAGAATGGCACGGCACTGGCTGAGCGCTGTGGAGCACATTGGGAAAGCGAAGTGTGCTGGTCAATCTCGACGGCTGTGTGTCGGCAGTCGAGAGGATTGTGAATTGTCTGACGAGCGCCTCGGCGATGTGCAGCAGACCAAGTGCCATCAGGGCAAAGCAGAGCGAAAGAGCGACGGCTCGCCTATGGCGGACCCGACCAGGCAAACGAGTATGGGTTGGGTCGACATAGATAGGAGCGCGGTGGAGCGGCGAGTCCGAAGTAAGGGGTGGGAGAAGACGAAACTCGTGGTCGCTGTCACCTTCTCTTCCACCCTGGCTGTCGCTGCGCTGTAGCAAGTCCCGCAAGAAGCGCCCGAAGGCTGCTGTGGGTCGCCAGATGCCGGACATGCTTCGCTATGTGGTTGCGGGATGGGTCACTGGGCCTTCGAGGAGGGGGCTATGGTATAGCATGGCAGGCGACTGCAGCGATGCAGAGGCTTGTACACGAGTTGTTTGAAAGGCAGCTCAGCCGCGTGTGCAAACGCGCGGCAACATGGCCACGGTGAGCACGTAGCCAACAGCTTGTGTCGAGTGCGCGCAAACGGAGGTAGTAGGGTTCGTCTGCTACCGATGTCTCACGCCACACCCGCGCAGCAGCAGCAGCACTTCAGGATGGCGCACGTGTGAGGAATACGCTCGACGTACCACATGGGGCAGCGAGCTTCGCGGGGAGGAGTCAAGAAAAGCTTGAGGCAATAACATCCGACACGCACAGCACAACACCGACACGAAGCGCACGTGACAGGCGACGGCGACAGAGCTGCTTCATGCGGCCGAGCTTGGCATGTCACTGCTCGCTTCTCAGTCGCTATGCTTTGAGAGACGGCTGCATCTGGGTTCTATCAAACCGCCAGACGAGCGCGAAAGGTGACGCGGCAAGCGGCGCCAAATCCATCACGCTCGAGGAGTGCAATGATACCGCATCCCCAGAAGCGGTGCGAATGGACGCGAGTGCACTGCCGCCCTCAAACTTGGCCTTGATATTGCCCGTTGAGACGTCACACGCAAGTATGAATGTGCACGAGGATCGCGATCTGCTGACCATGCGTTCTGTCTTCTCGCAATCAACTTGACTTGGGAATCCAGGATCGTAGCGCGCTGTCTCTTCTCAAGCGATACAGCGACACGAGCAGCCTCGCGCCAGCCCGATTCAGTATCTCATTCAGCATGCGACTTGTTCTCACTCGACTGGTGGTCTCTTACTTCCCCGGCTGGATCGTCATCATGTTCGTATATCCCCCAAGGGCGGACATCATCTTCGTTACCCTCTGTCTATCACAATATGCTGTCTTTGACCATTCTCACACAGCGCGATCACGGCTGTCGCTGCAGGCCTCAACTCCGTCACGCCCTACAGAAGCCCTTTCTCTCTGCTTGACCTAAGTATCTCCTTTTCCTTTCGCCCAAAGACCATCAGCATCACCACTGTCGGCTTGGTATCTGTCGTCGGACCGGCAGCGGTCATCGCAATCGTCACCCTCCTTTTTGTGCCAGGTCCGAATTATTCTCGTCGTCTGAGCAGCAACAGACTCCTTGCTTTGAAGCTGTGGGAGCTGGAAAAAGGTCTTGCCGGCCTCGCTCTCTCGATTGCAGCCGCTTTTTTGCATCGCGCAGGCCACCAAGAACCTTTTTGGCAAGCCGAGGCCTAATGCCATTGCTGCGTGTAATCCGGATTTGGCTCGTGTCGAGCAGTATACTGTCGGTCGCTAAGGTATGACCATCGGTGATCGCTGGACCTTAGTCCCTGCTGCCATTTGCAAGAATCCAGACACCAAGCTTGTCAACGATGCCTTCTGTAGTTTTCCCAGCGGTCATGGCACAGTCTTCTGGGCCGGCATGCTCTATTTGACACTTTTCCTCTGCTCGAAGTTCGCGATCAGGCATTCCCGATCATCCATCTGGACGATTTAAGTCACTGTCTGATCGTGGCGTTTTCGCCAATGGATCCCAATTTCTGACAGATGTTGATAACTTGGTTTGTGACTCTGAGCAAGGCGGACGAGCAATTGAAAAACCTGCGCCTTTTCTATGCGTGAAAGGACAGTGGACGTTTCAACATGGCCATAAACTCGTATGACGTCCGGTAGAGCACCGCCAAAAGGACCGAACTTTGTTTTCGTCGATGGGTTGAATAGCTGTAGCAAATTTGCTGGGTGTTGCTGTCTATGCTGTTCGGGTAACTGCAACCAATTTCAAGATGGCTACCGTCGACTGACAGTTTTTAGATCCCCGAACGATGGGCACCTTTAACGTTCGATATCTGAGATGCTAGCCATCAGGTATTTCACCTTACAGCCATTGTTGCGGCGTAGCTCCATTTCCACGGTCTACTACAAGCCTTCCGCGTTTCTTGAAAGAATGCGCATGATCTGTGCAAACCTGTGAGCGACTGGTTCGTTTCCAGTTTCACATTATCGACCGAAGGAAGCATGGGCAGGATAGACAACAATACAGATCTATATATCCGGGCCGATCGGCGTTCAACGCCAGTCAAGTAGAGATAGAGTACAAACAGTAATACCAAAAGATAAATGAGCTTTCTGATCTCCATAGTGTCATCCTGGTGCGGTCTAGAAATTCTCGACAGATAATCACGACCCATGTTACGGCGCAAGCGTATGTCAGCATTGCTCTTGCTTCTGATACCCAGAGCTCTGCTTAGCTTTTGTTTGATCATCGGATACCATAGGACGCCAATGATATCCTGGTGAGCCCGGATAACCACGTATTGGATGTCCTATCGAACGTGGGACCCGGTCCGCCGCGGCGTACCCGGTCACTTCTTGCAATGAGCTTTGCGAACGGTGATCGTGATTTAGACTGTGATCCGTCAGACTAAATAGCCCCACAGCCCATATTTTGCAGGATGGGTAGACCGAACCGCAAAGACACTCTTGACAGGTCTCCAAAGCGTCAGAGCGGAAGACTCCGCCCACGCAGCTCGAATGAATGTTGCTCGCTCTGCAGTAACTGTCGACGCGCGTGGGGCATACAAAGGCATCTTGAGCATAGGTGCTCGTATACAGTGCTGCCAGAGCCAGCGTCTTGACAATTGAGAGTAGCATGATTGGCCTTGGTATCGTGAAGTAGAGTGATCAGTGATAGCTAAAGAGGATCACAGCAGACGGCGCGCGATCCGATTAAGTAGACAATCAAGACACCTGCGCCGGAAGCCTGGCGGCCTTTTTCTTTCTCTCCCAACGCAGATCCTTGCTCTATCAGCATGAGAAGTCAAGTCAAAATGTTCTTGTACTACGAGACACGTCATGCACTTGCTGATCAGACGCAATATTTGGTTGGGTTATGTCCACCAACATGGCTGGCGAGATATCATCATGAACGCTATACCATTCACAGGCAGTGCAAAGCCAAACTTGAAATAGTGCTTAAGTGGGTCAGTTATGATGCAGGCGGTGAGTTCGGCCACACCACCCTACGATGTCGGTGCGGACACCCGGCATAGACTGTATTACGTATCTCCGTGCGTGGTCAAGTAATGCTGCTTGTAAGTGATGTGTGATAGCATCATGCCGGAGCCAGCTGTAAGGTCATGAGCGACCATATTGAGGCCGGGCAAGATCAGAGAACATCCGCATGTGTTCACAGCCCCAAATAAAAGCAAGGTGAGAGGAAGTATCCAGATAACTTAGTTTCGGAATCGTCATCAATTCATCTACAATAAAAGCAAAATAAGAGCTCCCAAAGCAAACGCAATCTTAACACCAACCTCTTCAAAAAAAAAAGTGTATTCTGAGCAAGGAACACTTGAACCATAGACCGCTCTGATGAGTGGCAAATACTTTTTCTTCTCGCAAGCTTCCAGCTTGCACAGCAAGGCCAACAAACAAGTAAACAATTATAAGAAAAAACTCCTTCGCTAATAACGCTTGGATAATTCTCTCGACCAGAAAATACCACGCACAATTTCAGTTCTGTCTTGAGCAACTCGCCTATTGCCATGTTGTACCTAACTCGGTCATGAAACAAAGCAAGGATAAGACAACGCCCGTTGTCGCCGAGGGACTTCCTAAGTCTGTGGTGTCGGCGTCTTACGTCCTCCTGTGCCAGAGCCTGTAGGCGTATTGTGACCACTAGGCACAGCTGGTGATGTTGTCGCCGCCGTGGGAGCAACTGGCAGTGGTGTCATTGATGGCGTTGGCGCGGGTGACTGCACAAGGTTCTGGTGTTGAGTGCTTGTTCGCTGGATCGACGGAGACGCCGTGCCGTGGTTGGGGGGCTGCGTGCTTGGTTGCTGAGCCTGTGGAGGTGCCGTGCCTTGACAAGGAGGTTGTGTGCTTGATTGCTGGACTTGCGGTTGCTGAACTTGTGGGGATGCAATGCCTTGGTTCGGAGCCTGCAGGGGTGGTTGTTGAACCTGTGAAGATGTCGCACCGTGATTTGCAGGCTGCGGAGGCAGCTGGTATTGAACAGGCGTTGGTGTAGGCGGTGCTGCGCTCGCAGGCCGGGAAGGCGGCTGATACGGCTGTGTTTGTTGAGGCGTGCCCGTAGCTCTCCCGGGAGGCGGCTGTTGATACACAGGCTGAGGTGTTGGTGCAGCACTTGCAGGTTGCTGAGGCGGCTGCTGGTACTGTGCAGGTTGTGGGGTCGGGACATTACTGGGGGGCTGTGGTGGTGGTGGTTGAGAGTAAGGCTGCATCGGCACTGGGGTCGTGACCGCGCTTGGAGGTTGGGATGGTGGCTGCGAGTGAACCTGCTGTTGCTGTTGCTGTGGTGGTTGCGGAGTCGTAACAGCGTTGGCAGGCTGCGCCGGAGGTTGAGGTGACGGCATAGCACTCGTTGTCTGTGCCCGCGGCGCGGCGTATGTCTGAGGTGCGGGTGCAGCATTCTGAGGTGGAGGCGGAGGCTGTGTATAGGCTTGTGGCGTTTGGGGCGCAACACTGGCAGGCTGTGAAGGTGGCTGCTGTGCAGGCTGTGAGTGATGTTGAGGAGGCTGCACAGCTTGCAGGGCTGGAGCACTGCTTAGGGGCTGCGTTTGCTGTTGAGGCTGTGCAGGCTGTGGTGCCGGAGCACTGTTTCCTGGCTGCGAGAACTGTTGTTGGGGCGCCTGCACAGTTTGAGGTGCTGAAGTACTGCCTTGCGGTTGCGAGAACTGTTGTTGAGGGGGCTGCGAGGCATTGTTGGCTTGCGGAGTTAGCGGCGCAGGAGGCTGCGAGTAAGGCTGAGGAGTTTGCACAAGCTGCGGTGCTGATACACTATTCTCTGGCTGAGAGAAATGCTGCTCTTGCGGCTGCGAAGTAGGAGCACTCGGCATTGAAGTGAACTGCTGCTGTGGTTGCTCAGTGACCTCAGGTGTAGGCTCAGAGAAGTCAAACACGAACTGCGGCCCCTGGTCTGGATTGTCTGGTGTCGAGAAATCAAAGACAGGTTCATGTTCGTGCGACCCGGAAGGATTCGAGAAATCGAACACAGGCTCGGACTGCACATCGGCCTGAGTAGTCATTGTATCCATTACAGGAGCCTGGCTGGTCATCTCCATGGTCTGTGGACCTTGCTGAGGAGCGGTTTGGTCGTTTGACACTGCGAATGATTGAGCATCCGACATGACTACGTCTTGCTGGCCAGTCTCTCCTTCCACCTTCATCCGCTTAGGATCAGTGCCATCTCCACTGCCATCTTCGGGCGCAGGTCGCTTAATTCCTGCAGCATTAGCATCTGCGCCAGCAGTTGCTGGTGCGGCTTCGCCATTCGCAGCATTATTCTGTGCTGGAGCGCCCGCCGGAGCATTACTGTTCGCTGGTTGTGTGCCCGCGGCCGGTGCTGATGTCGGCGCGGGGTTCTGATACTTCCGCATGATACGTTCCAGATCGCCAAACACCCTCCGCTCCTGGTCGCTTTGGAAGTTGAGTTGAGGGGTGCCATTGCATTGAAGCTCCGAGATCCATTCGACACACTTCTTGAACACGTCCTCCTGCTCTTTGTACAGAGGAGTCGACTGCAAGTGTGCGTAGGGGCGAAGGTAATCACTGCGATACGCCATAATCTCGTCAACAAGGTTATTGAAGCCGGGTTGCGGGTGCGGTGTTCCTGAGCCCTGGCGCGTAGCCGTGGGTGTTGTTCTCGCTGGCACAGGCGCTGGCGGCGCACCGTTCGGTTGATACGGCGGCTGCTGCTGTGGCTGTTGAGGCGCGTATGGGTATTGTTGATTGCCAGGCGGCTGAGAACCAGCTGGTACGTATTGTTGAGGCGCGCCAGGCTGTGCATACCCTTGCTGTCCACCATATGGAGATGCGTACTGCTGACCAGGTTGGCCTGCTGCCTGCTGGTATTGAGGTTGGCCATTGTGCATTGTCTGGCCATATCCATACGGATTGCCGTATTGTTGCATCCCAGGTTGATGCGCCATGCCGTTCGCCATAGGATAAGGCATGGGCGGTCGCTGTACGGGTGGTGGCGTAGGCTTCCTCTTCTTTTCCTTGTCGAATGGGATCTCCTGATTTATGGCCCACAGCCAGCCTTTGCCCTGCTTGGTAACTTGTTGAAATCTATCATGCTGTTTGAGGTTATGCCGAACACTACTCTGCCAGCCATGTCCGTCCACACCGTACTTATAATAGGGATACTTCTTGCAAATCTTGTCGTAAATCTGTTGGAGCTCAAGGCCTTCAGGCGGTCCTTCAGACAAAATTTCGTCCAGAGTCGTATAATAGGTATGATTAGGCTTCTTGAGCTCCTCTTCAGTACATTCTTCCTTCGCTTTCATGGGCGAGGGCGACCTGTAGGTCCGCTGTCGCTTGGGTGAGCCCTTGTTGTCCGGATCAGCAGAGGTGTAGTCTCCTTCACGCATAGCCTGTTGCATCGGCTGGGGAACAGCAGGTACGTATGTAGGTTGGTTGCTAGGTTCCTGTGACATCTCGATACTTTGCATGACCGGGAAGCTTTGCGCCATGGGCGGTGGTGCTTCTCCGCGAGCAGCAGCTTTTGCAGCTGCCTCCTTTGCCTTGTTCTCTGAACGTACAATGCGGACCAGCTCGTCGAGAGGCGGCACAGGAATGCCTTGCTTCTCAAACTCCTTCTGCTTTCGACGAATGATACCCATGTCACGCTTGGAGATGAGACCGTTCTTCGGTGGTCGACCCGGACCTTTGCGCTTCTCGGGTAGTTGGTCCATGGGAACTTCGCTTAGCATGGAACCAGGCTCGAAGGTGACTTGCTCCGGAGGTTGTTGTGGCACATACACTGGGCCCGCTGAAGTCGATGCAGGAGTTTGTGAGGGTGCAGGCTCGTACACTGGCGTGTAGTCTGCTTGAGTGAGAGCTCTAATTGTTGCTTGATCGGCTGCTTGCTCCTGTAGCTGTGCTTCCGTCGGAGGAGGAGGGAGGTGCAGCTGTATGGGTTGCGGCGGCGGTGGTTCTTTCTTCTCTTCGACCACTGGTTCTGGTTCGGATCCAGCAGCAACGACAGTTTTCTTGGGCCTCTTGCCCTTCTCCTTTTCGGCCGACTTGGGGATCACTGGTGGAGGCTTCATCGGTGACGGCTCTGAGTCTTTGCGCTTCTTCAAATTAAGCATCACCGGCTTTTTCCCTCCTTTAGCCTTCTCCTCCTGTTTCTGCTTCTTCAGCTTCTTTTGCTTGATAGACTGAAGAGGAGCATCATCTTCGTCGCTCATGTCTGAGTCGCTGCGTTCGCCACCAGAATGTTGGGAAGGTGGACGAACAGGTTCACTGGGCGCATCGCTCAACTCGCTATCGTCGCTGTCGAATGTTGACACAACCTTGTTTCGGACAGGAAGCCTGAACTGTACTCGTAGAGATGCAACGATAATCTCAGTCAGGTGGGTCAAGATAGCTACCTCGTCCCTCTCTAAAAGCTTCGGCTCACAATCCTCCCATTTTTCAGCACCTTCCACTTGAACATGGTAATGTTCATTCTTGACGTAGGCACTTCGCCCTAGAATCTTCAACTCCCACCTGGAGTTCTGGCCGTTGTATTCGATCTGAAGGTGCTCTCGAGAAATGAGCTTGATGTCGGCTGGGTTGTTCGGATGGACTGGCAAGAAGACTGGTTTCTGCGCATCTTCAGTATCGTCGTTCCCACCCTCTGAAATATCGTACTTGAACGTATGAAGGTTTGCAGGTGCGACAGATGTTGTGGAAGACGAGCGTCCTGAAAGAAGAAAATTCCTTCGCCTCTTCTTGTTCCTGCGTCGGCGCTTCTCATCTTCGGGGAGGCCAACAATACCGCCTTGTTCGCTGTAGGCACTCGCGAGCCCACGAGCGGGTCTGCCCTCCATGAGGCTTGCATCAGGCGAAGGCTCTTCGCCATGCGCCGAAGGGTGACTTGGCTCTTGCTGGTATTCGTGCAAAGCTTCCTGGGCTTCAACCTCCTTGGCTTGCCGGGTGCCCTCTTTGAGACGCCTCCTGGCAAGCTTTTGCTCTTGCTGGTATTTTTTCGCGAATTTGTCGTCACGACCGAGGATGACCTGGGTACTAGTGACTAGGAATTCGCCATCTTGGAAGCTAAGTTGCGCAAAACCATTCATTTCGGCAATGTCGGGCTGCTCGGGCTCAGACATAGCTTGAGAGGTCTCGGGTATAGTCGGCGGTGGTTGGTCCCAGGCATCGTCAAAGGTGAAAGGCTCAACATCTTGTGATATGGGCACGCTGTCAAAGTTGTTGGTGTCAATGCTCGCATCAAATGGCAGAGGCGGCGCGACGTCTGCCAGGATTGCATCGTCTTGTGTGGCCAGAGAAAAGTTTGCTGGCGCAGTAATCGTCGGGTCCTGGGCTTGCGCGCCGGCTGTAACGGTGTCGTCTACGCTCTCGCGCACGTTGCTGGATTGGAAGGGGTTGTTCACAAAGGTGTCGTTGAAGGGAGACTGTATGAGGTTGGCGTCCTGTGTCGTGCCGGCATCGTCCAGGCCCATCCAGGCGAGATTGTCAAAGTCGACTTTTGGTCCGAGATCGTTCAATGATTGGGGCACTTGGGTAGGAGTTGCAAGCGCGACATGCGCGCCAGCTCCGCTGCTTTCCATCGCTCGTGGTGGAGACGGCGGACTGGCTTCATTGCTGATATGTATGGGGACTGGTGTCGAGGTCGCCGTCCCGTCTTGCGCGGAAACAGCTGCTGCGAGGGCGGACGGCGGCGGCGGCGGTGGCGGCGGGATGGTCGGCGGAATGGGGGCGGTGGACGACAGCGAGTGTGGTGTCGCACGTATTCGTGGACTGGGCAAGGCAGCGACCGATCCGGCGGCAGGGCGTGAGCAGCAGTATTAAGGTTGTTGCAGTATTGGTGCAAAGTCGACTTTCGCGGTTGGAGCAAGTCGCAACTATCGCAGTTAGACCGCTCCGATAAACTCGAAGCCGGGCCAGCTGCGACCCAGAGCCGAGCCCTTGGGCGGGCGCTATGATGAAAAAATCTCCAACACCCTGCCACCAAACTCACCTGTGCTCGCCATCAACTGGTGGTCACCACGCTTTAGCTCCAGCTCCAGATCCTGTATACCGGCAATTCCCCGCTGCTGGAAGGTCAGCAAGAGGAGGGTGACAAGTGGACGCAGGCTTTCTATCCATCCGAAGGGCCAGAAGTGTCCCCTCTTTCAATCATTTGAATGATTTCAATTCACGTGTACGATATTTCAGCCACCACAGTGAACGAGAAAGTGTTGTAGGCTTGCAATGCAAACTGGATGATGCTGTTGAGCTTCCTACTGGGGGAATACGAGGTGAAGAACATACACCACGATAGGCTCTAAAGTCAAATCAGTCTCAATGAGTTCAGTGTACTTATCTTCTAACGATGATAGTCTTTTTTCCAATTCTGCGTACATTTCGATGCCTGGGAATCATGAAAGCCATGCAAGTACGTGCAGATATGTGTACGATCTCGAGTGATATAGCACAATGTTTTTTTCTCATGTCAAGCAGACTCGATCTTCACATAGACGATCACTTAGATTGCACTGACCGGTCCAGTGGTAACAATTTTGTCCGATATACTGGTCTAAGCTCGTTTTTGTTGCGTTCGGACAAGCTCGTGGCTGACCACAGCTTTGCATGCAAAGTCGTATAACGTACCACCGCATCAGCCTCCACTTGACTGCACACTTGTGATCACACTTTGTATTCCAAGAAGAAAAAGAATCACCACTACCTTGCTTGCACTAGAAGTTAATCACCCAGAATGGCACCCAAATCAAAGTCGACAAAATCAGCCAAACAAGCCTCAAAGCCCGCTGAGGTTCAACAGCAACCAGCACCAAACTGGCCCCCTCTGACTCCAGTCCTCCCAGCCGACTCCCTCACTCTGGAAACACTCTTACCCAACCAGATAGTCACCATCTCGAATCTCTGGACATCCACTCTCTGCGCCAAATACGTCGCTTTCCTCCGCTCGCTACCCCTCGCCACGACACCCGGCGTCCCTAAAAAGGGCGACGCGGTCAGAGTCAACGACCGCTTCCAAATTGACGATGCCGTCTTTGCACAAAGATTGTGGTCTGAGACGGGGTTGAGTGAGGTCGTCGGAAGTGTGGAAGATGCGAAGCTTTGGGGCGGCGAAGTGCTAGGCTTGAATCCTAATATTCGCGTTTATCGGTATTCGAAGGGGCAGTTTTTTGATCAGCATTGTGAGTGGATATGTTCTCGTCCTGCGTGGCATGCGCATTTATTAACCACTTTCAGACGACGACTCCAACAATATCACTTTCCCCTCCGCCTCGGCACCAAACGGTGTTCCAGCAAAGACGACGTGGACACTCCTTCTTTACCTCACATCACCCGCAACTGGCTGCAAAGGCGGCGAGACTGTATTCTACCCTGACCCTCCTAGTCGTCGCGAAGCACCACCTCCTCCTATTGTGGCAGAACTCGAGGTAGGTATGGCTCTGCTCCATCGACACGGGCGCGAATGCATGTTACATGAGGGCAGGGAAGTTACTGAGGTAAGTGAATTAAGGATGCAACTCAAAACGATGTCTGAGACAATATGCTGACTTGAACGTTCAGGGCGAAAAATGGATCATCAGGAGCGATCTCTGTGTCAAGCGATAAGCATAGTACTTCCAACTGCACATAGTCTATCTACAATGACTTTATTTCTATCGTCACTCCAAATTCGTAGCCTTGATCAGCACAGGCACCATCCCTCCAGTCGCAAGCCTAAACTCCCTGTGCCCAATAACTCTCATCAAACTCGCAATAGCTCCCGAATGGCTAGTCAAGCTCACCACACCAGCATCCTTCCCTTCATTCTCGAAAATTTGGTCCAGCAGCTTCTGAGTCCTCACATCATGCTCTGCATGCGTCTCACGATGATCAGCCTCCCAAAGCTCATCCTCTTCCGTGAAACCCTCCTCAATCGACCACTCAGGCTGCGCAGCATGGATCTTCGTCCTCGAGCTCCGACGATCACACGTATGCTCGCCCATGACCTCTCTCGCCATTTCCCGGATCAAAGGCTTAAACCCCTCGAAACCCAGCGCAGCCCACTCCAGCTCCGCAGTCTTCAAGCATCGCATCAACGGGCTAGCAACCCACGTTTCAGGCACGGGCATCTTCTCCTCCGCAAACTGCTTCTTAAAGAACAGGCCCGCGTCGCGAGCTTGTTGTTCACCCACGGCGGTGAGGTGCGCATCGACCCAGTAGCGGGTGCCGTCGCCATCGAGCTTGCTCCAATAGTCGTCCCATGCTTTGGTGCCGTAGAGGGCTTCGGCCACGTTGTGGTCGCCTTCGCCGTGGCGGGCGAGGTAGAAGAGTTTGTAGGTTGTGTCGGCTGGGGCGGTGGCGATTAGGCGCTGCAGATGGGCGGTGAAGAGCTGCCATTGGGTTTTGGAGGTGTCTGATGGACTCTCGGGGTATGATCGGGGGATTAGGCCGAAGTTGTGTCTTGTCTTGGAAGTTATTAGATTGGAGTTTTTTAGTTGAGTTTCCATGTATCGGTAGAGCAGAAGTGACATACGTATTCGAAAGAATCGGGGTCGGTTTTGGGATCATCTTGAAGGAAGTAGCCCGTCACTGCCTCATACTTGACTTTTTGACTGTGGTTCTCCATCTCGCCTTGGTTCGAGTAAGAAGCCTGTCCGAATAGCCAGTATATCAATAGTACGCCAAAGGTTGCGGTCAAGCTGAGAGGCAAGAGGTCAGCTATGATCACGTGAAATATTGGCAGGGTGGGGAACTAACATGATAAGAATAGGTCTACGGGGTCTCTGTGTATGATGCTGTATAGGCATAATCTATCGTGTAACATGGGAATGGTTCTCAGGAGAAAGGTCAACCTCACTTCCATCAGACCGCCCGGGCCCCATGAGTAGCCGCGGTAGCATCCCTCACGTCGCAGCATCGCCCAGCACGGAAAGCGCGTTCCACGACGCCGACTTCCAACGTTCATCTTGAGATTCCATTGGCGCGCATCGCATCCTCTTAACATTGACAAAAAACCACAATCACCAAACATGCCTCTAATTCAAAGCCAAATCGACAACCTTCCCTATATTGACCCGGCACCTTCAGACGAAGCTCTCGCCGCAGCCAATGCCTTGATCCAACAGGAACTGTCTCCGGACGCCGCAACAGCACTCCACACTTCGATTCCCGAGCTACGCAATCCTCAATTCTCCTCCCTAGTCGACGTAGAGCATGCTCTTCTCGCAGAAGGCAAGCCGCGCCAAACTGGAATCGACTTGAGCAGGTACGAAGCGCTCGACGCACCACCAGCTGGCAGCGACGTTTCACTCTGGCGCGAGACGCTGCAAAAAGCCTACGCGTCGGCCGAGTACTTGCGCGGACGAGAGACAAACTTGGCGCTGTCGGAGACATATGGCAAGAATGCCTGGTTGGTGGGAAACAGTCAAATTGAGGGTCTCTTGAAGGGTCTGGAGGCGGAGATCGAGGCGGCGAGGATTGAGTTGGAAGGTGTCGAGAGGGAGAGGAGGGATAAGCAGGCGAGTGTGCAGGGAGAGGTTGAGAGTCTGGAGCGAGGCTGGAGGGAGGGTGTGGGAAGATTGATTGAGGTTCTGGCTGCGGCGGAGGGTGTGAAGGGTGAGATTCTGGAGAGGAGGAGGATGGGTGCTAGCTGAAGGGTGACGGCACTGCTCAAAATATACAATCACGGGCGAGAAAGACATATGCTTGCAAAAAGCTACGGCCGGCGCGACTCGTGTGGCCCACAATGGCTACTATAACGAAGAGCTGGCATCGACGGCATCGCTTATCGCTGACGCACGATCGCCAACGAACGATCTTCATACTACGCCGTACTGACCTTCGCGACTCTGCAGTCGAGGACTGCAGGATTCGGCAACTTTCCGGAGAGGATGCGCAGGTCGTACGTCTCTATCACGTGCCCCAGAAGCATGCTTAAGTCGGGACCACATGCCTATAACGAGCTGTTCACAGACACGGGCGAACATGTGCGCCATACCATAGTACAGGCCCCTATGGCGTCAGTATGCGAAACGGCAATAATGCCTGCACTTCGCGCACATATTGCTTTCTCGCGTATAACCTGTGCACCGTTGCATTGCACATGCAAACTCACCTCAAGGCTTGCTCCTCGGCTTCACATCGATCATATGCCGTTTGATCCACCACATGCCTACGGTGACAGACAACTGACCTCCCAAGAAGCACATGCTTTGTAGCCAGCGTGCTTTGAAACGTGGCAGGGTGCTGATTATATAGTTCCTCATGGTTCCTGTTGGTTGTCGGTGCTTCCTCGCCCTTCCTCCGATGTCGACGCACACACGTAGGCCGCCACGTATAGACCAGCACACGCCTTTGCATGCAC
The DNA here is from genome assembly GCA_026122715.1 of Cladosporium colombiae. Taxonomy (NCBI): domain Eukaryota; kingdom Fungi; phylum Ascomycota; class Dothideomycetes; order Cladosporiales; family Cladosporiaceae; genus Cladosporium; species Cladosporium colombiae. The sequence continues at coordinate 218,310 of JAKZFA010000005.1, forward strand.
ACGAACAATGCTAATCAACCGACATTTAGAGCAGACAGACTACAAGATGCTTTCCATCCTGGGCAACCTGGCTCGCAAGCTGTCGACGAGGCACAACATCCACACTCAAATTGACACGGTCAGTTCTGAAAAACCAGGAGCAACCAGACTGAGCATCGACCTTGACCAAGTGATACCAGAAGACGACAACGACGACTCAACTGAGGCTACTTCAACCATCAAAGGACACCCAAAGACGATCAGGATGGGCATCGATCTGGCTCGCAAGCTATTCCACTCGTCGCGAGGCGAACACTCGAACTCTCCTCCCCGCGTAGATAGTATCTTCGACGTGCATGCGACCCAGAAGGAACACATTCTGCACAGTCGCAATACTACAGAGGACTTCCGGCGACCAATGAAGCCTAACGTCTCAAAGTCTGACATCTCAAAGCCCGTCATTTCACCTCCTGCGCCTGACGAGACGATTGTACATCGATTTGAAAAGCGGCAAGCTGATCGGAAAAAGCGATCCATGTCACTCAAGAACAAAGGGATCGACAGCATCAAGCGTTGGAGCTGGAAGACATGGAAGCCTCAAACTGGCCAGGATAATACCACAAATGCAACTTCATCCAACACGTCCAACACCGAAGAGAAGAAGAAACTGTTGCCCCGAGACCCCATCAGAGAACCTGAAGATTTCCTAAGTCAAGGTCCGCTCGCTCGGCAGCGTGCTCGAAGTATAGATCAATTGAGAGCTGCTGGTCTCGAGATATCCGTCAAACCTGGGTCCATGCCTACCACTTTCTGGGATCAGAGGCGAAACCCACTGACTTCACCCACAAGCTTGAGCGTGATTGAGGAGCAAAAGTCACAGCCTTCACTTCTTCATCCAACTCACCGTCACGCTGCTAGCGCCACTCACTTCCCTCGCCAACATAGCCTTCGCTATCAAGCCCTCACTAAGTCGGCCAGTACGGGTATGCTTCGCCCGGGAGAAGTCCATGACAGCCATCTGGACATTTCTTCTCTATCGCGGACCTCGAGCGCGAACGATCAACCACACATTCATCCAGCCCTCCGTACTCAACTTAGCACAATCCTGAGAGCCAATGATCAACGACACGTCCATCCAAATCTGCGTACCCAGCCTTGTCCGATTCCGGGCGCGAGAGACTAGCGGCACATGCATCCTACACTTCGTCACCAGCCGAGCCTTCGTCCAACCACAACCAGTCAACGACACATGCACCCAGCTCTCCAAGCTCAACCATCTAACACTTCTATGGCTTCCTTGAGTACGATTCCAGGCTCAACCCCACCCACCATCCGCTCTGTCCCTCGAGTCCGCATCATCCCACCAACGCCTCTAATTGGCCCCAACACCAGACCGACAGCCTACGTCGAGCGCGCCATTCTGGCCTCAAAACCGCCAACACAGACCGAACAAAAACTCCTGGTCGACACCATGAACGCCTCACGCGCCAACGCCTCCGCAAAACCTCTTGAGCTCCATCCCCTGCTCAGCGTCCGCGCACAAGACTACGTCGCACTCCAGCTCCCTCCCTTGCCACCTCCAAAACCCACACCCACCGCTTTCAGGTGCCATGAGTCTGCCAAATTGCGTGAAGCCAGACAGCGAGCTACTCAAATTGAACGAATCCCCTTCGCCTCTAACAGCCGCGCCAGTGGCATCCGCCTCATCTCACCTACAGGCCTAGGCGTCCTGGCTTGCGCCGAGCTATGGGCCGGTGGCAAGTACAAGCGGCAGAAGACTGTGAGGACCTCGCATGTACTGGAGCAACATCGGTACACGCTTTTTCCGAAGTTCGTGACGGACGACGCCGATAGCGAGAGCATGATTCCTATGGCTAGCCACGGGCACGGGCACGGTCACAGTCGCAGCCGTAGCCATGGTGGCTCAGGCTGGTGCGTGTGCGCTGAGTACGACTCTTGGAAGACGGTGACGGATCAACGCTAGAAGAGCGTTGGTATTGGGTGTGCGGAGGATGGGACGTGGGTCGTAGAGCTGTGGGAACCGGATACTACTGGCGGCGCTGCTCGCAGCTTGTGAGGGGATGAGAGTGGGCGACGAGCATGATTACGACCACTATAATGACACTGGTGACTATTACGATGATTACGATGACGATCCAGGTCATGCCTTTCTTTTGTTGGTCAATTTTCTCCTTTCTTTTATTTTATCTGCTATGTAGCCGAGGCCATGTATACAACAAGAAACCCATTTGAAGAATTCCCGCGACGGCATACCGTGCTTATATGATGTCAAGACATGTCGGTTTTGACGACGGTGAATGTTTGATTACATTCACATCAAAACCACAAGTCTGCGCGATAAACAATAAACATCACACATTCAGCAAACTAGGGTGTGCTAGTCGAGCTCTGGGTACTAAGTGAACACAGTCAGCTCCGGCCCGATCACACCAATCGCTGCGGCTAAATACTTACTCTCTCTGGCAAATTTTTCCATCCTCAGATCTCGAGAGCGTCCATCTGCGTCAACAGATCGTCGTCTTTGCTTTCGCCCTCGAGTCTCGGGCTCGCGGGCACTTGCGTCACGGGTGACACTGGCTCTGACATATCGTCTTCCTTCGAAGCCGGGCCCGATCTATCGCTTTGGCGCAAAGTTGCATGGCGGACTTGACGCGCGGAAGGCTCCCACCAGCGCACACGGTCTGAACTGCGGCAGTACGCCATCACAGGCGGCGAAGAGACAGTGCGAGGACGAGCACGTCTGAACGGCCTCGGGTTGTGACTGTACATGTATCCCCTTGACTCCCAGAACGCTGCGAACGTTTCATCGCGGTCGAGGTAGATGTCCAGTGGGTATTGGCCGAGGGCGGTCTCGGACTGGGTGTAGCCACATGTCAAGGGAAGTCTGCTCAGTGGTGATTTGTGCACAGGGGTAGGCCACAAGCGTCGCAAGCTTACTTTGATGTAGTTGATCGGCGACAGACGGCGTCTCTTGCGTGGAGTTTCAGACTTGTCGTCGCTTTCGTCGACAGAGTCACGTGCCCTGTTGATCTTGCTACCGGTGGTTTGCAGGGCTGGAAACGAGGCGCCGGCGCGGACTCCAGCAGGGTTCAGGCGATCCAGGCTACCCGGTTCGTAATACCACTCAGGAGGTGCCGATACCGCCCTTGGGATGGGAGTGAAAGTATACGAATTCATCTCCTCGGTTGTCGTTGGTTCCTGGTGCGAGATGAAGAAGCCGTTCTCAAAGTGGCCTGTGGATCGTCTGTTGATCGGAGTTTGATAGATAGAGTGGTCCAGATAGAGTGGTCTGTTGCGGACGTAGCTAAGTATAATACTCGATGAGACACCGCGCTGGCGCTGCTGAAAATATTAAAAGCGCAGACGGCCGCATATCCATGAAAATAGCTATTACGCATATTTTCCTTACAACAGAGGGTCCGAGCTGCCATTCCCATTGTGCATGCGTATTTTGGTCAAGGTTCATGTTTTTAACCGCATGTAGACACGGCTTACCTACATGTGTAGTTGTGTCGTTGGGGCTGGAACTCTGTTGCATCTTTGATATTATGTCAGCGGCTTTTTGCCTATTGTACATTGTTTTTACAGTCGTTGCCTTCAACTCTCTTTGGTGCTTCAGCCCAATCAGACATTGCTGATGTGTCTTCGCGGTGACCTTACCATGCCACCATGTGATACTCAAGCATGTTGCCTTGCCTGAGCGTCGAGCTGCTGTAGTCTCTCCACAAGCTTCTCCCTCAAGAAAGGGCTCAACACGAGTACCCCCTCGTTCGTGCAAGCCCTATACGTGCCAGCCTCTTGATATCTTCCGTTCCCATCCGTAAAGTTCCCTTCTCCATCCACCTCCAAACTGCCGAAGATGTCCTCTGGCCATGCCACGCGCCCAAAATCAGGCGGATTGCGCTGGTCACTGACATGAATGTATCCACCTTTTCCTCCTCCACCCATACCACCCTGACTACTCGCACCACCTGCTCCATCACCTCCCGCTCCTCCGCCACCACCATGACCTTGGTTCTTCGATAGTCGTCGCTTGCGCTGCTTCTGCTGTGGGAAAAACATGCCTCCGGATCCGAGCGCTGAGCCAGCTTGTGAGGCGTACATGGCTGCTGCTCCTTTGACTTCTGGATCTTGCGCAGCGTGCTCTTTGATGACCCAGTGGAGGATTTTGAAGAATTCGGGGTTCTCTTTCAGGGATTCAGGTGTGGGAGGGTTTGTGGTTGATGTTCCGATCGCGAGAGATGGTGTTGGCGGCGTGTTTGGTAGGAAAGAGAGGATGTATGATTTTGAAGTCGCGGAAGGGTTGTCGTGCATGTACTGCCCATTTTTGTTAGCTGTGATAGCCAGGAGACATGTTGTCTGTTTGGGATCGCTTACGATGTGCTTGTTGCTGGGTAGAGTTGAGATTGCGCGTCTGTAGGTTGCTGGCGCCGTACGCGCGATGAGCCTGTGGCATTGGAAGGACAACATAGTCCTGCTGGGTGCTAGTACTGACGACATCCTGATAAATGGTGTATCTGTGGTCTGCGATGTTCTACTAAGCTGATTGCGACCTCAAATGTTCTTGACATTCGATGCGCAAACAGACGTCATTGAACTTAGGGTCAGGGTTGACGATACAAAGATCGACTCACAAACATTTACATGCACGTGTGTACCTGTACGTGTGATTTAATTGATGTGTACATGCAACTATCTTGAACAACGAATACGATCATGCATATGTCTATGTACGGAACCACAGCAAATGTATGGGTATAGTTGCTGTTTTTGACAACCGTTGCATTCCTATGTCCAACCGAGTGCAATCGAACCAGCAATCGAAACTCAATCACTCTCCCAATTATCCCTCAGAACTTCATCGTATCATACCGACTCTTTGCCCGGATCTTCTCGCCATACTTGTAAAATAGCCACGGAATCGGCAACATAGCCACAGAAATGAAGCCGAGCAGACTCGTTGCCCAACCCACTCCAAGACGTTGATACATCTGGAACGTGAACAATGGGAAGGCAGCGCCGAGCGTGTATCGTGCCACACCATTTGCTGCCATTGCCGAAGCGCCGTTCAAAGGTCCATAGGTGTCGATAAAGTACAGCGCTGCGCTGAGGAAGATGCACAAATTGCCCCAGGCGAAGGGAATGCCGGCGAGTACGGGTGAGATCCAGTGGACATCGCTACGGGCGCTCCAGCCAAACCAGAATAGACTGTTGAGACGTGGGTCAGCGGTCAAAGATTTGTATATTGAGATGGTTTGTAGGAAGACTCACCCAATCGGCACACCGAAGCAACCCATTTGAGCGCATAGCAGCCTGTACTCCGGGGGGACAGCAGTCCGACCTTCCTTGAGCACACGCTGGTGATGTTTGGCGTAGTAAAGTCGATCAACGAGGACAGCCGTGACAACAGCAAGAAGAACGCCAAGGCCGATGGCAATGAACGTTAAACCATACTGCCAGGTGTTGAATCCATACACAGTCGTGAACATGTATGGATACGCAGCGAAGAAGGCGAACAGAACGGAGAATGTGAATGCTGTGTACAGACTGAAGAGTAGCACAATCGGTTCTGTGAACAGCATGTGTAATGGCCGTAACAAGGTTACCGTTAGAAGCATCTTCATGAGAGCTAGTCCTTTCACTGCTGTTTGAGGGGGTGGTGGAATGTTCAGGCGTTTTGCTCGTCGAGTCAGAATGATCTTTTTGTAGGTCTCAGACATGCACAGGACAGGGGCTGTGACGGCCAACGCGATGAAGATGGTGCACCACTGAGTCCAGCGCCAACCTTTGAACTGCGCAGCAAAACCACCTATCACAGGGCCCAAAGAAGGTCCGAGGAACTAAGATCAGGTCAGTAGCAGGTCACATGCAGACGAGCATCCTATTACTTACCGGCATCATAATGAAGAAAGAAGATGCGACTGCCCTATCTTTCGCCGCGTACATATCGGCATTGGTGCCAGCGCCAACGGCAAGAACAGGGCCTCCTATTGTACCAGCAAAGAACCGGCATACCAGTAAGCTAGCAAGTGAATCGCTGAATCCAGCTCCTACAATAAACAGCATGTAGGCCACCGCCGACACTTTGTAAACCACAGACCGGCCGTACGTTTCGGAGATCGGTGCAGCGATCATCGGTCCCACTGCCAGGCCAAGCACGAACAGCGATAGGGCCAGAATAGAGACCGTCCGCGACACGTTGAATCGTTCCGCTATTTCAGGTGCGGAAGGAGTGATCATGGATGAGCCACAAGTCACTGAAAAGCCAAGGCAGGCGGTAGCAGCAGTGTGGTAGGCCTTCTTTGTGAAGCTCCAGTTGAGTGGGTTCTCCGGGTCATCAGGGCCGGTCCAGTCCTGAGCAGTGACGGTCCTTCGGAGAGGCTCTGGGGCAGTGGCATTTGTCGTTGCTTTCTCGAGATCATCTGGATGGCGATTGCTAGACACAACGTCTTCGTGGCTTGCCGATTCAGTGTCTTCCGTGATGGAGTCGACAGCATCGTCAACATTGACCTCTTTGTCTGCCATGCTGTCTCGTCTTGGTGTCTCTGGTTTGCGAGCCATGCGCCAGGTGTGGCGGACCTGATCGTACTAGAGTTGATTTCGATGCAAGGGAGCACAACTACTAGATCATGTACCGTGTAGCGTAAAGTAAGAAGTAAGTGCGACAGCTATTGTACCCGTCCAGAGAGTTGAGCCAGCGAAGACTTGCCAAGCTACCAATCACACTGTTGTCGGTCAATCGCGTCAGGAAGGCTTCATACGGCCTTAATCATTATTCAGCATGCTATGAGCCCGTGAAGTAGGCACAGAATCCATCGCGCGAATGCCTCGGTTACGTCTTTGCGGGTGCATGAGATACTGTGCATTGAAGTTTGCTTGCTGGGCGGCACCTTGGGTGGCCTCGGGGTCCGCATTGTTGATCACTCATCATGAACATAGGGCAAACCTAAACGCGCGAGAAACGCTGGGCGCGATACCATGTGGCGCACGCGATTTTGCGTCACACGCCCTACCGTTGAAACGATCAAGCAAAAATACGCCCCCTGCAAGATCTATCCGAACGCTGATAGTTGATTAGTATTCAATTTATCCGCTGCCATGTGTAGTCGGCAGTAGCCACTCCCCTCAGAATAGCTCACGGGAATCGGCACACTGCTCTCAACGTCGGCTGACAGAGTCCTGGAATCAGACCGTGAGACGTCTCCAAATAATTGCAGTCAGTTCTTCAGCTCTGAGGCGTCCTGTACGACCGGAGATAAAGGTGACTGTGAAGAGATCCTTAGACATCTCTTTAGAGCTTAAAGCACTCTCCATGGGCAGAGCCTTCTGCGCTGACAAAGTGCCTCCTTGCATGGCCAAGTCTTGGTGTTGCTTTCGAGTGTCGAAAGTCGGTCCGTTCTCCTTGTCTATCATAAGCATGAGCAGACAAGGTTGATGGTATAGTGAATTAGGAGTTGTCTCCACGAGCCTCCGCATCGACTGCGAAGGGACGTGCACGAGATCGTAGATCGGTCTGTGGAACAAGCTTTCTACAAAGCTTAGTACGTCTCAAGACGTCACTTCCTCTCCGATCTGCAGAAAGCTCTTGAGATAGCTGCCGCAACTGCTTCAGCAGCCGCGTAATACCGGTTTCTTCGACCAAGGTAACCTCAGTTTGACATCCTCATTGTATCTCCATCCTTGCCATCACTCTCACCTCACACCCAATCCTTCCACGTGACAGTAATAGCATCCATTCACCAACGAGGCTCACGCGTTCGAGACACTCTGCTCGCAACAACATTGCACAATAACCAGCATGGACTGCTTACCACTTCCTGTAGTATGTATCCAGTGCGGTACTGGTAAGTCTTCCTTCGATTCTGGTTCAACAAATAGCAGCGACTAACGCGCTGCGCAAAGATCAGAACCCATGCCATGTCAAGGTCGTGGGACCGACACTCGGTTTCATCATAGGCGTACTACTCGCAGTATGTTCTCTTGCTCCCGCTTGGTCCCAGGTCGATAATTCCTGACGAACTATCCAGATCATATGCTGGCCCGCTGCGATCTTCTGCGGCTGCTGCGCCAGTGAGGCAGGCAAAAAGATGCTTGGGTATCCGGCGGACACGTCGGGAAGGATAAGCAACTCGATACCCTTCTGAGCAGTCAACAATGGCGGACAAACATTCGAGAAGATGCCATCACCCACGACTTGAAGATACGGTGCAGCATAATGAGCTCCTGGTGGACAGTGAATGGGGCGGACAAGGCGTATGACCAGGCCAGTGACGGCTGTTATGGTATGATGGCCAATCGCCGCTTACGCGCGCCCAAAATGCGCGACGAACAACCTTATTGCGATTTTCGATGATATGGAAGCCTCCTACATGAATATACGACTTCAAAGAATTTGTTTCGACAGTCTTCCTTCGGGTATTTCCCGGAGCAACTACGACCATCGCGCCTTCCATTTGTGTTGCGACGTGCCTTCCTTCTTTGGCACCTGGTTACTGTTATTGTCTCGGCGTTGGCAACATAACAATAAATCCACACAGTCAACTTTTGCCCGCTTTACGTAGAAAAATCACAATTATCTCCCTATCAGCACTTTCTTTTGAGCACCACTGCTTCTGCTCAATTATTCCAGCATCACAGTGCCCATAACATCACAGCCAGCGATCTCACGCCATCACCATGCCGTTCTACGGATACCCCATCGATGCCGATCTGGACGTCGCAGTCCACGCCGACCCGTCAACTGACCCTGCCGTTTGGCAGCAGGGCGCCGAAAGCATCGAAGAATTCTTCAGTGATGGTGGTACCTTCTGGAGCGAGCCTATCACTCATAATGGTGAGTACATCAGTGAGCCTATCACTCCCTACGGTGAGTACATTAGTGAGGGTAGCGCGAGCATGAGCATCAGCTCGGGTCCCGAGCCAGAGGCAGGCAGCGGCAGCGGCAGTGGCAACAAGATTGGTATTGGCACTACCATCGAAAACAACACCGGCTTGAATTTCGGCACTAGCAGCATTATCGGCGGTGCCATGAACGGCCTCAACATCCACTACAGCAGCGGCCGTCCATCGGGGCACACCACCATCAACGACGAGAATCATGTCCCGCATCGTTTCTCAACACCTCAGTCCAGCTTCCACCAACAGCGGTACCCTGATCCCAACCAGACCACCACTTACAACTCCAGCCCTCCTACCGCTCAGCAGACCAAACACGGCCCTCGCAGACGTCCGTCACCGACTGTCGACATCAAGCGTCGTACCCAGCACGAAAAGATGGATGCCGAGCTGAGCTATCCCATCACACCTCAGCTTGGCACGCCGTACGTTCGTGGTCGCACTACACGCTCCACCAAAGGAGCAGAAGAACTGAGACGTGAGATGGAGGAGCGCGAGCAGGCCGGTACGCCCGTGAAGCGTGCTCCCGCCGCCTCGAAGCGCAAGAATAGCAGCGGGGAGACTCCGATTGGCTCCCGCAAGCAGCCGAAGAGGGCTGCAAAGAACAAGAAGTAACGTCACAACTTTCTCGATGGTGAAGAGTTGATTGTTTGCGTTCAGAGCCGATTGCATGGACACAATTGTTTTTGAGAAGTTTGGAGTAGTGAGAGTCCACTTGATAATCTGCACAAATCCAACTTGGTTTTTCTCGGTGGTGAAGCTATTCTGAGCATGAGGACATGTATAATGGTATATGCGCAGTGATCGGCATTATATCTGCTGTTTCCCTGCCTCGAATGCAGAGATGCTGCGGTACAGTGCTTACGCTCAAGTTTGTGTACGATTTCTATCTCCGAGGCAGCTGGGGTCCGACTCCGAACGACAGTGAAAGACTCAGCAGCCAGGCCTGAAGTCTCTTGGCATGGCGTCTTGAACTCCTGAGAGATCATGTGGGAGAGATTAAGTCCAAAGCCAAAGTAAAGGCGAACAGCGAAAGACAAGCCAAAATGGAATAGACAAGACCTGGATCGAGCACCCTTTTTGTGACATAACAGGCGATGATTTTTAAGACTCTCGCACGGTTTCATCGTAAAAGACTTCGGTGTATCATAGGAGTATACAACCCACAAAAACCACTCTATCTTCTACTTCCATTCCATGTCTTCTGTTTTCTCCTTACCCTTCGAAAGTTTGGCAAATCCCATGTCATCAAACTTCCTCACCAGCGCATCAACCTCACCCTTCTCCAACTGATGCCGTAACACAAGCCACTGACCCTCGAACGCTCTCTCCGCCTCGATCGACTTCCTCGATCTCGAATGCGTGGCAGACCTCAAACTCTTAGCAATGCCCTGCGCACTGTACGCAAAGATCCCAAACATCCCCGCTCCGCTCTTACTCACAAGACCCACAGCGCCTTTACCCAAGCCATTTGCCAGCCCCTTGGTGCCGGACTTCTTCACTTCTTTGTAAGGCTGTACCACGAGATCGGACAGCCCACTCATCATTCCGAATGCGAACGTCTTGCCGGCGACGGCAAAGCCGCTGCCGACGCCTGTTACTTTGCCGCTGTCGGGCATGCTGTCGCCGTAGTGCGATGGGATCGCTTTCAGACCGTCAGCGAAAGAGACGGGGATGTCTACCAGCATTCCTGAGATTGCTTTTGGCGCGAACGTGCCGATGCTCTTCGCGCTTGCAAGAGCTACTCTGCCACTTGATGGGGATCGTGTCGGGTTTGGTCTGCGCGATGTTGTCGAGACTCCTGATCGCACGCTTGCTTTGTCGCTGTCGACGTCCGGGAGCTTTTGTCGATGTTTTTCGATCAGAGCAGCTAGTACTTCAGCTCTCGCTTGTCGACGACATTGTTCCTGATGTTCTTCAATTGGCTTCGTTACCATTCCCGTGATGCACCCAGTCAGTTCCATAGACGTTGCCATCACAGCAGAAGCTCCACCGCTGATTGGATCGAAACGTCTTGTCTCGATCTCGATCGGTCTAGAGCGATACGTTCGTAAATTTTTCCGCAGCGCAGGGCGCTGTAACATGATGGTCTCAGCCGCGAGCTTAGAGAGCTTCACTCGCTTCCTCCCTGACTTGCATGTCCAGACAGCAGCTTGATCAGGCAAGAGATCGCATTTGAGTTCCTCGGGAACTAGATGTTTGTGAAAAGATTCCACGGCAGCTTTTACGCCGTTCTCATGGCACATTCGGTCTCCCACGGTTTGAGCAGATGCCAGGGCTTCCTCGGTGAGACAAAAGCGAATTGCCTCGGCGAGTCTTTCGACCGTGAGGTTTCGAGGAGTGATAGGCCCGGGGCCCACGCCAGCACTGGCACACATGTGGCCCCAGAACGGCTGGTCTCCGAAGAATGGGACGATGGTAGTAGGGATTCCGTTCTTCAGCCCACACGCGGTGGTTCCGGCTCCACCATGGTGTACGACCGCAGCCATCCTTGGGAACAGCCACTCATGGGGGCAGTCTCCAACAAAGAAGATGTTCGCATCATCGGTGTCTCCCCCAAGATCTGACCAGCCTTTCGAAATGACAGCCCTTACGCCAGCGAGGCGAACCGCTCCAAGAATGATGTCCAGCATATGTTTCGGGTCGTCTAGAACAATGCTGCCAAAGCCAAGGTATACAGGAGGTGGTCCAGCTTTCAAGAAAGTATCAAGATCATTAGGCGGAGTGTACGTGGGATTCTCGCGGAAGAAGAATCCGCAGACATCGATATGCTCAGGCCAGTCTCGTGGCTTGGGTACGAGGGCTGGAGACCAACAGTATGTGAATGGCACTGCATAGAGCTGTCAGCAGCGTTCTCGAGACTCCATAACGATTCCTATTACCTTTCAGTGTCTGCATCAACACCGGACCATCCATCATGTCGATCGCCTTCAGCTGGAGACTCTCGCGCCAGCTGTTGATCACATCTCCAAGGCCTTGCCAGGTCAACCACTCCACAAGGTGGTACGACATGTAATTCGCCAAGCGTTCTTCGTTGCCGCTGTTCTTCAAGTTCGCCAAAGGATGGCTGAAAGCCTGCGTAGGCGACCACGGCATAGTAAACATGATGTGCAACGGTATGCCCAAGACCTCAGCGCAAGAGACGTGCGCAAAACTCGGCGGGTTGGCGATGATGGCGTCGGCGACGAATGGCTCGTCCGTGACGGGATCGGGCAATAAGCAGGAGTCCCAAAAGCCTTCCAACATGTCGGCGACCATGGTGCGTTTGCGGCCGATTTCGCCATCCATGATGGTTTTGAGTGAGGGTATCAAACTGGGGTTTTTGACCATGTAGGCCATCAGGGCTGCTGGATCGCCGCCCACAGGGTAGAATTCCAGGCCGGCTTTGCGCACAAAGTCGATAAATACATCGTGGGTTGCGATTCGCACTCTATGGCCGTGACGTTGTAGCTCGTTGCCTAGGGCAATGAAGGGTTGCACGTCGCCACGGCTGCCAACCACTTGGATGACTATGTTGAGCTTGACGCCAAACGTTGCGAAGGGCTGTTTAAAGTCTAGAGGTGGAAACGTGCTCTGACTGGAGCTTTTGTCCTCAACAGGTGGCTTGGGGATCAACTGGCTAAATGTCCGCACGAGTCGTGAATTAAGATCGATATCAACGCGCCCATCATCTGAGACGGTGATATATCAGTAAGAAAGTCCTTGAATTGACAAAGCCAAACAACCACTCACCCCTAAGAGAGTACGGAATATCGGCGTCCAGAACCACGGCTTCCGGATCGTGAGAGCTGTGGAAGACTTGTGCCGAAGAGTCTTCTAATTCGTAAGGTGGTGGTGGCGTGCTCGCGCGGTATCCATTGAGAGGATGTGATGCGTTCATAATGATGTGAGTTCCTTCAAGGTAGGTCGATGTATAGTTGAGCTTCTGTAACAGCCGTCAAGGTAGCCAATTTCAAGTCCAATGGACAGCTGCTTCAGTGTCTTATCAAAGGTGTAGGAGTAGAGAACGCAGAAGCAGACAAGGTGATAACGATTGAATGACTGATCGTGATGGCGATGACGGACTAAATGCACGTGGATAACAGAGAGCTCCCTCAGCACAGATACATACGCACACTGTGGCTCGGCCTGGTGGGCGTGTCTCGGTCGCAAAGTACTTCGTACCGTACCAATATCGCGAAGGTTCGCAACGGTTCGCATAGCTCGCAGAACCCGCACCCTATCCGATAAAAGCGAGGTCTGCAAAGCACAATTTTGGCGGGACGGTTCCGCAAAAGAGTAACAGCAAGATATGCGCCGCTCAATAAAAACAGGTCTCAAGTCGAAGCAAAGAGGGAGCGGGTCTGAATGAATAAGGTCTACGTTCTACAAAAGAACAATTTATTGTACACAATCAAAAAGGCTGTACGCCGGCCGGCATTCTTAACGAACTGAATCAATGAATACACACCTCGCAATCAATCGGTCTTCAAAAGGGATAGCCAGCGAAAACGCAAGAAAACACACCTCAAAACTCTCCCAGGAAACAGACGTCGCTCACTCATCCGAGCCTCCGATCAATCATCCTGGACTCTTTGCGCTCTTTCTTTCTCCCGCTCCCTGAGGTACATCTCTCGATTCATCGCACGTTGGCGTTCATACTTTTCCTGCTTCGTGAGCTCGAGCCATTCTGGATCGTGAGGACTGATGTGAAGTAGTTGAGGTACACTCCTGGCCGCGCGTGGAATTTGTTGGTCGACAATAGAGTGCTGTCCTGATGTCGTATTGATAGTCGTAGGAGTGTCAGCGGAAGAGTCGAAAGTCGAAGAAAACGGCGCTCTCTCGCTGGTTAGGACAGGAGATGATAGGAGTGAATCTTGAGCCGCAGAGTGTGCTTCGTCGCGCGCTGCTAGAAGTGCGGCAGCTCTGTTCACATCCACCAAGGCAATTGGCGGGTTCGAGGGAACAGGACGAGGTTGCTCATAGGCTGCCAAAACAGCTCTGCCCCGGTCCATAGAGCCCATTGGTGTTCGAATACGCTGTTCGACTTTAGAGACCCGTTCCGTGTTCTCGCGTTCTGTTGAGATCGCGGCAGCGCTATCTGCATTCGCCATCACAATAGACGGGGTCGAAGAAGCAGGGCGAGATTGCTCAAACGCTGCCAAAGCAGTCATGCCTCGTTCCATAGCGGCCTTTTGTGCTCGCACATGCTGTTCGGCCTCAGAGACCCGTCCAATATTTTCGCGCTCTGCTGAGGTTGTGGCAGCTTTGCTCACATCCGCCGTCGAAACTGGCGGTCTGTTAGAAGGAGTAGCTCGCACCTGGGCACGAGCTTCCAAGAGCGCTCTGTTCCGTTCGATGGCGTCCCTTTGTGCGTTGGCACGCTGGTCTGCTTCAGAAAACCTTTCCGTATTCTCGCGCTCTGGTGAGATTGCAGCAGCTCTATCCGCCATCACGATAGGCGAGTTTGGAGAATTGTCAAGTGCCTGGGCGCGCACTGCTGTCAAAGTAGCTTCATTCCCTTCGATGGCCTCCCATTGTGCTCGGACACGCTGTTGTTCTTCAGGGATCCGCTGCATATTCTCGCGCGCTGCTGCGAGGCGGGCAGCTCTGTCCCGTTCCGCCAACAGGGCGTTCGTTTCTCCTCGGGGAGGTTGTTCAACTCGTGATGCCCGGGCTCTGTTCTCGTGCTCTGCTAAGGTTGCAGCAGCTCCATCGCTGTCCGCCGTCAAGATGGTCGGGTTCCCAGAAGCAACACGAGCCTGCTCACGAGCCGCCAAAGCAGCTCTATTTCGTTCCATAGCATCCCTTTGCGCTCGCACGCGCCGTTCAGCTTCTTCTTTCTCGCGCTCCGCCGCGATGGCTTCAGCTCTCTTTTCTTGCTCGAAGGCGGCTTTGATTTCTGCTTGGACGCGCTGCTGGGCCTCGACGGCTTTGTTTGGAGGAAACATTTTGTGTTGCTCGACCACAGGTGTCGCTTTAGTTGGAGTACTACTCTCTTGATCCTGGCTGAAAGATATGCGTGAAGGAGGATATGTAGCTGTAGCTCTTCTCCCGCCCACGATCCCGGGGCTCAGATCGGGGGGAAGAGTCGGGGCTGGAAGGAGCTGTGTTTGCTCTTTACTTGTAGGTTCCGCGTTTGTAAGAGTGCTCGTTTGGTTCTGGTGGGAAGGTACGGTCGGAGGATAGGCAGATTTTGGAGAGACGTTATTTTGCTGGCCGATTGCGGACCTCACTCTAGCTGGAGTGCTCGCTTGATTCTGATTAGATAATACAGTTGGTGGAGGAGGAAAGGCAGCCAGGGCTCTCCACCCGCCCACATTTCCAGAGAAGATAATATTTGCTGGACGCTCCTAAGCATCAGCACCAAAGTTCTCGCTCATCCGCACCTTCTTGCTCGTGCCCGCCGCATCCTCCGTCAGTCTTTTCCGCTTGCCACCTTTGACAGCGCCGCCCCGGCCTCCCTTGATTCTGTACGCTCCGTCGGGGTCTCTCGCGCGCTTCCTGCCGCTACCGGGTTCCTCGATGGTCTGCAGTTCCTCCTCGTCGAAGCCGCTGGCGGCGCTGGGGCTCATTACATCGTACGCGCGCTCCATGGCGCGGTCACCGACTTGCTTAGCGAGGTTTTTGCCACGCTTCCGGCCGGCGGGTTTGCTAGTGCTGCCACCCTCGTGTGAAGCGAGTGACTCGGTGTCTTCATTGTCAAGCGAGGCGTGCATCTTGGAGTGAAGTTTGAGCCAGTTGTGCTGACTTTGGGGATTGAGGAGTTCCATGTGTCGCTCCAATTCGCGGGGAGTGAGCTCGGCTTGGTGAGGAGATTGTGGGTGGGCGAGGTCTTTATCGAGACTAAGGCGGTCGCCAAGTTTCGCGTCGAGCCGTTGCAGGTATTCTGTCTCCTGGGCTGTCGAGAGGAAGCTTGGTGGTTCATCGCCACGATCTTCCTCCGGGAGATCTTCTTCGCCTGTCGCGCGAGGATGGGGGACCCGGGCTTCCAGCTCTTCCAGTGTTGTTGCTCCTTGCGCGGCAAGTTGCTCGTCGATTTGGTCACGGACGATGTGCAGGTCGATCGGTGGAATCAGGCCTTTGGTGATGGCCGTGGTGTATTCACCAACGAGCGCAGTGGACCCTTCGGGTGTGATGTCAGGGTCAACAATCTTCGTGCGCTCTCTTTGCGCAGGCGTGCGCACGTCGAAGCGTAGGTCGGCGGGAATCGCAGCGCTCTGGTTGATGTCAAGCAGGATCTCCAGTAGTTCACTGTACACATCGTCAGTAAAGACATATCCTCGCAAGCCACAGGCATGAGATACTCACTCAAGCTCCTCTCTCAGCCTCTTCGCCGTCCCTTCCAGCTTGTGCTCCTGCTTGAACAGCGTCTTGTTCTCCTCCAGGACGGCGTCGAACTTCACGCGCATCTTTCTGTATTTTTTGCGCCATGACTTGTACGGCTGGCGCTCGCCTTGCAAGCGATTTTGCTGTGCCTGTACCGTCTCGATGCTTTTACCGCCTGTGGTTGGATGCGACGACGCGGCAGCCGCGCCCTCGGAGTCGCTCATCGCAGCGGCGGGTGCTGTGGATGTTGCGCGATTGCAGTGGGGTTTCGGGTGTTGGTGTGGTATTGAAGTTCGTTTGCTGCGTTTGTTGTCGGAATCACGGATATAGCAAGGACGCGCAAATGTTGTGTGAGGTAGGTAGTTGAGAGATGTCAGAAGGAATGCGCTTGCCCTCGAGGTTCACACACGCTATCCTGGATCCGCGCCGCGAGCCAGCCAGCCCCGGAGTCTGAGGCTTGGAGGAGTGCCAATCCACGCTCTCTCGATCATCAGCATTAATCTTTGCATGGAGTACAACATCACAGAATCACGTGTGACTAGAAAAAATTCCTCCAAAGGAGCAAGCATGTTTACAAGACCAACATTGGCGATTCGATCGATCGTCCCATCATTTTATCTTCTCCATCATCACTACTACATCCTAAACACACCAAACTCGGTCTTCTTGTCCTCCACGCTGCCTCCCAGCGCCGCCTGCAATCCCATGCCCAGCACCCTTCTCGTATGACTGGGCGGGATAACACCATCGTCCCACAACCTTGCCGTAGCAAAAGTCACCTCACTCTCCCTCTCAATCCTCGCCTTCAGATCCGGATCGACCTTCTTGCCCACAGCCTCCATCACACTGCTCAGCTGCTCAGCGCCCATGATGCTCGTCTTCGCCGACGGCCACGCCCACAGGAAGCGCGGCGAGTACGCGCGACCGCACATGCCGTAGTTGCCCGCGCCTGCGCTCGAGCCGACCAGCACGGTGAACTTGGGCACGTCGGCGCAGGCCACGGCCGTGACGAGTTTGGCGCCGTTCTTCGCGATGCCGCCCTTCTCGGCGTCCTGTCCGACCATGAAGCCGCTGATGTTCTGCAGGAAGACCAGTGGGATGTTGCGCTTGGAGCACAGCTGGATGAAGTGGGCTCCTTTCAGACTGCTTTCGCTGAACAGGATGCCATTGTTGGCGACAATGCCGACGGGGTGGCCGTAGATGCTAGCGAAGCCTGTGATCAGTGTGGAGCCGTAGAGTGGCTTGAACTCGCTGAACTCGCTGCCGTCGACGATGCGTGCGATGACTTCGTGCATGTTAATGGATTGCTTGAGGTTAGTGCCGACGATGCCGTCGAGTTCAGCGATGTCATGGATAGGCTCTTCCCATGTGTCTTTGCGTGAGGCGTTGTCGGTCTTGGGGTAGTTGAGGTTCGCGATGCAGCGGCGCGCGAGCACGAGAGCGTGCGCGTCGTCGACAGCTAGATAGTCTGTCACACCACTGACTTCGCTGTGTAGACGACCGCCACCTAGGTCTTCGGCGCTGACCACTTCGCCGGTCGCTGCTTTTACAAGCGGTGGTCCGGCGAGGAAGACGGTGCCTTGCTCTTGTACGATGATGCTCTCGTCTGACATGCTGGGCACGTAGGCTCCTCCAGCTGTACAGGGACCCATGACCACACTGATCTGAGGGATGCCCTGGCCACTCATGCGTGCCTGGTTGTAGAAGATGCGACCAAAGTGGTCACGATCTGGGAACACATCGGCTTGATGCGGGAGGTTGGCTCCGCCAGAGTCGACAAGGTATATGCAGGGTAGTCGGTTCTGTGCGGCAATCTCTTGGGCGCGTGTGTGCTTCTTGACGGTCAAGGGATAGTATGTTCCACCTTTGACACTGAGAAATCAGTCAGCATCGACAGCATGAACCAATTCCACCCTCTCCCAGAAACTTACGTGCTATCGTTCGCAACAATCATACACATTACACCCTCCACCGTTCCAATACCCGTGACCATGCCCGCAGCAGGCACATCCTCTCCCTCATAAACCCCATATCCCGCCAACGCACTAAGCTCCAAGAACGAAGTCCCAGGATCGATCAACGCCGTAACGCGATCCCGCACCAGCATCTTTCCCCTCTGAACATGCTTCTCTCTGGCCTTCTGCGGTCCACCCAGCGCTGCCTGCTCGTGCAGCTGCGCAATCTTCTGCGTCAATTCACCCAGCGCGGCGGCATTTTCCTTGAAGCCGTCGCTGTTCTTGTCGACGGCGGACTGGAGGATGGAGATCTGCGACGCTTGCTGCGGGCTGGTGTATGTTGCTACGCCGCGTTGCTGCAGCTGTTTCGAACGGACGGACAAGGTCGTGCGAGGGAGACGGTGCAGCGAGCGCGCGAGAGCGCGAGATGGTGAAGCCATTGGGTTGTCTATATGCACTGTACGGGGCCAGCAGCAATTCACATGGTTGGGCGGGAGAGTGGTCTACTTGAACGGCGGTAGGCTGTTGATCATGGGCCAAAGGAAGGCCGAGAAGCTTGAGCCGCGTTGGTAGCTGTGGTAGAGCCGAAGGCCATCGCGGGCATTGGTGATGGTGATAGCGGCGGCTTAAGGGATCGCTAGACCCGACCGAGCGGCCGTTTCGCGTTTGGCCTGTGGAGCCGCATTCTGGAGAAATCGAGGGACTTGCGGAGTAGAAAGATGGCCCGTCGTCCTTTCGTTACAGTGATCGTTTTGACATAATCCTCACAGGCTCACAAAACAAAATGTCTTTCCTTTCGCCGTGCAGAGCAGCCCTGCTGCAATCGACCAGGTCATCGCTCGCATCGACCACCAAAAGAAGCCTCCTCGCTGCACAGTTCTATCAACAACGACATGCCTCGACCAAGCACCCAAAGGGATTCGCGCCACCGTCTCAGGACGATTTGGACGAGCTGAGAGAACGCACGATTGAGTTTGCACGACGAGAGATTCCGCAAGAAGTCGCCCAGCACGTCGACCACAGCAATGAGTTCCCCAATGAAATGTGGCAGAAGATGGGCGAGGCTGGCTTCTTGGGTATCACTGCCGACGAGGACTACGGTGGTCTTGCCATGGGCTACCAGGCCCATTGTACGGTGATGGAAGAACTGAGTCGTGCCTCTGGTATGTAGTTACCTGAGAATAGCATGATCTTGCCAGCAACACTAACACATTCAACCCAGGCTCAATCGCCCTCTCCTACGCCGCCCACAGCCAACTCTGCATCAACCAACTAATGCTCAACGGCAACGACGACCAAAAAGCCCGCTTCCTCCCCGACCTCATCTCAGGCAAGAAAATCGGCGCCCTCGCAATGTCAGAGCACACCGCCGGCTCCGACGTCGTCTCGATGAAAATGACCGCCACCAAGTCCTCCGACGGCAGCTACCTGCTCGACGGCACCAAGATGTGGATCACCAACGGCCCCGACTGTCACGTCTGCATCGTCTACGCCAAAACAGAGCCCGACGCCGGCTCCAAGGGCATGACGGCGTTCATCGTCGACACGCGCGACCAGCCCGGCTTCGGCGTCGCGCGCAAGCTCGACAAGCTCGGCATGCGCGGCTCCAACACGGGCGAGCTCGTCTTTGACAACGTCCACGTGCCCGCCGAGAACGTCCTCGGGACCGTCAACCGCGGCGTGCGCGTCCTAATGGAAGGCCTCGACCTCGAGCGTCTGGTCCTCAGCGCAGGGCCCCTAGGCCTCATGAAAGCGGCTCTGGACGTCACGCTCCCGTACGTCCACGAGCGCAAGCAGTTCGGCGAGCCGCTCGCCACGCAGCAGTTCATGCAGGGCAAGCTCGCGGACATGTACACCAAGTACCGCGCCAGCTCGGCGTTCACCTACAGCGTGGCGCGTGCGATCGACGAGAGCCACGAGGACCCCGCGATCAAGACGCAGGACTGCGCGGGCGCGATCCTGTACGCTGCGGAGCGCGCGACGGAATGCGGCATGGATGCTATTCAGTGTCTGGGCGGCATGGGGTATATGAACGAGATGCCGGCTGGGCGCATCATGCGAGATGCGAAGTTGTATGAGATCGGAGCTGGCACGTCGGAGGTGAGGAAGTTGGTTATTGGACGGGCGTTTAACCGTGAGTTCGGGTTGAGGTGAAGATTGAAAAGGAAAGAGAAAGTTGCGTGCGGATGTATCAGCGTAGCAAGCTCTGGGTATGTATGCACTAGTAGCAAACAGACAATATACTCGGCGACGAGATAAAAGGATTCCCTAGGATAGACCAAACCCTCATGACGATAGAAACTTTTCCATTCTGGATTCCAATCATGATGCTCAATGTTTTGTGGCCCTGAGCCGCCTACGTAAAGCTCACTTGCCAGCGCGAGCCGCACACTATTTAATCAGCGCACAAGACCAAGGTCTTGGACGCAAACATCGGCAACGAGAAACAAGTGGGAAAAAATATAAGGAAATTTTTTCTCATAGAAAACGAGCAAAAGAAAACGGACCTCCTCCGGTCTCCCAAGATAATGGTATCTAACCCGCCCCAACTCATGCCATCGTAAATACAGCAGGAACCTCCTTTTCACATAGAACAAGCTGCGGAAGCAAACCCCCACCGCATAAAATTCACACTGGTGCCAGCAACAAAACGAAACTAATCCGCCGCCTCGGCCAACTGGATGATAAGCCTGCTCGCGACGTCCAAGAACGGGAACGGCGACGAGATGTCCTTCTCGTCCGCATACCGTCCCTCGCCAACGAGGTCCTCGTCGTCATCTTCGCCTTCCTCGCCGCCGTTGGAGCTCTTGCGCAGCATCTCCGGCTCCTCGCCGTCGTTGACTTCACTCGCGAAGCGGCGCACCAGGCGCTCGTAGCCCGCACATTTGAAGTCGACGAGGAAGAAGTCCTTTTCGATGGCGTACAATTGAATCGTCACGTACACCCACACTTTCTCTTCTGGGCGCGGCCAGTAGCGACCCTGCAGGGAGTTGGTAGCGCTGAGAGGCGGGCCTGTGGCGGCGACATTCTCTGTGCTGCCGGTGGCGGAGGCGGCTACGCTTGAGACCGTGGAGCTGCGGCGACGGATGTTCTCGGCGCTGAGGTCGACGCGAGAAGAGTGTGTTGAGGAAGGGTGTGCAACGCCTGGTGGGTACATGCCGTCTTTCATGAAGCGCGCGTTCAGACACCAGGGGTCTTCGGGGATAGTGTATCCATAGTCGTTCCAGCGGCCGAAGCGCTCACGGCCGCGGTTCTCCGAGTCTTGGGTTCGTTTCTCTTTGCGACGCTGGCGGCGGCGCTCTTGCTCTTCGTGCGTGGCATACTCGGGATCAGTGCCAGCATCTGGGTCGGAGTCGCTGTATTCGGGGCTCTCATCACCTGCACGATTCCGTTCAGGGCTGCATTCACCGCTTTCCGCGCCAGACTCTTTGGGCTTAGGAACCTCCCATTCAGCACCCATCCTGCGCAGAGCCTTGTAGATGGCAAGCATTGCTTCAGCAGGCGTGTTACGACTGCGAATACCAAATTGCCATTTAGTGGGGCGCTGCTTCTTTGCTTGCTTGTCCGGTATGCTCGTCATAGGTTCAGGCTTTTCGATGTTGCGGTGCATATTTGCTGAGCTTTTGCTGTGTGGTTTTAGGCGCTTTGCTGTTGCCTCTTGCTCTTCTTTAGTTCGAGGATGGTCAAAGTCGGCTTCCTTTTCGTCCGGTTGTTGCGAAGGTACATGTCTGTTGACTTGTCCTTTCATGTACGCTAGGTGGTATTCTGGCAGCGACGACGGGAGAATACCGATAGAAGACGCGGGTGACCTCGCTTCTGCAATTGACGCTGAGCCAGTGGAATTGTGGCGTGGATGCTCCATACCCTGCATCGGTGAGGGTGGAGGCGGGCGTCCAGCAGGTACACGTGGAGACATCTTCATCTGCGGTTGGAACGCAGGTGGAGATTGTGCCATGAACGCCGGCTGATCCTGAGCCAGGTTTGGGTTGGTACGCATAAGCTGGTTCTCGCGCACAATCAGGTATGCGTCCTTGATGGCGCTAGGCTCATTCTTTGAGAGAGCCTCCTGCACATCATCGGGTGCATATCCCATGGTCTTTCCGAGCTTGCTGACGACTGTCGTGTGAAGTTTTTCTTGCAGGGCAACAGGCTGAGTCTTGTCCATTGCTTGAGGATCAATCGCCTTGTTAGGGTCGACGCCTGTATCAATAAACTCTTCGACAGGAGGCTGTAGATACTCGGCCAAGTCTTTGGTAAACCAAGGGTCCTGGCGAATCTCCTGGATAGAGATTCTGTTGACAGGGTTGACTTGCAACATGCGCTTGATGAGTCGCACAGCACCCTGAGACAGGTAGTTCGGCACTGAATAGTTACCCTGTGCGATTTTCTTAAACAAGGCGGGAATGTACTCGTCGTCGAATGGAAGGCGGCCACAGAGCAGCACGTAAAGAATAACACCACAACTCCAGACATCGACCTCGGGTCCAGCATATAACTTTCCACTGATGACTTCGGGGGCAGCATAGTTTGGGCTTCCACAGCTTGTCTTCAAGAAGTTGCCATCAGTCATGATATTGCTCAAACCGAAATCAGCGATTTTGACGTTCAGCTGGTCGTCCAATAGCAAATTCTCCGGCTTCAAATCGCGGTGAACAATCTTGTGTCTGTGGCAGTACTCCACGGCACAGACAATCTGCTGGAAGAACTTCCTGCCTTGGTTCTCGGCAAGCTTGCCGTGAGTGACAATGTAGTCAAACAGTTCCTTTCCAGCATACTCCAGAACCATGATGATCTCGCTCGGTGTCGTGATGACGGTGTACAGTTTGATGATGTGTGGGTGCCGCAAGAGCTGCAGGTACTGAATCTCTCGCTCGATGCGGCCTGCCATATCTCGCGTGACCAGCTTGCGCCGTGATATAATCTTCAGAGCAACCTGCTGTTGGCTTATCTCATGCACTGCCAGCTTCACCTTGCCGAATGATCCTTCACCCAGCGTCTTCACAATCTTGTATTGGCCGAGTCGCTGCGATGCCCTCGAAGCCGGTGGGCGCTCCTGCGTACGTGCCGGTGGTCCTGTCGGGATTGGGTTGACAGGCCCGCCATTTTGAGGTCTGTTGTCTCTTGAGTTGCGGCGGGCATTGGAGCTGGAAGAGATTGAGAGGGAGAGATCCTCGTCATCCAGAGCGGACGTCATCTTGCAACCTCAAAGCGGCCGGGACGCCCGGCCAAAAGCAGTCCAACGGGTAAATGCGCTCTGTCAACGCAGAGCACAATGTTGACGATGGGTGCTTCCGAGGTCAGAGGTACGCGGCGGGGTGGGGAAGTCGCAGGCGTGCAATGGTGGTGGTGAGGGTAGTGGTCCTCGGATGATTTTGTGCTCCGATATTGCGAGGATTGATGTTTCGGGGTGTTTTGGAGTGCGGTCGGTAGTAAAGTCGTCGGTCAGCAGGTCCAAAGGACGGAGTAGTGGGCGTGAGGTGAGTTTATGGAGTCGTGGGCAATGTTTCGTGGAGAGAGCAGTTCATGGATGGGCACGCGGCGTTGCGTGGTGGGTGCGAGGTGGAAGGACTCTCCACTTTAGCGAAAGGTCAGCGTTGACGGCGGGGTTGAGCCGTCGTTTGGAGGTGTGTGACTGGCGATGGATGACGTACACTCTTTTCGCTCGATGTTGCGGAAGAGAATGAAGTGTTTGGTAGATTTGCACCGACCACATTAGTAACTGGGCATGTCTACTTGGACAGAAGGGACGTTGTAGGATGAATGTGAGTCTGCAAATGGGCGTCTACAGAACGCAGTTGGGACCGCGAAAGGCCACCTCCACAGACGAAAGTGGGGCTATTCTCTCCCATCCTAGCCATTTCAAGAACTGCTTGCATGGACCCCAGACGATCACATTATTACTTGCATCACTGGCACACCCAACCCTCGAGTTGGTGAGGGGCTCCCACAGGGAGGTAAGACGCTTGTGGAAGTCTGGTGTGTGTGAGCACTGGTCCAGCTGGAACATAAAGGTGGTGGAAGAACCCTAAATTGTCATCGAATGTGACTTCGCGGTGGCGTCACGGACACATGTACGGTACATGCGAAGCAGACGATGGTATCTGCAAGCCACAGGCTTGAGCTGTAAGCGTCGGCTATGGGAGTGCAAAAGGAGTGTGAACAGGAAGGACGAACAGAAAAGTTCGATGCGTGTACGCTTTGTCACTCTCGTTGCGTGCTGATAGCGTACTTGGTTTCAGTACCCAGTTGCCTATTGCCTTCCTCCAAATCAGACGAGTGTGCTTTTGGCATCAAAGTCTCGTTCGTGGCTACCATTGTCACCAGAAGAGGATAGTAAGAGTCGACTCGACACGGGCCCAAAATGTTGATTCTGATATTTATAGTGCATAGTGCCCATTGATCCAAACAAGTCTGGGTGCAGATTCGTACATCTGCATGGTTTGACAGCCTTGCGGGCCAGCGTCGGCACAACAAGCACTTTAAGTACACAGAAAGTGAAATAAAGCCCCAGTTATAGTGACACGCCTAGTTGATATCCAATCCATGAGAATCGAATACATGAGACGCAAAAACGGATGTTTGTTTGAAAGCCGCAAGACCCCAACCCGTACCCTGAAGTGAGGTCTAAATTTGTATGCAGGTCTCCCAGCAGCTTTAACAATTGTGTCTGACAACATCAGATCAGCACAACCCAGGAAGATCGCCTATGGAAAAACATGACAGTGCTGATGTGAGGTATAAAGATCTTGAGCCTCATGTAAACATATTCTCGTGCCCGAGTCGGTGACTTGATTGTGTCCTCGCGTATAGACTTCTGCGATGCGCGCATGAGTACATGTATGTGCCCTGCAATTCACGATGCTTGCTGCTTTCGATTATTGCATCGGGACATCGCTAATGTATAGCGGCCTTAGACCATGTAGAAACTAGGAATTTTTTTTGAGCTTAGAAGCTTTATGATTTATAGATACCCTGGCAATAACGACAGCTCTGCTGTTAAGCAAGCAAGCATGGGTACCCAAAGACGCTGAGAAGTCTCGCATAGAATGCAGACTTTTGACGACCAGCGTGCAGCATTGCCTACAGTATAGCTCTATTATCAAGAATTTAAGGATATCTAGTGCGACCAGATTAGCTTGCTATCGACTGCTAACAAACTTAGATGCAGCGCCACCATCGCTTGCGGCGCGAAAGTCAGGTCCGAAGAGGCTTTGATACTCTTTGCCATTGAGACTTGTCGCCAGCTTAGACTTTGCCAGTAAATGGTACTCATCGGCAGTGCTGCAACGTCCATCTTCTAAATCATTGCAACGCAGATCCAGGCGCGTATAAGGAGGTCTATCGCCATGCGAGGTGCAACGACGAGCGGATCAACCATTGGAATTGACTGTTGTACAACGCGCTCCCAGCCTCAGCTCCGTACGTGCGTGTGTAGCAGAGTGCTCCGGGTGCGCCCAGCCATTCGTGCACGACATACGCGCGTGAAGACAGGGGTGTGCTCGGCGCCGTGCAAGGATGACAGCGAGGGTTCTAAGGCAGGGCAAACAGGCCAGAAATTGTGAAGCTGCACGCTGCATGCAACTGTGTTAGACAGATGTGTTGTCGCGGCGATAGAACGATGATGTAGGCTGGATCGTGACGTGGTCGCACACGCCTGGAGCAATGCGCGCCCTGCCACTCTGTGAAATCTTCCAGCTAATTTTGGCGGATGGCAGTTCGTGGAGGGTTATCCCAACGGCGCAGACGAGGGGGCAATATGTTTAGCAACTGGCTCCACTCGTTTTGCCGGAGTGTTCCACGGAGAGGCAGAGAGAGGCGACTGTCGACTTTGATCGCGAGGGAAGCAGCGCATGGCTGGCAGCCAGCGGACAGCACCACCAACATCAATACACTTTCGACATCTCCTCACACCTTCTCGTGCACAGCAGCATCGATTGGATCCAGATTCGGCAGCTTCGCAGCTCGCTGGCGTTGTTAGTTTGAACGGTGTTGGTGCGTGCACTGAACGCCCGGCCGTGTTTGATTGGGCCGTTTAGTCGACAGCAATCTCCCGCGTAGAGCACGAGTCGTTACTAGGAGAACGAACTCATTCCTCCGTCCTCACCACATCCGCAGCGCTGCTGAGCGAGCGAGCGCACCTCAGGCCGGCCGACGCGATACCACGCCATAATCAACTCACTCCAGTCATTCTTTTGCCACCGCGGCGCCAGCTACGACGACGACGACCACCTCGACTCCCACTCAAATCACCGGACCCCTCTCGATCTCCGCCGAAGCACGCGAATCGAGACCTCAAGCCGTCTGCGTCAGTCCAGAGCCAGACAGAGCATCACCACCTCCACTGTCTCTGTTGTGCCATCGCAAACATCAGCACACCCGTCTCGGCAGCGCCTCATTCCTTCCTTTGCAACACACCCACCGACCGACACATGTTCATACTGGACCCATAATTCGACTGGAAACACCAGCTTCACCCGCGCGCAATGCGCAACCAAATATCGCAGCTCCTGGCCCTCGGGCCCGAGCTGGCCGCTTTTATTCTCACAACACCACTACTGCTCGCCCAACCAGCGAGCGCACTACCATACACAACAGTGCCGTCTCCTAATCTGGACCTATCACAACTGGGACGTGTCGCACTAGCCGGAGACTACGACAGCATATCATTATACGAGTATGTGGGCCAGAACGAGAATACATTCAACTCCAATGGCAGCCAAGGCCTCATTACTCGCTACCCGAATGGCGCATTCCAGACACTCAGCATGACTGACGCATACATACAAACAATGTGTCCGTTTGTCAAGGATGGAGAACTACAGGGAGTTGTAGTGGGTGGAAACTTCACAAGTCTTGGAGGAGTGCAAGCGCAGGGTATCGCGCTTTGGAATCCGGACACGCAGGAAGTGACAGCTTTGTCCGGACTTAGTGGGCAAGTCAAAGCTCTTTACTGTGACGACGACTCGGGGACTGTCTACGTGGGTGGATCTTTCATGGGTGGCAACTCGACAAATGCCATGGCCTGGACTACCGGATGGACGAACTTGCCCTTTGCTGGATTCAACGGCCCTGTATCTTCGATCGCGAAAAACTCGGCTGGAAACATCGTCTTTGGCGGCTCCTTTAGCGGTCTTGGTAACACTACGACGCTGACAGAGCCCGACATTCAGGTTATTAACCTCTCTTCCGGCAACATCTCATCCGAAGGCGCCACCTCACGGAGTCAATACAGTGATCCCTACCAGATCATCTGCAACAAGAACACCACCGAAGACGGCAGTGACGGCACCTGGCTTCTCCGAAACGACACTCGCGGCTTCTGGCAGGGCGACTACGCATTCGGCTTCAATCCCACCAAACTACGATTATTCAACACTGTGCAAGAAGGTCGCGGTACCAAGACTTTCTACTTTGAAAACATGAACAGTGGCGGCATCTTGAATATGCAGTACTTCGATGCTGATGGAAACAACAAATCTTGCTCGTCTCACTGCCCTCTCGCGCATAATACTACCGGCCAGGACTTCCACTTTGACCCAGCAGTCGGCATGGACTCTTTCCGCATCAACATTGTAGATTGGTATGGTAGTGGAGGTGGCCTGGGAGGAATTGAGCTGTACCAGGATCAAATCTTTTCCTACGCCATCAATGACTTCAACGAGCCGACCTGCAAAGGTGCTGAGCAGGTATCAACCTCTGAAGTGACACCCCGTCAGGGTGTCTGGGATACGCACTTCAATGATGGCGAGACAAGTTCCAACTATCTGAGTGCTTTCCTAATTAATTCCGAGCAAGTCGGCCACGATACCTCCGTGACTTTCACCCCGAACATTCGCCAGTCCGGCAACTACTCCATCACGGTATACACGCCTGGCTGCTTGCAAGACGGCTCTTGTCCGACCCGTGGACAAGTCAACTTGACTGGTTCCACAACCTCTGAAGACAGCCCTTTCAGCACGACCTTCTTCCAAACCAACTACTACGACAAGTTTGATCAAATCTACTATGGTTACGTCGATGCCGACTCCGAGGATTTCCGTGCTTCAGTCACTCTCTCCCCTGTCGCGAACCAGTCCACACCTCTCACTGTCGTCGCGCAAAGAGTTCGCTTCGAATTGGTGAACTCCACCAACGGTCTCAATGGTCTCTTCGAGTATGACCCTAACCAGGCTGAAGTTGACACTGACTTCACCAAGTCTGCTATCAACGCTGCGGGCAGTAAGCTCCGTAGTAAAGCTGCTGTGCATGCCGTTGCTACAGTTGATGGCGAGACGTTCGTCGCAGGCAACTTCAGCGGCAGTGGCATCTCGAATGTGATGAAGGTTGGTGACAACGCGACGGCCTTGCCCGATGGTGGTCTGAACGCCGAGGTCCAATGCATGTACCAAAACGGCTCGATGCTTTACATGGGAGGCAACTTCAGCAACACCGCTGAAAACACCGTAAAGGGCCTCAACAGTGTCGCGCTGTTCAATGCCGCTGATAACACTTGGGCTGCGCTTGGTGCGGGTGTCGACGGGCCTGTCTCCAGCATCATCCCTGTCGCTCTGAACATCTCCAGTGGAGTCAACGAAACCTGCCTTGCCGTCTCTGGTGCATTCACGTCTGTGAACGGGTTCGGTGACAACAAAAGCTTCAGCACCTCTGGACTTGCCATCTGGGTGTTGAGTGCAGGAAACTGGCTTGAGAATATCCCAGATGCCGCCATCTCGGTGGACGGTAGACTGACCTCTTACACCTATGTTGACGACTTCGGCCCATTGTTTGGTGGATCCTTCTCTTCTCAATTGTCTGGCCTCAGCGGTGCCTGTGAGCTCGAAGGTTCAGGCTCACCCTCGCTGCAAAGCATGGGTCTAAAGATTCAGCCTGCCTCATCATCTTCCTCAGACATAAGAAAGCGAGCTTTGAACGCAGACACCAGTTCGAACGCTACTGGCGTCTACGGCGGGTTGTTCTATGGCAAGAACGGATTGAACATTACGATCCTTGGTGGCAGCTTCTCAGCAGAGGCCTCCAATGGGTCCACAGTAGAGAACCTCATATTCCTCAACAACACGGCTTCTGAACAAACTACTACCGGTGTCAGTGGTTTGGACTCCAGCTCCATTTTCGTCGCTATGGACACCGTCGAAACCCTTCTGTTTGCTGGTGGTGCTGTCACTGGCTCCATCGGTGACGCAGACGTCAACGGCCTCACAGTGATCGACCTGAAGACTGGTGATTTCGCCTCATCTCAGCCACCTGCGCTTTCTGGTGACGGTGTAGTGGTCAATGCAGTCGCCACTCAGCCTGATTCTCCAAGTGTGTACGTTGGTGGCAGCTTCGATAGAGCCGGTGGGCTCAGCTGCCGTACCATGTGCTACTACGACACTGAAGCTCAACAATGGAATACGCCTGGATCCGGCCTCAGCGGAACTATCAACAGCATGATCTGGATTTCGAACAACGACCTTGTAATTGCCGGCAACCTGAGCGTTGGTGGCAACGTGACTACCATGGCCATCTACCACGCGAAGGATGGCGACTACGAGACTTTCGAGGGCGCCTCAGGCCTCCCTGGACCCATCATGTCGCTCGGCACCGCTGATGGCTCTTACAACTCCTGGTGGGCTGCTGGCAACAATCCGGACGGCAACGTTGGTTACCTTTCGAAGTATGAGGGTGGCAGCTGGACGTCTGTCCCTGACATTGGCGAAGGCACTACTGTTCGCGGTCTCCAAGTGCTCTCCGTGACAAAGAACCACGACGGTACCGACCTTGTACCCGCCAACCAAATCCTCATGCTGAGTGGCAACATCAACACTGCCTCTGCTGGCAACGCGAGTGTGGCTCTTTTCAATGGCACCACGATTGTTCCCTTCGTCCTTGCTACCAAGTCCGACGGATCACCGGGCACCATGTCCCAGATGTTTGTGTCCAACCCCTCAGGTCTCCTCCGCGGCTCCAACAATAAGCACCTCGCTCTCGGCCTGGTCGTCCTCATCGGTCTTGCGATCGCACTTGCCCTCATCTTTATCCTTGTCGTCCTCGGCATTCTCCTAGAGAGATTCCGCAGGCGTCGCGAAGGCTACGTGCCCATGAGCAAAGACCGCGGCAACGGCAACCTGAGCCGCATCCCTCCCAGCGAGCTGCTAGGCGGTCTCGAAGAAAAGAAGGGCTCGCCGCCAAGACTGTAATGCGAGCGAGACAGTCGAGAGCTTGAGGCTCTTCTAATGCCGAAACCTTTAACGACTTCCGACCACGAGACCCCCCCTTTTTTTGTCCATCTTTCATCTTTCATCGCGTTGGAGCTGAGCCCCAAACCGGGCCGGCCTCCTCTTGCCTATATCTGTTTCTATCTACGTATAACCTTTCGCGCTTTTTCTCTTTTCAAGCTAAAAGAACTCGGCAAAATTCGCCATTTTCCTTTGACTCTTTGCCCCCCTCTATACCGCCCTCTCCGGGGTTCATTTTTCCTTTCCTTGTTTGGCGGGGCGTCTAGGCGCTTCCCTCTACACGACCTTTTGCTCGTCGTTGTATGAGAGTACATTTTGATTTCTTTCTCTTTGACAAAACTTTCTTTACTCTTTTTATGTTTGTGTGTCCTGGTGGCAAGTGGAGGAGGGGGAGGAGGAGGAGGAGGAGGAGGAGGAAAAAATTGCCCAAAGAGACACGCGAGTCCGTGTTTGTCTTTTTATTTTCTTTTTGTGTTTCTTCATCTGGAACTCCAATCTAGATTGGCCTCTTCTTGGCCTTCTGTCCCTTCTGATTGTCCCTCATCAGGAGGGGGGAGAGTCTTCGCTGGGCTTTTCTCCTCTCCATGGTCGATGGGGTGGTCAAGAAGGGTAAAGTAATGTATGAAACCAAGTCCAACTTGAGATATGTGTAGCCTGCCTGCCTGCCTTTCTTTGTGTCACTTCTGTTGTTGTACGTGTGTGTATCGTATCAACGTCGGCATTTCTGGACGATCATCGATCGTGTAGCGTGCTATGTGGGAAGGGGAGGCACGGAGCATGGGGAACACGTGTTTTGTTGTGTTTGTGTTGTGTTTTTCGGCGACGACCCGTTAGCGTGTGCATCACCAGGATCCAATAGGGCAGATACGTTCGCCATCGCTGCAAAGGCTTGCTCGATGTCCAAGCAAAAGCGCCGTCATTCGTTGTTGTAAAGGCTGTGGTAAACTACACATGTCAATTTGAGAAGAGCTCCAGAAAGCTGATAGTAAACTAAACGTTCGAAAGCACAATACAAAAGCGAAGCACAGAATCTCGATCAAATCTTGTTATTTCCCCCTGAACCTGGATAGAATACATATATAGACCCTTTGCAGGGAACAAGATCTTTATTCACACAAA
Organism: Cladosporium colombiae; assembly: GCA_026122715.1. Taxonomy (NCBI): domain Eukaryota; kingdom Fungi; phylum Ascomycota; class Dothideomycetes; order Cladosporiales; family Cladosporiaceae; genus Cladosporium; species Cladosporium colombiae. The sequence goes on from JAKZFA010000005.1 coordinate 249,802, forward strand.
CGACCCCCTTCTCCAAACAATGAATAAACACTAATACCGCTCCAATTTCAAGAACACAAAACAAGATCCAATACGCTATGTGTTATGCAAGAATAAAAAGAGCCTCGAGGCCCTTTGAAGAAGGGAAGCTCGAGGATGAATGTGGACGATGATTCATCACCAACCGCAAGAACAGCGCGATGATCCCCCGAGGATGTCGTGACAAGGAGGGTTTTGGCGAAGTCGAAAGCAGAGCGGAAGGGCAAAATAAAATTTCGCAAAGGTTGCGTGGGCTTTGCTGGGGCGGAAGAAACAAAGAGCAATTTGGAGTTGCGATGCTGGCGTATTGGGTGGTCGTTAAAGTATTAGGCGGGTGGAATGGCGAAGGACGGTGGCGGTGTTGCGAGGGTTTCTGTTTGTGGTGCTTGTCGATGCTTGCTGTAATGGATAGGCGGCTTTCGAAGTGAGTGAGAAGGATGTCGCCGATAAAGGCTGAGTGTTGGGCTAGTGCTCCATGATCTTCCAGCCCTCTTTGGCCCATGAGCGTAGGAAGAACAATGCGCCGAGCACAACGCCCAAGCCTGACAGGCCGAGCGCGACGTACCAGGCGCACCGGATACCGTATACGGTATCAGCTTCGGTCCCGTTGTGGGAAATGACATTTGCTTCAACAGTGCCGGCGATGCCTAGGCCGATGGAGATGGAGTAGTTGACCATGGTGTTGACGAGCGAAGCGGCAAGGCCTTGGTGTTCCTTGGGCATGGCGTTGGATAGAATGACTGTGGCGGCGGGGAAGGACATGTCCATACCGAATGCTGATGAATGATGTTAGTATGCTGTGATAATCATATGGGTCAGGGAGGAAATGCAACTTACGCATAATCAGAATGGACACGAACATTTGCGCCCAGTATGTCTGATGGGCTGGCTGGAAAGCTGCTACGAGCTCTCCGATGAAGAACGCCAACATGGAGACCATGATCGTGAAAGAGACAGGAGTGTGCGTAAGCATAAATCCCGTCACTCCAGCAGCGAGGAGACCACAGATCATCGCAGGCACGAACTCAGCAGAGATGAGCAGCGGTGTTTGCCCGCGGACTTCAAGCAAGAAGCGCCAGCAGAAGTGAATCCAGATGCCGAAGGAGCCCCATCCGATACCGACCAGCGCCATGGTATACACCACCGGCTTCGTCAACACCGAGACTGGGATAAGTGGTGATACTGCGCGCGCTTCTACCCAGACGAAAGCGATGAGGCACAAGAGGCCGATGATCAAGAGGAAGTACACATGAGGCGTATCCCAGCCAAAGAGAGGCGCGTTGTTCCACGCGACGTTGACGAGAACGAGACCAGAAACTCCGAGTACAGAACCGGTCCAGTCCATGCCAGGTCTGTCTGTGCGGCCTGCAAATTGGGCATCATGCGCAAGGCACTTGGGCACCGCGATGACGGCAAATATCGATAGGCCCCAGCAGGTAAAAGCGTATGACCAGAAGAGCCAGGGCCACCACGTCAATTGTGCGAATAGACTAGCGAAAATGGCACCGATAACGAAGCCCCAAGGAGCCATAGCGCCGAACAGTGAGAACACAATGTTCTTCTTGATACCGGGTGGATACGCTCGTCCCAGGAGAGCCAGAGCGTTTGGTACGATGAGCGCAGCACCAACGCCTTGGAAACCACGACAGATGTCGAAAAAGACGTGGTCGGCAACATAGGCGCTGAAACCAGCAAAGCCTGACCAGACGCCAAGGAAGAAGTAGCCAAAGATGAGCATGCGCTTGTGTCCCAGGATATCACCCATTCGGCCGGAAATCAGGATGAACGTTCCGACTGTGAGCGAGAAGGATGCAGCAAACCATGCTTCCTCGCCTGGGTTGTCTACACCAAGACCGGCTGCAATGATTTTCATGGGCGCAATGGCCTGGCCTAAACCGGCAAGAGCCATGAGCTGTGCTACGACAACAACGCCGACGAAAACGACCTCGTGCAATGTGCTGATGTTGAGGCCCAGGTGAGGCATTGGGGTCGGATCGCGAGGTGGTCCTACGAGAGAATGCCTGTCGCTCATCCACTCAGGACCTGAATTCTGCATGGTACTTTGGTCCATAAGAAAGCTGGTTGATCGCATGCCGTTGTGATTGTAAATAGCTGGGATATCGGGACCAGTGTCCCGTTTGGATCGGCCATCCCAGATGCTGTCTCCAGATAGAGAGTCCACTCGTGATTGCATGGAGACGTGTCGAGATTTGTATGTTGAGTTCCTGGCGGAATCTAAATCTTCCAGATCCCGACTAGGAGGTGGGTAGTCTTGTGAGACGTGTCGTGGCTTGTATGTTGAGTTCCGAGATGCCTTGAAGTCATCGTAGTCCCGACTGGGAGGGGGAAAGTCATGTGAGATGTGTCGTGACTTGTACATTGAGTTCCTCGCCGAGTTGAGGTCGTCGACAGCGCGGACTGGTGGTGGATATTCTTGGGATACCAGTCGTGGTGGTTTCTGTGTTGTGTGTCTGGGTGGTATGGCATCATCTCGACTCGGAGGTAGATACTCCTGTCTTGACCTGTATGTGGAGTTTCTCGCCGAGTTTGGCTCATCTCGACTTGGTGGTGCGTAGTCTTGTCGTAGCTTGTATGCCGAGTTCCTTGACGAATGAGGTTCGTCTCGACCTGGCGGTGCATAATCTTGCCGACCCATTGCGAACAATCTACTTGAAGACAAGAGTTCGTAGCAGAGGAAGTGATGCTTGTAGCAAGATTCGGGGTAGGACTCTGGGAGCTTGACAGCGAGTGTGATGGATTGGAATCGTAGCACTGGGTAGCCTGTAGAGTTAGTAGTCGTCGCCTGGGAAAAGTTGAAGATTTAAGACCCTCAGCCTTTCGTGGCTAGAAGTGAAACAAAATTGCTGGAAAGAGGCGGGACATTGTCAAGCGAAGCCCTGGTAGTGGACTGTGGCCGTATGCCAGGGTGATAAGGTGAGACAAAATGTGAGACTCCATGCCAACGGTTGAACAACATCGCAACGCATGACGGCATGGCCGAGTCCTCCAAGTCGCAAGACCTGTATGTCCTGTCGTGCAATAATGGCAATCATTCGGAGTATGATGTATGGTGTGTTCTCATCACTCGTGGTGCAGAACGGGAAGCAGTCGACAACAGCATAGTTTGAGCGATCCGCCCTACCGTACCAATCGCGTGAGGGTATGAAGGTATCTGACCACGGCCAAACTGATGGGTCTCGAGTGGCCTGGGCGAGTAGAGCGCTGGTAGCGTGACGCTATGCTTATCCGCCGGTGGCTTGTATGTGAATCAGGTCGAGAGGCAGTCAGAAAGCGCACCTTTTATTATTACATTACAAGTCCGGCCAGCCTCATGCTTGAGAGCCCCGAGGTCCGTATTGCAAATAGTCGCTGCACTGTCACCATACTGTCATGTGATAAGGAGTATCAGGTGTGAGTCTTGTGTTGTGAGGCGGCGACGAGGTCAGGTTTGTCGAGATGCCATGCGGGAGATCGGCCGGGCCTGGAAGCTTCGCCTGACAACGGTTGTGCGAGCAACTTCAACACAACACCCAAGCGCTGAAAGATGTTGGCGACAGGCACCGCTGTTCCACTTCGGCCTAAGGAACACGTTTGTGTTCTGCAGTTTGGGAGAAATGCTGGTTGGTCGTACTATCCAACATCTCCTCGCTTGCGCACTGGCAGCTCTACATGTGCACTTGGAATCTCAATTCAGAGATGTTCGTCATTGATTCTTTCTCTATTTACATGTAGCTCATCATGGTGTAGCCATAGGAATGGCCACTTTCGTCGGATATTCTTTGACGAAGCGGCCTTTTAACCACCAACCTTGAAAGTCCTGCCACTTGCAGTCTTCCTCTCCTTAGCACCCTCTTCTGCTTCAGGCCTTGCGCGACGCAGCACTTGCAGGAAGTCAGCAGTACGCCGACGCATGCGGCTGTGGATGTAAGCTTTGCTCGCTTTGATGTGGTAGTGGAAGTAATCGCGGAAAGTCTGAATGTGAGAGATGACTTCCTCGCGGCGTGCAGGTGTAAGGTGGCGGGGGAACAGAACTGCGAGCCGGCATGTTAGCTGTGAAAAGTGAAAATGAGAATTGTTGTGAAAGACATACCAAAAGTAACGTAGCCAACATCCCCTCTGCCGGCCTTCACGCCAGGTTGTCCCTCAAGCTCAAGAGGCGGGTCATTGCGGAAGAGCACTTGAGGTGCGTTCTGGATTGCTCTACGGCGTGCGTCGACGAATTCTTGCAGGAACACCTTGCCGTACACGCGGTCCGTCTCTTCCCTGAAGACTGTGCTGAAGATGACTGTCACACGATCGTGCGATGCCTTGATGTAGATAGCCTCCTCGTCGCGGTAGTGGATGGCTCGCACGCCGCCGCCCTCGCGCACACCCTGTGGCGCCGACTCAGAGGTGTACTTGCTAGCTTCCTCATGAAGTGCGGCATATTCGTCAAAGGCCTGCTCGAAGGGTGCAGCCATGGCGTTGCGCTTGAGCAAGCTGATGCGTCGCACCAAGTCGTCCTTCTCCTCCTGGCTCTCGGGGAGGTTCTCGAGGTCGACTTGAATACTGAAGTCGTAGCCCTGCTCGGGAGCAACGATGTAGGGACCGTATTCGCGCTGCAAGACCTCCTCGGCGCCGTACTGGACCAGTTCGCGGTAGCATTTTATGCTGGTGGAGATGAGGATGCGTGTCTTGGACTCGGGTGTGCTGATGTGGAAGGTGACATTGTCGAAGTCGGAGACAATCTGGTCAATGGCGGTCGGGGCAGCGCTGTGGAGGAATAGTGGTCAGTCGTTTGGTATGATTGGGTGGTGGTCGTGGTTATAGTGAAGCCTACTCCGGTGCGAAGCGGTCCTTGAGGAGGGACTCAATGAGGACGTTCTGGTAGTCGAGGAGCAACATACTAGCGGTGACGGGCGATTGCCACTAGTGTGTCGGGAGGTGGTTTTGTATGGTATGAAGGGAGGTGGTGATCTTATTAGCAGCAGGTCGTCCAGCCGTCTGCCTGCATGCACTCACTCAATGCCATTACGCACTCGCCAGCCGAGCTGCTGGCCAGTTCAAGCAGGGTGGGGCAGCCATTAGGCTCACGGGTCGTGCCTGCCCGTCTGTACCCCAGATTGCATCGGCCTTTCTCAGCTCGAACTTATCAAAAAGTTGCGACGCTGCGGCTTTCGTTCCATCTGCGTGAAGTTGCGACTAAACATGGTGCGCAGTTACAGGTGTGTCCTATTATACTTCGCTACAAGAACCCCCTTTCTAACAATCGCAGGAAATACGAGCCATCCGTGAGCTTCGGCACGGTCTGCACAGCGAGCTCCAACTGTGTCTGGGCACCCGAATCTTCATCCAAAACCGCCAGCGCGCGCTCAACTGGTGCCGGCAAGGCTTATGTCGGCGCGAACGAGGAGGTCATTTGCTGGGATGTGAAGAAGGGCGAGGAGCTCTCACGATGGAACGACAAGGACAACCGTAGCGCCGTCACTTGCATTTCGCAATGCGCCGTCCAGCCGGATCTCATGGCTGTTGGCCATGCCGATGGCGCGATCAGAATCTGGGACGCCCTCTCTGGACAGGTTGTTGTGAGCTTCAACGGACACCGCTCGGCAGTAATGCACCTTCAGTTCGACACTGAGGGAGCCCGTCTGGCAAGTGGATCGAGGGACACAGACATCATTGTCTGGAACCTGCTTTCCGAGTCTGCCGAATACAGGCTGCGCGGACACAAGGATCAAATTACTGGATTGGCTTTCATCCGCACACCTGTGTCTCGGCCACAGAGTCCTCACACAGACGAGGCTGTCGATGTCAGCACAGAGGACGAAGAATTTGAAGAGAAATACCTGCTTTCTACCTCCAAGGATGCCCTTGTCAAGCTGTGGGACCTATCAAGCCCGCATTGTATCGAAACACACGTCGCGCAGACAAATGGAGAATGCTGGGCTCTTGGAATGAACCCGGACGGAGACGGATGTATCACAGCGGGCAACGATGGCGAACTGAAGGTCTGGAGCTTGGACTTGGCTGGACTCGCAGAATTTGGAACCAGTATCGCGGCGCAAAGCAAGAAGCTAGACATTCTCAAGAGCCAGGGTATCCTGCACAGGCAAGGAAAGGATCGCACGACCGGAATTACTTTCCACCCCAAGCAGGACTACATTGCAGTTCATGGATCGGAAAAGGCAGTGGAACTCTGGCGCATCCGCTCGAATGAGGAGGTACACAGGCACATGCAGCGTAAGAAGAGGAGAAGAAGGGAGAAGGCCGCCGCTGCGGGCGAGACTTTGGCTCCCGAGGCAGAAGATGCTATTGGAACACCCGAAGTTGGCGACGTCTTTGTGTCTTACGTGATGGTGCGTACCGGTGGAAAGGTTCGCTCAGTGGACTGGTCTCTTGCCGGAAGCCGTTCTAACAAGAACTTGCAAATGGTCACCTCAACGACAAACAACCAAATAGAGGTCTACACGATCACACCGCACCAGAAACTGGCATCCGGCCGCGAAGCTCCCGAATACAACCGCTCTCTGGCTGTGGAACTTCCAGGACACAGGACAGATGTCCGCACCCTTTCCCTCTCATCTGACGACCGCATGTTGGCCTCAGCCTCTGCTGGCCAACTGAAGGTCTGGAACCTTAAATCACAGACATGTTTGAGAACACTGGAATGTGGGCAGGCACTTTGCTCTGCTTTCCTTCCTGGTGACCGAATTGTCCTCGTTGGTACCAAGACAGGCGAGCTTGAGCTTTATGATATCAGCACCAGCACTCTAATTGAGACCATTCAGGCTCACGATGGCGCCATCTGGACACTTGCTGTGAACCCTGACGGACGCAGCGTGGTTACAGGTAGTGCGGATAAGAGCGCCAAATTCTGGCGCTTCGACATTGTAGAAGAGAACATCCCTGGTACACGACGCACAACACAACGCCTAAAGCTTACTCAAACACGAGAGCTTAAGGTAGCGGACGATGTCCTCTCGCTATGCTTTTCACCCGATGGCAAGCTACTAGCCCTCAGCACTCTCGACAACACTGTCAAGGTCTACTTCAACGACTCCCTCAAGCTCTTCCTCACACTATACGGCCACAAGCTCCCCGTGCTCAACATCTCGATTTCTGCCGACAGCAAACTCATTGCCACATGTAGTGCAGACAAGAACGTGCGTGTGTGGGGTTTGGACTTCGGTGACTGCCACAAGGCATTCTTTGCACACCAGGACAGTGTGATGCAAGTCTCTTTCATCCCTCATCCAGTTGAGCAAGAAGAGAAGCACACACTCTTCTCCGCTTCCAAGGACGGCGTGCTCAAGTCATGGGATGGGGACAAATTTGAGCAAATCCAGAAGTTCGACGGACACCACGGCGAGATCTGGGCAATGACGCTTTCAAGAACTGGCGAGTCCGTCATCACCGCATCTCACGACAAGTCTATCCGTGTCTGGACTGTCGGTGACGACCTCATATTCCTCGAAGAAGAGCGTGAGCGCGAACTCGAGGAGATGCACGAAGCCACACTTGCACAGAACCTCGACCGCGACGCCCGCGACGAGGAAGACCAAGACGCTGAAGTCGCCGCCGCCTCCAAGCAGACCATCGCCACCCTCACACACGGCGAGAAGCTCATGGAAGCCCTCGAAGTCTGCACCGAAGACCGCGAGCTCATGCAGCGCTACGAAGCCGACAAAGCCCGCAACCCCAACCTGGCCTACCCACAACGCAGCCCCATCTTCCTCGCGCTGGGAAACATCTCCGCAGAACAGCACCTGCTCAAGACTCTCCAGCGCATCCCCGCCCCGGCGCTCAACGACGCCCTCCTCGTCCTGCCCTTCTCCATTCTCCCCAACCTCTTCACATTCCTCGCCCTCTTCTTCCGCCGGCGCTTGCACCCCGAGCTCGCGTGGCGCGTCACTTACTTCCTGCTGCAAGCGCACATGCACCAGGTCGTGTCGTCCGGCGCTCTGCGCCAGCCTCTAGCAGAGATCCTCGAGGCGTACGAGGAGTGGCAGGCGCAGCAGAGGAAAGTCCTCGGTTTCAACCTGGCTGGCCTGGGCATCATGGGCGTCGAGGCGCGCGAGAACGAAAAGAGCGAGTACATTGACGAGACGGCGCTCGAAGAGGAGGATCTCAGCAAGGGTAAGAAGAAGAGAGCGTTTGGTAACATGGCTTGAGCGTGTCGCGTTGTTTGTCTTGTCTCGAATACGACGAGTAGGAAGAGAAAGGTTTCGATACGTGTCAAGATAGATAGAAAGAGGCTCAATTTTTTCACATTCAATATTGTACCGCTGGGGTTTTCGATATATCTTGTTTGTTGCACAATTACAACTAGTACTAGACATTTAAGTTATGTAAGATGCAGGTAAGTAAAGGTATTTGACAACATTGGAAAAAGAAAAATGAGGAGGTCGTGGCTCCTGTCGTGTATGCATTCCCTCCCTTCAACGCCGATGCTGACAAGAAGAGAAAAAGAGAGAAAGTCCTAGGAGGTAGAGAAGAAAAAAGATCTACCCAGATATATTCTGGCGTAGTAGTCGCTGAGGTCCGAGTAAATCGCAGGTCACCGGGTCCGTAAGCTCGTCGGCGTCATTAAGCCTGGCTCGTTCGGTGTTCCCTTTCTTTGCGTTTGGAAAAAACGAGAATAGACAAGTAGAGGACATGAAAGAAATGTTTGAAAAAGTGCAGCCATCCAACGCCCTTCGTGAAGAAGAAAGCACGCTTCTACGCAGCAATCGCATTCGTAGCAACCAACGTAGCGCGAATCTCAACTCACGCCGTTCCACACGACGGGCGGTACCAGGCCGCCGAATATTATTAGCGCGCCTGCGTACCCGAGAACGTACGCCACGGCCTTCTTCGTCTCGATTTCGCTTGCAGCGGCCACGAGAGCGAACACCGCGATCATGACGGTCGTCGTCGCCATCCTGCTCGCGAATGTGGGCACGAGCGTCATGATCAAGAACGGCAGCAAGAGCGCGATGGCGGCCGAGGTGATGGCGAGCCAGCGGCGGAGAGCAGCGCGCCAGGGCGAGACGAGTTCGGGGGCGTATGGCAGGCGTGTGATGTGTTTTTCGAAAGCGGCGGCGGAGGGGTCTGAGGCGGTGCTTGATGGAGAGGAGGCGCCTTTGCGGGCTATCAGGCCGCCTTCTTCGAGGAGCTGGGCTTCGAGGGTGTCGGTTGTGGAGATGAGGAAGGGGTTGTTTGTTGTTGATGTGCGGAGGGAGGAGGTGGCATTGATGTAGTCCATGTCGCGTGTGATTTGGCCTGGATCGGGACAGTCAGTCGAGCAATCATTGCAGAGTGGAGTGGCAAGTCAGACTTACAGTATTCCTTCATGGTCTCGCCGACACCAATCTCCATCCACGCTCCCTTCTGGCCCAACGCATTGACTTGCGCCACGAGCTTCTGCTGCAGGACGTGTTGTTGCATGCGGAGAAGAGTGCTAAGATCCAATACACCGTGCTTGACGTCTTCGAAGTTCCACGGCCAGCGGGTGCTCTCGTCGATTTCGTAGAGCAAGTCCGACTTTCCAGCGTCAAACACCCTCTGGGCGAAGTTCGGTTCTGTTGAGATTCTGTCGAAAGGACCAGCGCGCTTGCCTGGCATGATGGTCGAGGTATAACTCGGCGCCATCGATTCCGCACGCCGGCCGGTGGTGGCGTTGGAACGGCGTTTTTCGCTGACAGGAGGCTTCTCCTGGGTTCGCCACGTCATGTTTGACGCACGACCTGAGGAAAATCGCTCTGGGTTCTTTTGGGGCACAGGAGCAGTATTGTGAACGGCATTGGGAGGGTGACTGGGCAGCGGTTTCATGCTTGCTGGGCTGCCTGGAATCCGAGGCATGGGGGGCGTAGAGATGGAACGAGCGGACACTGGTGAATCTCTGACTTGCTCAGACCTCCCTACCCTGGGCGGAGAGATGCTCTGTCGTTCGTTGGCCATAGTGGCGGAGCTGATCGAATTCTGCAGACTTAGGGATCGATGTGTGCGAACAGAAGCTGGCGAAGGAGCGGTGGCAGCTGGCGGCAGCGAGGGCGACTTGAAGCGACTGGCAGGAAACCCCTCAGCAGTAGTGGTGGTGTTGTCTGTTGTTCTTGGGGAGGCCATTTGGGAAAAAAAGGAAGGACTGGGCAAAAGAGTGTGGTGAGTTTGCGCAACAACGGTTTGGAAAGTCAGAATGGCTACAGGCCGTTCTAATCTCGCGCGGGGGATGGGCGCAGTTTTGCTCGTTTGTTGTTTATGTCTTGCACTTGTCGTCCAAGGTGACTCGAGCTAGATACATGCCAAATTAGCCTGACTTGGAAGTTGAGACATAGCAAGGAAACGGTCGACATGCAAGCATTCGAGCGCAGCGTGACGAACGTGAGTAACGCTGAACCGGTGCCGCTCACACCAGCTTCGGAGCGCAGTCGATGAGAGCAGTGCACTCTTTACCTGTCTATGTGAGTGTGCTGCAGTCTCCCTAACCCATCATTCAAGCTGCCACCGTTGACGTTGGAAAAAGCCGTTGGTAAATCGCCTTAGCAATCAATCGTGACGTCTGAAGCCAGCAAACCAGTGAACCAAGACACTTTGAAGTTGAAAAAGGAACGTGAACACCTTGACGACAAGCCGCTGGTTCATCATGGACAATGTTTCTCTGATTTACGCACGGCTTCGCCATCAGAAGTCTGTCATGCTGTACAGTCGAACAGACCATCGACACCGCCATTCCAGTTGCTGCAAGCCCTATGCGGTGCAATGCAGGGATACTAGGTATTCAAGCGTGTTTCCTAGCATGCGGATGCACAATATATGTGTCGACGTTGAAAGTGCACCTCATCATGCGCACCGTGTATAGAGAAATGCAATGCAGGCATGGATAATCATGTAACGGCGAGACGAGATGAGATGAGGTGGAGAGTCGGAAGAACGGGAGGTCAGCGGCCGTAATCATACGTATGTCTCGGATACAACCGCCAACGCAGATGTTTAACGTCCTCGATGACTTATATCTTTACAACAAGCAAGTCTGCCCACCCCTAGAGCGACGACAGCTACACTGCGTCCGTACCTGATACTAGTAATTACTGGAAGGAGTGGATTACTTACTTATCCGCATATAAGATTTGGGGGGAACTGGAAGTAGAACCAATTTTTGAACAGTAAACATTTTATTGAACAGTAAATAAAAGATATCATCATGATAAAGAAACATGCTACATGAGAACCTCTGTAAGCTTACAAAGGCTTGCCACCAATGAAGTCAGACCACCTCCTGACCTCAGCGGGAACGCCCTCAACCTTGGGCAGCTTGACGTTCATGCACTGAGCGAAGAGCACAGCAGTCTTGGGCTCCATGAAGAGCGGCACGCCAAAGTCGACAGCGTTGCGGCGCATAACATAGTCCTCGTCAACCATGCTGCTGGCACGACGCTTGGCCAAGTTGAAAGCGCCACGGATGTCGTACTTCTCGAAGACCTCACGGAGGGCACGCTTGTCCTGCTTGGGGAACTCAATGACCTCGACGCTGACGGTGCTGTCCTTGCTGGACTCCTCAAGGTGGCGCTTGACCTCGGGGTTGGCGGCGTAGAGCTTGTAGCCAAGAGGGTTCAAGAAATCGACGATCTTAGCGAGGTCACCGGTAGTGGTGTCACCACCGAAGAGGAGACCCTCACCAGGCTGGGGAAGACGGAAGTTCATTTGAGACTGGACACCGACCCAGTAGGCCTCGATGAGGTCCTTACCGAAAGTGGCCATCTCACCGGTGGAAGACATCTCGACGCCGAGGTAGGGGTCGGCGCCAGCAAGACGGGTCCAGGCAAACTGGGGAACCTTGACGGCCAGGTAGTCACGGTCGACCTTCATGAGATCAACGGGCTCAGGGACGTTGGTGTCAGTGATGGCACGAGTGGCAACATCAATGAAGTTGGTGCCGAGGACCTTAGAGGAGAAGGGGAAAGAGCGGGAAGCACGGAGGTTGCACTCGATGACCTTGAGGAGGCTCTCGCCACCTTCGGGGTTGTCGGCGTTGATGATTTGCATGTTGAAGGGACCGGTGATGTTCCAGGCCTCGGCGACCTTCTCAGCGATCACCTTGACACGCTCGACAGTGGCAGTAGGCAGGTTGGCGGGAGGAAGAACAAGCGAAGCATCGCCAGAGTGAACACCAGCGTTCTCAATGTGCTCACTGACTGCGTGGAGAAGGAGCTTGCCGTTATGCGCAACAGCATCGACATCGATTTCGCGAGCGCCCTCAATGAACTTGGTGATAACGACGGGGTGGTCGGGAGAGACGCTGGAGGCGGCAAGAAGCTTGTCCTTGAGCTCAGCCTCAGACCAGATAACAGTCATGGCAGCGCCGGAGAGAACGTAAGACGGGCGGACGAGGACAGGGTACTCAACAGAGTCGGCGAACTTCTTCGCGTCCTCGTAAGAGGTAAGCTCCTTCCAGGCAGGCTGGTCAACACCAATGGAGTCGAGGATGGAGGAGAACTTGTGCCTGTCCTCAGCCTTGTCGATGTCGAGAGGGTCGGTACCGAGGACCTTGGCCTTGCCAGTCTCCTGTAGCTTGAGGGCGATGTTCTGGGGAAGCTGGCCACCGACGGAGACAACAACACCAGATGAGTTCTCAAGCTCGTAGATGTCCATAACACGCTCGTAGCTAAGCTCTTCAAAGTAGAGACGGTCGGGGAAATCGTGGTCAGTGGAGGTGGTTTCCTGAAAGTTATAGTCAGCAACATGTCACGCAAATCATTAGGTATGTACACATCACGTACCGGGTTGTAGTTGATGACGACGGTCTTCTTGCCAAGCTCCTTCAAGCTGAGGGTAGCGTTCACAGCACACCAATCGAACTCGACGGAAGAGCCAATACGGTAGACACCAGATCCAAGAACGATGATTCCGTGGTCATCAAACTCAACATCGTGGCTAGAGGCGTTGTAGGTAGTGTAGAGGTAGTTGGTGTCGGCAGGGAACTCAGCAGCAAGGGTGTCGATTCTCTTGACCCAGGGCTTGATACCAAAGTTCTTACGGCGGGCGCGGACCTCGTCTTCAGTGCTGTTGACAGCGTTGGAGATTTGCTTGTCGGAGAAACCAAGCTTCTTGGCCTTGAGCATGAGCTCCTTCTTGACGCCGTAGAGAGATCCGATCTTCTCGAGTTCGTGGGTGCAGTCAACGATGTTCTGGATCTTGTAGAGGAACCACTTGTCGATCTTGCTCAAGTCGTGGACCTTGTCGACAGAGTAACCTTCGTGGAGCATAGCCTGGCCAACAGCGAGCCAGCGGCGGTCGGTGGGGTTCCGGAGCACGTCGTCGATGTCCTCGAAGTGATCACCTTGGAGACCAGCGAACTTGGGGTCAACCATGCGGATAGCCTTCTGGAAAGATTCTTCGAAAGTACGGCCGATGGCCATGACTTCACCAATGGACTTCATGGCAGAGCCAATGTGACGGTCGACGTTCTGGAACTTGCTCAAGTCCCAACGGGGCATCTTGGTAACAATGTAGTCAAGAGAGGGCTCGAAGTTGGCGGTGGTCGTGCGAGTGACGGCATTGGGCAGCTCAGGCAGAGTGTGTCCCAGACCAATCTTTGCAGCGGTGTAGGCGAGAGGGTAGCCGGTAGCCTTAGAAGCGAGAGCGGAAGAACGAGAGAGACGAGCGTTGACCTCAATGACACGGTAGTCGAGACCATCAGGCGCAAGAGCGTACTGAACGTTGCACTCTCCAACGACACCCAAGTGACGAATGATCTTGATAGCGGCAGTGCGGAGCATGTGGTACTCCTCATCACTGAAGGTCTGAGAAGGCGAGACGACGATACTGTCACCAGTGTGGACGCCGAGGGGATCGAAGTTCTCCATGTTGCAGACGGTAATGCAGTTATCAGCGGCATCGCGGACGACCTCGTATTCGGCCTCCTTCCAGCCCTTGAGCGACTTTTCGACGAGGATTTGCGGTGACAGAGTGAGAGAACGGGCAGACAGGTTGCGAAGCTCCTCGGCGTTGTCGGCGAAACCACTACCGAGACCTCCAAGAGCATAAGCAGCGCGGACGATGATGGGGTAACCGACGGACTCGGCGGCAGCAAGCGCTTCGTCGACGGTGTTGACAGCGATAGACTCGGCAATGGGGATGTCAATCTCCTTGAGAGCCTGAGCGAAGAGGTCACGGTCCTCGCTGACCTCGAGTGTCCTGATGCTAGTTCCCAAAACCTTGACGTTGTAGCGGTCGAAGATGCCCATCTTGTTCATTTGAACACCCAAGTTCAATGCAGTCTGGCCACCGAACGACAGGAAAATGCCGTCGGGGCGCTCCTTCTCGATAACATAGGTGACGTATTCGGGGGTGACCGGGAGGTAGTAGACTTCGTCCGCGAGGACGTGAGCAGTCTGGATAGTAGCGATGTTGGGGTTGATAAGGACGGACTGGACGCCAGCTTCTTTCAAAGCCTTGAGCGCCTGAGAACCAGAGTAATCAAACTCTCCGGCCTGTCCAATGGAGAGACCGCCAGAGCCAATGACGAGAACCTTCTTCACATCAACGAGGTTCTGGGCACCAGCAATGGCACCGCTCTCAAGGTATGCCTTCGCATTGGGAGCGGTCTCGGTCTGGTTGGCACACTGCCTGGCAGACCTGGTGAAGCTTCTGATGTTGTTGGGAGTAGCCTTGGTCTGCCTCTGCTGCCTGACGCATCGCGGGGCTTGGGAGCCAAAAGTGCGGCGGGCAATGCGAGGAGCTGTCTGGCGAGCCTGGTGGAACAACTCCTGCTGCAGCTGGCGGGCCAGCTTGCCGCTAAGAGCCATGGTTGTGTTTTGCTAAGTGTAGTAGTGATCGGATTGTGGTGCGGGCAGAACGGTAGTTAGTTGACCTGGGCCTTCCACAGGTGGTCCGAGATGTAGTCTGCACGGCGCGTACATGGTCAGCCCAATGCTCGACTCGGGGCTCGCAAGCTCCTTCCTCACACGCACACACACACACCTGGGGAGCAGACTAGTCCATACCTTGAGAAGTGGTTTTTGTGGGCGCAAAAGTCATGAAGCCCAATGTGTGCCCTGTCGGAGCCAGTACTGCACAATGTGTGATGATGGTCAGGTCAGGTCAGGATGGATGGGAGCAAGTGACTGGGAAGTTATCAAGTTTTTCGTCTGTGCGCTTTGGCGGTCTCGGAAGCTCCATGCTTCTATCTGTGCTTTCGTGACTCTCTCTTATCAATGCCTTACCCGAATAAACGCCATTGACGCCCGCGCCGGCCGCGCGGTGACTATGACTGTTACTAACTGTGCCCCATGCGCCAGCGACGTGGCTTGCAGTGTGCAGCATCTTTAGTGCAGATCCCTTGCGTGCGGTGTGATTTGGACAAAACTGATTTCTTTACCCGGTATCGGCGTAGCCATTGAGGTTTGGCTTGGAGTGACCGCACTTTTCATTGCACGCATGACACATCAGCTTCTTCATAGCGATTGACGATCACTCAATGGACTCTCACGCTGCTGATTTGCAGTGTTCACCACGCTCAGAAAAAGGGAAATCATGCATCTTTATTATTGTTATTGACATACTTGTTATACATGCCAAGCAATATCTTCGTGCAGCGACAGCAAAGCAATTGACGAGAATAGAAGAAGCTCCACGGAACAAAAGTGCGCTGCATGTGTGGAGACAATCATATTACATGCGTACATACATATATATGTATAGTTTGATCCTTCGACTGGTGAAAAGTATGGCGAACAATCCTATACGATCCTGAAGTCTCATGAGAGAACGGTGTGCTGTTGGAATACTGACAGGACACCACAAGCGTCTCAGCTGTTCGCGGACCACAGACGGCCTCAAGGTACCACTAAAGAATACTACGACCTTGTCCTTGAGATGAATACCATATTCCATGCGCAGACTTACGATTACAGGATAATTTACTCCTACCATTCGAAGGATGCATATTATTATATGTACGTGCATGCATCAATTCGATGTAGGGTTGGGGTTAGGGCTGGTCGACCATCATCCATGTCTCACGTGTACATGGATGTCTTCGTGCTCATTGTCGATGAGAACGTACATATATTGCTTTTGCATGCCCTTCTCATAGTTTGACTGCCGAAATGGGCCAGCTGCGATGTGCGGATGATAGAGTTTGCAGCAGGATAGCGGATGCGTTTGCTAACCGATATGTATATGTGGTGATCCGGCACTGCCAACAATTGTGTACAGGCACACGACTACGTGGCATCTCATCCTTACATACCGACACTCAGGGTGGAACGGGGCCTATCCTGCTGATATAAGGGTCCTGGAGACGGAAGACTCTCTCCCATTCCCACAATCGCGGCGGTGTCTCCCTGAAAATCCGACTCATCTCTGGCAGAGTGATGATTTTGACCAGATCCATATATTCCAAGTCCTAAGGTGCTCTCTCGGGGTACCGTAAGCATTGTGTCAGGCTCTCAAAATGGAATGATGAGCCTTTTATGTTGACAGCCACATCGGTTTGGCTACTAGAAGGTTGTTGCCAATCCTTAGCGAACGCCATTTGTTTTGCTGAAAAGGGCGCGTACGCAAGCATGAAGCTGTCTGTCGATACCTCGGGATCTTCGTCCATCTTCAAACGACGCCCGATATCTTGTGGCCGCACGATGTTCAGTAGTCCCGCCAGTGCTTGTAGGTCAAGCTCATCGCTACAAACATCCTCGCGCGCATCGGTCAAAAGCATCGAGTTCCAGATCGTGTCCTCGGTCACACTGGAGCGGAGCGTCTCATCGCCATACCATTTCGCGAGGAGGTCTGGCCATAAGCTCTCCCAGCCCCAGGGCTCAGAGTATCGATTCTCAGCGATGACGTCTTTGTGAATCTGCGCAGTCGTCGCTTGCCTGTCGTCGAAATCGATCCACGTGCACTTTCCTTCTCCTTCTACTAATTTCTGATGTTCGAACACCACGAGCATGCGAGCGGCGCGATGCAAGCAGGGCCTTACGCATCGTCTCGCAAAACCGCATTGTAGGTCGATGCCGCTGTAGATCGCCAAACCTTGGTCTAATAGACCGCGCTCGGTTTCTGGTTCCCCGGACCAGTTGCGAGGCCGTTCCACCCTAACATCGTTGATATTCCCAGCATGAACAGTCAATCTCCTGACCTGCCTCACCATCTTGCCTCCAAACAATCTCACGAACCGCTCCCACTCATCCTCAAGCTTAAACTCCTCATCGGCCTGCAGGATATACCTCAACGGAAGCACAAAATCGCTCGTGCTGAAGAAGTGGCCCAAAGATTCGTATCTCAGCTGGCGACACACTCTCGGGAGATGGCTACCAGTATAAGTCCAGAGTCCTCCAGCTTTCGGATTGCTCAAGTGTGATCGCAGAGGATGGTGGCGGCCACAGAGGCATATCACTGCTTCGGTGTGGTCGGACCATAGGTAGCTGTAGATCATGTTGCGGAGCTCGCCTGATAGGCGGGACAGAGGGGAGTTTTCCATGGTTGAAAGTGGATGAAGGAAAGGAATGGGAGTCAGATAACTTATCGAAAGAAACGTTCAGACATATATCAGTCGTTCATTTGTGACAGCTCGCATCGGTGGTCGTACAGAGACGGCAAGGGATGTGGGGCGAGGCGCGTCAAGAACCAATGGTGGGACATATCGTAGATCAAAGACGGCTTAAACGTGTCAGCGGCATCACGAGCAAGGAGGCACAGCCGTAGACCTGCAAGTATTCTGGGAAACGAGGATTCAGAAAGCATGATGGAAGATCACCTGGCCGGAAAAAGGGAAGGCTATTTTGTGAATGAAGTACGCCTAAAATCTATCCAGACCCCAATGCATAGTACGTATACCTTCGCACCTATTCACGATGCTACTCAACTCCCATAGCAATACAGCCTCATAACCATAAGCAAAAGCCGAATCCCATAACCCAAAAGCCCCTCATCTAGTTGACCTTGGAAATCTTGCAGCTCCAACCACTCTCTTGGCTGAGCAAGGGCAAGCTGGCACCCAGGCACCATCCAAGCTCGTTGCCCTTGATCTTCTTAGCGATCTTAACCTCACGGTCAATGGGCATCTCATAACCAGTGTGAAGAAGAGCGAGCATGAAGTTCAGGTCGAGGCAAGTGTCAGGGCGGCCGTTCAGCTCCTCCAAAGCACCAGGCACGCTCTCGAAGACCTTCCACGCGTCGCCGCCAGCGCATACACGCGAGGTGAGATCGTGCAGCTCACGCAGAGTGAAGGACTCGGGCATACCGAGAGGCTGGGTGCGGTCGTAGAAGTAAGAGAAAAGGTAGACGTCTTCACGTGCGAAAGTCTTCTCGAGGCTGGGCTGGTGAACGCCATTGAAGGCGCAAGGTGCGAGCTTGCAAGTGGATTCCTTCTTGAGAGTCTTCTCGGCGAGAGCACGGCAGTTGGCAGGAGCGGCAACAGAAGTGGTGGCTGGACCGGTCATGTTTACAGTGACTTTGTTGCCGAGCGGGTGGTTCTCCTCGAGTTGAACTTCGACTGACTTGCTGGAGCCGGGAGCCAGGCAGGGGTTGGAAATAGGCTTAGACAACCATGCCTTGCTCTCGGGGCTGTTCTCGTACATGCCCTCAACAACCACGCGGTGGAGGTTATTACGGGCCTCCATCAGACCGTAACCAAGGTAGGAGTGCTGGTAAAGGGTGAAGTCGCGACCGCCAAATGAGAGCGCGTACTTGTGGTCGCCCTCGGCCATTTGCTCTGGAATGCCTCCATTCTTGGCCTCAGGGAAAGTAGGCTGGAAAACGATCTGCGTGCTGCCACCTCCAAGATCAAAGACAGCAGCAGTAGGAGTCTTATCAGGGCCACCGATCTTGCCGAGCAGGTAGTTGGTGGTGATCCAGGCATAAACACCCTCATCTTTGCCGTCCATGACCTCCACACCACCCTTTGCGTCGCTGACAAGAGGGAAGGGGTACTGAGTCTCAAGCCTCTCCCTGACAGCCTTGAGAATCGCCTCGCTCTTCTCAGTACCCAACTTTCTCAGTCCAGCAGTAGCCTTGACAGCAATTGGTGTGCATCCCTTGAGTTTGTCCGGAACCTTCTCCATGGCGACATCCAAGAGGACGTCCAAGCTCTTCGCGGCGCCCTCGGCGTCGTCACCGTAGCTGCTCAATCCACTGCCACCCTCCTTCTTCGCAGTCATCTTGAAGTCCTCATTCTCCAGCTCGGGTGTAGGACCGCAGTTGTTGAAACGGTAGACGTGGATTCTGCTACCGGTGCTGCCGGCATCGACCATGAGCGCATATTGAATCAGAGGCTTGTTCTTGTCGTAGCTGCGAGTGCAGCGCGCTGTGCCGGTGCTCGAGTCGCTTGCGACATCACCGCCAGGGAACTTGCCTACAACTGGAGGCGTGTAACCGCTCTCGGCGCCGCTAGGAACAATGTAGTAGAGGACCAGAAGGACGAAGGCGACAATGCCGGCGGTCTTCAAGTACCGCGAGCGCTGACCCTGATTCATCCAGGCGTTCTTGACTTTCTCGCTCATGGATTCGTTGGGGATGCGCTTGTCCTTGAGCGTTGTGCTGCGCGCGTCGGTGGTCTCACGCTTGGGCAGAACAGTAGAGCTGCTCCGGCGGCGGGGCGATGAGAAGGAGACGTACTGCCAGGCGGATGGGCGCTGCTGGAGGTCGGGAGAGCCGTTGGACATAAACCGGACACCCTGGCTTTGCTGGAATTGAGGCGTGTGCACGTTATATGCACGCTGCAAGGGGTTGTTTTAGTCGCTCAGAGACGTCTGATTGACCAGAAGTGGAGAGAATGACAGTTGGTAAAACAAAAGTCAAAAAGTGTTTGCGGAAGGGTGAGATCAACAACGCATCTATTTTATCCTTGGTAGCAGTACGTACCCCTTCGCTTTCCCCAGCAGAACCCTGAGCGAGCGACTCGACTAGTGCCTGCGCCTCAGCCCTACGCCACCGCACGCAACAACATGAATTCACCCTCCGTCTCCTCTCCTTCATCAACAGTCAATCAGACCCATGGCCTACATGTCTATACTTGGGATCTCCACAAGTCTGGAACATGTTCAAAAATCTAAGCAAGGGTAAATTACATTGAGATCACCTAGACTGGTCATTCTCGGGCACGACTGTTAGCCTTGCCAAAACCATTGTTTACACACTGCCAGGATTGATCAACATCGTTTCGCTGCTATTGGACCCAAACACTGTGATCAATCGCCCTTGTCGAGTGCAGCTTGAAGTTGCCGCTCGATGTTCTTTTCGCGATTTCTACCAGTGGCCACGGCGACGATTGCTCCGACACAGAAGAAGCCGTTGAAAAGCACAGCATAGACTGCGCCGATCATAACTCCTTCCCGGACCAGATGATTGGCACCGGCGATGGCAAAGCCTATAGCGATGAACTCGAGGCAGAATGCAATGGCGAGTGTGACGACTGTAGGAGGAGAGTGTTAGCTGACATTTATCACCACATATGCTTTCTCACACAAGGCAATACTAATAAGCACCGAATCTGTACCAGAAACCTCTGCTCCTCTCTCTGTGCAATGCCAGGTGCACCTCGCGATACACGATCCAGTCATCCTCCTTGCCGAAGATCTCAAAGTACATGGCAGGTGAATAGCTGCGGAGCTCTTGTCCAGTGCCCTTGGTCCAGAGTGCTGCTAGGCGGCGCGCTCTATCTGTCGACATGTGTCTCGAATCTGTCAGAAGGTAGGACAAGAAGTCCGAAACCTCCATGGGTGACGCTTTTGCACGCGGAAGCAGATCAGGCAGGGCTTCGGTGTACTGTACCTCTGCATAGAGTGGGAGTCCTTCCTCAAGCTCGGAAAGTGAATTCTTGCGCGAAGAGGCGCCTTGTTGTGCGGTGGCAGTCATTTCTGTGCTGTTATCCAGGAGTATGGTGAATCAAGGAGACAAAAAGAAGGAAACACTGGATCATTTATGAGATACACATGTTTATTGCTGCGCATGGCTGTGCAATATTTGGCTTTGCCCCGAGGATACTTAGCGCGTTGCTCGCGAACCGCGTCCGGTAGGTCATTTTCCTTTGGTCAGCATGTCAGCATATATCATCCGAATTTCGACTGTTGAATTTACTCTCAAAGGCAATCCGATCACACGACGTGCACCAGCCTTTTCCGCTCTATCTGACTGGCCACTCTCTGAGCCAGGACTACCTCGAAAGCCATTTTTTTTGCCGATTATGCTTGCGCATACCGATATGTGTTCGCGATTTGTGGCGCAGTTTCAACACAGCATACATGGACAATACAAAAACTCACCTTCAAGGCCTATGTTACGCGCCAACTTATGAGCAATCCCCTGGAAACAGCTGAGACTACAGGTGCCATCAAAGAGTATCCTAAATTCTCTGCACCGATTCATCGTCTATGGAAGCTTCAAGAGTCGGTCAACCCCTCCTCTTCACCTCAAGATACCGTAGCGAGGTCTGACCCGTCTGGGTGCGGCATACCAGCCGCGATCGACTCGAACTTAAAGATGCTGTTCCTTTCCGCATTCCAATTGGCATAGCTACCAGTGTGCCTGACATTTCGTGTGGAATACTCTATCTGGTTGTTCGCATCATCAACCCATCGTTCGATGATATTGTTGTTCCACTGATCGCCGCTGATCCGTGTGCACTCGGACCTCTGCTCTATGTCAAATACACTGCTGCAAGATTCTCCTGAAGTTTCATTAGATGTATGCGTTGCACCAGAGTGCCCGTACAGGCCAATAATGAGAAAAGTGGTGTGAAGGTGTCGTCGACAGCCTGTAAGTTGTCCAACGCGATTTCGTGGAGAGTTGGCTGGTGGTTTCGAACAAAGGTGACTAGATCACTGGTATGAAGGCTAAGACCGCCGAGGTGAAAGGTACGCAAGCACTCGAAAGGATCAGCTAGGGCAAGCTGGTGCATGTATAGCTGACGCGCTCGCCATTGCGCCTCTCCCGTGATATGCGGTCATGTGCCTCCGCTAGGTTCACGGCCCCGAGCCTGCATTCCCGGATAGCGCCTTGCGAGACACATCAAGTCCTCGTCTGGAAGTAATCTACACCAGAGGATGCGTAGATCCTCAAGTTGCGGGCATAGACTTTGCATTTGCACCAGGTGGCCGATGTGCCGAGCATCAGCTTCTAGCTCTTGGTCATGCATCTTATCCTGACATGCGGCATCATTCGCAGAGTTTGAATCGGAGACGTCAGCATCTGGTTTTACTCCTCTATCCGAGACATCTAGTGACAATGCCTGCAACTCTCTGAACGGACTCCAGGCTTGATCTGACTTCACCCAGTCGATCTGACTGAAAGTGTCGTGAGGATTCTTCGTCGATCTTGGCTGTGATGGTAGCCATGGTTCTTTGAATATACACCGTATTTGTTACAGGTAGCTATGATACAAATCCACATACAACAGAGAGGAAACAGGTTTGGCCGTCAAGGCGTTATTCTTACATTCGCGGGACACCCAATCATGCTGTACAAAAAGGACGTGCCGAAACGCAATATATCAAAAAATTCAATGCCCAGAAATCCAGTTCGCCCGAGCGTCCAAGCCATTCGGCAATTTGCCCTTCATCAGACCAATATTGATTGCCGTGTTGCCAGCGATCGGACGTCCAGATGGCATGTCGTCGTATCCGGCGAAAGTGGGATACTTCAAGAAAAGATTTTCTTGGGCGTCCCAGTCCATGGGGTGTTCCGTGGGCAGCGAGCGAGAGTTAGTGTAGTGCCTCTGTGTCTGCCTCTGCACCGGAACTGCAGAGGACTTGACAGTTCGCTTTCGAGGAGCGCGAGGCTGTGAAGATTTGTTGGAGGGCGTTTTTGGTGTCGAGGTGGAAGGCTTTTCGGGTTGTTTGAGCATTTTGATGATCTTGTTGAATTCGGCTGTCTCGGATGAGATCTGGGCTCGCAAGTAGTCTGGCGATCGAGGTGTTGTCAAAGTTTCCATCACAGGCGTGCGGGGTGTGTATTCCCAGCGATCTGGCTGCGGAGGATCAACAGGCTCGATTGCCGGGTCCAGGAAGGCGTCTTGACCTCTGGCCAGGAGCTGAACAATGTCGATGCTCTCCCCCGGTGGGATTACGTTGGGGTTCGAAGGTGTGATGCAGTCCATATCGACTTCCTTGCGGAGCACATGATCGATGTCAACAGCTGAAAAGTAGGCGCACGACTGTGGTAAGTCGTCGATACCCATCTGCTGACTGAACATGGCTCGAGTCCAGACGTTGGCCACCTGGAGAGCCATAGCGGTGCGATACTTATCTTCATTCTTGGACAGGTATCGGATTTCGTCGTGTACAGTCAGGGCCAAACGAGCCTGGATGTTGTAACGACGACAGAGGTACTCCATGCTGACGATAAGCAGATGAAGGTAGTCCACACCACTAGACTGAATAGCCCAGTTGATGCGGCTGGTCATGAAGCCACCGGCATTGATGTAACGACGCATTAATGCCTCAGTGATTCCAGCACCAAGTACTGGCGTGCGAGGCTTCTCTTCTTCTGCGAAGTCTTCAAGCTTATTGAAGACAAGAGACTCTGTACCACCAGTCCAGAACTTGCGATCACGAAGAACCTTCGCACCACGCTTCTTACCCTTCGTGTTAAGGTAGAGGTTCTCGGCGATACGTTTGGCATCTTCCTCCCTCAGCGAAGGGTTGAATCTGCGAAGCAAGCTTTGCGCGAAAGTCAGACCCGCGCCGTAAATGCGACCGTAGTTGAAGACCTTGGCATCGTTCCGGCTGATACCCAGAATCGAAGCAGTACGGGAATGCAAGTCTGTGCCAGCTGCCTTGGTACCTTCAAGCGTCATGAAACCGATCGCATTGCCACCATGAATCTTAAAGCTCGCATCGCCGACAAGAGACGCTATCCAGAGTTCTTGGCTGTCCACATCTGCACCCACGAAAGAGTAGCCTGGTGGTGCAGTGACCATACTCTTCAGCTCGGAGCCGACTCGATTCGACTTTGCGTTGGCAGCTGTCAGCCATGTGTTCTCCACCGCACGTCGGGTGATAGTGCCCATGGGAATAACCTGTGGCAGAATGAAGCCCTGCTCGTCTTCAAGATCGGTCGCACCCGGGCGCTCGGCGTTGTAGACAACCATTTGGTGCATGATTCTGTCGCGTGCACTGATCCAGTAGCTGCAACTTGCGTTCATTTTCAGGGCCTCCTTTGCGTAGGCGAATTCAGACGACAATGTGCCCTGCTCGAAGAAGGCGAGGTATCCCTTTGCCAATGGGCTGGTACATCGAGCGCTTGGCCCGTCCTTGTGTGGAAGCTTGAAGTATGCGTTGGCCATATCGTACTTGAGCTTCGAACCGTCTTCTTCTTCATCCATGTCACATCTCGTCATTGCTTGGTCTTCATACTTCTTAACATCCACATTAGAGACTTTGAAAGTCCAGCCAAACTTATCGCTCCATACCAAAGGATGATCATCCCATGCAAGGCGCAAAAGTAGAGGAGCTACCCGTGTACGAACAGAAAGGTTGATGGGGCCATCAGCTTGTGGAAACAAGTCTTTGTACCACTTCGGCATGCCTGGCATCTTCTGCCGCGCGGCCGGTCGAGGTGGCACTTTCTTAGTGCCTTTGGTCATACGGATTTCCTGTCCCGACCAGTCCAGCTGACTGAGCCAAGGGTCATTCTCGAACATCTCTGGCTTTGTGCGAAGCTCAAGAGCTCTCTCTGCCAAATCGACGAGACGCTCTTGGACGCCAGACGATAGCCTCTCGTAAGTCGCCTCCGCGTTAGCAATATACGCTTTCCAGCCTTGGTTGACAGGCAGGATTTCCGCCGACATGTGGCGCAACGCTGCGAACGACACAGGGTGCGGGCAGGTCTCGAGGAAATGTGGTAGTACTTTCTTGTAGACGCGATGCGTGATGTCGACATCGGCAGCGCAGTAGTCCAACAGCTCGTCTAGCCTTGCAACGACTCCTTCGCGGTCCAACTCTCCAAACCACTCTCTCTTTGCCTTGTCAATGGTAATGCCGCAGTGGAACTTGGCGACATCGCGAAGACTGTTGACAGAGCTGCGTCCAACCCACAAGTCCTCTTCCTGATCCATAGATTCGCCTGAGTCGAGAAGAGAAGACAGCTCGGCTGCGTTGTCGTCGTTTGCGATTTGATCTCGCACTTCGCGCGCCTTGCGGTGCTTGACCCAAGTAGGGCGCTGCCGACTGCACATGCCATTCGCTGCGACATGGAGACTCATAGTGTCCATGAAGTAATTCCTCGACTGATCCATGCTATATTCTTCGTAGATCCTAGCCCTGTCGTATCCGATATTGTGTCCAACGATAACTCTTGGCTTGGTGATATCTCCAAGTGGTATCAGATGCCTGTCATTCTCGCTCTCTCCCAGCAGCCAAGGCGACAGCCACGCATACCAGTGTGTTCCGGATACCGCGCAAGCCATGGCCGGAAAATTGGTCTCGTGCCACATGACCTCCGTATCGAATGTCAAGGTCTCCTCATCCGGCGCCTCCACAGCCTCCCAAGATCCATCTTCATTGTACTTCGTCCAGCCACTGCGCTGCTGCCATGATCTCGGTCTCGGTGGAGGAGAAGCTCGCGCATACTTCTTAGCGAGCGTCAAGTAAGGTTCGGCGCTGTCCATGCCCAAACGATAGAAATGCTCGTCTAGCGAGGTGCCTTGGAGCTCCGGTAGATCGAAGCCAATTGGCTCGCTGTTGTCGCTCGTCTTTCCCAGTAGGTCATGTCGCTTCAAGTGGTCTTTCGACAAGGCGACGAGTTCCGGGTCGGCGACGAATGGCTGTCGGTCGGGCGATGGTGGGAATAGCTGGGGGTATACATGAGACGAGACCTGCTGCACGCCGATCTCATTGTGCCTTGCTTTCGATGGAATCTGTAGGGAACGCGATGGCTGTTCTGATTGTTCGGCCTCAGCTGCGGCCGCAGCAGTGGCATAGCATCTTTGCGCATGAATCCATTTAGGGGCGGGCGGCGACAGGCGTAGGAGAGAGGTTTGCTGCGTGCGCTCGAGCGCGTTTACCACCTGCCGATGGCATTTTGATCGCATTGTCGAGTATATCACGATCTGGTCATCATCGTCTCTTCAGTGGACGCTTTACAGATTATGCTATCTCTAGTCGAGAAGCAACTGTTCGCGTCATCATTAGAGGAGGAGACCCGCGGCGTTGGAAGTTCGATGGACCCCTGTTTATTACATAAAGCTTACTGCAAGATGAGACATGTTGTCTCATTGGTAGTTGGGTGGCATAACCATTACCGTTGATTAACCAAGATAGTCAATGGACCAGGGGATCTGGATTAAAACAGAAGTGGCGCAACATACAGTGTCTTTGTCCGCATTGGCCAAAAGCTCGTCTGGTGCTATACTGACAACGACATGGTAGCTTTGCTTACATCAGGATCAGGAGATGAGGTTATGCATTGAACAAAAGTAGTCATGTCTTTCATTGATCGCGGTCTGCTATCACGGGGTATCCAATTCATCTAAGCATCTCATTCCTTCGCGTCCGGCTTCTCCGCCACTTGAGGAGGCGTGACGACACCATCAGCAGTCTCGCCCTCCATCACCTCCGGCTTGCCTCTCCTTCCTCCCTTGCCCGTCATATCCGCAACAACACTCTTGATAGTGTGCGAGATGGTCCTTCTGCTCTGCCAGAGTGGCAAGAAGACGACCACACCCGTGGAGAAGAATAGCCACAGGATGCCCACGACGATCCAGCCTGTGAAGAAGCCCTTGCTAAAGATGTACCCGGTGCCGAACAGAGGCATGGGCCACAAGATGATGAAGCATAGAGACAGCGTGACGCAGAGTATGCGTGCGATCTTAGCAGCGCGGTCGAGCTGACTGCGCTCTTCTACTTGCGATACAGTAGCCTGCAAAGAGGCTCCGTTGGCAGCCATCTGTTCGGGGTCTAGCATTGCAGAGCTAGCGACGATGTCGGAATCATCGCCTTTGCTGATAGTGGCCATCGAAATCCAATCATATCTCTGCGGCTTGAAAGGCGGCACATACGTGAGTAGTGGGATGAAGATCAGTGGCGAGCAAAGAGCAACGACATTGCCAACAAGCATGGGTGTGTTTGCTCCAGTGGACTCGATGGAGATCTCGCCGGCAGTGGCATAAGTAGTACCTAGCCAAGCAGCCATAGAACAACAGAACCCGAGGATGGGGGAGAAGGTCGCGGCAGCCCAGGACTACAAAAGGTCAGTACTGCAATAGAATGGCAGAAGCGGGATTGATGCCTTACTTGTTGGGCCCAGATCATAGTCATCGCCGCCGGAGCGACTGCAGAGGAGATAATGACACCCATGAGCAGATACAGGTATCCCATGCCGACACCAATGTAGTAGAGCATGGTGGAGAACCCTCCCATGAAGAGCGCGAACGCGGTCATAGAGATGTAGTTGACACGCATGAGCTGCTTCCCTGTCGCTCTCGGGTTGATATAAGTCTTGTAGATGTCGTACGCCGAAATGGAAGATACCGAGATGAGCTCAGATGAGTAAGTGCTCATAATGGCCATGTACTGTAGGTATGTCAGTTTTGAGATCTGCGTAATCAGATTTTGATCAAGACACTTACCGCCAGCATGATAGTGGCCACAGCGCCACCTTTACCCATCATCGCAACAGCAACATTAGGCAGCACCAATCCGGCAGTCACATCTGCATCAGCCATGCGCTCAGGATAAGTGGGCCAGACATCGTAACCCTCGAGAGCCAACCCAGCAAGTCCCATGCAAGTCGCCGTGACCCAAGGCACTGCGAACCAACTCAAGCCACCCATGACATAGCCTGGAAGAGCGTGAACAGGAGAGGTAGCAATTGCCTTGTTGTAGTAGCTATTGTCCAGAAAGACGGTGCCAAAATTGCCGATCAGATTGATGACGAAGAATTCACCGCCACCCTGAGAGCGCATCGTGAGGTAGCTTCCTCCAGCGTTGCCTGCCAGAGGACGCTCAGTTGCCAGATTGGTGAGAATCTCCCATAGCTGACCAGGTGAGCCAAGAATGCTGTTCGAGGCGTAGGTCGTGAACGCGAAGGCGAAAATTATGATCAAGAAGACGAGCGTGTTGATATAATCAGTGATGAATGTCGCCTTGATGCCTCCGTGGAGTGTGTAGATGACCACTCCGATGGGAAACAGGAATACCGTGGCTGCCGTTGGGGCGCCCGTGAGGAATTCGATTACCCCAGCGCCGCCAGTGAGCAGCATTGCAGTTACAAGGATATTGGTGAAACAAGAGAAGACGATGAACACGCCGTGTGTGATGGGTCCATATCTTGCCTTCACGACTTCAAGGAACGTGTGAGCATTGGGAGCTCGTCTCTTCAGCTCAATTGCAAGCGTAGCGAAGAGAATGATTTGGACACAAGCACCTCCAGCGTACCACAATGCACCTGAGATTCCGTACCTGTGAAGTTGTTATTAGCCATAGCTCGAAGACCCACTGGAACATACCATTGTCCCTTACCGATACGTCACCGTAGTGCTCTGCAGCAGTGTCGCAGCCCACGTCCACGTCGACACAACAGACGATGCGACCAGGCCTGACTTGAGAGACCGACCAGCCGTTGTGAACTCTTCAGAGGTCTGTAGCTCATAGTTGTAACGCTTCAGACTCCATGTAATCCCCAGCATAAGCAAGGCGAACAAGAAGCCAATACCAATGGTGAGGCCATATCTAGCGTTGTCCTATTAGCCACAGCCCCAATTGTGTCCAAAGCAGTCGTGATGGCTCACCCAACGCCAACAGGCAGGATCGCTTCGCTGGAAGCCATGGTAGACTTGGCACAAAATTAGCTAGATGTAGTGGAATCCACATGGCCATGACGATGAGGCCAGAGCCCATATATATGATCGTTCGCAACAGACACAAGACTCTACGCACGCCTCTTGGAACGTGACAAGCGATCGTCGCCGACTACATTTCGCCGAATTGTAGCATCCGCGGATTACAGAAGATGAATGCTGTAAGATTTTCTGGCTGAAGAGCATTCGCCATTGGCCGCGTCTGGCATTCTGGATAACGAAACCGGAGATGCCAAGTTGATAAGGTCGCACTGGTCCAGTGTGAAGGATTTACACGCGACAGAACTGGGATCAGTGGGCACTAGCATGCTTGGTATCCAGCGCGGTAACGGCGAGAAGAAAGTACGCGGCTTGGTGGGTGTATGATGCATTCGTTTAGAGTGCAGAAGCCAAGTGATAAGGTTCTTGGTCGATAGCAAACGTAAGTGCGTTTGCGCGATCCACTCGTTGCCGATCATCCGGAGCGATTACTCGACGCTTCGACAAATTTATTGTGATATATCAAACGAGAAAATAGGACTTGCGCCGTTTGGCCTACTGCTGCCGTCGTATTGCAAAAATCCGTGTATCGTGTTGTGGGTTGTAAGAAGATGGCACACAAGATTCTTGCGCCGGGACCAGACACGGAAAAGTGGGCAAGATTGAACGACATCAAATCTGATGACCCTACATACCCTTTCTCATCGACCACATTCACACAAGCTAGCTTACACTCTGACAGGTTGTCATCGGGCTATCTCTTTGAATTCATCCTCCCCCACCAATAGCGGACTGTGCGAATGTACACTTACTACAGACTGACATCCACAATCTAATTTACCACGCTTTGTCTTCGTTGTACCATGGAAGAGTGCTACTGCCCAAGTAAGGTGGATACATAAAGAGAACTCAGATCCATTCGACAATGCCAGCCACCACTCCCAGGCTACTTCTCTCGACCAACATCAGCAAAATCATACCTCACTAATTGGTAGTATAGACTAGCCCACTCCCACAATGAAGCATCAAAAGGTCGAAAATGCCTGCTCAAGCCGCAAATCCAACACTCGTAATAGCATCAACTCCTTCACCTCTTAAAAAACCATGTCAACCAGCTCCATTCACCAGAGAAAATCCACGTCACAAACATGCCTTGAATCTCATCGCTGACGAAACCCTGTTGCTATGCGCGTGATCACCCTGACTCCAAGCAGCAAACACATGAGCAACCGCAATAGGCAGCTACGTCGATCCACGTAGTTGCTCCCACTCGATTCTCCTCACATCGCGCTCCACCACCAAGCCACCTCGCCAACAATGTCGAACCCAAACGGCCAACCGACCGACCTGAGAGGCATGGTCAGGACCAAGAGGAGAAGCAACAACAGGCACACCACCTTCTCGGCAAGGGAGAGGCCGCCGACAGGTCTCCGCAACTTCCAGCAGCCTTTCACATTCACTCCGCCCGCAGAACAGCCCGTTCCTCAGACCAAAACAGTCCAGCCTCACACTCCTGAAACCGTCAACCACAACTCGCCAGGAGCGTCTCACCCGCTCCTTCAACAAGCCGCCACACCAAGCACTTCTAGCAGCAACGTCGCCCTCCCTATCTTCAATCACAACCGACCGACCAACAACCCCGACGCATCCACCGCCGCCTCGGGGCCCACGCCCCAGCAAAACGTCGGACTAAAGCACCATCCCGAACCACAGCAAACCCCTCCACCTCAGCCAAAACTCCGCCCCCAAAGCCCCGCCGCAAGCATCGCCTCAGCCAACCTCAAAGACATCGATCTCCGCTCGCCCAGCGACGACCCCGACTACGACTTCATCGACGCCTCCGAAGCGACGCACTCGGCTCGCAACGCCCAGCCTGATCGCGCGGAGAAGTACCCCGATGCGAAAGCGGGCGGCGCTGGCGAGGAGGCGAGGAAGGGGAAGCCGCGTGGGTGGTTTTCGTTTCTCAAGTGAGGTTTGAAACGCGCGCGCGCGCGCACTTTGCGGAATCGCATCGAAGGGAAGCTTTGGTTGGTTATCTGGAACCGTAAAGGCTGCGCAGCTGGAAAGGGTTCTTCAGAGGCATGCCATACTGATAGCGCTCAGGCCTTGGCCTTGGAAGGTACATGTGCGTGACTGCTGAGCGAGCTGCGCGAGCAGGGGATGCTGTCAATCAATGCGAGAGTGACTGGAAGTCATTTTTCTTTCTTCTTTTCGACACCTTGCGCGAGATTTCCGGAGCATGCGACTTGTAGCGCTGCGACTCTATAGATGATGAGAATTTGCTTTTTTCCCCCTTTCTTTACCTTTTTCTTTTCTTTTTTCAACGGACTCGCCGGAGGACTTACCGTGTATTGTTCAAGACATCTAGACGGCTTGAGTGGTATCTCAAACATACAACACTCTCAGGTCGACACCTACACCCAAAAGATATCAGCGTCATGAGCCAAAAGAAATGTGCGCAAAGTCACGAGACAAGCTCTGCGAGCTGGGCCTGAGTGATGTTCAACGTCGAGCAAAGAAGAACATGTCCGATCGCTCTCACAAATGCATTCCTCTAGATGCAGGATATGTATGTAATCTCCGCGTGTCAAAATCACAAATGCAGAATGCTCGCCATTCGATCTCCATCTTGTCCCAAAAAGCAAATCCTCGTACAACCCAGGAAAAGGAAGCACAGCTGGTGCTACCGTGTCTATATCCATTGTATGCGCTCGCGATGTTGCAATGATTATCGTTCACTCACTCAAACCGAGAGTTTTCCAACTTCGGCAGCGACGAGATCGGGGTCCGCAGCGGCCTTCTCCTCGTTCGCAACACCGCCGGCCTCTTCAAGAGTCTGGCTCAAGCTCTTTGCGTCACCGCCCTTGAGGTAATCTTCAAATTCGCCAATGCGCTTGCCAGCCTTCTCCCAGCGCTGCCTGTATGCCTCCCTCCTCTTGTCTGTCTGCTCTTGCAGGCCCTTCCAGTACACAGAGTGGTCGTAGACAAAGTTCAAGTCGCCGTTGAACTCGTTCCAGAGCTGTTGCGGCGGGATCCACAGGCGAAGGTCTTCGTTGAACTTCATCTTGTCCTTGGTGACAGGGTCGATGAAGGAGCTGATCAGCTTGAAGAAGATGCTGACGTACCACGGCATCTGGGTGATTAACGCGCGGCCGAGACGTTCAGGATTGTGGTTTTGCAGGATGTTGAGGACGGCGCGGGCTTGTTCGACGGAGGGCACGGCGCCCTTCGCAGCGCCCTTGAAGTCGATCAAGAGCGCGGTCGTCTCTTGGCCGGGAGGGGTCATGTCGATGACGCGGTCGAGCATGAAGCACAAGTGGTGGATTTGGCGGTCGGACATCTTGGTGTTCTGCTTGCCGGGGCTGAGGAACAGGCATGGCCTGGCCTCGTTGTCGTAACCGAGAATGACCTGCTTGCCGCTCTCGTTCTCGGGCGAGATGTAGTCGTATGTGAAGGTGTCGGCGCCGTACTCTCTACGCCAGCTGAGGGTGGATTGCAGACGACGCAGAGCGTTGGCGGTCACCCACTTGGTGGCGCGCAGGTAGCGCAACAGGCACTCGCGGGTCAGCCACATGCGCTCGTGGTCGGTGATGGGTGCTTGAGGGGCGTTCTTGGCCGTGGTCGCTGGGATGGTCTCCCAGCTGGAGACTTGTGCGAGGACGGTGGCATACTTGACCTCTTGCTCGGGAGTCAGAGGAGCGGGCTTTTGGGGCTTTGAGACGGAGGGAGGCATGGGCACAGGCGTCTTCAAGGGCCCATCAGTGGGCGCTGTCCATTCTTGCGGCGGCTGCTCATCGCGCTCGACGCCTGCGACGGTGCTTTGTGTCGAGGTCGCTGGCGTCTCTGCGACGGCGGGCTGTGAAGAGACGGAACGGAATGACTCTGCGCGAGAGGAAGCTTTGGTGTCGGCCATTGGTGCTGGTATCTGATGGACTGATATACTTTTGGGACAAAGGCTACCTGAATGTTAGATCCAACGGCGGTGGAGCGACAGGGATTGCCGATGCTGTGCGGCTCTGAGGCACAGATGCAAATGCAGGTCGGATTGGGAGGATGCAGCAGATGTTATGCTGGGCAGATTTGATTTATCGGTGGAGGAGCAGAAGCACAGGACGGAGCATTGACACGCAGCATCAATTGTGCATTGCAGGATCGGAAGACACAATTGTCCGTCATCCGCGTGCGGACGACCAAGGGACCACCGGTGCACCACCCCCGCCAAGGGTTCAATGAGCCTCTCGAACTCTGACGATGCGTGATGCGACGCGATGCGATGCGATGCGATGCGACGCGAGCTCGCTCTCGCCTGGCTCTTCGCCTGCTGCTCTAGGGCCTCGCACTCGCCCGAGCGCCGGCCTTACGAGATCTTGCTCCGCGAAACACCGACCACCCTACCCTATACCTCTTTGGGCGACGTGCTAAATTCGCGTTGGATCGCGACGCGTCCCCTCAATATTCGGCGATCCGACGTACGGCGACGACCAGAGCCGTATACCGCAACCAACCACACCACGACACATACCCACAATGGCCGACGCAGAAGCACAGGTCAGAGAGCTCTTCGCCTCGTCATCACAAAACATCCCTCAAGATGTCTTGCACGAATTGCTCTCCATCGTCCGCCTGCTTTCATTGGATCCGCAGGAACTCTTCTACAAATGGGAATCATACGTGCTGAAGATGGGCACCGAGAACACGAGGCTGGAATACAAAATTGTAAAAGACTTCAAGAAAGATCTGCAAGATGCATTGGAGCGTGAATCGCGAGCAAAGGGCCAACATACTGCGCCCAGAAAGACAATGGCCGCAACACCAAGAGCAGGCGCAAGTGGGGGAGACATGTTCGATATGCTCGGAGGATCCATGTCTACCACTCCAAGAAACATGGGCAGTGCGAAACGGAAGGCGGGAGAATACCAGACACCTCCGTCAAAAGCGGCGAAGAACGGGTCACATGGCTCGCCTTCAACCACGCAACCTCGAGACAGTAATGCCAGTGGCAGTTTCGCGGATCGCCAGAATGCTGGACATATCATGGAGACTCTCAACGCACACATCCCAGCAGCCGCGGCGCCCGAAGTCCCGGCCGCCGAGAGTCGGGTGAAACTCAAAGCCAACACCGAACTGGCAAAGTTCGCATACAAGCCAATGGCGATGCAGCTATCGTCTGCATCGGAAATCCTCGATGATCGCATAGACTCCTTCACGGAACTTGTTCAAGAACACCACAGCCTTCCAGATTCTGCCTTTGGCAATCCTGCGGCGCAGTCAAGTTCCGAGATCGTGGCAGTGGGCAGGATAGCCTGCGATCAGCCCGATGGCAAGCTCAATGCGGCTTCTCTCGTGTTAGAGACTAGTCGACGTATGGGAGCTGGTATGCGAGTCCCATTGAAATTCCAAAACGGTGTCGGCTATGATCTTTTCCCGGGTAAGATCGTTGCATTGCGTGGTACCAACGTGAGCGGCGAATACTTCTCTGTGACGGAGCTCCTCCCACTACCGCTTCTTCCACCTGCTGCCTCAACACCGACAGAGCTTGATGTTCACAACGAACGTCTCACAGATGCCACTGGCGAAGCACGTCCTCTCAGCTACCTGATAGCCAGCGGGCCATACACCCCCGAGACCGACCTCTCATTCGAAGCACTCCACAGCCTCCTGGCAATGGCGACTACTCAACGACCCGATGTTCTCATTCTCACGGGACCGTTCCTCGACCTAGAGCATCCACTCCTCGCTTCGGGCGATCTCGAAGCCCACCTCCCACCAGACGCAAAGATCAATCCCGACACAGCAACACTCACAGACGTCTTCCGTGTACTGATCGCCGCTCCACTGCAGCGCCTTGCTCAAGCTCACCCAACAATAACAATCATTCTCGTGCCGTCACTCCGCGACGTGATCAGCAAGCACGTGTCCTTCCCACAAGATCGTCTCCCACGTGCGCCTCTGGGCCTGCCGAAGCAATGCCAGATCGTCACAAACCCAATCACGCTCTCAGTAAACGAAGTCGTCTTCGGCATCAGTAGTCAAGACGTCCTCTCAGAGCTTCGACGTGAAAACGTCTACGCCCCAGGGAAATCCGGCGGTGGCTTCAACGACGACATGCTCGCACGCCTGAGCGCACACATCATCGACCAACGCCACTACTTCCCCGTCTTCCCTGCCCAAGGCCGCGAGAATCTCCCCAAACTCGCGCCCATACCAGGCGAGATCCCAGCTCCGGGACAAGACGAACGCCAGCCCATCGGCGCCAGCCTCGACATCTCTTACATGAAACTCGCCGAGTGGCTGAACGTACGCCCGGACGTGCTCGTGCTGCCATCGACGCTCACACCATTCGCCAAGGTAAGAGAAATGTCCTGACAACCT
This sequence comes from Cladosporium colombiae, assembly GCA_026122715.1. Lineage (NCBI taxonomy): Eukaryota > Fungi > Ascomycota > Dothideomycetes > Cladosporiales > Cladosporiaceae > Cladosporium > Cladosporium colombiae. The sequence goes on from JAKZFA010000005.1 coordinate 284,918, forward strand.
TGATATCGTGCATACATACTGACTTGATTTGAATCAAAGGTCGTCGACTCGGTCCTCTGCATCAACCCAGGCACTCTCTCCAAGCGCCGCGGTGCAGGCACCTACGCTTCCATCAACCTCGCTCCGCGCGCCGTTGCATCCGACGAAGAGCGCGAAGCAGACGTCTTGAGCCACAATGTCTTCGAGCGCGCGAGAGTGGACGTCACGAGGATTTGAACGTTGTATGAAATGGGAACGTAAGGTAATGTCCACGAGCCGTAGCAGTTCGTCTATAGTCATCTCCACAGGGTGGGCGGGGGAAAAGAAAGTCCACCATAATGCACATACCCGAACAAAGACAGTCTTATTAGAGATTGATCTCTCTCTCTCTCTCTCATATTTTCGTGCACAAACTTTTTGCGTTGCCTCATCATCTACTTCTTCTTCTATCCATGTATACAAAAAGGGTAACGACAACAACGATAACAATCACCCTATACGGACGATGGCCATCGTCAATAACAGTATAATAAGTAACGGTGTCGATAGATAATAATAATGATAATAATCAGATAAATGCAAGAAAAAAAATCAAATAGGGGTATGAGTCCAAGCAAAGGGAGAGGAAGAAAAAAAGAAAAACAGCAGAGACACCCGCCCTGAGCATGCAAACAAACAAAACAAAACAAAACAAAACAAAAAGATAAGGACTTGAAAACCAGAACAAACAGAGAATTATTTTTTTTAAAAAAAAAACAAGGGAGAAAATAGCCCAATGTGTTCCCCCATGCATCCATGCATCCATGCATCCATCCAAGGCCGCCCTGTCCCGAATCCAAAAACAAATGAGCCCCCAGATAAGATTGTATGTTGTTGTAGGTGATGTTGTTAACGGTGAATGTAGTGGTTCTTTCTCCAACTTCGTTTTTCGCCGTGGCCGCCTTTCCGCCCGTTTCTTTTCTTCTTCTTCCCAACATGTACAAAAAAAAGGGGGAGGAAATGGTTTCCAGCAAGCGTGTCGTAGCCAAAAAGTGGTAGTGCTGCCCGCAGGCAGGCATGACTTGATATCAAAAAAAAAGGGAAAGAAAAAAAAATATAGAGGGGGAAAAAAAAAAAAAAGAAAAAGAAAAAGCCTCGACTCAAACAACCCAACTCTTCCAATAACCACCCAGCAACCTCAACACCTGCCTCTGGCCCATCGCGTCCTCGCACGCGAGTTGTAGCACACCGCCTTCGTCGCCGTCGGGCAATTGCGCACCGGGGGTGAATTCGAGGCAGATGCTGTGGGGCAGTTCCTGGCGCTCGAGATCTGGCGCGTAGGGCGCTTTGAAGTCGGAGAGGTGGAATTTCTTGCCGGGGCGGGAGGAGTTGTTTTGGGCTTGTTGGGAGGTGGGTGGGGAGAGGTGCAGGTTGCCGGCGTCGTCGAGGGAGAGCCAGCGGCGTTTCCAGAGCTGTCGATCAAAGGTTAGTTCGTGGGCATTGGGGAGATTTGTGGTGGTTGGACTTACTAGGGTGTCGGGGAACTGGACATTCAGGTCGCCTACTTGGACTGCTGGGGGAGTGTCACGGTCTACCACCGCCGCCGTCGGAGCCGTGGTCGTCGGAGCCGCCGTCGCTACGCTGGTTTGCCTAGAAGCGGATGGCTCGAACGGAGCCGAGGCTGTAGGTGGGTTTGGCAAGACGACTGAGCGGCGCTTCGAGGAGTTGTTACCAAAGTTGCTCATGCGTTTGAAGAAGCGACTCGTGCGGCTACCGCTAGGCTCATCAGTAGAGGTGATCGATGCGGAGCCAGGACGAATTTCCTCATTGGCAGGCACGGGTCCAGGTGTTGCGGCTTTGGACCGGCCGAAGGACTTGCGGTGAAGTGAATGCAGAGAGCGGTGGTCTGGTGATGGAGGGTTGGTAGGGACGGTTGGCATAGGAGGAAGGAAAGCTTGAGAGACGGATGTTGGCGTGGGCGTGCCGCGCGAATGATTAATTTCGATTTGAGATTCGTGAAGGTCGTTGTTGGTGTCGTTTGGGTTTTCGGCACTGCCAGCAGTTGGGGGTCGAACAATGCGTGCTTTCACAGAGACCGAATCCCTGTTGCTGGTAGTGTCTTGGCTGGTGTTCCAGACGTGTGCGATATCTGGTTGGCTGCCATTGGTGAAGGAGCCGGTACGTTCGGTGTTTGGGCGTAATCTGTAAGATCCAGAACGAGAATGGGGTGCGCGCATGCTTGGCCTGCGGTCGTTGGACAAAAACACTGGCGCTGGGTCCGGAGACATGGCACGTGAGGGAATGTGCACTGGAACAGCGCTGGGTTCTCTGTTTGACAATTCGTTGAGTGCCTGGATGCGCTTTGTAATGCCAGAGCTGACATTCCTCTTCAGGGATGCGACCGGGCTAGGGCGGTCGACGGGAGAAACGCTACTTGATGATTTACCAGAGTGCGGCTGTGCGATCAGTTCAGTTGAGCCATTCGTAGGGTGAGTGTCGATCTGAGGCAAGCCGTTTGGAATGCTGACTTCCTTGACTGGGCTTCGAAGTTGAGAATCCGCCGAATCGCGCGATACCCTTCGCGCAAGATGAGATGGGAAGAATGGCGTGTTTGGTGCAGGAGACTTGGACACCACCATTTCCTTTGCATCGTGGAAAGTGGCACTCTGCAGTTCCTCCAGAAGTTCGTTGTCCGTCAAGCTTTCAGCCTCACTGTTACGACGAGTCTCGACTTCAATGTGCAATGGCTCTACAAGACCTCTGCGACGCTTGGCCAGGTCGCTCAATTCTGATTCAACCGCCAGAATACCACTGCTTTCCATGCTGCTTGGAGCTCCGCTCTCGAGAGGCGAGGGTGATCTTTCAAGCGGCGCTTTCACCTCATCCTCAGCAGTCTGGGGCCTTGAAGAAGCAGTCGTTACAATTTCTGGTACATCCGTGATCAGGTTCTCAAGCGTCGTCGAGAAAGCGGTTTGGTCGATGGTCTGATCGACGGCATTCGCATTACCAGACATAACTTCTGTAGGTAGCGCAGTGGTATCCTCGGCTTTCACTTCCTGCGCAGCCTGCTTGGGTTCAGCTTCGCTTGCAGGTATGGGTGAAACGATATTCATAGCCTCTGAAATGGGCGCGCTCTGGCTTGGGTCATCGAATGAGATTTCCGCTCCACTGACTTGTTGTCCATCTGTCGTTGCTTCTTTAGGCTCGACATGGTCGTCAGTAATTAATTCGACGTCAGGTTGTTGCGGTGTCGAGTCCGAGTCGACAGTCGGCGCTGACAGCAAAGCTGCTGGCTCTGGCGCTACTTCTGCTTCACTCCCCGCACAATGACTGGGCGAGTCCAAATGGTTCTGCATTTCGCGTTCATTACTGTGCGCATTTTCCAGATCAATACCAGAGTCCGGCTTCGGGGGTTCGAGCGCTGCACTGTCAGGCAGTGGAGAGACGCTCCTTTCCATATCTTCGCGTTTGTCGTCTTGAGGCAAAACTGGTACCGCGGGAGTCTGCTCTACAGGAGGCTGAGTCTTGATTTGAGGGTTGCTTTTCCTCATCTGTCTCTTCCTCAATTCAACAGCCTTCATCAACCGGAGCTTCTCTGGTGTCATTGTAGTACTCTTCTGTGATGGCATGCTCTTGACGCTGCCTCGCGAAACGGGCCTTGGGTTATATTCTGGCACGCTTGGGATTGGCGGCGGTGTAGGGAATATCGCCAGACCTGCCAACATCTGGGCTTGAGCAGGGTTCACAGGGCCAGTAGACCTTGGTCGCTGCTGTTCTTGCTTCTTTGCGAGGTAGCCAGCAGGGAGTAGACTTGTTCCCATGGTACCAGATTTCCTAGGCCTTTCGGGTGTGACTACGGGCCTGGGTCCAAGTTTGACTTTGGGCTTCGGCTCAAGATAGCTAAAGTCGAAGGGCTCTTCGAAATGAGATTGAGGAAAATCGGGTGTCGATTTTCGCTCGGTGAGATGTGGCGTTGAGGACGACATGTCTGAGCCGGCAATGGAGAGTGGCCGTTCAGACAATTGAGGGGACCTCGCAGGGGACGGCTCCCGGATGCTAGGAGTTCTGACGGAAGCAACGGGATCTGGGGATACTGGCTCGATTTGGGTCTCGGTAGCTGGTACTTCCACCTTTTCCAAGTCGACCGTGCTTGGTGTGCTCTCCGTCTCTTTTGTCATTGTGATCTCAGAATCCGCAATTGACCCTGCATACTCGGAAACTGACGCTATGGAGGGCGAAATCGAGGTGATGGACCGCGTGCCGGAGTCCTCGCGAACCAAGAATTGCGAGATTGAAGGCTTTAGACCGAGTGAAGGCGAAGTTGAACGGTTCTGTGCTGAGTCGCCTCGGAGCGGACTGGAAGGACGACCTTGCTGGGCTCGCATGAGCTGATCCACCCTTCTCTCTGTCTTGTACCTGGCGGTTCCAAATTTGGCACTGTTTGCGCGTGCAGGCATTTGTTGCAAGGCTGAGCCGCCGCTATCTTCCGCATCCTCGCTGATTTCGTCCAGACGTGTTGTCGATAGTGCCGGGGAGGCGGTATGTAGTGGGAAGGAAGAGGCTAAAGAAGTATCGCTCAGTTCGTCGGCATGGGAGATTTCCATAATTGTTTCGTAGGGCGCATATCGTTCGGCGACGGCTTGAAAGTGAACGGCGGTTCTGGCTGTCGCAGTTGTCAGTCACAAGTCGGTAGCGCGGGAAATCGCATGTATTGGTGGTACGCACCCTGCAAAAGTCGAGATGTGCCATCTGGTATGAACTTGATGAGGACTTTGCGGCGTCGGTATATAATCAAGCCGTACAGCGGTGACTTTTCCTCGTATTTGAGCAGCTCATTGCGGGCTTCGTGCACACCTCCCTTTCCCTTCGCGAGCAATTCGACCGAGTCCCGGTTGGTGTACTTCAGCAAGAACCAGCCTCCGACTTCGACAATGGCGGCGTAGTAGGCGTCGCTCACCGGGGCGGCATCGAGGCCGTTCAGCGACATGGCCGGACAGCTGCAGCGGGTATGGCTGGCGGTTGTTGGAGGGAACCGCAGCGGCGGGAGTGCAGATGTTGAGGCTTTCTCAGGTGCTCCGGGGGTGTTAGTGAGGGTGGCGCATCACAAGGACGTGGCTGGTGGAAGCATATGGCGGCGGCGGCAGCGGAGGCTCTCAGAGACAACACGTGCTTGCGAGTGAAGTGGTATGGGCGGTGGTGGGATGTGAGACAACGACAAGGAGCAGGCAGAGGCTCGAGACACAGCGATGGCACGCACTCACGCAACGAACGCAACAGGGTTTCCAGAGGGCAGAAGCGGGAGGACACAGGCACGCACCCCCAACTGCGCGCACGCACGGGGATGATAGAGACGCCTCCTCCAGATGCCTCTGCTCAGTGGTTCAGGGTGCACGAGCGCTAACGAGCAAGGATGGCCGGCGAGGGATCTTCGCCGCTAGGGACATGCAGATGTGAAGCTTGGATGCTGAGCAGACAGTACAGCAGTTGGATGGCGCGATGCGATGGCTGGCGGAAAGGATCATATCAGTCAGCCTGAAAGGGCCACGTCGACAATCTTACGGCAGTGGGAATCAATGCCGGTGGTGCGGCAGTGGTGATGACTGCATGCAGAGAGAGGCACTGCTGGAAATGTGCATATATATGCTGGCACACACGCATGCACACACGGCTCCTCTTCCAAGTCCGGCAAGGCAAGGCAAGCGTACAGTAGTATGCCCAAGTCATGGTCTGGCAACTGGCAAGGCACGCACGCCTTCTGATTCGCCATCTCACTGTTTGTCCATGCGCCTGGGACACGCTTGTGTGCTTGCTAGAACACGGCAACGGCGCGTAGTTCGCCCGTGAGCAGGCATCATCTCACATGCAAGATCTCACTCAGCCCTGAGCTGGGAAGGCAAGTCCGCCCAAGCAGCGTGTCGATTCGTGATATATGTCCGTCACGGCTCATCCCAATCCTTCTTCACGTGCGTCACTGCATTTCTTCGTCTTCACCACGCGACACACGGCTCGCGGCGAGTCAGGCGCCTTCAATCTCCCACTTCCCCACCGATCTTCCTTCGCCGACAGAACAGGAACCTTGTCCGCTCCCCTGAGCCTGCCGCTGCTTCACGCCTGTGAAGAAAGCTTGAAGGCCTGCGGCCGCCGTGCAATTACCACATGCGGCATCAGACAAATAAATTAGGCCGACTTGGGGATCACTGTACTTGACGAGCCTCGTGTTCGAAGTCCTCCGATGTTGGGAAGCCATGCTACGCCTGTCTACCCGGCCGTTGCGCAAACCACACGAGAAGAAACGTCTTTTGGTCGCATCCCTTTCCTCGGTACCTTTTCGTCCCGCGCTTGGGTCTCCGAAGTGTAAGTGCATGCATAACTCCACGTACTGCAACACGCGCCTCGGCCGTTTCTGTTTCTGTCGAGCTTTCGAGGAGCTGTCTATCGGCGAGATCCGCTATCTGATGTCGCTGGCACATCAACCTCACTACACAGGCACTCCAAATACTTGCTGTCACTGGGACGACGGGCGATAAGTGAACCATGAGAATATAACATCTGTTCTTCCCGTTACCAAGACTCCCTCCCGCTGTTCTCTCAGTCCTCTGCCCCACGATCGTCACCACCACCATCGCCTACCGAAAACCTTCTTCGACATCTGGACTCGACCACGCCGACATCACACGTCACACCACTCCGCACACCTCCATACTCCAGACCTGATCATCTTCCGTTCACGCCAACAACCCACCACAATGCTCCTCCCCCAAACCTCCCTCCCCCCCGCCTCCACCCTCCCAACCCTGCCCTCCGAAACCCAATCAGCCATCCTCTCCCTCCTCTTCGAGCCCTCCCCTCCCTCCACACCACCCTAGCCCCCTCCTCGCAACCCCCCACCCAACCTACCCCTCCCTCATAACCGCCATAAAATCCCACCTCCTCTCCCTGCGCGCCACACACCCTTCCCTGCTCCTCAGCATCCTCGCCTCGCACCCGCGCCTCGGCGCCGCGAAAGTCGAGAGCGCGCAGAGCGCGGCGGAGCAGGCGAAGTTGCAGGCCGGTTCCGAGGAGGAGGGGAGGTTGTTGGGTGAGTTGAACGGGGAGTATGAGAGGGTGTTCCCCGGGTTGCGGTTTGTGGTTTGGGTCAATGGGCGGGGACGGGGGGAGATCATGGGGATTATGAGGGAGAGGATTGCGAGGGGGGATTGGGAGGGGGAGAGGGATGGGGCTGTCGAGGTTAGTATTTTTGCTTTTTATTTTTATTTTTTTTTATTTTTTCTCTTTTTTCAATCCTCTTTGGCATTTGGTGTTGTTCTTTTTTTTTTCCATTCCACTTTCCTTTTGGGCTGAATTAGGGAGATATGTTTCGTTTCTTTGTTGGCTTCCCTGGGTCTTTTCTATTTTATTTTTATTTTTTCCTGTTGCGGTTGCTTGGGAGAAGGACCTCCGAATACGTTTAGTTTGGCGATCCACGGCGATACTGTTTTACTAACTCACAACGACCGACAGGCCATGTGCGACATCGCCATCGACAGAGCGGCGAAGCTGGGCGGTGTTTGAAATCGCGTCACCCATACACAAGAAAAAAAATTACCTGATGGCTCTTTGAACGGGCATCGTTCATTTTTTCCGGGGGGTGGGCCCCCAAGAATATCCTGGTTTTGCCTGGAGGCTACATCTGCAATGTTACTAGACAACCAAAGAGTTTTTTTTTGACTGGCACCAGAGCTCTTGTTATATGAGAAGTGCCTGGTAGAGAAATGCTGCGGACAGAAGCGATTCCTACATGTACACTCGATAGATACCAAGATCATTCGGTCTCGGCATTCCGTTTCTTTCTTTTCGCCGTTTCCTTTCGCTGCCGAATCCCAACCCGACCTCTTCTAATCCCCGAGGGTGTAAAACAGACGAACGCCACACGCCCAGCCACAAAAAAGCTAGACAATACCAGTCCCAGCTCAAAAGAAAAAAAAAAGAGGTAGCCTAGCTGACTTCACTTTGCCCCTTTAGTCAACCTCCTCCCTTCCCCATCACTATCGCTATCGTCCTCAATCTCACTACCAATGTCAAACATCATCTCGCCATCCAGGCTTTCACGCGGCAGCGTCGAAGGTTTCTGCGGGATAGGAGCGGGAAGTGGCGAGGCGTCGCGGTTGGCGCGAGAAGAGCCTGTGCCTGAGAGGGAGTCGTAGGCGGGCGGCTTGGGCGTGGCGGCGCCGTCGCCGGCCTCGAGGTCTTCGCCGAGGTCGAGCGAGTCGCGGGAGGCGAGGTCGAAGCCGTCGTCGTCTTGGGCGATCTATGTGATGGGTAGGTCAGCGTGGGATTCTCTAAGGGGTTCATGAATGATAGTCTACTCACCTCATCACTCATGGCGAAGCGGCGGTTGTTAGCCGTGGGCCGCCAGATGTAGGCGACGAACGCGACGTCGGCAAAGTAGATCAAGTTGAGCCAGCCGTCAAGGATAAACCAGCGGGTAGACCAGTGGTTGGGCACGAAGTCTTCGTCGCTCTGGCCAGCGAAGGTCCAGCTGTTGACGAAGAAGAAGGCGAAGATGACGATGATCGAAGTGAGGATGCACCACCACAGCTTCTTGTACATTGCAGCCTTGACCGTCTGCTTCCGCTGGACGAGATCCCTCAGCGTGAAGTTCAGGCTGTTGAGTGTCCAGACGTAGAAGGCGGTGAGTGTGGCTGCGAGGGGGAGGACGACTAGCAGGACGAGAGGGCCGGCATTTTCGGGTGTGACTGAGAGAGAGGCGATGGAGTAGATGACGCCAAAGACAAAGTGCGTAATTGCGAGCCAGCGGACGTAGATCATGGTCTTGCCTAGTGAAAGCTTGACAACGCCGTAACCCATGCAGACAATGAGCAGCAAGAAGAAGGAGAAGCTGTTGCGGAAGGCAGAGAGAATCGACACCACCACGAGCAAGACCTTCGCGCCTGTGTTGAGGCCGTGGCGGTTCTGGTAGTCGTAGAACAGCCAGGTCATGAACATCTCAACCACCAGGAATACTACAATGGCGGTGATGTAGTTCTGCACGGGCAAGATGTCGTTGCGGTTGAGGTAATAGAGGATTCCCCAGCCAATTCCGAGTAGAGCGTAGACCAGAGTGAAGGCAGCGTAAAAGGGCAGTTTCACAATCTGTGCGGCAGGGAGCTCTCCAAATGCATTGCGGAACTCGACAACGGCGCTGTATTCCTCAATGTCGTTGCCCCATGTTCCAACGCAGTAGTAGCCAGTCCGCTTGATCGGGTAGTTGATGGCAGGTGGATCCTTCAAGTGTACCGCCATTGAGATGACTTGAGACCGTGACTTCTCGGTGGTGTTGTCTGCTGTGATGAATGCTCCAATGTCTTTCTCCTTGCAATATCCGGCGTCGACGTTGCCTTGATCGCAAATGTATACACGCTGTTCATGATCCGTCAGATTTGGCCAAACTTCCACCAATTTTGGAAATTCCCAGTACACTCACATCGTTGTCTTCCACCGGCTTTCCTATTAAGTGCTTGTCCTGCCACTCAAACACCACTAAGCTCACCACAGGATCCTCGCCTTCTGGTACGTCTTCGGGCTTCATGAATTTGGTCAGGATGAAGGGGTCGACATTGCCGCCCCAAGCTTTCCTCGAATACATGCCGGAGCATACTTGTCGTTTTGAGTCTTTTTGGTTCTAGCACGGTGTTGTTCAGCTTCTGCGGCCAGCCGTGCTGGAGGGTATATGTGTAGTGTCGTGGCTTACCACTGATTCTTCTGCTGCATGCGCTCCGGCCAGTAGCTGCAGTAGCAGCAAGCCTGCTGCACTCCTCCATCTTCCCATCTTCAAATATGTGTTTCTGCCTCTGTTTTCTGCAATTGGTGTGCGTGGTTGTTCTCGTAGTATTCGAGGGTGTTGTCGGAGCTCTGTAGCCTTAGCGGCAAGCTGTCGTATGCGCTGCGCTGGCGGACGTAGGCCTGGATGGCACACTGCTAGTACGCTGCCAATTTATTTTCCAGGTCCAGTGCCAGATGTTTTGTGGCTTAAGATGAAGTAGAGGATTTATCCAATTGATCGGCGCTCAGCGCATTGGCTTAATGTTCGTATGTAAGAGGCGTCGTGAAGCTCTGTGGACGCGCTCGAACGCCTTGAAGAGCTCCGGCTAAGCCGCGCGCGCCTCACAACGTCTGCCTCCCCTTGGACCGCGCAGAATGTTACATCACTTCGAAGTTGCTGCACTGTGCTCCGGATAGAGGACAGACAATTAGAGAAGACTCGACAGTAGGTGCAATGCCTAATCTCAATCTCTCCGGCAGCCTCAACATTCTGAGGCTGTTCGCCAACCCAGCACTTTGCCTTCCACATCACACCGTCTCCTCCTTCGACAAAATCCCCCTGCCACTGTCAGAAGCCTTCAAGACGGCCACAGGCGACAACAAACCCGACATCCGCGCCGTCGTCCTGGACAAAGATAACTGCTTTGCCATTCCACACCAAAACGAGATTTTCCCTGCCAACAAGGCCAAATTCGACGAGCTACGACAGGCCTATCCCGGATCCAAACTTTTGATCGTTTCCAACTCATCTGGCACTGGAGCAGATCCTGGCTTCAAAGACGCTGAATTGCTGGAGAGAAATACTGGTGTCACGGTCCTGAGACATTCGACTAAGAAACCTGGATGCCACGGCGAGATCATGGACTACTTCCGCAGCAAGCCCGACTCTCAAGTCACCAAGCCAGAGCAAGTGGCGATTGTCGGCGATCGTCTATTCACAGACATGATGATGGCGAACACGATGGGTGCGCATAGCGTGTGGGTCAGAGACGGCGTCGTAGAAGACCGCAACATCGTAAGTGCTTTCCTAGGAATATGCAGAGGGCATATCTGAAGATGTGCCAAACACCACCAAAACTTCATAGCTAACGAGCACACCCCCAGCTCGCTCGCTTCGAGAAACACCTCTACAACTACCTCACTGCCCGCGGCTACACGGCACCAAACCCTCACAGCGACTTCGAATAGAAAGCAGCAGCAGTAGTCCCAGGGTGCCGGGCCATATATCGACCGACCACTTTCGAACGAGAACGCAATACCACCGAGATCACGCCTTTGTTGGGAAACCCACCGACAACTCCTCCCATGGGGAGAGCAAAGGTACCGCCGAGATTGACCGACGACACGCGCGCCCGCCCCCTCCCTCTCCTCCACCACGGGGTCGTTCGAGACCTGCGCCCCCTCTCCCGACGGAGAAGCGAGCCCACTCCCTCCCCAATCTGCACTCCGCTCTCCGCCCCCCATCCAAAAAATGCGTTCTCAATCGGACCGACCACCGCGTGCGCGACATGCATGCATGTCATTGTCGCTCCCCTCCCCCGTGGGTGCAGCGTTTTTTTCTCCTGCAACCTTCCGCCCGCTTTTTTGCCCCGGCGGGGAGCGTCGATGGGTCTCTTGGGTTCCTTCCCCTCTTTGGAGCTGAGGGGGGTTGGCGGTGATCGTCGTGAGCGCTTGGGGTGTCACGTGATGGTGTTGCTGGGAGTGGTGACGGGGGACATGTGGTGTGGTGCGGTGTTTGTGTTACATGGCATTGGTTCTCCGTCCATGGTCGTCTTGTAGTAAAATTGTACGTTATATCGATAGACTTGTGTGACAGAAGATATATCAACATCATCTCTTTAATCGCCTCGCATTCGCTCTGTTAGTATGGAGTCAAAGTCCTCATCTTGTGAAGCAGACAGATTCAAGCTGGAGCAGCAAGTCACACGACCACACAGGAAACAGGTATTTGATGATGTTGCAGTTTGCTTCATTAAAAGATAATCTTATGATTTTGAACTCCGGCACACGGAAACTCTCGATACGAAAGCCCCGTTGCAATGTGGTGGCCGATTGAACCACCCCCCTTTTCCCATTTCTCTCCTCATCCGTCCCATACATGAACATGTACACCATCGCAATGCATCAAAAAGTACGAAAATAACAACAACGCTTTTTTTTCAGTCGGACCTACCCGCTTACTCCTGGAGAGTCTGGGTAGGAACGCGCTCCATGGGAGCGGCAGCGTTGTCGGTGACGGAGTGCTCGCGGCTGCTCTCCTCATCCATGGGGGCCTTGGAGCCGTCCCACTTGTGGGAAGTGATGGGGTTGACGCCGAGCACGTACATGGTGTCGATCTCCTCGAGCGAGCGGTCCTTGGACTCGATGACGAAGAAGAAGACGAAGCCGGCGAGGAACAGGCAGGAGCCGCCGAAGACGAGACCGTACCAGTAGCCGATGTCGTTGGTGATGAAGGTGGTGAAGAAGGAGATGAGGAAGTTCCACAGCCAGTTGGAGGCAGTGGCGAGGGCCATGCAGGGCGCGCGGTAGCGGGCGGGGTACAGCTCGGCGACGACGGCCCAGACAAGAGGACCCCAGGTGGTGGCGAAGGAGACGATGAACAGGCAGGTGAAGACGATGAGGACGTTGCCGGCGGCGGAGCTGCCAGTCTTCTTGAGCACGAGCTCACCGACGAGGGCGTAGATCAAGAAGCAGACAACGGCCCAGAGAGCACCGACGATGAGAGCGGTGCGGCGAGCACACTTCTGAACGACCCAGAGACCACCGAAAGTACAGAAGACGTTGACGGAGCCGAGGATGATCTGGGTGACGTAAGAGTCGCTGAGTCCGACACCCTTGAAGACGTCTGTGCCGTAGTAGAAGAAGAAGTTGGCACCGGTGAGCTGCTGGCCGGCCTGGAGAATCACACCGATCATGACACGACGGAGCATGGTAGGGGCAGTGAACATCTCCCACCACTTGGTGTCGGCGCCAGCGCGCTCCTCATCGAGCTTGAAGCGGATCTCGCTGATCTGGTCGTTGACAGACTTGTGGTGGGGGTCGACACCACCGAGACGGGCGATAGTAGCGCGGGCCTCCTCCTCACGGCCTTGACGGAAAGCGAAACGCGGAGACTCGGGGAGGAAGAGCATGCCACCACCGAGGATACCAGTGAAGAGGAAACCGAGACCGACGGTGATTCTCCACGAGGCGCTGGAGTCCATGTCGTGGGTGCCGAAGTTGACCATGTTGGCGGTCCAGATACCGAGAGTGACGAAGAGCTGGTAGCAAGCAACGACGACACCACGGATGACGGCGGGAGTGCTCTCAGACTGGTACATGGGGACAGTGACACTGAGAGCACCAACACCCATACCGGTGATAAGACGGCCAACGGCGAACTGAGCCCAGTGGGTGGTAGATGAGATCTCAATGATCAGACCAATAGCGATCCAGAAAGCGGAAGCAGAGACAGCCATTCTGCGGCCAAGAGTATCTGCGAGCTTGCCGACAACGAGAGATCCGATAAGAGCACCAGCGCACAGCATAGAAACGATGGTACCCTGGCGAGTGGCATTGAAAACGAAGTTGGTAGGGTTGCCGGCGGGAGGGTTGTCGGTGAATTCACCGAAGCGACGCTGGTAGTCGGCCATCTGGAAGTAGCCAGAGATTTGACCAGAAGTGTAACCGAACATGAAACCACCGATGGAGGCGACGAGACCGAGGAAGACAGCAATGAAGGTGACCTTCTGCCCGGACGCGGAGAGCTCATTGTTGCCGGCGTGAGCACCGTTGGTCAGGGGAGAAGAGGTCTTCTCGAGCTGGGCAGCATTGTCTGCATCCCGCTCCGTACGCTTGAGGAAGGGCATATTGAAAGAGAGTTTGAGGTCGAAGAGGGGTATCTAGAGAAGGGACATGTAATGAGAGGTTGTCCTTGAGCGAAGGGAGGAGAGGTGAGGGGAATGAAACGAGAAGAGGGCAGAGACTGACGGTTTATAAAGAACAAAGGTCAGAGCTCTCAGAAGATTACTGGGTGACACTCGGGGTCCGGGGCCCTACAACGGGGCTCCCTCAAGATGTGAAGTGGAGGTTGCAAAAAGCGGCATAGCGACGCCCAGACCACCGCGTTGTCATGATGGGCGCTTGTTCGTAGTCGCGTGTCAGTGATCACGGACGTTGCGGGCGTAGTCGGTGGCCGAGAGCCTGTCGAGCCTGGTCGTTCCGATGCCATATCGAGCTATGCCATTTTGCATGCTGAAGAATGGGTCTGCAATCGAGTGGGCCCCCGAGGTGTGACGGTGGACATCAACGGCAGAGGAGAAAAGATCTATTGCCGTTTAAACATGCCGGAGCGAACCTTCTGTGCAGGAACGTCGCTGATCGTCTGCCACCGTTGGACATGGACACGCGAGCCAGAATGCGTTGCTCCTGCTGACAACGCTTGAGCTCGCCATTGGCGCGAGCTGTTCGTCTCGACCACGAGATCAGCGTGTTGCTACGCTCCCGCAACTGGTAAGAAGCTGAGCTGCATGCCTATGACGGAGGCTCACGCAAAGCCTGTAAAGCCTCTCATCGATGGGCGTGTGATGTCGTTGAGACCAAACTTCGGGATCGGTAGAGCTGCTGCCACTAGTGCGTTCGGCAAACGCGGAAGGCGCACGGGATCCACATGCCCGATCCGCAAAACTCTTTTTCAAGCCTTTCCCTCTCGACTAGAGGCAGTGGCGTACGATCATATCTCGACGTCCTGTCTTCGCCGTACCACGGCTCGAGTTTATCGTGACGTCCTACGGTGTTGTAAAGCGTTCTGCTTGCTTTTGCAAACTCTCTGCGATCAGCTGTCCGCTTTTTCCACTCTCTCAAACAACTAACGAGGCCAGGGGCGGCCGATTTCTCAACACTCCGTCAAAGGACCGATAACTTGGCGGGCGTATTGCGGCGCTTCCATCAGCGTCGTGAACTATTAGCATCCGAGCGTACCGACTTTTTACCTTTCGCCCTGCACATCTTCGATCGGATCCTGCCCTTACTAGCGTCTTGCCTAGAAGCCATGACGGAAGACGCGTAGAACATTCTTGCGAAACCGTGTGCCGTTGTCCAGTGATTTTTTGCGTGCGCACGGACGATACCGAGGTTTCCTCTGAAAATGCCCGCGAGACACGACATCATCATGGCGATCTGGTCTCGTCGGGGGATTACCAAGAAGGGCAAAACAGCGCAAAGTCGTCACTGTCTCTTGATTAGCTAATCTATCTCGCCGTCACCACGTGTTTCGTCTTGCCATGTGACCGGGATTCTTTGGTATTGCCGCTATTGCGGTGTTCTGCAAATGGACAAGGCGCTCGGGTATCGGCGCACGGCGATAGCTGCAAGGTACCAGACGCTCAAGGGTGGCGTCCGCCGCGGATGTTACGATGGAGTACTGTGTGATTGCGAATATGCTTCGGGAGTTGTGTGCAAGGATCTCTGTGCCCACGTGCATGAAGCAGTTCTTTCGAGGACTGCGGGTCTTGTGTGTTACTGCAGGTAAATCCCGGGTGTGCTCGATAGCCAATCTCCAACAAACCGATGGGTGTGATGTATGTACAGCTTTGGGGGCAGAGTCCAAGCTTGTAGGACCTGGTTGATTCGCTTTGCACCATCCAGCAACTTGAACTCTTGCGCAAGGTGAGCTTGCGGACGACGACAAGGTTCAGTGGCGACAACATTCGGTTGATCGTGTCCACGCTGCGAACTGGATAGACACGACTCGAGATGCTCTAACTGTCTTATTGGGTATTCTAGGACAGTCTCCATCATCATTGACGATGATTCACCAACACAGTATTACTCTATGCCTCTTTCACTAGATGCTACAAGTATATATAAGGTTCTAACACACAGGCCACACAAATCCGCTTCGACGATGTTCGACAACCCTCAAACGGTATCATCAACCTCATCCTGCGCCGCTTGGGCATAGCCCTTGTCGCTCACATACGGCGGCCTGAGTCGATGCGTCAGCCCAAAAGGCCATAGTCGTGGTAGCTCTGTTAGTGTATTTCACCTACTTCAAGTAGTTCCTGGCACCAACAATCCCAGCGGCGCCGATGGCATACGCGCCAAGGAGGTTGCTCCAGCCAACATTGCCGTACTGCCTCTGTCCAACACACAGCGCGACGAGGTCGTACACCATGCATCCGCCGAAGATCCAATCGCTCGAAGCGCTCAGGCCAGCGAATCCAAGACCCGTAGCAACCTTCGCCCACACCGGCGGCTCGGCACCGACGAAGTACGCGACGCCCGTGTTGTGCAGGAAGTCCAGGCAGCCAATGCCGGCGAAAGTCTTTGCGACGACGTGCGTCAGGATGCTGCCCCAGCTCTTGGTGTTCATGGGCTCGAGCTGGGTCGAGATGTACCACAGCTGCATGATGCTGTTGATCCAGACGAAGACGTTGGAGGTCTTGAGCGCCTCGCTGTTCCAGAAGAACATCCAGGTGCCGATGCAGACGTTGCCGATGGCGTAGTAGGGGACGAACTTGACGATTTCGTCGAGTTCTCTCTTTTGCGCAGGGTTGGAGGCGCTGTTTTTCCAGAGCTTGTAGAGCCAGGCGAGTTGGAAGCTGCGGTGGTGGTGTTAGCTGATGTTGGTTTTCGTGGTATATATTGATGAGAACTCACAGCTGTTGTGGGAAGAAGAAGGCTCCAATGAAGTAAGGGTTGGGCGACCAGAACGAGATGTTACGCTCATGGATATCCATCATATTGGGCTTGGAGTTGAGGCCATACTGCTGAGCAGCGAAGTCGTAGGCGAACGACAGAGGTGCGATCCAACGCGCAGTGCTGAGGGAGACGCCCATGTTGGCTGTGGATGGGTTGTGACTGCGGGATTATTTGATGGTATAGCTGGTAGTAGTGCGATGTGGAGAACCTGGGTTGCAGATTCGTAGAGTCGTGTAAGGGAATGTGAAGCCTACCTTCTTGTGCTTGTGCCTTTCTTATGTTTACAACGTGCTCGTGGAACGTAGGAGCAGAGTGGTGATGTAATGAAGCTGGTGGGAATCTCACAACCCGTGCCGTGGCCGTTGTCAATCTGGTCACTTTTATACTGGCAGTAAGACCGTGAGTCAGCCTTCCTCGCCGCAACAGTATCATCGTGAGATGCTTTCTTGGTACCAAGAAGATCATACAGACGTTTCTCGACTTGACCATGATTCAGTATCTACTGCACCTTTCCAAAAGGAAATCCTCTCTGGGTCAAAGACAGTCTTTCGCGTGCGTCCAATGATGTGCTGCAGAGAAACAGACTCCAACAGCAACACGACGCTCATTGGCGGAGCCGATGGAAGATAGATGCCAGTCTAGAAGAGCACCCCCAGATTCACGGCACGCGCCACGAAACCACCACGCTTGCCTATGACCGTGTACTGACGACGAGGAACAAAGGACGAGTCCGAATCCGACGGTGCGACAAGACACACTGCGATGAGTTTTCGTCGTCGTGGCGATCATTATACACGTATGGTGCTTGATGTTGCGAATGCGACGTGAATCTACAATGTCTTGTATTTGTAAATATAATAAGTCTCTCCTATAGGGGGCGGTGATAACTGTTCTTGGAGTCTAGTGCGAAGAGTATGTACCACGTCAACTTGTTATAGACCAGGTACACACGCGTTTACGCCAGAAGCAGGCTTCACATGATAAACCCCAGGGCTACGAAGAAGATGATCCCTCTCAATGTCTATGAACTCAATCGCTGTCGATGCCCGTGTAGAAAAGACATGTAACCCCGACGTCAACATAAGGGTTCAGGGTTGGGGTAGCAGCCTTCTCTGGTAATCGTCGGACGTTCCAGACACAGAAGATCAGCTGCCTCCAAATACGCTCGAGCATGACTGTTGATGTTCTGGTGAATTCGCTGTCGAGTGTGAAAGTCATAATAACATGCGCTTCGGTGGTAGCGCGCCTTCTCCCTCGGACTGAAGTCCATCAAGGGAATTTGGTCAACGTTGGCCATGTTGTTGATAACTTTTTCCAAAGAGATGGGTGAACGGTCACTGGAAGCATCTACAAAATGTGGCAGTAGCAAATGTTGCTAGTCGGAACTTGGCAATGTCAGCCGTGTGTAGCTGGAAAAACCAAAAGTCGGTACTGCATTGTATCGTTATTGCGCTCTAATCAAAAGGAAGAGAACCGCGCTATGCTACCATCCACAGTCGTAAAAGCCAGGTCCCTAACCCACCTGCCCAAATCTCACATCATCATCGTCGTCGCCCATAATGCTTACTACCACGAGTAAGCCCCGTGACTGGCCCAACGCTCACCCTACGCCTTCGGGTCAACGTTTCCTCTCTTAATGGGAACCACGCCACTCTCAGTTGCGCTGACAGGTGTCTGCGTGCCGGTACCAGTAGCTGGCGAGCTAGCACCTGCAGCAGGCGTACCGAGTCCGCTGAAAGGAGTTACCATGCCACTGGGCGGCACGGGGATCTTGATATCTTCTGGGCTGCTGGGGACCAGCTTTTGCGGCAGACCATCTATATGTATGCGCTTGGCTGAGTTGTTGTAAGAAGCGGGGATGATCTCGATGATTTCGTCGCGAGGGAATTGGAGGCTGGGAATGTCTGTGGCGGAGCAAGCCATCAGGTAGCCGTATAGCACGCGGAGGACGGACTCGTGGGCTATGATCAAGAGGTCGTTCTGCTCGCGCTCAAGTTCGAGGATGATGGGTTCGAGGCGGACGGCAAGATCGTGGTAAGACTGTTGCTGTTAGTTCGACGAAAGTGAGATGAGAATTAATAGCCACTCACCTCAGCGCGTGGATACCTGTGGTGGTAAGGGTCTTGCTCGTGCTTTGTGACCTCTTCTGGGTACTGCTCGCGAATTTTCCTCTCGCTCATCTTCTCGCAGACGCCCGGATTGAGTTGACTCATCTGGCTGCGCTGTCGCACGGTGTAACCAGCTTCGCCAAGATATTGCGAAGTCTCGATGGTACGTTTGCGAGTGCTGGTCCAGACGCTGAGCGGTTTTGAGGCAGTTGACTCCGGAGCGCCATTCTTGATGAGGTTCTGTCGTTCTGTCTCGCGGTGCTTGATGAGTGTCTCGGTCATCTTTCTGGCATAGTCTTTGCCTTCCTCGCTCAGGCTGGCATCGGCTTTGTAGCTGTCCTCTTCACTGGTGGTACCAGCACGACAGAAGAAGGTTTGACGACTCTTGATGTGGAGGTTGAGAAGGTAGAAGACGATTCGCTGAGACAAGTAGCCGAATGCGCAGTTGTTGACGATCATTCGCTCTCCGGCGTTGATCATCTTGACGTAATGTAGGTCCTTCTCTTCGATGGTCTCGTAGTGAGGGATGCGTGAGTTGATACGGTGGAGGTAGTCTTTGACTGCATCTTCGGACGACCATCCGATGTAGTCAGGCGATGAAATCTTCACCGATCGAACATTTTCCTCGATGATCCTCTCGTCCGTGCATGTGCTTTCGATGAACAACGTCTGGATGTTCTGCTTTTCGAATTCCTTGGCCAGTGCATGCCTTCCTGTCGAGAGAGGGTTGACGGCATCGAAGATAGCGATCTGTCCGTTTTCATGGTTGAGGAAGTGCAATATATCTTCTCTGCACTTTTTCAAGATTTTATTCCGCAGCAAAACTGAAGAGGTGCTGGCGTTTACAAAGAAGTAGTCTTCAGGGATCTCACCCTTGGGACCCATGTAAGCTCTGCGGTAGTCGCCAAGATGGAAAATGTGAGTCTTGACACCAAGCCAACGCAGATAACGCGCGAGAGCGACACTGACGTGTGTCTTGCCACGAGCAGGCAGACCTACAGTGGCGATGACAATCCTACCAGAGTGGAAAAGACGGCCTGATTCAGTAGAGTAGAGCTGGGCAGGCGCCATAGACGCCTTCTCCGGGAGGTCATGGATGGCATCGACATATGTGCTGGAGCGGCGGCGGAAGTTGGTCGATCTGGCGGCCAGGTCGGCGGTGCTAGATTATGTTAATATGTGAGGTCTTTAGGGGGCAAGTTGTCTAAGCAATAACATACAGTAGTGTGTCCATGATTTGCGACTCGACAGTGCCCTGCTGCAAGAAGACTGGCTGCCTCTTTTGGTTATCCGTTGACGTGGTGTGGGATACCCCGCGAGACTCGAGGCTTGAAAGTGGGCTTGGTTGAGGCTCCGAAACGACCCGGCTGGTGATGATGGTGGCAGAAAGCTGGTGTACGCTCAATAAATTGTTGCTCGGATACCACGCTCTGCAAGCGAGGCTGGAGCTGGGCGAGGAGTCTCTTTGACCGGACGGAGAGTGATTAACGCAGTGTTATGCGTTGGTGGTGCGTGATGGTTCTGTCAAAAGTAGGCGTAGCAGAGTGGAAGTATCTCGGCCTCCAGTCGCTGGCGCTGACGGTGTCACGTGGGCTGCTGGACGATACAGCGTGGCAGTGGGACGAGAACAGTCTTTTGTATTGTATGTCTAGTGTGCTGGATATATGGGCGAGCGACGACGATGAAATGGAATCGGTGGCAGCAAGAACACGAAGCCGTCACAGCAGCCTTATCTATTGGTGGCGCAGTGCGTTTAAACACCTTAGCTAAACCGCCTGCTCACGCAACTCGGAGGTGTGAGCACGGCCCGCCGGTCTGCCATCATCGGGGACGTTTTTGCAGCGCAACACCTCGAAGGTGCCGACATTGCAAGGAGATTCGAGACCGATCCGCATCACCACCACCACCACCCCCCCATCTCCATTGATTCCATCGCCGACGCCTGCGCCATCTCAGCCTTCTGATCTGGTCTTCACCCACGCACACGCGCCGCCCACCTCACATCCTTCGCCATGTCCGCCGCAACTCCTTTAGAAAAGCCCGTCGTGCCAGTCGTCCCCGTCGTGCCGGTCGACACCCTCCCCATCGATGTCACCAAGCCTGGTTCCCTCTCACAGCCTGCGCCGCGCTCCAACGGCGTCGTCGATGCAGTGCTGGACACATACAGGTCATTCCAGGACCGCAGAGCAGCGCTTGGCTTGAGCAACCCCGGCACCGTCGACAACATCGCCTCAGAGGTCCAGAGGAGCGTCTTCCTCACCAACCAGACCTTCTCTGGCCTGCGCGCCGAGTTGAACAAGAGCTTCTCCATTGCGCCGCTCTTCCAGATCAGCCATGCCTTCTCCGCCGGCTCTCAGATGCTTTCTCCGTACACTTTCCTCGCTCTGTACGGCACAAACAACGTAAGTCCTGGCTGTCCGGACACCAGATTCATCAAGATGCAATGATTCTAACATTCCCAGACCCTCTGCCAAGCGCAGCTCGACTCTGACCTCTCCCTCTCCGGTCGTTTCAACCAGCGCATCACCGACCGCCTCAGCTTCAAGTCGCAAATCCAGATCCAGCCTGGTTCCGCTGCTGGCCCTGGCGCCGCTCAGGTCTCGCTCGAGCAGGACTACACTGGCGCCGACTTCAGCGCCAGCTTGAAGAGCATCAACCCCAGCATTCTCGAGGGTGGTCTTACCGGCATGTTCATCGGTTCATACCTTCAGTCTATCACTCCTCGCCTTGCTCTCGGTCTTGAGGGTGTTCTGCAGAAGCCTGGTGGAGGCATGGGCCCCGAGGCTGCTCTCAGCTACGCCGGAAAGTACAAGGGTGACGACTGGATTGCCAGCGCTCAGCTGCTCACCCAGGGTGGTCTTCAGGGTAGCTACTGGAGGCGTCTGACCGACAAGGTCGAGACCGGTGTCGACGTCAACCTGCAATTCGCTGGTGGCAACCCTATGATGGGCGGCCCTACCAAGGAGGGTGTCGCTACTCTCGGTGCCAAGTACGAGTTCTCACGATCCATCTTCCGCGCGCAGGTCGACTCTCAGGGTAAGATCGGCTGCCTTCTCGAGAAGGTTGTCGCTCCTCCTGTTCGCATGACCTTTGCCGGTGAGATGGACCACGCCAAGGTAAGCTGCCGTAACAACTCATTGAAGCAATCGACCTCGTACTGACAACAATCACAGAACACTGCCAAGCTCGGCCTTGCCGTCTCCATCGAGGCATCCGGCGAGGAGCTCATGGAGCAGCAGAACAGCGTCATCCCTCCCACTCCTCCTTTCTAAGCGACTCGCTCCAATTTAATGTTTGAGGCGAGCGAGAAGAGACAACTACACTCTTCACTCTGTACACTAGCAACAAAAACCCAGGGGACGTGTTTGATCGATATAAGCGGAAAAATGGTGTGTTGGAATGATACCACAAACTTCGCATGTAGGGATAGAAAGGAGGAGCGAGCGAACAGGCTCTCTAGTAAGAGAATGGGGAGAATCAGGGATGCTGCGCACTTCAAAAAGTGGCAGTTGACATATGATGTCCTGTATCTATTGTTGTGTTTCTCTCGATCTTGGGAGCATTGGCATTTGGTGGCGCACGGGAAGTGCCTTCTTGTATGGTGTCGGCTGGCCTGTTGTTTGCTCATATCGTCGCTGCTGCTGAATGGCTAGTCTTTCTTCCAGTGTATACATATTTGCATCTTGAAAATCACGTTAAGATGTTGTACTGAATGTTCTTGGCTCTGAAAATACACTTTTGCTTTCAAAGGTTCGTGCTCTTTGTTCTTCACATCTATCACTTCGTGCCGAGAATAAACGGTAAGGACGACTGTTAAATCGTTGCATAGTGCGCACACGCTCACTTTATCGTCTCTCATCATTCTTCAAGAACATTGCAAGTTAATATAGATGCTAATCAATCAGAATTAGTTGGATATACCAGAGTGGAGAACCACCGACTGGGGCGAACCTTAATCCTAGACTGGACCCTCGAAAGCAGCATCATTGTTTGTACTATCTTTTTCGGAGCTTTGAACATTTATTTTCCTTTCGATAAAAAAAAACTCACATTCGACAGACTACAACTATATGCTCTAGCGATTCATATCCTATCCATACCACATAAATCAGCACAACCATGGCGCAGCATACCGAAGACCACGACATGGTCGACCCCATCACTACCTCTCAGCCCGTAAACCTAGCCCTCCGAAGCAACACCTCGAATGCGCCCAGCGCCGACGAACCCACCACAACATCCTCCACCGCAGACTCAGAAAACAGCGACGACGCATCCACCTTAGACTCAGACTCCGAAGAAGACGCCTCAGAAGAAGAAGAAGAAATCGCAACCCTCAAACCCGGCGTCAAGCCCGATTTCTCGTCCGCGCGCAAGATCGCTTCCGGCGCGCCGTCACTAGAAGATAGGCTCAAAGCTTTCTTGCCGCAGTTGGCGGAGGCGAATAGTAAATTGCAGAAGGGTGGGGAGGGGGAGTATAGTATGGAGGTTGTGGGGGAGGATGAGCCGCATATTGAGATGGATTTGGGGTTGGGGGTGCTGGAAGAGACGAAGGGGGATGGGGACAGCGAGAGTGATGAGGAGGAGGTCGGTGAGGGGGAGGGCGAGAGGAAGAGCAAGAAGGAGAAGGATGTTATGGCGGAGCTTATGGGGAAGAAGGAGAATCTGACAGCGGGAATTGAGGAGGTCGGTTGAGCTGGTGGGAAGAGAGTTGAGATCGAGACATGGTTTCTTCTCCTACACGAGGAAGCACAGGATCGTGTCTTGAGCTTGCGCTTGCGCTTGATGGTTCTTCGAGAATTTCCTCGCCACAGTAGTCTCCTAGGCTTCACTGGTAATGACATGCCAGGATACCGGGCGATGCGACCAAGGACCTTGCACAATCCTGGAAGCGAACCACCGTTTGCATGCCCGACCCGATCTTCATGGACTGACAGGGCAGTCCGCGCGCCAAAACCGAAGTCTGGCGAGTAGATCGCACAGTCCCAACCTCTATAGCACGTGGAGACTGCAAACCTGCTTCGAACGGCATTCCTGGTTTCGCGCTCTATATTCAAGGGCCACTGGCACTTCAAGATAAGCGACCGCAGAGGGAGTGTTTTCCAAGATAGCTTACAGCCATCCTTACCCGTACGCCAGTACAGTATCTCATAGAAACTGCCATCATATATATGCAGGTCAACATACATCCATTCTCCCTTACGTCTGGTGGTAGAGGTTCACCGGGATACCATCCCTCTGCCCCGACTTAATCAGCGCCTCAAGGAGCTCAAGATCCCCTAATGCCTCTTCAGGGCTCTGCTGCGGATCGGCCTTGCCATCCATGATACTCTGCGCCCAGGCAAAGACTTCTTGCTTCACGCCGCCAAACTCGTCCTTGGCCTCCTCAGTCTTGCCCTCCGTCTCGCCCTTCGCCTTCACCGTGACAAGGCCCTCGAAAGGCTGCACAATCACCTCGCCGCCTTCGCACGCAACCACCCACTCATTCCCCGTAGCCGTAGTGCCAAAGCTGAGCGACAGCGTCCCCTGGCCCCCATTCTTCAGCCTGATGGTCGCATCCGCGGTGTCCACAGGCGGCAGATAGCTCTGGTGCTGCGCAGTAAAGGCGCTGAGGCTCGTGGCTTTCGCTTCGCTGCCCAGAAGCAATCGCATGCCAGCGATGAAGTGCACGCCGCCGTCGAGCAGGAAGCCGCCCTGGTACTCTGGCGTCTTGCGCCAGGAGGTCTCGATGTACTTTGAGCCTTCCTGGATGCAGGTTTGCATGCGGATGCGGAAGTTGAGGACTTTGCCGAGCGATTTGACGCGTTGGGCGCCAAGTCTGGATGGAATTTACGTGGTTAGTTCTTATGCGTTGAGACAGTGGTGAGCGATGGGCTGGCTTTCTTACTTGAAGGAGTTGAAGTAGCGGAACTGCTCGGCAATGCCGAAGAACACTTTGCTCTTGTCGATGTTGCTGCCGTACCATTGGATCAGCTCGCGGGCTGTGGCGACGTCTTTGGCGATCGGCTTCTCGGCCAGAACATGCTTGCCTGCAGTGAGTGCTTGCTTGATGTATGCTGGTTGGGCCGGGATGGGCAGAGCAATGATGACGGCATGGATGTCTGGGCGAGAGAGAAGCTCTGAGAGCGGTTTGCTATCGTCTGAGTAGAGGTCGACACCGGAGAGGGAGGAAGAGACGCTCTGGGCGCTGGTGAGGGAGCGAGAGTAAATTGCTTTGAGCTCGAGGTCTGAGCTGGCTTGGACTGCCGGGAGATGTTGCTCTTTGACGAATATGCCTATTCGATACTATGAGTTTCTGTGTATACTTTGATGATGCGCATGTAACAATCGTTTTGGTTACGACCTACCACTGCCAATAATGGCCACGCCGATGGGTTGACTCATGATTGTTGCTGTTCTTGGATTCCGGTGGCTGCAAGTTTATACCAACGTTTGTCTACCACTGTATGGAAGCTTTATAGCGTTGGTCACTTGTTCAACACCCTATCCCTTGGAAGCGAAGTAAGTAGATAGTAGATGGATTGAGTTTCGTTTGGACCTTCGACTTTCGCCCCCAAAAGAAAGTGGGGCTTCAAGAGTTGCCCCTCATCGCAACCACATCACCAACTTGTCATGGGGCGTCAGGCCCACGGAGGACATGCAAGCGATTTAGCCTCTTAGCCTCAATGTCAAAGCAGGAGAAGCATTTTGCGTATTATCCTAGAGCAACATGCAGCTGCAGAGAGGATTGTGGTGCGTTGTGAGGTGCCGTGAAACTTTGCTCCCAATGGTACGACCATTCTGCTTCTGCATGGGCTGATGATAAAAGATCGCACAAGGATTAACTTGTCTGGACGGGATACCAGTCGAGCCAGCATACTCGATAGGAATTAATGTTGCAAAGATCGATCTTCAGACAACTTGGGTTCTACGGCGCTCTACACATCAAAAACGCTGTCAGATAACCGAGGGTATTGCAGCGATGCAGCACAAGACTTTTTTGTGCGACCTGTTTCACTGAATGAACAATGTACATTCGGATAATTCACTACAAATGTTGTGAGGAAGAAAGCGCAAACATTGCACAGACCGCATTTCATAAGGCCCACTGAGTTTCAGCAAAGACTTTTTCTTTCAATGCAAGTCTATCAAAGCTAACATACACGCACCAAAAGTCATTAATCATAGAACCATCTTGGAGCCTCCGGCTCGCCGGCCAGTGAAGAAACCATATCGCGCGCCAACAATCCAGTCTAGAGCAAGAAAAATCATAAGATCGTCTCAGCATCTAGTACCTGCCGCCACCGTAGCCGGAAGATCCACCATAGCCCTGGTGGTGCTGGTTCTCGCCAGACTTGCGCCTGTCTTTCCATGCGTCTTCAGCCTTGTGGCCGGCGAAAGCGCCAGCAAGAGTTCCGAGGAAGCCGTGGTTTGCCTTTCCGCCGAGGATGCCGCCACCGATGCCGCCGGCGATGGCGCCCATGAGGCCACGGTCGCCCTCTTGGCTGTTGGGGTCGTTCGGGTTGCCCTGACCGTGTTGGTGGCCTTGAGCGCCTCCGGTTGATGAGGCCCACTGCTCCTGCTGGTCGGCGTACGAGTTCTGACCCTGTGTTTGGCCGCTGCGAGAAAGCGTTAGGTTAATTTTGGAGAGTGTTCGTGAGATGAGGACTTACTGTTGGAATCCACCGGCTTGAGGAGGACCTTGTTGGCCATACTGAGGCTGCTGGCCGTACTGAGGCTGTTGTCCGTAACCTTGCTGCTGGCCGTAGCCCTGCTGGCCTTGCTGGTCGTACTGGCCGCCACCATAGCCTTGCTGAGGCTGCTGTTGGTATCCTTGTTGCCCATAGCCTTGTTGCTGCTGCTGGCCACCGTAGCCACCCTGATCGTAGTTGGAGCCCTGGCCATAGGACTGGCCCTGGGGTGGGTATCCACCACCTTGGTTGTATCCGTATCCTGACATAGTTGCGGTAGTAGGTGTTGTGGTGTTGTTCGAGTGTTGAGTGATTGAGGAAGTGAGATTGCTTGTAAAGTAGGTGAAGCTGATAGAGAGATGGATGATAGTGAAAAGCTGTCGGTGAGAAAGGCGGGTAAGTGAGACCCGACCTTATTATACCTACCCCACTACGAAAGAGCAGCTGACGAAAGCGCCTTCGCCTTGGGAGCTCAGCCTCTCACAAGGCGAAGTCAGTGCCACTTGACGTACGCCGGCTATGGCGGAGCAGCCCAAGATGTATCGCGCATCCCGAGGCTTGAGTCTGTCTTGGGTTTGTCTCTGCTTATTATGCATGTCTTTCATTTTGCCCTCATCGACAGTCATCACGTCGCCTGACGTGTCATCGAAGAAGGCTCCTCAAGCGTCGATGTAGCCAGCCGTGGCCAGTCGTTCCACAGCAGCTTCCACGCATTAAAGCTGCAAATACGCATCTGCCCGCATTGCCCGCGCATCCGCAGAACGAGTGGGTCGAACCAAGAACCGACGAGCCGGTCGTCACCGTAAGGCTGTGTAGGGCTGCGCCACCAGCTTTGCATAACTCGTCACTCCATCATTGCGCCACTTTAGGGGGCTGGGCACATATGCGTGACTCGCTGCCAGCCTACTCACGTGATCAAAAACTGGCTGTCACTTGCCCCTGTCGGAAATACGTCAAAACAGCGCCGCGGCTACAGGTTCGCCGCGGCTATAGAATAAACACGAGTCGTGCCGGAGCCTCTCGCTGGAGTGGTACTCCGTTTCATTACAGGCTACCAAAACACGCTTTACCAGGGCACAATCGCACGCAAGTTCGGAGAGATGGCAGCCCTGAAACGGACGGATTCCTTCGTGTGCAGCTATAGATATCGAAGTCGCTATCTCTCACCTTGACCACATCCTCACATGCGAAGCCGTTGCGTCGCTGTTAACCACTGCTTTCTTGAGCTTGTCGGGGTCAAGAAGTGTAAAGGTCTCTGCCGTTGAACTCTCAACATGCTATTTCTGTGTTCTGGACTGGGATTGCCCATAGGATCTCGGATGAGAGGGCCGGCCACACGGTTTGTCTTCTATCAACGGAAGGAGGAGATGAAGCTCTGAGGACGGGTTAGGACATACATGTATATACGTACAGGAAGACACAGTCTTCTCAGAGGCATGATATCGCTTACAGCTCTACCTTGCACGTCTGTAGTCTGTAGGCTGTACGTCAGACACATACCGCCTTCATATAGTGCTTGGAGATCTGGACTTCTGGTCCGTGTACAGTAGTCAGTCTAGCTGCCTGCCCTTTCCGACTCCGTCGCAAATTCGTACAGAACATTACCCGGTCTGAAATCGGTAATCGCACGACTTTACATCGGATGTGCTGTCGTTCGCAATGCCCACCATCTTGGTCGGATAAAGTTCAATACTGCGGTTATCCGAAAGCCTTGTTCTCACTGGGCCATGAATCGCAAGTCGGAGGACTTCCCAGAAAAGAGATACACTTTCACTTGTATACAGCATCGCAAACAGAAGAGCATCACACCGGCGTCTAATTCACAACGTGCAGAGCGCAGATACCACGACGCCTGGCCACGGTCTACAGACTAATCGCATACAAACCTCCTCCGATCGGCTTATGCTCGCAGTGTGTTTCAGATGTCTTCGTGGCGTTGATGGCGCGAAACAAAGTCGCAAACTAGACGCTAGCATTGGCTCACGGCCCGCTCTGCTCATCAAACCCTGGTCGTGGTCTAACTCTAACGTTGCTTGATGCTACTGAGAATATCAACTCCAACCACGGAAGGATTTTGGTACAGACACCAGACGCACTTTGTGGCTTTTAATTTGAAAATCCCCCAGCCGTATCCTTGTCGACATGGACCGACTTACGGCATGGCTCACTCAGGCACTAGGGCGACAAAACAATTGCGTCGCGTACTACTCGACGTTTCTATGCTAGTTGTCGTGGCCGATTTCCTTTCTTACACACTGCGTTTGAGGATTCCTTCGTAGCTTCAACCTAGAATCTCTCACGTGAGCTGGTCTCGATCTTGTCACTCCTTTCAGTTCACCCTCCTCCAAACACCTCACGCTTACTTCTGTTGCTTTTCTTGCTCGAATCCACATCTGCAGCTGGCTGCGACCTCCTACTCCACCCCACTAATACATCCTGGTCTGGCCTCTCATCCACGGCAAATCTCTCGCCGTGTGCACTTGCCGGACGCCTCGACCTCTGCAGAGCTCCTCAAACAATTTGTTGCGTGACAGATCAGCTACCGTTGCTCGATTTGACTCCACAAGCAACACACTATTGCTCATAGTTCGTCTGGCGATCTGTGGAGTACAGCAACTCTAGCCACCGGCCTCACCATTCCCCGTGGCGTACATTCGCCCAGCTTGTTCCTCTGATCCATTACCCCTACAGTCGAAAGCTGGACTTTCGAAAACGTTCGCTGCCTCAAGAGACCGATCACGTCCTCAATATAGCTCCGGGACGCTGTCGACTTGCGATTACTCGTGGGAGTTTACTTGCCACTTGGATCTACGGTGTCAGCTCTACCAGTTACCACTACGTTGTCGACATCAACACTAATGTCTTTCACTCATGTGCCACATGCTATCGTCGCTAGGAGTCTCATGGACGCTGATGAGATCCATCATTTCTCAGACAGCTCCAGGAATACTCTGATTGCCACCGCTGCCGTCGGTAAGTCAATCCAATCTTGTAGCTTCGCACTTGCCAGACAATACAAGCCTGTCGTAGATGTAGGCAAGATACTTTGAACTCGCAGGCCATGCGCTGTGTATTCACACATAGGGAAGATGTTCGCTAACATGACCTTAGGCAGCACGTTCGTCTTTGCGCTCTTGATCTATGTTGTTTACAGGCGCCGCAGAGGAGCTACATACGCCCAGATCTTACATGTGCCCCCGAAACCTCCAGGCACACCGCAACTCACACCCACTCCAATGAGACAGACATTCGCGAAGCATCCAATATACCGCGACCTTCAATACTCTATTCGATCTTCACGGCACACATCGACATTAAGCTGGCCCCCACGAGTGCCGACGAATACAACTGCGCCCACTGGAAGACCAAAGCACAAGCGCATCGAAAGCGGCTGGAAAGATCCCGATGTACTACCAGCAACTCCCCAAAAAGATATAGATCGCACGAACAGGTCAACATTCTTCTTCGACGCATCACCAGTGACGAAGCCACGAATCCCGGAGAAGGCACATGTGTCAGTCCGCCCCCTGAGCCAGCTCAGCCATAGCTCGTCAATAACGAAGCTGCCTTCCGTTGTGGACACATGTATGTCTACGGACCACGCATCGTGCGCAATGTCGCCGCTGGACTCACCGCCCTTGGTGGACGACGTCGAAAATCGCTGGAGCTGGACCAACAGTCAAGCACCAAGCACGCCTCGAATACGCCCATCGTCTAGACGATACAGCTATGCGTCAAAGCACAGTGCACCACGCTTCCGATCAGTGGTGTCTTGGGCACGAGGGCAAGGCGAACGTATACGAATTGATGAAGAGGCTCCTCCCCTGCTTCCAACGAAGGAGCCAATGCCGGTATCGACACCAATCTTGCAGGCCGTGCCCAAGAACAAACGAGCGTTCAAGGATGCCGCCCCGCCAAATCTGTCCGGGAAGAAGTCTCAAAAGTCCAAAGACAGAGCGAAAGGCCACCAGAAAACTGCGTCGAGTCTCGGGAGCTTGGGCGCATTCTTCAAATCCGCCAAGTCAACGAGCAATCTGCCTTCCTTCACGGCCAGCTCCCACAATTCTTCCAGTGCGTCGAAGTCGACAGGTAACCTTGGACTGAAGTCTGTTGATCTCGAAAGCGGGCAGGCGACGACCGACATCGAGCTCAAAGAGCGACAGAAATGATGACGATAAAATAAACAACCGCAACGTCAAGGGCATGGTATCTGCCCACCTGGTGCTGGCTCATCAAGGAGGAGAGCGACCGATTACTAGATTGGTACTGTACATGGACGAACAAACAAAAGAACATACGCGGCGCCCTCAGCTGCTTGCAGCGTGGCCGGCTTGACCGCCTCGGTGCGGACGATGTGGCCGAGCGTCATTCTTTGAGGATATCTACATCTTTTATACTCTACACATAATTCCATTGACACGATCGACAGCAAAACACGAGTATACTGCGCAGTTGATGTTGATACACAAGGTCCGTCTCAATGGTACAAGCTTCCGTCGGCGTCGTCGAACCCTTGGAAGTGCATATGCATGGCTTGCATATGAGCCACGGCGTTGCTGACATAGCAAGGCTGAGCCCAACTCGTTGATTTGTAGAAGTCGCCAAAGCTTTGTGAGTTCTGAAGCTCAACAACACTCAGGAAATTGATATTGCGTCTCAATTATTTCAAGTCGCCAAAAAAATAGGATATGGCTGCCTCCACCTTGGAGTTCTCTACCTTTGAGCTCTTTGCTGTTACGGTTGGGTTCATGGGACTTGCTTTCAGCTTTGGGCCATTAATGGTCGCAGAGTTCCAGAATCTATCACGCGATGTACACGACTTTGGTATCTTTCCCGCCATAGTGCTACGACTTGGTTTCTTCGAGGCCAAAGACGTGGTTAACCAGGTCAGAGAGCACTTCATCAGAGGCGATGGTGGGTTGAATCAAGCAATGTCTTTCAAGGACTCATGTACGCCCACATTCAACATGGTCGGTGTGGCGGGAGCCATCATCGCTCAAATTTCTCTTACAGCATTGAGTTTGCCTTATCTTGACGACACACACTGGACTGCACGGGTAGCATTTACTATAAGGTCAGTTGCGGGCTCGCTGGCTGTGTTTTGTTCTTGCATCCTGCAGAGCAAGATGTCGGGCCTTCACAGTCTGTATGCTGTGCGCAGGTGGTTGACCAGACCGCACGAGACGTTCGCAGAACTCCATGATCTCCGGCGTACGATAAATCGACCAAGAAGTAGGCTCCCAGACGAAGAAGGCCCGGTTCACGTACGAGACCCCACAAACGATCAAGCAAAACTCCTTGCCATACATGCATTGAGAGTTATTCAACGTCAAGAACGGCTTAATAAGCTCCATTATCGTCCATCTTTGAGCGCAGCTCTGATCATCACAGTGCCTTCGCAGCTTATTGACGTCGCTCTCGGAACTCCGCTCACCGGGTTCGGCATCTACTTCGGCTTCGTCTACACAGTAAAATTACCTGCCATTGAGAATCACCACTCAGCACTTGCTGTGCTGACAGTCTACATCGTTAGCGCAGCTTCTGGACTCATTCTTTTCTGTGTACCCATGCTCTTCAAGTTAGTCGCTACCATGCGCGATGGGACGAGGGGTGGTTTGGAAGACGTGGTCACCAATTTGGAGAGAGAGATCGACGCCGCGCAACAGAGAGGTGTAGTTTACAGGCCTGATGATACAATTTCTGCCCTAAAAGAGATCATCCGCATTCAAGACTAGCAGCTGCAGCTACAGAAGAGTCTCATAACGGCGCTAGATACCAGATTCGGCGTGGTTGCCGGTCCTGCAAACACCTAGGGTGTCAGGGTACCCACGAACGCATTCTATGCTTCACCAGAATGCTGCTGCTAATTCACACTAGACTCAGACGGCGGCTATCCATATCATCAAGCAATAACGGTTCCAGGTCAAGCAGGCCTTCCCATCATCATCGCCTCCCAACAGCAAAAGCCACTTAGCCCAAAGTCGATACGCTTTCCTGTCTCCCAGTCGTCCTCTAACGCACCACATTAGCTCCAGCAGGCATCCCATCCACATACCACTGCTTCAGCAATTCCAGATCTTTCTCGTCGAACACCGGATCATCTGTCCCATGCTTCACAATCGCGTAGCCGACTAGGCTGCCTTTCGCCGCCGCGCCAGCGCCCTGGTCATGTTCATCCGACTCTACCCATCCTTCCTCCTGCATGATCTGCTTGCGAGTCGAAGGCGTCGGATCTAGGCAGAAGCGTCGCAGCGTTTCGAGGTTCGGGGCGTCGAAGACGTAGTTGTTGCCTTCTGCGTCGCGGCGGTTGATGATGGACGTTGCGAGCTGGTGGGTGCGGATCTGTTCTTTGGTGTCCCACTCTGCGGATGCCATGATTCCTTTTGATTGGATAGTGTGGAACGGGTATGGCTTTTTGGAAGGCAAAGTGTATTCACGTTAGAGCGTCCGGATATATTTATTGTAGATGAGGCCACAATGCTACTGCCTAGAATGGGCTCAGTGGCGCTGAGTCGATGCGGCTAACAAGGAAGGATGCATTATCTCGCTGATCGCATTGTACATGAGTACCAAGTCACTAAATCATCGAAACCAATCTTTGTCATAGCCTTGAAGGCCCACCCATCCGTGGGATGAGCATGAAATATGCTCCTTGCTGTAAACAAGTAGTGCCACTGAAGCTGAAAACGTACTGCCAGTTTCTAAACCGATCAAACCACACAGCACTCAACAGACCAGTCGAATTGTAAACAGCACGATAAAGCCACCGTCTGCTACCCGCATGGATAGCAAATATAGCCAGCAAGCTTGTTTATGTATTTCTCGTGGTAGCTCAAAGCATGGGCAACCACATACCCCAAACCCAAACCCTAATCAATCAGATGCCGAACCCTTAAATCCAGTCGAGCTTTCTCCTCTCACTGAGTACGACGTACATGCAATTCTAATGCCATCATCTTACCTTATACATGTATACAGAACGATTGCACCACTAATCATATGCCGTTGGCATACCAAGAACGCCTCCTGATCTAGTCTGATAAACAACATAATCTTGGAACGCTGGATTTGTGATCAATTCACTACATCATTCCGGGTTCGCGGCCGAGTCTCTGTTCTAGTGGATCCGATTCCTATTCCAGCCGACGCTCCTCGCACCCATCGCTCTCTAGGCCTAAATCATCGCAAGAACCCATTGCCAGCGGTTATGCGACACCGATCTAACGGCAATTCTTTGTTGAAGGGATGGTAGATGGGTAGAACGCATGACTGGCGCATGGACGCGTCCTCATCTACAGGGAGCGCGTCTTTCACGTCAAACCGGGATTACGTCGCCTTCGCGAGGTCGGGTGTGATATATGTGGGCAAGCTCGATGCTGGCAACTATGAGAAGCGATGCGGTGCCTTGCGGCCGCACCCTTTCGGACTCCCTCCCATCTTGGCCTTATCGCCACTGCGGACCAATTTGCTGGCCATCTCAATCGGGAGCCGGACCTCCATTTGGGATGTAAGGGTCGATGAACTAAAATATACCGTCCACGCGAGTGAAAGGTCTGTGACCTCTTTGGCATGGTCTAACCACGATACCAACCTACTGGCTCTCGGCCATATAGACGGCCACATCAGTGTGTGGGACTTGGGTCATCTTACCAAACCAAAACATGTATGGTCAGCCGGAACTGCGCAGTGCCACTTCCTGGCATGGAGCCTAGCAGATCAGTCTAGATTGGCAGCTTGTTGTGGCCAGACCATGAGCATCTGGAACAATGAGAACCCTTGTGACAACTCTACTCGAAGATGCGACCTTGAACATCAGGCGGATCGCATACTCTGGCGACCAAATCTCGGCAGTGATCTTGTGACCGTGGCTCTTGATGGTTACTACGAAGAATGGAGCACCAACAATATCAAGTCTGCATCGCGAGAGTCAGACGAATGCCAAGATCATGATCTGTTTGGGGACTTGGAGGATCTGCAGTCGTACGATATAGCTCCACTGAGGCGTGGCGACTTTGTGCCTGCATCTCAGGTGCACGCTATTGGAGATGCCGCGATTTTGATGTTGGCCCGCCATGGGCGACACATACGATTGTACAGAGATTTGCAGTCCGCGGAAAACGATGAACCCATCTGGGACAAGCAGCTGATGAGTCGTATCGAGCACGTGGCCATTGTGTCACAGGAAGACAATGTATTAATCATCGCTGCTAGATTTCAGGGTATGGAGAGGATCCCGATACCATCAGCGGCTCGCGAACAGCTTGGCGAGATCCTATCCTATGTTACTGGTGGAAAGAATGCAGATCAGCTGGAGACTGAACAAGCAACGAAAGACACGAATTGTCTATCAAAGATGCGACCAGTCCCAGTCTCTGCAAGTCCAAGGGCACATAAGAGTGACGGAAATTTGCGACCAAACCACACCGACATGCGATTAATGCCCCCTAGCCGCCCAGCAATAGGGCCCTCGGAACAAAAGAACACCAAGACGCACTCTGCAGTCTCACCGCGGCAGGCCATGGCTTCCAGTCTTGAGCTACCCAAGTTGAATGATGAAGAGTCACCTATGCCTTTCTTGTCCCCGACCATACCATCACAGAGGCCGTCTCCGTCGACTATCCCTGCGCTGAGCGACGACATAATCTTGCCACCTCCCGAGAGCGAGTCTTTCGGATCTTTGCCTTCGACTGCAATGAACGACAGCGACTCCGATGACGAGACATTCGACGGCGACGCTTTAAAAGGCAGTGGCACTTTGATGATGCCAGGAGGAGCAAATGTTCCTTTGCCAAAATCATGTGGGGCATTCTTCTCGCCCAATGGCCAGCTCATCACCTATTTCCCGCCCAAAGCACGAGTCAGATCAATGGAGATCGACGGATTTTCTTCCAGCCAGCCAGAAGAGCGGTCCACGAAGGCGTCACGACTATTCCCCTTATTCGGGAATTTGTCTGTCGAAGCCCGAGACTACGAAGACTCTGATAGTGAAAGCATGAGCACACAAAGTGGAACTGACTCGGACGATTCAACAAAGATCGAGCCTTTTTCTTTCTCATCTCACGGCGAGCAGTCGTGGGAAGAAAGACTCGAAAACATGCAACCCTTGCCTCGTCTTGCGGCAGGCGAACAGCCCGTCGTTGTCAGTATACGAGATGTGAACGAGATAATCCATTTCCGACCACAACTCGGACATAGTTACAAACTGTCATGCGATTCCGAAGAGGCTGCTGGAAGAGCTTCACTGGAGAATGCGGACATTGCCAGAGCCGCCGGTTTGGACGACTTGGCCAACGTATGGTGCCTTCTAGGTCTACTATTGCAAGATCGACTGCCCGAAGATTTATTGACTGCCGCTGATGCGGACATTCCCACAGTAGCGAGGCGCGCGAGTCGGTTGATACGTAGCAACAGCGGCCTACGACCAAGTACGAGGAGGCAATCAAGTGCCATGAGTGTATTGCATATGCCGTCACAGTCGAAAGCGGGAGCCTCATGGCTAGTAAGCCAGATCTTCATATGGACAGAACGTCGGGCAGATGTCCAGATGCTAGCATGTCTGTCCGCTGTGCTGTTGTCGTCAGCCCAGTCGGCACCGCGCCCGACCAAGACACACATTGTGCTTTCTGATTCGCGATCTTCGTTACCCGCATCCGACTATTTCGCCGACGGTGCCAGCCACACCTCCCATCCTTCTATTCTCCGGACACCGATACTGCAGCATGTTGTCGATTCATCAAGGGAGGGTAGCTTCCTGACCCACTCCCCAGCCAAACCACCCCGTAGCTCACACGTCTCATCTCGTGATCCGTCACAACCAACAACTCCATACGTCGATTCGCTCTCGAGCACACCGCCGTTCCCATTCCCGAAGCTCTCCCGCCAAGGCTCTCGTCTCTCGGCCTCTGGTTCCGCGAGTCCAGAACACCATCGCAGCAGCTTCGGTGCGGCAGCGAAGTTCTACGCGCAAAGCATCACCGATAAGATCTCCTCGTACGGTACATCGCCGCCTGCAAGACGATTCGGCACCAGCCCGAACAACGAGCTGTCATCTAGTCTTCCCGTGGTAGGCAGCTGGAGCAAATCCGTCTCCTTCGCATCCGGAGTCGACTTCGGCAACCGCTCCAGCGCACATCTCGCCCCGGACGACGATGGCTACGATAGCGACCGCACCATCGAAGACACCAGCCTCCCTCACACACCCAAGCGATACGGCGGACCAGTGATGATCAAACTGAAAAACAGCAGCGCTTTCCTGCCATCGAAAGAAAACCAGCTTCAGAACAACCCGCAGCAACAACAATACCCACTGCTCTCTCCTACTCTCGCAGCCAAAGCCCGCGTCTGGACCAGGCACTACGCCGAACAGCTCCGCCGCATGGGCCTGCAAGTCCGCGCCGCCGAGCTCGACAACATCGCCGCTAATTCCAGCAGCAGCAGCAGGCCCGCCGACACCACCGCTGCACAGCGTAACAAACACACCGGCATCACAGCGAAGACCAAAACCGCAAAAGCCACCTGCAGCATCTGCTACTGCAAGATCCAGGGCGTGCAGCAGCTGTGCTCGCTGTGTTTGCACACCACGCATCTCTCGTGCTTGAAGGGGTTTGTGGACGGTTGGGGCGGTGGTGGGGAGGAAGAGATGGAGTGTCCGAGTGGATGTGGGTGTACTTGCGCGATGGTCTCGTTTGAGGAGACGGCTTGGGCTGTTAGTGAAGAGGAGAAGCCGAAGAAGCCGCCGACGGTGAGGAGGAAGTGGAGTTTTACGGATCCTAGGAGGTGGCGGGAGCAGGTGCAGGGGGATTCCTGGTGATGAGGGGGGTTGTACTGTTCTATTTCCATTGTAGTCTCGGAATCCTACAGAACAGTTCTGTACGAAGGTCTCATTCCTTCTTTGCAAAATGACCGTGCAAAGGAAGGAGTGCAAGATGAGAGGCATACATTGTGCGTTGGTACCGCTGTGATTATTGTTCTTTATGTCTACCTTCTATAGAAGAACTACCAGACTCAACGAATCCTCTGCAAACAGCTAAGTTCATTGCCGACTAGGTGTTGCAGACCTACTAGCATCTCCACCACCCGCCTTCTTCGCCAAGCTAGCAAAATACTTCTCGAGATCCTCGCTCGGGAAGTCACTCTTATTGCTCGTCGGCGTGGCAGCCTGCCTTTCGCTGTCGTCCCTCCTGGGCTGTCTCGGCGTACTGGCCCTCGGAGAGCTCGACGCTGCGCCATCCGTAGCCTGCTGAGAAGTGCCAGGACGCTTGAGCCTCTCGATCGCCGCCTCGGCAGAGACAGTGTTGTAGCTGACACCGCCAACGTTGAAGCTGACGTCGCCGAGCTCGTTGAGCGCGCCGGTCGACTCGCCAGAAGGCATGCCGGCGCCTCCTCGAATAACAGAAGTCCCGCTTCTGCCTTGCATGGGTTCACCGCGCTCGCGGTCGCGGGCGACAAGGTTGTCAAGCTCTTTGCGCATTTCTTTCAAGAAGTCTTGGTCGCTGCGCGTTGTGACTGTGATGGTGGGTGGTTTTGGTCGTTTGTGGGCGTTCGGATCTTGAATTTGGGCTTCGAAAGTGCGGATTGCTGATAGCGAGTCCGAGGATTCGGTGGATGGGATGTCGTTTTCGCCTTCTATGGGCGAGACGGCGGATGCGTAGATTTCTGTTTCTTCAGTCACTCTGGCGCCTCCGGCCGCCTGGGTGGGGTCGGATGGTGGCTCCTCAGTGGTCTCTTGTGTTGTTGCGGTTTGGAAAATGATCACGGAATGTGAAAGGTCTTGTTGCCATGCTGCAAGTACTTCCTCTGGGGAGAAGTTTTCTGAAAGCAGTCTGATCTTGCCAGCGCTATCCCATCCTTGTGGAACAACAATGTTCATTCGATCGACAACGTTATGCTTAGGTAGCAAATCTTCGGCTTTTGCTGGTGCGCCGCCTACGGTAGCCTTCGGACCAATGCTTGCAAGGTCGAGATCAAGTGATTGATACACGGTCTTCTGAGCTTCTGTGAGAGTAGAGCCAGGCTGTTGTGGAGGAGTTGCACTTGAAGTGAACAGCAGAGCCGTGAGTGGGTGCAGAGGCAGTATCGATGTTCTGAGCACCTGAGCGACAAAGTCAAATGTCTCTTCTTGCCAGCCGTCTCGCTCCAGATCCTGCTGTGCTTCGACGTGCTGAACCACCACATTGATACTGAGCTTCGACTCCTTCAGAATCTCCATGATGTCTTCCTCTGGCCTAGCATCCGGCTCCACGGCTTTTGCTAGCAATTGTAACCATGCTCTCAGCTTAGCGAGGAACGTCCAGGGTTCTCTCCAGGAAAGCAGGATTGCAACTGCTGGCCGACGTCCTTCTTGTGTAGGTTCCTCCTCGCCGAGCATATCCTCCTCGTCGTCGACTTGCTCTCCAAGCGCCTCCTCCGTCTTAGGTGCTAGCAATCGCCTCAGCACGAGCTCATATGCGGCCTCCGGCTCTGCAACAGTATGCGCCTCGAGCTTTGCTGCCTCTTCTGCTTCCTGTCCGAAGCTTGCACCACCAGTTCCGACCTGAGGCGACGAGTACAACGACATGTGACCATATCCGTAGGCATATCGATTTGAGAGATTGAGTTGACCCTTTGGCTTCTGATCGCGTTGATCGCGGTTCCTGCTTGGAGGCGGAGGCGGAGGAGGCCGTGAGATGGACGACAGGAAGTGTCTTTGGTCGTCCGCTGAACCACCGCATACTACAATTTGGCGATGTGCGATAGCATTGTTGCGGTTGCGGGCTTGTGCTCGTCTTGTTTGGCGGAGTAGGGAGGTCCAGATGTCGGTTCGCTTTTCCTTGCGTTTCGCTGGTCGGTCGTGGTTTCGTTTACTAGGCGCGCCGAATTGGCCAGATGCAGGCCGTGGGAGGGTTGTTGCCATTATCGTGGGTATGGTTGTCGTGTTTGTGTACAGCTATGCTTTGTATCTTCAAGTTCCAGCGGTGTTTCTAAAGCTCCCTCACTTCCCCAAAGTCGCGCGTGCCCACGCGGTCGCAGCTTCCAGACCCTAACCCTGATTCTCTCTCTCGACAAACCTCCGGCTGCCGCAAATTGTAGGAGTCGCCGGGCGATTTGGAGATGGCCATTGCCAATTGTATAGCATACGAATACCATAATCCAACAACACCCACATACCCGCCAACATGGTCCTCAAACTCCGTCTCGCCCGCCCTGCCACGCCCGGTGGCAGCCACAAGCACCGCCCTCGCTACAACATCGTCCTCGCACATGCCCGGTATGCGACAACCAGAGCATCACCTCGAACCAATGTAACAATCGCTAATGCGACTCTAGCACTGCGCGTGACTCCAAACCCCTCGAAGTTCTCGGCACATACAACCCCATCCCACAAACACCCGTCGGCGCAGAGCCCGGCCAGAGACAGCAGAAAGACATCAAGCTCGATGTGAGCAGGGCGAAGTACTGGCTAGGCGTGGGCGCACAACCGAGCGATACCGTCTGGAGGTTATTGTCTATGGTAGGCTGACTTTTGCGGTCTGGTTCGGTGGAAGGAAGATCAGGAATGCTGACGGGACGAACGCTTCAGATCGGACTTCTGGAACCCAAATACCTCCCCTCAGGCGAGCAGACCGAGAACGCGCTCAAGGCCGTCCGTTTCCCTACACAAGCGCCTAGGACCGGCAAGGGAGTGACCGACGCAGTACGAAAGCAAAGACAGCAAGGACAGCTGCCTCCAGCAGATACCGCCGAGAGCGCAACCAGCGGCTCGGTAGCTGGAACTACCAGCCCTCAGGACCCGAACGCTGCGTAGAGTGGGAAGTAAGGAGCGGAGAAGAGAAGCAACACAAATGCCGCGCCGCGCTACAGAGTCGCGTGAGAGGGTTGTGGCGCGGCATGTATACCCCAAAAGTCACAGAAGATCCGGCGAGCCTGGAGACGACCGTCTGGCAATATATCGATGAAAAATCTTGCACAAGCTAGGGACAAGAGACATCAAAAGGGGACTACACCCAGATGGCCAGGCCAGTGGTCAGAATACCTTCAATGTAACATTAGATCCCGCGGACGGAACCCGCGTGGACATGTACGGGTTTCAAGGATATTATCGACAGCGAATGTAAAATATTTACCAACAGTTTTCGATACTGGCTTTACGCACGACAATTGTGCTCGTCGTGTTGGTGCTTTCAGCGTGTTGGCGGTTTTCTGTATTCATTTATTTTACGTACTTCGTTTGACTTCATCATTCACATCAGACTCGCGGTTCCCCGTAGTACTCTGCAGCACTTTTCATTGTCCGGCGAGTGACGAGGTTCAGTTCGCAGCACCAACTGCTGCACCTCCCCATTTCCAACCCCAGGCTAGAAACGTGACATATTGGTCGTTGGTGAAGCCCTTGGCTGCGTAGTCTGCAGGACTTGCAGTCAGTTTTGGAGCAGACGTTGGCTCCAGTGAAGACCAAGCGCCCAGTGGAAGAGCCTATCCATGCGTTAGTTGGTTTGTAAAACGCTGCCTAGATGCCAAAGGGAGGACAAGAGACTTACCTTGCATCCACGATCTTGCCGGACTCTTTGGACATCGCTAAACAGGGACGGTTACCACCTCTTGCTACAATGTCAAGAGAGCAAATGATTCCAACTCACCTTGCAACTTCTCATACAGCTCGCTAATGGGGACCACGACGCGCTCAATGTGCTCGCCGTCGTCGAGGTGTTGCTCGGGCTCTTCGTCGCCTTCCTTCAGCTCGACTTCCACGGTGACCATCTACAAAATTTCGGGATTAGCTGAAACTGTTCCACTCGTTTGAACGCCACAGTCAATGCATACCTGCATGTTGGCGTTGGTCAACCCGGGATCGCTGACGATAGTCGGGCTGCAATCGACGACCTAGAATAGAACAAACGTACCACCATGTTAGCGCTGGTCATGCCAGGCTGGCTGCTCAGAGTAGGGCTAATGCCGCTCACCTGCCGATTTTCACATTAGCTGACAGGTCTCCTACAACAAAAAACAGGCAGACCAGATAGCAGAATGGGCAGTCAGAACATACCTTGCCAGAATAACCAGTCTCCTCTCTAAGCTCGCGCACAGCCGCCTGCTCCGGCGACTCGCCCTCGTCGATCAGGCCTGCCGGGAATTCGACGCAGAAGGCTTCGACGGGAGGGCGGTACTGCACGATGATCATGGTGCTGACGGGTTTGCTTGGGTGCTTGAGAATCGGCACGATGGCGACGGCGTCGACGCCAGTGGACTTGCGAGTCTTGCGCGCGGCGGCTTCCCAGATGCGTTGCTTGCCGTCCTAGAATTGGGTCGTAGATGTGAGTAGGATGTCGTTTTGATTTCTTGTGTTGTTTGTTGTTTATTACCTGGTCGGACCACTGGTTTTCAAATGCCGATTAGTACGGGCTTAGACAACAAGACAAAAGCTACTGTGGATTCACCTCAATTTTCCTCAACTCGGTCCATTTGGCCTCATCCGCACTGAGCGGGCTGACGCGGTTGATCTTAGGTGCTTGGGGCATTGTGAGGGTGCTGGCGGAGCGGGTTACTCTGGCCAATGTGCTGTTCAAATGGTTTAGACGACGGAGAAGGCTCATTAATAGCCTACAATGAATACAACGGTGATTGTAGTGTCAAGAGGTGGAGTGCTGTGTCGTGCGTGACTCTGGCTTAAGTCCGGTCGATGTGGTGACGTGAACGTTGTAGTGGAGCATCATCGTTGGAATGCCAAGACATCAGGACAAACAACCTTCAATTCACGGTATAGCGACTTGACTCTGATCATTGAAACATGCATCTACAGATTACCATGTTGAAGAGGATTTTGGGAATCACAGCGCCGTCATCAGGAATGTCCCAAGGGAAATGGTGGGAGGAGGCCCTACACATTGACGCCGTACCACAGTTTTCAAGGCCAAAAAGAAAGGACTGCGTATCCTTTCCAAGTGACGTCGACCTGATCACAGCTTTTTGCAGCACAGCGAAACCGACAGAATAATGTAAACTCGTGTAACGGCAAAAGCGTTAATGCAACCATTCAAGTTACAGAACGCTGGTCGCCTTCCCTTGATCCCATTCGACCGACGACGTGGACTGCACATTACACAGAGCCGTTGGTCAGGTGCACAGTGCCGCATCCTGACCAGATGTCACTGCTACTGACCTCATCGAGATGTGGCCGATCTATGTCTCGACGAGCCGAATCGACCATGCGCAGCATGTATCTATCGACAATCGGAACGGTTCCCCGATGGCAAAAGTATACAGAATGCATAGGATTCAAACGTTACATCGCGAACCACAGTTAGGTTCGAGTCGAGGATGAACCAATAAGCGCCTCACGATTGGTCTCTTTCTTATCAAAGTATGTCAAGATCCACGCTTGCTGCCATATACATCCCGTGCCACAACACTTGCCAGGAGTACAAATTGCAGACACATTCCCATGTCTCTGTGCTCCAGCTGTGAGGGAGGCCTGAAAGATAATTCCGAGGGATTTGTGAAGTCAGAGCTTCTGTACCGAACACACAAACCAATGAGCTCGTTAGGGCAGGCGAGGTGTAAGAGGCCGACAATACCTCCGGGCGAATAACCCGGTGGGAATGATCCAGCGATTACATGTGACAGGCAGCGGTGGCAGCAGGTCAACCTCGCGCAGTAACTTCGTGAGCCCTGCTTGCTTTTGTAGCATTTGCGCGCTTGGATCCATAGCAACCGATACCTTGCAACATTCGTACATATCTCATAACCCCGTGAACAATCGAAGTTGGTGCAATTTGTTTCTGTGGCTCTTTTGCCTCATCACCATCATCCAAAGCACAGTCAAAGAATCCTATCAAAGACAAACCATGGCACAGCAATGATAAAGGGAAATTTTCAAGTCTTGACATCCTCCCAGAAACGCCATCTACGCAAACAACCACACAATCACGCAAGTTATCTTACTCGCGGTTCATCAAGAATGGGCACTCGCCCGCGTTGCCCAACTTCGACATCTCCTCGTGCGTCATCCTCGTCTCCATCGAGTCCGCAGGCGCGGCGACGGCTTCGCCGGCCGCGGGCTTGACGGAATCTTCCATGTCGTGGGGGTGAGGGTGTACCTTCTCTGCTGAGCTTTCGAGGTGCTCGTCGACTGCGTCGAAGGTACCGGTGGTTCGGGACTCGTCGGTGACGTTGCCGTTTTGAGTTCCCGTGGTGCGGGTTTCGACGACTTGGTTGATGGTTTGTTCGGGGTCTTCGATGGCTGAGTTGCCATTGGATGTTGCTTGGGTGAAGTTGGATGCAGGCTTCGAGAGCTCGGCGTCAGCGCCGTTGTCGGCTGCGCTTGTGACGATCTCTTGAGCGTGTCCCGAAGGATCACTTGTCACTTTCTCGGCTACTTTCTCGGTGTCGGTGCCCTGGTGCGGTACAAAGGCATCGGCTGGCTCGCCGGTACCGTTTGAAATCTTCTTGGGGAGAATGTCTTCTGGTGCGGGCTCCTTTGCGTGCTCTGAGGATGGGTCGTTGTGCTCTTGTGCGATCTTGACGCCGTCGTTCTGCGGGACGACAGTGTCAAGGGCGTCGGTGGGGTTGACCTTGCGGTTCATGATCTCTTTGTTGACGATGCCACCGGGAGCGATCTGACGGAACATGTCCAGAGGGTCGAACCAAGTGTCGACGGCTTGAAGACGGACTTTGTCGTCGACGGTGGCGACAGTGACACCTTGGATGTCGATGACGCCGCCGTGGGCCTTGGCTGTTACTTTCTCTCCCTTGCTACGACAAGTCAGTAAGGTTACTACAATCATGAGGCAGCACTGCAACTCACTCGTTGAATCCAACATAGTCGTTCTTCATGGTACCCCAGTGCCTCCACTTGAACGCAACGGTGGGCGGACCACTGTAGACCTCGAGAACCTCCCACGCAAACGTTGGCATCATGCGCTTGAAAGTCTTGTGACTCGAAGCAAAGTCCGAGTTCTCCGGGCTGTAGAACTCATTGGGAGCAATGATGGCATTGTAAGTACCGACCTTGAGCATGTGCTCGGCGGTTTGTGGTGGGCCTCCGTTGATAGCGAAGGTGTAGTTCGCATGATCGATGGTACGCCAGTCCTCCAGGCGAGGTTTGAATGAGGCCTCAACCTCCCAGTTCTTGACCAGGTTTTCCACGAGCTGCGGCAAGCTACCGGCGGCGTGGTTCATCTTCTTGCCTGCATGATGGGGTCAGCTTAGGTGACCTTTTGTCGTTACACCAACGACCATCCCTTGCTGATCGTGTGATCCGGTTGCCACATGGTATTTCGAACACGTGGCACGCCACACAGAAGACCATGTGTTTGCAACAAGATACCCGGCCCATGGGTAAGCAGCGTTATGGATGATGGATGCTTACCTTCTTCCCAAACTTTGCGCGTCTTGGAGTAGTCGGGCGCCCGGCCATAGCGCCATTTCACGCCTTCGTCACCAAACACAGCGTTCGGCGAGGCGAGATAGTCGGGTACAGCAGGCGCGGGCGCAGGCTCAGTTGGCTTCTCGACG
This sequence comes from Cladosporium colombiae, assembly GCA_026122715.1. Lineage (NCBI taxonomy): Eukaryota > Fungi > Ascomycota > Dothideomycetes > Cladosporiales > Cladosporiaceae > Cladosporium > Cladosporium colombiae. The sequence goes on from JAKZFA010000005.1 coordinate 329,625, forward strand.
TCTGCAGAGGCCATGTTGGATGGTAGATGTATGGTGGTAGTCCTGCAGTGGAAGGTCTCTGTGTTCGAATGTGGATCGATCGTTTGGCGTAAGGGTGTAGTTTGACAGAGCGGGACGAACAAGATATATCTCTGAGCGATTGAGGTTACGAGGAAGAGGTACGATTGCTAGGTAGGTAGTCTGAGGCCGGGCACCACTGAGCATGGCGAGATATAAGATTGATGAATGCTGCCGTCGGCGCACGGTGGCTGCCGGTAGGGTCCAGGCATGTCGTCTGCGACTACTGCAGGTTTAAATGCGGCAGGCACAACGAGGCGGGCGAGCCATGGAGCAGCGATGTAGGCGAGCCTGCGATATGCTTGGGTTCGGGGTGTGAAGAAGCTGGGCGATTAGCCTCTCTCTGCGCCTCTGCTGCCAGTTGCCTCGCCCACCGCGCCTCTTCTGCCAGCCGCCTCGCCCACCACCACCAAGACGCTGCTAGGGATATTATTACCTTAGCCTGCTACTGCTCTTCACATACCATTACCATACCCACTCTGGTCGAAAGACCCTGCACGACGGCTGGCAGCGACCGACGCCGCGGCCGATGCATCCAAGCCCTTGAAGACTGCTCCCAAGCCCCGTAAAGCCTGTGCAACTGAGCAGCAACACTGCAGTCTCGCCCATCTCACCTCTCCTGTACATCAGACGACCGCGCCGCTCGGCTGCTAGCCTGCTGCTCCTTCGCGTCCGCCCCGGCTGTCCCTGACCCTGATGGCGCAAGCGATGCTCGCCTACCCGGATTGCACCCTCCATCTCCACTTCGTATATTGCAAAAAAAGAGATCGAAAACGCCCACCCCGGACGGTAGCCCTCTTCGGTTCTCGGAGCGCGTTTAGTTTTAGCATATGCAGTAGTACTGCTAGTATAGCAGCAGCAATTGCGTGCCGTCGCCCTCCTAGCGCCTTCACGGATCGTGCCCGGAGCAGGCGCTAAAAGGAGCAACGATTGCTCCAGGCCTTGGGTGGGCTCCATCGTGGAGAATTAGCCAGGATGCTGGCTTTTGCTGTGCGTGAAGGGCGATGCGAGATGCGCGCCAGCGAGGCACATGCAAGGAGGTTCGAGCAACTCCACGCGGGACAAGGGTGGAGCTCTTCACGTCGAGCACGGCCAATGGCGACATCGCCGTTTGCTGAGCGAGCACTATGTTTTGTAGTGGGGAACTCTAATACCTCGACGTTTCGTTTGGAGATATGAGCTCGCGAGGTCCCTTTGTCTTTGTGTGTACGTATCTCGGTCTAATAAGTCGAGACCATATCAGGCTATGGACGTTTTGTTCTTTTTCCCTTTGAAATTCTGCTTTTTCCCCGTACGCCACAGCCTGACGGTTAACACGGATACATGCTCTTGCAAGAAAGGGCACATCGGCACTGTTGCACACAGGCTTTGACGGGTCATCGAGCATCCCTGCTATGCCTTGCCGTGCCTACGTCTGACCACCCCACCGTGTCAATCAACCCTTGCGCACTCCACATGCCATGGCTCGCATGGCTTGGAACGACGCCGCAACAGATAGGATGAGCGTACCGCGGGCGTGGGAATCGCCGAGACAATACACAAGTAGGATGCAGCCTAATGAGAAATCAGGAGTGTAACACACTTTCTCTCCCCGCCACGCGACACACACGATCGAGCACTGCCTCGGGTGTCTCGGCATCTGACCATGTAATGCAACCTGTCAATTGCAGCCGCCGGGAGGTTGCCTTCTAGAGAGCCCTTTACCAGACCGCCGTGTTGTTTTTTGTTGTTTCTCTCAGCACTTAGTGCAACGGCACAGTAGCATGGAGTTATGCAACTCCCGAATCCGTGCGAATCCTGCATCGCGGCACATGTAGCAGCAGCGAGCCCGCCTTGCTGCCACATACCTCAATCCTTCCAGACAGATATCACCCTGTCGATTCCCTAAGAACAATGGAGGAAGCAAGCATGACAGCCGAGCTCCACTGAAGCACTGCATCTTTTCCTCCACGTGGCAGTGATGCGCGTCAGCATGAACCTCTACCACGGTACTGTGCCACCAGCGACCGCTGCATGCATGCATGTATGTGGTGTAAGACGGTTCCTGCGCGCCTTTCGTTTCGACGGCCAGCCACCGTCGGATGGTGGCAGATTGCACAAAGAAGACTGCATAATCGGGGGCGTCATCGTATCTCGCAGATAGGCAAGTACGTCTCTGGTAGCGCCATCCGCGACCGATGCAGCAAGTGCACATGTCCGAAGCCGGATGTGCGGTGTAAGTGGGACACGAGGCTGCATGTGGGTTCTTGTTTCTTCTTGGGCGCGTTTCAGCTTTGGAAGTGTTCCATGGGTCTGGGTGATGTATGCTGCCTGTCTACGGTGCAGACTTCACAGGCATGTGATGAGACCTCGTATCGAATCTACAGCATTTGCTCTTTCAGATAGGAGGCGATCGGCTCTCGAACTCGAGCCCTACCTCGGGCGCTGGCATTGTTGGCTGACTTACAGATGTAACTTCTGCGTCGAGGAGGTTGCTACCCAGCATGGCGTGTGCAAAGTTGATGTCTTGCCCTGCTTGTTGCTCGTACGTATCCGCGTTTGCAGCAGCGAATAGTCCTGGATTGAGCGCCTCGCGAGGACTATGATGAGTACTCATCCGCTTGTACATGAGCCGGCCGGTGGTTCCATCGCCGCTGGCTGCAAACTTGGAGAAGTCGAACCAGGCTTCTGAGACGCGGTCTTCGGCATTGATGTCGCCGGCCACGAGCGGCGGGCTGCTGCTTCGCTCTTCTTCAAGGTTCATGATGTATTTACCCACTTTCCACGCTGACCACGAGCTCCACATACAATCCTGCCTAGGATGAAGAGCAAGCAGATCGAGTGCTCGGCGACGAAGAGCTGGGTCTCGACAGCGAGCACACACCTCGTAGAGAGGGTCGACGATGCCTAGGCTGAAGCAAAGTTGAGTCTTGGGAGTGGTGGGATGATCTGCTGCTTGTTTGTCCTTTGGCCGCGAGCCATCCTCGAGCACCGCCTCGGCGAGGTCGAGGATAGCAACGAAAGACGAGTGGAACTTGTCCCAGCCGAGCTCGCCTTCTGACAGGTCGACGTCGCTCAGTATCTCACAGACTAAGTGATGTGCTGATGGGAGATTGTCAGTATATACCGTGGAGAGTCAGAAGATGGTAAAGATCTCACCTTTAAGCACCATAGCCCCCTTTCTCTCTGTCGGCGTCAGCGCATCTTGACTCCGTACGAGAAACTTTGTGAAAGCCTCTTCCCACGCCTTCAGCCACGGAGCGAACGTAATAAATTTATCACCATTGGCACAAACAAGATCGTAGAAATTGTCGCTCAAGTCGAGATCCAAAAAGTATATCGATATATAGTTGATAGCCTTCTCCAAAGCGATACGAGCTTCCCCCAAATGCTCGAAATGCACCGGCTTCGGGATGTCACAGAGTCCGTCTTCTCCAAGGGTAGTGTAGTTCTTGGCCATGAGGCCTTTGGACTGCGTCTGTAAGCGCTGCATGATCAGGCACAGTTGGCTGAGTTCGACGGCGAATGTGCATGTTTCGCGCTTGTCGCTTTCTGGGTCTGTGGCGTACTGCCTCAGCAGGACATAACCCTGCCTGGCGTGTGCTATAGCCTGCTCACAGTGGCCTTGCATCGCCTCGAAGCAAGTGAACAGCACGCACGTGGTGAGCATGAGTCTCAAGTCCGGCGATTGCGCCCCATCGACGGGTCTGGTGAGATGTTGAATGCTCTGGTTGCACTGCTCGAGCGCGAACCTGGTCTTTCGTTGGCTTGTGGCGACTTGGCCGTCTGCTCCGATCAGTAACTTTTCGTGTAGCGTGCCGATTGCTGCGATGGCGTGTTTGATAGCTGGGGACTGCCGACCGCTTTGGAGTAGCATGCGCTGCCAGAAGGGGGAGTCGAAGTATCCTGCGAGCTGGGGCGCGCTGTGACGGACGAAGAACTGGAGGGCATGTTGGACCTCTCGGTCCTCGCTCCAAGGTACCGATACGGGTGTCAGGTGCAGGCCCAGAGCTCTATCGATGGTTGCTTCGGTGTGTCGACGGATTCTGCCTACATTGGCTGGTCGTGGTGTCGTGCGTTTTCGCGCCCTGTGCAAAAGCCTCATGCAGTCGTCGCAAAGCTGTATGCTCGCATTATTGTCTCCTTGGCTGGCGCGCTGTATGCAGTCATCGCAGGGGATCTTAACAGCGTTTTTGCGAACGCCGCTCGCGCGTCTCGGATGTGGTGAAGACGATGATGATGCTGGATTCGATATTGGCGTTGGCGGAGGAGGCATGTCTGTCTTCTTCTCCTTGGAGGAAGTCAAGACGAGATCTGTCGCGGACACGGTCGAACTATGGCTAGGGGTCGAAAGCAGTAGTATGGCGTTCTCTATTAATCTCACGGCGTCGTTTCCTGGGCCCCCAAGGTCTGCTACGGCACAAGCATTCGGGCCAGGCAAGCACATAAATGCATCCCGTACACTACCACTGAGAGTCATACTGCACAAAGTGCTCAGCGACAGACTCCGGTAGCAGTACAAGGCCGCGCAGACCTTCTACACGCAGCGGCCGAAGATGTGCAATGCTCGCAGTTGGCTTGAGTAAGCGGACATGGCAGGGCGAACCACTTAGAACCTCAGAAGCAGAGACAAGCGAGCATGAGGTGCCGATCCGATTCGCAGCTGAAACTGTTTCTTTGGCCACAAGTGCAGATCCCTGGCCAGGCCGAAAGTTAGGCGTAGAACTAGGCTGCATTCAAGGCCAAATCCGGGGGCCAAATTGTACCAGCGCTTCGAAGGTTATTCGCTGACTGATACAGATGCCTGTTTCAACTCGGGTACACCGTAAGTGATCTACACGCAGCTGCGGACATCGATGGACATCGTCGGAAGGCGTTGGATGTAACAAGTTATGTACATGAAAGGTAAGGTAAGCTGCTGCAATCGGCACGCTTTGTCAAGGCGGTTTTAATTCAATTGGAGGCTTTAGCGGCGTTAGCATAGGGCTTGCTGTACCGACAATCCTTCGCAGATCGCTCACACGTCTGGCCATGCTGCCGGTGAACCATCGACTACATATTTAGATCAGATAGGCCATATTCGCACTGCCTTGCCGAGCTCAGTCAGATTTGACATTGCACCGCAGTGGCGATGCATACGTCTCGATGTCGCTTTGCGCTCCATCCGCTGCATCCGCAGATGAAATGATATGACCATAGGCCCACGATGCTGATAATTATGAAACCATGATATTGGCCTCTGTCGCGATGCCACGGAGCGGAGGCCACAGTAGCTCCACCTCCGCTCAGACTGCGTTGCCATCTCAATTGGCCGCTTTCCACCAACAGCGTGCCCGATGTTAGTATCGAAGTATAGCTGGAGCTCTGCCACTGCACAACTGACGAAGGCTCGTGGTTCGTGCCGAAGTGAGCGACAGCCGCGAGACGATAGTGAACCCGACTAGGCCGCCTGCCACGAAGTCTCCGACATCATTTCGGCCGAGTGAATCTCCAGTCCGGTGCTATTGACGTACTGTAGATGTCAATATTTGCGGGCCAGCTGCACAAGCTGGTGCACCGCTCAAACACTGCCATTGAAGCTCTGCAGGCTCTTCCATGCTTTGGTAGCCACCGACACACACTCTGCCACTGCTTCTTTACCCACGCGGGCACCTCCATGCTTCTCAATCCTCAAAAGTTGTCCATTGTCAATGACAACGGTGAGAGTCTCGTTGCAAACGTCCTCCTCGAAGCTGTCGGGATCGGCAAGCACCCAGCTCTCAGCCTCTGACTGTTGCTTCAATGGTGATGCAGTAGAGAAGACTGCGAAAGTTGTGGCGCTAGGCGTGCCATTGATAGTGAGTTTCCCGGCCTCGGTGGTGAGGGGCGAGCACACAATACTCTCACGGTCGGCATCCCACCAAGCCTTGGGAAGAGTCGTGTTCTTGAGGGCAGCCATCACCGCCATCCAAGCAGCATCGTAGCAGTTGCCGTCCAATGAGATACAGAGAATGTCAATGTAAAGAGTCCAGTATGCTTTGACAACAACGGTCGGCTCATCGTCGGAACCAGCCTCGAAGGATTGAGGCTCAGCGTACGAGATTGTAAGATCATCCGGGTTGACCAGATTCGAAGCTTGCAGTGATGAGGTGAGCCTCCAGCTGAGTGACTGTGCCAAGTTGGAAGGCGGGTTTCCGGGCAAGAAGGTTGGTGAGCATCCTGTGCTGAGCTCGACATTGGGCACAAGCAGGTTCAAGTGCTCAATGATATCCTCATCCTGTGTTTCGTTGTTGGGAGGATGCGGCACCTCTGAAGCAAGCAAAATCTCGCCTCTAACGCCACAAACGACAGAAGTGTCGCCTAGTCGTACGACGGCGCTACCGTTGCTGTGCGAAAGAGATCCAGTGTTGATTACAGGTTCCCGGAGCTCATCAGGCTTCCGTCCACTGGGCCTGATAGGCTGGGGTTGTTTGAGGTGAGCCTGCAGGAAGGGCGCCGGCGTGAGTTTTGCAAACGTAGCGCGAGGGAATGAGAGCCCGGGAGGAGCGCTCGCAGTGTCGACCATATTGAGGAATTTGATGCAACCGGCCAGTGAGATCCAGTCGATTGAGCAGTCGTAGTATCAGGCCAATTGTCTTGCTGTATACCATTGCGAATCCATCTTCCTCGTCCGAAAAGTCGGGCTCCGCGCCAAGAAATGGACTCCAGATGACGGCCTTGAGCGCTTTCACATGCTGCAACTCACAGCAGCAACGGCCCAAAGTACCTTCGATCTTTCAGCACCACACTGCAACAACAACAACACACACAGAACCATGCCGAAAGAACGCTCCCTCAACCCCGTCGCCGCCCAACACAAAGCCGACAAGCAAAAAGCCCTAGCCAAAAACAAGAAACAAGTCCAATCGCAACGAAACGAGAAGCTCGCCAAGCGCAACCCAGAACGCCTCCAACGACAAATCGACGAACTCAAGGAGCTCGAAGCTCGCGGAGCTCTACGTCCGAAAGACAAAGAGACTCTCACACAGCTCGAGAAGGATGTACGCGGCGTGCGACGGGCGCGCGAGGCTCTAGGCGATGCGGCGCCCAAGTTCGCGGAGCGTAGAGACTACGGCGGCGATGCGAGGCAGGAGCAGCGTGAGCGGAGGCATCACTTGGGCAAACGGAGACGAGGTGAAGAAGAAGCGCATGACAGTGGCTCTGAGACGGATCCGGAAGTGAGGAGTATCCCTATGCCTCGAGACACGCCGCCGCCGATTCCTGGACAGCCGCGGAAAGCGCATGCTCTGCCAGCGAAACCTGTCCCTGCAGCGCCCGCGCAGACGGTGTACTCTTCTGCGCCACAATTGCGAGATCTCAAGAAGGAAGCGACGAGGTTCATGCCGGCTGCGGTGGCAGTACAGAAAGCTAGGACAAAAGGGCAGGGCAAGCTGCTGGAGCCGGAGGAAGCAGATCGTTTGGAGAAAGCTGGTTACATGGCTGCACAGAAAGCTGCAGAGACTGGAGAGAAGGAAAAGCGGCTCAAGCAAATGGAACAACAGATCAGAGCTCCGACCGCCGGTCAAGACATAGATATGGAAGAGGAAACGCGGAGATTTGAGAGAGAGATGGCAGACTTGATGGGTGAGCCGCTTTCGCAGCGAGAAAAGAGCAGAACTGTACAGATGGAGGATGTTCAGGACCGTGGAGACTAGCGGACAACCCAGGAAACCCTCTCGAAATGCTCGCTCTCTCCCAGCTGAGCCTTTGCGACCCAATGTGGTTTGCTTGTTAACGTAATGATACCCCGGAATCGAACACCATGACAATCATAGAGACAAAGAACGCCGAGACTTCTCTTTCAATTTTAAACTCCCTGCTGAGTGGACTTCTTCTCCTGAAGTTGTGGCTGCGGCTGAACTGGTGGCTGCTGCTGAATTCGAGGCTGCTGGTTGGGTGGCAGGTAGACCATGCCTCGTGTCTGAGGTTGGTATTCGACCGCCTTAGTCAACTGCTCCTCAGCTGCACGGCTCTTCATCTCTGAATTCATCTGCGCCAGAGTGCATTCCATGCAGAACGTCGAGACCTGCGTCGTCTTCGTCAGCACTTCCACCGCAAGGCAAACAGCTGGCTTGCAGCTTGTCGGAACTCACCAGAATATCACAAAACAGGTGCCCTTTAATGCCGAAGCGCTCTCGGATCTCTTCGCGCTTGAACGCCATCGGGAGGCAACACATGTACAGGTTGGCGGCGCAGGAGAAGAAACAACAATGCTTGTCAAAGGTTTGGATCTCAGCGGGGCTGTTGTGTGGGAAGAAATCGAGACGTTGGGCAATGCGGCCGTAGAGGAAGGGCTTGCAGTACCATGCTGCGCACTGAGAGGGTTTTAGTGCTTGCCAGATGGTGATGGAGAAAGTCGGGATGTTACGCACGCATGTACCACAGTCGCCGCCGCAGATGTTGCTGCAGAGGCCATTTTCCCATTCTCCGGGCATGGTTGGGGCAGAAGCGATTGGTGCAGATACGATTGGTGCGGCTATGACTGGAGCGGACGCGGTTGGTGCAGACGCGGTTGGTGCAGACACGACCGATGCAGCCACAACTGGTGAAGCCACAGTCGGTGCAGACATGTTGAGTAGCTCGGGTGAGTCTGCGTGTGCGGTGTTGGACACGAGATGTCGACGCAACAATAGTGTTTGGCTGATGAGGCGAAAATATGTGGGCGTTTCTGCTCAATTGATGGTGATGCAGGAATGATCAATCGGATGTGGATGTGGACGTGATGAATGTGGATGAGTGCGAGACAAGTCAGAGAGTCGTAAGAAGGCGTATCGTTGATATGAATTGGTATGACAGGAGCCATCATACCGATACCACTTACCCTGTGCTGTTGGAGCACTTCACTTGCGCTTGCTTTTTGTGAGCCTACAGCGCTCGTCATTGCTTGACTTGTGACGAGCACTTTCTTGATGCGAAATGAGAATGCTGTGACAATGTCCAGGCTGTTCCTCCGTGCAAAGTTATTGCGATGGCGTGAGTGATTGTGTTCTCTGGTGTACCGACGGCCGTGTCAGTCAGGTATCGCATAATCTAGGGCACATTGTGCCATGCATGTATATCTGGAACCACGGGTTCCTTAGCCCGGGAGATACAAAACGCTTATATAGCACTATACATGAAAAGAAAAATGCCCAAACCTCATCTACAACCTAGCTTTTCCATCACCAATCGAGACAAGATCCTCAGGCGAGAACGGGACATATGTATCGCCCTTCACCCAGAGCAGCTGGTCCTCACGCCCAGCCTCGCCAGTGGCAATCTTGTCAAAGTCAATACCTTCTTTCCGTAGAGGCACCTTGTTCTGCTTGTTGTTGTGCATGGTCGTCGGCGACTTGATCAACCTGATAAACACCGGCACTGCATACTTTGGCAGACCTTTCCTGGCGTGCTCTAGCAGACCTGCCCAGTCGAACTTGGCGCGCTCTTCGGGGCGGATGAACACGGCGGCGCAGCCTGCCTTGCCGTCGTGGTTGGGCACTGCTACACCGTAGACATTGGCTTCCAGCAGGCCAGGGAAGCGGCCGAGCACTTCGGCGACTTCGGCAGTGCTGACGTTCTCGGACTTCCAGCGGAATGTGTCGCCCAGTCGGTCGAGGAAGAACCATCTGCCATCCGCGTCACGTCTGAGAGCATCGCCGGTGCGGTAATACAGGTCGCCCTTCTGGAAGACATTGCGCTCGAAACGCTTGGCGGTTGCTTCGGGGTTGTTCCAGTAGCCGACGAAGTCCTTCTCTGTAGCGCACTTGATGATGATCTCGCCGCCTTCGTCGTACGTCTTACGGCGCGCGAAGTTGGTCTTGGGGTCTCGCCAGATTCTGTCGCCGTTCTCGTGGTCGATTTCGACAGGCACGTAGATGTTGCGCATCTGCCAGCGCGTGATCGCGCCTTGGTGGCCGACGTGCGCTTCGTGGAACTCGTTGTGGCATACGTTTAGAAGCTGGAACATGCCTTCGGTTGAATTGAAGAACTCGTTGACACACGGCACGTTGAAGCGCTGCTGGAACTTGCGCCAGATATCGGGACGCATGCCGTTGCCGTACATGGCCTTGAGTTTGTGGTCCTTGTCCAAAGGTGAGGGTGGTGCCGCGAGCAGATAGCGGGCGGTCTCGCCGACGTAGACGAACGCATTCGCTTGTGAGTCGTGGATGTCACTCCAGAAGTTGCGTACACTGAACTTGCGGCCAATGCAGAGGGTCACGCCGGTCATCATGCAGCCGACGGCGGTAGTGCAACCTGTGCCGTGGTAGAGCGGCATGCAATCGTACCATCTGTCACCAGGGTTGAGGCCGGTAGTCTGAAGACGTGGCTTGCCCAAGAAGCCAGCCTTTCCAGTTGGGAACGCGCAGGCCTTGGGGTGTCCAGTAGTGCCGGATGTGTAGAATAGGAAGATCGGGAAGTCACCGTTAACGTGATCGCGGAATTCATTGCCAGGTCTTGTCGGTGGGTATGCGTCGATTGTAGCCTTAGTTGCGTCGTCCAGGATGATGATCTTCATGTTCAGCTCGTTCTCAATGCGGTGCCTCTGAGCCTCGATACGCTCCACGCAGTCGGCTGCTGAGTCGACAATGAGCACTTTGCTGCCAGCAACCTTAAGGCAGTGCACCAATCCATCTCCACCAAGATTGTAGTTGATCATAGCAGGAGCAGTGCCAATCGCCCAGCTTCCAAGCAAATTGAACATGAACTCCGGCGAGTTGACCATATAGGTGCCCACCAGGTCGCCCGACTGCACGCCATTGTCCTGCAGGAACTGTCCCCACTTGCAGCTCTGCTCATACGCCTGTCTCCATGTGTACTCTACTGCAGGCTCCGAGGGCTGTGGGCGGTACCACATGCCGATCTTGTTCTCGTGCTGTTCCACCGTTTCCTCGAAAGCGTACCATAGCGAGAGCTTGTTGGCCTTTGCTCTTGTCTGAGTTTCCTGTATGGTCCTTTTGGCGGAGCGGATGGTTGTGAGGTCTTTGCCGATGTGGTATTTTGCGTCGATGTAGGCTGCGGCGGCGGTCGCGCCTGCTGCGATTGCTACGCCAGCTACAAGACCATCAGGGTCAGCACGTTGAACAGAAGCAGGAGTCCGGGACTCGCTTACCGAAAGCCATTGTGTATTCTGCCTGTGTGTCTACTCTATCAGTGTTGTTGTGTATAGACGACAATAGAGAACAGTATATTGGTAATGGTACAGCAAGAGTATGCGGTATATCAAGAGAATCCTGCGATACTTACACCTCTACACAGACAATCGGGATAACGTTAAACCAAGGCCGCCCCGAATGCTCGCTCGGCATTGCTGCAGTGATCCTCGGCGAGCTCGGGTAATTTTGTCTCGCGCCAGCAACGCGGCAAATCGAGTCTTACGGCCTTGGGCACAAGGGTTGCAAACTCTCCACGCGGGGGCTCTTAGTTGTTCCATGGGGGCCTGAGAAGGCTTTCGGCAACGGCAATTGGCAATCGGCAGAAGAGATTCGTTGGCTACATAATGTTCCAAAAATCCGGCCATCAGCAAAGGCAATCATATATGTACACTCGATCGTTAGCAAGGCTCGCACCATTCCATTCTTTCTTCCCCATTCGCATCCATTCGTCGCACATCATCGATCAAAGCTTGACAGCAGGAGTCGGGGAGGCGTGAGTCTAGTCAAGTTAAGAAAGAAAAGTCAGCCTGCGTTGCAGAGTAAAATGAATGGGCTGCGGAGTTGTGCAAATATAAAAATCATTCTCTTGATTTCGCAAAGATTACATTTTTTGTTCTGGGTCATTAACTCGTACAGTCTGTCCGTTTTGCCAATCCCGGGCTACATCTGATATTCTCGCTTACAACTTCGCAGCGGCAACCTTGGTACTTACGTTGGTGATTTCGTTGTACAGCAGACTGTGGAGTTGTCAGCACGATTCATCCTGAACTTTCGGTAAAGTTCAACTTACGATGTCAAGAATTCGGCGTAGTCCTCGCCAGTAACTTGGGTAGCGAAGTATTTCGCCGCAAGCTGGAACTTGTTGCCCTTGGGTGCGCTCTTCTCAAGCTCGGCAGCTTGCTCGTGAAGGAGGCGGAGGGCGTAGTTCTTGTCGACCTTCTTGCCCTCGGCGGTTGAGGCACCGTGCTTGCTCCACTGCCACAGCTGAGAGCGCGACACCTCTGCGGTGGCAGCATCCTCCATCAGGTAGTTGATGGGCACGCAGCCGACACCGCGCAGCCAGCCCTCCATGTAGCCCAGGCCGATGTTGAGGTTCTTGCGTATACCTTCTTCGGTGATCTTGCCAGGAACGTTCATGTTCAGAAGGTCGTTTGCAGATACCTCGACCTCTTCGCGGCGGACGTGGAACTGGTTGGGCGTTGGCATGTGCTCGTTGAAGACCTCGGCGGCAATGACAGCGAGGGCAGGGTGAGCGACCCAGGTGCCGTCGTGACCGGCACGGACTTCGCGCAATTTGTCGGCGCGGACAGAGTCCATGGCCTTCTTGTTGGCCTCCTCATCGTTCTTGATGGGGATCTGGGCTGCCATGCCGCCCATGGCGTGCACACCACGACGGTGGCAAGTCTTGATGAGAAGCTTGACGTAGGCGTCCATGAAGGGGACGGTCATGGTGACGGAGCTGCGGTCGGGCAGGACGAAGTTGGGGTTGTTGCGGAAGCGCTTGATCACGGAGAAGATGTAATCCCAGCGGCCGCAGTTGAGACCGGAAGAGTGGTCGCGGAGCTCGTAGATAATCTATACATTCGTTAGTCTCAAAACTGATCTGATCGAACGCCAACAGACTTACCTCGTCCATCTCGAACGCTGCAGGAATAGTCTCGATGAGACAAGTACCTCTGATCGTTCCCCGCTTCATGCCAATGTAGTCCTGAGCGAGGTTGAAAACGTCGTTCCATAGCCTAGCCTCAAGGTGGCTCTCCATCTTGGGAAGGTAGAAGTATGGGCCAGTGCCACGCTTCACGAGCTCCTCGGCGTTGTTGTAGAAGTAGATACCGAAGTCGAACAGACTGCCAGAGATGGGCTCGCCATCGACGGTGAAGTGCTTCTCTTCCAAGTGCCAGCCACGAGCACGCGCAATGAGTGTGGGAAGTGTGCGGTCAGTGCGAAGCTTGTACTCCTTCTCGCCCTGTTTGAAGTCGACCTGCTTGCGGATGGCATCGTAAAGGTTGACTTGGCCGTTGACCATGTTCTCCCATGTTGGTGCACTTGAGTCTGGGATTGAGTTAGTGCCAGAGTCCTGGTATGTCTTCCAAGTACTACTAACCTTCAAAGTCTGCCATGTATGTCCAAACATCAGAGTTGAGCGCGTTCACAACCATCTTCCTGTCAGTGGGACCGGTGATCTCGATCCTGCGGTCGACAAGACCTGGTGCTGGGGGCGCTCCTCTCCATGTGTCGTTCTCGCGAATGTGCTTTGTCTCTGGGAGGAAGTCGAGGAGGTTGCCCTTGTCGAGCTCTGCTTGCCTGATCACACGACGGTGGAGGAGTTCCTTGCGCTTAGCATTGAATGCGCGGTGAAGGACGGCGAGGAAGACGCTGACTTCCTTGGAGAGGACCTTCTTCTGCTCGTTGTTCAGCTCGCCAAGGATGTTGACGTCCTTGAGCGTCTGCTCCGGCTGGTATGGTGTAGGCATTACGGTCGACTACCTTGTGATGGATTGGTGTTCTGATAGTATCGATCCTTGAAGAGTGAGATGCAGATTGTTCGAAGCAGAGTTGATACAGATGGATAGGCTCTACAGATGATGTCGACGGCGATAATATGGGCATCTCCATTACTTATATGTCGTCACGGATCTGCGCGACGAAGAGCTTGACAGCACTGTACCGAGGAAAGACTGGTGAATGGCAGCCCCGCTGTGGTTTCCCATTACCTTCCGCACCGCCCATGACCGTATCGTATCGGAGTTGTACCCTTGGGTTCGGCTCAGAGGAGCTCAGCTTCTCGGCGGCTTGTGATTGCGGTGACGTAGAGCTTCGCCTCGGCTCTCTTTTGCGCTGGGCCGGAACATCTGATTTTCGATCGTCTTTTGCTGGGGAAAACTGGGGAGGGAGCTTTTGGAACATCAAACCTGCGTCTGAGCATGTCGGGGATATGAACAACTCTCTTGTCAACCTGTCTGTAAGGCATTGAAACCCATTACCTGTAGCCAGAGAACCACAATGTGTGCCCGGCCTGGAATCGATTTGTCGAAACGTGTATGACACGATTGAGCTGCAATCAGCGCACTTCGGCGATTTCAATGGTGATATCTCTCTCAATTAGTACGCCGCAGTAACCGCAATACCCTTCCCACCACTGAAAAGCCCCCAAATCGCCCGCAGTACCCGATACTGGGCGCAGGGACCCTCCTTTATCGCCCGACTTCGAACTATGTGGCAATCGACATGACATGGCATTATGTGCTTGACAATATGCTTTGGTTATAGATTGTCGATGAGCAGTGGATCCACATCACGCGCAATTTTAAATGCGTTGTCTTTGTGTTTATCGCCTGTAATCCGTTCTCATCTTCACGGCATGTCTCATTGCTACGACTTGAAGGCGAGTTAACAGACAATTCTGCCACGAAACGTGCTTCATCAGGATCAAGATGTCAGGCAAGCTAAAGCTGACTTTAAAATGTAGACAATCCTGGTATGCCAAAAACTGTACACTCCGTATGGAATGTTACTCATCGGAAAATCACAGCTCGCACGTGAGAATCTGGACACGAAGCAACTCTCTCATCAAGGTGATGCGCTTGATTCATAGGCTATCGACACCGAGAGAACAAATCATCCACAAATGTCCAGTGCGGTCTGTGCCATTATCTGGGTACTGATTACGCCACGCCTTACCCCAGCTCATTTGATCTCTATCAACTCTTCGCACATCTTCAAGAAGCGCTCCCTGTATTCCTCGCTGGTAGTCGTCACGCTCATCGGCCCGTGTCCACCAACAAGGTTGTAAGTATTGATCAAGCCAGTCATCGCCTTCGCATGCACCTTGTGCTTGGCCCAGAAGAAATCCAACACACATGCACGATAGATGTATTTACCATCTGCAGATTTGACGCCAGTCCTCCAAGTCGGCGGTCCAGGGGGCACAATCGCAGGCTCGAGAGGCACGTCTGGCGAGCCGTCTGCTTTGGTCTCAGGATCTTCCGATCTCAGAGGAATGCGGACGAGGAACAGCGAATAGTCCACTGCATTGCACTTCGCGAGGCAAGCAGTGTCTTTCTGGAGATTTCCTTTGAGGTCCTCGGCATCGTCGAGAGAAAGAGCCAGATTTCCTGAAAAGTCGTCCGCCAATTTGTCTTTTGTTTCTTCGGATGTGAGAGCACCGCCTGCTATATCGCGCTCGGGGTAGAAGTACGACATTGGTTTGAGATCCCACGTCTCCCATTCGACGTCTTCTCTCTTGTCGTCCTGCTCGCCGAACTTGGTGTTCTCCATGACGATGTGATGGGCAGGCGCCATTCCCAGTGTCGACCTTATGTTGCTGCCCGCCTCTAAGAAGTCTGTAATCCTCACGAGCAGAGAGGACAGGTTTTGACGCATGTGCTCTGCGTAAGGTTCGAGCATCTCGTCTTTGAAGAAAGAGTGCTCGAAGTGTCTCGGCACACTCTTGACGAGATACTTGCCATCGGTGGTGTTGAAGAAAGTGGAGCCAGAGAAGCCCATGTCTCCCTTTGAAACGAGAGCATTGCCCTTAGCAGCCTCATAGTTTTCGCCTTGGAAGCTCTTGCGATACTCGTCTTCTTCGATTTTCCAATGTTCGCGAAGAGATTTGAACTGCTCTTCGTGAGGACATGTGAAGACTAATTTGCTCTTGTCGAAGTAAGTCGAGACGCCCTTGGCCAGAGAAGTGTTGTCGTCGTTGTGTTGGCCGGCGATTGACTCGCAGATCGAGGCCGCTAGCTCTTCGTTTTGTGGCATGTTGCGCAGCTAGTCTTGTTTTGTGCGATAACTCAAAGTTTTCTAATTTATCGATCGTATGGCATGAATGTGTCCTGATCATAGAACTGCAGTGCTCCTTGGGAATACTGCATACATGTGTTGTCGCTCCCGGTCAGGTGCCAGACGTCGGATTGCGTCACTGATGCTTCAAGCTTCCAGTCTGCCCTCGGCGCCGCGTCTTGTAAGTTTTACCTGTTCCCAAGTGGTACATTATCTCACGCTTAAACTATAAGCGATTCATGGACCGACACGGTATAGAGGTAGTGGCGCCTTTCTGTGGCTGACAGATGGATACTTGCTGCTTCAGCGAAAAATAATCTTGCTTTCCAATGAGCTACACGCACCCAAAGATCGTGTTGATCTCATCGATCGCTGGAACAGTTGCGTATGATTTCGCGAAGAAGGTGGTAGTAACGTATCAAGATCTTTATTCCATTGTTTATCGTTTCGTAGACTCTTCCCGACATCTCTCGCACATACATTCGAATCCCCACACGCCTTTCAGCCTCTCCCTCCTCTCCGACACAGTCAAGTCCTTCTCGTCTCCTCCAAGATAGGTGATGCACAGCTGTTCGCCATTTGCGATCTCTCTCGCGGTCTTGAACTCCCATTTTCGTCCCTCCCGTTTCTTAGTTATGTTCGGAATGCAGGAGTGATTGAAATAGCTGGCGGCTGGATATAATGAATAGCCCATATATTCTTCTCCGTCGTCTCCTCCGGCCCGTATGCCGAAGGAATTGTGACTTGTAGCATTCATGAGTACCTGACACACCTCTCCGGTACAGCTCGGCAGAAGATTGCGTGGCACAGTAGCCATCAGCTGCAAAAATGCATTGCAGTGTGCCTCAAGATCTGCGTTGTCCTTATACGGTTCCGGGTCCATAGCAAGGGTCGCAACCTCTTGCTCCCACTGCTCTGGAAACTGGTGATGATATACAATTCCCGAGAGCAGGTACCCCAGAATGTCTGGATCTACTGGCTGAGTCCAGACATGATGTAGCGCCTTGCGATATTCTCTGTCCGCCTTAATGCCCGGCCCCGAGTTCGAGGCATTCGAGCTCCTGGCCTGACGATGCAAGGCCGCGAGTTGTTCCGCTTCTTCCCAGGTCGACAACACAGCCTGCTCGCCGGGTTTTGAACCAACGGCGGCCTGGCTGAGTGTGCTTACGATTGACTTGTTCTTCGACCTGACGAAAGTCTCAAGTCCCTGCCATGATTTTACTCCCAATTGTCCTTCATCTTCAATCCATTGTTCGTTGCATGTCGCCGAGCAAAAGACCTTGCCAGAGTCGCTGTCGCGCACAGGTAGCGTCCGTCCGCGATCGTATCCAAAGCATTGGGCGCAGACTTCTTTCCGGTATTGTCGAAAGATCACATGCGCCGCGGGTCGAGGAGAAGTCAGGACATGAGTGTTGGCTGGGATCCGATCAAGAGCAAGGACTCCACGGCCGGCGCCTGGAATGTCCTGCACCGTTATTAGATCCGATGAAGGTGGCATAACGACTTTAGAAATCCTTGAGGATTTGCACGCGGGCACAGAAAGCCAATGCTGATCGTCCGGGGATCAACGGCAATTTTTGCTAAAAGAGACTGGACGAAAGTGTATCGGTACTCTCTACGACAACTTTCAATTCTATTTTGATCCTGGCGAATGTAGCGACACGATCATGGACGGCCCCATTATGCCGTAGCTTGTCGGCAATTACGGTCTTAGAGGGTAGTCAATTGTTTCAACATGTCGTGGAAGGCCACAAAATTACGGGAAAGCAACAGGGCTTGAAGGGGCTGCCCTGGTTCCGCGTATAAATTTGGACTATGAAGCCGACCAATGTTTCATTCCAATGAATCTCCAATCTTGGGTTTTGAGAAATACTTATGTTCTGTCTCCACGCTTTTGTTAGCCCACAAGAACACAAAGAACAGGCGTCGTAAACCCAGGTGTCATAACCAGGAGCTATCGGATGATACACAGAAATTTGCGTACAGAACGCACGATTTAGATGCTACCTCGGCTAGCTTCAAAATCAATACCTGAGGAGAGATCTAATGTATCGTCATAACTATGATCTAGAGAGTACTTGGAAACGCCCGTTTTCATTGATGGTGACTGTGCCGATCGATTGTACCATTCGTTGTAACATATTCATTGATACAGCGTCAGACTCAGAGCTGATGTCTCGCACGCAAACTTATGCCAGATCACTGTGACGCCCCAGCTCCACCTGGCGCTGTGAATTGCATCATCGGCTCTCCTCTCGCTGAAGACTCCAGTCGTTGTCATCCGGTATACAGACAAACTCAACAAATACATCGATATTGTGAACGAGCTACACAATGCATATTCTGGTATATAGCCTTCACGTGCCATTCTGAACCCAGAAACTGACAGTAATACCAGGTCACCAACGACGATGGCCCACCATCAGCTCAAGCATCGCCATACATCCTAGCATTTGTGCAAGCTTTGGAGAAAGCAGGACATGTCGTCTCAGTCATTGTCCCTAATACCCAACGCTCATGGATCGGTAAAGCACATATCGTTGGCCAAGACATCCAGACGTCGTTCTACTTCCCTCCGGCCTCGAATCCAGAAACTCACATCGAAGGCTACACCGAGAAAGACAATGGTACGCATCCCTGGGTGCTCGTCGACTCCACTCCTGCCAGCTGCTCCCAGCTGGGTCTCAACTGCTTCTTCCAGGAACGAGGACCTGTCGACCTGGTAATGTCAGGTCCGAACTACGGCCGCAACACAAGTTCGCTCTTCGCATTGTCGTCGGGTACTTTGGGCGCCGCTCTTGAGGCCACGCAGTGCAATTATCGTGCGATTGCATTGTCCTTCGCTTTCACTGATCGCAACAATCTGCCTGAGGTCGTGGCAGAGAGCTGCCAACAAGGTGTACGGGTCTGCGAATGGCTCGCCGCTAACGCCACATGGGGCGACTCTAGGTTGTACAGTGTGAACGTTCCAGTGAAGAAGGGCGTTCTGCAGAGCAAGGTCAACTGGACGAAGATGCTCCAAAACACTTGGGGACAAGGCGCTTGCTTCCAAGAGCTGTCTCAAGAGGGCGCTGTTGACGATGCGGCAACGGAGGAAGCGAAATTGAGGAAGCAGGAAGGCGAGAAAAGGAGTGCAAGCACCACTGCTGAGGGTGGAAAGTGGGCGAACAGGCATTTCAAATGGGCTCCTCGCTTCACTGATGTGATGGAGAGCTCCAGGAAGGCTGGACCAGGATGGGATGGTTGGACGGTCATGGAGGGAGAGACATCAGTCACATCTTTGAGAGCAAACTTCGAATCTGCAGGGGGTTTTGAGGGAGAGTTGAAGCTCTGAGATGATAGGTGACATCTCACCAATGACAGTTACCTGATTTGAGGTGCCAGACATTGCGAGACGTCTAGAAATACACAATGCATTTTTCGGTACCAATATGCATGCATCAATTCTTACGCCAATAACCGATAATGGGGCCGTACCTCTCGCCGATGCGTAATAGTGATCCTTTGCGCCAATGTGATTGCCTCCAGATCCAGGCTCCCATGGACCATGATAGTGAACGGGTGCCTGGTATTTCTATAGATTGCAATAAGCTTGACATGAAGCTAGCCGAGCAACAAAATTAACATGCTTGCAAGCGACCACGTAGATCTCCGAGCCAAGCAAGCAAGCGAGCTTGAGTGACTTCGCTACCACAGTAAAGTCCAGGCAGCTTGGCAAGCACTTTTGCCGGGTACGATTTACGAAAAGGGCGATCAGCACAAAATTCTGCTGCGCCCCTTTTTTGACACTGTCGCGTAGGAGCGAGAGAGGTATCGCCTGTAAGCAAGCGAGTGACTGGGAGACTGGCAGCTGACGTTCATGACTATACATCGTGTCGCTCGGCGCGCAGCCGGTAGCATCGTGATAACTATTATGCTGAAAGGATTGATAGGTAGGGTTGAGCCCTAACCGTTTACACCGAATCTCCAAAACCACGTGGATGAATCGCGGCACTCATCATCTGTGCCATGAATCACGCCACGGGTGATTGCCGTGGAGATCAATGTCCCGTGGGAAATATGAGTCGCAGGTTCCAGATCATGTTCATGTGGATCGCAATGTTCCAACTGCCACGACTGTCTATACTAGAATATGGTGCGACATCTAAATATACCTTTGTACGTTCGTGACGTGATCGATCTGAGTCGATGCTGCGTCGCGCGACCTGGTACGCCACGCCGTGTTTCCATGCGCGTGAACATGAGTTATCCAATTTTGTACAGTCGAATGATTTCCTTATCGTTAAAATTACTCCGCTATAGAAAACCAGAGACTAATGCTGTGTCCCTGGGAGGCCTAAAACCTGCTGCCGCTCTCTCGTACTCGACCCGGATTTCTCCATGCCATATCTTGTAGCGCAATCGGGTCCTCTTCGTGTGAATAGCGGGTGAGGGGCTCCTTACTCGGTGTTGGCGACCAGCTCCTATCATCATTGCCAGACTCTCCTACCGTATCGAGAGATCCTTCAAATTGTTTGCGTTCCGCGGAGAAAGTGCCCGGGTCGGCCACTGTGACCGATGTCGATCTGACGACTGTGATGGATTTGTCACCTCCAAAGGATGTTAAAGTGTTGCCTTGGCCTGGCGTTGCGCGTCCTCCTGATTTTCCTCCTGATTTGAACGCGCGGGATGCAGAGCTGTTTCCGAGATAACGTCTGAAGAAGACTCGTAGGGAGGGTGCGGCGGCGCACATGATACCAAGTTGTAGTTCGAGTTGCGCCCAGAGGAAAAGATCGAAGATGTTCCAGCTGACATCGGAGTCATGACCAGTGACTAGGGTGATACGTCAGTATAGGATGAGTTGAAAGCGTTCAGTAAAACTCACTCATGAGGTAGTAGGTGCGTACACCACTAGCAGCAACCACAAGCAATCCCAGACAGAAGATGATGTTGAGCGCAATCTTCTGCGCTCTCGGAACAGAGAAGTGCCATGTGATGATGCACGGCAGGGCGACAGAGTACAAATCACTGGCCGCTGCAAAGACTCCAGCTAGAGTGTTGATGATCTTGGTGTCCAGGCAGGTGTACTTTTGAGTTGTAGCATAGACTGGGTCGAAGGCTTTCCAGTATGCTTCGGTTGGTGTGCAGTTTATCAGAAGCATGATGCAGAAGGCAATTGTGTATGCGACTGTAAAGCCAATGGCGAACATCACCAACCATCTCCATAGCTTATTGTACGTTCCTTCGACCAAGCGTCGGTAGAAAAGTAGAACCGACACCTTAGTGAAGCCTCCGCAGATGAGGAAGGCAAACTCGGCGAGCCACAGACACAGTGCTAAGGGTTCGCGCTTGCCTGGCGCGATGTCCCAGATGTGTCTGTCGCCTTGAGCCCAGGTGACATACACCATTGTTACGGCTGTGAACATGACCGAAGCCAGCCATCCTGGAACTAAAATCGCCTGACGACTGTCAGCTATAGGTTGTCACATCGGTTATGCAGTGCTTACGTCGTCTAAGCCAAGCTTGCCTGCATGGCCTCGCATACGCAGCCAGAATCGCATAGCAACCATCAACGTAGCGGCGCCGAATGTGACACCGGCGAATATCGGCATCCATGTCCTTCGAACTGGGTCGACATAGTTGGGCTTTGGCCAGGAAAGCACGTCGGCTGGTGTTAAATTGATGATATTGCCAGGCATAATGAACAAAAGAGTGACATAGGGTGAGAAGTGCGCGTGTGCAGAACTGGCAGGGGCCTAACTGCAGATTATAGAGTGAAGCACGTGGGGCGAATGCTTGTACCGTAGCTGCTCGCTGACGCTGCAACCAACGGGGGTACATACAACCCGAGCCTCATGTCTCACTGGGCGAGTAATCATCGTTCAATGCCAGGGCGGCATTCGCACCAGCTCACAGACTCGGAAGCATCGGGCCTGGTGGCCCGACCCCAAAGTACAAGACCAGCCATGCTAGGTGCGCGTGTCATAGCTTTCTGTTCGACGTCGGATGCTACACCAGTGAAAACGACCTCAAAGTCCAACAACGATTAAGCTTTGACGCGCTTACACGGCAAAGCTAGGATGGCTAGGCTGAAGCCTGGGTCCTTGTGCAGAGAGACCCTGTAGAAATGCCGGCATGCTGTTCGCCAAGTCGCTCCGCTTTTCGGGCGGGTCTACAAAACGAACTAGGATTGCTCCTCAGCTGTAGGGATTAGGAGGTAGATCAAATTGAGTGCAATTGTTGGGGTAGCTCTGTCTCCCAACCTCACGTCAGGGCTCATGTCTCCAGGTGCGTAGCGAATGTAACCGGTTGCAAACGAGGCGGGTGTCGCCGCAATCATCCCTACTCGGAGCACCACTCTCGTTCTGGCATCAACCCTAAGGATAATATACTTCGACAGAGTGAATCCTTCGAACTCTCGTACTTCGTAAGTTTCAAAAGAAGTAGCTGATGCCTCGCGGCTCTGTCCCAATTAGTATAAACCGAAGGATCCTTCGTGCGACTCTTCGAGCCGATGTTACTTCTCTGAGGCAGTCAGACTATACATACCGGTTTAGGATAGGTCGAACCATCGGCGATGTAGATCTGGCCGCCGAGTGCCATCAGGCTGGGTCATCTCTGCCACTTTAAACATAGAGTCAGCGTGTTCCATAGTCGTGATCTCAAAAGGCGATCGAGCTGCGCCACCAACGTGCGATGGCACCGTTTCATGGTAGATACAAGGCAGCCCGGTCGCCCTCCCATTCCCCGTTCAGTCGTCTAGTTGTCGCGTTTCATGCCGGTTTACAGACCATTCAAGCCACCGTCGAAACGGTTCTCAGGCCCGTGCGGCTATTGGCCGGATTGACTGCCGAATGCGGTTGATCTCCGTAGTCGCTAAAAGCGTCGGCATATGGCGAACGAGCAGCGAGACTCAGTATATCAGAAAAGCCTTGCAGCCGTAGTGCCGTGTAAGCAAACAGTCTAGTTGTATCTGCGGTTGGTCTAAATGTTTTAGTCCTGCTTGACAATTGACTGAAATTGATCAGAACCTCCTAAAGTTCGCGCGAGGCGATCTGCGAGCTCCATGATTGTAGCGTCCGGGATGTCTAGCCCGCGAACATATCCGAGCCCCTTCTCCACTCGGCGATCAATACGCTCGTCTCCACCTGTTGGTTGGCAAATCAGTACGGCATTCCATTCTGTGAATTGAGCTTGCGGGCTTGCAAGAGCGCATGTAGGGGTAGTTGGGCTGAGCAGGACTGTGCGTACCCTGAGATCCTCGACAATTGCATCCACTTTGATATCCGCTCGGTCGTAGCCGAATGGGTCCTCAAGCTGCGGAGTGACGGTGTTAGTATCGAGGCCACAGCTCCGTGAGCACATTTCCGGAGATAAAAATTGTTCAGGAATAAGAATGGAGTCTTTTGACATACCTGCCCTCCAATAGCGTCGATTCCTGGTACGTGTCAGCACACATGAGAACCATTGACTATCATGGACATTGACGAGCTTACCGTATAGCGTGAACATGACGAGGCTGACCAACACCACTGCATACCAGCCCATTTCCTCCACGAGCGCGAAAGGCAGGACGCCACCGAACAGTGCCAGTACCTGGCGCATGTGTATAAGGTAGGCCACTGGTATAGGCGTCAGGTGAATCGTTTCCATGCTGCCGTACGCGGCCACCAGTTGGTTCAATTGAACAGTCATTTGACTAGCTTGCGGTGAGTGGAACCAGCCTCGATCGTGGGCACGTTTGATGTAGCCCTCGATCTTGATGCTCAACTGCAAGAGCAGACCCAGGCCCTGGTCCTCATATCCTCGAATCCTGGAAGGCAGAAGGTCTTCATACTCAGGCCTGTGGACAGACGTGCTCTCCCGACGATGGCGGTCGCGGTCTACGTTTGATTTGTCAAGTAAGAATGGGACCGTCCCAGTTCCCCATTCTGCGCGCAAATGGTTCTTGGCTGCGTAGATCATGGCCAGAAGGGTCCTCACTGCCTGTTCGGTATCGGCGCGTTCCTCTATTGAGGATTGTCTGCCATTCACATGTGAGCAGGCAAGAAATGATCGAGTGAGATTGCGAATGCATGTTTCTATCATTGTCATGTGCTGATTTCCCTACAGTTGTCATTAGCCTTTGTCGAAAGGCTCGAGTGCGCGCGAGGACCGACATACCTGCCAGAACCGGTCGTAGCTTGTCTGATTGCGGAAAACCAGCATGAGACCAACCACGATCGACAGAGAAGGGATTATGCTGTTTGGTAGGCCGATGTGGTCCTCGCGTACTTGGTCGATGTACACAATGAACGCCGCCCACACAGCGTGGAGAATCACTGGAAGCGCAATGTCGACATGAATGGCTCCTTTGATGAAGCGAAGCACAAGTGGCCACCTGCGAGGCTTCTTTCTTGTAGAGTGATACAAGGGAAACGTAGGCGAGCGGACGTGCATCCGCGGACGAACCGTATTCATGTTTGGCGGTCAGTCCGCATTCCAGTCGCTCGGTGCAGGATTCAATGTCACTTTTTGATGTGAAGTTTCCCCGTGAGAGTTTGTTTCTGTTATGGCGGTGTAAACATGAATTGTTCCGAGGAAGCGAGGAATGGACAAGGTGGTGCTGATAAGGAGGCAGCTATCCGAGTTCGTCTTAGCGCGGGGCATGCATGTTTCGACTTTCAGCACGTGAACTGCGCATACGCAAGTATGTGGTTTGGTGATATTCGGCAAGGCGGCTCCAGGGTCCACGAATAATCATTCACAGAGGCGACTCAAAACTCGCGAGCACGTCGTCGATCACACCCTCGACTGTGATGCCCTCTAGTATGCGTCCGACAGCTCCAGGATCACTGCCCCACTGCAGGCTTTTTTCTGTACTTGAAGTCGCCAGGATCAATCTGTGAGGATAGATCTTGTGTGTAGCCAGTACCACAAGAGAAGGTGGCACGTAGTCCAGGCCGTGAAGTGGAGCCAACGCGCTGGAGAGCGTCCTCAACTGCTTCGTCGCTGTAGCCGTGACACCACTCGTGACATAACGACTTGTGCGCATGAACAGCACAATATTGTGAAGATACGAAGCCACTTCGCCGGTCATGCGGACTTTACGTGCTTGCTCGCGAAGTGCCACCACGTCTTCTATGGGCAATGTCGGGTCTGGATCCTTGCCGAGTTCACCGTCTGTGTACGCAAGTCCATCTTCTGAGGGATGGAAGTGCGACATGCAGAACATATCGTTGAGGTGGTGGGTGAGCCTCGCGCCTGTGCGTGACATAATGCCAATGAACAAGAAGTCCTTTGGTGCTGTGTGCATAGCGGTGCGTGTAAACACTCGTCTAGTCCTGAGAAGCTCTAGTACCTGCACCTGGACACCAGTGTCTGCCATGTCCAGATCCGCGGCTATTACCACATTCGCGATCCGGCGGCTTTCCAAGTCGTGTGATGGAGAAGGACTTGACGATTTCCTCAGGCTGGAGAAACCCACACCGAGTCCAGCCGTGGTTCGCTGATCGTGTAGACCTTGAACTTCATCAGGATCTTCGTGGCTCTCGACGAGTAGCGCCTCATTCAAATTGTCTACAGTGGTTCGTGAATCGCAGGTGATCGAGACCGCCTCTAGGCCAAAAGTGTGAGTACAGATTGCACGCAGCTCGTCGCGTATATCCAGTGTCGACGGTGTGTCTGTTGAGAACAGACAGTGCTCTTCAGCGACCAGTGATGCGAGTACTGCCAGCTCCAGGTCATTCAATTGCTGAATGGTCGCGTCCATTGTGGCGGTCGATCGCTCTTGGTGACAGCTTCCAAAGGCTGCTTGGCAGAGCGTGAGGACGCGTATACTTATGGTTGAAGGTGCTAAGTCATCTAAACGGATTTCTGGCTTTGAATGGGCTTCCAAGATGCTACCTGGACCGACGACAGGTGTGTGATGTATGTGATGAAGAGTGATACTGTACATATACCCAGACGAAACGGCACAGACCAGCCTTGGTCGCAACGCCCGCTTTGGCTCGCTCGCTCCATCTCCATGTGGCCGACTTGAGCTTCAGCACAGCACTTCCCTCTGCAACAACAACACCACGCCCGTGATATGCGCATGCATACTTGAGTCGCGGCAATGTCCAAGCCAACCGCCGATTGGGAGCGCATCGGTGACCGCTTCTACCGTAAGACCCAGCTCTACACATCTGTCTTCGACCCGGACTTGGAGATCGAGAACTATGTCGTCACTGGAGCTCCCTACAGTGGTGCTGTAGGTAGGCACAACGAATGCGCCGTCTCGAGCAAGGCTGACTAGCACAGCAACCTACCGAGATGCAAACAAGATCTACTCCTTTCGCGGCGCGCAGACTGCCAAATCCACCATCGACATATACAGTTGCGCCGGCAAGCTGATTCGCGAAATTCACTGGGACAAAGGCGCCATAAGAGGATTGGGATGGTCTGAAGACGAGAGACTGCTGGTCATTACGGAAGATGGGACAGTGAGAAGCTACGCAGACCTTCAGGGCGACTTTACGCCGTTCAGCCTGGGACACGGCGCTGAAGAGCATGGGGTGCAATCTTGCAAGTTCTGGTCAACCGGATTCGCAGCGCTCTTAGGAGACAACACTGTGGTCATCGTAACGAGATACGACGAGCCTCGGCCGCAGGTTCTCTCAGCTCCTCCGTCTGGCGAGGTTGTCTCGTGGGCTGTCATTGCACCTGAACACACGTCCTCTCGATCGGTAGAAGTCATACTTGCGATCGGCAGCACCATTTACGTGACCGATGCAGCCGAGTGTGAAGATCGTGGGCTGGAGGCCGGACCTTTCCGACACATTGGCGTTTCGCCGAATGGAGAGTTTATCGCATTGTACACCGACGACGGCAAAGTCTGGGTGATCAGCAGCGATTTTCAGAACCGCTTTAGCGAATACAACTCGAAAGTCAGGACTCCACCAAGGGATCTGCAGTGGTGTGGCAACAACGCTGTGGCTCTGGCTTGGGAAGACGAGGTTCACCTCGTTGGGCCGAACGGCGCAGCCACCGAATACTTCTACAACTCATTTCTCCATCTTCTTCCAGATGTTGATGGCTTACGAGTGCTCACAAACGACGTATGTGAGTTTGTCCAGAAGGTGCCTGAAGCCTCCGAGGAAGTCTTCAGATTGGGCTCGACATCACCTGGCTCAGTCTTGCTGGACGCTGTCGAGCAACTGGAAAAAAAATCACCGAAAGCGGATGACAACATCCAACTCATACGACCTAATCTCGACGAAGCTGTAGATGTCTGCATTCGCGCTGCAGGTCAGGAATACAGTGTTCACTGGCAGAAGCAGTTGTTGAAAGCAGCGTCCTTCGGCAAGTCAGTATTGGACTTCTACAACAGCGATGACTTCGTTGACATGACCGAGTCGTTACGAGTGCTGAATGCGGTGCGCTTCTTCGAAGTAGGATTGCCGCTCTCGTATGACCAGTACGTGAGATTGACCCCCGAACGACTTGTCCAGCGACTGGTCAACCGTCAAGACTACTTGCTTGCACTTCGGGTTTCCGAGTTCCTACACCTACCTGTCGACAGAATCTACGTACACTGGGCGAGACAAAAAGTACGGACATCGACGACAAATGAAGACATGATTTGTGAGGAGATTGTCCAGAAGCTGAAAGGCAAACGGGGCATATCCTTTGAAGAAGTTGCTCGTGCCGCTTACGACGAAGGAAGAGGCAAACTTGCGACCGACCTTCTCGAGCACGAGCCGAGAGCAGGCAAACAGGTGCCCTTGCTGTTGAGTATCGGCGAAGACTCCGTTGCACTCGACAAGGCTATCGAGAGCGGTGATACAGATCTCGTCTTCCACGTGCTGTTGAGTGTCAAGCGCAAGGTCCCTCTGGCTACATTCTTCAGAACAATCAACAGTCGGCCGGTCGCTACTGCAATTGTCGAATCATCGGCGGTTGACCAGGATCGAGAGTTACTCAAAGACTTGTACTACCAAGATGATCGCAGGGCGGATGGCTCCAACTTGCTACTGTCAGAGTCTCTTGCCGCCAGCGACGTCAACCCTGCCACCGATAAGCTCAAGATGGCCGCAAAGCTCTTGCGCGACAGTAAAGAACATGCAACGCAAGTTGCCGCGCTTGAGGACGCTCAGAAATTGCTACGCTTCCAAGAGGCATTTGAGAAGGATTTGAACGAGCGCTTCGTCGGGTTATCTGTCAATGAAACAATAAGCAAGCTTATCAAGATGGGCAACATGAAGCGCTCGCAAAAGGTGCAGACGGAGTTCAAGGTCTCTGACAAGACCTACTGCTGGATACGGCTGAGAGCTCTGGTTGTCAGAAGAGACTGGCGAGAGTTGGAAGAGATTAGCAAAACGCGAAAGAGCCCGATCGGATGGGAGGTGAGTGCACTATGTGGTGGTTTCCGTTCTCTTGAGAAAATCCGACTGACGGCGGCTAGCCATACTTTAACGAGAGCCTGGGTGCCGGCAATCCCAAGGTCGCTTCATTGTACATCCCGAAGTGCACAACTCTCACCATGCCAGAACGCGCTGAGATGTGGATCAAATGTGGGATGATTTCCAAGGCTGGAGAGGAGGCACTGGGGGCCAAAGATCGCAATATGCTCGAGGACCTCCGAACCAAAGCGACAGGCAACTCTGCGCTGGACATAGACCGCATGGTCGCGCAGTTACAGAGAGGTCGTTGATCTGCGACTCTCCATGAATCGTGGTGCAGCCGTGGTAAAATGCCGGCTGCTGTCACCCCGCAGGCGACTTGGACGTCGGTTGTTGATCAAACGTCGATTGCCGGGGTTGTTAAAGTATATACCCGGAGAAATAATATACTAAACATGTGGAGACGGACAACGGTCACAACTGTCGTGCTCGTGGTCGCTAACAAATAATAAGTAGAACACGTCTCGCTCTTGTGCTGGCTTCTTGAAACTTTCTGTCCAGCCATTGTAGTCCTTTGTCAATCAATCTTTGAATAACCACAATATATCACCTCGATATCTCTATCGACCATGTATCTCTAAAAGCTCTTGTCCCTCGCTTCCCTCGCCCTCTTCACCAGCGCCCAAAACACTTCTGTCCCCGAACCCCCGGCTCCAGGCCTCACGTTCCTCTACACAGCCTTCGCCGAATGCGAAAACAGCCTCTACGAGTCCCAAGGCCCGCGCGGGATCCGCAAGGCCATCCCCATCATCGGCGGCAACTTCACCGGTCCGAGACTTAGAGGTATGCGTTGGTCCTTCCCTTGCCCTCGCCCAGCCAGAGACCGTATTACGAGAGAAATCAGATGGAAAAACGATAAGGCTAACATACATACACCCCCAGGAGAAATCCTGAACCTTGGAGCAGACTGGGGCCTCACGGATCCTCAGACGGGCATCTTCAGCGCGGACACGAGGTACAATTTCCGCACGCACGACGGCGCGAACATCCTGCTGCAGACCTCTGGGCCTGCGCAGCCTGGAGGTGGTTTGCAGCTGCGAGTGCTGTTCGAGACGGGCGATAAGGACTACTACTGGCTGAACAACGTGGTCGCCGTAGGACTGCTGAGCAGCGTGGAGGACAAGAGTGAGAGGAAGCCGGGAGAGAGTTATTTCTTGAAGATTGACGTTTGGCATGTAAGTGTTTGGGTTTCCGCTTCCGTTTCCGTTCATGCTTCTTTTTCTTTTTTTGGAAGCGGGGATTGGATGAGAGGATCGTTTGAGCTGACGAACTTGTGTCTTTTAGTTGACGACGGAGAACGACCAGACGAAGTTCATCAACGGTTCAATGGAAGCGCTTTGATGTGACTAACACACGCATCATCTACTCTGGCGAGGCACAGCGCTTTATCATGGTGCCTGTGTGGTATGGAAGAAGAGTAACGAGAACTTTGATGTGGCGATGTTTGTCGTCGTCGGTGCATCGCGAAATAAATAATTCTCGAAGGAAACCGCGCGTAGAATGCTTGTTTAGCAGCATGTATAAGCCGGCCAACTTTACACAATGATCAAATTAGATGCCATGCTTAGCTAATAGTCTCTTTCAAGGTAGCGCCCCGGATGCGAAGATGTCTATCAAGAGATACCCTCCGGATGACAGAGCTGAGACTAAGCGTTGACACAACATAGCCTCGAGCCGTAGGGATAGAAAAGGAAGCGAGAATTGAGACAGCAGAAGGAAAGCAAAGCAAGGCAAAGCAACCCCCGAAATCACTTCAGCGCATGCTCCACGCTCTCACAGCCCAGAAAAATGAAGATCGAATGCCCCAATCAAAGAAAGACAGAAGCAGAAGAATATTATCATTGTTCGTGAAAGCAACCTGAGGAAATAGGAAGATAAAAAGGAATGGTATCAACAGCGAATTACAGATCCAATCCGCAATTCCCTACGAACCAATAAGCTTCATGTATCCCTGGTAACATGCATCGACACGCGAATCGAAACAAAAGAAACGTTAAGCCTGGTAAACATTCATGTTGGCAACTCATGTCCGTCGCGCTTGCTCATCATCGTGCTCGCTCATGACTGTCGCGGTTAAGGAATTCATAGCGCCCGTTTCCCGGCCAGCGACTTCCCGGCCAGCGTCACCGTCGAGAACGTATGGGCCGGCGTTATTTCTCGGCGTTAACGGGCCTTCTTCGAGAACGCTAGCGGCTAGTGCGAAAGGTGTGGTGGATGTGGGTGTTGCGGAACGAGCACTCATGAGGTCTGGAGGTGGAGGCGCGCGGTTTTTGGATGCGGACATGGAAATTGGGACTGGTGAGCTGACGGATGATGAGGCTCCGGCTAGAGGGTTGGGTTCGGTCTGTTCGATGGGTGTAGGAGGTTCGAGGGTAACTGTGCCGACTAGACCGGCGAGCTCTTCGTCTGTGATGTTTGCTGTGCGGTCGAGATTATCGACTTGCAGGGGCATGAACAGCGTGTCTCGGGGCCGATCACGGCTGGGTATCTGTTGATTGGTACTGTCGTCTGTGGCGTTGCCGCCGCCTCCATTCGAGCTGTCGATGGCATCGTCTGAAGACACCCCTGTTTCACCACTTTGATCCAAATCCGCACTTTCTTCTGCTGCGTCTGCGAATGGCGTGGGGATTTCTTCAAACTCTTCTTCCTCTTCCTCCTCGAGGGGCTCTACGTCTGCTTCTAGATCTGCCACGAAGCGGCAATTAGGACACAAGAAATTTGGCCAGTTGGGCCCGTGAATGAGGTTCCGAACGCACTTGTAGTGCCACACGTGACTGCAAGGTGCCACGAATAAAGCCTGACAAGGTGCCACAGGGTTGAGACAAATGCTACACTCAGAGCTGTTGACGCTCGCTGTGTCCGAGTCGCGATTTTTGTTGATGCCTGCGCTCTTGAGCAAGCGCTTGTGTGTTGTGGTGTTGAAGTTGTTGAGGCTCTTCTGCCAGCCGCGGTTGCACTCTATGCGGATCTTGACGCATCTGAAAATAACCTCCTCGCCACCCTTGAAATCGATACCAAGTTGCACAACATCGCCGTCGTTGACGGGGTATGGTCGGCTCTCGACACCAGGACTTGAGAGGCGCACGTGGTTGAGGAAGGTTCCAGAGCTGGACTTGACATCCTTGACATACCACTGTCCGCTTGCACACCAGAATTCGCAGTGGCGGCGAGAGACGACTTTTGACTTGAAGCCAACGGGTAGCGAGTTCTCCTCGGCAGTGGGTGTGTCGCGCTCGCTGTATCGGCCTACACGAACGATGGTGCTGGGGTTTTTGAGCGTCCTTGAAACGGCCTGGAAATGCAGAGAAGGTCTAGAAGAGCGTGTCTCAACGTGTGGAATGAAACGGATTGTGGGCTGTGCTTCTTTCGCCGGCGGTGCACTTGACGAAGGCGCACCGGCGTCCGCAGAGATACCAGAAGCCAAAGGCGTCACCGCCGTGGCAGCTCTGGCCCTGGTCATGTTGACGGGACTCTCGTTGCTCTCTCGCTGTGCCGCTTGTGTGTCCGTGCTGGTGAGGTCGATGGCCTGTCTGCTGAGCCCGCTGCGTCCCTGTACTGTAGGCACCCAACCGCCTTCACGGCTCTGTATGCCCGACTGCGAGCCCGATCTTGACGTTTCCGCGTTCGAACTGCTCGATCCGGCAGGGTAGCTGATGCTCCTGCGGTGGACTGTCGGTCGCTCGCGGCGCTGCTGGATTTGGGTGGACTGTTGTTGTTGGCGTGTTTGCTGCTGCTGTTGCTGTTCGGCACGCTGCGAGGAGCTGTGCAGGTGGTTGTGAGTGTAGTTTCGCAAGTAACTGAGGCCGCGCAGCCTGCTGGGACGAGTCGGGGAGGAAGGCGTTGCGCTACTTCGGCTGGTGTGAATAGTGGCAGCGGCCGGCGAGGAAGAGCCTAGCATTCTATCACACGTGGAGTAGTCACGCGGAGCGGGTGTTGTATTATTATAGAAATTAGAAAAGCAGAGACAGTCAGTGGTGGACCTGGAGGAGCCAAGATGATGTGCAACTGCTGCTGCTGCTGCTGCTGCTGCGGAAGCCGGTTGCACCAAGTCGAGTAGTCCCTGAGAGATGCAGGCTGGCGATGCACCACCTGCGCCGTTGTTCTTTGACGTCACTGTAGTCAAGGGCAATACCGAATGTACTGGGTACTGCTGTACGACAAGCCGCCGCCGAGACGTCTAGGGTGGAGCCAAAGAGAGGGTCGAATCTCCTGTGTGGACGTGGGTGGCTGTGAGTGCGAGAAGAGTGTACAAGGCCAGGATTACAAGCGACAACACGAGCAGGAAGAAGATGTTTGGCCAGATGGAATTAACGCCTCGCTTCTCCCCTCATGCTATGGGCCCAGGTACTGCAGGGCGTGCCATGGCCGTTTAAGTCGTCAAATCATCACCGCACCTTAAATCGCTACCCTGCACCCAGCACCCCAAGGGACCGACCATGCCGATGCACCAGCGCACGGGGCCTGCGTGGACGCCATAATAGTAGTAGTCCTTCATCGGCACTCCCCAGCTGCTAAATCGGGTGAGCGCAGATGTTATGGTCAATAATATCATTCCCGCCACGTTAATCTCCCGGGAGGAAGAAAAATCCTTCGAGTCGACACGGCCCACCCTTTCAGCCCTCTGAATCAGTATGATGTCGGCCTGTCGTGCTTGCTCACGCGATCCTCATTCCCATCTTCATCATAGCACTGAGACACATCTGCTGGGTAGGGCGAGACCACACGCGCTATCGTGCTGATCCGCCGTTGCAAGCCACCCTTGCCTGAAGTCTAGAACTCTATATTACCGTGGGTCGCCCTCAGCATTGTTGTTCTATTTCAGCTCGCGAAACAGGTACGAACCAAGATCCTGCGCGGATGGTCTTGAAACATTCATGGTATTTCTAAATATACATGGCTTCTGTTTGCCGATCACGACAGGAGAGATCATATCTCCAGCTCGCGCTTGGATGAATGGAACAGTGCACTCCGAGTCTCCGAGGGTGATCACGAGCGGCGACCCTGCATTAGCAGGGCAGTCTGCGAGACATTCATTCTCCTACTCTCAATATAATCTCCTTATCGAGTTAAGTACACCCTGACACACGCCACGTAGATCTGCCATCGGCTCGCCAAAGATCAACATACACAAACCGCCGATCTTTCGCACGCCGAACCATTGAGAAGCACCGCTGGCAATCCGAAAGTCGCTTTCCGACTCCTGGGTGATTCAGACGCAGTATCACAATCAGCGGCACACCCGTCGCCTGCGATGCAGTGATTTCCATGACGAGAAGCGATCTAGATTCAACACACTGCCTCGCAAACAGATAAGTATTTTCTTGTCGCATTGCCGCGGCACAGCAAGGACAAGATGTTTTAAACGAACTCTCAATAGTGACCATCTGAATTCCTGTGATTGACTGAACCTACTCGAACACTGGCTCCTGAGGTTAGCAGGCACCAATAGCAGTATTTCCATCGTATCTGCACTCGTTGCCATGGCTAGGCCCAATGATACCGTCGCATGGAGATCCTTCGGCTCACAGATCGCAAGGCATCTTCCCAGAGACAACAATGGAAGCCACCACTGTCCACCAGCCCTCACCGAATCACTCCGCGGACGCCATACACTTGGATGTCTTGCCCAGCCATGCAATCTTCTCGCAAGGCAAGACACTCTGGATTCTGCATAGAAGCCGGCGTTGGTCGCAACTCTGCCCGAGACCCCGAGACAGACAGATGTAATGATCTGCTTGGCCATGCACGAGCTAGATCTACCTTTGTCGCTGGCGACAGTCTCTGGATGGGTCTAACTATACTTCAATTTTCGGGACTGAGCTCGTGTGCTATGCTGTCTTGCGATTATATATCAAAACTCGGCGACGCTGGGAGGGTTGTAGACCAGGGCTTTTTTTTTCTCGATTGCATGTCTGCATGAAGGACTGATGCCGGTGGTGAAGGAGATATTTGCCTTCATACTAATACAGATATCTTCTACTATATACATGGCCCGTACTTTGAAAGAAGCGAAGATGCGAGCCTATAGCCTATACAGATTCTTTGCGCCATCGCGTATCTTCGGCACACACGTGCGCGAACCACCATAAACACCATCTAATGCACATATCGATACACATCCACATCAGACATTCTCCTCACAATCACTTCCTTCCAAGACCCCACCTCGAGATCCGATCCTGAATTTCCGTCCACGGGATCTCCCTCATCTTTACACCTTCCTCCTCACCCTGCTGCAACACCACGGTCGGCGCACCGCTGCCCTCGCCCTTGTTCCTCACCTCGCCGCCAAACACCATCTTCGCCACGCGCCTCAGATCCGCAATCGTGACCTTCTCGATGTTCGCCACCATCTCCTTGACCGGTACCCTGCGGCCGTGCACCTGCACTTGCCTGCCCAGATCTTCCAGCTCGACCATGCGCGATTCCAAGTTCATGAGCAGCGACGAGCGCAGCTGGTTCTTCGCGCGCTTGACTTCGATGTCGCTCAGGCGGCCGTGGCCCGTCTCCGTGCTGAGCAGCGCGAGCTCGCGCGCCATGGTGTCCAGCATGCGCGGGACGTACTGTGTGGCGCACGCGGCGCTGATGCCGAAGAGGCCCGAGTCGGTGTAGGCGTGGTTGAAGGCCATGCAGTTCTCCACCCAGCCGTATTGGTTGAGGACGTTGGTGTAGAGGCGCGAGTACATGCCTTTGCCGGGGCCGCCGGCGGAGAAGGAGCCGCCGCCGCCGAGGAGGGTTTGCAGGGTTGCGAGGGAGTAGATGTCGGGAGAGTCAATGGGAAGGGATTCGAAGGCTAGGTGGATGTGAGAAACGCGGGGGAGCATGGGGTTGGGAGGGATCGCGAGTGGTGGGAGCGAGAGGAAGCCGCCGGTGTAGTGGCTGGCTTGGTTGTAGTCGATTGGTAGGGCGAGAGGGTCTGTGATTATTTGTGACTGGTCGGGTGATACCGATGCGTTTTGGGAGGCGGATGTGGAGAGGTTCTTGAAGAAGGGGATCTTGGACATCAATCGCGAGTCCTGCTGCGGTGCTGTCTGTGATGTCGGATAGGGAGGCTGGATCTGTTGTTCCTCAGGTGTGGCTGAGGTTGTGATGGAGGGTGCCTTCATGTCGCCGAAGTACTGTTCTGCCAGTCGCACAGCCTCCGTGTGTGCAACGCCAGCAAAGGCAACGACAGTCCTCTCGGGCCTGAAGAACGCGCTGCGGTATGCCTCCACCGTCTTGCTGTTGATCTCACCAAGCCTCTCCTTGGGACATAGAAGAGGGTGACCGAGAGTGTTGTCCTTAAAAGCAGCCATGTGTACCAACTCCGGCAGAATCAACTCAGGCTTGCTCCAGATCTCTCCAATCTCATAATCGGCCGTCTCAAGCTGCCTATCCACCTCCTCATCCGTAATCTTAGGATCGCGAATCGTCTCCGCCAGCATACCGACCGCATCCGGCACAGCAGAGTTGAAGGTCGCAGACTGATACATCAAGCTCTCGCGCGAAGACGCGCACTGGATGTTCCCTCCAAGCTTGTCGATCGACTCCAGCATCTCGTCCGCGCTCCTCTTGGTCGTCGACTTGAACGCAAGCCTGTCGATGATATGTGAAACTCCCCGCAAGCCCTCATTCTCGTATCTTGAACCAGCATCGACGTAGACACCGATTCCGCTGAAATGGCCTGGGAGCGCTTCCGTCGCCACGCGAATGCCGTTGGGGAGTGTTGTGATTTGGTCGAGATCGGTCGGTTCCTTTTCTGAGGGTTGTTTCGATGCGGTCGCGTAGTTGCGTAGCCGCGATGCTGCGCGGGCAGAGGATGTGGCATTGCGCGAGAGACGCGATGGGAGGGTGAGCGCTTTGCTCATGGTTGGTGTGCGTAACATTGTGTGGTGTGATGGGTTTGTGAATGTTCGGATCAGGCAAGCGTTATGCTTTCCACTTTCGAGATGACATGCGATGCCGCCTGCGAACTTTCGGGAGTTTCGGCGTGGACTTATCTTAGGGTTCCACCAACGTAGGGTTTGGGGCTATGGTTGTGGTCCATATCTATACATGAGCCATTGTCGATCATGGAAACTTGTGCGTAAATATTCATCTGCTTGAGTCAAGAGCAAAGACTCATTTGGCAAGATGGGCTGACGTCTATTGGAATGTTCACTACGCTTGCAGACATTCGCACCATAACAACCGACCAAATCAGCTCGAGCACCGTCTATAGCCTCTGCGCACATGTGACTATCTGATGTCCGCATCTGATGACGTTGGCACAACTAACGATGAAAAAAATGCTTGTGTACGCTAGATGAGTCATCATAGTATAAAGAATGAGGAAAGCAATCTTGATTATCCTGCGATAACACCCCTGGCTAAGACTCCCTTGATTTCAGTGTGATCCTCAGACCTCTGCCTTGCGCGCTGGCGTAAGCTGCAAAATAGTCTCTCTTGACCTCGACGTCGGCACTTGTAGTGTCATGGAGCTTCATGTCGAAAATCCTGAATATCGTAGCTAAGGTAAGTACGATCTCGGCTCGCGCAAGGTTGATACCAACGCACGCTCTCGTGCCTTTTGAGAAACTGACGAGGTACCTGTCGAGGTGAAGGTCTTCTGAGTCCAGCCAGCGCTGCGGATCGAAGAGCTCGGGTTTGGGGAAGAGCGAAGCGTCCATGTGCTGGAGCACAGATGTCATGCTCACAGTTGTTCCGGCCGGGATCGTGTGGCCCTGGCAGTTGAGAGTGGTGTCTGGCGCGATTCGAGGGAGGCGTGTGGTGACGCCGTAGCTTAACCTGAAGCCTTCTTTGATCACGGCGTTGAGATAGGGCAGCTGCTCGAAATCTTGCATTGATGGCGTTCCGGACGAAGCTGCACCTGCTGAGATGAGCTCGGATTGTAGCTTGCGGTGAATCTCTTCGTTGGCGAGGATGTGGTAGATTGTGAGCGTGAGGAAGTGTGCCGTTGTTGTCGCGCCTGCCGAGATGATCACTTGCGCTTCCTCAGTCAAGCGCTTGACCGATTTCTCCTCAGCTGGTACATCGGCCTCCAGTAACTCGCTGAAGATTGTTCGGTGGTCTTTCTCTGTCTCCATTTTGGTGGCTCGCTCCATGATTCCACGGACCTGAGGTTCGAAGCTCTGATGGGTCAAAATGTCAGCTCGGTTACACATGAGTTATATCTTCTCTACGTACATTGATGATAGTGGCGGCCGTAACATTACTTGGGCTGATGATTTTAATGACCCAGAGCGGTAGGCTCGTCACGACCCTGCCAAACAAGGGAAAGTACCGAAACAGTACACCACTGCTCATGCCCTCCTTGAAAGACCTGCTCCAAAATGTCGCGAGATCCTCTTGCGTGAGTGAATTGTACGAGTGGCCGAACGAGTATTCCGAGATAACATCTATGGTGAGAGCTGAGAGCCATCATTGCAGTCTCCACATTCAGTACTCGCTCTTGAAGGGCCCATTCGTGCAACCTCTTGCACAGCAGATCGATCTTGTTCTGAATCATTGGTTCCAAGCGTTGCACGGCTTGCTTGGAGAAATACGGGTTCAGAGCCATGCGGCGCATTCTGTGGAGGTCATGGTCTTCTGTACCGAGCGCTGCATTTGGCGTATAGAAGCCTTGAAGCACGAAGCCGTCTTTGTGGCGGCGCTGAGAGCCACCAGCGTACAGGGTGTTGTAGAAATCTGGATCCGAGACGTGTAGCTCGGTGGGTGAGATCCTTATCACTGGCCCTACAGAGACACTGGGATTGGCGCTGAGTTGGCAACTAAGAATGGCCTGGTCACTTACCATAAATTTGGT
Source organism: Cladosporium colombiae (assembly GCA_026122715.1). Classification (NCBI taxonomy): domain Eukaryota; kingdom Fungi; phylum Ascomycota; class Dothideomycetes; order Cladosporiales; family Cladosporiaceae; genus Cladosporium; species Cladosporium colombiae. Next base: position 367,778 of record JAKZFA010000005.1, read on the forward strand.
GCAAGTGTGCTAGGTGCCATGGCAGGCGTCCGTCTTGGATAACGTCGAAGTAAAATTGGTACCAGGTTGTCAAAGCAGCCAGTCGAGGTCCTGGGAATGTGGCCAAGGGGCTTGTATAGAGTCGAGTGATGGCAGTATAGATTAGCCAAAGGACGAAAATACCAAAGGTGAGTTCCAACATGACGGCGACTGCGAAAGTAAGGTACAGCTCCAGTCACAACTCACAAGTGACCAGACCGTCATTCATATAGGCGCGTATTCATCCATCTCACCCTGCGCGCGCGAGGAGCTTCCAGGGCTAATCGCGCTAATAATTCAGCCTCAGCTGTGTTCGTTTAGGATGTACCTACAGACATTGACGAAAGAGCGTATAGCAACTGAGCCGGCGCCACGATTGCCTGAAAGAGGCTTAGCGGGAGAGGAAACCTTAGCGCCTCGCTGTGGAACTGCTTTGGAATCACTTCCAAAAAATCGTCCTCCATAAGGTCGAGATAAGCACGAACAGGAAACGCGGGTCATGCTACAAAACTGCAATGCGGTATACAAACTTATGCGGAATGGCTTATCGTGCATTTGACGAACTGGCTCAATGTTCGTGCAAGGCGGCAAAGATTTCTAAGGTAGGTGAATCAAAACGACCATAATCGATTGTCCACCTGTGCTACGAAACCATTCTCTACACATCCTCCGCAGCTCGGTCCTCTATGCTGTACACTTTCTGGCATTCGGGTCAATCCTGAACCAGAATCCATCGTGGTTCTGCTCGCTGCCGTTACTGCATCCGCCCAGCTCCGTCTCAAAAGCCTTCTTGCAAGTCTCATAATCGATCGTCTTCTCCTGTCCGTCTCTCATCTCGATCGCCCAGTCAAGGTGGTTCCAGCCATCATCACTGAGATCCGGCGTGCCGTGCTCAAGCTCACAGATTGATTTGCACCATTCAACGCCCGCATCAATAACTGCTGAATTGCTTCCGCTGATGTCGGTACCAGGCTTGCAGCTCTCGTAGCACTTGAGCGCCTTGGTCTTACCCTGGCCGGTCTTCTCCCAGTTGGTGCAGAGCCAGAAAGGTTCGCTGGGCTTGATCGTCTTGCCTGCTGCTTTGCTGCAAGTTGTGTGGATGTCGTCCTTGACTTCTTGAGTGATATCGCCGGAGTAGCTGATGCCGTGGAGGGAGTAGAAGCTTATGTCGCTGGCATCACCGGAGCCGTAGCAGCCAAGTCTCTTGAAAAGGCCGCTGTTCGCAGGCACAGGGCCGGCGTAGGAAAGCTGAGACAGGGCGAAGGCGCCGAGAATAGCGGGGATGATGGATGAGATGGAAGGCATGGCGGAGTGTGTTTGGTGTATTGCCGGCGATGGGTTCGTGAGAATTGTTGATATAGTTGTATTCGGCTTGGAGGCTTGTGTGATGATGATGATAGAAGTTTTAGTGGTGGCTTGTCAATGATCCTTATATCTCCGCCCACTGTCGACGAACATCTCAATGCAGCACCGAGGGCGGGCCCTTGCCATTCTAACTCGCAAAGTTGGATGACCCAGTGTTAGTGTCTGTCACGTTGTTTGCGCTATTCTTGGCGACCAACAAGATATGAAGCATAGCATTGCACGTGAAGTGGGCGTGTAGTGGATCAGCAACACCATGGCACGGACTGCGTTGCACGTATGAAGTCTGGTCGCAAAATTTCCATTGAGGCTGAAGGAGACGAAGGATCGTGTTGTAGTCGAAATATAGCAATTGGGCACGAGAGGGGCATCTGTGCAGATTTGCTTTGACCAAGATATGCCTTAGCTGTAGGGCAGAGATCCAAGTTCGAGGTCAACCAACGACTCTGAAGTATGTTCAGCCAAGGCTGTATAGTACAGTATAGTATAGTACAGTATAGGCAGAACTCACGGACGTTTGCGGGATGTAGGTGGATCGGTTCTACGTCGGCTGTGCTATTCTTGGTATCTGAAATTAGCATTGTGGATATGAGGCAGACGCCACACAAGGCTAATGACCAGCTGAGCTAGCTGAGCCGCAATGCCTAGATCGATCTGGTGCTTGACTGCGACGATTCGATCCTTCGTTCATCCTTATAATCTGATCCATGAATGAGAGACAACATGACAATGATAATGAAGAAGAAGATGAGGAAGAGGAGGAAGTGACCAGGTACCGCGCTCTCTGCGAGGATATACCCAAGTGAGTCCCCTGGGAAAGTGGACAATACCGACTGGAGACTCCACCGCAGCCCCTTCGAACGCTTCCGCGTTGTCGCATGACGCGAGTCCAGTCAACTCCATCTTGTACGTTCAGCCGGACGCAAGGACTGAATCAATTTCTCAGCGCGCGCCCGCAAAGAAAGCCAACAACAAGAGCGTGGCGAGCGCTGGCCCCATGGAGGCAGCATGATCTTGACTCTTGACTGGGCATGTGCAACGAGTTTTGCTTGGTACGCACCTCAGTCGCCGCCTGAGCTCAAGCGGATGCATTCTTTGAGTTGCTCCAGTGGTCCAGCTCGAATGCCAGAGAGCTGCCAAGAGAGCCTTCTCGTGCCGAGCGGGTGACTTGTTGAAGAGGTAGGCCTCCTTTCGTTGCTCTCTGAGCTTTATTCGATCGCATATGAGTCTTGATGGCCCTAATCTTAGTAGGCATAGACTTCTATACACCGTCGTCAAATTTTGCAGGCAGACCCAGCTCCAGTGTTTGCTACTCGGAAGTGCATAGGTGTGGAAACGCTAATCTCAAGTCGAACATACTCGGATTGACTCGGCTTCGGTTGATCAGGTAGATAATTACCTCCTCCAGATCATCAGACCACAATTGCCGATCTTAAGACATCAGATCCACGTCGGCTCGTGCCCTGCTTCGATACTGTATATCGAAAGACGTTATTGGCCGCGTGATAAGGCGTGATCTTTCCGAACTAATACGCATGTGATTTGGTGCACGAAATTATGGGCTCCTGATTCGCTATTTGCTGAATCAATCCGGCATCGTTCAACGCTCCTAACGAAGAGCGACAGGCAAACGGACAAGTTATCAGAGTAAAGCTCAAAATCTCCCGTAGTCACATTCACTTGCTGACATGGACGTGACACATTGGCTAGTGATACTGAGTTTCCCGTAGCTCTCTACAAGTACGTGCGTAGGGGATTGGATTAACTCTTTTGGCTTTTTGCCAATTGGACGTCGTGCATGATCACGTTCGTTTCTATCGGGCGTATCATGGCCTGGGGGTCATACGCCACATACTACACAACGCACAATATCAAAGCGAAGGTACATAGAGGCCCGAACTCACCGAACCTTATACACAACTTTCGGCTGTGAATTTTACCTCCACCTTGACAGAATCGTCTTGACCGCAGACCAATCGCACCCCTCAAAATCACGCAACATTGTACGTACTTAACAGCTTTACAACCGAGACATTGATGGACAAGGCTCCGAGCTTTCTCAGCTTTGGAGTTGCTTTATGCGTATCATGACGGTGAACCACAAGCAAAATGCCAATGACGGCGTGTGCTTGGAATCATACTCATCTCGAGAGGTTTGCCTATAGCCCCTGAATTTTGCTCTCGAGACACAGTCGTGCAAGCGTTACAGCATGCTGCGCTTAAATATACCTTACTGCGCTCTTCAGTCTCACGACTGAGTGACGATCCTTTATCATACTCAATTTCGCGACGATATCTCAACACTATACTTCAAGGATACCAGAGCCCATTGCCATCGTTGGAACGGCCTGTCGGTTTCCCGGTTGGGCATCTTCGCCTTCCAACTTGTGGGAGCTACTCCTGAAGCCACGAGATGCCTTATGCGAGTTTCCAACAGATCGACTGAACTTCGACAACTTCTACGACAGCAATGGGGAAACACATGGAAGCCCACATTGATTGGTCGCGTCTCTCCAGTACGGCGCGCTCGACCGAAATGCCCCTCGAAGTTATGAAATTTGAAAATATCACAAGCACGCCTCTCAAAGCAGAACAAAGGCTTGGTGCAGTCTTGAATTGAATCAGAACGGCAGAGATCGATGCGCTCGTACAGTCGCAGACGACGGAGCAACCGTATTGCCTGTTGGAATCCCTGGTGAGATCTGTGTCACGGGACGAGGCGTGGCAAGAGGCTATCTGGACACCTCAATGAACCACCAAAAGTTTATTGAATTCAAAAGTCGCCAGGAAAACCTATCAGGCCTAAGATTGATGTATAGAACGGGCGATCGAGGCTATCTATAACCGGACGGTACTCTCGTGTTCATCGGCCGTACAGATGGTGTCGAGACGATGATCAAGCTCCGTGGACTGCGTATTGACCTCGACGAAGTGGCCAACGCTATCTTGCAAGCAGTGCCAGCTAGAACCTTCGACAATGTCGTCATCACAGTGCGAGGAGATCCGCAGTATCTCGCCGCACATGTTGTCTGTTCCGCTGGAACACAGCTCAGCCAGCGGAGACTCCAGGCCGTACTACAGTCCCTCGAACTACCGCGCTACATGATACCAGCCTTGATAGTGCCACTGGATCGCTTACCCACCACTCCAAATGGAAAGTTTGACCGGAAAGCAATCCAGAAACTTGACATTGGAGCAGATCCAGTAGATGCAGAGACCACAGATCCACTCACCGTGCCTGAAGCAGAACTATGCGATTTGTGGGTCCAAGTTCTCGAAGATGCGGCCGCCCTGTCCGTGATAAGCCCAACCACAGACTTCTTCACGACAGGAGGCAGCTCTCTTCTACTCGTTCGTCTGCAGAACAGTATTAAAGAGCGATTCGGAGTATCTCTTCCACTCCAGGCGTTATATCAGGCCACAACGCTAAGGAAGATGGCCGCAGCTATGCACGAGCAACGGGTCGATTGCTCTGGAGATAATTTCTGGGAGAAAGAAGCGTCGATACCAGGAGATATGCTGGCAAACCTTGGAGGGATGAAGTATTCTCGCCAACCTAGGCTTCGACCACAAGAAGTGTTGCTTACTGGAGCAACTTCATTCTTGGGACGTGAACTTCTCGAGCACCTTGTCAAACAAAGCAACACGAGCAAAATCCACTGTATCGCTGTGACAGAACAGGAACGGAGATCGCTGTCTAACGTGGATAAACAAAAAGTCGTCGTATACCCTGGGAGTCTCATGAGTCCTACACTGGGCCTGTCTCCCGCGAAAGTGGACTTGCTGAAGACAAACGTGGACCTGATTATCCATGCGGCAGTACAAGGACATTGCATGAACAACTACGACTCTGTCAAGTCGGCTTTGCTATACTCGACGCACTTCCTTGCGAGCATTGCACTCCCGCGAAAAATACCCTTCCATTACATCTCAGCGCCAAGAATAGTTCTACTTTCTGGAAAGCTCGAGGGAGGACCTGTGTCGATGGCAAGCCATCCACCTCCGGCCGATGGTTCTCAAGGGGTCACATCAGCCAAATGGGTGAGCGAACAGTTCTTAGAGAGCCTCTCGGCCAAAGCTCTTCTACCTGTGGTGATTCACCGGCACTGCGCATTAGTGGGAGAAGGAGCTCCTGCGGATGACGTACCTAACTCTGTGGTGCGTTTCTCCCTGCTGAGCCGTAAAGTGCCACGATTCGATGGCGCCCTTGGATACTTTGACATCGAGCGAGTGGAAATAATTGCAGAAAGCATTCTCCGCTCCGTGTCTGACCAGAACGGGTCGACATCGTACTATCATCACAGTAGCAATGTTCGTGCACCGCTGAGCAATTTCACTCAACGTCTCCGTGAGGCTTTTGGAGGGGATTTTGAGGAGGTTGGGCCTCTGGATTGGTTGCAAGCCGCCGCAAACCACAGTATGCCGGAACTTCTTCTGATACACTTGAAGGCAAACATGGAGTCACCTAAACCACTTGTGTTCCCGTATCTCGGACGATGAAGGTACAATGCTATAGACAAGGCTGTCAATAGAGGAAACCAGATATAGAATCTAATAGTACAAGCTAGTTTTTTGAGAGACCATACAGAGGAACTGATACAGGATCTGCTCTCGTGGAAAAGGAAAGTAGTACGTGTGCCTTCTTCAAGTTTTGCGTGTAGTGCCACTTGGTGAGCAAGTGACGGGTTCCTCCGCTCTCTTGTTACGTAGATGAAGCGCCTGATGCTCGAATTTCCGCTTGCGCATCTCAGTAGTTCCTCGTTGTAAGCACGTACCGGCGATAGTAATCTGAATTTATCATTCACAGGCGGATTCCCTTTCGATGTTAAGGAGGTAGTACGAAGGACTCTTACTTATAAGTGGGTCACACTATTCTCTAGGCGATGCTGGTAGAAGTAGTGTCATAAGGAACTCTCGGCGCTAATCTATCATATTGCTATGATTAGATAGGCATAGTATTAGTATCATTGAGTGGAATTCCTCTCTCCAGACGACTAATATTACTAGAATCGACTACACAATAGATAATTGTCTCTACGAAAGCCTATATAGCTACTTGGTATTGTGCCCAGTTGTTGAACTTTGGACGAATCATGCCCTGTTGACTTGAAGTTGAATCCTAACTAAGAGACATCGTTTCGCAGCAGTTTGATCACGACACGTTGTTTTCCCAATAGCTACGCCGTCGTATCCGCGAGCTCCGGCAGACCGCTAGATGTATGCGTTGGGTTGTCTCAGCTAGCTGTGCCATTTGTGGGCCCAGTCGTTGCTATGAATGATAGTTCCGAGGGTATTATTGTTGCCGACATCGATATGGAAGTGCCGAGAACAGCTGGGGATAAGTATAAAGTGTGAGAAGACGTATTGGGAGCGCATTGGCATTATATATCAATTTTGCTACAGCTCTATACCTGCTTTGCTAAGCAGTATCTAGGAAAGCAGCCGACCTGCAATGCCAATGTCGATTTCCAACCACTCATTCTTCATTTATGCTGGCAAACTGAGTCATGAACTAGAGGCGACACAAGGGTTATGAAGAGAAAGTGTCAGAGTACTGCGCATCTGGTGAAAGTACACGCAGAACTCCTCTGTGAAAGCAGACAACGCCGATTGGAAACTCCACTGCAGAGCTCTCGCATGCTTCCGCGGCGCTGCCTGACAAAGTTTTGTCATATCTAGACGCTGACAAGATATTATTTCAATCGTTAGCGTACGACTCCGGAGCCCAGCGATGATAGTGCTATCGGATAAAGTCTGTTCAGATCACATATCCTGTATACAGTCTTACGCAAAAGCAAACCATACTATCTACAAGCGCATTCCAGCCTCCCTCCAGAATCCCTAAGCAGGTAGAGCCTGCGACGCCAGTTCGGTGATCTCTGCAAAGCTGATACTCAAGACCTCAATCGCGTTGCCCCACGGATCCGCGACATAAACGCACTTGACACCATTTCCAATAGGATCTGCCGTCCGCCCAATCCTCTTACCACCAGCCGCAATGACCTCCTCAACGAAAGCATCCGGATCCGGGTGTGTCAGGCAGATGTGGAACCAGCCACCGCGATTGTACTCGAACTCCGGCGCAGGCACACATGGCGGGTCGACAAACTCCATGATCTCGAGACCTGCGTCGTTGCCGGTGGTCATCATGGCTACCTTGACTTGTTTAAGGCCGGAAGGGTACATCTCGAAGATCGAGGTGTTTGGAGATTCGTCACGCTTGAGGTGGTGTATTGTGTCGCCGACGAGCTTGAAGCCGCACAGGTCCGCATAGAAGGCGACTGCGTCGACGACTGAGGGGACTGATATCGCGATATGGTTGATGGAAATGTTCTGCATGTAGTCAGCGAGAAAGATACAGTCGAGTGATCACTCATTCCGTACCGGTTTTGCCATGGTGAGATGAAAACTTTTCTTAGTCTGTGAGTGTTACTGTTGTGCGATTTAGATGACTGGTAAGAGGATTGGCTCGAATAAATAGGTCGTCATGATCTGATAATTGGCAAAAAATGCGGCTGAGCTCAGCTGCTGCCTTGGAAGCTCAAGCTCTGGGCAGCTGAGAAACAGCCGAAGGATTTTGTGCATGGAGAGAGCTGTGTCATCTATCGAGATTCACTGCTCACCTCATCCTGCTCGTCGCAGATGGACAACGCTTTCGGACACCAGAGCGTTAGCCTGAGCGAGATGAACCTGGCCCTGATACCCTAGCCCTTGCGCGAATGTTGGCATCTCCTGCTCTGTCCTCGTGTATACTGGAAGTATTGTCCAAACGAAAAAGATGAGCGGGAAATCGCGAAAAATGTACAATTTGCCTGTAGTATATTATCAAGCGCTCCGAACCTCAACATGATCAGTCCGCTTCTCGTCTTCCAAAACCTCTTTCGCAGAAACCAGTCCGACGTTAGCTTGCTCGCCATCGAACAGCCAAGCAACGTTCTCCAAAGTCAGACCGCGAGTCTCAGGGTACTTGAACCAGACGCTGAAGACCATGGCGACCAACACAGCGAGGAACACAAAGTAGTATTTCCACTGGATCGCATCGAGCGCGATTGGGTTAACGAAGGTGTTGAAGAATGTGAAGGTGAGCGAGGTCATCTGGACGAGTGCGAGACCCTTAGCACGCAGCTTGTAAGGCCAGATTTCGATGGGGTAAGAGACGACGAGAGGGGTGAGGGCGATATCGTAGCCGAAGAAGTAGCTGTGAGGCAGTCTAGTTTAGGATCCGCTCTGACAAATGTGAGGAATAATACGCGCATTGACTTACATGAAGAGGAATGGTATGACAGCAAGGCCAGTGGTCGCATTACCAGTAGAAGCGAAGCTACCGGAGAGACCCGTGATGACAATGTACGAAACCAGCATGACGATAGCCTGAAGCGATTAGCCACTGATGTGGAGCACAGATGGAGATATCTTACAGAGGTCATGAAGAGCATTCTTCTACCAAGGCGGTCCACGAGCATGGCTGCAGTGACCGCCCAAATCAAGTTCCAAATCTGAAGGCATGCGGAGATGAGGGTCTGATCATCGACAGAAGTGATGCCGACTGAGTTGAGGATGATGGACAGGTAGTATGACACCACGCCGTTTCCGGACCATTGCGCGAAGGTGCCCAAGCTGATGCTAATGAATAAGCGATGACGGTTGCCAGGAGTAGCCCACAGGTCAGTCCAAGCGGAGTGTTGCTCGGCTTCTTTCTCGGCCTGGATGGTTTGCTGGATCTCTGCCATTTCAAATTCGATCAAAGGGCTTCTGATGTCACCGCCGGCGTGAAGGTCGGCTAAGTTCTTGCGTGCCTCATCGATACGGTCAACCGATACAAGCCAGCGTGGCGATTCGGGGATCATTATCAGGCCAGGGATACCAACAAGTGGGAGGAGCACTTGAAGAAGCGACGGTACCCTCCATGCCCAGCTACCTGCGTAGTTGCGGGTGCCAAAGGTTGCCCAGGCTGCAATCACAGCTCCGAAGTACCAACCACAATTATACTGTTCAAGATAATGTAAATGAGAGATCAAATGAAAGTGTAGGATACGAGTTCACATCATACCATAGCAGAGCAGATACCGCGGTGTGTCGGGTAGGCATTTTCAGCAATCAGCAAAGGCACAGAGAGGGTGAAGCCTTGCGAGAATCCTTGGAACAAGCGAGCGACCACAAAAGAGACATCATCCTTGGCCGAAGTCTGAACGGCAATACCAATAGCGCACATGGCAAGACTGATCCAGACTGGGAACTTGCGTCCATAGCGGTTGGATACCCAGGCAGCCACGGGATAGCCAACTGCACAGCCCAGTGAGTAGATACCATTGATGAAGCCAAGCCAAGCTCCAGATGGACTGTCCATGAACTCCCGCCATTGGGGCAGAGCGAGCAATCCGTTCATCAGAGATCCGTCGAAACCATTGGAGCCAGAGAAAAGCATCAAAGATATGACGCAGATGTTCGTCTTGATCAAGTAGCTCTTTCTATACCACGGTATACCATCTTTGGGAAGTACAGCTTCAAGCTCATCGTTAGTAGAGCGAGGAGTCTCAGCCACTTCAGCGACGTCCACGGCGCCCATGGTTGGTGGCGATTCCTTGATGGACTGTAGGATTGTAACGAGAAAGAGAGCAGGTAAATCCAGGCTCGAGACAGATCCGTGAGCAGCGAAAGACCCGAAGAAAGATGCAACGTTCCGACCTACCACTACAAGTGGATGCCGCCCTGTATCTTATACACTTGCGCATGACACATGCCGGTATAGCCATCTAAAGATCTCGAGACCGGGTAGATATCATATCCCGATTCTGTGCTTCAATACCGGCAAGATGCATAGCCAAGTGTTGATTGTGATGCCATTCTTGCCCGATTGTCCTGAAGTTGTGGATTCATGTTGAGGCTCAACTGCCTAGCGCCCTGGACGACGTCTCCAAGGAACCGCCCTGAGTAATGGAGACGCTTGGCATGGTGTGAAATGCCGCAGAGGCAACCAGAGAGCTCGCCGTGCCTAGGTTCAATGTGCCATGCGAAACATCGAGGATCAGTGTCGAGAGTGTTCAGCAGATTTTGTGCTATTGGAGTGGCACCACGAGTGTTAGAACAGAATATGCAGATACATCAACAAGGAAGAGGAATTGAATTTGGAGGACATGAGACCCGAAGGCCTCGGGACCACCAACTGAGGAACCCGAACATCAACCCATCTCTCCTCAGAAGTGGGGATACTTTTCAGTCTCCAGGTGGAGCCCCATGATGGCCCCGCAGGCATGGGGTTGCTCATGTGGAGTTTGTCGTGGAAAGTCGGTCCGCCAAACCGCAAATTACGGATGCTTTTGCTGTTCGTATCCGAGTGTGACCGGTTTGAGCCCGGATTGGCAAGTCTTGGTCGCCTAGAGTCCTGGCAGCACATGACTCAACACGAAACACAGCTCCAGCTGGCGTCCAAGTGGCCTCCAGCGGAGAAATGCGATTGCGCTTTTAGCCGCAGTGGGCCGGTATCACCGTGCTAGTAAAGCCTCCGCATGGTAAACAGAACATGTGTGCGAGACGCCAGTGCCTCCACTTCTCAAGCCCGCGACTGCCCTTGGTCGCGAATGTGACGATGACGAAGATTCCAATGCTACGCTACGCCAGGGACAAGTACTTAAATGGTTTTGTGTCGCGATGTCGCGCCCACTGCACACATATCGTCGCTTCCCTCCTACAACTGACCATCAATGGTGTTGGTATATACACCTCACAAGATGACGTACTCTAGAGCCGAGAGCGTTCTTGCGAAACTAACATTGGAAGAAAAGGTGCTGGTCGTGTCTTCAAATTGCCTTGACAATGGCTGATACTATTTCTAGATCAGCTTGCTTGCTGGCTCCAACTTCTGGGAGACTGTTTCGATTCCCGAAAAGGGCGTTCCTGCGCTCAAAGTGAGTCTCGAATATTGACACAAATAATCTCGCACCTTATTTTAGAGTGCTGATCACACTAGACCACCGATGGACCGAATGGTGCTCGCGGCGCAACTTTTCGAGGCGGCATCACCGCTGCCTGCTTTCCCGCTGCCTGTAGCGTTGCGTCGACTTTCGACGCCGACCTCGCATATAGGATTGGTGTAGCTCTTGGAGAGGAGACTCTTACCAAGGGTGCCAGATGTCTCCTTGGACCAACAATGTGCGCGCACCGCCACCCTCTCGGTGGCCGTAACTTTGAGAGTTTCTCCGAGGACCCCTACCTTGCTGGCAAGCTCGCCGCTCAGAATGTGCTTGGTGTGCAGTCTACCGGCGTGTCGGCTACCATCAAGCATTTCGCGGCAAACGAGCAGGAAACTCAACGTCTCAGCGTCGAGGAGATTATCAGTGAACGCGCACTCAGAGAGATCTACCTGAAGCCTTTCGAAATCGCCGTAAAGGAAGCCAAGCCCGGAGCAGTTATGACGGCTTACAACAAAGTCAACGGCCACCACGCAGACTCGCAGCCTTTTCTTCTGCAGCAAGTCCTTAGAGGCGAATGGGGCTGGGACGGCTTGATCATGAGTGATTGGGGCGGAACCAACTCCACTGCCGCGGCTCTCAACGCCGGTCTTGATCTGGAAATGCCCGGCCCTACGCGCTGGAGGAAACTTGGAGATGTCATGGAAGCCATCAAATCTGGTGAGGTCACAGAACAGACCATCGACGACAGAACGCTTCATGTTCTGAAGTTCCTGGAGCGTGAGAAGTGTTTCGATGACCCTACCATTCCTCCAGAGCAAGCGATCAACAAGCCCGAGCACCAGGCTCTCATCCGTGAGGCTGGAGCAAAGGGTATTGTTTTGCTGAAAAATAAGGATGACGTCCTGCCTTTGACCAAAGACAAGATCCGAGGCAAAAAGGTCGCTGTGTTTGGCTTGGCTAAGGAATGTCTATACAGCGGTGGTGGCAGTGCTACTGTGAGCGCACACTACAACGTGTCGCCTTGGGATGCCTTGAATAGTGCGTGGAAGGATGACAACGTTGAGCTCGTCTTCGCCGAAGGTACGTTGGTGCACGCTCGATATCAGCAAATGTCACTGACAAGTTTCTAGGCGCTCGCACAATGCGTCAATTACCACTCATCACCGAAAATGTCGTCGACAACGAAGGCAAGGCCGGGTTCACAGTTCGCAAGTACAACGTCGGAGAATCAAAGCCGTACGAGACCACTAACGGACATCCGAGCTCGGAATTCTCTCTTCTTGTGAATATGGCCGTCGTGAACACGAACATCGAATTGGAAGGTGTCTTGACGCCCTCTACGACCGACACTTACTACATGACCCTGACGGGTCTGGGCCCTTCGAAGGTCCACATAAATGGCGAAGTCGTGTATGAACAGAAAGACAGCATTTCCGATCCGATGGGCTTCCTACTCGGCGGTGTCTCGGCACCATTGGTGAAATACTCCATGGAAGCTGGCCAACAATACAAGATCTTGATCACAAGCTCCCCGCCTATCGCTCAGGAAGGGGAAGATCTTGGTATTCTTGAGGGCAAGGTCGGAGTTCGCTTGGACTACATGTCAAAAGAAGAACATGACAAAGATCTCCTGAGTGAAGCTGTTGCGCTTGCCAAGGAAGCCGACTACGCCCTCGTCTTCACTGGCCACACAACTTCATGGGAGACTGAAGGCCAAGATCAGTTGAGCTTCAACCTACCCAAGGATGGTAGCCAGGATCGATTGATCGCGGGTGTTGCAGCTGCTAACACGCACACTGTCGTCATCAACTCAACTGGTGTGGCGATCGCCATGCCATGGCTGGACACGATTTCTGGCCTTCTACAAACGTGGTTCCCTGGCCAAGAAGCTGGCAACTCAATTGTGGATGTCCTGACTGGCAAAGTCAATTCGGAGGGCGCCCTCACATGCAGCTTCCCTAAAGAATTGGTTTCCGCTCCAGCCTACGGCAACTTCCCCGGCGAGTACATTGGCCGCCAACTCACCGTCAGATACGCTGAGGGCGTCTTCATTGGCTACAGGCATTACGATACCTTGCCAGCGGAGAAGCTCAATTTCCCATTCGGCTTTGGTCTATCATACACTCAGTTCGACTTTTCTGGTTTGCAAGTCGCCCCAGAGTCCGAGAGCGAATGGACAGTATCCGTCAAGGTCAAGAACGCTGGCAAGGTCGCCGGCGCGGTCGCTTTGCAAATCTACGTTGGCAGCAGCAAGCCTGTGCCTGAGAACCCGATTAAGGTTCTTGTTGCCTTCAGCAAGACATCGCTTGAGGCTGGCGAGTCACGGGTCGTCGAGCTCACCGTGAAGGCTCGCGACTTTGCTTCGTGGAGTGACAGAGGACACAAGTGGGTTATTGAGGCGGGTGACTACGACTTTAGTCTCGGCAGGAATGCCGCTGACCTGGTCTCGACTGTCAAGGTTGCCGTTAAAGCTCAAACCGAGGAGCCTTGAATGTACGCCTCTGGTTTCACACAGAATGAGGACGGTGCGAAGAGAAAGGGTGGAGTAATGATACCACGTCTGGTGGCCAGTGGCGACCAGCGACTGTCTTCACAGTAGCGAGAAATACCTGTTATGTCATTTAACTCTTGATATGTCAGCTCCCACTCTTGTAGTTAATTTTCATCCATCTTCAGCACTTGAAGTATAGAGTGAGCCAGGTCAGTCCCATCTTGTCGATGTTATTGTGATCTTCACTTAGTATGAACTACCTGACTATGCTTCACTTGAATGGAAGCTTGTTTGAGCAGTGAAGATCCTTCTGCTTGTAAAGCCCAAGTTCCATGGTTGAATAACCCTAAAATTCTCCATCTGTTCTCAGATGATGTTTCCCAAACACACGCTAGAACGATCGGGCCTATCAGTGAACATGGTTGCTTGCCGGTATGTTGATATCTGGACACCTCGGAACAACCAAACGCTGGTAGAATGCTAGCAATCTCCATCTACCCATAGTGGCTCGAACACTGGATTGTCTGTGGTAGCTCGCGGTGCTACTTTGGTTTGTTGATGCACAGTTGTGTCAGCTGCGATAGCCTGTCAGGGGCTAATGGTTGGGGCGAAGCTGATTCTTTTTGTTGCAACTTCCACAATCATAATACCAAGAATCTCCGACTAATGTATCCAGACGGCCTAGAGATACCCTGAGTCTGTTTACGGGGTAAATGTTGGATGAGAAGTTCAAGGATCACTTGGATGTTTAGACTATCTCCTATACATTCATTACTATCTTCACTTCAGCCATATCCAAACTCTCATTCGATATCTCGAACCCATAGTGAACGACTTTCATAGCGAAAGCTTCATGAAAAGAGCTTAGCGATCCTCAAATTGTTCCACTCCCAGGCAGTGACGTCCTCATAGCGACAAGGCGTAGCCGATGTGATGAACTCCCGCAAAGGCAACAGGGAAGCCGAGCGGTTTGGTTTCGCAAAGTAAGCGACAGAGTAACGTTCTGGTATTGCGACACTATCGCCGGCTTTGATCGCGGGAGGGTATGTGACACGATGACAAGCGGCTTTGAAAGTGTCGTTCGTCAAGCGTTGCAGTGAGTCGCCGATGTTGAGGATGATGTCTGTCGGACTCGATGATTCGACGCTGTGGAATGTGCCTAATTCTGCCTGGTCCTCGACTTGTAGACCACCAACAGAGTCTTGGAAGAGCATGGTGATTGTCCCGAAGTCGGTGTGCTCGGCGATGCGGGTGGCGCTTCCGTCGGCGAGATCTGAGGCTGGAATCGAAGGATAGTGCAACAAGCGGAATTCGTTCTCTGCACGGCTGTGAAGGGATCTCATGCGCTCTTCAGAGACCCCAAGAGCAATGGACAAAGCTGAAAGAAGCTCCAGCTCAGTCTTGAACGCTTTCTCGTAGAAAGTTTCCATGAAATGTCTGAATCCGGGCAGTGCGTCCTCAGATGGCCAGATGTTATCGACAAGATCGTCTGTAGGGGAGCCTAAGTCGACAGTTTCCTAGAAATCATTGGTTAGCTGATACATCAAGGGGCATCCCTCCGATATGTGCTCACCTTGATGTCTCGGGTCTTGTTGGGCCCTTTGCCCTTCTCGTATCCACTGATATTTGCGACGTTCTCCTGACCAACATAGCTGTACCCCCGGTTAGGGTTTGCTTGTGCAGGGCGCTTTGCCTTCATCTTGTCCTCGAGGGGAAGCTCGAAGAACTTTTTCGTCTTCAATATTGTCAGCGGTGTGTCGAGAACAATCCATGTGAAGCTGGTATCACATACCATCTTGAACAGCTTGTGGACATCCTCATCAGGGATGCTATGGTTTGTAATCTTCACGCAACCATAACGTTTCAAGAGACGCAGAAGTTCGTGGCAGAAGTGCTGTTTCTGCTCCGATGTTCCGAAGAACAGAGACATGTCGAGTGTAGAGCCCTGAGATGCCATTATTGCGGGTGTTGTTTGACGGATGGGGCGAATCTATTCTGTGAGAGAGATTTGTGCAGTACAGATGTAGTACCCAATGGTATGCTCGATGTTACCCTTCTGTGCGAGGGAGAAACGAGCTGATATACTCGATGAAGATCGGAGTCACCTACCTAGAAACAACCCACACTGGAGAAGTGGCACATGATGCCTAGCAACTAGTGGATCAACTGATAGAAGACACGGTACCAATCGCAGGTGATGTAGGGTATCAGGATGCCTTGTCTTCAGCAAAGTGAAGTAGTCCAATCCGCGAGTCTGCGGACTCACCTGCCCGCTCGGAAGCTGTTTGTAGACAGACGTCTGCACAGAGAGCAGGTCAGTCCGAGCGGGAGGTAACTTATCTATGCGATACCTCATCCACGTGACGATTGCTTCTCGCAGTGTATGGTGCATCGTTTTGTGCGAAACCATCGAGCGTCGAGAAAGGGATGTGAAGCCTGAGGCATGAATTCTCGAAAGGGAAGGCGTCCACGGCGACAAGCGACAACACCCGAATGCGGACCCTTGGAAGCTCGACACCTTGGACATCATGCAAAAGGTATTGGCCACGATTTGCGTTCAGCTTGAATTGTCCTCTGATACTGCATGGCTACTGACATGGATACCAATGTCACGACCTGCAAATGTCTGGGATCAAGTCTAAGCGTCCACACTCCTTTGGTGGATGCGCCACTTGCCGCAGACGCCACTTGAAATGTGACCAAAGAACTCCAACTTGCGCCAGATGTCAGCGATCGGGTCTAGCCTGCAGCTTTGCGCCCACTCTTCGATGGCTTGTGTCCACCGGTTCGGAGGCTGGCGAGGAGGGTGTCGCTGACGATGTCGCAGCGGCATCACGCACCAAGCAGCAGCTGTATACCGGTGAGTATGATTAAAGGCCGAATGGAAGGTCCACTGACGAATGCTTTCAGAAAACGATAGACGAGCCATGAGCGCATCGTTAGCAAACGATCTTCCCTCTACTGTTTCCGCTGTCCTGGATCAACTTGATGAAATCGAGACACCCCCTCATAACTCAGGGCAACACTCCTCTCACGAACGCCATGTTGGTCCATTCGGTGTTTTCGAGTCACGTGTGCCTCTTTTGAGTGACAAAAATGCCAGCGGTGTCGACATATCGCTTCAAATTTCTTCGCCTCAGATCGCGAGCAGTATTCATGGTGCCAGATCCCCAGCCCCGACCGCTTCATCCTCTTGTTCAAGACCAAGCGAGCGGTCGTTTGGAACCCTCGGCAGCGCGTCTGAATTTCATGAAGGTCTTGATGAAATCCTCACGAGCTCTCTTGACACGGTGCAATGGGGCGATCTGTTTCAATGGGATTTAGACTTTTCTTTAGTCACTGAGATAGATACCGGGTCATCGGAGCCCAATTCAGGCCAGATACCCACTCTTGGAGCTACGGACAATGAACCTATAACTACCATTGATAAGGATGGGGACGAATGTCCATGGACCGAAATCGATCTCTCCACCGAGGCACCACTCTTGCTCAGACACTTCAACGAAGCAGTAATCACACAGATGGGTTCACTACCTATTAACGAGAAGTCAGCTTGGCGGACCCTCAATTTCCCTTCGGCCGTCTTGACTCTGAGTCAACTTACAATATTGGGGTTCGAACGAAGCACGATCAAGCGCGCCAACTTGGCCAATTTCTTTGCCCTGATCGCCGTTTCGGCGCTTCACATGTCTTTGAGTCCTAACATTCGAACAAACCGTCCCGATGCAAGCGACAAGTCATACTACTGGAAGGCGTTGTCAGAACGGACGTACGAAGCGGCCAAGAGCTTTCTAAGGTCGAGTTTATTGACTGAGTGCACGTCACAAAGCAAGGCAAAGTACAAAGATCAATTGATGGCTGTGGGTGCTATATTGGCCACTGCTGTAAGTCGCCCTTCGCCCTTGACAACTCCTCAGCTAATCATCATGGCTAGTTAGTATCTGGTAACGACAAAGATGCACGAAGATACCTTAGCGAAATGGAACGCCTAATCAGGTACAGAGGACTCACCAAGCAAACAATTTCTCGCCGAGCCAGACTTCTTCACAATGTCTACGCTTGGATGAGGATCATATCCGAGAGCACAAATGTTTTGCATGATGCACCTCTCTTGTCGGAACCCACCGAGATTCTGACTGCCGAAAATTGCTTCACGCAGCCGTCGGTCGACGGCTTGCCTCTCCATAGCCTTCAAGAAGCATCGTGCAAAGGACTGGACAATTTCCTTTATCTGGTGGAGTACAAGGCACGACCACTCCTTGACAAAGATACTTGCGAGAAAACGGCAGAAGGTCAACTTGATCTCCATTTAACCAGCCCGCTTGTCGACCGCGACGGCATGTGCATGCAGATCTACGGTGTCCCAGAAACTTGGCTCAGACTCGTCTCACAGACTACACGGCTAGCAAATCTTCTCGATAAGCTGAACCCTGGAGCGCTCGGAGCGGACTTTGGAATATTCACCAGACTACAGGCCACGTCGGACACTCTCGAGGGTGCGGTGTGCGCTTTCCAAGAACGCTTCCAGCAGCCAGCCCAGGGCGCTTCGCCTCATGAGTACATGGTTCGTGCCTTGAGTGCCGCCCTCGTGATATTTTTCTACCGGCGTGTCAAACGCATTCGCCCTCTTATGCTGCAAGAGAGCGTCACACGAGTCATTACCTCCCTCAATGCCTTCGACTCAGCACTCCAACAACATAACGTTCCTGGTCCTGGTACAGCTTGGCCTGCGTTCATGGCCGGGGCGGAAGCGATGTATCAACCGCAGAGACAGGCAATAACCGCTTGGCTGGACAAAGCGAACTTGCGATCCGGATGGAAGGGCTACACAACGTCACAACGTATTCTCGATGAGTTGTGGAAGCGAAAGGACTCTCTCGTTGGTATTCAAGAGCTCCCGACTTGGGTCGAGGTCTGTAGAGATCTGCGTTGTTGGCCTTTACTATGCTAGAAACACAGACAAGAAAAGGCGATCAATGGAGTTTGGAATTCGCAATTGCGCAATTCGAACGGTCTCAAGGGAAGTTCAATTTCACCTCATTCCACTGCACTGGTTGGCTGCAGGAGGTAAGGCCTATTCAGATCTCTGCTGATCAGCCTCCCTTGACCGAGTTCGAGTTGTCCGCGCATGTCCATGCTGCAGCTCCACCCGATTTCTCGTAAGCAGACTTGATCTCAACAATGGACCCATATGTACCTCCGATCATCAAAAATGTACCACTCACAACAACGAACACACTCCATGCTACCATCAGCTTCCATGCTAGGGTCTTCTGTTCCTTGCCGACGCGCCAGTTGTCGTACAGCCACATGAAGCCCATCGGCTGGAAAGACATGAGCGTTCCCAAAAGCGCACCGATGAGCGAAACAAGACCACCAAACACGGGTATGGCGCTAGCTATGGTATAGGAAGAGATGACACAGCCGCCTGTGCAGCCCAACCAGACGGCCCAGTGAGTGAAGGAATTGTTTGTCAGATGCTGCGAGCCCCGCAGGATGCGGACGAAGATGTACTTGGCAGGAAGCTGCAAGAACAAGTCAGATATGGTCGACAAAGAAAGAAACGAATGTACTTATACATACATGAGAAACGAGCGTCACTGTGGCGAGTAAACCGGGCAATGCGAGGCCATAGCAGACCTTCTTCATGGTTACGCCAGCGGAGCCGAGAGCCGGAGAAGCGACGAACGAACCGCAGAAGTAGTATACGACAACACCGATGGCGATATACGTGACCGTAACAATGGTCTGGCACACAATCAGTGATCTCGTGTACTTCTTCGGGTCACGCATCTCGGAAACGATCGAGAAGAAAGCCGGAGTCCCTGCGTATGCGAAGACCAGTGACGAGCATGCTGAGACGGCCGCTGACCAACCGCTGTCGGCAGTGATCTTGTAGTCGGATACGAACGGCTGGCCATTGTCTGGCGCGGCGGATGGTCGGTCTTGGACTCCGACGGCGATAGTAAGAGTGAAGATCGCAGCGAGGATCCCAGTGAGTCCCACCCAGGCAATCCAGCTGATCTTGCCCAAAGTCTGAATACTAGCAAGACAGAAGCCGGCGATTGCTGCAACAGCAACAAACACCGCCGTACATGTGCCGTGTACGGAAAGCGAGTTCAAGGCGATCGATATCCCTAGCATACCAGCTCCGGCGACAAAGACCCAGTAAAGCACGAAAGCTATTCCCATGACTATCTGACCTGGTTTCCCGAATATCATCTTGCCAACGTCATCGATTCCGTAGACCTCAGGATGGTTGATCTTGAAAATGCCGACAACATAATCACTCCAAGTCGTGATAACGGCAATGGCGATCAGGACAATGATGCCAGGTATCATGCCGAGCGTGTCAAATACCAATGGGATCGAAAGTACTCCAAGGCCGATCTGAGTCTTCATCATGAGAACTGAGGTTCCTAACCAACCGACCTGATATTCAGATTAGTCATGGCCGCCGAAGACAACGAGCAAGAAAAGTCCATGTGGTTCAACGAACATCGCGATAGTTGGGCCCATCCTCGAGAATGCGGCCAAAGACAGCGTCTTCCATCGAGACTCGTCGCTCACCACGTTCCTCCATCTCGCCATCATGCTGCGTGACAGTGGGCGCGAGATCTTCGAGCATCTTTTCGTCTTTATTGTTTGACATTGTGTAGAAGAAGGGTGCGATACTGCGGGGACAGTTGTTGTACGAGAAAAACAGTGGAGACTTGGATGATTATCAATAGATGTTGATTGTCGCGAAGACAAGATTGCAGAAACATCAGGAGACGGGTGGAATGGAGCACAACCTTTTATCAGTCCACAGTAGTTAAGTTATGACTTTATCTCTACTGCTCAAAGATACACAGCAACGTGGTCTAGCCTTCAATCACACATGCTTATCTTCATCGGGTGTGATCTTCTGTTTGGAATCGAAGTGGAGCAGCAATAATGCCTATTTCTCCAATACAGACAAGCCACCATCCGCTCCCCACTATCCTGGATTCGCACAATAGGCAAGCTTCCACGACCCACTTCTGACCACAGAACATTGTCAAGAAGAGCACTCACGAGAACAAGAGGTATGACAATATTGGAGGAATGTGTCTGTACACTTATATTTGAAGTCAACACGCCAACCATCCAGAAGTTTCCTTCCGGCTTCTCTCTGTATACTCGTTTCTGATCGCCTGTCATGGTCTACTCATCGAGAATTGCACGCTCATTTGATCGTCAAATTGCCCGCCCGACTCATCTGTGGCTGAAATGCGGGCAGCGCACCATAGCTACTGCAAAGTGGCCTACCACCCATGAGAAAATACAACAAGTGACCACGACGCAGAACTACATCGACAACATCAAGAAGGAGTCGTCCACTACCCAATGGATCGATCTGCACGACCCAGCAACGAACAGACTTGTCACCAGGGTACCGGAAAGTACCGATGAGGAGTTGAACGAAGCAGTCCGGAGCGCAGAGCACGCTTTCCCTGCATGGCGGAATACGAGCTGGTTACACCGTCAACAAATCATGTTCAAGTTCGTTGCATTGATCCGCGAAAACTGGGATCGATTAGCTGCGTCTATCACTTTGGAACAGGGAAAGACTTTTGCTGATGCGCGCGGCGATGTGCTGCGTGGTCTGCAAGTTGCGGAAACTGCATGTGGGATCACTACACAAGCAGCCGGCCAGGTTCTTGAGGTCTCGAAGGGCATGGAAACCCGCGAGTACCGCGAACCGCTAGGTGTGGTCGCGGCTATCTGTCCTTTCAGTGAGCATTGATCTTTCCCACTTTGTATATCCCACCCTTGCTGATCAAATATGAAGATTTCCCTGCAATGATTCCCTTGTGGTCGATCCCAATCGCAACAATTACTGGCAACACGATCATCTTGAAGCCTTCAGAGAAAGACCCAGGCGCGGTCATGATCCTTGTAGAGCTCGCCGAGAAGGCTGGGTTCCCACCTGGAGTTATCAACGTCATCCATGGCGCTAAAAGAGCAGTGAACTTCATCCTCGACGAGCCGTCTATCAAGGCAATCAGCTTTGTTGGTGGGAACGCAGCCGGAGAGTACATCTACTCCCGCGCTTCTGCTAACGGTAAGAGAGTCCAAGCGAACCTGGGTGCCAAAAATCATGCGATCGTCCTCCCAGATTGCCACAAGAATGCGACTCTGGACGCAATTACAGGAGCTTCATTTGGAGCGGCCGGGCAGCGTTGCATGGCGCTCAGCACGGTTGTCCTCACAGGGAGCGAGACAAAAAGCTGGCTACCACAGCTTGTTGAAAGGGCGAAGCAGCTTGAGACCAATGGCGGCTTTGAGGATGGCGCCGATGTTGGCCCTCTGATCAGTCCCGAAAGCCGAAGGCGTGTCGAGGACCTGATCGCATCTGCGGAAGACGAAGGTGCAAAGATACTGCTCGATGGCCGAGGCTACCGGCCGAGCAAGTATCCTGACGGCAACT
This sequence comes from Cladosporium colombiae, assembly GCA_026122715.1. NCBI lineage: Eukaryota > Fungi > Ascomycota > Dothideomycetes > Cladosporiales > Cladosporiaceae > Cladosporium > Cladosporium colombiae. The sequence goes on from JAKZFA010000005.1 coordinate 390,012, forward strand.
TCGTTGGCCCAACTATCATCACTGGCGTCAAATCACACATGAAATGCTACAAAGAGGAGGTCTTCGGTCCCGTCCTGTTGTGCATGGAAGCAGACTCGCTCGCCGACGCGACAGACATCGTCAACAAGAACAAGTACGGCAATGGCGCTTCTATCTTCACCAACTCTGGGAGCTCAGCGGCCTGGTTCCAAAAGAACGTAGGGGCAGGGCAAATCGGAATCAATGTTCCTATTCCTGTACCTCTGCCCATGTTCAGTTTCACCGGAAACAAGGCCAGTATTGCAGGTGGAGGAGTGAGCACTTTCTATGGTAAATCTGGTTTGAACTTCTATACCCAGATGAAGACAGTGACAAGCACGTGGAGGTCAGAAGATTCTATCGGCGCAGAGTCTTCGACGAACATGCCAACCCAACGTTAGCGTATCATCTTTGCTACACGGACAAGCGCTTGCGGGAGAACACAATGACAGGCGATGAAGTGGGTTCTCAAGGTCACATGTTTATCAGAGCGGCAGACATGGTCGCGGACGATTGTAACGAAACTCGGTATTCGTCCGCAACAACGACAATGGAAACACTTTCCCTTGAATACTATCAGTTGCTCGTTGGGTATGAATTTCTGTCGGGCTTGCTAGGGCGCGATGTCCATTCTCCGACGATTTTGCAGGTGTCGCAGCTGAACCACACCGCCCAATCGTATGGTTCAGTAGGGAGTTAGAGGCTTGTTCGTTCATCAACTTGTTTGCCACTAAGGGCTTGAACAGCACGTAGCTCAAGACGGCCATTGCATCGCATGACGCCAGTGAGTGGTGGGCTGATGGTGTAAGATCGCCAAGCTAAGAGATCGACAATGACCCACTTGAGTGTCGCAAATACTGAGTCCGGAAGTGGACCCTACGATCACTATGTATAATTCACACGGACTTGCTAAGAAGATCGGGACGGCGTGCTGTTTGCGAAAATAGAAAGCTCGCATAATGCATCCGTTGTACCAATGTCTTGGTGCGAACACACTGTACTTCCATGACCCGGAGTTCACTCTTGTTCACACCATCCATCGGCTTGCGACAAAGCACATCTACTTACCATGCGGAAACACTCGAAGACAGCATTGATACTTTCGACAACGTCCGCAGAATGTGTGGCGTTTCTCACTGACTGCCTGCAATCCCGAGGATATGTAACACCCCTGCTGGTCACCGCTCCCGGCCCAAATGCGATGCTCACAGACTCTCACATCGAAGATATGCAGTCCCGACTTCCGAACTATGTTCTTGGAATGGAGCAAGCTGGAAAACCCGCGTCCCAATCCCGTCCAGCAGTCCTGTTCGTGAACAGGTCAGGACAGATCGAGCCTCTCATGACGGCATACGACCCGGACCTTGTGCTTTCCTTTGGATTTCCCTATCCATTGGGACCTAGACTGCTGTCTCATCGCGCAAAGTTCGTTAATCTCCATACAGCGCCACTTCCCGAGTTGCCTGGACCTATGCCACAGATTTGGCCCATCCTGCGACCTGACCTGTTTCCACTGAGCCAGTATCGAGTGACCTGGCATTACATGACGTCCGGGGTCGATGAAGGCGCGATTATCACCGAGACTACAATTGATGCTGATCCGAATGAGACAATGACTGCAGGCGAGTTGCACAAGCTAGCAGTCATGCGAGGGCTTTCTGGAATGGACGAAGCTCTCGATCTGGTCGATTCTGGGTATGCGGGCCATGCACAGCGGAAAAGCGATCAGCCTTCTCGCGTCGACGCCCCAGACCCAATGAGGTTTCTTTCGGATGCGGAGAGAACGATCACACCAGACATGTCTGCAGCGGAGATCCAGACGCTTTTCTTGGCTACAGGCGAGTCTGAGTGGCCACCTCTGATCAATCTTTCTGGTGGGTTATATCTTATCAAAGGGGTTGTCAAGCCTCGTGATGTGGATGGGATCACTTTACAGGAAGAACCTGGCTCAGTGCAGAGGGATGGTTTGGTGATGAAGTATCATTGCATGGGAGGGCCATTGTTGTTCACTATCCGAAAGCTATAGATTTCATGACAAGCTTCGCGAGTCAACCACGTCTTTCAACATTACATCTTGTGAGTCAAGCGTCAGGCAAGTCTGTAGTAGCACCGGAAAGCGCTCGCAGATCAGATTGACAGCGCCCTGCTCCAGTCGATCGCTGTCGAAGAACAAGTCCCATCGCAAAGCATCGTCGCCGATGGAGACCGCGACTAGCCAGTCTGTTCGCTTCTTGAAACCCTGGACCGGCTGGAACTCCAGGCCCCGAAATCCGGTGAAGTCTCCGCCTAGACCAGACTTGAGGTTGAAGGTGTGATTAGGTCGCCGAGCCTCTTCCACCAAACATTCCAACGACTCCATACCCGCATGCTCATGCGAGAGTAGCTCACTCGAGCGCCTTTCAACATCCAGCATAAACTTGTGCAATGGTAGCGTGAGATCTACGCGCTGGCGAAAGGGAACCATACACAGGCATGGCCCACGCATGTCCGTGATGCCTTCGACCGGGCAGTTTCTCCCCGTCGTGATGGTGAGGGTCATTACATCGAGGTTTCCATACAGCTCTGCCAGAGTACAAAACCAAGCTGCTTGGATTTTTGCAGTAATGTTGACCGAGCTTTCGCGATTGTCGACCAGTCTCAGACTTCCATTCCGGCGCGTATCAGTCTCAGGCACCAGCTCATAATGCTTCAAGCGGGCACCTGTGTAGTTTTCGAGATGATCAAGCCAATATTTTTTGTCCACTTCAGTTGTAGGCTTCTGTAGATGAGCGATGAAGTTGATGTATTTTGGCGGCTGTGTCAGCCTAGGCTGATCTCCCTCGGCAGACATCGTGTTGCAAAGTTCCTTCCATAGGATTCCCATGAACCAACCATCGTAAGCGGCGTGATGCAATGTCCAGACTAAATGCTTCCTGTCCTTTGAGATGCCATACTGAACAAGTTGTTCGCCGTATTGAAGACAGTGACCAGTCCGTTCGTAGCAATATCCATTAAGATTGTCAAATTCAAGCCATCTGAAGTCCTCTTTGATCAGAGCTTGTGCAACACGAGGCGTACCAGTATCCCGATCTGCATACTGTACGATGCGCGAACGCAAAAGTGGATTGCGATGATGCACAGTCTTGAATACCGTGCAAATGCGATCGACCAGTTGTGGCGTAGTGTCGTTCAGTCTGAAGACAAGATTGTAATGCAGAATACCAGATACTTGAGTACCTGCTTTGAATAGGTCGGCCACGAAAGCCGTACACGGAAAAGCATCTTCAATCATATCCGGTGCGACACGACATTGCTTCGCAATCTGATGTACAATATCGCGCGTCTTCTCCGTGGAGGTTGGCGGCAATCGTGTCATGTTTGAAGGAGACTCGTGGATGAATGGTGAATGATGCGTATGATATTGACAGTTATGATGCTATTCAATGCGCAACAAACGATACACGCGTCGCGTCGCTATCAGATTCGGGGATGTTTGATGTGACATGCGAAGATCGCCTGACCGTCTATCCGAGACCGCATCCCAACACAATTCATCGCACCTTGCATTGACGCCAGATCCACAGGCTGGAGTAGTGCACGTGCTCGACGTGCTATAGATGCTAGATTCTTGCTCGCGGTGAACATTGCAGATCCAAGCAAGTTCCACATCCGTTACGCAAGTTGCGCAAAGACCAGATGTGCCGATCTATTTCGGATGCGCCCGTGCACTACCTACTTTGGGAAGTGACATCGGTGATCAGGGCGTGGGTGGATTGACATTGCACGATTGCTGTATAAGGTACTGACTCTGTATTCAGTGCGAATATGCCATAGTCGTCACTTTTCCGACGACATGGTCGAGCCTCAAAGTAAGAAGAGGCTCTAAGGAAGGGTACTTCGTTTGCTAGGCTGACACCAACTTAGGACCATGGTGGCACAAACACTGCCAGTTGGGCGACGAAGTGTGCATTTACACTCTCCCACGGAACATCGATCTCAGTCGTCTCCGAAACATCTGCCGACTCGTTCTTGATGATCTAGACAAAACGACACGCACTCCTAGTCAGCGAGGAAGTCCCAGCCAGGAACTTGAGCGAAGCATTAGCAATGGATCGAGTTACGAGCTTCTTCGCTCGTCAACGGGTTTTGTGCCAGCCTGGTTTGGCATATCACAACCAAATGCCGCTCGCTTACATGGGACTTTCGTTGTTGCCGGCAATATCATGACATGTCCTCCACGGGCGCTTGGGAGAGCAATATCTTCGAAAAGCAACGATCACGGCTTTAGCAACATCTCAGCTTGCCTGCCGCCACGCCTGAACATACCGGCATTCACACAACTGGAGGCAAATTCCCCGACTACTTCAAGCTGGGCAGAGTTCACTGTTGCTTTGACCCGCTCGAATCATCCAGAAGAACAGAGGGCCATTGTTGCAACTGCTTGGGGCTGTGCGCTATCAGAGCTTTGCGGTGGCCCGGACGTGACGATTGATTACCTGGAAGCCACTGGTGGTGATGCGACTCCCAGCGATCACTTTCGCGTGCAATTTACTGCGCCAATTCTGAAAGGTAGTCAGTCCGCCCCGGAGACTGCCTTGGCAAATTTCATGAATGCCTCGATCCCTAACGAACGATCGGATCAAGGATCGTCGGCATTGCGCGCGCAGCGTACTGCTATCAGAGAGCTTTCGCAAGCTGCCGTAGCTTTGCCAGGAGGCTTTCAGTTGTTGCAGAGACGAGCTTACTATCCATACGAGACTTTGCTCGAGTGGCGGACCGACGAACGCGAATTTACGTTCCAATGCCATTGGGACAGCACTATCTTCACCGAAGTCAAGGTCAGAGGCCTTGTTGATTGCTTCCGTCAAGAGTTGCAGAGGATCCAAGAGTTTCATCACACTAAATCGTCAGAGTCGCCACAATCCGACGGAAAGAAATCCATCTCATCATTCGATTCCCCTCCTGATTCCGGGGTAGGCACTCCATGTACCGGGATCACAGAAGGTGGCGACATCAATGAGCAAAACAACCTTGATGGAATCCCCGACCACGACAAGAAAGTCATGCTGGAAATTAACAGCAGAGAGATCCCTGTCGCAACGCAAACTGTTTCCCAAATATATACAGACATCTGCATGCGTCAGCCAGAAGCGATCGCAGTAGCATCGTGGGACAGGCATTTATCTTACAAGTCTCTTGACCATCTATCCCAAGCATTGGCTGCACATTTTCGCCAGACGATCGGCACACAGCCGACTGCTATCCTCACCGTCTTCGGCAAGTCGGCTCTCGCAGTGGTGGTTCTTCTCGCGATCATCAGATCTGGCCACTATTATGTCCCTGTGGATCCTTCGCATCCATTGGCGCGAAAGAAGACGGTGTTCGAGCAAGCACGGTGCCAAACAGTCCTGACTTCCGCAGATGCTGAGCAGACCTGCGTGGGGCTTGATTCTCCTTCGACTCTTACCATCACATGGGCTTTCTTGGAACGACTGCCTTGCTTCGATGATGACACTGCCGATGCATCGAGCTTAGATGGCATTGGGGTGATTCTTTTCACCAGCGGCTCAACGGGCAAGCCTAAAGGTGCAATACTCAGCCACCGTGCTATATCTACTAGTCTGCTAGATCACGGAGCATACCTTGGGGTCGACGCTTCATCGCGCATGCTGTCGTTTGCATCATACGCCTTCGACGCACACCTGTGGGACACGTGGACCTGTCTTATGTACGGCGGCACAGTCTGCATTCCTAACGACAGCGAGCGAACAAACGACCTGCAAGGATACATCAATCGAGCGCAGGTCAACATTGGCATGCTGATGCCCACAGCATTGGAGTACCTAGAACCAGATGCCATGCCGTCTTTGAAGAAACTTGGAGTCGGGGGAGATGCAGTGACCAAATCACACTTGAAACCCTGGGAGAACTCGAACACGCAGGTATTCGAGGTGTACGGTCCAACCGAATGCACCGTGTTCTCCAGTCTAAACACGCAGCTCAGCTCGGAAGATCCCTCGGACATCGGTAAGCCCGTCGGTGGAGGGCTCTGGATCACAGATCCCGCAGATGTCAACCGACTGCTACCGTGCGGAGACGAGGGCGAACTCGTCATTACCGGTCATCACATGGCAAACGGATACCTGGACGATGTTGCAAAGACAGAGGCCGCCTTCGTCACACCCGTTTGGCCGGACTGGGTACCAGGACCCCGGCGTGCATATAGAACGGGAGACCTTGCAGTCCTCGACTCTTCCGGCACGGTCAGAATACGAGGTCGAATGGACCGCCAGATCAAACTCCACGGCCTCCGGATTGAGCGTGGAGAGCTGGAATACCACATCGCCTCTTGCGAGCTGCATGCAAGTCTGCCCATCGTCGAGAAGGTCGAGATGACTCCCGGCAAGCAACAACTTGCGTGTTTCTTCGTACCGCGCGGGATCTCCGCCCCGTTCTGCGTCGTTTTACCTCCCAACGAAGCGTTGGCAAAGATCGAGGACACAGTCCGCGAGCGACTGGCTCGCGAGGTGCCGGCGAGTTGGATACCCAACGTATTCGTTTTCTTGACGCAGCTGCCGCTCAACACCTCCGATAAGATTGATCGCCAGCATCTCTTGCGGATATTCAAAGAGGCCACGACGGCATCGCCGCCACAACCGACGACATCTTGCCAGACACCAAGCTCCGATCAGCGCTTGCAGATAAGCACCCCCGGTGCAGCCAGTGAGGTAAAAGACGTGCTTCGTAGAGCCTGGTCACAGGTTCTGGGAATAGATGACTCCCAAATTAGCGACGATGCACACTTCCTTCGTCTCGGCGGCTCTTCAATGGATGCAATCAAGCTCGTTGCCAGACTGCGCAAGCGATCGGTTGACATCAACACCACTCAAGTGCTTACCCACCCAATCTTGTCTGAACAGGCCAGTCTAGTCAGCCAGAAAAGGGTAGACAGCATGGAGCGTGAACAGGACAGATCTCGGACCCCGGAACCTTTTGAACTTCTCTTGTAAGATTGATTCGGTAGACTGTATGTAACTACCAGCTCTCCACCATCACATACCTACCCAGTCACAGCCTTGATAGCCTCCGTCAAAATGACCGCGTCCCGCTCCTGCGTCAACTTCGAAGGGTGGTAGTCACAGCCGATGTTGTTATTGGTGGTATCCTGCGACGGGAAATCCACAACATGCGCTTTGCTGCCCAACTTGCCAACCGCGGCCTTCACGGCTGCCAACTGGTTAGTCTTCTGCCTCGGGTCCTCAGGCGGGTAGTAGTCGCCGATCAGCGGTGAAGTCGTAATGAACAGCTCGGCCTCAGCATACTTGTCCTGGATCTGCTTGCCGAACTTGACGAGCGCGTCGGTGTACTCTGTCATGTCGAGGAGAGGGCGGGCTTGGAAAGCGGTGCCGTTGGCGTAGTAGGAAGTGAAACCGAAGTCGTTGGTGCCGAGATTGACGACGACGATGTCGACGGGGGTTTTGAAATCGTAGGAGTCGTCGGGGCCTTCGGCTTCGTATCGCGTCCATAGTTCTGGGACCACGGGCTGGCCATCGTCGCCTTCGGCGGTGACGTAGTTCCTGATGATGCCCTTTCCGCTCCAGGCGACGATGCTGTAGTCTGCGGAGATGTTCCTCGCGGTGAGAGCGCCGTAGGTGACAGTCGCGTCCTCCAGAGCGGCCGTGTTGACACAAGGATACGTGCCGCTGACGCCATAGCCAACGCTGATCGAGTCTCCGATGATCTCAATGCGTTTCTTCGGCTCTTCGACGGAGCAGAAAGTCCCATTCGTGACCGGGTCGCCGATGGTGATGCTGCCGAACAGAGCTTCAGACTTCTTGCGGATCTCCACGACGTGTACGCCATCACTCAGTGGTCCAGTCGAGAACTCGGTCCCTCCGACGCTGTCAATGGCAGTCTCGACGCCGTCCACAATGACAACCACAGCATTGGTGCCCGAGATGGCCGTGATCGGCACGCTGGCTGAAGTGCCCTTGAACGTGAACGTGATTCCCGTAGCCGGCCATGTCAGCTTCCTAGAAGCCGGATCCACGCGTCCGAGAAAGCGGTAAGAAGTCCCACCGGCGGGACTGCAAGTCGAAGTCGAATTGTCGACCCGCCTTTCCAGACCCGAAGATGTAGTAGTCCGTGGGAGCGCCAGCGCAGAGCCTGTCAACAAAACCGCAAAAGCAGCAGAGTAACGCATCGCGAGAGTGTGCACAAAAAAAGACTGCAGTGGAAGACTCCACCCAGAAATTGCGAGGACAACGGAATTTCTACATCTTATTATTGCATCCAAAAGCGTCTTCACCTCCCCCAACGGGTAAATGAATCGAAAGTTCCGTCCGGTCCTTTATTAGTCCAAGGTCCGGGTTGCAAAGGCGTAGCCTGTCTCGAATTGAGCACCGCGGAGGCGTTTCGTCCGCATCTTAATTGAAACGTGACGCAATGCCCCAAACCATTCCTGCAAAGCAGAAGGTATCCTTGCCTCATGTTTGCATGAGATCGACAATACACAGATCCCGCCAAACGAGATTGGCATCACTGCGATTTGCTTGATTCCGACTTGCGGAAGAAATGCCCAACTCTGCATGGACAGGTTACAGGCAGAAATCCAGGATGGAGAAATGCCCTGTCGATCGATCAAGTGGGGTTCTGTCCGTCGAAAGTCTGTGTACGGAGGATAAAGTATGGCTAATATGACTGGCATATCGTCAAGAAGATCTTGCTAGCATTGATGCTACCTACGTACATACATAATTATCCAGTCCCAGGGCCCCATCCATCAGTTCCAGTTCGTTATCTCATCTTCGTATATACCTAATTTCCCAATTGAACATCCCACCTCGTCATATCCACCCCTCCCAAACGACCGCATCGTCACATCTCCCGCCCTCCCTCAAACCACCTTCACCAACCTACCCCCTCCCCAAAATACCCTTCCACCCCTTCTTCTTCGGCGCCGCATCCCCAAAATAATCGTCCCTCTCATCATACCCCGGCCCCTCCCACTGCCCTTCCTCTAGCGTACCCCTCCCACCCTGCATGCTCATCCTCCTATTATCCCCCTCCCCAGCCTCCAGCCCCAAAAATCGCTCCGCCTTGCTAGGGCGACGAGCAGGCGGCATAGCAGCAGCAGCAGTAGGATTGGCGGCAACACCGGCGCGTGGTTGTCCAGCAGGAGGAAGCGGACGATCGTCGTAATCCTCCTCGTCGGAGTAAGGCAGCGAGTCCTCGTCGTCGTAATAGTCCGTCAATGGCCCGCGAGCGGCGTAAGGGCGGACGTCGTCACCGTTGGCGGGCGGGGTGTGGTGGTTGAAGTACTCGTCGCGGTAGTTCTCGTTGCTGCCGTCTTTGCGCTTGTTGCGGCCGAACAAGCTGCTGAGTCTGCCGCCTGTGAAGCTTGGGCGGCGGTAGCCGGAGGTTGGCAGAGAGTTGTTGCGTTGGAGTTTATTGGGGCCTTGGGGAGCCAGGGGTGGGCCACGGGACATTTCGCCGAGGGGTGGAGGAGCAGGGCCGCGAGCCATGTCTCCAATTGGAGGCGGGGCGCCTTCGTAGCCTTGTCTGTAGAGATCGGAGGGCTGCATTGGAGGATTGTGCGTGCCGTTGGTAGCGCCCATGGGCGGAGGCGCGCCTTCGTAGCCCTGCTTGGACGTGTTCTGCGGTTGAACTCGCGGGTCTCGCATACCATCAGCCGCCATGCTAGGTCGACGCTGCGAGCTTGCTCTGCCCATACCAGCAGCCGTGGCTTGGAGATCGGCAAGCTCGCCCCGCTGGTTGTTATTGGTGCGCGGGACATCCATAGAAGCGCCTCGAAGGCTGGGCGACAAGCTGTGTCTGTCTGGTGAGCGCGACCAAGAACGATCGAACTTACGGTCCTGTTCAGGGACATCTTGGTTCTGGCTTTGCGAGGCACGTCGACCGCGCAAACGCTCCATGATAGTCGGCTTGTGGAAAACAGTGGTGTTCGGGTCACCAGGGCCTTGATACCAGAGTGCAGGGATGAGCAGACGGTACGGTTCCGTCTTGCCCGCGGGATCTGTCTGGTCGATCTCCATGCACAGGCTGACATCGAGTCCTCCCTCCAGATCAATTGCGACTGGGTCTACGCCATCAAGATTGCCATCTGCGCCACCCTTGGCGGCAGCCTTCCTGGCTTCTTTGACGCTGAGATTGGTAGGACGGCGACGGAATTGGCTGCGAGGATCAAAGCTCGGGTGATTGGGGTTCTGGTCGGCGCCCATGCTACTGCTCCTCTGCAGTTTGCCCCATCCGGTGGCAGACCCTTGAGAACTCGAACGGCGCACTCCGCCCTGGCCTTGACCAAGAGACAAAGGCGGGTTCTTACTCCGCGAACCTGAAAGGCGGCGAACGAGTCGTCCTGGCGCACCGCTCAGAGACATAGTTCTCTTCATGCTACTAGGCGGATACTGCGTGTCTCTGCCGCGGCCTTCTTCAAATCTCTCGCCAAACTCCTGCGATGCCTTTGGCGAGGGCGTTGAAGGCGGAGTGTGACCCGGCTGATACTCTCTGATGACACAGAAGTTGCGACGCGGCAGCAAATGCGTGTTGTTCCTCTTGCTGCCATCAACATCACGCTCGAACATCGGGATCATATCCTCATCAGTGTCGGGATCAAGATGGTGGATCTTGTTGCGCTTGTTAAGCACATCGGCCATCATAACGGGAGGCGGTGTGTTGACAATAGCCGAGCTGACCACGTTGGGCATGTAACGATGATCGTGGTCCTTCGAGATGCCGAGCTTCTTGTTGCTGTAGAACTGACCAACAGCACCAAGATGAACGTCGCCGCCCAAGATGGTGACACGCACGCTCTTCTCGGCGGCCAGCTCTTGCAACTCCTGGATGAACCAGTTGCGTTCCGCTTTGTGATGCTTCGCGGTCCAGTGGTCGTCAAGATCGTCCAGGATCTCTACACCACCATCGAACTTGTTGACGAATCCACCAAGAGCGCCAGTGCGGCCCAGCGCCTTGACAGGATCCATAACTCTGCTGGTCAAGAGATTTTCCAAGAAGTTGAGACGCGGGTAAGCAATAGGTACACCCAGCATGACAACAAGGTGTTTCGTCTCGCCCTCAATGATCTCCGCCCTGCATCGATCGAAGATGACATCGTAGCTCTCCTGACTAAGAATCTCGTCACGCATCCTTTCAGTCCTGCAGTCCAGGCCTAGGAAAGCCAACTTACGTCCAAGGAACATGAAGACACTCCTGCTGAGCTCGTTGATGTAAGGACCAGGACTTGCGCCGAGCAGCCAGGAAGGCTCTTCTTGCGTGGTCTCAGCTACCAGGGACTGATGCTGGAACAGCATGTAGTACTTGAAAGCCACAGCGCCAAGACCGGTGAACACACGATTGCTCATAAAGTGATGTGGGTACGATCCAAAGCCGTCGATGATATCGTGGTCATCCCAGATGTTGACCATTGGAATCTGACTGTTCGCCATACCGAAGAGACCCTGCGAGAACCACATGGCGTAGCGGTTAAGGTAGAATTCCTCCAATTCTTCCTGCATCTCCTCGCTGAAGTCAGTACCGTGCTTGCGTTCTGGGTTCTTAATCTGCAGCCAGTCGCGGAAGAGCTCGGTATCGCGCATCGCTGCGTCATTATAGATCTGATCTCCACCTCCGAGCATGACATGGAATGGACGGCGCTGGTGACGATTCAAAACATCACGCCACAGAGGATCCGGGCCAGAAAAGTTGTCAGGCTCCACAGACAGCGAGAAGCCATTGCAGGAGTGGAACATAATGTTCATGGTCTCACCACGAGCAGGTACCCAGAATCCTATGGCAGGTCCGCGGTTGATACGATAAGCAATACGCGTCTGCTGTGGACCCAATTCAATCTCCAGACTGAAACGCCAGAACGTAACACCGCGCTCACTGTGCAGGCGATGGGCTTTGACCTCGCGATACTTACCCAGCTTCTCACCATCACGAGCCTTGATGCGAGATTTGTCCTGGAAAGTGATCCGCGGATTGTGGGTAGGTTGATCTTCTGATCCGGAATTCGACTGTGGGCCCAACAGAGGCGTGCGAGTGGCGGAAAACAGGCCGTAGTTGTTCTCTTCGCGACTCAAGTCAGCATTGGGCTCCAGATCAACAGCCGGACGGACGTATAGCGGCCGTCCAGTACGTGAGATCTTGACTTGGCCAGAAACTGGATCCTCTTCTTCAGGTGGGATCTCGTGAACGTTGCGGTCTGGTGGGCTATGAAGCTCCATGGGCTGTGCGAACATGCGCAATACTGGCGGCGTCGGAGTCTCCGAAGCAGCATCCTCGGTGACAATCATAATACTACCGCGCCAGATCTCCCTCGACTTGCCGCTAGTCGTGCTGCTTTCTTGACGCAGACCAGTGTACCTCAACAGCGGTCCACACTTCAAGAACAAGGCAGGACGGAAGCTTTGGGCTGCTTCTTCGTACGGACCCTCATACTGTCCAGAAGTTGTTCGCGGCGCACTGACGCTGGCCCGTCGGTCTTTCTTCTCCCACCATGCAGCATCCGTCTCATCTTGTGGTTGCGGTTTTGGTTTCGGTGGTGGTAGATTGTCGAGATCAAGATCGGCGAGAGTCAGCTTCCCAATGGTAGCCTTGCGCCAATCTTCAAGCGGCTTCGAGCTTGCCGTATTTGCGCGTTTGTCAGAGTGGCTGCGATGCAAGAAATCTCGGAAATGATGTTGCTTTTTGTCGCCTGCTTGATCAAAGCCAACCTGCTGCCTCGCCTGTTGTCCAGCAGCAGTTTGAGGGGGTACACTGTAGGGCACTGGGTTCTTCGGTCCCGTGCTCACTCTGTCGCGCGGCAATGGATCCGGTCCCTCATGTCGTGCGGCAGCGTCTCTTTCTTGCCTTGCTGTACCAGAACCGACACGGGCGTCCTGAAGTACAGGCTTGCCACCATGCTGAGCAGCAGCACCTCGAGGCTGATCGTGAGGCCCATTGAAGTAGTTGTCACCACTACCGCGCCATTCAGTCTTGGGTTGATCTGGGTGACGCTTCTGTAACTTCTTGCTGTTACTTCTGCCGACAGTTGCATTGTTTTCCTGTGAGGATCCGCGGTTGGGCGAAGGCCCTGCGGAATCTACCGCACGACTGCCCTTCCTCCGGTCATGGGCAGCCTTGCCGCGTTCAGCAGCAGTAATAGCAGCTGCTGCTCCAGCACCGGCGACTCCAGCATCGCGCGCATAGTGCCTGTTCTGCTCACTTCGTGAACGATTGGCAACTGGTTCGTTTGGAATATAACCTGCCTCGTTGTTCTGTCGAGCCGCTCTACGTTGCTCACCACCGTAAGCTCGCGTATCCGGGATCTTGGACTGGTGATCGAGGTCGTCGCCAGATTGATCATCCTGCTCCGGCGAGTCGCTTCTCAGCGCACGTTGCGCTTGTTTCATCTTCGCAGCTCCGTTCTGTGCTCCAGGAGCATGGGAGCCTCCAGTAGAAGCATGTCTACCCATCGAGTCTTTCGTATCTCTCTGGTCGGGCCTACGCGAACCATCAGAGACGACCCGGCCCTTGTCTCCCCTCGTCGTCCCCGTCCTCAGCATGTCTCCCTCGGCGGGCACACTCTGCTTCCGCGGCTCTTTCCGCCGTGTACGCTCTTCCGCCTCTTTCATACGGGCACGCTTCTCTTCCTTGCTGATCTCATGTTCCAGCTTCTGCAGCGGACTCCTCTCTGGCACTGATCCTCGGCGCACAGGTTTGGACGCGCTGTTCGCTCGCGCAGGCTTCTGCTGGATGTCCAGAGGCAAGGGCTCCGGCGACCAAGGCTTCGATCGCGTATTCTCGGGGACATTGTCGTCCACGGGCTCCGCGCGAACAGCCCGCTGCTTGATGGGGCGTGGGAGCGGCATGTCGGCTGAGTCTTCGTATCGAGGCCCGGCCAGGTGTCGAGGGACGAGTTCAGGGTGTCGTTCAGGTCCACGGTGTAGGTCGGCGTACTTCAACGGCGGTGAGACCATTTGCTGGGTGGTGAGACCATAGTCGTCGGGAGTTTGCACGTGCGCGAGACGCGATCCGCCGGCGCGTTCGGAGAACGAGCGTCCTTTGGCATTGGGAGCGGGGGGTTGGTAGTATTCGTAGGGACCGGGTTTCTGGCGGATGTAGTGTGGTTCCTCGCTAGGGCCCGCCTTTGTGGGAGACTCGACCCAGAGGCCGGATTGACGGCGGTTCTCTCCCATGTCTAGGATGGGAGGTGGAGGTGGACCCTTTGGTGGGTAGAGGTATAGAGCAGTGCGTGATATAGACTGTGAGGGATTGACTGTCCGACGGGTAATTACTGCGTTCCTACAGGAAGAAGAAGCGGCACTCTGTCAGCAGGCATGCGCTCTGCGTAGCTCTAATAGTTGCGGCGCATGGCGAGCATGTGATCTGGTACAAGGCGCGCTCTGGTCCAGGAAGGCGACTCGAGGTGTATGTAGCTTATGTTGGAAGGCCCTCGGGGCAAAAGTCAAAGTGAGACAATGTTTCGCGGGAGAATGACAGGGCTTATGTATGTACAAACGGGAATGCGACAATAGTTGGAATAAGGAAAAAGTGGGAAGAGAGGCTGGCTGGGTTGAGCGAGTGCAGTCGCGCAGGATGCATGTCGTCAAGGTCAAGATCCCAGCCACCGGCAGCAGCAGACCAGACCTCCAGACCAGACCTCCAGACCAGAGCTCGACTCGGTTCGCGAGATGCTGCTGCTGCAGGGCGCTAATCGCGGACTGACACCTCACAGCTGCAGCTACCCACACCTCATGATTGTCCCATTGTTCTGCAGATGCATATATTGTGCGACGGGGATATTCTGTATATTGTTGTAGCCAATCTTGACGCAGTGAGGATACGAGATATCCAGGGTCAGGTGTGTGGTCGTCAAGGAAAGATCAAACACCCTCTGTAGCTCCGTGCAGCGATGCGCTGTTCTAGCTAGCTACCGACAAGAGGATGTAAGCAAGCTTACGGCAGCCGTCGTGATAGCCAGCTTGCGCACAGGTCACGAGTCTTACAGTGGGCTAGTGCTGTATTGTAGTTTTTCGCTGTAGCAAGAGCACCAAATCATGCTACTGACGAATTACTGTCTGCTAAGGGATCCATGTGGTTGCTTGCACTTCCTTGTTCCCATCACTCGGCGCATCCTACCGTGTCGGGACGGGCGTTCCCGCCTCCGCTTGCGGAAGAAGCGGCGCTGGCTCGCTCGCAAGGGTTCAAGTGTCCTTGGTCTCCTTAGGTGGCAGCTGCTGGCTGGCGCTCTATTGATGCGCGCGCGTTGCCTGGCCTCTTGCGGGCCTGCCTCCCTTTCCTTGAAGACATACCCTCACTGCTTTGGTATCTACCTTCATACACCCTCTCGAGATTGGGCCTATTCGCAAATTGTACTATACCATGCCTGGCGCATTCTAATTGATACACTCACGACACCCTCTCCTCCTCCATCATCATCACCACCACCACCACCACCACCACAACCACCCATTCCCGCTCCCATCTCAGGGTCAGCATTCGCCCCGCAGCCATGAAGTGGACAGATGCCATGTTACTGCTGCCTGCGCTCTGGCAATCAGCCAGTGCCGCACGCGATTACGACGCAAACGATTACTACGCCGTCCACCTTTCTCCGCATGTTCACCCGGAGACCGTCTCCTCACATCTCGGCTTACACTATGAGGGCCCATTGGGCAAGCTCGACGATCACCACCTCTTTCGCACCGACCGCGCACACGGCTACGACCACATACAGACCGCCCTCAAGGACCTGAAATGGAGGCGGCGGAAACGAGAACGGGGCTGGGACGAGCCGCACGTGCTGGACAATGTGCTGCTGTCGCAAAAGCAAGACCTCGAGAAGCGCTTCCCTTTGTTCAGGCGCAGGGCATTGCCGCCTTTGGAGGACGACAACTCGCTCGCGCAAAGACAGATCGATCGTCCCGTGGACTCATTCGTGCAAAAGGGGCTGGACATTGCAAAGGCGCTCGAGATTGAGGATCCCATCTTCCAGGACCAATGGCATTTGTTTAACCATATACAAATCGGGCACGATATCAATGTGACTGGCGTTTGGCAGCAGGGCATCACGGGCAAGAACTCCACCATCAGCATTGTGGACGATGGACTGGACATGGACAGCGACGATCTAAAGGACAACTATTTCGCAAAGGGCAGCTACGATTTCAACGACGAGGTGGAGGATCCTAAGCCAAGGCTTAGCGATGATCACCATGGCACGCGATGCGCAGGAGAGGTTGCCGCTGTGAGGAATGGAGTATGCGGCGTGGGTGTCGCATACGACTCCAAGGTCGCCGGAGAGCGCATCCTCTCCAAGGTCATCAGTGATGCGGACGAAGCGATTGCTATGAACTACGCCTTCGAGGACAACCACATCTACTCCTGCTCTTGGGGACCTTCGGATGGTGGGGAAGCTATGGAGCGACCTGGAATCTTGATCCGCAGAGCCATGGTGAATGGCGTCCAGAAGGGTCGCAATGGCCTTGGCTCCATCTACGTCTTTGCCATTGGAAACGGTGCTGCGAACGACGATGATTGCAACTTCGACGGCTACACCAACAGCATTTACTCCGTCAGTGTTGGTGGTATCGATCGCAAGGGTCTGCACCCATACTACTCGGAGAAGTGCAGCGCACAGCTTGTTGTCACCTACTCTTCAGGATCTGGCGACGCCATTCACACGACTGACGTTGGCAAGGACAACTGCTACACCAACCACGGCGGCACTTCAGCAGCTGGTCCTCTGGTGGCAGGAATCTACGCCCTCATGCTGGAAGCGAACCCCAACCTGAACTGGCGCGATTTCCAGTATATCACTGCTCTGACAGCCATCAAGGTCGATCAGCCCAGTGATTGGGAGTTGAACAAGGCTCTCGGCAAGGAATTCTCTCACCAATTCGGATACGGAAAAGCAGATGCATGGGCCATGGTCGAGATGGCCAAGACGTGGAAGAACGTCAAGCCGCAAGCCTGGTTGTTCTCCCCGTGGCAGCACGTCCGACACGCTATCCCACAGGGTGACAAGGGACTCGCAAGCAAATACACGGTCACGAAAGAAATGATGAAGGAGAGCAACCTCGAGCGTCTCGAGCACGTCACCGTCATCATGAATGTCGAACACCAGCGCCGTGGCGACCTAAGCGTCGAGCTTCGCAGCCCTTCCGGCATGGTCTCGCACATTGCTACCCACCGTCGCAAGGACAACGCGCACACTGGCTATGTTGACTGGGAATTCATGAGTGTAGCACATTGGGGTGAAGACGGCATCGGAGACTGGACAGTCGTGGTCAAAGACACCAAAGTCGACGACAACACGGGCACATTCACCGACTGGCGTCTCAAGCTCTGGGGCGAGTCCATCGACGGCGACAAGCAAGAGCTCCTCCCTCTTCCCAACGCGTACGACGATGATGACCACGACACCGAAGACGCCAGCGTGGGCACAACCTCCGTAGCAGTGCCCACAGTCACCGGTCAGCCAGAAGGCAACCCTACCGGCCACATCGATCGTCCCAACATCAGCAAAGCCTCTTCCACCACTTCCGCCACCCCAACTCCCACCGAAGCTCCCGGAGCCCCTGAAGCCGGAGAAGACACAGCAACAAGCAGTCCCTCTCCAACCTCGACTGACACCAACTTCCTCCCACGCCCCTTTCCCACTTTCGGCGCCAGCAAAACCACCCAATACTGGATCTACGGCTCCGCCGTGCTGATCGTCGCTTTCCTGAGCGGCATCGGCGGCTACTGGTACTACATGCGCCGCAAGCGCGCTCGCTGGATGAGCCGCGACGAGTACGGCTTCGAGATGGTCGAGGGTCACGACGCGGACGAAGACGTCAACGGCGGCGCTGCGGGTGGTTCGAGGAGGAACAAGCGTGCGGGCGAGTTGTATGATGCGTTTGCGGAGGGAAGCGATGAGGAGACTCCGTTTGGGTTGGACAGTGAGGACGAGAGCGATGATGAGGGGAAGGAGAGGTATAGGGATGGGGATCAGAGGGGGGATATGAGGTCTTAAGATCGTGATTTGATCTGCTTGTGGGGTTTTCATGTGGAGGCATGGATTGCATTTGCATTGCGCGGTGTTATTTGGTCTGCTTTGGTTGGTCAAACGTACCTTGGCCATCTCGCCAACAGGACTTGGGGCTGGGCACGGTTTACTATATAGATGAAACAAGCGCTTGTTGACGATCATCCAATTTAAATGTCTCCACACGCCACGGTCGCGCCAGACTTACTTATGCATGAAGATAGTAGTCCAGCTCGTATCGCTACACATCTCCAACTATTTATACCCCGTCCAACTCGCGTGGGAAATGAGGCTCTCGAATCCTACGGCGCGCCGCCCATCATGCACAGCCACCAACGGCTTCAGCTGTGCGAGCTTTGCCCAGACACCTCCGACCAGGTGCTTCTTCAAACGTGCCGTCACATACTCCGACTTCACTTTTCGCACGTGTATGGCTGTTTTTGTACGAGGCAGACAAGATTCGTAAGCCCTGAGCAAAAAAAGTTTTAAAACCCGAATCGCCACGTGACGTGTCTTACTTACGACGACTGCACTTCACCCTTGACTTCTCTGCCTGGCAGCCCAGCCCAGCCCAGCCCAGCCCAACTGACCGATCCCGACTGCGTTTCTTGAATGTCGTCCTGAGACAGCGCGACGTCAACCCGCAGCTGGTCGCGACGTCGCTTGTCGTTGCTTCGCGCGGAAGTCACTGGAACTGCGCTAGAGTATATCATTTTCCTCTCTGGCGTGTTGCTGCACTGCGGCCTTGCTTTGCGGATAAAGAAGCGACTTTCTGGCTGGCTGGCTGGCTTGGGCTGATTGCTCGCGCGCAATATCGGATCTCCACTACATGACTTGAACTCGCCACAGGCTCACTCTCACTCCTTGAGTAACAAGATTCTGGCCTCGAAAGCGTGCACACCATGGCCCCGTACGGTGGACCCTCCTTCTCCGGCCGCAACAGAACCCCCAAAGAAGGCGGACCCTCCCACGTCCAGCGCAACAACGCCGCCCAGCTCAAAGAACACGAACCGCTCTTCAACTGCTACGAACACCTCGCCGGACTCCCACGCGGCGATGCAGCCCTCACTCTCCTCCGCAGAGTCGCCTCGACCGTCAAGCCCATCATGCGCAAGCGAGGCTGGCGCGTTCAGATCCTGGCAGAATTCTTGCCACCGGAAGGGAACTTGCTCGGCTTGAACATCAATCGCGGATACAAGATTTGCATTCGCTTGAGGTATCACAATAATACTGATTTGTTCTTGCCGCTTGAGCAGATTGTGGATACTATGCTGCACGAGCTCTCGCACAATAAATGGGGCGAGCATGACCATAAATTCCACGCTCTGTGGGACGAGCTGCGAGACGAGCACGAGACGCTGATCCGCAAGGGCTACACGGGCGAAGGCTTCATGGGTTCAGGTCACCGGCTCGGTGGCGGGCAACCTCCGACTGAGCGTGCTTTGAGGGAACTTGCTCGGGCGGGTGCCGAGAAGCGTCGGACGATGAGCACTCTGAGTGCCGGCTCTGGGCGCCGCTTGGGCGGTTCTGATATCATGTTGGGCCAGGATGCGAGGGAGGTGATTGCCGGGCAGGCGCTTCTGCGGAACACCATTAACAAAGGATGTGGTTCGACGAGGAGCGATGCTGGCTCGCTTGCTCAATCTTCCACTGCTTCGACGTTCAAGACCAAGGCTGAGGAGGACGATGCGAACGACAGGGCTATCACGCAGGCGCTGTATGAGTTGATGGAGGAGGAGGAAACTGCGAAGCTTCACGGGACTTTCAAAGCAGCACCGGCGACTGGTGGTCTCGCGTGGAGTCGTGATCAGGGTCTGTACGATCCCGGCACTGAAGACCGGCGTGCTCCGACCGAAGAAGAGCAGATGCAGTGGGCGATGGCAGAAAGCTCTCGAGCAAGCAGAAACTCGCCAGGTCCCATGGCATCCGGCGCCTTGCCACCAGAGTCTCTCATATCGCCCGTCAAGCCTCGGAAATCACCTTCCAAATCACCACGCTCGACCACCAGCCAGTCCAGATCCACCGTCGTCTCCTCCGTCCCACCATCCAGCATAATCTCTCCCGTCAGCCCACTATACAGCACTTCGCGCTCCGCCTGCTCAGCAACAGAAGCCAACCCGCGCGCCCCATCAACCACCGCCCCAAGCCCCGTCTCGCCAATCTTTCCCACACCAGACACCGCACCCCCAAAACGCAAAGCAGTACCCGCACCACACATGCCTCCGCCCTCCTCCCGCCGCTCAGAAACCTCCCTCAGCTCCCCGATCGCCCCAATCGACATCTCCGAACCCTTCAACCCAGACCAATGGACCTGTTCGATCTGCACCTGCATCAACCCAGTGCGGTACCTCGCGTGCGACGCATGTGGGATTGAAAGGCCGCAGCAAGTCACGAGGAGTCGCTCGGTGAGGCCGGCGGCGCCCCGCTCGGACGTTTCTTCCGTGCGCAGCAGTATGCCTCCGCCGACGCGGTATGGCAGTAATGGGTTGCCGTTGAGTTCGCGCAGGAGCGATGTGTCGTCTCTGTCGTCTTCGACTTCTTCGTATACGTCGAGATCGAGGCAGAGGGAGTCTGTTGGATGGGGATGTTCGAGATGCGGAGCGTACATGGAGCATAAGTGGTGGAGTTGCAGTGCTTGTGGGATGGTGAAGGATAGTTCGTGATGGGAGAGTATTGCAGGGTCGTCGGTGGGATATTTCTTTTTATGTTATTGGCATCGAACGGGCATTTCCAAAAGACTGCGAAAAGGCGTCAGGGGGCATGTGCATAGCTATTCGGACGGGCAGCGATTTCCTTGGTGACCGTATTTTGTTTGAGCACGGCGTCACGGATGAACGGAGTGGATGTTCAGAAAGTGTTTGATGGCTTTCACGCTTTCACTCAAGCGCAGAGAAAGGCTTTCCGAGAAGAGTCTTGCAGGTGAATGCAAGGTTTTCCCTTTTTTTCGTGAGATCAATATCAATAAACCATGACCTTTCAAACGACAAAGATCATTGCCAAGCAAAGTATATATATAGGTGATAGTACGAATTCCCCACAGCCAGCGACTCATTGGTCCAAATAAAGCCGTATCGATATATGTCCGACCAATCAAAAGCCAAGAAAGCCGAGTTCAGAAATCCAAAGTTGATTTAATTCTTTCACTTCCCAAAAAAAAACAATTGTTCGCATCGCTCCTTCCATTTTTGAATCGAACGACAGTCACGCCCTTGACGCCTCGGGGTCTTTCTCGTTTGATATCGAGATTGCTGTGCTGGTCCAACTGGACTTTTGAGAAAGCTGGTGATTGGTGCAACCCGAGGTACGCTAGTGGATGCACCCGTGGGTTCGACGACACCTGCCAAGGCTAGTCACGTGCTCTCCTAGGCAGGAGGATGCGATCTGGGGTTGTTATATGTTGCTGCGGTGCGGACGGATGTACTTGTCGTCTTTCGAGAATGACGATACTGAACACGTTGGACACGTAACTCACTACATCATTTGCAGCATATTCGAGCTTGCGGACATGTTCGGCGGTTTCTGTGCGATGAGGCGCCCTTTAGGGTTAGTGTTAGTGCTGTTCGTTTTGCGCATGCAAAGATCATGAAAGGTAGAAGGATAGCTTTGAACTCGATGTGTATAGCTTTATGATGGTAGGAACGTTGTTTCGGTAATCAAATAGCATCAGTGTGGTGCGTAATCAATAGATTCAAGAGCTACCAGGGCGGTTGACCGGTGCGTGTTCTACTCCGCTGATCACAACCATAGGTGTACTTTCACACCCTTCATTGTCTACGGGCGATGCACGTCCAACACAGGATTATACTGCAACCTCACGTCCATCCTCCCAGGGCCATGCCCGCAACTGCTCATGTACATATGCGTTATGGTCAAGCATCACGATTCATGCCCTCGCCCTGTTCGCACCACCATACTAACATGCTCCCAACTGCGCGCAAGCCAAGCCCGGATCTCGCTCCTCTCTCAAAATCGAGACCAAGTCTTCCTCGTACTGCTGGATGAAAGCGTTGCATTTGGTTCTCTCGTTCTGCGTGAAATCCGAGCACACGCCGTCCAGAGTGGCGGTGACTTGGTCTTCTGCGGCGTCGCTCGGAAGGTCCTTGGTGGTGGCCGCGACAATCTTTTGGCAGAGGTCGCACTCGAGGTCTCTTATGATAACAGATCCTGTGGGTTGGGATGAGTGTCGATGCCCGATACGCGTTGAACTCAGGAGCTAGCTCACCGGCGTTGAAGGAGAACTCACCTCGGACAATGGCCACAGCGCTAGCGAAGACGGTGCAAAATCGGATGGGCTTCACATTCTTTGGTCTTGCCGGCGTAGAATAGGCCGGGTCCTCGAGGGTGGGTACATTGGCGACAGAGACATTGCTGAGGTTCAAGCATCTCAGTGATAGATCTATAAGGTTGCGGACAATATAGGCCATCGTGGCCTGACCGGTACCGATAATCAGACGATTGACGCGTATGATCGGCTGTGCCCTAACATTCTCCAACTACAGACAGCAGACTTGAGCATCGAACTATAGCAGAGCCCGTGTTATTGCGGAATCTGTATGTAGCATGCATGATCTGCGTCAACAGCGTCCGAACGCGTTGACCTTGCTGGACACCTGCAGGACGTCATTTGTGAGGCATAGTGCTTGGACGATAGAAGTGCTTTCATCGACAATGGAATGCCAGGACGAGCGAGGGGCTATGCGCGAAGGACGCGCGCGTCAAGTGCTCACGCGATGTTGCAGTTGAAGTCGCGAGACCGCAGGGCGCAAACCCCGAGCCAGCGGAGTCCGTGGCCGAGCTGCCTGCAGTGGAAGTAGTGTGGAACAAACACAGAAGGGGAGCAGGATCACGAGGATTGGCACCCAAAACGTCAAGATCCACAATTGTTTTGGCACTGCCAATTTGACGTCAAGATGCGATACACCAAGTCTGCAACGGCTGAACGGCATGAAGACTGTGACAACCGTCTGAGACACTTTGTTACGTACACAGAAGCATGAAAGTGGCAAGAGTTTCGGTCGTCAAGAGAGGAGGCAGTGCAAAGGCCCGTGAGAGATATTGAAGCTGCCTCGGCATTCATGTGAGGTGTATATGGGCAGAGGTCACGAGGATGATCGTTATACAGCGCACAGTATCAAGTCACATCAGCAGTTCCAATGACACGTGGATTTTTGCTTCTTCAACAAGATCATGCTTCCTGCCAAATCGTCAAGGCCGCAAGAGAAGCAATCGCAAAACCAGGACCCGCGTGCACAATGCCCATTTTCCAGCCTCCGTTCTCCGCAATGAACAAACCGTCAGGTCCCGCCACAACAATTCCCGCAACCATCAGAATGTAAGCGATTGCGATAAAATGACCTTGTTTAGCCAGAAGCAGAATAGAGATGCCTGTCGCGAGCTGTCGAGTTGCCATGAGAGTGATATACGACCTCAACAGCGGAGTATCATGGTCTTTTGGAATTGTGATTCCAAATGTCTTGCTGAATGCGATTGGGTCTAGGAGTCCCCGTCTTCCCGTGAAGACTGAGGCGGCTGCGAAGATGGATGAGACACCTTTGAAGAGCGGGAGGAGGTTGACGTTTCCCGTGGACATTGTGAGGCCTTCCCGTGGTTGAGGGAGGTAGCGTAGAGATGTGTCAGAACTCATCAGAAGCGAGAGAGCTGCCTCACCCTCACATTTATCCCCATACCAATCAGCATGTACCTTCTGTTTTAGGGTTGAGATTCGGCGTTATGTCATGCTATCGACCGAGCAGGCGGGACTGAAAATTATTAGCCAGACGAGCCGAAACTACGCGTTTCGCGTGTGCTAAGGGTCTCGCGGGTGAAGCAAAAGCCTTCGAGTGATATCATTCGCGGTCACGTGTTCTCCTCTTCCCCGGAAACGTGATCGCGAGGGCTCCACCGACGGACGAGATGACAGAGTCTGTGCACTGTGTCTGGCAATCTTGGAGGCTAGACCGCATTGGATAAGATTGACTACAACGCCAGCGCGCTGATTGGGCCTGGCGAGTCCTTATCTCTGCGCCAAAGGTTGTGTCGCGGCTTCAGCTAAAAGCACTGTTTCTCTCACGTACTCCTTTGCGCATCTTACGTACTGGCAGTGGTATTGACCCAGGAACTGCGTTTGCGAGACCCTTGGCTGGCGCTGTCAAGTGTGTCTGCCGCAGTCGCCCACGCAAAGCAACACGGCCGTCGTACATAACCATCGCGAGTCACTTATCGCCTGCCAGCCCTGCTACTTACTTGAATGGTCAGCGCCGCCCTCCCTATCGCCCTCGCCTCCCGTGTGTATTCTCTCGTCTTGCCTCGTTGCTGTCCTTGTCTTGTCTCGTCGTGTGCCTCCTTGTCGTTGCTGTTATCGCCGCCCGGCAGTCCGTTCAATGACACCCAAGACCACCGACCACCTCATCCTCATCTCCGCCCTCTGCGACTCTGCCGACCGCAACTGAGAGAAAGCAGCCTCCACCCTCGATACCAGATAGTGCTTGCCACCGCTTCTCTTGCTGGCTCCGATAACGCATTACCCATACAATCCACATATCTTATTCCCACCCTAGCCCTATCTGCCGCCCTGCGCCTAGTTTCCCTGTCTGGAGCCCGATTACAACCATCCCCTCGGGCTGTCCAGCCAGTCTCATCACTCCCACCCTCCGGAGTAGGCGGGGCCTGGACCGTGTTGATCTACTCGTTATCAACACTTCGCATCACCTCCGCAGCCCATATACGTGCCGCATACCGCAGTCATGGCCACTGTGATGGCTGTCCAGCCGCTGGCACCTAGACCCTGTTCACGCGATATCGCAGCTTGGTCGCCACCCAAGCAACGCTTGATGGAGAACAACGACTCCCGACCTGCCCTTAAGCAAATCCAACAGAGTGCTCCTCAGCGACCACGCAGAGAGCGTCCGTGTGACGGCTGCCGACGTCGTAAGAGCAAGTGTGTCTTGCAAGAGGACCGTCGTTGTGTGCTGTGCGAGTTCCACAAGCAAGACTGCACGTTTGTAGAAAACGCCCAGCCACGCAAACGCAAGGTCGACGACTCCAGCAAGACAGACGCCTCACCTCACAAGAAGGCTGCTACCTCTTCTTCGACGTCAACACCACCACCATCACAACCACAACAACAAACGCTCCAACAACAACAACAACAACAGCAAGCCCACCAACCTATCTTCGACCTATCCAACATCCCTGCTCCCGCGCCACCTGTCCAGCCTGCTGGCACCAGAGTGCTTTCTGTTGTGGATGAGTCGCTAAGTCTGCAACGCCACCGCCACTGCAGATATGTCGGCCAGACCACTGCCCTCGACGCCCGTCTGATTGGCCTCGGCGACTTCAACGAGGCCAACGAAACAGAATCACAAGTCGGCCTCCTCCGACAAGTAACCGGATCAGAGTATTTCAGCACACACGACGATGCCGAAGTTCCTATACCAGACGACGAATCGAGAGCCTTGGCTGATATCGAGCGAATAGTCGGTCCTCACGGAAACAAACTGATCGAGATCTACTTCCGCAATGTCCACCCAAGCTTCCCCATCATTCAAAAACAGGCTTTCCTGGACAGACATCGACATGGCGACAGGCAATTCAACCCGCCTTTGCTTGCTGCCATGTATCTTCTTGCGCTTGGCTGGTGGCATCAAGAACCCAGTCTTTCTTCACATCCTAAGCCCGACATCAGCAGGCTGGAGTACATTGCCATCACGAGCTTGACCATGGCAATGCAAAGACCCAAGATCTCTGCTGTGCAAGCTGGCTTGCTCTTACTGCAGCGCGCCAAATCAAGTACATGGACACTGACCGTGCAGCTTGTTGCTCTCGGCCAAGACATTGGTCTGCACCTCGACTGCTCAAACTGGTCAATACCTCTCTGGGAGCGCCGTCTGCGCAAGCGTCTAGCCTGGGCCCTCTATATGCAGGACAAGTGGAGCGCCGTCGGCCACGGCCGACCATCACACATCTCAGCAGCAGACTGGAACGTGCCAGCGCCCGAACCAGACGATTTCGATGAGACTGTCCCGCCACTTAACGGCTCCACCGACGAGGAAGACGAGCAAGCTCTCCGCGGCCGCTCTCTCTTCAACCAAATGATCACCCTCACCTCCATCATGGCCGAAGTCTGCGACACCTTCTACTCGCAAACCGCCAAAGCAGACATCGACCGCGCCGGCCGCTACGCCACCCAACTCGTCCTCAACCGCGCAAAACCCGTGCAAATCCGCCTCAAAGACTGGTTCGCCAAGCTGCCCGCAGAATGCAAAATGGACTCCTACAACACCGATCAGAACTGCGCGACGGGCTACTTGCACCTCGCCTATTTCGCCACCGAAATCAGCATCCACCGCCGGATCGTCCAGTCCCTCGACCCCGCGACTTCAGACCCCTACATGCTCTACATCTGCCGCTCCGCCGCCAAAACCCGCCTGATCAGCGCAATGGACTTCGTCAACCGCCTTCGCCCAGAACACCTCAGCGCCTTCTGGTACTTCGCCTCGGCATCCAATTTCGCTCTGATCGGCACTTTCGGCGCCTTGCTCCAAGCGACCAGCCCCGGCAGCGAAGAAGCCGCCTTCTACGCCGCGCGTCTGAACGAGTTCAAATGGACGCTCAGCGTGAGCGCGCGCAAGGCACCTTGGATTTCCGGCGCGCTGGATCTTCTGGATGCCACGGCGACGATGCTGACGCGCTTGCCGAGTAAGCCCGTCAGCGTGACCGATGATTCTGAGGGGATGGATCAGGAGATGATGATGACTGGGTTTGGCGTCGGGGCTATGCGTCCTGAGATGGAGGTTGATGGGTGGTGAATGATGCATTGTTTTCCCCTTTGGGATATGTCTTCCCGTGTCATCTATCTGGAATCCGGAGCGCCTTCTGCTTCGAAGAGGAGTTTTTCTCAACAATGCTTTTTTTTATGCTGTTCGGACAAAGGAACAGAACTTTTATGATACAGGGATACCAGGATACTATCGGGAGTCTTTGTTTGGATTTTTTCGACCCAAGGGTCGGATATGCATTATGTTTTATTCTTTAGAAAGTCCTAAACCCAGATCTTAGATATGCACAGACAAAATGCTATGATGAGTTTAGACTACCAGGGTTGTCCGGAAAGGACGTCCAGTCAATCGTAAGGAAAGTAAGAAAGTTTAAAAGAGAAAAGGAAAAAACAAGAACTCCTCGCTACTACCCAAGAAACCCATTAAGCGCCGTCAGATTCGTCGTTAAAAGTGCGAAAGTCGGAAGGGAATGGTCCTCCTCCTCTCTCCTCGTCATCAATCACCGAGCAGTAGCAGCAACCGCTCTCTCCGTCTCCCTGGTATCGCCACCCAATCTTCCAACAGTCACGCGCTCGACCTTGCGCGCCTGGTCCTTGACCATCATGCCCTCCCAGTACAGCTTCTCGCCCATGTTGATGTCCTTGTCGGCATCGAGTCTGCCCAGCCCGCCGTTGGCGATCCACTGGCTCACCACGTCGGCGACGAACCTTAGCTTCACCTCGACATCGTTGGCGCGCACGACTTTCGAGCGCACGCGTCCGCTCTCGTGAAGCAAGCCTTGCACTGTGTCCGCGAGGATCTCGCGGCCGGTGATGTGGTGCGGGAGCAAATCGCCGTTCACGCGCAAGTACTCTGCGGCCTCGGCCGAGATGCACGTTGCGCTCACGAGCGTGCCGGCAGCGGAAATGACCAGTTTGGTATGGTCCGGGAAGTGCACCTGCATGGCGCCGTCTGCAAACACCCAAAGACCAACGTTGCCAATGCGCTGGTAGAAGCGCACGAAACTCTCACTCTTCGCATCGCCCATGCCAACGTCGCCCTCGAGACTCTGGCACATGTAGCGTCCGAACTTGGCCCACAGTACGCTGAGAGTCTTCCTACGAGCTGCTTCGGCGGCCAAAGGGCCTTCCTTGACGCTGCCGAGGCCCTTGTAGACCTTGTGAATGATGCCGTCGGTGCCGCGGTCTTCGAGGATCTCCAAGGGCACAATCTCGCTGTTCTCGAGGTCCTTGCGAAGCTTAGAGAGCCAGCGGCGGCCGTCGTGGTTGTAGACGTGGGTTACTGGGGTGTTGTGCTTTGCGGAAGCGTTGAAGACGCAGCCGACCGTGCCGTCTTTGAGGACGTAGCCCACACCGTGTTTCACACTGTAGTCTACCCACTTGCAGACGAAAGGAAGGTTCTCGGCATCGGCTGGGTCTGGGCGGCTGGTTTGTCTTGCGAGAGAGGATGAGTTGTTGATCGCACTGGCCAGGTTATCGCGGAAAGCAGTCAGGCGCTCAAGGACGGTTGTAGGATCGGTGTCTGGGTGAGCGTCTGAAGGAGTAGTGACTTTGCGTGGTCGAGGAAGAGTCTTGCTCATGCGAGGTGGTGGTGGGAGAGATAGTGCTGGCGCAGCCTGTCTCTCCTCAGGTTCTGGGTCGGAAAGAATCTCAACTACTTCTGCTTGAGGAACCTTGCGGCGCGGCCTTCTCACGGGAGAAGTCTGCTTCAGCTCGTCCAGAGTTGCGTAGGGACCTGTCACAGGAGGAGAAACTGGTCGCTCTGCCTTCTTCACAGTCGCCCGTGGTCGTCGTGCAAGACTGGCGTCTGCGCTTCTCTTGATCGAAGGATTTCTCTGTGGTTTCGCCTCTGACGATTCGGTGTTCTGTGATTGAGATGCCTGATAACCAGCGCTCGATATCGTGTTCGTTTCCCGCAGTGTGGTGGTAGTGCTTGTGCTAGTCGCTATCCGAGTCCTGGACGCACGGTAGGGGAGCACGAGTTCAGGATCAGACGCCACCTTCAGCGACTCGCCAGCCTTCGCTGCCTCCTCGCTAATCGTCCTTGCTGCGCGGCGCACAGTACCAGAACGAGCTGCTACTCTGGAAGCTGGTCTTGATGGAGGTGGCATCATTTCCGCATCGCGCGCAATTCGTCTCTCGCTGGAAAGCGTCGTTCGCGGCTTGGCGACCTCATTGTTAGAAATCTCGCGCATTCCCCTGGAAGACGGTTGTGACGTTGGAATTTCCTCTGGTTCTGGTGTGCCCGAAATGTCCCATTCGCTCACAGTCGAAACGTAGACTGTATCCTTGGGAATCGGCATAACAGGTGCAGTGCCCAACTGTGCCTCCTTCTGGAAATCGTGAACGATACTCTTAATCTTCCTCCCGCGATTGAGTTTGAATGCCGTTCCATCAGGCAGCTTACCGACACCAGCTTCCTTGCAGAGACTATACCAGGAATCCGTGAATCCTTGGTCGCGCGCAGCTTTGCTTGGTAGTGACACCTCAGACCACTGGGGAATCTTCTCGCGTGCTGCAACTGGAATGTGATGGGGGACGTAACCCATTCTGAAGAACGGCTGACCAATGATGTCGTCGGGCTCCGGACGCTCCTCTTCCGGTACCAATAATGAAGCCACTGTGTTTCTCAAGTCCGTCGAGATGTCGTTGTGAGTTGCGCTAAGTTCTGGCCACTTATATTCGCCCTGCTTGAGCTTCTTGTAGATTTCTTCTTTGCTGCTAGCGTGGAAGGGAGCCTTTCCGACAGCGAGCGTGTATGTGATGACGCCGATCGACCAAAGGTCCACCTTCTCGTTGTGTCCCTTGCCCTTTTCAAGGATCTCCGGCGCAAGGTAATTTGGTGTGCCACACATGGTCGTTCGTCGCTTCACCTCCATTTCCTTCTCAGTAACAAGGAGAGCGGCCAGACCAAAGTCGCCGACTTGCACGTTCATATTCGCATCCAGGAAGAGGTTGCCAGTCTTCAAATCGCGATGCACGACATGTCGTGTGTGCAGGTATTTCACAGCGCCACATATCTGGATCATGAATCGTCTGATCTCGGGGAGGGTCAAGCATTTTCGCTTCTTTAGCATGTCGGCCAATGATCCATTCGGGCACATGTCCAGAACAACGTATGTGCTGGTGTTGAAGGAGAAAGCGCGATAGAATGTGACGATGTTTGGATGCGATAATTTCGAGTGGATCTGGAGCTCGGAAACAAACTGACCGCTGTGTCAGCAAGCTTGACGTTATGGAATAAATGGTGGCATATCTTGTATACCTTCTGCGCCAGTTTCGCAGGCTCCATCTTCGTCTTGACGATCTTGAGAGCGACAATGTGTCCGGTAGGCCTGCTGCCGTCGTATCGCTCTGCGCGGTGGCAGATGGCGAAACCGCCTTTCCCGAGCGACGGGCCAGTCGCATAGTTGATGCCCGTCGGCTCGGTGACAATCGGAGGCGGAGGCTCAGCGTGGATGGAAGACATGGTGGTTGTCGCTGGCCGTGGATGCACAAATGCTGTGCTTGTCGAGCTTGTCTGCGCTGGACTGGACCATCTCGAGACGAAGGACGGGCGGTTGAGTTTACGGCTGCACACACTCGGTCGGCGTTGCCATGGGCGACGCCTTCGCCAGCGAAAAGCTCGGGGCGTTCCCGGCTTGCTCCACATCTCGATTCAGAGCTCAAGCTGCACGGATGAAGATGACATATATCTCAGCCCTTGCCAGTCATTGCGCGTAAATTGCCCTGCTGTTATATTACTGTGATCAGGAGCAATGTTCTGAACGTCGATCACAACGGGTTGCCGCGCCCGTGACATCCATTAATCTCAACCATGTCGCTCACTTTCAAGATCCTCTCGCTGGTCATCCGCACAGCAGCGAAACCGATTGGCGTACGTAGGCCAAGCGTTCATTCCACTATCTTTGGACATCGTTGTTGACATGCGATCTTGTAGAACTATATCAAGAGACAAGCCAAGGAGCATGAAGGCTTCAGACGCTTCGCCGTCAACCAGGCGCAGCGCGTGCACAGAATTGACATGCGCATGCGCCTGGGAATGCTGCATGACAGCGCCGCGCAAGAACGCATGGTCGAGCGAGAGCGGAAGCTAGCAGAAGAGAGGAAGAGAAAGGCCGAGACCCCTACAGTGTTAAGTGAGCTACAGCAAAAGAAGGCGGACGAGGAGGCAGCGCGAGAAAAAGCTGAGGGCGGCACAAAGAAGGAGGAGAAACCACACATGCCGAGAATTCGGCCGCTCAGCGAGGCAAAAGCCATCGAGTAAGGAACACATCATGTGACAGCTGGGATATTGGCTAACTCAAGACGACAGGCTCGGAGCGAACTTCTTCTCGGAGTCATTCATCTTTGCCGTGGCTGTGGGTCTACTGGTGTGGGACAGCTGGCGAAGCAGGAGCAAGGCCAAGGACCAACGAGAACTGCTAGAAGATCGACTGGATATTGTAGAGGCCGAAGTAAACAGGCTGCGCAATAAGTACGAGCCGAACTGGGAAGCACTTGCGGATAAGGAACCGGAGCCTGAGAGGTACTCTTGGTACAACCCAGCCGGATGGTGGACGCGCACAGAGCCCCAGCAGCTGCCAGCGATCGATGTTGTAAAGGATCAGACGGGTACAGTGGCGGCGGTCGCAGCCACAGCACATAACGCGCCCAAGAAGAGCGATCAGGCCGCGAAGGCAAGCGATGACCAGCACAAGCCGACCAAAGAGGAGTTGGTCAAGAAGCAGGTGCTAAATGCACCACCCGAGCGCATAGACTCAGTGGTCGCTGCGAACAAATCACGGTGATCGGCTCGAGGTCTTCATGCGATGTATGTATGTATATGTTCAAGATACCCCACTTCTGTAACAACAAATGTATATATCACGGCTCCAAGCTATATCAACAATCAGCCAGCTAGGGAGCAATTGCGGAAGTCTATCTTGACCTCACTCCTTGGCCAGCTTTCCGGCAGTCCGGAAACTCATATCAACGACTGCAAAACCGGGCTCGTCCAAGATGTTCTGCACAACACTCAGAAGGCGTCCTTCATACGCCTCTGCGCTGTCTTCACTCATCGCGACCGATGGCTTGAAGCTTCGAGGTGAGTTACACCAGCTGCGGTTTTAGCAAATACTGACCCTACGTGCACAGAGAACCGGCTAGAAACTCATGATCTTGCGATTCCACTCTGTACCTCGCTAAGCACCAACACAAGC
This sequence comes from Cladosporium colombiae, assembly GCA_026122715.1. Taxonomy (NCBI): domain Eukaryota; kingdom Fungi; phylum Ascomycota; class Dothideomycetes; order Cladosporiales; family Cladosporiaceae; genus Cladosporium; species Cladosporium colombiae. The sequence goes on from JAKZFA010000005.1 coordinate 422,017, forward strand.
AAGGCCGAACCGACGCGCGAGCTTCGAGTGTTGCTCTTGGCGCCTTCTTGGACACTGGATCCCGCTCTGCCGAACACGCTCGACCGCATCCACCATTTCGCTTCATTGACCGGTGGCCAAGATCTCGCCATCGTCTTCTTACTCAACCCACCCAAGACTTCCAGCTTCATATCAGTAAAAGACCTCACCTCAGTCGACAGCGACACTGATGCTGGCACAAAGGGTGTCCTCGCCTACGCCAGACTTCAAGCGTCTCTACTCTCTCGCAGCGACATCCCTCACATTCCCATCCTGCCACTTGCATCAGTCGAAGGCCTGGCCGGGCTGCTGACCAAGACCATCGCCGCTCTCTCGCGTACGCGTCACCATACGTCAGCATCTACGACTCCGTTTGGCATGCTTCAGCTCTCCACTACAGAGCCGCCAATGGAAAGGCAGACGTCGTACTTCGCGACAGACTGCTTCGCTAACCTGCGGGAGTTGGCTGTTGCGTGTACGGAACCGACAACAGAACTCAACTTGAGCTCGCCTTCATTTGGTGCTGATGGAAGTGCATTCTCACAGTTTAGCGCTGGTGGGCAGCTTGTCAACATTGGAACTGCTTCTCAGGGACGTGGTGCTGAAGAGGGCTTGAGGCAGCTACGAGACCTCGTCGGCGAACAAAGATACACCGAACTTGTGGAGTTCTGGCTTGATGAGTGGGTTGTGGATTGATCACTCATGCCAAATGAGGTAATATCGAGATGGGACCAAAATGTAACAGGTTAAGGCTCACTCGCGTGAGCAAAGTCGCCCTTCCAAAGTGCTAGCACGGACCATCAAACAGACAGCTCCAACATAAAGTATAGCCTTCTCCCACACTCTTTTTTTCTCACTCTTTCTCGCAAATTTGCCTACTCCGACTACCCAGCCAGCTCAGCAATCGCCGATCAAGCACTCAGCCACACCGCCGCCCTTCTCAGCCACTGCATGACAGCACCTCCAGCCGCCTCGCACAGCCAATCATGTCCGACTACGTGTACGACTGGGAGCTTCCTGCCGACATGGCCGGTTACCGATTCGATCATGTACTGTTGCCGGCTAGCGATGCTCTTCTACGGAACATAAGCACTTAAAACAATCTTCTTTGGCACTGATGTTTCCCAACTCGGCGCAATCCCAACGCGCCCGGCCGTTTGCAAGTGAAGAGTACGCACTGCCTGGTGGTCTGACCTGTGACAGCGAATGCCAGCGACCCAATCATCAATTGGGACGAACGCCACCAAATGCACGAGAGAAACATCTAAATGGTGACGGACTTAGTATCGCTTGTCTATCTGTTCAAAGTCGCCTGTCCTGTTGTCCTTCCGAGTGTCCCTCCTTTCGTTTCTTGCAGCGTCGCTAGCATGACTGACCAGATACTCGTTTTTCGCATTGAACTCCCAAGGATCCCGATCGTGTGCGTGCAAGGCCGGCACCGCATCCTCAGTGAGCCAATACTACCTAAAAACCTTGCCACTATATCATCTTCGCTACACGGAGGTGACAGAAGCGTCAAGCTATTGTGGTGACTGTTGCTTGGTAGCGCGTGGACGCGGTGATTTTTCGCCGCCCTTCGCCGCTGGACAGAAAAGGAAGTCAAACGATCGGCGCCCAAGTCCCGACTGAACGGCAATTGATGTGTTGAGGGCGATTCGATGGCATGTCTAGGCCAAAGATATTCGAAGACAATGGATATATAAGTTGCTCAACGATCTGCTTCGATAGCGGGAGCCCTGTTTGATCAATAAAGACATTCTGCCCATCTTCCACCGACTTTCAAGCGCAATGGATCTTCTGACCACTCAAGCTCAAGAGCTTCGCCTCTCCGCCACTCTTGAGATCAACGAGATCGTGCAATCTCGACTTGCCAAGGGGAAAGATGTTGTTCATCTGGGTTTCGGCGAAGCGACGTTCCCGATCCACAAATGCGTATTGGAAGCGCACTCAAAAGCGTCCAATAACACCAGCTACATGCCCGTTGCTGGGCTCATGAAGCTCAGAGAGGTGTGTCTGTATCCATGAGTCCTTGGACAAATCAGAACGGCTGTGATCCTTTGTGTTTGTCCATCGTAAGTAAGCTGTGCCCTAACAAGCCTAGTCAATCGCCAGATTCCAGTCACGCCGTTTAGGCTTCGCGATCAGTCCCGATCAGGTCGTCGTCGCACCAGGATCCAAGCCGCTACTTTTCGCATTCTTCGACATCTTGGAGGGCGACGTACTCCTGCCACGACCCTCATGGGTTAGCTATGAGCCGCAGGTCAAGCATGCTGGCAAGCGCCTGTTCTGGGTCGAGACAGATGAACATGACAGACATACAATTACAAGTAAGCTTTACATGCTACTACGACATTGCAATAAGCATCGTGCTGACAAGTCCACAGCATCTTCTTTGCAAACATCTTTCAACCGAGCTGTAGAGGAAGGCGCCAAACCCAGGATCATGCTCATCAACTCTCCATCGAACCCCACCGGTCAGACATTTTCCCAAATCACCCTGCGTGATATCACGAGCTTCTGCAGAGACAACAGCATCACTTTGATCAGTGACGAGATCTACGCTGATCTGATCTTCGACGAGAAGGACCGGACAACACCCTGCTCAAAGGAGAACTTCGATGCCGGGCGTATGATCATGACTGGTGGGCTTTCAAAGGTAATCCTTCAGCCATGATGTAGAGAGTATTCCAGATACACCAATGCTCACAATGATTCAGACGTACTCCGCAGGAGGATGGCGCATCGGCTACGCGATCTTCCCAGACACTGCCTTCGGTGCAACAGTGAAGAAAACCACGCTGGCGTATGCGTCTGAATGCTGGTCCGCCGCATCCGCTCCAGCGCAAGAAGCGGCCGCTATCGCTTTCGATACGAGCCCGGAGATGGACTTTTATCGCACACGAGTCGCGTGCCTACATCGCCACTGTACGACCGCGTTTTACAACGCACTGGTCGAGTGCGGTCTCGCCGTTGCATCACCGAAGGGTGCCTTCTATCTTTACCCATCGTTCCACCCGTACGCTGAGCAGCTGGAGAAGATGGGCATTCGGACGAGTCAGCAGCTGTCTCACTGGCTTGTGGAGGAATGTGGTATCGCAGCTTTGCCTGGCTCAGCATTTGGCGAGGACGATGGAGGGCTGCAGGGCGGCCGCTACCGACTGCGAATGGCAACGAGCTATCTCTTTTTCGAAAATGAAGAAGCAAGATACACGAAAGGCTACACGCTGATTGGAAGCACATTGCTTGAGAACGCAGCAACATCAGGCCAGTTACCAATATTATACAAGGCCATCCATGCGATTCAAACGGCTGTGAAGAAGGTGCAGGGGGCAGGTTCAGTGTGCTGACACGGAGCTAGATTTGTGTAGTATTGGCTTTCGTTAAGACATAGCTTATTGCTGTTGCATCAGCCAATCATTACATTGATCCAAGGAAGGAATGGGATGTGTCATATCGTCGTTGAAAAGGCCAGTTTCAGTGTGTACAGCCATGTCCATGTCTTGCGAAGGATACTCCCAGAACGACGAAGTCCCACTTGCGCCGAAAAGTTCTGCGAAAGAATCATAGTTCTCCAAGAAATCTGGAACATATTGTTGGAAAACACAAGAAGGGTCACCAAGAGTTGAATTTTCGACAGCACAGCCACTGTCACCCCAAGTCTCCGTATGCCTGACTTGTTGAGTCTCAATGTTGGGCTGCTCCAGGAGTGCGGTAGAGATAATCCGATGAGTGCTGTCGGCGAGGACCTCAAATTGACAAGTGAGCTTCGCTAGAAGAGTGTGAGACCAGCGTTCGTTCATTATCGCAAGGCATACAGCACATCTGCGAGTCCATGCTGGGAAGTCGACCAACAGCAGTGGCAACGACACCTGACGAGGAATCTTCATAAAGTTTGTGCGTGAGGTGATGAGCATCGTCAAGCCTGCAAACAGCACGCCTTGTGCCAACATCCAGGATGTAGGCACGTCGCTATTCTTGAGCAAGTCGTACACATCGTCAACATAAGCTCCAGCCGCACGAATGCAACGTTCCAGCGAAGCGGTCGAAGGTACGGCGCACAGAGGGCTCTTCCGATGGAGCACAAAACATGTGCCATGGTAGAGTCGATTCCAGAAGCTGCATTCGTCAGCCAGTGCATAATGATAGATGTGGTCAGTCGCACGCACCTTTGCGGATATGGATTCTTGTCCCTTGGTGAATATAAAGCATCGGAATCACCTTTCCAGTCATCTAATTCGATCTGCAGTCTAGTAATGAGTTGCTGCTGTTCATCGGCGATCTCGCGCCCGACCGCAAGAGCTCCGCAGTAGACTTGTGAGATGATGCAACTTTGAATGCGTCGATGTTTGATGTGTTGGATTGCGAGAGCAGTCTCTTTGGAATACACGGGATATTCCGCAGTGATATGCTCTTCGCTAATGGATGGAGGCCGACCAAGATTGTAGGAGATAGTGATCTCTATGGCATAAGCTGTCCAGAAAACGCGATTACGGCGTTCAACATCGTCTTCCGATATGCCACAGTTCGTTGGTGAGTGGTGTAATCCGATTTCCACTGCAGTCTATCTCGTGTCAGCATACGTATCTTGATTTACGAACAGTCAGGTATGTTCACCTACTCGCATGGCGAATCCTGCCAACTGCCACTGACTTGGTCCAAGAGGGCTCTGTGAGCTGTAAATGCACACCAACAAGAGCACTTGTATCGCCGGAACGCTTGCTTGAAGATCTGCTGATGAAGACTGAAAATACTGCATGGCTGAGGAGTACAGCATGGTCGGAGACGGCGTTGTCACTGTGCGCGAAGTAAATTCCGACATGGCATTTGGCGGGAGCTGTGATAAAGTACGGGCGCGGTTCATTGCGCCCAAAGCCATGATCAAATAGAAGATGGCCATCTCACTGGCTTTCCCGATAGACTTGGGGGGAAGTTCAGGGTGGTTTGCTTGCGAGCTCGCGCATCTCGTCACTAGGTCGCTCAGGTCGTGCAAGCTTATGAGCGGATACAAAGGGTTGATCCACATCTCAAAAGACCTTTGTAGGAGTTTTACCATACTAGGCTGAAGTGGAAGTTGCTCTTCGATCGCGTCTTGCAATGTTTCAGTGGCAGTCCGTGTGCCAGCCTGCTCAGAGTACATGTGTGCTTGGCCAGGAGCGCATGACCGGAGAATTGCAGCTGCATAGCTGGCAAAGAACGATCCACTTGACGGTCCAAGGTACCTTTGCTCGCCAGTCGCATTCAAGGCAAGCATGCTCATGTTAGAGCCTTCGGCATCAGGAGTCTCGTTGGTAGCATCTCGATCAGACGTGGTGGTGCTTTCGCCGCCGGCGTCTGCCTGTGCGGCTCTGAGCGGAGCACATTGGGCAGCCGTTGGTTGTAGTATCACTTCACCATGAGAACGAAGCGAGACTGGTGTCCCCGTCGGCAAACTGTTGCAATCGACTCCAAGCTCTCGATTCGTGAGATCTTCGAGCCATCGAACTCTGTCCTCCGCATCCTTGAGAGATCTAACACCGGTTGTCAGTCGGTCGGTAAAGAGCGCAGTGCAAGATCTACGAGTCGCAAATTCGTGGCAAGATTTACTGTGTCAGGTGTTCTTTACGTCGGCGAGTGTGTGGTTCGCACGTTGCATCGATATCGTTGCACGCACGACATCTAGGGAAGCCAGAACACTACAGCAGGTGGTTAATGCCAGTAACGACTTGCATGGGGAGCCAGCAGGCTACCTTGATCTTCCTCTTATGGCATCTGACGCACGCTCGTACTGCATTTCCGACCATGGCTCTTGGTCGTTGTGACAGCGTCGCGAAGATGAAACGAGGGTGTCAGGAATACCGATCTCAAGAGCGGCGACAAAAACGCCGACCAAGGGGACCGTGCGTACTATACTGTAATTGCCCGGCGACTTTTCGCCGTACGATGGCGGCAACGCTGCGTGGACTTCCACGATTGAGCATTGGAGTGGTCCGTATGATCAATCATCCGTGCAGCGGCGAGGAGATAACGGGATGATGGTGCTCCGGGTATATGGTCTAGATATAGTGCCGGGGAGAAATGCCAGGCGCCAGATTACACCAATATGTGCTATACTATAAGTATTGCGCGGAAGTCTTGTAACTGATAGACCTCCTACTCCAAGATGCGTCATTAAATCATGGCTTGGGAACATACAGTCCGATCTAAGCGAGCTGCCAGAGAAGAACGCCTCGACGCCGGTCTTTTGTCCTTGCCTCGAGATGTTGCTAGCCCCATCGATGTTGAAAGAACAAATGGACAAACGCTTCTTTCAAAACTAGCAGGCGGCGAGGTCACTACTCAGCAAGTAATAATAAAGGCTATACACAAGTGAGTTTGTTGCAAACCCCTGCAAGATTCGTAGCTGATGCGGCGTCCCCCATCGCAGTGCTATACATGCTCAACGAGATGTAAGTTCAGTCTCGGGGTCCCCCTGCTATGCTGAAGCTGTGCAAATGCTAAGAACCGTGTAGACGAACTGCATCAGCGAGCCACTTTTCGACGGTGCATTAAAGAGAGCCCGAGAGCTTGATGAATACCTACAATCGACGGGCAAGACGATTGGACCATTGCACGGGCTACCCATGTCGATAAAAGACCAGTTCAATGTTGAAGGTGTTGACACGACGCTTGGGTATGTCGGGCGTTCGTTCAAGCCTGCAAAAAAGGATGCAACTCTAGTAGTCATTCTTCGAAAGCTCGGTGCGATCATCATCACAAAGACAGCCACACCACAGAGCATCCTCGTAAGTCTGCGCTGACAGCATGTGAAGCCAGCGACTAACCAATCAACCAGTGGAACGAGACCGAAAGCCCGCTCTGGGGCGTGACAACGTATCCTGGCAGGCCCCATCTCACACCAGGAGGCTCCTCGGGAGGCGAAGCTGCGCTTTTGGTCATGTCGGGATCTCGCGTAGGCTGGGCAACTGACATTGGCGGCTCCATACGCCAGCCAGCAGCCCTCTGTGGCCTGTACGGGATGAAACCTTCCAGCACACGCTTTCCATACGCTGGTGTACCAGTCTCTCACGAAGGCCAGTCTCATGTACCCTCGTCGATTGGTCCAATGTGCAGAGATCTTCCGATGCTCATCACAGTGATGAAGGAATTTCTTCTTGCCGAGCCATGGATTCTGGACCCTAACGTCACACCGATACCATGGCGTGAGGCTATCTTCAAATCCGTTCAGAAGCGACCGTTGCGAATCGGCGTCATCTTCGATGATGGCGTGGTCAAACCTCACCCTGAGATCGAAGCCGCCGTCCGCTTGGCTGCCGACATGCTTGGAGCTGCGGGCCACGAGATTATCGCTTGGGATACAACAGATCACATGGATTGTATCAAGATCATGGATCAGTTCTACAGAGCCGATGGTGGAGAAGATATCAGACGCGAGATTGAAGTAGCCGGCGAGCCGATGATACCGCACGTGGCGGCACTAGTTGACTCGTCAAAGCCCATATCAGTATACGAATACTGGCAACTCAGCCGCCAGAAGACGGAGGCTCGAGAAGCGTACAATGATAAGTGGAATGATACTGCTGCTCAGTCCGGCCGCACCGAATTCCCTTCTCAACAGCAGAAATTACTGTCGCGTTCGGTAGACGTGATCATCAGCCCCGTGACACCGCACGTTGCAGTACCTCATCGATCGGCTCGCTGGACAGGATACACAAAGGTCTGGAACTTCCTCGATTACACCGCACTGGCTGTTCCGTTCGGAACCTTCAGCCACGACTCTTGTCCTGATGGCAGTCTACTGGAGATACACGCGGGCGTTGCTCGGCAGAACTACGCGGAACATTACGTCCCACGAAATGCTTTGGACAAGTGGAACAAGGACCTGTACGATCCTCAGCCCATGAACGGTCTCCCCATTGCTTTGCAGATCATCGGGCGGAGATTCGAAGAAGAGAAAGTCCTGGGCGTGGCGAATGTGCTCGAGCAACTTGTGTTAGGACATCACCAATAGTAGGCAACTTCTGCATGAGCTGTCGGCGTCCTTCTCAGCTAAAGCGATTTTAGATTCTTTACCAGTCATACGTACCTTGTCTCGACGGAAAGATAGGATCCGAAGGGATAGAGTACTCTTATCCGCTATAGTCAACTAATAAAACCATTTCACGGAACCCATCGTTGAAACGAACTCCAGAGTCTCATTCGCGTACTGCATCGCCTGCATCTCACCCACAATGAGCCCAGCAGCGTTATCCTTCTAATTCTTCACTGTTCGCACAGAATGATATAGTGGCAACTTAGTGTCGGAGTGGTGGATCTCACTAAGACGACATGAGTGAACGCGCGACTGAACACTTTGCATGTTGAAGTCTGAAGCATGAATGATGTTATGCTTGATATCCATCGTTCTTACACTCGCGTTTGCCCTTGCACTCGCGTTTCCCTATCCAAGAGTCAAACGTGAAAGTCACTGCAAGCTAGTAAAGTGAAGGTGGCTTTCACAAAACACCTGGTGCTCACAAAAGCTATTATGTACTTACAAACTCAACGAAAGCCATCTTTGAGCTTGCAGACGCATCAAACTAACAAAGTGCTGCGATTAATGTGGAACAATCCAACCAAGTCGAGTCGATACTCCGTACTTGACACTCAGTCTACTGTAAGCCGTTCGACAATCTTCTGCCACATCTCAAGCAATCAGCCGCTAACAGTCTCTCGAAGCGCAGACATGAACCTCGCAGCTGCGTGTCTGTTCGGGCTGGGCCACTTCTGCTGGGCTCTGCGGGTCTTGTTCCTCGCAAGTCTGGTCATGACGGGCTTCACCACTACCGAGCCGATGGCAACTCTCCAATTCTACACCAAGTGCTTCTACTGGGTCCTGCTCCTCAGCGTATCCCCCATGCTGTACTGGATTACCAACTTGTACGCAAGCCTGACCTTCTCCGAGATTTGGCGACTCTGGCTCTTCCACGTCCTCACGGCCTCTGTCTTCGTCCACTACCTGAAAGTTTGCTTCGACTCCTACTTCATCAGGGGTATCACTCGTCTTCAGCCCGCTTGTGAGTTGCTCGGTTTTCTCCTGCTCATTAGCACGTTTGTCGGTGCATGGAGCACGGGGCTTGTCATCTACTTTCAGTCTCAGAATACTACCCCCAGAACGCTGCAGATGGGGGTCCTAGACAGCAGGAGCTTGTAGCAGGGCTTCGCATTTTCGCTTTCGCCGCCTGGGTATCCGAAAACTGCTTGTATATGTTGTACAGGCTCTGATATCAATACAAAGCACGCCCGTCACTCAGGCAATGCTCCCCTTTTCTTAAAATCCCAAATTAACGCCGGCTCATGCTGTCCATATCCCTCGCTATCACCGTAGCTCACGGTTTTTTTCTCTACTCCTAATCATTGTGTGGTGCCATTTCCCCAGTCCACCTTTCCACCAACATCCCTGATCTCATCGAACTTCGTTCCGACCTTGACCATCGAGTAGCGGATCAGACGCGGGTCCAGACCGAGAGTCCTTTTGACGGCGTGCTGTGTCTTTGCGCTCGAGTCGAAGCGCATGATGAAGTAGTGGCCATTGTGGTAGGTTGCGCCCTGCTTGCGGGCGGGTTTTGGGAGGAGGAAAGTGCCCCAGTTTGTGATGCCGCGGACAACGCCACCGGCGGTGAGGACTTGGTTGCCTGCTGTGCGCGCGATTCTGGAAGAGGTGTTAGGGATGTACGGAGGCGGTGGTGGAGGTTGCGATGGGAGCGTACTCTTTGATCTCGTTGACGCCGCGGCCGGGACGGACCTGGGAAAACGTGTTAGTATGGTAATCATAGAAGCAAATGCGCCGCAACATACCACTCCTATTAATTCGTACAACATGGCTGATATGTGCTGGTGGTGTGTTTGCGCGCCGGCTGCTGCTCTCCCGGTGATGTTCGAAAGATTGGCCGCATCTTAGTTATCTAACCCTAAGATCTCGCAATCCATTAGGGTACAGCGCATGTCACAATATCAGATCGCGCCCTACGCATTAGCCCTACGTAATAGGCAATAGCACCCGAGGCTCTTCCTCTCCGATATGCTATCGATTGGACCCATTTCCCATTGACATTGTGATTGCAACTAAACTTTTCTTCCTTCTCACACGCAAGTCACACAAATATCCCCTCAATTCACACACACACACACAAACAATGGCCTCCGTAGCAGTCGCAGGGCGCGCTTTCGCCCGTACCTTCACCACTCAGAGCTTCCGATGCGCTAGGCCTCAGGTCATGCGCATGAGTGCGCCCACCAGCAGGACATTCGCCGTCAGTGCGAGAGGTATGGACTGATCAGTGGAAATCTGGTACGCGATTCCATAAGCTAACCATCTCTCACAGCATTCGAGAAGAAGTACACCGAGGACCACGAATGGATCGAGCTCTCCAGCGACAGGAAGACTGGTATGGCCCATTGAACCAACCCAAGCTCTGCGCGCAAGCTTCTAACCCCCCTTCAGGCACCATCGGCGTGTCCGCGTATGCCGCCAAAGCCCTCGGTGACGTCGTCTACGTCGAGCTTCCCTCCATCGACCTCGAGGTCAACGCCGGCGAGTCCATTGGCGCCGTCGAGTCCGTCAAGAGCGCGTCTGACATCATGACACCCGTTGGAGGAAAGATCGTGGAGGCCAACAGCGTGCTGGAGGATAAGCCCGGCACCATCAACCAGAGCCCCGAGGCCGACGGTTGGCTCGCGAAGATCGAGGTTGCCGACCCTGCGGAGGTTGACAGCCTCATGGACGCGGAGGCGTACAAGGCATTCACTGAGGACGCCGACCACTAGATTCCCCCGGAGCGATAGGCGTGGAGATGCAATTCAACTTGTATATATGTTGGCGTTTGGGCCTGCTGATGCGGTTTAGTCTTATGCTGAGAGGCAAGCTTCGAGAAGATGTGAAAATGACAAGCTATAATCTCCGCTGGATGGTAGCGCAACTACACAGTGATACAGAGAAACGTTACAGCTCTCGATGGTGTGACAGCTGATCTCACTTTTCCAGGCTGTCCTGGAGGACCATTTAGACAAGGCTTGAGACAGAGGCGATGCTTGTATGCGCAACAAGTCGCTGCGCTTTCTTTGCAATCGGATCTCTCGGAACAAGTCGCCGCAATAAGTCGCTATACAGGAAAAGAGAACGCTAACCTGCCGAGCGCATCACGCGACATTGCAAATGCATAAGCAATCAGCATTTATTCCGCAGTCTCGTCCGCAATACGGTGAAGATGCTAAGACACCAAGGCATCATGGTCAAAGCATGTCAGACACAAGCGAATGCGCAGCTTTGGGGTCAGAAAAGCTATTGCATGAGACGTACCGATGCTCTAGGAGGCCGGTGCTGGCAACAAGGGTCCGAAGCTGCTGCTGGCAACGCCACAAATTACTGACAAGGCGCAGTGGACCAAGCCATCTGTGGTGGCTGAATAAGCACACACCAGCAAAGTGTATCGCGTGATGCACATTCCTTCGGTAACATCGATACTCGCGCACTGGGCGCGATCCTACCACTGTGACCATAGCAGAGTTGGACCAAGATGTGCAGTCACTTCTTCACCAGAATAAAAATGCGGAGAAGTACCACTCATATATCCAACATCACCTTACCAGTACACCAAGCCTACAGGAGCGTCGCCGAAGCAACAACACTTCCAGTGTTACACAACGCTTGTACCTCACCGGTGGTACCGCGCCCCGCAACCCATGCATGTCGCTCGACCAATGCTTGTGTTTACCGGTGCATAGTTGTCGAGACTTGACCCATTCAGGCGACGCCACGGGCGTGCCAATGCCTCATGCTGATGCTGTATCACACTGCCCTCATGCATAGCCTACTATGCGACTGGTCTTATGAGTTGTACGCCATCCTGCAGCTGATGTTTCGATGATTCAGCTGTGTCCTTCAAGAAGAGGTCATCTCCTCCTTGCAGTTGTCAGAGAAACTTTTGCGTCTTCTAGTCGTGACATGCGCTGTCTTTGGTAGAAGATCTCTATTTACATAGCTACGCGTTGAAGAGCATCGGTGCTGTGTAACACCATGGCGACTAACGGCGTAAAGTATCTGCTTACCATGAGTTCCCGGACAGTGCACAAACTGACAAGCATTCAGCGACGATACCGTGGGCGTCCCCAAAGAGTCTCAACTCGAGAATGATGCGCTGCGCGCAGGTGTCGGCACCTATGGGGGCACCGACCAAGAGCACAGGCGCAAACAGAGTGTTATCGCAATGACCGAGAACGTCACCGGCGAGATCAAGAACCCTCTAGTTGACATCCCGAGAGAGCAGCTTATGGCAGACGTGGACGAGTTCGCTCAAAAGTACGGCTTTGACCCAGAGACCGAGGTGCCGCTCCTGCGCAAGGGTGCTTTGGTGGCCCAGAGCCCAGCAGACTTCGAAAACATACCAGATCTTGACGACGAAGACCGCGACACGCTGCGCAGGGAAATCACGCATCGGTAAGCCTACGTTCCGCTTCTCCATGTACTTCACGAAGTATACTAAACCAGCTCTCCCTCAGGTGGAGGCAGCCCTGGCCACTCTACATGACAATCGTCCTAAACTCGATCGCCGCCGCCATTCAAGGCTGGGACCAGACCGGAAGCAACGGCGCCAATCTATCGTTCCCAATCGAATTCGGCATAGGCGACACAGTCCCACACTGTGACCCCGTAGACGGGAACGCTCAACTGTGCCAGGACAACGCCTGGATCGTTGGATTCGTCAACGCAACTCCGTACATCACAATCGCCTTCTTCGCCGGCTGGATCAGCGACCCTATCAACGACTTGGTAGGTCGTCGAGGCACCATCTTCATTGCGGCGATCTTCTCTCTCTTGGCGCCCATTGGCTCTGGGCTTACTCAGCACTGGGGACAGTTGGTTGCTTGTCGAGTCCTTCTTGGTATTGGAATGGGCTTGAAAGAAGTCACCGTGCCTGTATTTTCAGCTGAGAATGCTCCTACGATGATCCGCGGTGGTTTGGTCATGTCTTGGCAAATGTGGACGGCATTTGGTATTCTCCTGGGAACCTCAGCAAACCTTGCTGTTTACCAGGTTGGCGAGATCGCTTGGAGGTTGCAGCTTGGATCCGCGTTTATTCCTGCGATTCCTTTGGGTGAGTGATAACGAAGGCACGACTTGTCGTCGCGTCTGAAACGGGTCACTAACCAATATGTCTCTCTGGTGCAGTCATTGGCATCTACTTCTGCCCTGAGTCCCCCCGATGGTACCTCAAGAAGAAGAAGCCGTACAACGCTTACAAGTCGTTGTTGAGGCTTCGCAATTCGCCTTTGCAAGCAGCAAGAGACGTCTACTACATCCAGGCACAACTTGACCAAGAGCAGCGCATGGTCGAAGATGCCGGACTGGCAAAGACTGACAATCTCTTCTCGCGCTTCATTGAGCTCTTTACCATTCCTCGCATCCGCCGTGCTACGCAGGCATCTGGTATTGTTATGATTGGACAGCAGATGTGCGGAATCAACATGTGAGTCGTTCAGACACCGAACTACGAAAGGCTTGCTGACCATCGTGATAGCATCGCGTAAGTGGATCGTGACGTTCGATCAAGGGCAGGCTACTGATTCTAGCATGACAACAGCTTCTACAGCGCAACCATCTTCTCGCAAGCCGGCTTCAACGAGACTGATTCGCTCCTGCTCTCTTGGGGCTTCGGCCTTACCAACTTCGTCTTTGCCTGGCCAGCCGTGTGGTCTATTGATAAATGGGGCAGACGAGGCCTCTTGTTATTCACATTCCCCAACATGGCATGGAGCTTATTGGTGGCTGGCTGCTGCCTTCTCATCGATGAATCTAGCAGAGCGCACGTTGCCCTGGTGGCGTTGTTCGTGTTCATCTTCGCGGCCTTCTACTCCCCGGGAGAAGGACCCGTGCCATTCACTTACAGTGCAGAAGTCTTCCCCCTCAGCCACCGAGAAGTCGGCATGTCGTGGGCCGTAGCAACAAACAGTAAGCCCTCACCTCCCCTCACCATTCCGCCTCTATCAAGTCCCACCCACTAACTCTTAATCCCACACAGACTTCTGGGGCGCCATCCTCTCCATCTCCCTCCCCCGCATGCTCGCCGCCTTCACGCCCACCGGCGTCTTCGGCTTCTACGCCGGCCTCAACATCATCGCCTTCTTCCTCATCTTCTTCTTCCTGTACGAGACGAAGCAGCGCACGCTGGAAGAGCTGGACTACGTCTTCGGCGTGCCGACGCGCACGCACGCTGCGTTCCAGGGCACGAAGCAATTCCCGTGGTGGTTCCGGAGGTATATCCTCCAGCGGAAGGGGGAGGTGGAGCCGGAGCTGTATCACTTTGACAGTGCCGGTGTGAGGGACGAGTATGCTGGAGGGGAGAATGGGGAGGGGGGAAAGGCGTGAGGAGCGTGTTTGATGTTTTCAGTACGGTGGAGGCTGCGAATGTGATGATTGGTGCCGCTCGTTGGTTAGTGGTGATGTGAACATCTCCGAATCAGAGGATAGGGGCGTTCGAGCAAACTCGCGATAATAATGCCACGACAGATTGTACTTTGGAATTTTTGTTCTTCCTATGTTGCCACCTTGGCCGATTTCGGAAGCGTGGGATATGCTTTTCCTTACATGACATGCCTGACCCTTTGGTATCTAACCCGAACCCAATGCAAATGCGTAAACCAAAAACAAAAACCTCCCAACAGTCGCCTGAACAACACCGAATATGAGTAGCAAGCTTTTGCTCCGCTCCTCTTCCCCCCCCTCTCTTTTACGCCCCTAATGGAGTACATGCCTCGTCTCAAATACCAGCCTTCCCAACCGGCAATCTCAACCCACAATTCTCGCAGAACAACGCCACCCCATCAGCCCCCCTCCTAGCCGAGAACCCCTTACTCCCACACCGTCGACAAGTCATTTTCTTCTCGGGACCTTCCTCTTCCGCATCATCAAACTCCTCATGCTGATCAGAAAGGTCGCTCTGCTCAGCCGTCAACTGACTGATAGCGCTGACTTGCGAGTGACTGCGCTGCATAGCATTGTGAGCTTCGTGCTCGGCTCTGACTTTCTTTTGGCGCTCGTAGGGAGCGCGCAGGCGCGCAGTGTCCCAGAAGAAGTCAGAGCGCCCGGCGGCGTCGAGCACCATACCGTCGCCATCGGAGCGGCGGTGGGCGATGTCTTCATCGAAGGAGGAGATTTCGGCGTCCTTTTTGAGGCCTTGCGTGTCGATTACTTCGAGGGAAGTTGGGGCTGTGGACGTTGGACTGGTTTCGTCTGCTTTTGAGGCTGATGCTTGTTGTGAGGAGCCTTGCTCGAGCGACTTGTGTGGGGATATGCTGCGGCTGGTGGTTTTGCTTTGAGGCGAAGTGTTGACACCATTGATGTTTGGCGTGCTGGCGATACCTTGGCGCCAGGATAATATGCGATCTGATGGCTGGACTTGTGAAGCTGCGGACGTCCTCCCGTCGCGCAGACTACGCTGGCTGGCTTTCGTAGCGATTGAAACACCCGCGATCGAGCCAGCGCGACTCGAGGTGCCAGGTCTCTTGCTGAATAGCGACGATCGATCCCACTCTTCTCCCCTCCTCCTGGCGTGTGCGCAGTCCTGTCGGAAGACTTTTATAGCGCCTGTGTAATCAGCAGTAACGATGATATTCCCACTCTTGTGCATCGCTCTCGCCGCATGAGCGAAAGACTCCCTAGGCCTGTCCAGACTGCCTCGTCCTTCAAAGGATGTGCGCATGAAGCTGCCATTTTCAGTCGCTGGACGTGAAGACGCGTGGCTTTCTGTGCGTTCTCTCTGGCTCATAAGTGTTACAGGTGGCGGGTTGCAGAGATCGTACACAGGATCTTCGCTTTGACCCAGGCGATGCCGTGTCTTCGCGGGCGCAAAACATGCCACTGTCGTAGGCGAGTCGTGTGCTTCGAAAATCTCTACTGGTTGCTTGTCTCGAGCATCATCTTGGATACCATTGAGCGACCAGATATGTGCCTTACGATCTTCACTTCCGCAAATCACGTATCGACCATCGTCGCTCAAAGTCGCTCGGATTTGCGAAGAGTTGTTTTGTAAGCCTCTGAACTTGAGTTCCAGGCTCTTGTCTCGAAAGTTGTAAAGCCGGACTCGCGAATCGTTGCTTGTGATCAGAAGCTTCGTGTCTCCACTCGAACCATGGTATGCCTGGATAGCCGTGATCTTGCTCCCACGGGCATTGGGTCCTTTCGCTGAACGAACGTGGAGTTGTGTCTGATACTTCAATCCTTCCGTTTCGTAAAATAGACATTGACCATCGAGACATCCAGCCATTGCGTATCTGCCATCTGGCGTAAACGCCACAGCTGTGATCATCTCTGGTGTTTGTGCCGTGAAAGCAACGCTTTTATCCGGAATACTCCATAGTCGTAATTTCGAATCCAGGGAACCAGCCAAGAAGAAACGATCGTCTTTGGGGTGAAATGAGATTGATGGTACAAAGTCGTTGTGCTTGAAAGTACAGAGGCACTCCTTCCGAGAAACGTGCCACAGTCGGACCGTTTTGTCCATCGATGAAGAGAGTAAAAAGTTATTCTTGCTCCAGCTGAGGTCCAGGATCGTGGATCCGTGTCCGTTCCATTCGCGAACGGGTTGCGATGCGAACACTGGAGCGCTCAGACGCTCGCCTTGGTACCCATCGATGCTGCTCGTGTCCGAGGTAGCGGACTCGTTCCTCCGGCGGTCCTCAGGGCTTGAAAGTACCTGCCAAACTCGCACAATCATATCTGCTCCAGCCGCTGCAAGGTATTTCCCGTCCTTGCTGAATTCCATCGCCCATACTGTGTCCTGGTCTGTGGCTGCTGAGCTCTTTCTCCGAAATCTATTACTGTCCGTCCTAATCAACTTCCGTCGCGCTCCACAATATAACTCTTGCGCCAGAAACAATCGATCGAAATCGCGGCGCGTCTTGAATTTTGAGCGGACCTTGATGTAGGCTGGCGGTTGTGGGTGTCGTGGGTTGTATTCGACATTGTCGGGTGATTGCGTAAATACGTGCGCATCAGTTCCTTCTGGTCTGGGTTCGTTGTTCTCAATCTCTTCCTCATCGGCAATGGCCTGTTCTGTGGATTTCTTCTTTCCCCCAATCAAGCGACCAAGGAAAGTCACTGCCTTCACGCCCTTCTTCAAGTCCCTTCGCGCAGTGTCATTGGTGTCAGTCCGTTGTGGAGGCGCTTGTACGGGCATGGCGGCATGCTGGCTCTTTGCATCGTCCTGCAGGATGTATGCGCTGCCCGAACTTCTCGGTCGCAGGGCATTGGGTAGTTGCTGGGAGCCGGTTGTGCGTTGGAGGATTTGCTGTGTGACAAAGAAGGGTTAGTGGAGGTATCCTTGCACTTATGTGGTGGTAATAGTATCAAAGTACGTACCTGCGACAAAGGGTCAATCGGAGGCCGGACATCCTGTCTCAGACTTGCATCACGGGCTGGGCTTGGCCCTCTGGAGGGCGAGGTGGTGGTGTTGGAGTTGGTCTTGGTGTGTTGTCGGCCAGGTGATCGCAGTTGCAGGCTCGACTGAGGAGTATCGGGTCTACTAGCTGACGGCATCGTGTCAACAACTTGATTCGTGCGTCCCTTGCATTACTTGTTCGAGCGTGGTGGCACGTGGGAGAGGCATGCCTGCTTTTGTTCCCCAGCTTCACTCCCTCCTCGTGACATGGACACATCGTGACATCGACAGCAACATGAACTGGCTTACCATCGTCATTCCCAGTGCTTGAGGCCGTGCCGGGCCGGCCGGAGCTTCTATCGAACTCAAAGCTGGTGTTACTGTCGCTTCCTACCAGAGGGCTCATAACGAGAGATATCTCTGAGGCGAGATGGGATGGACCGGTGAGGGTGAGGGTGGGTAGCACCATCGTGAGCGCTCAAGAGTAGGGGGAGACATCGGCATCTCAGGGCTGATCTTGCTTTTGACGTACGGCAGGCTGGCAGGATGTTGGTGGGCGGCGGCGCAAGGAAGCACGAAGTGTGGATTCCCGGTAGAGCTGGCGTTCCAGCCCGGAGTTTGTGTCAGGCGTGTTATCGCGATTGCGCGCGCGGAAGAGCACGGCTGGCCAGCTGTTTTTTTGCAGGAATAATTATGCTGAGGTCACGCGGTTACGACGGCAGTGACTGGTACAGTATACATGTCCTGCTTACGCGACAATTCTGCAGAGTCTTTCGTTCTCCTCCCGTTCTCATCGGCCAACATCAGCTCTTTTGTGGCGCATCTCGAATGTCAGCTCGAACCTGCGTCATGCATGCGTGTTCACGTCCGTGCTCACATGCGGACGAACACAAGCAGACAAGGTCGAGGCTTGTTCGGATACCGCACCGTTGGTCCTGGCCATCGACACATGGAGATCGGAGCAGGCTTTACCTTTCTTGCCTCACTCAACATGCCTACTGCTTCGCTCGCTTCGTTCCGGATCTCCGTGGTAGGCCTCGTAAGCATGGCTTTGAGTGAACCCAAATCTGGTTGCATTAGCGCACTCTATACTCGGTTACAAACTAAGCTCTGAGAGTATTCCAGTCGAAGTCTTGCTCGGGTCAAGGACGGCACTCATTGGTATCACCCCAGTGGCTGTTGACATGTATCGGCAATGTGCTGCTTAGCCGGGTGACGCGACTCGATCTCATGGCAGGGTTTGTTCTTTTTCTGTCCGAGCACGCGTCCTTTCGTGCACAGCTCGCTGACGGCAAGACACGACTGTGATTGGTTACGGATAAAAGAAGTATATGGGAGTTGGATGTCAAGACTGTCTTGTTGAAGCTTGACATGAAGCTTTGTGGTTGGCGCGCTTCGCTCTTTCCAACCCTGTCCAACCGAGTAGACTTCAGTTAGGCTCTGCTGACACTTCGCCCAAGACCAAGGTGCAACGCGTGGCCGCCACATGTCTGTCATGCGTATACTATCGTACCAGCCAAGATGCGACGCCCAGGCACTCATTCTTCGACAGTCTGGACGACCTCTTCGGCGACCTCCTCCATGCTCTCCTCGACGGTCTCTTCAACAACTTCAGTGACAGCCTCAGTGACGACTTCCTCGGTGCCAACCTGGCCCAAGCCTTCGCCAATCTTCACATCCCCCTTGCCTTCCACAGAAGACTCCCCATTCTTCGCCGTAACCACGACCTCCACGCCCGACGCCAGCATATCATACGCCAGCACCGGAACCTCTTTCAGCAACCCCATGAACTCAGGCGACTTCTTCAGCACCGGAAGCTTGCGGCAACAAGCATGAGCCGCAGCATCAGTGACTATCCCGGCGACCTCTTTCCCAATCCCGACTCCTCCTTCTCCGCCAAGCTTTCTGTAGAGATCGCGCAGAGCAGGAACAAGCTCGATGATCTGCATCTCACTGGCAATGGACTCGAACTGACAATCGAGCTTGTCCACGAGGTGCTTCTTTACTCTCTCTTCCAAGGCGAAGATGCCGAAGGCTTTGGCGGCCAGGATGAGCTTGACGCTGTCTTTGGCGACGTCTTGTTCCGAGATGTCGTTGCCGTGCAGGTAGTCGATGGCGTCTCGCACCAGGTCAAAGCCGATGGTCACCCCAGGGCGGATGCATTTCGGCGCTTGAACCCTCGTCGACGACGGGTGCTGTGAGCGGTTAGCCGAGGCTCGCTATCGCTTGCAGAGAAGGGAGCTACCTGATAGAAATGGTCGCCGAAGAAAGCAGAGCCAGCAACAAGAGCGTTCTTGTGGCCTTGGATTGTCAGGTCGCTTCCGACGAACTTGATCGTCACGTCGGGGGATCCGGCGGCGTGGCTGTGTCTGCTTCTTGTCAGTGGTGGCGGGAGTGATGCGACCAGAATATCTCCCACTCACCCGTTCATGCTGATCGCGTTATCCTGCAACTCGGCCGACGACATTTTTGACAGCTGGAAGGTAGTGTTGAAGGTCAGGACGTGTCTCAAGCTCGCACAGTGTGAGATTGGTTATTAAGTGCTTGTTTGGGGTAAGTCGGCGGGGTCATGCATGACGAAGTCACGTGCACGAGTGAAGTGAAATGAGGTAGGTTGAGCAAAGTGAGGCGACAAGCTTGGCATGTGAGAAGCTTGCACGTGCCGTCACTCGGGCTTGCTCTATGTTTGAAGTATTGATGAATAGGGTAATTGGAAGGGCGTCCTCCATCTTCATAGGGATTGAGAGCATTACCATGCTGAGAGGGATTCATCATAAAATATGATATGATCTACGTACTGGAATTGTGGATTATCACTTTACCGACCTCTTTCCGCCCTCATCACATGCCAATCATTCGTCATCTTTGTGGCGGCTGATCACGTAAATCCATTCCGCCTAATGCTCCTCGACTGTACTGGCTCATCGTCCTGTGATAATCGTTAGTGAATGAACCATAGTCAAGATTCTCGAAATTCAAACTTACCTCCAAGAATCCAGTAAGAACAATCAGTCTTCCAAACTCCTCTGCGACGCTCTCAGCATCATCCTGCTGCTCCCTCGCTCCCTTCACTTGCGAGACTCTGCTCGCCCGCTTGAAGATGGCTTGCATGGAGAATCTGTTCTGCGTCAAGAACGCCTTGGCCTGTTGCACAGTGCTCGCGTTGCTCGGTCCTCTGGCAGCAACGACAGCCACGATAACCCGCAGCACCGAGCTAAGGAGGCGGTAGAAGTGGTGCAGTGCGGTAGGGTTGTCAATGTCAAGCCCGATGTCCGGATCTGTAGAGAAAAGCTGTGATTCGCTCACCGAGGCGAAGAAACCCGAGTTCAGCACGAGCTGGGAACCATCTGTAGTCCTGCAGAGGTTGAGCAAGAGAGCCAGGGCGGTGTGGAAGTACGACAAGGTGGTTGGTAGGTCTTTGTGGTCGGCGCGGAAAGCAGCGCTGATGCCACCGAGGCTGCCGTCGAGCAGCACGGGCACGAAGTTGAGCTTTGTGAGTGCTCTAAGCAGAGATGGTGTGAGTCTTGCTGTCTGGAAGAGAGCCACGAGCGCGTCGAGGAAGAGGAGAGCAGAGACTCGCGTGCTGCCTCGGCCAGAGAAGGCGTCTTCTGTCAGGACTGCAATGATGCGCTCACCAGAAGTCTGGACCTGTTGTAGGAGCTGTTTGGCGCTGGAGTTGAACCTTGCTGTTTGACCCCTGCCATGCTCAATGGGCGCTGTGGATGAAAGTGAGGCTGATGTACTCTGGATCAGGCAGCACGTGCGGTAGCACACATCTCTGAGAGCAGGGGTCGTGTCGGCGTCACCGATCGCCTTGAGGCAGACTCTGAATGCGGCCAGCACACGCTCATCCCTGTTATTCGCGATTTGCTGGTTGTTTTCGTCAAAGGTCGCGTTCGCCGCTGCGCTGACGAGCGTAAGTGTTAGTCGTGCGAACAAACCCGCCAAATCCACGTTCTCTCCAAGTGACTTCTCGAACTTTGGCAAGACGATCTGCAAGGCTTGTAGCGCGACAAGGGTGCGATCGGGTTCGTGTAAGCCTCCATCGGTGACAATGGTGGACATCAGATCTGTCCATGCCTCGACCGCGTCCAGGCGTGCACGTTGAATCTCGCTATACTGGTTCTTGCTCTTCAACGATGCGAGTACCGCAGATATTTCATCGTCGGCCTGTATGTCGTCACTCGAATCTTTGATCGTTCCATCGAGGCGAAGCTCGCGCTTGCGAAGTGTCAACAGCTGCTCAACCATGTCTAGGTCGAACTTGATGACGGCTTCCGCGTCCTCGACTACGCAGACTGACAAGTTGAGGCCGGTGAGAAGCTGGATGGCGGCTTCGAGCGGGTGCGTAACCTCAATCTCGAAGAAGTCAATGAGGTTGAGTACCGAGGCAGATGGAAGCTGCTCGCCACCGGTTTCTACCGCGCCCAACAGCGCGCCAACCAATTTTTCGCGAACAGAGTCCATGCGAGCTGCGGCGACTGATTGCACTTCGAGAACGGCGTACTCGAACCAGGCTTCCCGAATGCGCATAAAGTCACGCACACCACAGCCTGCCGGCTTCAGTAAGATGTCTCTCTCGTGCAGAGGAAGAGAATCCCACGGCACAGTGGCGTCAGTTTCGAGCAGCTGCATAGCCAAAGCAGGGAGAAAGTCTATGCTTCTGAGCTCGCTTTGTACAAGAGACGCAGTCAAGCTCGCAGTGGCAAGCTTTGAAATAAGTTCCAAGCATCCAGATTTGATGGCGAGAAGCCATGAAACATTGTCTGAGCCTTTGATAGTAGGAAGCTCCACGGCGCATCGAGCGATTGTGTGGAACAGCGATCGACCGGCACTGAAGAGGCTATCATCGACTTTCTCTGCAGGGCGAACAGAGCCCTGACCCGAGAGGAGTCCGAGCAGACTATGTGCAAGGTTAGGCTTGTTTGGCGATGCGGTAACGGCACCGTTGAGGAGGTCCAAAAGCTTCTGCGCCTTGATGCACTTCAAAGGCTGAGTGTCGGACTCAAGGTCAATGGCGTCGATGTCAAAATCGCGACTCAGTTCGATTGCAATGACATCAGTGGCTTCTTGTATCTTCCCGATGAGTCTGTTACCAATTCTCTGACCTGATCTGCTATCGACAATGCCTGTCAGTTTCTTCGACGCGGATAACTTCTGCAGCAGCTCTAGAGCGTGCAGGGCCAAATCAGTGTGTCTGCATGCAGCGTAGTTCACCAAGTAGACGACCACGTCCAGCTGACTTAGCATGACTTCGTCGAAAGATGCGATTGCGGCGTTAGCCACGGTCATCGCTCTCGATGGGGCCTGTGTCTTAATGACTGGCCTGACAATGTCAAAGTAAGTCGGCTGCAGTTTCATTGCCAGATTCATGACCTCAATGGCCTTAGCAGTAGCCTGGACGAGTGGTGACATTGCGTCCAGGGTCTCCAGTTCTTCCGGCAGCTGATGAACACTATCAAAAAGCGCAGCTATGGTATTGTTGTTGAATAAGTGCTCCATGGTGCGTGCGAATGGGTGAAGACGAGTATATGTGGCAAGTGATGATGTTTTCATCGAGCTTTCCACGGCAACGTTCGTTGAGTTTGCAATTACAACAAGGTTCTCGTTGAAGGTCGACAGACACAGCCAAGCAAACGTAAGGCATGCGTGTCGGAGTACATTGCTGAGTACGCGATTTTCGTAGAGGCCTTGCTGGGCCAGGGGCTGTGTCAGAACCTGCCCCAGGACGAAATCGACATACGGTTCCATGCCGACGTGACGGTGGACAGATCCAAGCGATTCGGGGAAGGGGAGAGAATCGAGCGTAGTGTCTGAGTCGATGCTGGCGGGTATGACCAATGCATTGAGAAGGTGCACAAAAGAGGTAGCCACCTCGGGGTTGGCAGCGATGGATTGCAAGTATTGCTTCTCTGAATAGCCTTTGGCAGCAGATGCTTGAGGCCTGGGCGCATTGGGGCTCGACTGTCCAGTACCACCAATCCAGGTGTCCAGAGCGCTCCACAGACCGTCGTTGATATCCGGTGTTTTGTCGGTCAGTAGCGCCGCTAGCAAGTCGAAGCAACATGCTTGCACATTAGAGGGCGATGCACTCTGTACTAGCTGGAGCAGGTGATCGTGCAGACGGAACGGCTGCTCCCTCAATATCCAGTTGCGAGCATCAGAACTGTTGATGCATATATGGGTTGCGAGACGAAGATAAGCCTCTAGCATGATTGGAGTTTCCTTCTCTTGGATGTCTGGGTCGCCCATTATATCATCAGGATTGGTAAGGGGCTGTGAGATTGCTGGTTTGTTTGTTGTCGTCGCGGCATAAATCTCGAGTTCGTTGAATATCTGTGCCCAACTGACAGCGTAAGCCTTTCGCAGCTTGCCCGAGATCATTGCAGTATCCTCTAGCAAGAATCTGTGGGCATGGTTCGCGGACTTCTCATCTGTCGCGACTGACCTGAGCAACTCGCAGAATGCAGCAACACGAGGGGTAGGTAGCCTCTGAGAAGCCCATCGCAGGAAACCATAGAGGTTACCATCCTTGTCAGACCAGAAGTCTTCCGCGCCTTCTTGATCTTCTTGGTAGGCACGTGCAACCACCAGTATGAATCGTTCCAGGTCCATTGTATCCGGGTGGCCTTGCTCGATAGTGGTTGAAAGATAGTTGCGCCTCTCGTCATCTTCCTGAGATTTCAGCTGACGAAGCAGGTCTGGCATGTTCGACACAAAAGCGTTGACAAACGTTTGGAATTCCTCCATCGTGAGTATAGCAAAGTGCCTTGATGGCCCAGTAGCGTCGTGTGGGAACAAGGCGGAATTGTCGAGCAGGAATCCAACAAGTCCGGCTTTCGCAGGGTCATACCACACTTCAGGTTTTAGGAAGTCGGCAACTGACAGCATGAGATGGAATGCCTTTTCACGACAGCACTCTGTGAAGAGCTTGCTTCGCTCCTGCTCCAATTTGGCCATAGAGCTACCGTTAACGTTGGCGTCTGCTGGGTAGTCGGCGAACCGCGCACTGTACTCGGCGAGCCACCAGATTGTTGTGGCATATTGGAAATTCTTCATCTTCCATTGCAGCTGTCCTGGGCCGGAAGCAAATAGCTTGTGTAGGTCTTGCGCTGCTTGTTCGGTGGTTGCAGGGTCAGATCCAAAGTATGCCGAGCCACAGATCAGGATTGGAGTGTAATGGGCCATGATATCCAGAGGGGTCTCTGTGCTGGCAGCTTTACTCAGGAGTTGTCGGAAGTCTTCAGGGAGAACATGATTGCCGCGAATGCTGTATGTCATGATCGCAGCCAGCGTCTCGTGCTGGTGCGCCAGAAACATGCGCTGAGCCTGCAGCGCTTCGCCATTGGGTGTTGCAAGAGACTGTCCGGTCATGGCAATGAGTTGAACATGATCTTGGGTCTTGCGAATCGAGGCCTCCACATCTGTCAAACCCTCGATACACCTCCGCCAATAGGCAGACCGCTCGCTCGGGCGTCGCTCCTCGCCCATCATGATACGCGCGACAATGTCTTGTAGGTACAGCGCGTTCTCATCGTCTGCGTCCTGATCGGTGGCTTTACGGAAGATCATGCGGATACAATCCAGCATGACTTCTCTCTGGCGGTGGTAGTGGAGGATAGCTCGAAGTGAGAGTGTGTCGGGTTCATCTTCGGCGTCTTTGACAATGATCAAGCACAGCTTCGCAGCCTCCAGTTCGTCCAAATCAAGCTCGTCAGCAACTTCGATTGCGCTGTCGCGGAACTCGTTGCTGATCTGATATTCCTGATCTCCGATTTGTACTTTGATCGTAGGCGGGCTGCCAGATGGGGTCGCGCTCAGTGCCTCCCTGCTCTTTTGGCTCTTCCTCTTGCGCTCCAAGAGCCTCCGTAGGTCCTCGATACTTGTTTCCAGCTCATCGCTCAGGCGGTCAAGGTTGGCGAAACGCGATTCCGTGAATGAGACGAGGTCCCGCTGGAGGTTTTGCAGTCGCTCAAAAGGTTCGTCGAACTCCATGATGGTGGATTACGGCGGTGGAAGTGGTGTGTCGAGGTTGCGAAGAAAAGACGGAGTTGGCGAGACCCTCGTTTGGGTGAGCGCGAAAGTGAGTGATCCCTCTCTGGCTCTATTGTTCTTTTTGGCTATTGTGAAAGTTGAAGAAGCTCAAGCAAGCCGTGAGACGCGAGCTGGCCCGTGCTTGCTTCAAGCCGTCTCCGCGCGCGTTCACTTCATGGCCGCGGCTCCTGCAGCTATCACATCCATTGAGACGAGTTACAGTACTACGCTCGTCATCTACCAGAAGTGACTTACAACAAGTCATTCTGATCGGTGCGACGTGCATCTATGAGATCGGTCGAGTGCAAAAACTGTTCCAAAATGATACTGCACAGATCAAGAACACTCTCCGACGTCGAACAGAGGCGCCACAGTTCTTGAGTACCATTCGCTTGCTTGCCTGCGAGCCTTTTCCCCTGCCAGCTTCTGAAAAACAGCACCTCTTCTTCCGCATTGCGCTAACATGAACGGCGAGATTACGCTTGCGGACGCGTTAGGTATGACCACATTGCCTAACATTGAGGAACTGACACTGACAGGAAACAGAACGCGTCAGAAAGGGCGTAAGAGAACGCTCTGATGGTCTTGCCGACCTCAAACATGTCCTCCGTCACAATCAGCGCAGTTCATCTATTGATTCCTTGAGTGATGCTTCATTCCACCGCATCTATGAAACCCTTTTTGGGGTTGTAGTCGCTGAACAAAACGCGCACGCCACTGCAAAAACACCCACACTGAAGTCCGCAGCGTCGAATCGTCTCTCATCATGCGCCGGGGTTCTGCGCCTTGCGGTCGAGGTGGGTGTCGCCTCGGTAAGACTCAAGACTGTTAAGGCCCTTCTTGACCACTTCATCGAGACCACATACTTACCCGGCGGTGCGATCTGCGAACCACTGGCGTCGGAGTATCCGAAAGCAATGCATGCGGTGCTTGCCTATCCACCACACGTTGCTCATCTTCCGAAGGCGGAATGGGAACGGACTGCGAGGTTTTGTCTCGAACACATTCCCACAGCACAATCCGAATCTCAAGCCGAGGCAGCCTCATTGGGCGTAAATACTACTTTCATGAGCTCTCGGTCATCCAGATCGCGCATCAACAACTCTGTGGGATCGCAGCCTGTCCGTGGACCCGCCAGACAAGTGGCGGAAGAAATGGTGGCCTGCTTACGCTTACTAACTAGCGCACCCAATGCACCCGTCACCGCCATGGCTTCTGACATCCTGTGGGCGATGATCGCATTCCTGCAGGTGAATAGTGCTACAAACGCTGCACACCAGAATGCCTTCGGCACCATTGGCAATGTGCTCGCCTGGACCAAAACCGAGGATATTCGTCTGACAAGGGAAGTCACTGGGCAGCTGATCCGCCTGATTCGAACGTATTGGGGTGCAAGAACCACTGGCCTGAAGGAAATGATGGTTGTGTTCATTCATTTGCAGCTGTACGTCCAGGACCGGTGCAACGCGATCAGTAATGAAGCATTGCGTTTGGACTTACAAGGCCTCCTCGAGGCACTACGATCCGAATACTCCAAGCGCCAAGAACGAGATCAACTGCGTCTCGATGACATTCGATTCGGAGGTGAGATATCTACTCACGATTTCTCGGGACTTATCAAGCAGGGAATCATAAGCCTCCAATGTGTCGGAATTCGCGCTGAACAATCGTGGACCGTCGCTCAATCAATGGCGTTCATCGTAAGCCTGTTGCGTAAAACCCAGGCACATACCGCCTCGGATGACGAAGACGAAGACGACCAGCGGCGAGCTCGCAAACGCCAACGCACCAGCGATGAACTAGAAGACTTGCTATCACTATCGTCCAACGGCACTTCTGGGTCACGAATCGCTGCGCTCCAGACTGTCATCTTTGTATTGCAGCAAAGTGCGATGTCAGTGTCGCAGCTCGCCAATATTCTAACGAAAACTCTCGTCATGTGCAGCGATGAAAACGCCACGATCGTATCTTGGTCCATGCTTGTGGTCACGAGTTGTGCATATCAAATCGCATCTACCGATGACACGCTTTCTGCTCTCTGGGCATCCATGTGGCAGCTCGCTTGTCGTTCCATGGCCAATGCGAACACCTGCCGTGCAGCATGTGCAGTTTTGTGCATGATGATCCGCGTCAAACTGGTGCCTTCTGGTCTTGTGTCCGAGCTGTTCCAGTCACTCGCAGTTGCGTTCGAGTTAAGTGGGCCCAGCATACTTTGTGATACTGCAGTGGAGTTTGGGCGGATCGCGATGTCACAGTCAATCTCCATATCACCCACTTCAGCCTCCACCATTGGTAACAGCATCATCGGCTGGCTTCTACGCAGATGGACGCCCAGCAAATTCGATGAGCGCTCCTACGCCACGACTTGCAACATGTATAATAACGCGGATGTGGTCGGTCTTATCGCGCAATACCTAGGACAATCTTCTCATCTGATCAGTCTGTCCGGCTACCCCGTGTGGGATACCCTTGGCAGGACCTGGCTACTCGCACAGGAGCACGAAAGACTCATTTTTTACCTCTTGTCTTTGAGGACAGATCAAGAATGCGTCCATCCCACTGCTACTCTGGTTCCTGCCAATACAGTTGCAACCCTAATCCCAAAGTCATCCTCGGAAGCGTTGGTGATGAACCATTTGGCAACTGAATTAGCGCAAACAGTCGACTCCTGGACACAATTGGTTCGCGATCGCCCGCAGAGCATCAGTCTAGATATCTTCTCTGCATTGTGCCATTTTCTCTCGGCCTCGGCGTGTTTAGCACATTGCACGCACTTCTCCAACGTACGAGATCAATCAAAAGTGCAGGACCATTGCAACGCGCTCTTCAAGCTCACCAGAGACTATCTTAAGACCAACGCATGTGGACAGGATAAAGTTGACAGTATGTTGGCTTGCTTCTCACAGAACTTGTGGCCACCACCCGATATTGAGACAAGTGACGAACCTGAGTTCCGGAGCTGTCGGCAGGAGCACTGCCTTGCGATCACAGAGGCAATTGCATCGAGAACTGCATCACAGTTCATCGACGAAGAAGCCGATGATGAAGACTTGATGGACATGGACGACTCGTACCAGTCTCAAGAGAGCAGACGAGGACGCACTCCATCTGGAGCAGTCGAACTTGCGAACGATGACAGCGTAACGCACAGTGTTCTTGCTCTGCGTGCAGTGGTCCCTTTGTATGCTTCGGTTGTCGCTACTGTCACACGCGGTTCCTCCTCTTTTGACGAAGCAGACATCTCAAATACTGTGGTGGAAAACGTTCTAGCTTTGCCCCAGTCCTCCATGCTTGCCGGCCGCATAGTCATTACCAAGCTGCCACTTCTAGTGCCAGGATTGACCACAGATGACGTTGAACGCCTGCTCGTTCATCTCACCGAAACATTTCTTGAGGGCTACAAGTTTGAGCGCTCGGAGGTGGCAATTGGAACACTTCTGGACACTATGATCTCTCTGAAATCTTTCTGGATCGATACATCTAACAAAGAACTGGCAAATCTGGGGCTCGACACGTACGAGTGGTGCGTTTCCACGGCCATGAAGGCGGGCATTCTGTCTCCCAGTGTTCAAAAAAAGGTGTCGACCCTTCTATTGCAACTGTGTCATGTCAACACTGAGTACGGACATGATGAGGGCGCTCCATCTGTGCGCACAAGTCTGTTTGACCTCTTGCGCCGAGGTGCTATCTCGGTGCAGTTCCACCTCGCGGAACGGATCTCCACGATTTTTGGCAAATTTGTCCTTTCGACCCACGGAGCGATGTTCGACGACCTACAAAGCAGTCTGCCGGTCGAGTCAGAGTGGGTGGAAGGTCTTGCTATGCGTTTGCTGTTCCTCGCAAAGCTTGCTTCGTCCTGGCAATCGCTTCTCCGCCAGTCCGTGTACTACATCTTCGAAACGGCTGGACGTGTGAACAATTCTAAGCCATACGCTGCGATCTGCGTCAGAGATGTCGCTGCCTCTTTGCATTTTGAATCTCCTCGCAAGCTCTTTCGGCTTTTCGCACCACAACTTCTGCACACTTGGCTCGAAGATCAACCGATCGAAGATCTGCCGTACGACACTTTTGGATTCGAAAATCTTCGAGACCTACTTGTCGACGTCCAGACAGAAGTTGTAGCCCAATTGCTGATGCGGGATCTGAACGATGACATGCAGCTCATGGCCTCAACATTGGGCACCGAGACCAAAGAACTACTCAAACACGCATTCGGCAAGAGCGTTGCATATGCTATCAGCTGGGACATTGCGCGGCCTCCTTCAGATCAAGGTTTAACCCGCGAAGCAAGATTGCGCAACGTGATTGGCAGTAAAGAAGAGTATCGTCAGCTCTCGGCGGAGCATTTTGCCACCATCATGGGCTACTTCTTTGTCTGCCAGAACCAGGATGATGTCGAGGATTCATGGCTGGGAAAAAAGCCGGAGGCTTATCCTTCCACACAAGCTGTGCTTTCTGAGATCAAAGGCTTCAGTTATTCTGCACGCTCTCTGCCTGCTCCTCAGCAGCCATCTTTCCGTAGTCGATACCTGCCTGACCAGATGGAGCGATTCTGCCGGCGGACAAGTCAAGACCCCTTGGCTCCTTGGGAATCCTCAACGTTCGCGGTCGCTGCTCGCATGCTGTTTGATACTCTGGATTCGGCTTTGGGATCTATGCACAACTGTACCGTGTTGAGAAAGCTCAGAATTCTCATAGCCACGGCTGGATCGACTGCAGTAGACGGCTACCCACTTGAGATGTTGCTTCGTGGTATCCGACCATTCGTCACGGACAGTCAATGCGCCGACGACGCTCTTGGAATCCTGAAGTACCTCATGCGTCGGGGTAGACGACAACTCGGCATCAATACTAATTTCATGTGTGGCATGCTAACAAACCTGCTACTGGAGACCCGTGCTCATATGGGTATGAGACAAGACAGTACGACTCAGGAAACTCAGCATCGCGAGACAGTGCAGAAGATGCAAGAGTTCCGTACCTTCGCAGTTCAATACATGCAAGAGCTCAGGCAGACCATCGATTCGAAATGGCTCATAGATTATGATGCTCTGGTCATCTCTCTCGCACACTTGGAGCTTCCGGGAAACGCACGTAAGGACAGTCCTGAGAGCACGCTCTTGCTCCTTCTTGTGCGTCATGGCAGTGCCGGCGGAGGATTGTTTGACATGGTCGACGTCACCGCTGCTTTGGCCATCCTAGCACGAAATTTCCACGCACCTCGATCGACGAGCGAAGACGCGCTGGTTGACGATGATGTATGTGCTGAGATAGCGCCTCATCTGTGGCACACTATCCAGTCAGCTTCTTTCGACGAGCAATTTCTTCTTTGGGCGGGGAAAGCCATCGGCAGGGCATACGCCGCAAGCGGCAACTATGAAGCGTATTCATTCAAGCGCGATGTAGGAACACTACTTGCACAAGAGAAAGAATTCTTTGGTGCTGAGAGACCGTATGCTAACATCGTGCGGCGACTGTGCAGCATGGTGCTTTCGCCGACACGTTTGCAATCTGGCTTAGCAGAGTACGTACTGCGAACCGTAGCAATGGAACTGGAGGAGGATTCTCCGGATGAGGACACCTTCAAGGCAACAATTCCCGACACTCTGGCCCCTTCAGTATTGCGAGGTACATATGGCTACAGGCCGCCATCCATTCCTCCATCTATCGTTGAAGCTGGCACCCGCCAACAACTCAAAGCTTCACTAGCTTTCAGCGAGGCTCCACTGGATGAATGGGTGACAGGAGTGGCGTTGGTACTGTGCCGCTGGCCGACTTCGCTCTCGCTTCTGAGGGCGCTGCCTGCAGTGTTCCTCAACTTTCCGCGCCTTGCCATGGAATTCTTTCCTGTAATGGTCCACCTGATACTTGAGATTGAAACAGAGGCCAAGCAAGAATTGCGTCCTGAACTATCTCTCGCAATCAACAAGTATCTTAACGAGAAGGCAGAAGAACTTGGGCCGAGGCAAGATTATCTGCTCGACCTTGTGCTATACTTGCGTCGTCAACCCTATCCCAAGGAACACACAAAGGTTGACAGGCTGCGCTGGCTAGACATTGACTACATGCGCGCAGCAGCCACGGCCACCGAACGTGGCAAACCTACACTAGCTCTGATGTTGGCAGAATCAAGCGCACCACCACCTATACAGACCAGCCGACGGACGTCTAGCAGGATGTCTTCAGTTCAGCAATTCCCGGTCGACATACCCGATCGCATGCTGCTCACCATTTTCGAGCAAGTCGATGAGCCAGATTCGTTCTACGGAGTCGAACGACCCGCTTCGCTCGAGTCTGTGCTTGGTCGACTAGATTACGAGAAAGCTGGATTCAAGAGCCTCATGTTCCGTTCGGCTCAAGTTGACAGCCACATGCGACAATCAGGTCAGCTCAGCTCCACGGACGCTCTGGGAGTAGTTCGTTCCTTGTCTTCGCTCAACCTCACCAGCTTGACTTTTGCACTCACATCTGGTCAGATGGGAAGCATTGCCACTGCAGCGACGGACGAAATGCTTGACAGTGCGCGAAAGCTTCAACAGTGGGACATTGCTCTGCCGAAGTCTAGTGTTGATGGCTCATCGCGCCTGCTGACTATCTATCAAGAATTACGCCAAGCAACGAACATGATGGCTGCGGTCGATGCACTCAGCAACCTGACTCTCGACCACGTGCGCGCCGCTCAAAGTCTCCATGCATCTGTAAGACCGTCTCGCGCATGGTTCAACTGCCTTGGCCTGATCGCGGAGTCACTGGAACTGGCTTCCAGCGCTAGTCAGACTGAGCTCACGTCATCATGGAGCAGACTGCAAAATCGTGAATCCTGGATGACCAATGCACGCTTTGAAGATTTCGACCTTCTCCAGCAGGGCCGAATCACCACATTCAGTGTCCTTGGCCGCAATGAACCCCTTCTCAAGGATCTCCGCATTACACGAAACATGATGCGGACATCGGAGGTACAAGCTCTGCTCTCTTACTCTGCACTGGCAAGGCAGCACGGTCAGCTTCAGACTGCTCTTTGTGCAGCGACTCAAGTCAACGACCTGGCTAGAGATCTCGAGCAGTCCGGGATATATGTTGATATTGCTGCGAAACATGAGGTCGCATCAGTAATGTGGGATTCACAAGAAAGAACTGCATCGGTGAAGATGCTCCGTGATACACTCGACAAATCTGAATTTGAGGCGCAGGAGATCAAAGTTGGGCGTTCCGGACTATTGGCTCAACTGGGCACACAGCTTGCCGATGCTAGGCTGGAGAAACCAAGCGACATTCTGGAACATTATCTGAGACCCGCGATAGCTCATTTGCCCAAGAATGCTGTGGGCAAAGAAGCTGGCAAGGTTTATCACGCATTTGCTGTGTTTTGTGACCAGCAACTCCAACACCCTGCGAACGTTGAGGACTTCAACCGCATTACTACGCTGCGCCAGAGAAAGCGTGAGGAAGTACAGCAACTGCAGACATTGGTGAAAGCCACGCGACGAGCAACGGAGGCAAAGGAGCACGAACGCTCGCTAGCTAAGGCTAGGCTATGGCTCAAGCTTGATGATCAGGAATTCGAGCACCAGAAAGCAAGCCGCGAGACTTTCGTGCAGCAGAGTCTTCAAAACTATCTTCTAGCACTGCACGCTTCAGATGAGCACGATCTTTCCGTGCTTCGCTTCTTCGCTCTTTGGCTCGAAAGTTCGGAATCGGATTTTGGGAACGCAGTGGTCAAGACTCACCTCCCAAATGTCCCGAGCTGGAAATTCGTCGTACTCCTAAACCAACTGATGTCTCGTCTTCAAAATGAGAATTCTACCTTCCAAGTAGCTTTGATGGCTCTGACGAAGCGTCTGTGTCTCCAGCATCCGTACCACAGCGTCCACCACGTGTACGCTTCAACGAAGGGGGCCAGCTCTGGAGACGCCGCCACAGTTACTCGCTACGAGGCGGCTGTCATCGTGCGCAAATATGTTTCAAGCGACTCGATAAAAGGGAATTTGTTTAGGAGACTATTCTCAGCCGATAGCCATTACAGACAGCTTGCAGACGAAGCACTCGCCGACAGGAAGACCGGTAAACGGGCGCTGAAGGATATCAGAGGAGCCGTCGCAGTCGCGAAGCACATTCCAACCCTCCGACTACCACCTGTTACCATCAGTTTGCCATTGAGGCCAGATGGTAACTACGACGACATACCTGTTGTGCACAAGTTTGAACCCACAGTTTCGATCATGTCGGGTCTCAGTTCCCCAAAGGTGCTCACTGCGGTCTCAACCACTGGCCAGTACTATAAGCAGCTCTTCAAGAGTGGCAACGATGACCTCCGGCAGGACGCGATCATGGAGCAGGTGTTTGAAGAGGTTAGCAAGATGCTGCAGAATCACAAGGCTACGCGACAGAGGAATTTGCACATCCGCACGTACAAGGTGATTCCTCTGTCACCTACCGCTGGAATCATCGAGTTCGTGCCGAACTCGATTCCGATCAACGAGTTCCTCACTCCAGCTCATCCGATGTACAATCCTCAGGACATGAAAAACAGCACCGCGCGAGAAAAGGTGAGAACCGCACAGAATAGCTCGACGGAAACACGTGTGAAAGAATTCCGCCTGGTGTGCGAGAAATTCCAGCCAGTCATGCGCCACTTCTTCCTCGAACGCTTTGACGATCCAGACGACTGGTTCGAGAAGCGTACAGCATACACCCGCACCACTGCATCGGTGTCCATGCTCGGCCATGTCCTTGGTCTGGGTGACCGACACGGTCACAATATCATGCTTGATGAGGTCAACGGCGAAGTGGTGCACATCGACCTTGGCGTGGCCTTTGAAGCTGGGCGAGTACTGCCTGTGCCTGAACTGGTTCCATTCCGACTCACGCGCGACATCATAGACGGCATGGGTGTGAACAAGACCGAAGGAATCTTCCGCCGCTGCTGTGAGTTCACAATGGACGCCCTCCGTGAGGACAAGGACAGCATCATGACGCTGCTGAACGTGCTACGCTACGATCCACTGTACAATTGGACGCTGTCTCCTCTACGAGCGAAGCAAATGCAAGACGCACAGGATGGCATCCACAATGCCAAGAATGTGGAAGCTGCGGAAGGCTCGAAGGCGAAGTTGGAGGCTGAAGGTGGAGAGGCAGGTCGTGCTCTGGCGATTGTAGAGAAGAAGTTGTCGAAGTCGCTGAGCACAGCGGCTACGGTGAATGAGCTGATCCAGCAGGCGACGGATGAGAAGAACCTGGCTACTTTGTTCGCTGGTTGGGCGGCATGGTTCTAGGTAGCTGTGGTCATCGAAGAGTCTTTTTTTTGGTACAACACAGTAATACATCGTGTATATTGCTCTGAAGCTTTTATCAATATTCAGTCCCTATTGTGTTTAGGTAAAGTACCGATTCCATTCCGGATTCGTTAACCACTTTCAGCGACAACGGATGGCCTTCCGATTATCGAGCGGGGCAAGGTTTATATCATTCATACATCACGTCAACCATCGAGCAATCATGCATTGCGCTCGCGTCAACATCGATCGATCAATCTATCTAAGCCTGTAAACTCGCATTCCATCTTCACAACTCAAGAGCAATGCCCGAAACCAAAACTTACCACCTTCCCCCAACGCCTCTGATCCCCAATTCGCCACGCCCTCTAATCCACTATCGCAACCTCTTCCCATCAGAACACGATCGCTCTCCCACAGCACTTTACGAAACATTCGCCCGCAATAGATGGTCGACACAGTGGATCTGGCGCTACGGCAAAGACCAAACTGCACACTACCACTCCGCTGCACACGAATGCATGGTCGTCCTAACCGGCTCGGCTAGAATCCGATTCGGCGTAGCCGACGTATATTCATCTGACAACAACAATGCCTGCTCTCCCAACAACAGCACCAATGCAATGTCGGAAGAAGGCGGCGTCGAAGTCGAAGCCAACGCGGGAGACGTTTTCATCCTGCCTGCCGGCACAGCGCACAAGACTTTCAACACAATGCCTGAAGCTTCGCTGAAATTGCTGACGCCTGGGGATGGTCACGCCGTTGATCTCGAAGGGCTACACAAAGCGGAATCGGAACTGGACGGCTTCACGATGATGGGAGCGTATCCTGTGGGCAGTGAGTGGGATTTTGCCGTGGGAGGGGAGTCCGAAGGGATGTATCAGCGGGTCTGGGAGGTGGCGAAGCCGGATAGGGATCCTGTTTTGGGAAAAGACGAGAAGGGATTGTGTGGATTATGGTGATGTAGTGTTGTCTTGGAGGATTCGGTGGTTGAGTAATTTGTATGTTAGGTTGACGAGTGTTGCGTTGATATTTTTTCAATGGACGATCGACTGACTGCACAAACTCAATTTGAAAATTCGTAGCGAAATGCAACGACGAACAACCCCATTTTTGATGACTGGTTTTAAAGATGTGCCACTGTGCACACCACCTATATATCCGCCTCGTGGTCGTGATTTGGTTGCTATAATCAAATGAGTAGATACGACAGCATGCGCCTACGAGCTTGCCTTGACTTGCGACTTGTTTGCTAAAAGCCCATCGACCATTTATCGCCCGTAGGCTTGACGGCAACTGGCGTCGATCGAGCAGTTTTGGTGATTAAGAGGTACGTGCCTAGGATTTCACCGATGTCAAGTTATGATTTTCCTGCGCCAGTCGCTATTGCGACGACTGTCGACAACTGGTTACTTCTCTATGGATGGGTGGAAAGCTTGTCGAGCTAGAGTTGACGTGGGATGAGCAAGAGTCAATGCTCTTGGGTTCCTGGACACAACGCATTCTACGAGGCCTATAGCTGTCATCATTTGTGGTCGGTAGATTTTGAGCGACAACTGGCGCTGCCGGCTCAAAGGGTTCGAAGTCTAGCGCAAGTGAAACTCTGGGCTCAACTCATGCGACAACGATGGTTCGAACTACAGTCGATGCTTTTCGATTCCCGTACAGCAAGCATTCTTTGACATCTACAGCTCCCGCCAGTTGCTGTCGGTAGGCTTCAATCGACAAATGGCCCTGCTAGCTCAGCAATCTTGGGTTGGAATGCAAGCAGGGCTTTAAACCTCGCATGCCAACAACTGGAGCCAA
Source organism: Cladosporium colombiae (assembly GCA_026122715.1). NCBI lineage: Eukaryota > Fungi > Ascomycota > Dothideomycetes > Cladosporiales > Cladosporiaceae > Cladosporium > Cladosporium colombiae. The sequence goes on from JAKZFA010000005.1 coordinate 458,537, forward strand.
ACCATCGAGTTCTCTATCAATATAGTGAGGAATGCCGAAGACTTACATCATTGACACAGCATGCTGTATGTAGACTTATGCGCAGTGCTTGTGTAATAGGTTGGTCGCGGGATAGTGATATTACTCCAAAGAGCGAGCAACTACGTGCATTGATGTTGAAGCGTGTTGGTGAAAACGTGATAGCGAGTATTTGTATATTTGTTACATGCGACCAGACCCAAAACCTACCACACCAGAGCTACAGCATGAACGTTCGACCATGATCCCTGGTTGTTTTTCACTCGAATTGCGCCACACGAGGGTCAGAATGGTCAACAGTAGACATAGAGGTATACTACAATTGAATTTCACCAACACAAAGTATTCGCGGTCCATCCAGTGCCATCGTATCGATTTATATCGACATCATTGACGGTGCACGACTACTTGCGATGGGGTTGCAAGGGTTAGTGCAAAACACATCACGTGAGCACAAATTAACGGAGGTGACCGAGTGTTTTGTCAGCCGTTGAGACCGTTTTACGAGCTCTCTTCTACGCGCTGGCCTGAGCTCCACGAGAAGGGGCCAGGGTTGAGCGACCAGTGGCTTCTCTGCGAGTCTGCTTGACTGCATGCAGGTAGTTTGACAGCCACACAGAAGATCGCCCATGTGGTAGTGTATAGACTCGGCAGAGGGATCGGTGCACATCCGGAAGCACTTCCAAGATTTGTGTTTTTGTGCTTGAGATGTATCATGTGGCATCTAGGGTCAGAGAGAAGATTGTGATACACGTCACTATTTGAGTTTAACTCTGATCGAGAGGAAGCGACTCGGGCATCATTCTCGAAGTTTGGCTGTCGGCGCATTATTTTGGGGTAAAATTTCATGCTGAAGCTGCACAAGAAGCTCATCTTCGCATCGGATTTGAAGTGAAGCTTGAGGCTGATGGTTAAGCGAGCCTCGAATGGTCTGACCTCGCACAGTTGTTACAGATGATCATCGTCTGATCGTCATTCATCTCAATGGCAAGCGTAGATTGATTGCCTCCTAGATTAACACCAATGCACCAGTCGATCGATTGGCGTTGAAACTCGGCCAGCCACGCATCGTCATAGACTTTGGGCAAAAGCCAAGCAAATCGACAAGCTGTAATGTATCTTAGTCGAGTCGCGATCAAAGCAAGACGCGCCTGACGAGATGAAACGTGTGACCGTACTCGTCGTATTCACGGATGTGACAGGGTGCCTGAGTGGCAGCAGGGATTGCAGCCGTTTGACAGCCCAGCCCATGTCAATCAAGCAAACGCCGTCCAACGAAGCATGGATAAGGGCCGGACTCGAGGATTCCTTAATAATGAATCTCTTGTCGAATGGGCGCGGATGCCTCGAGGTGCCGAGAGACAGTGATAGCCCTAGCCGGAATGGCTCAACTAAGCACAGGCGGTTCAGGGGCAGCGTGCGAGTATAATCTCCGAGTAATTTAGCTTGGGCGCGCGCTCCCGCGAGGCGCCACCGGGAGCCGAGTCGGAGTGCGAGGGATTGGATCGCGATTTTCTTTTGGCGCCGTGCTCGACCGCGATTGTTTCTCGATACCGTTGTCCTCGTGAAGTGCTTGCGAGGTGTCGGACTACCACCTGCTGTTCGACTGCAACCCTCGTCGCCAGACCGAAGCGCCAAAGGAATCCTTCGACCACCGAGCGAGTCAGCACCGAGAGCTCCCGACGCCCAGACCCCAGGAGACAGAGAGACGAGCAGGAGTTCAAGATTGGAATTGAGTGGGAGTGTTTTGGAGAGGAAGACAACACTCTTTGGACATATCACCCAGAGCTCAGCGGTGTATGCGAGCGAGGCTGGAATGAACGCATAGGTAAGCACAGTCTGGCTACACACCCTCCATTCCCATCCGCATGCATTGGGCTCAGCCTCGGTGGTGAGGTGGTGCAGCACGCACTGCTACTGAGGCGCACGCGGGCTTGAGACGGCCTCGCGCCCGCACAAGCAAGCATGCAAGCAGCACTTCCAGCACCATCTGCAGCCTCAAAGTAAATTGGCGTGGCATAAGCAGGCTATTGCCGTCAGCAGCGTCATCGCTTTCGCGTGCACTCTAGCAGTGCAAGCATGGCGGCTCGGCGGCGCATCGATCGCTGAAGTTGCTTTCTCGCCTACACCCAAGCGGGAGGCTGCGGAAGTCGTGCCTGACGATTGCTGCTGGGGGCTGCTGTGCTACCATACCCAGACACCACCCTCACCCTCGTTTTGTTGCCTCCACCTGCAATCTCCTCCCTTCAGATCCTCTACACACACACAGACACACATACACACGCCACCCCTCTTCCACCCTCCGCCTCCGATCAATCATCACATAATATTACACCGCGGCCTCGTCGCCCGCGCGACACCGCCCAAACCATCCCGCCCGCCAGTGGCTAATCGTAATTGCAACACCAGAAACATGCCGATCCGCACTCTCAATCCATTTGCCTCATCACCCTCCCCTTCTCTCGACCTCCTCAACGAGAAGGAGCCAATTCGCCCCGATCCACGCGAACCCAGACTCAAGTACAGACCGCGCTTCAACCTGCCCTTTACCAACAGCACGCCCAAGCCTGCAAACGCGAGACTCGAAGCGCCCCAACAACATCCGTCCTTCCGCCCACCCTCACCTCAGACGCCTTCGCTGAGCCTCCCTACGATCAATCTGACCACTGCCACCGGCGAGAAGAGCAAGATGGACGACGTCACTAGGCCCTTGACTCTCTTTTCGCCGCCTACGCCCTCAGAGGCAAAGAAGCTCGCCAAACAGCACGCAGCCTTCGGTCCTCTTGGGTCAAAACAGCATCTCTACTCGTCAAGATTCGTGGGCGAGGAGTTCCCAGAGCCAGTAGAGGATGAGCCGCCCTACTATTACCTGATCACAACATACATATCCTACTTGATTTTGATCATTTTCGGACACGTGCGCGATTTCTTTGGCAAGCGGTTCAAGCAAGATCGATACAAGCAACTCCAGGAACGAGACGGATATGCACCCCTGAACAGCGATTTCGACAACTTTTATATTCGCCGTTTGCAATTGCGCATCAATGACTGCTTCAGGCGCCCGGTGACTGGCGTGCCAGGACGTTTCATCACGCTTTTGGACAGGACGAGCGACGACTTCAACCTGTCCTTTAAGCTCACAGGCACGACTACGGAGACTTTGAACATGAGCTCCTACAACTACCTCGGTTTCGCTCAATCCGAGGGAGAGTGTGCAGACGCAGCTGAGGCTACCCTCCGAAAGTACGGCATCTCATACTGCTCGCCTCGCGGAGATTCTGGCACCAGCGATTTGCACATCGACGTGGAAAAGCAGGTTGCTGAGTTCGTGGGCAAGGAAGCTGCCACCATCTACAGCATGGGTTTCGTCACAAATGCCACTGTATTCCCGGCTTTGGTTGGAAAGGGCTGCCTCATGATCAGCGATCAGCTCAACCACTCCTCCATCCGTTTCGGAGCTCGTGTCTCGGGCGCTGTCATTGATATGTTCAAGCACAACGACATGACCGATCTTGAGCGTCTTCTCCGCGAACGCATCAGCCAAGGTCAGCCGCGTACACACCGTCCTTGGAGGAAGATTCTGGTTGCTGTAGAGGGATTGTACAGCATGGAGGGTACCCTCTGCAACCTCCCTGGTCTCATCGCACTGAAGAAGAGGTACAAGTTCAACCTCTACGTCGACGAAGCTCACAGCATTGGCGCTCTCGGACCCAAGGGACGCGGTGTCTGCGACTACTTCGGTATTGACACCAAGGACATCGATATTCTTATGGGCACTTTCACCAAGTCTTTCGGCGCCAACGGTGGCTACATCGCCAGCAGCAAGGCCATCATCGACAAGATTCGTGTGCTCAATGCCGGCACCATTTACGGCGAATCTCCCGCACCAGCTGTGTTGGCCCAGATCTCAAGTTCTTTGCGCATCATTTCTGGCGACCTTGTTCCCGGTCAAGGAGAGGAGCGCCTGCAAAGACTTGCCTTCAACAGCAGATACCTTAGACTGGGATTGAAGCGTCTCGGATTTATTATTTACGGCCACGACGACTCGCCCATTATCCCGCTTCTCCTCTACCACCCTGCCAAGATTCCCGCCTTCTCACACGAGATGCTCAAGCGCAAGATCGCCGTTGTCGTCGTCGGATACCCTGCCACACCGCTCATTTCTTCTCGCGCCCGTTTCTGTGTTTCGGCCGCTCACACCAAGGACGATCTCGACCGTCTGCTCGCCGCTGTCGACCAGGCCGGCGAGACCCTGCAGCTCAAGTTCAGCTCTGGTATCGCCGGCGGCCAGGAGCCTTTGCACGACGGTCTAACAAACGAGAAAGAGATGCAGATCCGTCACAGCCTCGAGGTCGGCGAGAAGCCCAACGTCGTTGCTCCTAGGTGGAAGCTTGAGGATGTCATCAGGCGCGGCGTCCAGGACGTCAAGCAGCCGCTTTTCTAAGAGCCCTCGCTTCGAGAAAGGAGCGACAAGAGCTCGCATTGAACTTTACAACTTACGTTATGGCATGGCGTTGAACTTGTGATTATATGGAGAGGGCGGTTTCCCAGAGGCGCGATGTACGAGCTTCGGACGAACAACTGCTACTGGGTTACGATGAAGACCAATCACGAACCCGGAGCGGGAAAGAAACGTCTGTATGTGTTAAGCTGGGGCGAGTCAGAGCAGATCGCCAGGGAGTTACTATTGGTGTTTTCATTGCCTGTAAAGCGCCGCAGCATGGCGCGTAGGCGGGTTTTCTGATTCTTTGTTTTTTCTTCACCGTTCGGCGGTCGAAATACCTACTCTGTGTAGGCGACTGGGCGGGACTTTTGTTAACTTCTTTTCTTATGTGTGCAATTGGCGGTGCTGCTTTTTGCATATTCATTATTTTGTTCTTCTTCGCTCTTCACTTCTTTGACTTTGGTTTCCAAAGTCTTATTCTCGAGCGAGAGTGGGACTCTTTTTTCTCTAGAACGATGATAAGATAGATGGGTCGAATAACTTTTTGTGTGCTGGGGTGGATGGAATGGGACGGAATAAGTGTAATGCATGATATATCTTCAACCTTTTGAGTGCTATCCCCTCATTCCTTGATTTGGAATTGCATGTGATGCTGTGATTAGCAGCGCTCGCTGGCAAAGCAGGAGCGCAAACTGAGGAACGAGCGGTGGGTAGTGGACTTCACTTGTTTCTTTGGACCGCGCGTTGACGGCAATTTGAGGGTGGCAGTGGTGCTCCATGGCCATGTCTTGATGAAGACGAGGGTAATATATCATTATTTTCTTCATCTCGCGCATGTGCCTGTCGACTCGAGTCACTGACGGGCTGTGCTTGCCATTGAGAGTTCATCGGGACGAAGTAAGATGCTGTCCGTTGTGCTGGTATCTAACATAAGCCGCAGATAGACTGTGAAGGTAATTGGAAGGTTGCACTCTAACCGCCTTGTTTAACGTGTCTGGTGAGGACCTGGTGTATTCATTTCTCTGACATCAGGAACACAGAGCAATTCGGCTCCTATCTCCTTCCATCTATATGCTGCCCTTTGATATACCGCTGCAGGGTCATATAGTTTCGATGGCACCGGCGACGTTGCCACGCCTACATATATGCAGGAAAACATAAGCCGCAAGTTGACGGCTTTAGCTGATTAGGGATGCGTGTGCGTGAAGGATGCACCGTATAGAAGACTGATTCCCCAAGGTCTCGTTTCAAGATCGATAGATTACAGTTCGCGCTCTGATGAGCTAGCTACCATAACAAGAACTTCTCTTGGGGTCAGAGTGCCGGCAGAGTGGTTGGCATCAAGTCATGTCCAGCTTGGTTGTACTACCTCATACTGTCTGTGCATAGCGTTAGACCGAAGGCGATCCACCCTTCCCGGGAAGCCAACGATTGGCTATGGTTTGCTCTCGTGGACCGCCCACCCCTCCACGTCTCGAAGCGTAGGCCGTGTCGCGCCAGGAAGGAGGAGCGTGGTCGTGTGTGTGTGTGTGTGTTGATTCCCAGCGGTCCCCCCATTCACTTCACTTCGCTCGTTGTCACCTGACTCTTCCAGCCTGTCGCTGCCCGAAATTAGCAGCAAGAAGCAAAAGACGTCGTCAGTCGCTCAGCAGCCCGTGTGCACCCCGCCTACGCACTACGCACGCACTGCCCGACGCTCACTGTGCTCAAGCTGGCTTGCCCAAACAACCCAGAACCGTCCCGATCAGCTGGCGCGCGGCCCAGTACACCACCTCGAGAGCTCCTGCAGCGCGCACACCATTGAGATATCCGCGCAGAAAGTGCCCCCGAGAGGTCTCGCACCCACCCTGGACCATCAAGTCACATCCACAAACATACCCTTGCCCACCATGGACCCGCCGCCCTCGGAGCAACCACCACCTCAGGCCACGCCGGGCAGCAGCAGCAACATCGACGAAGCCAGCATGCACACAATAACCGCCCCGTCGCTACAAGCCCAAAACAACATCCCCACCTACGACGTCCGCCCCCAGACCTCTTACTCAGACACCGGTTTCAGCCGCGCCTACTCACAGTCTGCCGATAACACCCCAGACCGAGAACACAGCGGGAACGCCATAAACAGGCCGCCAAGCGCAGGCGGACAGGGCAGTCAGTATGGCGACAACCGGTCAAAGGCAGAGAAGAACTCGAGCGTGGTGATCAAGGTTGGCATGGTCGGAGACGCGCAAATCGGCAAGACCAGCTTGATGGTCAAGTATGTCGAGGGCAGCTGGGACGAGGATTACATCCAGACACTTGGTAAGGAGACACGTGAGCACATTGAGCTTGCACACAGACAGCTAACACGACCACAGGCGTCAACTTCATGGAAAAGACAATCTCCATCCGCAATACCGAAATCACCTTCTCAATTTGGGATTTGGGTGGACAGCGCGAGTTCGTCAACATGCTTCCTTTAGTATGCAACGACGCAGTCGCCATCCTCTTCATGTTCGACCTGACCCGCAAATCCACACTCAACTCAATAAAGGAGTGGTATCGGCAAGGCCGCGGCTTCAACAAGACCGCCATCCCTTTCTTGGTAGGAACGAAATATGACCATTTCGTCAACTTCCCCAAGGAAGAGCAAGAAGAAATCTCCTTGCAAGCGAAGCGATTCGCCAAAGCCATGAAGGCAAGCTTGATCTTCAGTTCGACCAGCCACAGTATCAATGTGCAAAAGGTGAGATTTCCAGATATATTCTCATAACGCGCAATAATCCGCTAACTCGGCGATTCCAGATCTTCAAGATCGTCCTCTCAAAAGCCTTCGACCTGCGCTGCACGATTCCGGAAATCGAGAATGTGGGCGAACCGCTGCTGCTCTACCAATCCGTTGGCTGAACAAAACACCCTTCTGAGCGACACACGAGCGCCTCAATTGGAACAAGAACAACGAGGGAAACGCGAAACATGTCCGCTACGAAAGAAAAAAAAACCAAACAACAACTTTATCTCATACAAAAGAGGACTCGCAAGGACGAGTCTGGCGCATAGATCGCAGACCCTTGAACGGCCGAGGCGAAGGGAAAGGAGAAATCACAAGGACTTAAGCTGTATTCTACGCATGCAAAAGGGCGTCTCTTGGCCAGCTGGCTCTCGGCGCGAGGCGGATTTTATTTTCTTGTTTTCGGGTATCTGTTCTCTTCTGGGTTTCCGGAGCATCATACGGCCCTGGATTAGGCTGTTCAATCAACTACTTTTGTGCGCTCGCACGGCGGGAATACCTCCTCGTTGGAGCGCTCTTTCTCGTGTGCCTGCCCGCTAATCACTGTCCAGAGATCGGTGGGAGAAGCGCGGCTGTCTTTGTTTTCTGACGTAGCCCTTTTATTAGTAGTATTTTCTTATGTTGCGAAATGCAGAATGATAAGAAGGAAGAGGCCATCCCAAATTCTGTGCTTTCAGGTTCATTTCTCTAGTGTTCACTCATGCCCAGACGATGATGACCATCGCTTGATTGGTAAACGGTACCATAGGAATGACACAACCAAATACTGTTTGGTTGTTCCCTAATCAGACATGTGAGATTGGCTAGTCAAGGAAGTTCTCGTATTTGTTAGCTCCAATGGCCAGCTATGCCATCATCGCACATGTTGTACTTGCCTGCCTACGAGTCGAGCCGCAACTAATTGGAACCGGTGCCGGTAGCGTGGGAAATGTTGTCACAGCTATCTCGTGAGACACCGCTCTGGTAGCAGCAATGTGGTTCGCCACGAGGTTACTACGCATTGGCTGGTACTTTAGAGCGGTCTCAATAACCACTAGGAGAGTGATGCACGTTTTGGTTTCCACTTGGCTAAAACTACATTTGCCATCGAGATACTGTCACAGCTGACTATGCATCTCAGTGAAGATTATGCTATTACTGTCATGAACGGCTTCGAAACAACTATGCTCACCATTGGGAGTCAGCGAAGTGATCGTATCCAAATTTGTGCGAGTAGGAACGGTAACTCGCAGTTTCCGGCAATCTTCTTCCCTCGTCCGCACAGAAAAACCACGAGTGAGATCGAATATCAGCGCAAGCCACGCGCGTAATTTGAGGCCGGAAGTGCTGCCAACAGTCTGAACCCCTAGTTGCTCCCAATGCAGATTGTATGAATACTTTCAATGTTCTTCAATTGCAAATATCATCAGTCTCAGCTGGCTCCTTGCTCCGCAAACGCCGCATTCCCGAGGCTGCAGCTTGCTCGTGACATCAGAGAGCAGCAATTGATGCTTACATGAGACGTAGTGCCAGACGGCAATTGAATCTCGCGAACAACCACACTCAAATGCACCAATCTCCATCATATCGAACCTAGACAGCCATTCTAACCCCACCGTCTATTCATGAGTCTGCTATATCTGACCAAGCGTGCACTCTCACGACCTATCAGCTCATCTGCTTTCATCGCTGTAGGAATCGCCTTCTTATCATTGCTTTTACACAAGACACGTTCTGATCGCAAGGTCCAACAGCCCATCACTGCCAGAAAGATGCATATCCAGTCGATTCCTATGTGTGAGTCTCCGCTATGCGTTCTGTCAACAACTGGAAGCAAGAATGGCATGCATCACTCCTTGAGAGGGTGCGTAGGATATACTGCCCAGAAGCTGACTGAACATCTTAGGGGAGGGGACCGGCAACAACTATGCATACCTTGTGACCGATGACAAGACGAAGCAGGCGGTCATCATCGACCCTGCTAACCCCTCAGAGTCGGTTTTGCCTCGCCACCTATCCGGTATGCATTCCAACTGACAAATGCATAGAGTCCTACCGCACTTGAAGAAGGCAACAGAGAGTGGCATCAAAATCACGAACATCATCAATACTCACCAGTAAATACCTATGCGCCCTTGTCTGGTGGCTTCGACTAACTAGTATCCAGCCATCACGACCACGCCGGCGGCAACGTCGAACTCCTCAAGAGCTATCCCCTTCCTATCATCGGTGGCAAGGACTGCGACAAGGTCACCACTACCCCGGGTCACGGCGAGACCTTCACCATCGGCGAGAACATCAAGGTGAAAGCCCTGCACACACCGTGCCACACCCAGGACAGCATCTGCTTCTTGTTCGAAGACGGCAACGACCGTGCTGTCTTCACAGGCGACACACTCTTCATTGGCGGTAAGCATCGGCCTTGCTGTTACCACCTACCGATGTTATATATTGACGCATTTGTAGGCTGTGGACGTTTCTTCGAAGGCAATGCCAAGGAGATGGACAAGGCGTTGAACGAGACTCTTGCATCTCTGCCGGATGACACCAACGTATACGTGAGTGCAGTCAACTCGCGGCTGTTCCAGGATTTACTAACGATGTCCCTAGCCCGGCCACGAATACACCAAGGGCAACGTCAAATTCGGCATCAAGGTCCTGCAATCGGAGCCTGTCAAGAAGCTCGAAGCTTTTGCCAACGAGAACAAGCAGACGCAGGGCAAGTTCACTATTGGTGATGAGAAGGTATGTTCCGCAGAGATTAGAATCATCGAAATTCCCTTGCTGACCCATGTTCCATAGAAGCACAATGTTTTCATGAGACTTGATGTGAGTAATCGCTATACATCGCTGTGTTGATCGATATCTGCAGAGCTAACTGTGCTGTTGTAGGACCCGGAGATCCAGAAGTTCACAGGCAAGACCGATCGCATCGATGTGATGTCGGCCCTGCGTGAGGCGAAGAACTCTATGTAGAATATAAACACCTCCTATGAGGCGCAGTGGATGCGACGAAAAAATGAATGCGCAGTCGCGATAGTACACTAAGCGAGTGCAATTGGCGACGGGCAGCTGTGGCATGTGACCATTGACAATGTGTTGATTTGATCGTGACGCATTTCCAGCCTCTTCACGGCTGTGCACTACCCATATTGGACACCGCACCTTGTATCATATGACTCGCTCGTATATCCGACAGACACCTGAGACACCGCGATATTCTGATTGGCAAACGTGTTGTCCGGTGTAGAATGATGGGAAGCGGCTGGAAGTGGCGATGACTGGTGATTGTTGGTAGACGTGGGGTACAAAATGACTCCACACGGATTGACGTGGATTACACCACGATACCAACCTTATTCTTAAGCTCCAGCAATCGCCACTTTACAGCTCCCATCTTTTCTCTAATCGCCTCCCTTCACATACCTGTCGCAGGTGCAGAGATGATCCTTCGAATATCGCACTAATCCCCAGACACCTCAACATCTCACTGGTACTCAACTATGGCGAACCGAACCGAGCGGTATAAGCACGCCCACGCCCCACACACTGCTCAAGAGAGACGGGCCGGCGAGTCGGTATGCTCCATCCGTCGCATCCAACACCACCTTGCAAACATGTTCTGACAATCACTCCCCATAGGCACTGAGCGATTTCGCCGACTATGTGGAACAGCAGCAAGCACATCGCAGATTACCATTACAGGGCCAAACCGCCGATGGCCCCGCGCAAACCGAGCATGCCGAGCTGGACATTCTCGATACCCTTGACCTGAACGACGACAAGCCGAAGATACGGCTAAAGGAGCTCTTGCTCGGCGACACGGACGTTGAAGACAAGTCGAAGCAATTACAGACCATCATCGAAGGACGAATACTGGAAGGCCATGGAGAGTGCTTGTTCGACGTCGGCCTGGAGGATAACGGTGACTCGCAGGCGCTGTCGGAGAAGGAGTGGGAAGCTGCGCTGGAGCGATTACAAGGCGTCCTGAAGACTATGCAGGCGGACTGGCGATTCCTGATGACCAAGAATGTGCCCGACAGCACCGTGGATGTCGGAAACGAGAACAAGCGCGAGCCTGGTTGTGTTGGCAAGATGATGATCCGACGGCAGCCGAAGAGCATCGACGACACTATCGAGACACGGATAGCAGTGGTGGGAAATGTGGACGCCGGCAAGAGCACCATGCTTGGAGTGTTAGTCAAGGGCGGCCTCGACGATGGCAGAGGCAAAGCGCGCATCAACCTCTTCCGCCACAAGCACGAGATCGAGTCTGGACGAACTTCGTCTGTTGGTATGGAGATCATGGGCTTCGATACCAAGGGCGAGGTAGTCGTCTCAGGGGTGCCAGGCCGTAAACTTGGCTGGGAGGAGATTGGCAAGCGCAGTGCGAAGGTTATTACATTCACAGATCTCGCTGGTCACGAGCGCTATCTACGGACCACTGTCTTTGGTATGCTCTCGTCGGAGCCAAACTACTGCCTACTCATGGTTGCAGCGAACAACGGCCTGATCGGAATGTCTAAAGAGCACTTGGGCATTGCGCTCGCACTGAACGTTCCTGTCATGGTTGTGGTCACCAAAATCGACATTTGTCCGCCCCAGATTCTGCAGCAGACGCTTACCCAGCTTACTAAGATTCTCAAATCCCCAGGGGCGCGCAAGATTCCGATCTTCATCAAGAACCGCGAAGACTGTGTCAACACTGCCGCTGAGTTCGTCAGCCAGCGTGTCTGCCCTATCTTCCAGGTCTCGAATGTCACTGGCGAGTCACTGGATCTCGTGCGCGAGTTCTTGAACATTCTGCCACACCACGGCAAGTACGAGATCGATGCGCCGTTTGAGTTCCACGTCAACGACACATTCTCGGTACCCTTCGTCGGAACCGTGGTCTCTGGTGTTGTGAAGTCCGGCGTTATCCACACCGGAGACACTGTGCTCGTGGGACCCGATTCCCTCGGCCAGTTCACCACGACTACCATTCGCTCGATCGAACGCAAGCGCATCTCTGTGCCAGGCTGTTCTGCCGGCCAATCCGCTTCGTTCGCTCTTCGTCGCGTGCGCCGTAAGGATGTGCGCAAGGGCATGGTCGTCCTGCTGGGCAAGTCTGAAGCAAACCCGAACGTTCCTGTGCCCCAGCCAAAGGTCCACAGGGAGTTCGTGGCCGAAGTCCTGATCCTCTCTCACGCCACCACTATCCGTACGAAGTATCAGGCCATGTTGCACGTTGGTCCGATCTCACAGACGTGCTCTATCGTCGACATCGATCGCGCGTACATCCGAACAGGCGATCGAGCGACTGTCGCTTTCCGCTTCGTGCAGAGGCCTGAGTTCCTAGCGGTTGGAGACAGAATCCTGTTCCGTGAGGGCAGGACCAAGGGTCTCGGAATTGTAAAAGAGGTTGGCTACGATTACAACAAGCCACTCAACCCGGAAGCGACTAAGGAGAGAGAGCGGATTGAGAAGGGAGAGATTCCTGCTGGAGCGGGAGCGACGACTGCCAAGGTCGGCGCGTGAAGAGTGATGTTCATCTATTTCCATGCAAGGAGTTTGGGTGTTTATGAGACATGAATTGCTGCATTTTGGAGGGTGAGAGCTAGGCGTTGTTGCGAAATGGTGTTGCAATACCTTTGAGAGACGAACGTTGTGCTCTTGCAATCGTATTATTCGTACATACCCATCAATTTGATAAGACAGAGTCAGACCAAGCGGGTGCCCACACTGCATTGTTGCTACTCTCCGGGTTTGTTTCCCTCGAGAGGAATTTATCGTTGAGAATACCGTCTCTGCTACGTCTTTTCTGGAACCATGACTTCGTTTCCGGGACTCAAATGATAAGGTAGTATTGCTCACAGGGAGTTTGATATTATCGATTCGTCCCCGCTCATGATTGAGTCATGCCTGGGAATTTCTTGCTCCTCCTGCGCGCCCACATCATAACGAACTCTAGCGTAGCACCACATCCCCGTGAACCCTTTGGATCAAACACGAAAACTCTATACTCCTTCGACCTCATCCTGTCATATCTACCAGAGAAAGCATTGCCGAATCGTGACGACTGATCGTGCTCTCATCACTCGGACTCGATCTGATACCCCGCCAGAAAGTCGAACTTCACGAGACAATAATATCAAATCATTTTTCTACGCGCAAAGACATACGGACCTAGATTACTGTGACACGACTGATCGCGCCACTGCATAAGTGCTACCGCACCGGGTTCTCTATATACAACACTGCGTGCAACTGGACGCGAAACGCAGCACACCCACATACACATACCTTACACTTCCCGACACAATGGCCGAGCCAGCGAAGGAGTCATCCAAGCCTGCGGAAGAGGAGAAGCTCTCCCCGGCTGAACTCAAGAAGAGGGCAAAGGCAGAGAAGCAGGCGAGACGTGCCGCACAAAAGGGGACAGACGGCGCACCTGCAGGCGGTCCTCCAGGAGCAAATGGTGCGCCTACAGGTGAAGGAAGCTCAAATCAACAGGGCGAGCAGAAGCAGAAGGGCCAGCAGCAGAAGCAGGGCGGACAGGACAAGTCTGGACACAAGCGTGCTGGTTCACAGGCACAACAAGCTATTCCCATCAGACGGCGACCTTCGCAAGGTGGGCCTGCGCTGGCGGCGGCTCTGGCCTCTGTCGCGAAACCGAAGGAGCCAAAGAAAGAGAACAAGCAGGTCGAGCTGTTTAGCCACCTCTACTCACAGCCAAGGAGACACACAGTCGAGGGCGTATCAAAGGATGTGCATCCCGCCGTCCTCGCTCTTGGATTCCAGATGAGCAGCTACGAGATTTGTGGCAGTAGCGCGCGCTGTGTTGCCATGCTCCTTGCTTTCAAGGAGGCTATCCAGGCATACACCACACCCGTCGGCACATCGCTGGCACGACACATGACCAGCCACTTCCTCTCGCCACAAATCGACTTCCTCAAGACATGTCGCCCGATCTCAGAGAGTCAAGGTAACGCCATCCGCTTCCTGAAGAAGCTCATCGTGGAGATCGACCCCAGTGTCGAGGAGTCGCAGGCCAAGTCATTCCTCTGCGAGCAAATCGACATCTTCATCCGCGACCGCATCACCGTGACCGACCAGGCCATCGCAGCCTCAGCTCGCACACAGATCAAGCCCAACTCCGTTGTCCTCACATACGCCAACTCATCGCTCGTCTCCAAGACCCTGCTCCAAGCCCACGCGGATGGCATTCCTTTCCGCGTCATCGTGGCAGACGCACGACCCTTGTTCGAGGGCAAGAACCTCGCCAGGACTCTCATGCGCGCTGGCCTAGAAGTCGAGTACACTCCCCTGTCCGGTATCGCACACGCGGTCAAGGACGCAAATCTCGTCCTCCTCGGCGCCCACAGCATGCTCTCAAATGGGCGCCTTCAATCCCGCGTCGGCACAGCCAGTGTCGCCATGCACGCTCACCAAGCCGACGTCCCCGTTATCGTGCTCTGCGAGTCCGTCAAATTCACCGGCAAAGTCGCCCTCGACTCCATCGTCCTCAATGAGGTCGCTCCGTCCGAGGAATTGCTATTGCCCCAGTCCTCTGGCGAAGACGCTTCTACAGAAGACAAAGACGAGGAAAGCGGCGCTTCAAAGACCAAGCAGCTGGGTGATTGGAAAGATATCAAGAACTTGCAGATCCTCAATCTTATGTACGACGTCACGCCGGCTGAGTACATTCGCATGGTCATCTGCGAGTATGGTAGCTTGCCGCCTAGCTCTGTGCCAGTCGTGCACCGCTTGGCTAACGAGGGCGTTTAAATCGTGGAGCGAATGGTATTTTGTGGTCTGGACTAGCGTTGGAGCGGGTGGGCCATGGGCTTCTGGAACAAATGCGGCTTGCGTGAGTGGATACATGTATGAGCCAAATGCCATTATGATGCAGAAATGTACTTGTTGCAAATTTTTCCAACGACCTCGTCGATCCTATGCAATCAGCTGTGAACATGAAGAATTCGCGGTGTCAGCGAGAGGACTTCTGCTTCTCTTGAGCAGAAACTACGAGTTGCCTTGCGAGATGATGGTCTGCATATTTATCGAGCTTCAATGGCAGCGTGTACTACGTCTTCAACGGTAGGCCCTGGCATCGCCTTTGCATATGCACTCTCCGCCCATCTTGTTGCTTCAGGGCACGTCAGAACGCAGACATTTCATGCTTGGTAGAGACGCGATGGCCCCAAATGACTGGTGCTCACCATTCCGTTCACATTAGTAGCGAGGTATGTGAGTTTGGGGTTTAGCGGCGCTGGCGTAACATGTAGCTACCAACCAGTCGGTCTTGTGGGGGGATCACACTGTGGCAGTAGCACTTGGCTGTGAACGAAGAGACATGTCAGGTTTCAATCTGATCAGTGAGATTCGATTTCAACTTGCAAAACTCTCGTGATGGAAGAAGGCTTGCGGATACATACTATTGCCGCGATATTCGGGTTGTGGAGCAATTGAGACTGACGGCGTACCTCCAGTCGCCTGGTCTGAAACTAGCATGGGCACTATCATCTCATTAATCTTTTGCATTCCTCCGTGTTGTTACGGACGTGTTGCTCCAATCCAGCGCAATTATGGTGTCTCATGATGCCCCCTTTTTGAAGATAATGAGACTAGAAATATAGTACAAGTGCTATGGTAGAAACCCACAGCGACCCCAAGCATGCATCGAAAAGCCTCCGTCTTCGCTGCCGGAGAGATGAAAAAGAGGTTATACACACGGAGAGCCCCCCTTTTTGCGCAGGGTATTTTTTCCGCTTTCCCCTTTGAAACAGCATCACATCGATCGTATAGTCACACATCTCCCCTCCATCGTCCTTTATCCATCAGAGCGCTTGCTTCACTTAAAGCGCAGGCCTAGCAGACTGCGCACCAGTCTGAGCGCCACCGGTCAGCACCTCGTTGGCGCCCTGCTGCATGCGCATCTCGCGCTCCATCTCCTGCATCTGCTGCTCCTCGCTGAACGCCAGCGCCCATGGGATGCCGAGCAGAAGCGCGCTGGTGCTGATGACCCAGAGGGCTTTGCCGCTGAAGCTGAGGCCGGAGGTGGTCCAGTCGTAGGTTGTGTTGGCGGCGGAAGAGAGCTTTTTCCTGTAGGTCGGGGGCACGATGTCGGCGAGGGCGGCGATGCGGTCGGCGAAGGTCTCCTCGTAGTCGTCGCTGATGTCGCTGGCGTCGGACTCTGTGGTCGGGCTGTTAGTTTGAGTGGAACTGATGTAGGGTTGGACGTGGATGAGAGCGTACCAGAGTCAGTGTCCCAGTCGTCCTCCTCCTCGATCTTAGGGCCCTGCTGCTGGGCGATGAAATCCTCATCGGGAACCTCCTCGAGCTTGACCATTGTGGCGGTTGTGTGTGGGTATTTGGAGTGTTGAGGGGAGGGGCGGAGGATTGATTTGTAGATTGGGTGTCGATGGGTGATGATGTTTCGATGTTTCCCGTTCAGCAGCAGCGCCAGACGTGAGAAGCCAAAAGGGCTCGACTCCGTCGCCGCAAGCCGGATATTTCTCGGGCTACGTCAGCGACCACATTTCTTGGAGGATGCGCGTGTGAATGCAAGAGATGTATCTTATATTTCTGGCATATTTTTCAATTTAAAAAACCAGGGCATGTGCTACCCGTCACGCAATTTTTCGGTGAGAAAATTGCGGTGGTATCCTACAGCTAAAGATTGTCGACAAGTTCCGTACCATCGAGATCGTTGCTTCAGAGTGGACGATTGAAAGCACCAAGATGAAAACACAGGCGCTTGGAAACCTCTCCCATTCACCTCGCGACGACATTCTTCAAGGACGGTCTTTCGTCTGCCGACATTTGATCAATCTCAAGATACAAATTCATGCTGCCCAAGAAGCGGCGAAACACCTCCCGTGCTGAGGAGTCTCGCAGTATCGCAGCGTCAGGACATATAATGAAGCGAGATTCCACTTCAGGACACTACACCTCAACGAACAAAGACGACATCCACGTCTGAAATGGGTCAAGGTGACATCTCAGTCAGTCTCACCACGACGAACCACGTAGACAGCGAGCAAGCGCTTCTGCAAGCTATGCAGAGCATCATGCACAACCCGACAAACGAGTTGGGTGAGACAAATAGCCTGCATGTGTCGCGAAAACGAAAAGAAAAGACAAACAGACATGGCAAAGACCGAAGACTAAGTAAACACCAGCCCCCGAACTCGCCGCGCAACACTACGTAGCACAAACCCATCTATCTCTTGACCGAAGTCCCCAACGCCCAAGACGCAATAGCCACACCATCCACTTCAATCCAGCAGCGCTGGCAGTCAAAAAGAAAACATGCCCACTCAACAAACCCATCCTCTACCTCTCCGCCGACGCGACTCCGCCACCCACCCCACCACCACCACCACCACCACCATCAAACCCCAAGCTCCCCAAACACTGCTAATCCCGTTCCCCTGCTCCCGCCGCCGCAAACCCTCCAGGACAAGAATCCCAGCCCCGCCCTCTCCACCACTGCAACCCCCGCAGCAAGACCGCCTCCAAACAGCCCTCCTCTACCTGGCGCACGCAGCGGCGCACCTCCCGCCTGCCTCCGCGGCCGCGGAAAGTCTGCACGATTTCGCGGCGCCGAGTTGGACGGTTGAGCGGTGGGGGTGGGAGATGGAAAGGGAGGGTTCTGCTGCTGCCGCTGCTGCCGGCAAGCGTGGTGGGTCGAAAGGCGGTGACGGAGAGATCAGCGCAAGGGAGAAGGGAAGCGCGGGGTCCTGGGTAAGACGGGCGGTCGGGGTGTTGAAGAGGGAAGGGGAGGAGGGGGAGTACTGGCGAGATGGAAGGGATTTGGAGGTGTTGTGGGGGAGGGTTGGTGGGGATTGTGTTTAGTTCTGGTCTGGTTAGGATCGGAGAATTAGACCCGGGAACCAGGAAGGCGTTGAGCGATATTTGTGGTGCACTGACCGTGCCGACATGGCACCAGCACCTCACGATCATCTGGATAGCCATTGAACCGGAGACATGGGCGCTGAATGATGTACAGCGAAAAGAACAATATTATACATATCTTACAACGGCGGCAAACCCTCACGACAATTCGGGCATTGCAAACGATACTTCATCCAGCCCTCCAGACAAGGGGTGTGGAAAATGTGCCGACAAGGAGTGACCATATACAGCCTTCGGGCCAACACGAACGAACCACTGGCACTAGCGACATCACTGTTATCGCCTGCCTCGACGACCGGAACCTCCAGATCCTGCATGCAGATGGCACAGTCAAAGGTCCGCTTGCCTTTGCCCTTGTCTTTGGACTCCTTGTGCTGGAGAGAATTACGGCGAGCGGTGGTTTCAGTGCCAGAGACCGACGCACGACGGGATGTGGGCGGAGAGGATGCCGTATTGGTAGCGCCAAGGGGTAAAGTTGCGCCTTCTTCGTCGTAGCGTAAGATAGGATGGTAGTCGTAAGCGGGTGGTACCCAAGTATCGCGGACAAACCAGCGAGGACCAAGGAGGTCTTGCGAGCCAAGAGCAACAACCTGCAACCACTGCCATAGTACAAGAACAGCGAGACTGTAGTAGTCCACGGTGGCAAACAGGATGTTGTGAGGATAGGCGTAGAAGTATGCGAATGGCAACAGACGCAAAGCTGACTGACCAAGAACAAAGTCCCATTCGAGAGCGCGTCT
Source organism: Cladosporium colombiae (assembly GCA_026122715.1). Classification (NCBI taxonomy): domain Eukaryota; kingdom Fungi; phylum Ascomycota; class Dothideomycetes; order Cladosporiales; family Cladosporiaceae; genus Cladosporium; species Cladosporium colombiae. Next base: position 477,387 of record JAKZFA010000005.1, read on the forward strand.
ACAGTTCCGTTGAACGTTGCGAATGATTTGTGGCATCCAGAATGACAAGTAGATGAAAGCAAGAAGCGTAAAGAAGCCGCGCTGGAGTATCGAGGGCCAGCTAGTGGCATTGATCGAGATAAAGACCACGCCAAAGAGCATGAGGAAAAATCGAGCATAGTGATATCCAAAGGTGGGCACACGCGAGTTGGTAATAGCCTCGACGAGAGCATCATGTTGCTCTTGAGTCAATGGTTGGAGTGGCTGTACAGTTTGAAGGCCGGCTTGGTCGGATGGCATGTAGAAGACAGGTTCGGCGGCAGGTCTTGGTGCCGTTGCAGGAAGGGGTAACAATCCATCCTGACTTGTGGGCTGCTGAGCAGGCTGCTGAACGGCCTGGGGCATTGATGGGGGTTCCGGATGAGCGGGCACCGAAACATCTGTACCAGCAGTCCTCTCGGTATCAGCATCAGGAGTAGCGTTCGCAGTAGCAGTTGCCGCCGCCGCCGCCGCCGCCTCCGCAGCAGCAGCCTGTCGTCTTTCTCTTGCTTCTCTAATCTCTGCAAGCACCGTCTCTCGACGTCTAAGCTGTTCTTCTACCTCAACACGCTCCCTCTGCCTCAGCTCTGGTGCCTGGACATTCCAGATCTGCAAGAGGAATTGCATACCGAAGAAAAGCATAAGAGTAAAGCCCATGAATGCGACGGCCATCAGATCCATGGCGAGGCCATCGGTAACAGCTCCGAGCGTAGCACATGCCAGAGTGGCAAAGCCGTCGCCCATGGCCATGCCAAGGATTGTGTTGAAGCTGATGCGACTCCGTGTTGATGGTGTACTCGATTCGCCCATCTGCTTTTTGATCAATGCCAATTGCAATCCGAGAGCTACCATAAAAATCAAGAGATGGTGACGACCCTGCCCAGTTAGCACTTGCGACTTGGGGCCGGAGAGATGATTGGCAATCTTCGGTGAGAAGCCGGGCGGACCTTGTGAGGTGAGTATGTAGCCGCAATCAGGTGAAAAGACAGTCATCTCGAAGCGCATCTCGGGCACTGGAGGGACGAAAGCGCCAGTGGGGAATCGCAGTTCACGCTCGAGGAATGCCAGGAAGCCAGAAGTGTAGGGCGTGCCAGATGATAACGGTGGCAATTGTTGCAGCCACACGATGAGCTCGCACTGAGGAGAGCCCATTGTATCGTCAGGTACACCCTCGAGGTGAGTAGACCACGGATTGTGTGAGATAGTGTCGCGATTCTCCTGACGCTGAATGGTCCTTGATATCGACTCATTTAGTATCGTTCGCGATAGGTTGAAGGTGTAGTCGGTTGGCGTGAAGTGTGGAAGTGCAAAGATCCCAGCGAACTTGGCGCTGGTCGTTGTCAAGACGGCATGGCCGACGTCTTGGAAGTAGATACCCCTGAGCAGCATCTCATGCTCGTTGTCTGTGAGATCGTCGCCGAGCTTCAACTCAATGTTCATCTCGGTCACATTCGCCACTCCATGGAGATTGAGGCTCTCACTTGGATGTGACTTTTGGTTGAACTCAATCCTGACATCGCCTTCCGTGCCAGTGAAGTTGCGTCCAAAGTGCCGCTCTCTTCTCGGACCACCAAATGGGTCATCCCTAGCATACTCGGTGAGGTTGAGATGTGGCGGCTCGACTGTCCTCTCCAAATCGGACCGAGCCCATCGCCCGTGCACGTATCCTGTAACATTATTATACAGAGGATACGGTCTGGCATCCTTGATGTCGCCACGCAAGGCACTCTGAGTCCATTGTGAGTGCTCAGTCACGCGCTTCTTCAGATGTGGCCAGGAGCTCCATGCATAGCCTCTCTCCGGTTCGAAGCCTGTGATATTGAGGTCGGCGTAGGTGGTTGGGCCATCGAAACGCGTGTCTATGTAGGAAGAATTGTTGAGAACTTCTAGAGAGTTCTTCTCGGCTGAAATGACATCTTTAAGAGTTACCCGACTACCGAGATCGTGGTTGACAGGCTGTGGCGTGGGCGAGAGTATAATCCAGGTCAAGATGAGCAGCGGGAATAGCGCTCCCCGCCGGTCGGCCATTCACGGGTAGATGCTCTACCAGCAGTGATAGGGCACTCGCACTCGCGGAACCCAAGTGCGTGTCTCTTCGATGCCGCGATAAGTATGCCTGGTGGCCTGCAGTAATTAATGGGATGCTCTTGAGTGAGCACGTCCGATCGGTATAGCATAGGTGAGGTCACGTTGTTAAGGCAGCATCGTTACCGATTCGGATTAGCGCATCGAGGTGGCTCGAGCGCATCCGGGGATGGAAGGAAGGGAGTGATCCACTTGGGTTGTCCCTTATTCCGATGGCTCTATATCTCACTCACAATCAAAAGCTACCCGTATATAGTGATGAGTTCATCCTGGGCACCTTGATGGCCCACAGCACCTTCTGGCGACCATGACGGCTCCCTCGACGGCGCACCGAGGCAAATGGGCGGCGAACAACGAATGCTGCCACACGGTCCAACCCGAAACGGGCGATAAGGCAGCCTTGCGCGGGGGACGATGGAGGCGTGATATGAGGGAGCTTCACTCGTGACCTTGATAGCGCGCGCCCGTTATCCACATAAGCTACTGCACCTGTCTGTATCTATCTCTCCCGTACTGTGCACCAACAACATCTTTCACTGTAGTCATCTCCCACTCTCCGCCTTCACTTTCTCGCTGACTTCCTCGCTCGACCTCTGCTGGTGTGTGGTTGAAAGGTAAGCAAGCAAGCAAGCAAGCAAGCAAGCACTCGCGCCCACACGAATGAATGAATGATTGCAACCCAACCCTCGACCCCACCTCCACCTCGTCGCCTTGCCTTGCCTCGCACCTCATCACCCTGCGCGCACTCCTTCACCTTCCAGGCAACGAAGCTTCGTCGCCGGCTTGCCTCCTCTTGCTCTTGCTCATCGCCGCCCTTCTTCTCTCAAGCTACCACTGCATCACTCCAACCTGACCCTCCACCGCCACCTTGCACGCCACTACCACTTCTTTGATTCCACACACCCCTCGCACTCACACCACCAACCCGCTCGGCTCCCCAGATCAGCACGCACTGACTGGGACTGGCCGACCACCTCACCCACAACACACTCACTGCGTCCTTTCTTGCACTCCACTCCACATCTCCATCATGGCTCGTGGCACTACCCAAACCCCTACGCTGACCAAAGGCGGGAAGGCTGCCAACCTGCCGTCACCCACTGACTCCACACACTCCTCCGGCAACTTCGACTTCCCTACCCTGAACAACGACGGTTCCGTGTCCGACCTCATCGAGACCCATCCGCCACCTGGCCAGCGTACCCCACCAGCAGCTCTGAGCTCTCTCGGTCTCAAGATGGCTGCAGGCAGCATTCCCGACGGGGTCACCGACTTGAATGACGGCGAGTATGACATGATGAGCGATGCTTCCGACACCAACGAAACCGTCAGCATTGCCTCAGACAACCTGACTTCCGACGACGAGCTCATGACTCCCGACTACGACGAGGACGAAGATGACGACGATCAAGCACTCTACGCAAGCAACCACCCCTCCGCTGCCGGTCCATCTGCCGGCCCGCTCCAACAGCAGCTCGCCATGCTGGACATCCAGCAGCGCCAACAGCTTCGTCAGGCCCGTGAGCGCAGGCTGGCTATGGAGAAAGAGCAAGAGAGCGAGAAGGAGAGGCAGATGAACAGCTTCCTCTCAGAGGATCTGGAGACACCCCGCCAGTCTACCATGAACGCATTCAACCCGTCATCGTCGACCAGCGCTCTCAACACAAAGTCATCTCCAGTGGCGATATCCGACAAGCCCTCCTTGTCAAGCCCTCAGACAGTCCCGGGTGAATCTGCCTTGGATCTTGTTCTCCGTTTTGCCAAGTACGTCGATCAGGAGATCATCAGCTCAGGCAAGCTCGCTCTCTTCGCACTGTCTGCGATTGTGCTTAGCATTTGCATGGTCACCTTAGCCGTTCCCCATGAAAATTCCGTTCAACTTCACGCTCGTCGCGATGCTTTATCCGGTGCACTTGGCCAGCTCACAAATTCCACCAACGCTACCAAAAGCTTCAACATCGAGCACCTGCTACCTGCCCCCACAACCCTGCCTTCTCACGACATATTCGGTCGACTCACGGCGGGTACGTCTGAAGTTCACTTCCAAGGCGCCCAGCCAAACTACATCATCGTCTCGCTTCCCAGAGAGAACGGCAATAGCCCTAAAGTCTCCTCCACTGCCGTCCATAGAGGGGACAAGTCCATTGCTTTCAACCAGACCAAGCTCATCGATGGCGTCTACGCCATCACCCTCGACCCTCACGAAGCGTATGGCATCATCACTGTTGCAATGCCCTGCAAGAAGCCCGAATTGAACATCACCGTCTCTCACAACTTCGGCCGCCGTTACCTCCAACTCCCGACTTTCGAAAAGGCTCGCACCGAGCTGAGCAACACCGTCACTAAGGACATCGCTGTCGCTCGTGCTGGTGCCCGTGGTATTACTGACTGCTTCACTGCCTTCTGGGGTGCGACTCATAACGTGAGCACACAGCTGGTCCAGCAAGTCGGACATGAGGCTCAGATCCTCGCTAACAACACCGCTTCGCTGGCTGGCAAGCTGTACTCAGCAGGTGACGCTACTGCAGCTGCCATGCGCAAGGACATCATGGCTGTACAAGAGAGCTTTGCACGTGCAGAGACCCAGGTCGATGACTTCGTCGCCGATGTTGCAGGAAGAGTTAAGCGCTCCGTGATGGAGCCGCTCGTCGTGGCCCACGACCGCGCGGGTAGAATTCGAGCCAAGTACTTTGGCAGCGAGGCCGCGCGCGAGAAGGTCTGCAAGCGAGATGTTGCTGCAGTTGACAAAAGTTCTCCTCTGTTGGCGGCCAGGCCACAGTGCCAGGGCAAGAAGCATGGCGATTGGATGGTCCGCACGTATGCCACGACAACATGTTGTGACTTCGACCGGAACCGCAAGAATGGCAAATCGGTCACAAAGGCGGTCTGCAAGTCCCGCGACGGCACGAAGAAGACCCGTAAAGGCCTGGACGAGACCCAGGATTGCGGAGTTCGCCCTGTGCGATAGAGGCAGTATCACAGCGCATCATCGGCGTTGGAAAAGACCGGCATGAACTGCCGCCCGCCTTATTTGAGACCAGCAGACTCAATGCCAGCTACAGTTCAGGGAGTTTTTGGGAACAGCGGTGACGTATTCACGGATGGATGACTGAATGAATGGATGGGATGGGGCTACGGGCAGGGAGGACTAGGCGTTTTCTTGGTGAGGCAAAGGTCGCTCACACACACACCTCTTAGATCCTGCTGCGACTGGTTGGGGTTTATCTTGGAGTTTTGAGTCCTAGTATGTTTCCTTGTTATTGATTTCGACTTCTACTACCCTCTACGCGCGCGAGCATGATACCACATATATCACTTGAACAGACATGTCTTATCCCTGTTTGCCTTGTCTTGACTCCTCACTACCTCATCCCTGGTTTCTTTCCAATCCAGTTCCGGTATATGGAATTCTTTCCCCCCGATGGGTTTGGTGATGCGACTTGGGTGGGAAACATGTTCATTTCTCCGTTTCCTCTTATTTCATTCCATGTTGCTTCACATCATAAATGGTCACTTTTTCTTCGCTTCACATCATGGGCACTGGAGAGATTTCCACTAAGGTCTTTCTCGATCGTGGCGATGCGCGCTTTCGCGCACATCGTGTCGGCGCATTCGGGGAACTGTTGGCAATTGGCAGTTGGCAGTTGATTGGGGATTTGTTTTTCGGAATGCGGCGTATGTTGGAAAAAAAAAGGATACAAAAGCTACAAACTGTGCGAAATAATAGCTAAGGCAAGGGGTAAAAATCGCTGTTCGCTCGCGGTAGTGACAGTCGTGCACGTAATCCTGCCAACGTGAAGAGCATGAACGTAAAGCCATGAGAAAAGGAGGAGAAAGAGAAAGTGAAACGACCGGTTGGGCGGCTTCGGGAATGTCCAGCGCCCGTGACAGTACCGGCCAGAAAATCGCAAGGATGGCCAGCACCCGAGAAGGGAAAGTCGAAGGATGGCAAGAGTAGTGGTTATGGATTTGATGGGTGACATCGGGGATGACCAGCATCGTTCGAGAGAGCCCTCTGGAACTGTACCTTGAGGTTGGCCAGCATCCGTCAAGGTGTCTTCGTAGTAGTCGCCTCTGCCCGAGGCCCAGCAGTGTCGATGGTTCTCTAAATCTCAAGAGTGCTGGCGGCGGCCTTGAGGGGTTCCAGCAGTGCTTCGAGGCGCTCGACCATGGTGGCGATATCAGTGTCCTGTCGCTTAGCGACGCCGCCCTTCAATGTGCTCAGAAGCTTGTGGAGGCTGTCGATGAGAGCGTCAATCTCTGCCGGAGAATAATCGAGAGCATCGCTGGAGGTGGTCGCTTGACGTTTGGCGATACCGCCAGTGAGAGAGGTGATGAGGGTCTTGACTTCGGCGAGCATGGAGGCTGCGAGCTCAGTGTCCTTTGTGATATCACCGGACTCCTGGCGCTTGGCGATACCACCAGTGAGAGAGGTGATGAGGGTCTCGACTTCGGCGAGCATAGAGGCTGCGAGCTCAGTGTCCTTTGTGATATCACCGGACTCCTGGCGCTTGGCGATACCACCAGTGAGAGAGGTGATGAGGGTCTTGACTTCTGCGAGCATGGACGCTGCGAGCTCAGTGTCCTTTGTGATATCGCCGGATGCTTGACGTTTGGCAATGCCACCGGTAAGGCTGCCAAGGAGAGACTCAACCTCATGGAGCATGGAACCGATCGCGGCAACATCGCTAGATGATGCCTGACGTTTAACGACACCGCCAGTGAGACCGTTGAGTAGAGTCTTGACCTCACCAAGCATAGACTTGACGTCCAGAAGATCGCCAGCGGACAACTCGTCGCGCTTGACAATGTCGCCAGTGAGACCACCGAGCAGCGACTCAACCTCGCTGAGCATGGACTTGATGCCAAGAAGGTTGGTAGAATCAGCGTTGCGCCTGGCGATGCCGCCAGTAAGACCGCCGAGTAGAGACTCAACCTCATCAAGCATGGACTTGATGTTGAGAAGTCCGTCAGATGATGCCTCGCGCTTGGCAATGCCACCAGTGAGGCTGCTGAGCAGAGACTCGACTTCGTGGAGCATTGGGCCTACAGTCTCAGAAGCAATGCTCTTGAGGTCTGCGCTGGAGTCCTCCTCACGCTTGGTGACGCCGGCGATGAGGTTTTCGATGTGGTTCTCAAGGCCATCGGCGAGTCTGGTGGCTTCGCTGTCTAGCTTGAGCAGGTCGGCAGTGGGGTTTGCCTGGTTCTTGGTGGGCAAGGCGAGGGTGGAGGCCGTGAGGGCGAGGGTGACGAGAGCGTACTTCATGTTGGCGGGGAGAAGTTTGGCGAGTTGTAGTGAATGGATTGAAAGTGAAGAAGTTGCCAGCAACTGATGATTGTGGAAGAGGAGTGTTGTTGTGTTGGATGATGATGCTTGATTTACGGCGAAGTGCCCTTCCTTTATACCCGCGACATGCAGCAGTATCTCTTCAGATTGTGAGACAAATGGAGAGCGTATTGCATTGTCGTAAGGCAGTGATGTTGTGCCATGGTCGTAGTCGGTATGACTGTATGTCTCATTGCTCCACGACCATGGATTCGATGAGCTCGAAGTGTTTGGTACTGCTCCTGAGGGACCAACAGATCCAGATGGCGATGACGATAACAGTCGCTCGTGTGCTTGTTTGCCTGTGATAGCATACATCTCCATGTCATTCCAGAGGGCCAGCCAGACGTTGACGATGTCTCGGAAATGTCCAACCCTTCTTCTCTACGGCCGGCCACAGAGTACCGTGGACACGTCAGGCAGTATACATTATGCCATGGCGTGATCCTAGAAATGGATTGGCGGATGGAATTGCGATTACCCATACAGTCAACTCGTGCGAGGATACATCGAATGTTCATCTCCTGGTAGCTTCAGAACGAGACTCCTTCAGACTGCGACGATCACAAGAGACTCACCAAGGCTCTGGTAGGTACACAAAGATGGCCCCGCCAGAGCAACGGTCCGCGAGAACATGAAACATCAAGATACTATAGCGAAGCTTCTATCATGGAACAGTAGTCAAATCTCTAAAGCTTCGACCTGAGGATAGAGTAGAACATACCCTCTGACAGCACATCATGATGACAGTTCCACAGGCTTGCGATACGGCCAGTGGCGCTTCAGGCCTCCCAGTGTCGAAGAGTCAGTGACCGCCCACTCCAAACGTAAGTCTTCCTGCGTAAGTCTGGTATGGTCTGAGTCTCTCACGAGATAGATTACTTCGCTATGGAGGCATCTCCACGGTGTTAGCAACATCTCGCTGGATGCCTTTCATACCGCATCCACGATAGCCAAGGTCCCCGTGAAGTGACCCTCAGGGACGGCGACAGGCCTCCAGGAACCAGGAACACGGATCCATCTAGTGTCGATGACTAAACATTTCGATCGCTCGAGAGCTCAGAAACCTGCAAACGCCGATCGTTCAAGAGACGCAGCAGCGTACCGTTCGTAGCAGGCTATACGAGAAGTCGGATGTCGGATGGTCGGGTATCGACCGCTGACAGATTCTCTAACGGGAATTGCACAAGGAATCCAAGTTCCACGGTACGCGAATCTTATATCGAAGGGTCAGGCACGGCGCGTTCTTCCTCGGAACATTGGAAGATGAAATCAAGGCAGCTCCGGCGTAGTTTTCAGTACGAAATGCGTTCCCAGTCGTCCGGAGTGCAGTCATCCTGTCCAGTGCGGCTCGAGGGAACCTGGGTGTGCTTTGACCACTGTCTCAGTCCTTTCTCCGCGGGAGCAAGATAAATGTTGACGATCGTCGTTGATAATTGTCAGTACGACCGTCACAGCGATGATTCCATCAATTGAAATGGCGGCAGACATGGCCGTGAGCGAGAAACAACGGAAGCAGAAGGACTTATTTGAATAACAAGCTTCCACCGTGGAAAGAAGAGAAGGATCGAAGTTCCGCTCGAAAGAAATGGGTATCATTGATGCATGCTATCTAGTGCTAGAAGGGAAAAAGGAGTCGCTCGTAATTCTGTGAAGCGACTAAAAGGTGTATGAGTCCTCCGCTCTATCCAGCTTGAATCGTAATCCTCAAAAAAATGCAACGTAGACAACGCGTTGTCCTCGCTCATTACCCAAATCCAGTTCCATAGACGACTGTAAAATCAAGAAAAGCCAACATTTATTATTCTTCGTCGTCACTCTCGTCCCAGCTTGCAGGTAGATCGGCCCAGCCACAGTGCCAGCGCTTGCCGCCTCCTTCACCAACAGCACGTAGGTGCTTTGCGTTTTCGCGGTCTTCACGCCAGCAGCGGCCTGTGAAATCGTCGCCGATTGTGACGAGGTTGCCTTCTGATGTGAAAGAAAGGGATGTGACTTCCTTAGTGTGGCCACGGACAAGAGCAGTGCCGAAGGAGTCGTAGATTGGCGGGCCACGCTTTTCAGACGGGGGAGCCATTGATGTGCTGCGACTCTGCGGACGGGAGAATGACGGAAGTTCGTTGTCATCATCGTCGTCGTCGGAGTCATCGTGTGCGTGAGAACGCTCAGGCAGAGGACGATTGTTGCGGAAGGGAAGGTGGCGTTCATCTGTAGGGATGAGTACAGGAGATGTGTCAGTGCTCCCGATGGCAAGCATTTCCGACTTGTCATCCTTTGCTTTGCGGATCGCAGCACGAACGTAGAAGCTGCCAGCGCGCATTGAAGGGTGTTTGAAGCCGTAGAGAGGACCGATGCCCATGCGTCCTTCTTTTGCCGCACGGCGGCCAGGGTGTGATGGCGCCATCTCAGGCGCACAGCCAAGTGCGAGATGGTTTGATGAGTAAGCGTAGACGACAGAGTCGCGGCAAACAGAGTACAGTCGGGAGCCGTCGCCAGAAAGGGCAAGGGCACTGATTGCGAAGTTACGGTTGTGGTGTTCAGGCACTGGAGTACTCGAGACGGGAATTGCTAGCCCTCTTCGTCCAGCATTGCGCAGATCCCATAGTTTGATGCTTGAGTTGGCTTCGCTAGCGGTTGCAAGTAGATGGCTCTTGTCATTTGCAAGATGCTGGAATGCTGTGATCGAGGTACCGGCAAGATCGCCGGGAGCGTAGGCCTTGGTTTGATTTACACGATGAGCCCGGCCGATGTCCATACTGACTTTAGAATATAGCGTCTGCGTGTGTGGCTTGCTTCCATGAGCGGGATACAAGATCTGAGATGCAGTCTTTGTCGAGCATCGAAGATCCCAAATCTGCACGCTGCCATCTCGAGAACTTGTTGTGAGCATTTTGTCGTCATCAGGATGGAAGCGAATTTGTTTCAGGCTACCCTGGTGGCCACTCAAAGTGTACATCTTCTTCTGAGTCTGCATGTCCACGATACATGCTGTCTGATCGCCCGAAGCAGTGGCCAGCATGTAGTCGTCCGAGCTGAAGGCGATGTCCATGATGGCATTGCGATGGACTTTGAACTCGATGTACGATTCGCTAAACTTGGCGTCGGCAGAACTATCAATCACACGAATGCCGCCTTCTTCGTCGGCAAAGGCAACGAGAGGGTTGGTGTTGCAGCTCGCAGTGCAGAAAGGCAAAGCAGTGCCTCTGAAAGAGTAACGGTCTTTGGGAAGCGTTGCGAAGTCGGCAGTATCTGAACGCCAGTCGACACAATGTTCAGGGCCACGGAAGCCGCGAGAGGTACTTTCGTATCCACCAAAACTGCGTTGCATGAGGCGATGGGTCCGACCAGTGTGACGAAGGCGTTGTATTGGCTTGGGGAATGGTTCCAAGCACTCGATGAGATCCGGTAGGTCGTCATAGTCCACAGAGACGGCATCGTCTTCGGCAACGTCGATTCTATCGTTCACTGGCTCCACCTTACGCAAAGGCGATGATTGTGGAGGCGAGCTGGGCATGTCGAAGGAGTGTTTCCGCCTCTTCAATGGCCTTGACGAGAAAAGGTCGCCGCCATCTTCGCCTAGCCCGAGACTTAATCTCGAACCTCTTCTGCGGTTGTTCCCATCCTGGGTGATGTCTCTGAGCTGTCGTCCGGCCTTGCTCTGCCGACCACCTTGGCTAGACAATGAGCTGCTGCGAGGTGTGAAGAATTTGGTGAATCGTTTAGGCGTGACAGTTGGAGGCTTCTTTGGCTTGAGTGTGCTGGAACGTAGAGTGGCCGCCGCGTCGCTCCGAGACTTTAACGGCGAGGAAGGTAGGATGTCATGGTCGACGAGGATGGTCGAGAGGCATTCCGACTGGCTTTCCTGAGAGGAGGGGAAAGGCAGCTCAGCCATGGTGAGAATGATGGACTCGAGTAGGTGTGTTAATGGGACGACGACATGCGGGGAGGAGGAGGAGGAGGTGTTGTAAAGTGGTGGTGGTGGTGGTATTCCTTGGATGGTTGGGTGGTTGCTTGGGAGAGCAGCGTGGCGTTAGATTGATTTCTCGCGTCCAAGTCGCGTTCCCCGTGACGCGAGCGCAACCGAGCTCTTTAGCAAAAGAGTGGGTCTCCGCCGCTTACGATTTTCTCATCGAGCCTGCCAGCCTGCCAGCTTGAGACCCTCACGTCCACGGCCCTCCCGGGGCGAGCCGTCGTTAGTCAAACTCTATCTGGTGCAAAAAGTTCGAAGTCGTCTAGTTCGGGTTTTGGTTTCTAGCAGAGGCGGCTTCTTTTCACACAGCAAGCATGGCTCCCGCAATCAAAAGAAAAGCCGGCGCCGACGAGCGACCGCTCAAGAAGGCCAGGTCGGGCAAGGTGGAGGATGAGAAGAAGCTCATCGCAAAGGGCCTTGCCAAAGCAGGCAAGCCTGGAAAGGCGCAAGAAGACACAGCCGGCGAGCGCAAGCCTGTCGCCAAAACCGTGCTGTCGCAAGAGGAACGCAGCTTCCCTCGTGGCGGTGCAAGCGTCCTGACGCCCATTGAACAGAAGCAGATCGAAGCTCGCGCCGAGCGTGATGTGTTATTCGAGCAACAGACTGGCCAGAAGCCTGCGCGCCGCGAAGGCGACGACGACTTTTTCAGCGAGGAGGAAGAGGCTGCCGCACCCAAGGCAAGCAAGAACAAGAAGGGCAAGAAGGGCTCAGGCCTGAAGATCGCAGGCTCCGCCATCAAGATCCAGAGCTTGAGCTACAAGAACCTGGTCGTCGGCAGCACAGTTCTCGGACGAGTGACCGCGATCACAGGAAAAGATGTCGCAGTCGCTCTGCCTAACAATCTCACTGGATACGTCCCTATTACTGCAGTCTCCGCACGCCTGAACGACCGCATTGAGAAGGTTCTTCGCGAAGAGGACAACAAGAAGGAGGACGATGAAGAAAACGACGAGGATATCGACCTCAAGAAACTATTCCACCAGGGCCAATGGATCCGCGCTACTGTCACTGGTACTGGATCCGAATCAGCCGACAAGAAGGCCAAACGCCACATCGAACTTTCGGTCGACCCTGCACACACCAACGGTGGACTCGAGTCCGAAAATGTTGTCGTCAACAGCACCATCCAGGCCAGCGTAAGGAGTGTGGAAGACCACGGTATTATCATGGATCTCGGTCTGGCCGAAGCCGATGTCAAGGGCTTCGTCAGCAAGAAAGAGCTTGGAGCTGCCTACAAACTTGAAGACGTCCAAGAAGGACAAGTCATGCTTTGCTTGGTTACTGGAAAGGGCAGCAACGGCAAGGTTCTCAAGCTTTCTCCCGACGCCGCAAAGTTCTCTGTCCTGGTTCCTGGCCAGAAGAACCCGATTGTTGCGACCGCGCCTGTCGTGGATGCGTTCCTTCCTGGTACCGCAGTCGATGTGCTGATCACGGAAACAACGACTGGAGGTGTTGCCGGCAAAATCATCGGCATGCTTAACGCAACAGCCGACTTCGCCCACTCCGGCGCCTCTTTGGGTATCGATCCTACCGAAAAGTACAAGGTCAACACCAAGACCAAGGCTCGCATCATTTGGGCATTGCCTGGAGATGAGGAGGGTCGCAAGGTCGGTATCTCTCTTCTGGACTCCGTGCTCACCTTGCCTCCAGCCGCAGACAAGCTTGCAGAGGCTACCAGTGCCAAGTTGAAGGCGCTCTCTGTCTCTATGGCGCAGGCTCTGCCTAACTCGAGCATAATTGAAGAGGCGACCGTCTCCCACGTGCTTGCCGATCGTGGCATTTACCTAACGCTGCCATCGACTACTGGCGTCAAGTCTCTCGCTTTCGCTCACATTTCACAAGTTTCAGATGCTCGCATTGACTCCATCTCATCATCTACTGGTGCATACAAGGTCGACTCCACACACAAAGTTCGCATTCTTGGTTACAACCCAGTCGACAACGTGTACTACGTCAGCTTGAAGCAGAGTGTCTTGGATCAGACATTCCTGAGGCTAGAGGATCTGGTACTCGGTGATATCGTAAAGGGCACCGTCGAGCGCCTGATTCTGGGAGGTTCCAAGGGTGTCACTGGCATTCTGGTCAAGCTTAGCGACAGCATCTCCGGTCTCGTCCCTGAAATGCACATGTCCGATGTTCAGCTTCAGCACCCGGAGCGCAAGTACCGTGAAGGTTTCCCTATCACTGTTCGTGTTCTTTCCGTTGATTTCGAAAAGAGGCACGTTCGTTTGACACTCAAGAAGAGCTTGTTGGGTGACAAAGCACTCCCCATCTGGTCCGATTACAGCAAATTGGAGCCCGATATGGAGTCAAAGGGTACCGTCGTCAACCTTAAGCCCAACGGCGCCGTCGTCCAATACTTTGGTAGCGTGCGTGCTTGGTTGCCCGTGGCAGAGATGAGCGAGGGATACGTTCAGCAGCCCGATAGGCACTTCCGAATTGGCCAAACGATCACCACCCGCATTCTTTCTTTGGACGCAAGCGCACAGGAAATGAAGGTCAGCTGCAAGAGCGGCGAGCCTATGGATGAGGACCAGGTCGACGTCTGGAACAAGGTCCAGGGCGGCGAGATTGTGACTGCCACTGTGACCGAGAAGACTGCTGACAGCGTTTCGGTTGACTTGGAAAATGGACTGAAGGGTGTGATCCGCGTTGCACACTTGGTCGATGCATCCGCTGCAAAGGCTGAAAACGCCTTGAAGCGCATCCGAGTTGGCGGCAAGCTCACTGACCTCCTCATCCTGGACAAGCTCCCACGTACTAGGCAGGTACTCTTGACTAACAAGCCTGGTCTTGTGGAGGCCGCGAAGAGCGGCAAGTTGATCAAGTCCTTCGCCGACGTGAGCAAGGGCGCTAAGGTGAACGGCTTCGTGCGCAACGTCACTCCCGAGGGTGTCTACATCGAGTTCGCCAACGGCGTTGTCGGTCTGGCACTCAAGTCTCAGCTTTCACCCGAGATGCTCACTCAGGCTGCCTTTGGTTTGAGGAAGGACCAGAGCATTGCTCCCACTGTCTTGAACGTCGATGCGGACAGGGAGCGCTTCTTACTTACCATGAGAGAGGCTAAGGACACTCAATCGACTGCCGAGAAGAAGACCGAGGTACCCGCACAAGAGCTTGTCAACCCTGTTGACCCATCAATCTCGACAAGCGCAGACCTGACCCTCAACCGTGTGGTTAAGGCTCGCATTGCAAGCATCAAGGGTACACAGATCAACGTCCGTCTTGCCGACAACACTCACGGACGTATCGACGCTAGCGAAGCCTACGACTCTTGGGACGAGTTCAAGAATAAGAAGGCTCCTCTGCAGCAGTTCAAGCAGAGCGATTTGCTTGATGTGAAAATTCTTGGTATCCACGATTCCAGAAACCACCGCTTCCTTCCTATCAGCCACCGCCACACCAAGAACCCCGTCTTCGAACTCTCTGCCAAGAAGAGCAGAGTTGAAGGTGACAACCAGGCTCTTCTCGGTGGCCTCGAGGGCGTCACTACTGGCGGAGAATACATTGCTTTCGTCAACAACCACGGCGATGACTGCGTATGGGTCAACCTGTCGCCCAGTGTCAGAGGCCGTGTGGCTCTCATGGACTTATCTGACGATGCCGGCTTGCTCGGTGATGTCGTGAAGAACTTCCCTATTGGCTCTGCTCTCAAGGTCAAGGTCAAGAACGTCATGCCGCTTTCGAACCGTCTCGATCTGAGCGCAAAGGTTGGTGAGGCTGCCGGTCAGGTCACTCTGGAGAACATCACACCTGGCAGCGTCATTGCTGGCAGAGTTACCAAGACTACCGAGCGTTTCGTCACAGTCCAGCTTTCAGACAGCCTCGCCGCGCCCGTTTCATTGCCCGAGCTCAGCGACGACTTCGACCAGGCCGACCCAACACAATACAACAAGAACGACATCGTCCGCGTTTGCGTGCTGGACGTTGACATCCCCAACAAGAAGATTTCCCTTTCCCTCCGCCCCTCTAAGGTCCTCAGCTCCAGCCTCCCTGTCAAGGATGCTCAAATTCCGAACTTGGCCAGCCTCAAGTCTGGCGACCTCGTCCGCGGATTCGTCAAGCATGTCAGTGACAAGGGTGTCATCGTTTCACTCAGCGGCACCGTCGATGCGTTCGTACGTATCGCCGACCTCAGCGACCAGTACATCAAGGACTGGAAGTCACTGCTCCAAATCGACCAGCTCGTTCGCGGTCGCATCATGGCAGTCGATGCCGCCGCCAAGCACATCCAGCTGTCTCTCAAGGCATCTCATGCCGACCCCAATTTTACTGCTCCACTAAAGATGGACGACATCAAGACTGGCATGATCGTTACTGGCAAGGTCCGCAAGGTTGAGGATTTCGGCGCGTTTATTGATATCGACAACACTGTTCCCAGGCTTAGCGGCCTCTGCCACAGGAGTGAGATCGCCGATAAGCGGGTAGCAGACGTTCGCAAAATTTACGAGTCTGGCGACAACGTCAAGGCTATCGTATTGAAGGTCAACGCAGAGGAGAAGAAGATCAGCTTGGGTCTCAAGGCTAGCTACTTCAAGGACAACGAGGATGTCGACATGGAAGACGATGAGGATGAGGAGGAGGCTTCGGATGCCGAGTCTGGCGGTGTGGACCTCGATGATGAGGATGTCGAGATGGAGGACGATGTCAACCTTGATGATGTCGAGGATATGGACAGCGAGGATGAGGGTGTTCGCATTGAGCAGGCTGATAGCAGTGACGATTCTGATGATGATGAAGTTGCTAAGCCCTCTACCGGACTTGCCACCACTGGCTTCGACTGGACAGGAAACTCCCTTAACGCTAACGCCAAGGACATCGCCTCCGACTCCGAAGGCGAGACTTCTAGCAAGAAGCGCAAGCGTAGCAAGAAGGAGATCAAGGTTGACATGACTGCCGACCTTGACAAGGACGGTCCCCGCAACACATCCGACTTTGAGCGTCTCCTGCTCGGACAGCCCAACGACTCCGGTCTTTGGATCCAGTACATGGCTTTCCAACTCCAGCTTGGCGAAGTGCAGAAAGCTCGTGATGTCGCCGAGCGTGCTCTCCGCACCATCCACATCCGCGAGCTCGACGAAAAGGCCAACGTGTGGATCGCATGGATCAACCTCGAGGTCGAATACGGCGAGGAGGAGCGTGTTGAGGAAGTCTTCAAGCGCGCCTGCCAGGTGCAAGAGCCTCTGGGCATGCACGAGAAGCTCGCTTCCATCTACATCGACTCCGGCAAGCACGACAAGGCCGACGCCGTCTTCGAGCGGATCGTCGGCAACAAGACCTTCCGCGCTTCCCCCGACGTCTGGCTCAACTACGCCACTTTCCTCATGACCTCCAAGCAAGAGCCTGACCGCGCCAGAGCCCTTCTGCCCAGATCGCTGAAGAGTGTTCCTACGAGCGAGCACCGCCTCCTCACCGCCAAATTCGCAGGTCTTGAATTCCGCTCTACTGGCGGTGACTCTGAGCGCGGCCGCACCATCTTCGAGACTATCGTCGGCGAGTGGCCCAAGTGGACCCAGGGCTGGGACATGTGGGTGGACCTCGAGCGCGCGCAGATCGCCACGGCCGAGACCGAGGAGGCCAAGAGCGAGGCCGTTGAGAAGACTCGCAACCTCTTCGACCGCATGTGTAAGCAGAAGATGAAGAAGAGGCGCGCGAAGTTCGTCTTCAAGCGCTGGATGGAGTTTGAGGAGAAGGAGGGCGAGAAGAAGGACGTTGAGCGCGTGCAGGGCATTGCGAAGGAGTGGGTTGAGAGGGCGCAGGCTAAGGGTGTGGATGATGAGGATGATGAGTAGAGCTTGAGCAGTTGGTGTGATGCCGATGCTGCTCGTCTGACTGCCCTCGCTGGCGGCATCTTTTTTCTTTTCTCTATATATCTGTTTGACACTGTAAATATTGATAGCGTGTATGTCTTGAGTTATTCCTTTCAATTCTCGTCTTCGCTGGTCGTGCCTCGAATCCCATCCCATTTTTCAACATTTCGATTTCGCTAAGACTGCCGGGATCGACGTCTGATTCGAAACATTCGTTTCTCGCCAGTGCAGATGCTTCGTCTTCTCTAGTAATTTCGAAGAAGCCTACATATCAGGTATGCCAATCAAGGCCCAATTCACCAAAACCTGGCCAAGGGGATACTCATCGAGAGACTCGGATGCCAAATCAGATCACACAACAGAATGAACTACAGTGATTCAGAGCAAGATGCCCGCTATACGCCTAGATGGCACAAGCTAGAGCTGGAGAATAAAGATGTACGATCTGGGAGCTGCAAACCACCATGACAACTCCCCTTTCACCAGATTTAATGCAGTGGCAGCAGGCACATTTGCGGAAACCGTTGGTGAAACGTACCAGTGATGATAAATCGATGCGGTGGAAACGACGATATCGGTTCGATGCATGTATAGCATGCTCCGTAGCCCCTCCAGATATACTTATGTCTGGGTCTTCGCTGTTCTTGGCACGCTGCTCCGATCTGTTTCCTTTGTGGAAAGAAGCATAGGTCGCGCAAATATCATGTTCTAGACTGATGGGCGTGGAATGATTCTCCACTCTACGAGGGTCAATTTCCGCCTTTCGTTGATGATACTGATTAGTAGGGTCGATCGGCATGAACCTCTAGCTGCTAGAAAATATGTTTGTGACATCAGCATGTCAACAGAAAACCTCCATGCATGGACATTGCTGTTGTCGTTCAGTTCTAGCGGTTATGATCGCTGTTGATGTCAGCACCACTATCAGGGGATATGGTCTAGTGGTATGACATCTTCTTAGCATCGAGCTTCAAAGCTCTTGTTAAGTGGAGAAGGTTCTGGGTTCGATTCCCAGTTTCTCCATGATTCTCATCGTCAGGATGAGTTGACCTTTTGCTTTTGCATCGTAGACGTGGATCTTGCGTTGCCGAGTATGGTTTCCCCTCCCTAGGTGTCAAGTCATCGTGATGAGCGTACCGGGTGTGGTCTTCCGAGCTGAAAAGGACACGACATGCACCGAGAGTGGCTTCAATGGCACTCTGGCATGATAGAGATACCTGGCTTAATGACGCTAACGTGAGAGTTTAGAACCTTCGACCGACTCACGAGAGTTTTGCAAGTACTTCCTTGACAGGCTTGTCTAATCCAGGAGCAGTTGAAGGTGAAGCCATGAGGTTCAGTCTGGGCACTTGAATCCTTTTCCTGCGGTATGTCGTGAAGACGGATTGCCGGCGTCAAGGATTAAGCTTGAGATTGATGCTATACATCTGTCGTGTGTACTACCGAAAGAAGACAATGGTACCTTCTATGTGTGCGTACGCAGTGATTGCTGCTAGTCCGTATAGTGCAACAAGCTGCTATGTTTCGGCTCCAAAAGTATAATGTGGTCGATCACCACCGAGATGCTTCGTCTTAATATTATCTTGAGGCGGCCATCATAAATGTCAACTCGCTGTCTTCAAAGGACGGACATGGATATTCACCGCTATTTCATTCCGTCATGGCGCTGCACCCCGGGAAATTGTAGTGGCCACTACGCCTTATGCCTTATGGTAGGGCTGGTCGAGGGTCTGACTCGGGTGTCAGTAGTCGTATGTGCCGGGGACGAACGTGGAACAAGGAGCAGCAAACAAGAAACTTTATTGTATAGCATGTGGTCTGCACTGCCTCAAACAACTCTCGGTACGCTATTCACGAAGGCTGTAGTCGAGCGAGGCGCGTGAGGATGTCAAGCTGATGTCGTATGGCCGATCCACAAGGCCTGAGGCTGTGCAGCTAAGCTAGAGCGCATTGGCTGCGGTTGCCCTTGCCCTTGCTCTCTCTTCAGCTCCAAACACAACCACATCCGCATCCACTTCCACCCTTTTGCTCTTCAGAACTGCATACCCTCACACACACCCAGCAAGGCAGTCAACCACAAGAAATAACACCAACACCTCCAAACATGGGTGTAAGTCCATCCTCCAGCATACCAGTCCCTCCTACTCTCGCCGATATGCCCTTCTCCTACCCCACCTTCAGCCCCTCCACCACGTCATCTCAACCAAGACTGGAATACACAACACGTATAGCAAACCGGGCAACCAGGCGACAAAAAAGCGAAGAGAGACAGCACGATACAGCGAACAAATCACTGACAATGTGAGTAGCTCGCACAGAAGATGGCCGCGGCACAGGCTGCCCAGGCGGCGCAGGGCGGTGGAGGTGGCGGAGCACCGCAGCAACAGGTGAGTGACTGCTTCCGCAATACCCAGCCCTCCAAGCTTTTTGCCTCATGACGCGCCAACTAACTCCTCTTTAGTATCAAGCCTACAACCCTTCCCAGGTAAAGACTCACCACTCCCACTTTGCTTCTTGGTCTTGCTTGCGCTTTGCCTGAGCACACCCCTACTACACCCTCACACCAATTCGGGACTTGGATCACTGGAAGCACATCCAACACCTCTTGCGACCGACTGCGCAACCACACTCGACCTCGACATGCCTCTCGCAGCACGTCTGGCTGCCGGCGGCGCATCTGCTGCGCCTGCCCAGCAACAACAACAACAGGGTTCACCATACCCAGCACCGCTCCAACCTGGGAGGCCGCAGAGCACACAATCACCATATCCTCCTGGAGGTGGATACCAGTCGCCGGCCCCACCTCAGCAATATGGACAGCAGCCGCCGCAGCAATATGGACAACCACAACAATATGGACAACAGCAACAGGGCGGTTACTCGAGACCTCCTCCGGCCGCACCACCCTCATACGGACAGCAGCAGCAGGCACCTTATAGCCCTGCGCCTTACAGCCCAGCTCCTTACAGCCCCGCTCCCTATCAACAGAGTCCTGGACACCCTCCTCAGGGATTTGGCGGATATGTTCGTTCCACATGCGCGAAAACTTTGGCTTAGACATGCTGGTAATCGAGTACTGACTAGATTCTGTTTTCAGGGAGCTCCTCAGTCCTACCCCGGAGGCCCGCCTCCGCCTGGCCAGCAGCAGCACCAGCAATATCCGCCCCAGGGCCAGCAGCAACAATTCGGTGGACCACCTGGCCAGGGCCAGTTTGCTGGAGGCCCGCCGCCACCACCGTCTGGTCCTCATGATGTCGGCCAATACGTTCGTCAGCTAGAGGAGGCTATCCAGCAGAAGCGCCTTCAGAGCTTCTACCCTCCTGGTGATCCTCGCATTCAGCAGACTGCTCAGCGCGCTGCTCAGCAGGTCGATAAGCTTGTTGCCGCATGGCACATCCCCAGAGAAATTGCAGTCGATATTGTCAGGTGAGCAAGCATCTTGCAACGGGTGCTGTTGAGAATAATCTAACGCATTGTAGACTTGCTCTCTACGATGTTGTCATTTACATCGACGACAGCGGCTCCATGGCTTTCGAAGAGCAAGGTGAAAGAATTAAGGATCTTGAATTGATCATGCAGAGAGTCGCGTTCGCCGCAACTCTCTTCGACGACGATGGGTTGGTGTTCCCGAATTCTGCCACGGAAATATTGCGTTACTGACGACGACCGCAGCATCGAGATCCGTTTCATGAACGACGACAGCACCCCGCCTAACATGCTTGGAAATATTCGCACCGAGCAGCAGATTGCTCAGGTCATGTCCAATAGGAGATACAAGGGCCTCACGCCGTTCGGTACCAAGCTGCGTCAGAAGGTCATCGACGGCATCGTCCTGCCCAAGCTCCGCCAGCCGCGCAAGCCGGTCTTGGTCATTGGTATCACAGACGGCCAGCCCGCAGGCGAGAACGCTGGTGCTCTCGAGGATACCATTCGCTACGCTGTCAACTCCACTCAGAACTTGGGCCCTGGCGCTGTTGCCTTCCAGTTCGCGCAGGTCGGAAACGACCAAAAGGGTAAGTGAACTTTCGTCGCATTGTACATGAAAAATTAGATCTGACAATTAATTAGCCACCGAGTTCTTGGGCAAGCTCGACAACGATCCGGTCATTGGAAGCATGGTGGACTGCACATCCAACTATGAGAACGAGTCCGCGGAGATGGCTCGTGCTAACCCGCCCGTCGACCTCACTCCGGATCTCTGGGTCCTCAAGCTCATCCTCGGCGCCATTGACCCCAGCTACGACACTCAGGATGAGCAGGGCTCCGCTCAGGTTCCCGGCCCTGGTCAGTTCAGCCAGCAGCAAGGTGGCTATGGTGGCCAGCAGCAATACCAGCCTCCCCCTGGTGGCCCAGGTCAGCAGTACCAGCCACCTCCAGGCGGTCCTCCTAGACCTCAGGGCGGTCCTGGTGGCTACGCGCCGCCTCCAGGTGGTCCTCCTTCGGGTTACCCCGGTCAGCAGACCTACGGTGGCGCCCCTCCCGCCCCGCCGAGATACTAGGGGGGGTATGGTCAATGTTGATCGGTCTTGCTCGGGCGTTCACATGAAAAGAAACGGCCATTTACGATCAAGCTAAGCGATGGAAGCGCTGGCGTGCTATTGAACATGGTGAATATCATACGAAATCGCCTGGGCGGCTGAAAAGCGATGTTCGTGTAACTACGGGCGAACGGGCGAACGGGCGAACTACAAATGAGTTGACTTGATGAGTAGTAATGAATTAATAGCGCCCAGAAATAAATTGCATTGAAACATTTACCTTTGAGTCGACCTTTCGTGCGGGCATAGTAGAAGTACGAAGCAGTGGTCCTGACTCGTTATCATAATCACGGCATGATGAAACAGCGCAGAGCCGAAGTGCTACCGCTACGAAAATGAGTCGCAGGACGATATTTCTCCTACATATCAAAATACGCTGGGAGAAAGATTCCCGAGTAAAATCAAACGGAATCATCGATTATGACACAGCACGGACTTTCCGTCGCCTTGGAGGAGACTGAGCAATCAATACCAATGCCCACTCAGCCACGGTCCCACCGCACACTTGCGCCCTCGAAAAGCATACGATCTTCTGTCGACGGAGCCAACACCGCGACGGATGAAGACTTGAATACTTTCCATGCTGGACGTCATATAACCGAAATCTATGAACTGCTAGAAATGTGCCTCCTCGAACTGCCAATACGAGATCTTCTACTCGCGCAACGGGTCAACAAACGCTTCAACGCCGTCATCGATGCTTCGCCTCGGCTGAGAGAGAAGTTGTTCTTTACATCACGATTGGCGTTTGGGAACGCATTCAAAGCAAAGCTCAATCCTCTCATTGTGCGCGAAGAGGTCATGCGGGCGATTCCGTTGTTCTTCGACCACAAGGAGAAGCGCTTGGCGTGTTGCTACCAAGAGGGCTATACGAGGCTGTATTGCCGATCGATAACGGCGACGACGGTTTGGGTTTATCTGGAGTTTTGTGATGATGGACCTTCTTCTTCCGGGCAGAATGGAGCGGAGCTTGCAATCAAGACTTTGGAACGGGGATCTTGGGAACGTATGTTCATAGCACAGCCGAGTTGTTTTGTTAATTGGCGGGTTCGATTGTCCGGTCCAGGTGAAGAAACATATTCGGGCATCGTGAAAGGCGCAAGGACGATGGGCTCGTTGCTTGATGGGATGGTGGATTCTGTGATGGTACGGCAATGAATGACTGCTACCTGCCAACTCACAGCCCATGTCAATTCGTCTCGATTTAGCTTCCTACCCTCGCAATCAAGGGCTACCAGCCTCATACCTCCCCTGCTTCGCATTAGCAGCATCATCAATAGTGCCCCTGAACTCTTTCCACAACTTCTTCACCACGCCCTCATCCACCATGCGATCAACAATCTTGTTCGCATACTTGCGCCTCTTCTTCGTGCTCATCTTGTCGCGCTTCTTCAACTCCTTCGCACTACTATACCCATTGCCATCGATCCAGATTTTCACCCACTCGTACAAGTGAAACCGCCAGTGATGCAGCGCGTGTGCAGTGCGGGCATTGCTCATGCAGAACTTGCCCACGTACCACGTCTTGTTTGCTGGCGGCACTTCGCGGCCCGAAGCATCGTATGCTGGGCGATCGTCGGCGGTCTCACCTGCACTGTCGCTGCCGCTGTCATCGTCTTCATCATCAGAGTCGGAGTCATTCCTAGTGACTTCATCCAGAGTCTGGCGATTGTACGGCTTGCCTTGGAACTGCACTTCGCGGGTGGCGGGGTGACCACTGCGGTTACAAGCGTCGCATTTGTCGCGATAGGCGTGCTCGGCGGTGCTACGGTCGATGCTGTTGTATGCGATCTCGGGTCTTGACCGCAGAGCGATGGTGAAATCGCCCGTCCACGCCGACGAGGCGAATTTGGAGCCCACGAGCCCGGCGACTTCGTCGTCGAGTTTCTGGAAGGTGAGGCCGTAGATTTCGTCGTCCATGGCGAAGGCCGGGTTAATCTTCTTCTGCACGAACCATTCGATGGCGAATTTCCAGAGGTCTTTGGCTTTCATGGAGGCGTAGCGCGTGAATGCTAGCGGGATGCCGTCTGGGACACCGAGAGTGTCGTCTTCGCCTTCTTCGATGAAATCCTCATCATCTTCGTCGGCTGCGAACATAGCTCGGCTGCTGGTAGGAGGTTCTGGAGATTCTTCCGAATTGTCGTACATGTCGTCGAGTTCTTGTTGATCGACCGCCTCGTCGTCTTCCTCGTCTTCTTGGATGTCAGGAAGGCCCGATTTTTGGCTTGACCGGACCTGCTTCAGACGTTCCAGGGCTTGTATTCTCGCATTCTTTTTGAGAGTCTGCGAGTCTCGCGGACGGCGGTCGTCATCGACGTCGCTACTCGGTCCAATGAAATCCATGTCCTCGTCGAGATCGTCTTTCTCCTGCTGCGTCATCTGGCGGCCACGGCGCTGTAGACGTCTGCCTGGTGTTCTGGGCGCCACATCTTCTTCCTCGCTCTCATCGTCGTCCTCCTCGACTTCCGAAGTCGGCTTTTGCTTCCTGCTCGACCTAGTATTTCGTTTCGGGTTCTCAATGATTTGAAGGTCGTCCTCGCTTCCAGCAGTTGCCGCTGGTGGCGAAGAGCTAAGGACTGACGATTGTCTCTCGACCCTGCGGCGCTTCTGTGTGCCCAACACTGGCAACTCGTCCTCGCTATCGTCTTCCACCACTTGCTGTGGCGGCCTTCGTGCCTTCCGAGCGCTTGGAAGGACGATCTCATCCTCGTCTTCTTCAGATTCCTCCTGTGGTGTAGCTTCCGGCTGTGTCTTCTTTGCGCTCGCAACCACAATCTCGTCATCTTCCTCCTCTTCCTCCGACTCCACCGGTGTCGCTTCTTTCTGCTTCCGTGACCTCTTTTTCATCTTCTTCCCGCCGAGATCCATGAACCCAACGTCGCCAGTCTTCTGCTTCTTGCTCCCCCCCTTGCTCTTGCTCTTCCCCAACTTCGCAGGCGAAGGCAGCTCGTCGCTATCATCGCTCGAGAACTCCGCCGCTCTCTTCTGGCCCCGCTGCTTCGTAAACATGCTGGGCGCAGTAGGAGGATCCAAATTGACCGTGCCGCTCGAAGGTCCAAAATCCAGCCGTTGCTGCTTCGCTTTCCTTTTGAATTTCCTCTGAGAAGATGAAGATCCAGCTGGCGCCTCTGCGATCGCCGTGAGATCCTCTTCTGTTGGTGTTGGCAGCATTGTGCTTGTGCTTGCTATGGCTCTTTGGCTGGGCGCGGTTGGCTGCAGTTTGCGCCGCTTGTTTGCGGGTTGTGAGTATGAGTTGCCGTAGCCGACTGCGGCGGCGCGATCTTGAATCTGTTTGTTGTAGCCTTGCGCTGCGGGATCGGAGCTGGGGAGGGGCGTGAAGACGATGCGCGACTGGCTTTTGCTCTTGCTCTTGCGTGTGCTGGGTGCCATTTTTGGGGGTGTCTGGTTGTCGTTTTCGCTATATAATTATGAATGTTTTTTCAAGGCAGTCAGGCTGTTGACATGTGTGCGACTGAGGTTGCGAATATGGAGGCAATATTGAGTGAACACTCAGAAAGCTAGCAGAGTAACATCAACCACAGGCGTACGGCATAGCAGCATGTGACAGTCTTTTACCTTTGAATTTGAGGCGCGTCAAGTCGCGAACTTCATGTCGATCTTTGATACCGTTGATGACGTAATCATTCCCACGCGTGCGTTCACCATCACCGGTGGGCCTGAGTCTTCACTCTTGAAGATTAGTGATTTACCATAGACTAGTGCTGCCGCGCTTGCATGAAACGAGCAAGGTCGAACATCTGGAGCTTTCCAAGTTTGTCCAACGCAAGAACCCTCGGTCATCTATCGAAAACCACAAGGATGTCGAAACAGAACCTCGCCTCAGCAGACGACTTCGAGGAACACGTCAAAAGCACATCCGTCCCTGGCAAAAAATCAACAAAGCATTTCCCCAAATCGGCCAAGCCAAATGCCTGTAAGGATATCTCGTCTCGTTATCCTTCCACAATCTGATCATTGATGTAGTCACAGAACTCATGAGACACAAGCCAGCTGGCGAAGCAGCCGACAAGCCAACCCAGAAAACAATCTTCCAAGGCCGTGACGGCCTCGCCGCCTACACTATCGACCCCGAGTCTTTCCCTCCCACTCGCGTCGTCTACCACAATGAGAAGTTCGTCGTGATCAACGACCTCTATCCCAAAGCCAGCGTACATCTACTCATCCTACCACGCGACCCAATTAAGAACGTGCAAAGGCCGCAAGATGCCTTTGACGACCCGCAATTCCTAGCAGACTGCCAGACGGAAGAGAAGAAGGTCCGCGAGATAGCTGCCAGCGAGTTGAGGAGACGATTCGGAAAGTACAGTGCTTCCGATCGGCCACGGATAGAAGCGCTGGAAGCTGATGATCCGCCTGAAACGCTCCCAGCCGGGCGAGATTGGACGGAGGAAGTCATGTCCGGCATCCATGCGAACCCGTCCATGAGCCACTTGCACATCCACGTGCTGAGCAAGGATATGGTGAGTGAGCCGATGAAGAAGCGAAATCATTATTTGTCTTTCACCACGGACTTCTTGGTTGGACTGGAGCACTTTCCTTTGGCGAAGGATGATCATAGAAGGGCATACAAACATTTCCCGGAGGACATGCTGTGTTGGAGGTGTGGCCAGAACTTTGGGAATAAGATGACGAAGCTGAAAGAGCATTTGGAAATGGAGAAGGAGAGCTGGATCAGGGAGTGATAAGAAAGAAGACTCAGGTTGAAATCAGGTCGAGAGAGCATTCGATTCGGCAGATACACCATAGAGCGGTGAAACTGAGCCCAAGTAAGTCTTGAGAACAAGATGCCCAGGGGTTTGAAAGACTTGTCATGTCGCCACGATACAGCTAATAGGCAACCCATCATCCAGCCTCTAATTGTACACCAGTCCGTTCTTTCGAGAGTTAACATTCTCATGTCTGCCACCATGAGCGTCTCCAAGGGGTTTTGTGACATGTCAAAACGATGGCGGCCGGGAATGCGCATACCCGTAGATGCAGGCTGCCATTAACTAGTGCCAAAAGTGAGAAGGCTAGCTACAGCCTTTGGGACATGGGACAAACGAAGCAGTGCCAGACCGTACACGAATGCTCTAGGACTATTGCTGGCGATGCTGTTGTTGTCCCTCTATGCCCATAAGCGACAATGCGAGACGATCCAGCGTAAGTGAACATAACGTCTCAGGAGGTCGGTGGCGTGAAGATAGGGAAGGAGCGTCCGGGCTAAGCTTGTCGCAACCTCACTCTTCACTCTTCACTCATCAAGAAGTGAAGCTCTTCACGAGACCGCACGTCATCGCCGTGGCGACGCGAAAAGCCTGCGACGTTTTCTACAAACGCCCACCAAAACACGTCGCTACTACTGCCACTCAAGCTCGCTCCAAAGCCATCAAAAGCCTTGCGCTCTGCCAATCTGCCCCTACCACTGCACATCTGTTACGCATCGCATTCATCACGAGCAGTATGTCTAACCATCGCAGTGTCGCCATCCCACTCACCGCCGCTCACGCTGCAGTCCCCGGCGTCATCGGCTCGCAGCAGAACAACATCAACACCGATATGGCTCCCGCCGCGCCGACTAACGGAGGTTCCCAGTCGTTCGCGCAAGACCACTGGGACCGCTACGATCAGCTCAAGGGCGTACTCAAGAGCGTTGATAATGCCAAGAACGCGCTCATCGAAGATGTCCTCAGTCGCTACGACTCAGTCGTGCGCCAGTGTCAGAACCTCATCGACGAGCAGAATGCCCGAGAGATCCGCAACAAGCGCTGCAACGACGTCGCGGCACTCCTGAATCAGCAGGCTGAGTACATCACCCACCTCCAGAACCTCATGAATTCCAACGCTTTCATAGTTGTGGTCGTGGACGGCAACAATTTCCTGTTCAAGAACGCATTCATTCGCGACGGAGAGAAAGGTGGTCGCAGAGCCGCGGTCGTTTTCAAGGATGAGGTCACCGAGTGGGTATCCAAGAGCGTCGAGCAACCGCCGAGCGACTTCAAGATCCTGATCGAGGTCTACGCCGACTTCAGAGGCCTTGCTGGCACTTTCATGAGTGGTGGTGTCATCGAAAAGATGTCAACCTTCGGTGAATTCGCTCGAGGTTTTAACACTCTATTTGAGTTCGTCGACATTGGGGATGGCGATGTCAACAGCAGACTCGTCGGTAAGTCGTGCTACCATGTCCTCTCGTGTTGCGTTCATCACCCATGCTTACGTGCTAACTTCTTCCAGATCACTTTAAGCTGTTCCTTTACGATTACCACTGCCACCAGGTCGTCTTTGGCGGTGCTCCTCAGCTCTTGGACAACAACGTGGAGCATGAAGACAAGATCACGAGACGTGTTGCGCTTCTCCAAAGCGCTCCCACAGACCTGAACATCCCCTTCAAGAAGGTCTCTTTCACGGAGGTTTTCCGCACAAGCAAGATCATCCCGAGCATTGCTACCATCACTCCACGCACTGGGACGCCTGCATCCCTCGTGGAGAGTGGCGGCGATAATCCTCCAGTCACTCGCAGCCGCAACGACTCTCGGGCTTCCTCCACTACATCCGCCACTGCGCCAGCTGTGCCTGCTGTGAGGACCTGGGCCAAACTCGCGCAGGATGTCGCTACGCTCCCGCAGACTAGCACAGTCCCACGCCCAGTCGACCCAACGGCTCGCCTTCACAACCACAAGGGACAGCGCATCGATCCGCCCTTTCTCCTCGACTGGGCGGCATTGAAGCGTGTCAAGCAGATCAAGATGTGCAACATGCACTACCTCCACCCTGACGGCTGCAAATGGACCGAAGAGAAGTGCAATCACCGCCACACCTACGAAGCCACTGCTGAAGAGATGGAGATCCTTAAGTCAGTCTCGCGCGAGACGGCTTGTCACAACGGCGTTAGCTGCGACGATGTCGTCTGCCTTTACGGCCACCGCTGCCCGTACCCACCTGCCAAAGAGGGCAGCATGCGTGGCCTTGGGTGCATCATGGGCGAGAGGTGTCGGTTCCCGAGGGAGATGCATGGCATTAAGGATACCACTCCCGCTAGGGCTACCAACACTGGAAAGCGCTGAGCTCCACAAGATGGAGGGAGATGCATGACGTCAAGCGTGTCACTCCCGCCAATGCTTCCATCACTGGCAGACGCTGGATTTGACAGGATCAACAGACACTGCGTGTACTATTATGGTTCGAAAGTTGCGAGGGAAGTTACCTGTATGCCTTCTGAGTTTGACAGGACCACGAGCGGAAGCTGCGTGTTCTACTTTGGTTTTGAAAGTTGCAAGGGGAGTTGTTCTGAGTGCGAAGATACCATCGACCAAATTGTCGTTTGTCGACATCCGGCATTGCGCGGAGTTTCGAAGATGTATCAAGCTCTTCACTCAAAGGTAATGAATCAAAACGTTTGTAAATCATGTTATTGTATCTCAATTTCCCGATCCAGACTGCTGCGTATTCTTAGTTCTTCCCACCAACCAGGATCGCGGGCTTGGAAAGCCTCAGCAAGCCACAAAAGCTGACACAGCCGTCTCACATCTGACACATCAGGCCCACCCATAAGCATCCCAAAATACCCAACAAAGCCACCCATGTCGGCCTATACCAAGAGCGTCTCCCATGTACACTAAGCTAATACGAGAATGGACCTTTGCATGCCCCGAGTGGCTGTAGCCGAGCTGCACTGGTGAGACGTAAGGATTCTGACGTGAGTAGCGAGCGCCGCATTGGAAGTGTACATAACCAAGCATGTGGATATATCTTGCTCTTCCAAATTATTTTAGTCGAGCTCTCGCGTCGTACACGTTTTCCATTACTCTAGAACCGGCCAACATGCATTCGTTTCTTTTCCCAGAAGACATAAACAGCCCTTCAACGCGTCACATACCACAGCAATGCAGAGCAAACACACAAAAGACGACACCCGAAACAAGCAAAGCACCGCCACGAATGCCCACCCGTGCGCCTCCAACAATCCCACAACAAAACGTCTCCGCTCCACCCCCGCCACCGACATATGCCCCACCACCCGTCCCCATGATGAAAGAAAAGCCAGCCATCTCCATCACCGAGCTCAGCATCCCAGACCGCAGGCAAGAGGCGAGACTCCAAAGATCGAAGAGCATGTGGTCCCGTCGAGAGATTATTGGCGTATCGAGCTTCAAGGAAAGGAGAGAGGCGAAGGCACGAGCTGCTGCGGCTATGTCTGAAATTGATG
Organism: Cladosporium colombiae; assembly: GCA_026122715.1. NCBI lineage: Eukaryota > Fungi > Ascomycota > Dothideomycetes > Cladosporiales > Cladosporiaceae > Cladosporium > Cladosporium colombiae. The sequence continues at coordinate 507,337 of JAKZFA010000005.1, forward strand.
TTGTTTTGCCACCGCTTTCGCCTGTGGTTGATGAGGAATTTTGGCGGACGGGGAGGTATCCTACTTCGCCATTAGGGTCGGGGATGGTCCATTTGGCCTTCTGAAGTGAGCTCTGATTGAATTGGCTCGGTTCGGCGGTCGCATGTGAGATCCAGCTGAGGTTTGGAATTGCACGTGAAAGAGTGCGTGAAGGACGCATATGAAGTGCAGGATTACCCCGAGAAGTCAATGCCGACTCATTCAACATTTGCAAGAACCATTCCCGCATCTTAAGGGCACTTTCTTCTTGGTTAACCACTATTGCGCAAACAACAATTCATCTTCTCCCGGACAGCCACTCAAACCACAACCATGGGGTCCTCCAGACCGGACCCTTGCGATTTGATCATGTATGTGCTTCCCAAAGCTTTGGGATTGCATACACGTACTGATTAGTCTTTAGTGACCTCGTGTCTGGTACCTAACCTCTCACGATCCAAGCTAAAGAGCCCGACACTGCAGTCTACCACGTGCAGAAGACTTTGTTGGTCAGCGTATCCACGCGATTGGCTGAACACTGTTGACAGCAACTAGTAAAGCTCAATGTCAGCGAAGAGTCTTTGTGCATCTTCCTCGCGTGGCTGCTTTCCAGAAGAAACATGGACGAGATCGACGACATCGGAAGCTATCAGCTGTCGCTCGCTCAAGCATGGAAACTTTGGCGCACAGTACGGAATGCCAGATTTCCAAGATGTAGTCATGCGCCAACTCGTATCTGGCTTGAGAAGCGATTACGTCGACCCAGATGCCGTGGTTGAGGCGTACGCGACCACCAAACGTGGTACTAAGCTCCCACGTGTTTTCAACGCGCAGCTTGCCATTGTCATGCGTCGTGGGGGTGCACACGCGTGGTCCAGAGACTTTTCCACGAAATACCGACTATAATCTGTCGCGGGCTTCTATCTGGACATTACCGACGCGTTGCGCGAGGCTGGTGGTAACGCTGGCCTCGAAATCAGTGATCTTCTCTTCAGTCTTCACGCCTCGTGATGTTACCAAATGAACTACGCCGTAGGGAAGAAATATGGCCCATGATGACACTGAACAGACGAGCGACCTCCTCACTGAGGTCAACGGACATGATGGTCCTGTCGCCGACCAGAGCAGATGAGCGTCTTAGCTCACTCGAATACAATTGGGGACAGACCAACTTTATCACATGTGGATTTAATTGTATTCTACCCATTTTAGAGCAACAAAAAGCTATCTTCTGGACGAGCTGTCACTAGTTCACAGATATTTCATTCAACTCAATACCTGTTTTCGTTTCCATCCTCCATCACTTACGCCTTCCACTACAGTAGCAGAACTTCGCGGCACGGAGATTTGCACTGCCCTCATGGCTTACAAAAGCTACCAGCGAGAGGTAGTGAGGTAAGCACACTCACTTGCCAATAAGTCGTCTCCCTCAAACTGACTCTTGTACCAAATAGTCTGCTCCTACATGACGGCGCAGCTCCTATCAAGATCTCCACCACGGCCAACTCCAACGACTCGAAGGACTCGAAAGATTCAGAAGACTCAAAAAGCTCAGACTCCACCTGCTACGTCCCAAGATCTCTTCTGGCAACTGTCTCGCCAAAGCTCGTCGACACATGCTCACGCGGGCTCCCTCTCACTCATGTCAGTGACAGAGTGATTCGCATGTTCGTCACTTGGCTCCTTTATCAGATCCTTGATGTTGAGGAGAGCGAAGAGGGTATCGTGCAGATACAACTCGCCCAGGCTTGGAACTTCGGTGCCGAGTATGAGATGCCCGCATTCCAAGACAAGGTGATGCGGAAGTTGGTGAAGCTTCTCGGTGTGCAGCGCGTTCATCCAAACGCTGTAGTGGAGGCTTACCGCCCACTTGAGCGAGGAAGCCTTCTTCAGAAAGCTTTCGTTCAGCAGCTGGCTTCTGATATGGAAGACGACGCTGCGGACATTGGTTGGAGCAGGGAGGACTTCACTGGCTGTGCTCTGGGCGACGACCCCCAGTTTCTCTTGGATCTGCAGTTCGCGGGTCCTGTGGGTGATGTGGAGGACTACCTGAGCTCACCTGATGCGGGTAGCGCTTGAAGATGTTCTGTTCTACCAGCGGCATAACCTTTCCTTTATCGAGCTCACACTCTAGATTAACACAACATTCGAGCGATGACCCAAGCAGGATAGATTGAATCCAACAGACCAGATGTTCATACATCTATCATCAAACGTTTTGATAGGCAGATGCAACATACGTGAGGGCTTTGGGCAGCAAGGCACTTTTTGCTGGTACCGCAACCCTCACTTTACCACTTCACGTGAAACATCGGACATCGCTCGCACGTGCCACGGTCAACATAACCACAGAACAAGCCTTCCTTGAGCTCTCTGGACTTTCACTGTACTACAATCAACAACTTCTTTGCAATCTTACACTCGTCCAACAATTGATACATCAAAAGCTTTACAATGGCGACGGCTCATGGAACGGATACAACTCAGACTCTTGTAAAGTAAGACTGGAGACATTGTGTCCTTGCCCCCGAGACACTAATGCTGACTTCACGCGACAGTCAACTGCAATCCGACAATGTTATCCTGGGAGTCAGCGCAGTGAGTGGCCCACCCTTCTACATCCAAAAGACAATATTGGCAAGCGTGTCAAAAGAGCTCGCGGACGATCCCCGACCCGACCACGAAGGCATCTGCCGCTTTTACACCACAACCTACGAAGCTCTGCGCATCTTCATCGGCTGGCTTCTCCGATATCCAATACAGAGTAAGTCACAAGAACTTTTGGCTCAATCGTGGCGCTTCGGTGCGAGGTATCATATCCCGGCATACCAGAATGAGGTTATGAGGCAGCTGGTGGGTGTACTTCAAGCTGAACCGGTGGATGTCTTTGCTGTTCGCGATGCTTATGTCTATACATGCGACTTTGAGCCTCGCATCGCAGACATCATCGTCAAACGGGACCAATTGCTGCGCAAGGCTTTCGTAACACAGCTTGCAAGTAACGGTCGGCTCGAGCATTCCTGGGAAAGTGAGGAGGAGACATACATAAAGAGCGGGCTCCACATGAACCACGACTTTCACAAGGACTTCTTTCACGCTGTGTGCTTTGGCTCTTCCAAAGATGGCTCAAAGGAAGCTGGGGCACGAATTGAGGAGCTGCTCGTCGAAGAATCCAAGAAGTGAAGGCTATTGAGGCGTCAATGAAAGACCGATTCAGGCATTCGAGTTGCTCAGGTGGACCACTTTGCAGATATCCACACATAGCGTAACAATACGTACACCGCTTTTCGGTTCGAAAGCAAGTGAGGACATATACCTGGTTTGGTTTACTTGAGATCAATTGTGTGAGGTGCAGGCGTGGCAATTTGGTGGCGAATGGGAGATTCCAGCTTTCCAGAACGCGACCATGCGTTGCCTCGTCGCCGAGTTCGAACACAAGCACATCAACCTACGCGCGATGCGTCAAGCATATGGGGCCACGTTGCCAAAAGACGTGTAAGGTGACAGGCTTCTCCGGAGGGCGTTCATCACGGAATTTGCATTTGAAAGTCGAGACAAGACTTGGTACGAAGAGGACCTGGTTGAAAGTGGGCTGGACACGAGCACCGACTTCCACAAGGACTACACGCGCATCATGTGTCTCGCCTATGACTACGACGATGACTACGACCCCAAAGCAGAGGGTGCAGAAATTGCAGATCTACTGGTGGATGAGATGATGGAGTAAAACCACGACAATCCACCCGTTTGAGAAAGAACAAGTGTCCGAGTGTGGGAGCTTCGATGGGATGCAGTCATCTACCGATTGTGCCCCTGAGAGAACTTCCATGTGCTCCGAGAAGAATATGACACCGGAGGCAAGCGGAGTAAGGGTATTTCGTTCTAGGAACTAGCAGTCGGGCAGTTATGATAGGAAAACCAGTCTGTGCTAAATGTTTACAACTATAGACGAAGGCTCTCGGCATGTGATTTCTACAACTCATCAGGCAGCGACTCCGGAATATAAGCCAAGTTTACAATCGAAGCCAGACCATAGTTCGCCGCCTCGTTTGTAGAGATCCAAGCGACCTCATCAATCGGCGCCAACACCTCACTTCCGTTGAAGCGCTGTACTTCCCAGCTCGCCGATGTGTTCAAACCATCAGCCTCGAACTCGCTCCAAGCGCGCTGTGCATAAGTCTCGTTCTGGGTGAGGTAGTATGCGTGAGCCAAGAGTCGAGAGTGGTCCTGGCGGAGAGTGGCGGTCCTGGTCCAGTTCGTGCCATAGCGGGCTGTCTGCTCGGCGGCAGGAGCTCGATAGTAGTAGCAGTAATCCAGCCATGCTTGCTCGAAGCCTTCGGGCACGTCATCGCCGAATTGCTCGAGGATCTCGGCGACTACTTCCATCAGACCGAATGCGCCTGCGAGATGGGACACAGCGACGACGCCCTTGTTGTCAGGGTCTGTGGGTGGTGGCAAGAGGGTACCATCTTCGCGGTTGTACAAAGCAGAGCCAGTGACGAAGCCGTTCTTGAGGTCTACCACGCCAAGCATGGTGTTGGTGAGCTTCGTCTTTGCTTCTTCCCACCTTGAGCCACGGCGCTCCCATTCGAGAAGCCACGAGGCAGCAAGTCCGGACCAGTCAGTACCCAAGCCGATGGTAGCGGGCTCACCAGGTGCTGGTTTCCAGCCATCAGTGCGAACTTTGCGGTTGGGATCGAGACGCTCATAAGTTAAGTCAGTGTCGAGCGTCTCTTCGACGAGCTCACCAACACGCTCATCGCCACCAGAGATGAAGTAGAAGATCTTCCGGTATTGCGCAGTCGAGATACGGGCCTGCTTTGCAGAGTCACCCCAGTGCTGGATGCCATGTCTGGTGCCAAGTCCCTTCCAGTCGCCAGCGTGGTAAACATCCACCTCGCCAGTGTGACGTGTCAAAGCTTCAGAGAAGCGGTAGATGGCTTCACCTCCTGTGCGCAAGAACTGTGGCCAGAAGAAGAGGTCAGGAGACAGCTCAGAGTTATCCCATGCGTAGCCGCCGATATCGTAGCGCCACTGATGTCTGTCAACATCGTAGGTGTGCATGAAGTCTCCAAAGTCGAAGAATCCGTACCATCGGCGCTGCTCCACCTGGTCTTGGTAGAACTTGGCTAGGAACTCAAGGTTGCTCTCGATCTTGGCAGCGGCGCTGCTAGAGGTGTTTGACGATGGCGGCGCCCACCAAGTACCAGCAGCCTTGGTCTCATGAACATACTCGGGCTCGGCGTACAGAACGGGGGGATGGTTTGTGTGATCTACGAGGCTGGCAAGCTGATCTTGAGGTGGAGTCTGCTCGAAGGCGTAGATGTACAGCTCGTTGGTGCGTGCGATGCCATAGGGCGTGTCGAACCCATCTTCCCAATCCTCGTAGGTGATCTCAAGTGCATCGAGTTGATCCTTGTAGGTCTCCTGACCCAGGCCATCGTGATACGGACGCAAGTCTAGTGGTTGGGCCTCAGGGCTGTAGAGCCATGCAGTGACCTCACCGACGTCTTGTGCTGCGTTTCTGATGTCGAGTCCGACTGGGTAGTGCTTCCAGAAGTTGCGCAGACTGACAGCAAGGCCACCTTGCGTTGCCCCTCCAAGATAAGCCAGACCGCCCGAGCGAGTCGATCCTTGAATGTTGACCCAGCTTTGGCCAACCTTGGTGCGCTTCTTGAGGGTGAAGCCATCGGGAGACAATTGGGACAAGGTGTAGTCGTTCCAGTCAGGGATCCAGTGAAGCCTACTTGAGACGCGTGTATCCCATGTATCCGTGCTGGGGGTTGCCTCTCCTTTAAACTGAGCAGATCTGACAGCTGCACCAGGGTCTCTGCGCAGTCCGGTAATGCCTTTCACCGCTTCGCTCAATAGGCCTCCGTCAACGCCTGCGATGCGCACATGGCGGTTGTAGAGTTCTTCATCCGCAAGTGGGACTTCAAATCGTACTCCAGCACCAGTGACAAAGTCTTCATCGGCCTTCCCATCGAAGACGAAAGTGTGAACGAGTCGGATTGCATCGGAGTTTGCGTACAGATAGAAGCGGAGGACGAAAGGTAGCCAGTTGTCGTGGGAATTACCGTCGACGACCTGATGATTTCCGCGCACCGTTACAAGAGCGCGGACTGGGCTGTTCTCGGAGATGGTGACATTCTCAATGTTGCTCTTGAAGTTGAAGTATTCAATCGAGGAGTTGCCTCTGCTCTCAACGTCGTCGCTGACACCGGACTGAGAGTTCAAGACAAGCTTGCCGTTTTGTCCAACAACTTTTCCACTTGATGTTTCGATCTTGCCAATGACATTCCTACCGGACCTTGGGAATGTAACTGTGATTTTCCCAGTGTTGACAGTGTATTCTTCTGCAGAACTTGACGTTGTAAGTCCTGCGGCCTGGGACGAATTGCCATTGCCAGAGGATGCAGTGACAGTGTACTGTTCTAAGCTAGTCTCTGCCGCTGCAATTGCATGTCCAGTCCACTTAATCGATCCATCGTTCCAGTAAGCTGTGATCCAAGATTGCAAGTCGCCTTCAGTGAGGCCAAAGGTCGTGCTGTTGGGGAAGAACTTGCCGCGAGCCCACGGAAGTCCAAAAGTCGTTCCGGAGCTGTAGGCAGGTGCTGAGCCGCTGATCCAACGTACATTGACGCTTTCTGCACTGTTGTTCGTGTACTGTTGTGCACTGCCGCTCTGTATCAGGGCAGCAGTAGCAACAAATGTAAGGTATTTCCCAAACATGCTGATTGACAGCAGAAGCTCCGTAAAACCTGCAACATCGTGGACCCGGCGCTGCCTTTTAATTATACTATTTTCTGTCAGTCGGAAATATTGCGTTCGTCAGTAACTCAAAGCAATTCATCCGGCGCGATGCGACGCCCCTCTTGCCCTCATGCGTGACAAGACGCAATTATGGCGCTATGTCACCATAGCTTGGATCCTACATTAATGCGCAGCAGGTACAAGACCAATGAAGAAGGCAGCGTGCTCGCTTGAAGAGCCAAGAAGATATAAAGCGGGAGCGCTGCCGATATTGGCAAAGATATGCCTCGTCGGGGATTGATACAGCGAAAATCCACGTCGGTCTCGGGTTAATTACGGCAGCATGCTCGACGCGATACAGAGCATATCCGGCGCAATGGGATGGAGGTTCAAGGCTATGTGCGACGTGGTGATGGCAATTTTGCGCCAATGGATGGACGTCGTAGAAAGAGAGGTCGAAGAAGAGAAGGTGGCATAGTGTTTGTGGTCACCGGAGGATCGGAGGATGCTTTCTCTTGGCGATGCGAGGCAACTCCTTCACCAGACACACCGGAAACAGGACAAGAAAGACAGTATCGGCACTTCGACATATTCATATTTTTGGCACAAGTGCTTGATCTCGGATCCATCCCCGTATAACTGGCAGTATATACATGTGCCGCATCGGATCGCCTCACGACATGATAACGCTGTTTCGCATTGCAACGGGCTACTTCGCTGGGGCACTTAACACATATTCTCCCATAATGCAACTGGCCATGTACCATTGAATCAACCCAGCAATCATTACATACCTTTCACGACAAGATGTTCCTACCAGTGGTTTTGAGGTGCTCATAGATACATTCGCTATCGAATGGTTTCCTCAGCGGCACGCTAGTTTTATGAGAGCGTCACCGCTGGAGCCTTTCAACTTGTTCAGGCCTTCAAAAGCCTCCGAATCCTCCAGCAGAACTTGTTCTCCGCGCTCCTTAAACCCTCCGGGCCCGCATTAGATCATTAGATGTGCGTGCTAGATCTTAGTCGTGCTACTTACAGCTGTAGCTCAACATACTGTATACTCATCTCTGCGATGTCTGGGCCGAATCTAGCCATCGAGATGGAGATCACTTCGGAGGGTACACAATTCTAATGTAGAAGTTCCTGACGTAGCCGGTCTACTACTCTGTGTGGTGTACACTCAAATACCACTGCACGTCCTGAGTTGCACAATGTCTACAACTTCCGACCCTGCTCAACACCCATCATGCTCCTCGCCACCTCAAACCCCATTGGTCTCGCTATCTTTTGCATTGTCTTTGGATCGATAGCAGTAAGTCTATCTGTTCAGTGCTCGGGCTACCAGGAATATGCTACAAAGCAACTGGGAGAATGGTATCTGACTCTTCTCAGATCGTGTATCGCGCATTTACTGGTCCTCTGAAAGCCGCACCAGGACCGTGGCACTCCCGCTTTACAAGATTGCCACTTTCGATTGCAATCGTGACAGGTCGTCGACCCGAATATGTCGATTCGCTCCATAAGAAGTACGGACCACACGTTCGCGTTGCTCCAAACGAGCTTGCAGTCAGCGACATTGAAATATTCCACCATATACGTCGCATTGGCACCGACTTTATGAAGAGTGATTGGTACCACAAGTTGACCGGTGCAAGGCCGAGGAGGTCCATGTTCACCTTCACTAACGCGAAGGACCATTCCCTTCGTCGCCGCATGTTTTCGAGACCGATGAGTAGAAAATCGTTGCTGGAAAATTGGCATGATACTGTCAAGGAGATGACGAGCCTCACTGTCAACAAGATGTACGATGTCGCAGCCAGAGAAGGAAAGGTAAATATGCTGGACTGGTCAACGAGCAGAACATGCCGCATACTAGTTTGACTCCACCTGACGGCGGCACAGCAGTACAAGTGCACTTTGTCAAGAAGCTTTTGGTGAAGGAATCAAAGGTCCTGGCAAGAGAGGCGTGCTGCTTCATGTCCAGCGACCATGACGTTGCAGATTTCGACCGTCTGTCATTCAGAGAATTCCAGCAAAAGTGGCAGAACGAGTACGGGAAGAGTGGAAAGGGTGATGGCAGGTATCCGGAGGTCCGAAGGAGAAATTCAAACAAGCTCTTCTTGGGGTGCACCCTACGGTGCACCTGTGGTCCATGTAGCCACGGCAAGGCTAAGGAGCTTCGGTGCGACACATATGATTTTGGCGATAATCACACGGTAAGCGACTTTCCCCTCGAGGCACAACTGATTAGTGCTGATTCCTTCAAGGTCCTCATACACCGTTTCCTCTGGGGTGGCACGACTTTGGCCATGATTCTAGGCACCAGAGACCACCAGGGAGGAGACTACAGCATATGGGGTATGATTGACGCAAAGACAAAGCAACTATCCTTTCACGACAGGGTCCTGCTAAGAGAAGTTTCTCGCACGGTGCTACTCAAGCGTCCCAATCGTGGTTCCGTTTCTGACGGTGACGACGACGAATCGATTCCAGAAGACAAATTCCTCGAAAAGCGTGTAAAGGCGCCAACAACATTGGAACCGCACAAGCGTCCTCGGATGCTACCAACGGCTGCTGGTAACAAAATGTCTGCTTCGGAGGAAACACAAGGAAATGCAAAGACCCAAGCGTATTCACCTGTCAGCGACGATGAGGAGGATATGACACTGTCGCAGTTGACGCGCCCCAGGCGTGAAGCTGTTGCGGGTGGCATGCCAAATGCCACTCCTGTCTCAACGAGAGCATCATCGCCTCGGCGCACGAGTCCGAAAGCCCAACAGCCGCAGCCACGCGATCTCCAGAAAGCGCTTCTTGACATACGTGCGTACGTGAACAGTCGGGCGGGCAGTGATGGCTCGCCAGTCATCTTCTCGAATGCAGGTATCAATAGATGCATGAGAGGTCTTGGAGCCGCAGCCTCGAGGAACGATCCCTACTTGTTTGGCAACACGCGAGCTACCATTGGCGAAGAGTTGGCGATGGTCGGGCTTCCACTTCTGCCAGATATTTGAGACACAAGATGGTGCTCGGTGAGATTGATGCTGAGGTCTAGCCATTTGCAACCCCGAGGTCTGCACTTCTGCGCCCAATTAGGCGAGACGTGGATAGCCATGTACCCTCCACGGGACTTGTTATACGCAATGAGCGGAGTTGGTCCTCTAGAACCATTATGAGCAGCAGGTCCATGGTTCGAAAGGTCTTGATGTGGCTACAAGATCTTTTGATTCCAGAAGGAGAATGCTTGCAACTGTGAGTAAGAATTCTTGGTTGGATCGAGACTGTGTAGTTTACGCAATGCAATTGTGGTCAAACATTTACAGGGCTGGCATTAGGACAAAACTTCTGCTAAAGCGTCGATACCCTCTCAATGGCAGTCAGTCACGCTGCAGGCTTGCTCTCGGAATACACTGGCCTCTCGCAATGACTCTATCTTCTAATCCCAGATCATGCTCGTCGGCAAAATGGTGTAAGCACCCGCGGCAATTTGCAGGCCAATCATCGCAGAATACTGCATAATCAATTATGTGATGAAGTGCACACTGCGTGAATGCGGTCGTGATAAAGAACACTAAATGCACTCAAGAATACGGAGGAGAAGGAGGCGGACAGCATTCGAACCGAATTGGGGAAGTACAGCCGAGATGCATTCGGCTATTAACATGCAGGTCCCACAGCACAATGCATGGCCCAACTCCGAGCTCCTACGCTCCTTCATTGTCGCTTCGAGGATTTTGGAGTCATATTATAGTATAGCGTAATCGATACATATATACTGTGCCTTCGAAGCTCTCTTCGAACATACTTCTCACGCTTTCCCGCACCTCAGCTTGCCAACACCTCCCAACTCAACACCAGTATCAATTCCTCAAGAAACATGTCTTCACCATCAACCGTCCAGATCCGCCCCATCCAGATCTCCGACAAAGACACATGGAAGAACCTCTGGGACCAATACAATACCTTCTACAAGCGCACAATCCCCGACAACGTCACAGAAGCCACCTTTGATCGATTCCTCGACCCGCAAAATCCCATCTCCTGCGCCGTAGCTGTCAAAGAAGCAGACAGCCAGCCCATGGGCTTTGCGACATACTACCCTCATCCTTCTACTGCGAGCATCGATCCCAACTTCTACCTCCATGACTTGTTTGTTGACCCGTCCTCGCGGGCTGGGGGCACCGGTGAGAAGCTCATTGACTACGTCGCGGACAAGGCGCGTGAGGCTGGCGCTTACCAGCTTTACTGGCACACTCAAGTAGGTCATGATATATTCTTGGCACTGAACCATCGTCACTGACTAAGATGCAGTACTTCAACTACCGTGCGCAAGGACTTTATGCAAAGGTTGGCGAGAGGTCAGACTTGGTTTTGTGGAAGAAGGGATTGTGAAATGCTTGAAGTTTGACATCACTGAATGGAAAGTCTCTAGCAAACAGAGTGTAGATCAATTAATGACGAATTTTCCATGCAAATCTTCCTCAGTATGTGTCATATTTATTACATATTATATGACCCCCAGTGCCTTTGCTCAAGTCAACTAATTATGTATGCAGGGAGCTTAAAACCCCTCGACAGTATCAGAAGGTGGCATGAAGAAACCCTTATCCCACTCTACTTTATCTAGCCACTGAAGGAACTCCGCATCATTAGCTGTCGGCATGAGATAACTCATGTCCTCGAAAGTGCCATCTGCCTCAAGAGTGCCATTGGCATTGAACGGAGGTGGTGCACTTGGACTGAGGATCTTGTCCAGAGCACCCTTCAATGCTCTTTGTCCCTGCTTGCAAATGTGATGGTTCGCGTCTCCGGTCCGGACGTCCGCGAGATGGCGGATGAAAACGCTTATGTCCTGGATAGTATCAGACCTTGGTAGGATATCTTGAGTGATCTGTCGTGACTGCTCCTGCTTGAGCAGCTCGACCGCCAAAACGCCAGCACTTGAAACCCCAACTTCAGCCATGAGGCACGCCACGTCCACTTGGAAATCACGGAAGAAGTCTCTCCGTGTCTGTGCCATGAGTACCACCTTGAGCATGCGCCGCGAAATCGGGATCAGAGTTTCTGTGGGCGTCTTCATCCTATTGATCTGAGCTCTGCGCAGATAAAACTCAGTCTGCATGATACCTAGGTGTACGACTACCGCAGAGAGGGTCGAATTTGATGGTTTTGCAAGATCGAATATCCGCTGTTCGCTCTGCACATCGCTGTTCGCAGGATACTTGTCGATTTGAGGGATTCCTTGCCTGACGAACTCCGGTAAGGAAGCATCCAGACGCTGCATCTTCTGCCAGATCTCATTGATGCGATATTCCACATCTTCATCGGCGGTACCAAGCGATAGTTCGAGAATCTCTTCGCGGATACGGGCATAGAGGAACCACACTCTGGACCAGGTAATTCTGTTCAAGCTGCTGGAGGTGTTCCACCCGTTGGAGTCGAGGCTCGCTATGGCGGCTTGCAACTCAGCCCCTTGCATTATGAGCTGGTCGCTTTTAAGATCGAGTGGCATTTCCAGCTTGCAGTAGCGATAAGATAGCCGCGGAGGTCGGCCGACAAATAATGATATCGACTTGTCATGGTAGTATGCCGATGCGAACATTCGCCTGCGTAGTTGTTGAAGGAAGAAGGGCGTGTCCGGGTTCTCGTAATTCCCTTGATGCAAGCCCATTGCTACCATCGCATCACAGAGCTCGCCATTCCGCTGCCACGCCGTGTAGTCTGGCAAAAGTTAGTATGTGCTAGCGCTCAACAGTAGGAACAGCTTACGAGAGTCGCCTTTGAGCAGTTCGATCAGACATAGGCCTTCGTATATGAAGCATATGTATAAGTCGTTGAGGGTCTCACATTCGTAGCAGAAGCATAGCACAAGCTCCGAGGCATTCCTCATCCTTTCGGAAAAGGTAACGCGGTCAACAATATCATCTCGGATGTCATCAAAGATCGAGTCCCAGTCACTCAGGTTGCCAGCAACAATTCCGACACAAGCGAGAATCATTCCGATGACTTCCCACCTCAAGTTGTTCCCAGTTGATATTGCAGCCCATTCGCTGTATGTCATTTGCCCATTGTATTCGACGGGCCGACGTGTGTTCCTCCATACCATTTCCGAGAGCGCATATAACTCATCTGGTTTGGCTTCTGTCAATACATCCTTATGCACGTTCCACATTTCTTCATGCCAGATGCGGAAGACCGGCTGCAGGACAATGGCACTCTCACTGAGATCGTACCAGCGATGGATAAAACGGCTGAAACGTGACATGTCTTGAAACAGCGCAAGTACGTCCGCTCCCCGCTGTATGTACTCGGGATGTATAGGCGGGAGATTTCCACCTTGTTCGAAATCGTCTGGCTCGAGGGCACTGAGGCTTGCTGTAAATATGACTGTGAGCAAGGAGATCCTGCCCATATAGTTTGATGGCAAGCACGGCGTTTTTAATGTTCATTGCTTATGGGGTGCATTTAAGAAGGGGCAGTGGCGAATGATAGAGCTGTGAGTGACCCGCAGATATGGTGAGTGATTTAGAGGAGGTGTGATTTGCTTACCTGAGTTTTCTGTGTACACAGCTGAGTAAGATGTGGGACCAAGAAAACCAGTTCTGGCATCCCGAGATGAGTAAGTCTCGGGAGATCTGTGCGAAGCCGTCGACAACATTTGAGTACCGCGTGCAGCACTCAGTGTTCTGGGCAATGCTGGTGAGCCTTGGAAGGATGGTGCCGAAGCACTACTCCGATAGGAAGATTGGTCTGGTATAAGAGCATTTGGCATCATACTGGGAGGGCTGATTGGTGTGGTTTGCTGTTGCACCGGCGATGCTCTTTCCGAGCTGTTTGGCAAAGAGTTTGCAGCAATGGCTACGTCTGGAGAAGCTCTTGTCTTGGTCAAAGGAGCAGGGTGATAGATACATTGACTGTGATAAGTCAGTACATCGCACGGGGTCGAAGACTTGGGACACTGTGCTCTCGCAACGATGCCACTGTCTTGATTATGCTGGTACTATCGTCGCCAGTGTAGAGACAACAGCGGTCGTTCGGAGCATCGTACCTGTGTTTGTTACGCCGAGCGCATCTACCACATACAGGGCTGTTGTGATCACAACGCAGCTTTCCCTTGCGACACTGGGATTTGTCAGCAGTATTCTATGGTCTTTGATGTGTTATCATGATATTGTGCATGACCTCCTCTTAAGTATTTGGAGGTCATCCACCAAGGCATACAAATGGTCACCAGTTGACTCACCGGCTCACAACTAAAAAGCTTCCCGTTCCGTCTATATGACACCAAGCTGGCGTTCCTTACTCCACGATGCGATTCAGCCATCGCGGCGATATGCAGGGCTCCTGGCTTGACGTGATCGACTATTGATAATGCGCCCACGGAGATAGTCGAGTGGTGGGTAAAATCACATTTGCTGGTTCTGCTCTCAACGCAGAACTTGTTCTTTGTGTGAGAAGTCGTATAAGTGCATGTTCCGTGTGGCTCCCAGTATCGCCGTCTTTTATGTATCAATCTGTATAAGGTAGGTAGTAGCTGCCGGGTCACTGAAGGCGAGTATCAAGATGATGGGGCGTTCAGCGGTATGCTTGCAAAATTCTCTTGATCTGTACTCTGCTGGTGAGAACAAGATGGTACAACGCTCAACCCATAGGACAATACACAGGCAACAATGTCTGCCTGTTCAGCTCACGGTGTCATGACCGCTTAGCTGGATTGGAAGTACGGAGCTCAGAGAGCGGAGAACCCATGTATCGGACATCGGAATCAAAGTACGGCGTTCGTGATTGGTTGAAGCCAGTCGTGGATCTCATTGGTCAACTGTCGTGCAAAGATAAGACAGCGATGTCGGCACTTCAAAGCAGCTGAGGTTGCCGATGGAGGACACCTGAGGCGCCAGCTCCATCCAGCCGCTTTCCTGTGACTCGCAACATCGTTCGACACATGTCGCTTAGAGCATCCGAGAGTGCTTCTGCAACCGTCTGCGTCATAGGATTGACTTGCGACAACCTGATCGAGATGCCACTTCGAGTTGGAACGAGGTATGCTTGTCGCTCGGCCAGAACATTGTGCCTGCGCAAGGAAGGATTGTCGGAGAGGGTTGGAATTGACCAGGTCGTCACAGGAAAGACTATTGATATATAGTTACAACAATCATCGTCACACTGGCTTCTGTAATCACGGGGTTCGCGGGGACTAGCGGACATCGTACATCGTACATGTAAACCTCCGTTCACCCTCGCACATGCGGAGCCTCACGCCGGAGAAACTTCATATACCCATTGCGAGACTTCACCAGACACGTCTCGAGACCCACCGACCTGCTTCTGGGATGAATCATCTTGCGGTATTCACAGGGCGTGAAGCTTATATGTGCTTAGTCGGTGTGTAGGACCAACAAGCCATCGCAACCAATAACGTCCCTAGACATTGTTCACAGGCCAATTATTAGTAGTTTATCACACGATCAAGCAATGGAGCACGACATGATGTCGTTCACGTCGGCATTCTTCACCTCAGCCCAGGTCAGCTTATCCAAGTATCATCAGGTGAGGAATGTCGCAGCCTCGTGTCCGATCGCGTGTGTGGAAGGGCGCGCATCAATGTATAACACCCGGATATCCAGCCCTAGCTCCACTCATAGTACGGAGTTGAAAGTATCACATAGGGCGTGAGAGCTTACCAATGGATCCGTACACCCTTCGACATGCGACTGACGGCATGTGCTAGTGGCTTGCGACACCTGGAGTCATAGGGGCGTTCGTCCGACTGGGTTCATATATCGTAACACCGGCAGGTATCGACTGGCATTCCATTGCCTACTATCATCTCTACATATCACACAATGTCTTCCGAAGACGTTCTTCCCACCTACGATGAAGCCATGAAGATGTATCGGACGCCATGGCACATCATAGAAGAAGAAGCAATGAACCTGACGTTCAGACAACACTCTACCGCGTCGTCGAAAATCAAGTCTTTCATCTCACGTACGGAGTCAGCATCGCAACATGGTGTATATACTGGCCCTAAGAGAAAGAGCAAGATCGTGGTGTTCGTAGAAAACATGTTCACAGGTAGGCACAAGACTCGCGACAAATTACAGTCTGAACAGTACACTGACCTGTCTCTTCAGCTCGAACTCCGAAGAAGTTCCACGTCGCGGAGCTTCGAGAGGGACAAGAGGACTTGGATAATGAAAGAGCCCCTTCACGGCAACACCCAAAGACGCCGTCCGATGATGCAGAGTCATTCGATACCTGAGCCCAAGCCCTGGCTCTCACAGCAAGCCATGCTCTCTTTTATCGTTCTCGCGATGCATCGAAGGATGACTAACGACAAAAACGAGACCAAACAGCTCTCAGTGGTCATTGAGCATACCCTATGACCTGCCCTATCTGCCGAAACTCGCAGCTCTTCGCTCAAGCTGCATTAATGTCTTAAAAAGCAACACTTACCTGCCTCCAACAACCATCAGGACGATGGCTCAAATCGAGAACAAATCGCCCGGCTTCGTATGCTTCACGGACTTCGCATACCACTCGGAAACGCCTCGATAGATCAGAGCCTACAAACAAGAGTTATTCTGTTGATTGTATTAAACACGATCGTTCGACCTCGTCGGCCCAATTCGTCAACATCGATTGACAGCCTGCCGATACATGGCATTTCTCTCGAGAAATCCACCTGACACTGACACAGTCAAAATAGATGTGATTCGGCTCGTGAAGTTACAAGACTGATTGCGGTCAGACACAGATTAATGCCAGAGTGGGCAGCCAACCCAAATGCAGGGGCCCCTTACAGGAGTTGGACTTTCCGTATCTCTCGTATAATTGATATAGTGTTGGGAGCCCAATTTTCATCGAATAAAATTAGTTGGCAGCATGATTTATGACGTACAACCGTGATTAACAGAGAGCAACATGCACTGCATCTCAGAACCTGGAGCTGTACGAGAGCATACGTGTCGGCTTATGAGGCGTTTTCGGCATGTGATTGTTACGTCATGACATTCAATATCGTCGACGCGCCTATGACCTTCCTCAAGAGTTCCTACGTCGACGCGTGTGCATTGACTGTCTTGCCTGTTGGTAAACATAGCTAGATATTTTGACCATCATGCTCTTGTTCTTGAATTATTCCTACCACCAATACAATGTCTTCCGCCGTCCGTGCCTTCAAAGCAGCAACCAGTCGCCGAAGCAGCGACGACGAAGCTGCCGCCCAAGAAGCTGAGAAGTACCGTTTGATAGTAACCGCAGGACCCTCCTACGACAAATCGACACACAAAGTCGTCGGCGTCAACACCGGAGAGGCAGTATCTTTCGAAAACGAATTCGTCAGAGCCAAAGTCAAGGTTCGCATACGCGGCTACAGAGGCCTACCAGGACGATGCCCTCCCACCAGCCCTTACTTCGACGATCCATGGCATGCGAAAGACCAGTATAGTGTTGCGTTCAGCTTTGTGCCCAAGCAAGACCTGCCTAGCTTGGACACTGTTTGGGGTAATGATTTTGGTATGGTTTTTTCCTGCATCGATTGAGTCCTACTTTAGCTCGTGCTGACAGTCCGAACTTTCAGATCACCCCGTCCGAGACCGCCTCCCACCAGGCTTCAACACCGCTTTCAAAATCGTAAAAGAGTTCATCGACCCCGGCCTGCAATGCGACGCCTACGCGGATGAGCCCTGGCTCTACGGACCGAGTCTGAGCTGCTGGTTCGCATTCCGAATCGGCGAAAAGGTGGAAGAAGGACAGGACTTCCCTGCGCCCGGTGAAGGGAACGTTACACGTGAAGGCGCCGACGGATCCGGCCAAGAGGAGAGAAAGCGACTTGGTTTGCCAGAGAACAACGAGAAGCGTCGGAAGTACTTCCTCGACGCGAAGCACAGAGAGGGCTTCGTCTTTCAGAAGGGGAGGTGCTACGAAGCGGATTTCTTCAATCCGTACCTGGACTTCGGCAACTGCGCGCTCAAATTGCCTGGTTTCAGCTTGAATGTGATCAAGTATGTGGACCAGAAGAGCCATTGTCTGCGGTATGTGTTCAAGAACCGGGAGACGGGCAATGTGTATCTCAATGTCAATATCGCGCTTCTGTGGGACGATGATTTAAGGAAAGCCGTCGAGGCCGATAAAGAGGGCGATGCTGCGTTGCAGGCGGCCTTGGGCAACAAGATCGAGTCTGTCGAGAAGGGGAGCTCGCCGCACGACTCGCTGCGGGCAGATGCAAAAGACAGAGATGAAAGGCCAGCGAACGGTACTGGAGCAATCGCGGGAGAACAACCTACAAGCAACCACGAAGAAGATCAAATCAGCAAAGCCACCGGTGCGCTCAAGATTGGCTCGACACCTACTCCCAGCAACGAAGAAGCCACCAGAAGCAGTTCAGTCGCTCACGCAAAGCCAAACGACGGCAATGCACATGACGTCGACCATCGCCCATCTGTATCCGGACTCACAGCTGTCGAGCATGTGTCGGATGGGAAATCCACTCCGGGAACCTCCACACCAATATCAAATAGCACTTCTGGAATCCGAAAGGACGATACGCAGGATCTCCTACAAGCAACCGCAACGAGTGACAAGCGTGGGAGCGAGACTGGCATATTCTGAAGTATTCGCTGCTGCGATTTTTGGAGATATACCTACCGCATCATGAGTGAAGATACCCCCAAATAGCGACGTACTAATGATGAAACGCAATTCGCTACCTATTTACAAATTGTTACAATTTTCCGCGGAAATGCACAGTGTTCTATTCGAATGATCGAGCGCTATCTAAAAAGTAATCTATAGAACTCTTTCAACAGTCTTGCCACATCACTTTTGGAGATGAGCCTATATGCACAATTTTCTCTTCAATTACCAGGACGGGCATCCGCCTGATGATAGTGTCTGAGACCATGGAGTTGCGAAATCGAAGTAGTAGCTGCAAGGTATTCATATGTTGTCCTCATAGTGTATGTGCGTGTACACAATATATATGTCGACCCCAACGCCAACGCTTTCCGACCACACCAAAAGCACGTGAAACCCAACGCCAATCCAGTCCAAGCAATAAGATCAACTGTCCCGTCGTTGAGTATCATTCCATCGTTCTCGTTCCCTCTCCCGCTCGCGCTCCATGCGCCTGATTCTTCGTGCTTCTTTCTCAAGTTCCCAACCCGGTGGTCTCTCTCCATTCTGCCAACCATCATCCAGCTTTTTGACCCTCTTCTTCTTAGCGCTTTTGCCACCCACAGAGCTGCCTCGTCGGCGTGCCCGCTTGATAAAGTCAGGCGGCTGCACCAACCTTGCGTCTTCAAGCAATTGCTCGAATTCCCATCCCATGGCATAGAATGAGATGGCGCTTTCGTGTT
The DNA here is from genome assembly GCA_026122715.1 of Cladosporium colombiae. Lineage (NCBI taxonomy): Eukaryota > Fungi > Ascomycota > Dothideomycetes > Cladosporiales > Cladosporiaceae > Cladosporium > Cladosporium colombiae. Next base: position 526,464 of record JAKZFA010000005.1, read on the forward strand.
TGGTGCAAGGCGAGTGTGTAACGGGCAAGAGCCAGTGGTGCGGGTGTGTGCCGAAGACAGAAGTGAAGTTGTAGTACGCGCCGAGATTCCAGGGGTTCATGCCTTCGGGTGTACGTATGATGGCAAACGTTCGACTTTCTGGTGCTGGTAAAGGCGGGCGGTCAGGCGACACATAGAGAGGGTAAGTGATGGTACCGTGCCAGTATTTTGCAGCCGGATCATCACGGCTGCGCTTTCGAGGTCGAGAGGAGCGTTCTGAGGCGAGCGGGTTGGTGTTGGTGAAGTAGCTGGCGTGGGCCGGGTCGTCAATCTCGGATGCCAGTGGTGCAGTGCTGTCGGTTGAGCGCGAGGGTGGCGTAGTATGGCGAGACAGTGATGCAGGCGGAGGGAATTGCATGTTCTGCTCGTGCTGGAGCTCTGGAGGTAAGAGAACAGCAAGGAAGTATGTGGCGGTGTTGACGTCGATGTTCTCAATCGTTGTAACATTCCGTAGGGCAAGATGTGTAGACATCAGAGCCAGGCCGAAAGTAAAGAGACAGAAGAAGGCGGACAGTCCTAGTACAACGACCCAGTGGACATTCCCGACAGTGCCGCGGTCATGTTTGGACTCGGCAACGAAAAATGCCATGGCGACAACCAAATAGGCCGTGAATATTGTCGTGTACGTTGTGAATTGGACGAAGAATTTATGCCCGTTCTCGCCAACCACGCCTCCCACCCACGGACAGAAATGATCCATCTTGAGACAACATCTGCCAATGTCACTGCAGTGGTGACTTCGGTCGGGCTTCCAATTCGAACATGCTTGACACCATCTCGGAAGGCCGTTGGCGTCGCACTGGAAAACGTCCTTGGTGTAGTATTCTTCAATTCCTGGCGGCGCTGGCACGCGACCTTTCAATATACCCTCGCGATCCAACTCGAATGGTTCCTGACTATCGGCTATCGTGGTACGGGTGCATGATCGTGTTGTTACTGTCTGGTTTTGGGCGTCGGGCGCTTTCTGCGAAGGATCTCGGGGTGGATGGCGCTGGTCCGTAAGACCGGGATTGAATGTGACGATGTACAGGAGTCGGAAGTATGATACTGCCACGGGCAGGAGAAGGCAGAAGTAAACAATCGGGAGTGCTATTCCTAGCCCTATGCGCTGAGGGATTGGAGGGCCTTTAACCTTCTCGGGCGGGTTGAGGAGGTATTCCACTGCGCATTCTTGTTAGCAAACACACTGTGATTCGCGATCCTGCGCACGCTCACTAACCACACAGAGGCCCGACAAATACCCAACTCGCGTAAATGACGGCGCATATCAAGAAAACCGGGATGCATCTGGCGACGGCTTGGTTGCTCTTCTGCCGCCGACGCAGCTCCTTCGCGTCCATATCAGCGCCGACGATGCTGTCTGGGGACTTCCAGGCGCATTCTCTGGGGAAAAAAGAACTGTCGCGTCGCGCAAAAGTGCCATGGGTTCCTGCTTGCTTGCTAGTACCTTTCAAGTTCGAGTGGCTGGTCCCGTGAATGACGATGGCGTAATGTTTGCGGCTGTTGCGGGGAGGATCTGCGGTCGGCCTGCACTCCGCAATTGTATTCCACTTCTTCACCTTCACTTCTGCCCTATACCATTGACATGGATTACATAAATGGACGTTCAGAGCACTGGAACGATACATTTCGTACTGGTATACCATTCTATACGGATCTCTCTCGTCAGCTCCGCGTACTTGTCCTTCCCCGCTGTTGGCTGTAACATATCCTGTCTGAGACATGCCGCACACAGAGAGCCCTACCAGCCACCCGCCATGGTAGTCTGATCTTGCTGGCGTACAATGTGCGGACACCCTCGGGTATTGATGATTGTTCCAAGAGCAGCATTGCGGTAGAACTACCCAAGGGTGTCAGTCGACCAAAGGACGAGAAGCTAGCTTCCTACTCCATGTGAAAGGGTTGATGCGTGGAGAGTATCTCTGCGTTCTGTGTAATCGCATAAGTAGGTGGTACACGATCGCTCAAAAAGCTGACAGGTGTTTCGTTTCATCAAAGCCATGCATGTACTGTACGGACTCTACCTCTGTCAATATGTCGGAGAGATTGATGCTCGGACAATGTATCGATTCATCACACGACTTTGATCACGACGTTACCCTTTTTCTGCGAAGTTGGACATCATCTACGTGTCCTTCAATACTATGTCTCAAGAACGATCGAGGCCATGACCTTCTAATACGGAAGGTGTCTTTGGAAAAAAAGTACATATGCATGTATGACAATGAATCACATTATGCATGAACACTTCCAACCCCAACCACTAACCCTAAAAGGCTTACTTGATCGTTCACCACTTCGGAGTATGGGTATGTAGGCTTGCACATATTACGTAAAGATTTATACGCAGCTATTACAAAGGCAAATGTATCGTACTATCCTGAAGAGGCTGCTCCACTATGCTTACCAAGGTCCAATGTCTGACATCTACAAAGAGCTTAGACTTTACATACACTTCAAAGCATCCGGTAGCAACTCATTCGAGATCACAACTATAATAGAGTGTTATGAGAATTGCAAATGTCGTACCTTCCAGACTTGATAGTGACAGCCATCTCTCGAACTGACGCATGCACCCAATCCTCCTCGTACATCACGATTTTGACGTGCTAGCGAAACTCACGCGGACAGGACGCCTGTCACAGTACGTGCAAAATACTAATCGGGAAATATCTGTGCGAAGAGGAGAATTTGGTGATTACTGATCGGTGCCAAGTCCATGCTCGTCACTCAAGGAAACCTGATACACCTTCGTATTTCGTATACTTCCCCCTCCCTCATATAGCAAGCCTAGTCCCAGCATGACATGCTAGGTGAACCGTGGTCGAGCAAATCTGCGATCTCCCAAGCGCTAAATCTTTCTCTTCCAAGCCCCCATTTTCAAAATCACAGGGTGTCCCGTGCGGCCCCGCATGCTTGTTTATATAGAGTTCGGCTCGCCTGTCACCGTTGCCGGTGATGCTGTAGCCGAACTTTCGGGGTCGTGATCCCGATCAAGATCATCCTGCGCCGTTGCAGGACGCCGTAAAGACTCTACTGTAAGGGGGGAAGGGCCCGTACGTACAGCGCAAAGCAGGACGAATTCAGCTTCTGACCCGTGATTCCGTGAAAATCTCAAGTCTTCGCTTCGGACTCTCGCTTCGACTCGAGGTCCATCTTTTATTTTGTCGCTTGCAGAGCTCTCTGCCTGCCCGTAGGCTCGAGCACCCAGCACCAGGTCATTTCGCGTGTGCGAGGTGACGCGGCACATGGCCCATGGGAAGTATCACCGCCACAGCAAAGCAGCAGCAGCAGCAGCCATCTATGCGCCACACTCTGAAAAACCCGATCTGGGCTCGAGACTGGGCGCTCGCAGCCGCAGCCGTGTCATACCACGTCGCTGGGAACGAGGCGGAACTCTGCACACGCAAGTGGCCGGAACCCAGCGCCACGTCTTCGACGACGTGACCGACCCAGCGATGCCTCCGTGAAGAAAACCCGCCCCAAGCCCAGGACTCTCGGCAGCTGACAGTAAACCGGGCAAGTAAGTTGCGCCACGCGCGCGAGGGCGAGGACCTGGGTCCGTGGCGTGAGATTTCGAGGGTTGAGAGAGGGACTCGAGAAAGTTTGATTTGAGGGAGGATGCAGAGTGGATGAGTAGTCTACCACAGTTACCACCTGCCCTTTGAGAGAGGGTTTTGCTGCGGCAGGATCTCCCGAACGATGTTTGACAGCTTTAAGCGAGGGCGCGCAGGATGAAGGGAGTACGTAGTGATCTGCACGGTGTGTGGCCGCTAGACTAGTTAGCGAACGTCGAGAAGTCAGAACCTCGTCAACGAAGGACGAAAGCGAACAGAGCGCGTATAAAGCAAGTGAGGCGACCAACGCAGGTACACAAATATTACTCAACGCGAAGCCCGAAGGTTCCCTGGCGGCGGGTATGCAAAGGTCTTTACCGCAAGCTTAATCTCAATCGTACTCTTAGTGCTAAGCCTTCCCGTCGTCGAACCTTACGGTCGATGGAGAGCCTACCGGAACGGGCTATCGCATTCCCAGAAGCAGGTAGCAGAGATCAAAGTTTCCAACGGGATGGTTTGTGCGAGAGTATTTTATTGTTTGTCCTGCCGTTGCTTGTCACGACTCGGCTGTCATAGGCCGTGCCTCAATTTGACATGTGCCCCTAGCCACATGGCTGTCCGCGGCCTTCGAGGTTGCAGTGTGCGTGTCCTGCCAGCCCTAGGTCTATCAAACGCCCGTGAAAGTCGTACATACAGCACGTGAAAGCTCCAAGTCATGCTGAGCGACGATCGAGAAAACGCTCTCGCAGCGTGTGATTGTACCGTAAGTCAGCTTGGCAGCACGCCATATAGCTATAAGGGATGTCGATCACGAACGGTGTTAACAAGCTCTTAACGCCTTGCGGTCTATTACTCAATCACGCACATGGTGCACTCGGGACGATCTCCAAAGTGTGCGACATGAAGATCTCGAAGCGTTCTCCGCGGCTCTAGCGTGACACGCAATTTGATATAGGCTTCCGCCGCGACCCTTGAGTGGAAGACAGCGTATTGCGAGCCGTCCAATGATGGCCTGTGATCTAGGCTTCGGGCTTCAAAGTGATAGTGGTTTATTGTATCAGTGATGTACGTGCGCTTTGGGAATGACAGGCTTCTGACAAGGCTCCTGACAGCGCAGCAAGGTATCATTGAACAAAAAACCGAAGATCACAATTTCTCCAAAAAGGGCGAAACGCCATCGTCGATTAGACATTATTATTTACATCAAAGTCCGCTATGCACAGAGTTGCAATACGCTGCAGTGCTATGTTCGCTGTAAGCCCGCCGCGGCTGCAGATCGAAGCCCTAAGATTTCTGTCGTGTCGTCGGGGTGCCCGTCTCGAATCTGTCATTCGGTCCGTTGGCTCGATTCGTATCTCGTGTCGCTTCGACGATGTGAAGCGAAGCTGTAAGTCCATCTCGGTTGCATGTGAGGTGGCCCATCCTGAGTTTTCTGGAGTAATGAAGTACGCCGTCTTTGGGCGTGCAGCTCCTTCCTGGAGGCCTGAAACCCCAACGACGTGGAAAGGGTTCGCTATGCAACCCGGGTAACGGGCTGAGCCGGATCCGTAGCTAGCCGTATGCATTGCAGATGCACCGGATGTTGGAACCTGAGAATGCTCAATCGCTGCTGGCTCCGGCTAGGAAGTCCGTCGCTGGCCTGACAGGAGAATGGAACGCTCGAATCGATGATTTTTCGTGTCGTAAATGTCGTAAATTTTTGTTATGTCTTCGTCTTGGTGATACAGTAGAATCTCAATCGCTGCCGTCTAGACCGCCAATGCGAGTTTTGTCGCGCTTGTCACGTAATTCGGGGCAGCGGCGTCGGTGGTTGATGAACCAGTTGCTGACTTGTGTCATGCTGATGCCTGTTGCCTGTAGAAGTCTACTGTTAGCGGTGAATACTGTGTTTCATATCATGCTTGCAACTTACATTTGAGAAGACTGCTTTCTGCTCTTCTGAAGGATAAGGATTGGTGATATTCTGGTGGTTGTTAGCACACTTCCATAAACGGGAAGACTTTCCTGTCTCGTCTTACCTGATCGAACCATGTCTTCATGATCTCAGTGGACTGCTTTGGCAAATTGCTTCGTTTCCGTGTCTTGCCCTGCTGGTAGTCGTAGTGGCTAGGCATGAAGAACGTTGGCTGGGCCTCTTGGTAGCCTGCAATTTTTGCATGACCTTCTTGCTGCTGTAGTCTGCTCCGCTCCAAAAAGTGGGGGTGCTCGTGTGCCTCGTCGCGCATCGGAAGCGAGTAGTGCGCAGGGCGTGTTGCTGGGTACGCGTTACGTGATGGCTCGATTGAGTGTGGAGAAGCGTAATCTCGTTGACTTGTGACGGACGATCGTCGCGATGTTGGGAGTGCGTAGCGATCGGTAGACGACGGGAAATAGTCGCCAGCTACACGCGGTTGTGCTGTTGGTGCCTGGCCATATGATACCTCTGATCGCGACGAGGAATAGAACGAGCTTTCTGGCGACCTGCGTGGAGCTGTTACAGCGACTCCGTTAGGTCGTGAGCGCGCGTCGTCCACGTAGCTTCGAGTGTACTGGTAATTCACAGCACCAGGAGAAGTCTGCTCCTGTCGCAACGTGGGCACCTGATACAGTGATGGCCGACGGATGCTGTCATGCGCTGAATGCGGCGTTGAGTAATTGTGCGGCGCGCTCGATCTCTGACCGATACATCCAGGTCGAGTCTCGATGGTAGAGCTAGACAGACCCGGAGAACTCAAGCTACTCCTCGTGTTGAATGTTGGCGAGGGTTCGAGACCAAACTCTGTGCGAGGCTTCTTGTTCGGGTACAGAGCAGGAGGCTTGTACGTCGACGCAGAGAAGGCTGGCTCACGAGGACCGGACTGGAACAGATCTTGCTGTGTCGGTGGGGTGTCGGGCGGCGATGTGATGGCACCATTCAACACCTGTCGCATGCTGATTAGTACATGACTCGGTCAGATTGACACAGCTTCGCGTACCGTGTTCAATGGAGGCAGTGATGGCTTTTGGCTGTCTAGGCCCTGGTAAGGAGGGGATTGAGGTGCAGCGTGATGTCGTCTCTCGGAGTAGGCCGTCGCACTCGCACACCCACGATCAGAGTAGTCGTTACTGTGATCAGCCTGATCGCTCGAAAGCAATGAACAGATACGCATGCCGTCCCTGGCGTAGGTTCGTGGGATTTGCTCGTCGAGCGAACCGTTGCTGCTTTGTGAGGCCTCGGGTATAGGAAGACGAGGGGAACGTCGTCGGTGATCCCGCGCTCGGGGTGCATAAGCAACAGTCTGGCGATGGTAACCCATTGGTTCTGTATATCCCATGATCGTATAGATGCACTCAGAAGTAGATTCAAATGGTAGGTCGACTAGTCGAATATATCAAGAGGCTGGGCCTAGTGATAGTCAAGTCCAAAGAAGAATGCAAGACCACGGCGATCTCGGTCGTAAAGCGTCTCGAACTCAGGCAGGATAGGGGAGTTGGAGCCGGAAGCTTGCTGTGGAGGATGGCAACGAGCTAGGCTGACACGTCTTCAGGGAAGAAGCTGCAAGCGTGCAGCTCAACAGCCCGATTGCCTCGATCTGGGAATCGCAGGGCTGCGGTGTAAAGTCTGCTTAGATAAAGAAGTAGAGGTTTGGAAATCCACCTCCGTCGACGGTGGCAGAGGAGCGTGTTTTTGTTGGGTTGTGTTTAACGATCGATCCCTGGACTAGTGGGAAAGTATTGTAGCGTAGTGGAGCAGGGTATCGTCAGGTCAAGTGGCATTCCAAACGCTGGGACGATCAGTGAATGACCCGCAGCCTGAGCTTATGCGGCCGAACCCATTTCATCCTGGGCAAGAAAGGAGTTCCTCGCGCTTATGCAGTGTTGCGGCAAGTAGCAAGAGAGCAGGGCGGCCGGGAGGACAAGGGTGGTGCGGATCCCGACAATTGAGGACCGATGACAGCTCGTGGCGCCACAGGGGTGTGTTCGAGCGTCCCTAGTACAAGTCGTCAGTCAAGCCAGATCCAACGGCCCGCATCGCACGTCGTGGCTCGAGATGTCTGCTGCCGCACTTGGTGCCTATGCAGACCCCGGCGTCATACGCAAGCATGCCGGGTCTAGCTAACTCTCTTTGCTTGATGCACGCCGGTGCCGCAACAACGGTCACCGGCTCCGCGGGATCCCCAGTCCCGTCCGAGGTACTGCAAGATCGCACGAGCTTCAGCTAGAAGGAGAGCCCTAACGCACGGCACGCTCGCAATTACCATGGTATACTGCTTGTCATTTGTTTTACGATCGACGACTTGCGAAGGTGGCGTTCAGGCGTTATACGGCAAACATGGGTGCTCGTTTTAATCGCGAATTGACAACTCCGTGGTGCAGTATTTTCGCTCTGCTACTAGATGACTCGTAATTACCTTCTTGCGCAAAGTGAGTGAAACTTTTAGCGGCTCAAAAGGATTAGGCACGTCCGCCATTGTGCCGACGACATTGATCTGCCGCAAGCCTGCTATTCCTGTAGAGCCAGGAGTGATACTGGCCGTTGAGTAGCCATAGCGATGGCCCCAAAGAGCAAACGTAGCCTCCAGTTGGATCCCGGATGACAGCAAGAGCCGGTGGTTTGGCGGGGACGAGCTTTCTCTCACTGGGAGACAAGCGTCATGGTTTCCAAGCGGGTGCAGTGCGCCACGGTTGCAGACAGAGAGCGTTGCATGGCAGTGAAAACAGAGTTGAACCCTTTTCAACGTGGGCCTTGTCGATCAGATCGTACATCTCGTAGAGACCCGTGCGGTGAGGGTCGGCGCATTGTTGTTGACCAAAACACCGCTAAGGGATGCATCTGCTACGCCTCCCCTGTCAGCTGTGCTGTCCCGTAAAGAAGAGAACCGGGCTGCCGGCGTCTGCCAAGACGCGGCTGGCGCGCGGACCCTCCCATGCAGGCAGCATGCTCACGGCCGTCTCTTGGTCTGCAGGACGGCCAGTCGACAAGACTGTAGGGCTTTGAGCTGTTCGTTAGCCTCTAGGCCTCTTCTGCCTGACAGGCCGCTTTTGACATGTACGCTAGGGGACCACAGAACCGCAGCTTCTGGCCAGAGTACTGTGTGTGTATGGACAGTACTCGAGTCGCAAACAGCAGGTGGCAGCAGGTCACGCTGTGCAAGTCATGGTGCTGCTTGCTACCGCAGGAGGCACTGTCAGGCAGTACCGCGGTGCTCGGGCATGGTGCACGCCTGAAACGGCGCCAATGTGCTTGACAGGCGAGTTCGTGGAGATGGCGCATATTAGGCGCAGCGTGCAAGGACGTCGAGGACGTGCAACGCGGTGCAAGGCCTCAGGCGGGCGCTGGCGATGTCAACGGTGGCCGAATCAACGGTACAGACTCGCGCGGCGAGTGCTGGTGTGCTGGTAGTGGTGGTGGAGTGTCGTCGGCACTTGGGCGCGTAAGCGTATAGCCCAGCGCGATCACAGATGATGGAACACATTGTCGGACGGACAGACGCAGGGATCGTGGATGCACCGGATGCACCCATAGCACCGATGGGTGGATGGGTCGCTCGAGCCGTCGACCCGGAATCTACCCAGATTTGCGCGCCATCCGCCAGCGGCCATGCTTTTCCCGCTTTGGGATTTTGACAGGCATTATTAGTGTTATTGCATGCCATTACGCATGCGATGCGGCCAGGGCTCAGCACATCGAGGGCATGGGTAGGGCACGCTCGAGAGGCATCTGGACACGGCTCCTCCCACTCCTAACCACTGCCACTCTGCCCGGGCCTCCTCGAGGCCTCCTCCTATGCGTAAATAGAGTCTGCTAGAGTGTCAGATGCCCCCGTGCGGATTGATCTCATGCCGTGCTGCCTTTCGGCTGCGTCAAGTATGCGATGCCGCAGGAGTAGCAGTAGTGTCACGGATGTCTGGATGGCGCTGCTTCCGTACAGTAGTATGCTGTAGTAGGCTGTAGTTTGACGGTACAGACCGTATAGTACCCCCTTGGCAAGTTGTCTGCTGTGTCTCTTGCAGTAGCATGTGCTCTCTCTCTCGTCCCATGCCTATGCACGCTTGTTATTCCCTCACCCCTCCACTTCCACACTCCCTGCGGTGACGCGATGCTAGCATATGCTGCTGCATACCACAGCATGCCTGGAAGGATGTGTGGACAGTGTCACTCACCGTCCTGGCTCCGCAGTCTGCACACAATACCCACTCACCGTCCGTCCATTGCCCCGACCGAGCATCTGCGGTCTCGTGCTCGACCCGGCGCTGCGGGCGTGCCTACCGGCGATACAGCAACACACGCCCATGCCGTGTGCCCGTGGCGGTTTGCGCCAGACGTGGTTTGACAGCTCGACATCACACGCCCCGACAGTCTGGGTCACCGCCTTTCCATCGCGAACCGCAGCGTGCGTGCCGACCGGGAGGGCCGTGGCGAGCATGTTGCAGGTTGCCTTGTTGCGTTACGCACGACTCCTTCGCCTCCATCTCACCTTGCATTGCACTCTCGACTTTCGTCGGCCATCCTGCCAATCGCGACGAAAACTGCCTGCAGCGTGTAGCGAGCGCCTCGCTCACCCGTCATGTGTGTGTGACGCCGCCACCGCCACCACGATCCACGTGACATGTCAATGTCATGCATTAGCTTGGGTCCGCAAAGGCTTCTGGTCCAGTTTCTGCCAGAAGTATGCGCTAAGTTTGTATCATTCGCACGCTGATGCTTTTGGTTGTAGGCATCAATATGTGCTGTATAGTCGCCGAGAAGCTTTGAGATCGGTTCGTGAATCCCCACGGAACTCACACTACCAACCTCTGGCAGGGACGTATAAGCTTGCACTTATCACCGAGACGTCATGCGCAGTCTCCCAACGAACACGGCGCTTGATTGTATCAAATGACATCTTGGTTCGCGTTACGGGTGGCGTTCCGTCGTCTCGACACGACCCGACAGTCGCAAAAAGAGCGAATCAAAAAGGCCCGGACCCAACGACCAGGCGCATGTGCTCAAATGCATGCTCCGCCATCCCTCTCTCCCATGCTGTGTTGCGACGTGCCGTCGCACTGGGATCTGGAGTAAAGTACTCGGGACCGGGCAGCCGAATCGCAGTCCTCATGGTTGGTACGCAGAGATTCGGTGCGCGGTCGCACAAGTGAGCCCTACATCTGCATTTCCTTCTGGTTCTGACGACGCGCATGTGGGAGAGAGGAGAGCGCTCCCCCGATAGGACGGGCAAACGAAGATATATGTGATCCTGTGTTTCCCGCAGGCAATCTTGCGCATCTCAACGGCAGGTCCGCAAGGCCCCTCTGGATGTGCTCATGTGATGATACCTCGGAGGTTATTAATTTACCAGAACTAGCAAATGCGTCTATATTTTAGTCGTGTGAGCCCGGCAGCGTGGCTCCTCACAGCTGTCTACTCACGCAGCTACCCTCAGCAGATCGCATACCCGAGCGTCGCCGCGATCAAACCCACACTCCAGTACCCGAACGCTGCATTCACACCCGCAGCAGATTCCTCAGACTCGGTGAGGACGTCTTTCGAAACGCTGGCTCTGCCGACAGGGTCCGTCACGCCGTTCACGGTATCCACTGATTCGATTGCCGGGCCCACGTTGAAGAAGTCGACCAGGACGAATGTCGGCTGCGTGCCGTACTCTCGGCTGCACTGTCCAAGCTGCATACCAAGCATGCCGGTGGAATTCCCGGGAGCATTCGTGGTGGTTATGTTGCCAACGTTGGGACTCTGAATGCCAAAAGCCTGGTTGAGGTAAAGGAAATGGTTCATCAACGCCATCCTGCCCCCGGTCGAACCCGAACTCAACCCAGTCGGCCTATTCGGGGTGCACGAGAAGTCAGAAAGCTCCGAGTTCTCGTAGTCATTCTCAAACACGTGTGTAAACTCGTCCAGCAGGTACGGCGCAGCAGTGTTGCCATCGAGAGACGCGACAAAGTTGACCAAGCGAGTGTTGCTGCTGATCAGACTCTGCAGCGTCGGCCACGTACTCGACGCAGATGCTGACGAGGGCACATATGAATACGAGTCCACACCTGCCGCCTCATACTCCGCCGCCAAGTCGCTTGCGCTCGCATCGTCGGAATTCACGAGCAAGATCGTCACCACCTCGTTCGGATTGGCGTCCATGAAGCCCTTCACCTCGCCCAGCCAATTGCGAAGCGTTCCAGCATCTAGCAGGTCGCAGCTGCTATGGCACAAGCGTAATGAGCCATTTTGCGAGTGGACTTGCGCGCTGAGGAGGCGTACGCCGGCTTCGAGTTGCACGGTGGTGTTGTAGAATTGATTGCCGGAGGTGCTAAAGCTTGTTGTTTCATCTCTGAGGAATGGGCTGTCGTGAGCGCCCAGATGTGTGATGTTGTTGTATTGTCGGCTGCATAGGTCTGGGCTGTTGTTGCAGGCTTGTGTCGACTGTGCCACTGCTGCTCGAAGCGCCAAGGGTAGCAGCAGTAATGATCGTAGTGTTGATGTGAACATCGTGAATGTGTCGTTTTGCGAAGAAGCTTCCGAAGTGCAAATGGTCAAGTATTGACCCAAGTCAGTTTCTCTCTATCTGAAGGAAAGTAAACGAGGGTATCTCGTGCAGTCCTGGAGGCGGGAATCGACACTAGGAGAAAAGCGACGATCTTGACCAAGGAGGGTAGTGAAATAATTTGGCAATAGCAATCAATTTTTTAGGAAGCAAACAAAGGTAGGCGAGAGAATATTGGAAAGACCAAACAACGTCGAGACAACACTGTAGGTACAGGTTTGACAGTCTTACAATCGTCGCCATCCTATTTTTGCAGCGTGTCTCACAAGTGGCGCGGCAAACTGCGCCCCGTTCGAAGACGCGCAATAAACCCTGCTCAGCGCAGGGCAAAGTCCACTGGGCGACGCGGCGGCTGACGATTACTGCTAGAGATCATACGTTATGTGAGGCAAGCACAGTCACCAGAACCTACTCTGCGCTTCACGCCTGCGATACGTATCACGAAACTGGCTCATGAAGAGCGTCAGACGCCGTTGTGAGCACATTAGTGGCTGGTAACCTTCGCTGAGAACTTAGAGGTGTCTTACCGCTGATGCGCTGAAGTTTGTGTACGACACTCAACGACAGTCTAAGCATGGTCGATCGATTCCTGTGGGCATAAGGTACAAACACACGAGCTTCTGAGGCTGGTGGACGCCACGGACGGTATCTCGATGACCGGCATGTATTTTATGGTGCCTATAGTCACAAGTCTAGTGTATAGTAATAGTAAAGAAGCTGGAGATGGTGCTGTGGTGCTTTGGGTATATACAAACTTGTGGGTATTGCAGAGTGAACGTGCTGTGCTAGCTCATAGGGGCACAGTACTAGACATCGTATCCAATCTCGACAATTCCTAACACTGTGCTTTGCCCCCTTCACATGTCCGTGTAATGATGAAGTGTTCTATTCGTTGTGCCGAAGGACGCTCCGCCTCGTGGCGGCACGCCCTAGAGGTACGAATAGGAGAAAGTCAAATTATTCTCAAGCCGTTTCTCACGCTCTGAAATGTCACCGTCTAGAAGAGCGGACGATGCGCGTCCCGTGAAGAAGTGGAACTTCAAACTAATCCCCATCGATAACGAATCCGGCCGGAGCTTCATGCTTGGCTCGTGTCAACCTTCCACGCCTCTCCCGCCCATCTGCCACGCTTGTTCTTGCTCCGAGGAGACCAAGGGACCCATCCCAGAAACTGGTCCGGCATTGTCTCCGGGGCATCTTAGCCCTAGAAAAAGCCGACATCGACGCGGAACGAAGGATCGTAAGGCTAGGATGATATACTTGCTCACGGCGAGGTTTCGTGCAGGATTTGGGAAAACTTGTGTTGATTCATGAGTATGTGTCTTACATATTAGGAGTGTCTTCGGCGCTGATCCTCCAAAAGCCTCGCGCCACCTCTGCAAGCCCCCTGCATTGTCGGAAGTCCTAGACCGTGACGACTGGAGTTAACATTTTGCGCTGTCATTCTCATTTGATCGCTTCATATACGCTGTCTTCGGCGCTGTCGGTGGCGTCGCTGTTCATGTCACTGCTGCATGTGGCAATGAAGTCGACCACATGCCGGATCATCTCGTCATTAACCGGCACGAAATGCCCCCCAGCGTGAACGATTGTTCTCGACGCTTTGCTGCCAGATAACTTCGCCAGCACCGCATCTCGCTCCTCGTGGTCGACCATAGGATCCCACTTCCCAACAAAATGACAGAAAGGCGTATCGATTGGCGGATCTTCGTACATCCAGTCAGAATAGCGAGTCGTTCCCACCCGGCCAGCATAAAGGATACCAAATTTGAAAGGCGGATGTCTCAGGTTGATGAATGCGTTAGGATATGGCATGATGTCTGGTGAAATCTGCAGCGCGCGTTGGAAAGCATCGACACGGGCCTGGCCCTCCAGCAAAGATGCCAGTATGGCTGCAAGGATCGTGCCTTGAGAAAAGGCTATCACTCCGTCGAATGGACCTTCGCGATCAAGGATGTCCGCAAGCATGTCGAGACTTTGAAAGAGCCCGTGTGGAGGGTCTCGAACATATCGGAGGTGGAACCATGCTCTCAGCTCGGGACCTTCTTGGTGCTGTCGGTCGTGATTCGCAGCTTTGTAGTCGGGAATATCGCTCGCATGTATTTGGAGAGGACCTTCGGGCCACACGAGCTCTGTGTTGGGAAATGTTTGATACAGTCGCTCTACTAATCTGCGAAGCTTCCTCTGGAATGTGCGGCTATTCTGGGAATAGCCATGGAGCATTAATATTTTCATCGCTTAGGTTGTGGGCAAATTGGGAGAGATCGTGGAGTATGCTTGAACATTCTTATTATCGGCTGTATGCAGGTGGAAGCCACTGAATGCGCACTTTGGATTGTTCACCGCCAGGACAAGCAGGTACGGTCGGAGGCTGTCTTGCTGACCGGGACGTGGTAGTCACATATGTACGGTCGGATGTAGCCCCTGCTGTCTCTATCCGGGTCCCCAATATTGTTCACCGAGAAAAGGGATAATAAAACAAAGACAATATGAAGCTGTCCCACATTCCGGTGCTGACGGTGTGCACCAAAGACTCATATGAATGTGAACACCTACTAGTATCATCAACCAACCTGGTGCTTGATTGATATGACCTGCTGTCAAGCACACATTCAGTAAGATGCATGTGTGCCAGCAAGCTCACCTAAGGTCAGAACATCTTGTATTTCCATCGGAATTGACCAGTGTGTACGCCTGATTGCCTCATTAGAACCAAACGGAGGCTTCTTGCTAATACTTCGATATACATGTACGCAATCCAGTCTTCAAAAACAAGGATGAGCGGGCGGACGTACAAGTAGTTTGCCTGACCTTGGGCTATGCGATTGAAAACGAGCAAGCGTGAGTCTACAAGTCCCCAATCGAATTTGGCAGGTCAACTGCAACCAAGCTCAATTGCTTGCATCGCACAAGCTGTATAAGGCGTACAATGGTCTTTGACGTGATCTCTCGAGGTGTTTTATGAGCGTGGACCATTCAACCTGCGTGGTCAACTTGCATGTGCTCGCGATCTCAATTCCGATGTCAATGACGTCTTCGGCGTTGATGATCGCCTGTGCTTCTGAACATTGCAACCAAACACTGACAGAAGAACAATTGCGCATCTTTCAACCATCCCACAACTCCAACAATCTCTTTACAACCGAGCGCAAACCCTACAAAACCAATTGACGCGTCTTCGTCAACATACACGGATCATACTACACAAAAACACAGCACACCCGCGACAATGGCTTCAACCGCAGCATCCGCGTCCGCCAAACGAAAGATTGTTGTATGCGGTGGAAACGGCTTCCTGGGAAGCAGAATCTGCAAGGCAGCCGTCGCAAGGAATTGGGATGTCACTTCAATCAGGTAAAGCTCGTCCAAGCATGCAGCGACACAGACAGTAACACTAACAAGACCTCTCTACCCAGCCGCTCCGGCGAACCCAACTGGTCCTCAGTAACCTCCTCCCAAACCGCACCCGCCTGGTCAAAAAACGTCACCTGGAAGAGCGCCAACATCCTCAACCCGGAAACCTATAAAGAATCCCTAGAAAACGCCGACGCGGTGGTGCACTCGATGGGCATCCTGCTGGAAGCAGACTACAAGGGCGTCGTCTCGGGCCAGGTCTCGCCCATCGCAGGCCTGCAGCGCGCCTTCTCCAGCACGAAAATCGGCTCGAACAAGAACCCCATGGAGGCGGATAGCATCGAGCCCGGCGAGAAAGACGGCCAGATCACGTACGAGCTCATGAACCGCGACTCGGCGATAATCCTGGCGAACACCGCGGCCGCGGCCAAGGTCGGATCGTTCGCGTATATTTCCGCCGCGGCGGGCGCGCCTATACTGCCGAAGAGGTACATCACGACGAAGCGCGAGGCGGAGAGCACTATTGCGACCAAGTTCCCCACTATGCGCTCGTTCTTCGTGAGGCCTGGCTTCCTATACGATAGCAGCAGGGGTTTCACGATCCCTATGGCTGCTGTCACATACGGAGGTTTCATTGCGAACAGCCTGACCGGTGGCAACCTGACTTGGTTGATGGGTGCGGGCGGCAGCAAACCCCTCAAAGCGGACCTCGTCGCCGAGTCTGTGGTCGAGGGTCTTTCAGACGAAGGCATCAAGGGCCCCGTAGAGATACAAGAGATCGAGATGTTGGCCAACAGAGCTTGGAGGAGAGGCATGCTTTAAGCGAATTAGTTTGGAATTCCAGAGCGTTCAAGCGAGAGAAACTAAACATGGAAGTTGGTTGAACAGAGAAGTAATACGAGAGGCTACTTCTGCCGTTGCAGGACTACCTCGACATCGTCACGGAAACCTTTGATCCAATCTTCCTCTCCCCTGCTCGGTCTCCAGCCCAAGCTTCTCGCTACGCTCGCAACAGACCTCGAGTTCGAACACAAGCCTAACTCGAGCTCTGTCAAATCCTCACCACCCACCAAGTCTACATATGTCTTGAACGCTTCCGCTCCTTCCTCCAGGCTCACGCTAGCCACACGGCCTTCATCGCCTACAGCACGAGCCACTCTTTGCGCCACTTCCATCCAAGTATGCCTCCCGTTTGAAGCAAACACAATACCGTTCTTCCCTTGCGGTAGCCTCTCACCACCATCATTCAAGATCTCCTCCACCAAAATCGCATACAACTCCGCCAGATCCTCCACATGCACGTGGTCGAGCTCACCGCTGCCCTCGCCGACAACCACCGCCTGGCCCCGGCGCAGCGCCGCTTCGACGTAGACCGGGATCTGGACGCTCACGCGATTGAAAAGCCCTTTCCCTTTGCCGAACACAAGCGGCGGCATGACAACCACAGTCCTAACGCCCAACTCCAGACTCCTGTCAACAACGCCCAACTCCGTGGTCCTCTGGTGATAAGGCCGCAGAGCATTCCTCATACGCTCATACTCGTACACGTCGTCCCTAACGTCATCGAACTCGCGGTCCTCAATGTACGCGCGCGTCACAGGCTGGTCGGCCAAGTTAGACGCCCCAGAGAGATGCAGCATGTACACCCCACGACCAGTTTCTGCTTTCCGCCGCGCAAGACCGGTGAGGAGCGCTTGTGCCGAAGCAGCGTGGAAACCCAAGGTCATGTTGATGACTAGGTCGTGCTGCGAAGCGACCTTTGTAGTTTTCTCAATGTCGTCGAGGCCTTCGTATATGACTGCGTGGACGCGGATGCCCCAGCAGGCGGTGTAGGCTGCTGCGCGGGAAGCATCCCGGACTAGGACGGTGAGGGTGAAGTGTTTTGCTTTGAGGTTAGGGAGGCTTGAGGAGAGGAGATGGCGGAGGACCGTGCCGCCGATGAAGCCTGTGGCGCCTGTGAGGAGGATGCGAAGGGGAGGCTTCCTTGACCCGGAAGACATATTGTGCGTGTGACTACTAGTGAATGTGCATGTGTGGGAAGATCAGTTACTGGCCAGTCTGCCTTTTGAATGGGTTTGCGTTGCGATCGGAGATAACGGGTATTGATTGTCAGCATGGTTGTACACATACATATGCGTGTCGGACTTTCTTACCTCCATCTTAAATCCAACGCCTGCATGAGAGGATTCAAGCGGCTCGGATCATTGCAACAGTACTTGCTGAAGCAGGTTTTGCGACAAAAGGGCGTCAAATTGACAGTATATATCCAGTACATACTGTGAAGCATAATAACCAGAATGCAGTCCAGCTGCGTCCAACAGCCAAGGAGACAAAAGGAAAGAAGTGAACTTTGTCGCCATCCGCTGCAAGGACAAGAAAAACAGTGGTTTGCATCGATAGCAGCGCGATGACAACGACGTGCGGTGGCCCTGAGCGTGGGCCTGGAAGTGAGCAGTCTCCGAAAAGAGAACAGTGTCACACTTAACTCCACAAGCGACAGATACCACAATCAAAAGTCGTGTCTTGAAGGGTTGTCACTTGTGGAGATGCCCAATCAACGGTAGATGAAGCAGCATGTGTTTTTGTAGTGTCCGTCGAGTGGGCAACGATCCGGAGTGTTTGCGGGCATGTTGGTTTGATTGCATCGGCAGCAGACCCTGTGTCAACATCAACAGCGTCAGCATGTGGAGGCAGAATAATCTTGGGAGTAAGCCTTCATAAGTCATACCATGAGCCTCTAGGCGGCCCTCTAGTCACGACGGAGCTGTCTTGCACTCGTTCAGTGGTACGACCGCGTGATGCGGAAGGAGGGTTGGTGTAAGTTGGGTTGGGTCGTGGCATTGTTGTGCTTGGGGTACTGCGTGAAGTGTGAATTCTTGTTGTAACGATGAGCTGATTGTGAATTCGGTGTCTGCATGTTTAGACGCCGGTGCGAAAGAGCTGTAGATTTATACCGTTCCAGATACAGGACCTGATACTCTCGAGGAAGGGGCCTGAGAGGCCTCATTGCCACGCCTCAAAGTTTCTGAGCCATTAAAGAGCTCATGCCGAAACAATAGAGCATCGTTGGGGCCACGATCAAAGTGGGCCGAGAGGGCGGAGCCGATATATCCAAGCGGTCAATAGCCAGTCTGACGTGGTCCCACGAGCCGCCAGCGACAACATCAAGGGCGCCGACAAGTTGCCGGGTAAGAGATCAAGGCAAGGAAAGAGGCAAGATAGGGGATGAGGCGCCACTCAACTTAGACTTCGAGTGGATATCGAGAATGTATCTCGCACCTGAATCATATGGGGGGTCGACGGTAATCTCGCCCTGTGACGCGATATTGGTGGTCATCTCGATTCCAGTGGAAGGGAGAGCAGTGACGTTACGATCTAGTGCGAGTGGCGGTGTTGTCGCCCTCCAAATGGCGCATGTTAGAATTGGAGTGGAGCAGGGCATATATCGCTGGTAAGCAAGCACTCATAATTGGAGGCGCATGATATTCAATCAAGTGGCTAAGACGAGACAACCACCAAGCTTTAGTCGGATGACGTGAAACGTTTTTGCCAATCGAAAGTGGCGGCAAGCTTTGAGACGGAGCAAGGTCTTCTCGAGGGTGAGGCGGTGCCATAGCAAGGACGGCCTCCAGGTATTATTACATGTCCCGAAGGCAACACGAGAGCTTCTGCATAGTGTACCAGAATTCTACTGAAAGGCGTAGACCGACGTATGTCAAGAAAGACCCGACTGAGCATCAAGACGTAATAGCAAAGCAGGCGCTTGTTCGGGCTACGATCCCAATGGGCAATCGGACAGAAGTCATATTGTTGAGGCCTACCTCTTTCGTGGCGTGGCACCCAAGCTTTGCATCTCGAGCTTGCGCATAGACATCGTCATCGTAACTCCATGGAGGATGAGGTTAGCGAAGCCAATGAGACTGCTCTGTGGAGGGAGGAACCGCGCAGCAGATTGTCATCACCTGTGGGCAGTAGCAGTCGTGGGCCGGGCAAAGTAAGCACTCCATAGCGGTGTGCGACTGGACGTTATCTGAGCGACTTCGGGGAGGGCTGTGTAACCAGGCAACATCGAGTAAGCCACAAGGCACCTTTTGATTATCCCACAAGTTCTTCAGGCAGCGACGATGTACACAGCAAGTGGAAATGGTCCAGAGAAGCTCGATGAAGTCCGCAAAGCAAGCAGTCGTTGTCTCCAAGCATGAACCGCGCATGCGTGTGGAGCTGAGGATGGAGAGATGCATGCAGGTGCATTCATGTGCCGGCACTGGTTCCACGGAACAGTAGAGATCCAGAGCCCAGGATAAGGTCTCGGAGTAGTGCATGGCTTGCCATCCAGGCGAAGTATGGAAGGCCAGGTCAAGACGCCAAACGCTAGGGTGGCCTCAGATGTGGCCAGTAAAGGCGTGGATAAAAGTGAGGCGATGCCTTTATGGTGTCAGTGCCCTGGGTCGTCAGGCACTCGCATGTGGCCGAAGAGGCACAGTGCCTGGGTGCGCGAGCTTTCAAGGCAAACAGCGCAGGGGAGCTCGTCGTCTGAGTTTCACACCGCATAATAGGAAAGGCGCGCCTCCACGCGACGGAGAGGGCGATATTCAGAAGTTGCCAGCCTCCCACGCGCAGTATGTCGGTGAAGAAACAGAAGGGTCGTGGAAGGTGGGAGTTCGCGTGGTGGGGACAACAACGGGCATGGTGCATGAACTACAGGGCGATCGCGTGCAGCTGGTGTTGTGCTTGTCGTCATGAGTGCCGAGGCGATCAGGGTGACTGACGTCGGAGCGTTGCGGAGAGATTTGGAGATTTGCCCTTGCCCGGGCTCGTGTGTTTGTCCAAGATTTGAGAGAGAATGCTCGTCCCGTGACATTCTTGCTGCACCGCATCCCTGCATCCGCCCACTCCTTGCAATCACAACACAACCCACTTGCCTCCATCCATCATCCCGGCCGACTCCGACTGTCCCCACGGAGTACGCGAATAGCACCTCCTCGCTTGCGCCGTCAACTGCCCTCGTCCAGGCCGTGTGCGCCGCCCCAGTCGCATCAGAGCTTCTCCATGAAGCACGCGACACATCAAACACCCGCCCGCTCTTGAGGTGCCTGAATCCCTCGGCCTCCGACCTTCCTTCACATCCGTCGACCAGCCTCTGCGACAGCCGAAATGGCCTTCAACTTCAACTGGTCGCCGTTGATCGCCGACACCGATCGCGTGCGCGACATGCTTACCACCGCGCTGAACAAATCGCCCAAGCCGCCCATTATTGTTGACGACATCCTGGTGAACGAGCTGAACCTGGGTTCAACGCCGCCCGAGCTGGAAATTTTGGAGATTGGCGACCTTGCAGAAGATCGGTTCAGAGGAATTTTCAAGATGAGCTACACGGGAGACGCATACTTGACGCTGAAGACACGGGTGCAAGCGAACCCTCTCAATACATACCTATCGACAAAGCCATCGTTCGCGAGCCCACAACCCCTGGCGGCGAGCAGCTCGCTCACGATACCCCTACAAATCACACTCTCGGACATTCGACTCTCTGGTTTTGTGATCTTGGTCTTCTCCAAGCAAAAGGGAATCACACTGGTGTTTAGAAACGACCCGCTCGAGTCGCTGAAGGTGTCATCGACCTTCGATGCGATCCCATTCGTGCGCGATTATTTGCAGAAGACTATCGAGAACCAGCTTAGAGTGCTGTTCATGGAGGATCTGCCTGCAATAATCCACAAGCTTTCGCTGCGCATGTTCAACTCCGAGTATCAAGTCGCCGATGTTGTACAGCCGAAGAAGAATCAGGTGGAGTTGAGGGCACACTCGGATCCGTTTGGCAGTGCGGCCTCCCTGGGCAGCGACGAGGACGATTCCTTCACCCTTGATCCTCCTGCGGAAACATACGCAACCTTCTCGCAGAAGAACCTCCTTCGACTAGCCGCACTGTCTGAGAGTCAGAGGACACTGTCGTTGTTCACACCAAGAGTTCGAGATACTGTCTATCGTGCATGGTCAAACGCCGGCGAGCGCAAGGATGCGGCATCTGGTGCAATCACACCAAGTCACAGGACAACGACACTGTCAAGGATACAATCGTCCCTGGGCAAACACAGCGCAGGCTCTTCGATTGCATCAGAAAACTCGGGAGATGTTGAGTCCCACGGGACCAGGCACACCTTGCAGAGCATCCCTTCGACGACTTCATTACAGAGCCTCGGAACCTCTCGATCAAGACCCCGTCAACGAAAAAGGAAGAACAGAGTCGTCGATCTCCGCAAAAAGGCCGTGGCAAACGACAGCGGCGAGCTTGCGAGCGTGGCCAGCAGTTACGAAGACGGCTCAAGTGTGAGCGGAAGCCACTCAAACATTCCCAGTGCATCCGGAAAGAACTCTGCGGAAGCGACCAACGAGCGAGAAGGCGAGATTGTCACACCACCTCGAAGCCCAACAAAGAAAGTCGGGGTTCAGACTGACAGCAAAAACACACAACCCATGCCAGAGATGGCACAGCCCAGTACAAGCCAGCGCCCAGTCACACCGCTTCAGCAACCTTCACATAGCCTGGAAGACGATGACCCAACGCCACGTGCTTCCATTGTTCTCCCAGCCCGAGACGAGAAGCGGCCCCACCGCCGTGAGCTACCTCGCATGCGAACACTGCCTGCCAAGTCCAAGTCCCTGGACATCTCTCGCTCTCAATCCGAGGCAAACCTGTCCAGGCTCGGGGCCTCCTTCGGCGAAGGCTCCACGGGCGGCATCCTCGAGCAAGCGTGGATGATGAAGATGGCGCACGAGATCGCCAACCGCGTCGCCGAGGAAAAGGCCAGAGGTGGCATGTGGCGGAGCTCGAGCTCTGACGATGTGAACAACGTCGAAGCGCCTCCTGCGTACGTCTCTTGAAGTTGAAAAGGAAATGTGTTCCTGCTTGGAAGCAGGATGGTAGTGAATTTTGTGTTTTGAAAAAGTTGACGGGACTTGCGAGTCTCTTTGTATCGCGATACCCACTCGTTTTAGGGATTTTTTGACGGGACAGCAAGGCGTTCGGTTTTGGAGACAGACACACGGTATCGGTGCATACCAGTTGTAATGGCCGGGGTGTAATTTGCTTGTTTTCTGGCTCTCACGCAAACTCTCCCATCTCACACGTTGCAGCCACCATAGAAGAGAAGGAGGCGTCTCGAAGCGCGTTCAGCACGCTTTTTCCCGCATATTCAATAGCACGCGAACAAAAAGCAGAAGTCTATTTCGAGAATGAAGTCTAATTGTCACTCCTTCCCTTCTCAGCCATCTATTTCATCGTCAAGGCCATCTGCGGCTTTGCATGTCTTCACGCGGCAGACTCCTTCGCCTTGCTCTCCCCCTTTACTTTCGCTTTCTCTTCTTCTTCCTCTTCTTCTTCATCTTCATCCTGCGCCAACAACTGCTGCACTTTCGCCACCTTGTCCGCCGGACTCTGCTTCTTGTCCGTCCGGCTACCCACGCGAATATCGCTTTGAATCCGCACGACGCCGTTGGCGTGTAGGAGGCAGTGGGCTTGGCCGATCACGCGCATAACTTCGTCCCAGGATCCTTCTGTGGGCGTTGTTAGCTGAGGAAGGAGATGCGAATTTGATGTGTTGGGGAGATAGATGTTCTGTGTGAGTTGAGGGGTGTTTTAGAGGATGGATTGGATAGAATGAAGCTCGGAGACGACGACGACACACCTAGTGTTGTACCGGCGCTGTGCATTGTGTATTCGACTTTGCTCTTCTTGAGCAGGCGTTGCACGGCGGCGACTTCGCTGGAGACGGAGGCTGAGGGGGTGCCGATGGGAATGAGGCAGAAGTCTGTTGTTCAATTGTCAAAAATCCTGACAATGAGATATGATGCCTATACGAATATGGACTTGGTCAAGTTGGATGGACGGGTTTGTCCTTTTCCTTTGTAAATAACGGCATTTACCTCGTATTGGTATACACCAAGGCACGACTCAATGAAAGAGGATGAGACATCACTCACCAGCCAAACACGCCGAAGGCGTAGGCAGCTTAGTAGGGTCTGATTCGGCCATCTTCTTCAGCACGTGCTGCAGTTGCGGCGAAGAGTCCATATAATGCGAGAATTGCGAGGTGTCTTTTGTAGCGAGAGGTCAATGGGTAGTAGATTTGTTTAGGCGTTCGTTCGGTTAACGGGCCTCACGAGCCGATGGGATGGAAGGAACGCCACCAGACGGTGAGCTCTCAGCTCTCCATAGAGCGGGGGGCGAGTTTTGGCTTGGGACTTGCGCGTGCGACTTTCGCTGGCAGTGCTACCAAGCAACCAAGCTCAGCTACTGCCATCCATGCAGCCTTGTGGATAAGCTGCGATTGCGCCGCTAAGTGGTTGCGCGTTAACCTATTCCACGTGCTTGGGCTGCTTGGGCTGGCGGGCATTATCACAAGGCTTGCATTATTACGCGAGGATTCACTTCTGTGTGCGGTGGAGAGAAGAAATAAACTTCGGGCTGAGAGGAATCCCATCGTAAACGGAAGTCTTCGACAAGGCGATCAACGACAAACTTCTGTGTGGTCTCCCAAAAAAGGGCCCATCTTGATAGCAGCTAGAGGAAGCCTAGCTCGATACGTGGACGGGATGCCGGTCACAGCCTACTACACCGAGGGCACTATACCGCAGCTCTCGGCAACTCGGACGGACGAAGTGGTCGCCTGCAAGGTCAAATACCTCAACGAAGGCGGCGCGAACTTCGTCTTCAGTATCCTGAAAGCAGGCTCCGAGCTGCCCAGAACTCTAAGAGGCAAGCTCTTGCGCCTACGAAAAGATCTCTCCCACGTGCAGAGTACCAAGGAGCAAGTAGAATCTTTCAACAACAACTTCCGGCCTCTCTTCCCACCGGACTGTCTCGTGCAGCCCGAACTCATCGCCTTGAACAGCGGAATTACGACGGCGCTGAACCGCGCGCTTGATGCGTTGAATCGTCCGGCGCGACGCAGGACGGATTGTCTGCCCGAAGATGAACGGCACGGGCTCCTTGTGACCGACATGATGCCCGCAGCGGGCAAGGCTATGCTTGAGATGAAGCCCAAATGGCTGCTACAATCGCCTAGCGCACCCCTAAACGCGAAACGCTGCCGGACTTGCGCATTGCGTGCGCAGCGAGCATCGCAGGGCAAGCGCACAGCCACAGACAAGCAGGGTAGCTGCCCATTCGATCTGGTCAGCGAGAGAGTGGAAGACAGACGGCGAGCAGCAAGCCAAATCACAAGCGATGCCGCGCTCGCAGATTTCCTGGTCGAGGGCGCGCAGCCTCTGTTCGCTATACTTAGGAACCAGCAGCGGTTTTTGGACCCGAGAGGCGTCTTGAAGGTCGCAGGCGCGGACGGCATTTATGATCTCTGCCGTGCGATGACTCTGCGGGATTGCACATTGTTTGTCAGGGGCGGTGAGACTGGTATTGAGGCACGATTGGGAGACCTCGACTTCAAGCAGCCAGAGAAGCTTGGTCGGTGGAAGGACGTGGAGAGGCAGTTGATAGACGAGGGATGGTACGTCAATGCTGAGGCAGAATCGGTATGGTCTGAGGAGAGGATCTGTCAGTTATCTCGGTACACTTGAGCACCATAGCTGCTGCTGGCGAGGATGTCTTCTCCTCTGGACTTATGACTAGAAAACGAGTCGATCGCGAAAGCGCGCGAGTCAGGTTTACGAGAACACAATATACACTCCTCCGTACCCGAGGACGCGGAGACGATTATACATCAGTGGCCCCAGGGCATATCGCTACCCTCCAGGTATAGTGCTCATTGCATTATTTACTAGCTCTGCATCCTCCATACAGGTAAAATGCCGGGCATAACCATGGCCATACCTCGGGGGTAAAGCACACCGCAGCACGTACATATATATTCGAACTCTCTGTCTGGCTCTACCTGCCTCACGTCCGTGGCAAACGACATGGGGGTACAGATTGTGAGGTTTCACTGAGACCCTGCTCGTATGCAGAGCGTGAAGCCCATGTACAAAGTACTTGGTCATCTCACGTTTTCTTTTTGACACGCGGCTCTCGCGCAGGCAAAGCAATACCCGTCCAAGGAGAAACAAGTGTTGTTCCGATATGTGCGTAACATTATGTATACCGTTGCTATATACAGACAGAGAGGACGGCACGGGTGTGCGTGCCTCGTGGCACGACGGACGTTATCACGGCTCCCACCGGATCCCCCCGAGCCGGACCAAGAATCGATCAGACTGGAAATGTCAAAAGAAAAGTTCAGCAGGAGCACGTGTGCTTCTAGCTCAGGAGACACATATATTACTATCATGAGGAATTCATCTATCAAGCGAGAGCCTGAGGAACCTGCTGACCGAGATTTGTGTTTAGCTTTCTTCTGACAGTCGGACGATAGGGTCTGGGCCTAAGTAAGCACGCTATCTCGCCATTTGTGAGAAAGACTCGATGCAGCCAAGGGGGTCTTCACGGCCTGGCCGATAGTAGTGCCGGCGCCACAGGCTTTCGCTTGATTCGGATCGAGCGTTGGAATCAATACCAATAGTCTCGCTGCAGGCTGGACGCCTCGCAATAACGCAACGGCTTGCGTCTTTTCATGATGTGTGACGCTGTGCGAAGAAACGTAGTGTGAGAGTGCGATTGACACGCCAACCAGGATTCTCAGCAGGGGATCATCATCTAGAACAGACCAGGATGATCGACACTCGGGATCTCCTGTCGGTGACGTATAGCACGTATCAAATGACACGGGGGATGTCACGAAAAAGGTGGGCCTCGATCCATTGGCCCGCCACGCGTGCTCAAATGGAACTCCCGATGACCCTCTAGAACGGGACGACCAAAACGCCCCAGAGCAAAAGGCAGATGGCCGTCGTTGCACCGCAGGTGTGTGCCGCCTATCCTCTTAGCCTGGCACGCCTGGTCTTTTAGACCTAACGTGAGCGATCGAGCGACCGAGCGAGTCTCTCGTCTTCTTCTCTTCTCTTGCCTCTGTACATGCAGAAGCAAGAAGTTGTGTACGCCCTCGCCATCCTTGGGACAACCCCAGATCCTACGACTCCTGCGGACCCTTCGCTATAGCACTAGGCGTGCTGCATGATCAGCTCGGCTTCTTGAAATCCTGCTCGGAAATACCGATCGCACAATGCCGCGCGAGCGCTCAATCAGTCCCGTCGGGACTTCCAAGTTCGAAAAGGAGTATGCGCCTCAATCACATCACACCGCGAGAGAGTCTCAGACTTCGCCAACGCCCAGTTCGCCCACGTTTGATCCTCGCCGACATGCCGTCCATATCAGCAACCCTTCGAAGGCTTCGACGATCGACTCAATGCGTTCCGCAGACAATCATGCCTACTCTACAGCGCCCACGAGCCTCAACAATTCGCCGATCGGAGGGGGAGAAGATATTCAGGCACTTCCTAGGCTACCGACACTTGTTTCCACGACCTCACTTAGTCAACGTACCCTCAGCGCGACTAAGCGCGAGCCCAAGCTAGAGAAGAAGAGCTCGCGCAAGTTAGAGAAAAAGAACTCGCACAAGAATGAACCCAAGCACGAACACAAGCATGAGCACAAGCACGAACACACACACCATCACGACGCCGACACACAGCGCGAAGTGAACGTGGTCGACACGGAAGAATGGTTCGCGCGCTTCCGCTCCGGAGACGACTACGATCCCATAACCGACGACTGCCCTGACCGCGCAACCCTGGCTGCCGCCTACAATATCCCCATATATGCCGCCGACGGAACTCCCATGCCATTCGGCCAACTCTACCACCCCGCCACCGCGACGCACACCCGCCAGTTGATAATCTTCATCCGCCACTTCTACTGCGGCGCCTGCCAAGCATACCTCAAAGCGATCAGCGACAACATCACCATGCAGGAGTACTTCTCGATCCCAACTCCCACAAGCATCGTCGTCATCGGGTGTGGCCACCCCGAGTTGATCCCGTTCTACAAACTAAAGACCGGCTGTCCATTTCCGATCTACGCCGAGCCCAGCCGTGCCCTTTTCAAACGCCTTGGCATGGTCCTTTCCGTGAACATTGGCATGAAACGTCCAGAATACATGAAAGACATCTCCCCCGTGGCCTGGGCGGCCGGCCAGATGACCACCATCCGCAAGGGCATCAAGGCACGACAAGCAGAACTCAACAAGGCGAAGCTCGAAGCTTCCGAGCGACGGAGGCGGCAGGCCGAGCTGGACAATGACGTCGCGCAGCTGGAAATGATGGAGGAGCAGCAGTCTGCGCCGTCGATAGTCGCGAGCTCGTTTGGCGACGACAAACTGGTGATTCGCAAGCGAGACGTTATCAAAGGCGGCAATATTTTCCAGATCGGAGGCGAGTTCTTGTTCGAGGAGGGCGAGGTGGTGTGGTGCCATCGCATGCGGAATTACCGCAATCATGCTGAGGTGAGCGTGATCAGGAAGGTGCTTGAGCTGGACGATTGATGAGCCGTGATGCGAATTTTTGAGGAAGCACCGTTGAATGGTTGTTCTGAGTTCGAAACGAACATCCACGACAGACTCACGGGACTGAGATCAGGTGCTCGTGCATCGCGATTCACGGATCTCGGTGGCAGTGTTGCTCAAGAAGTGCCACTTCTCGACACGTGGAGGGTTTACAGATATGAAAGGACGCAGAGCTGGCAGAGACGCGAGCTCGCCATTCTTGGTGATCTCACTTTCCGGCGGGTTTCGAGAGACGAACAGAATCTGCTTTTCTCGCAGGATGGAAGATCACGACGGCGATTCGGGGTGTTGCACCAAGGATTTTTGTGTTGTTGTTTTGCTGCAGCGCATTTTTAGGATACGAGGAAGAGGAGGATCTTCTGGGTTTAGGGCTTGCCTGGGATCAGAGCGTATGAAGATATACCAGAGTCGCTACGAGCGCTTATGACTTAAATGAGGCCTTAGGATAGGAATTTGATCTCTCGAATATTAGATTCGATTCGAACTTGACCACAGCGTCTGGAAATCAGCAAAGCGCAAATCGCCATCTTGACAGGCGAATGCCATCTTTCACCGACACAATGAGGCAACTTTTGTGATGGCATAGGAGAACATGTCGATGATTCAAAAAGGTATACGCTTCGCGAACTGTGCTTCGTGGGCTGGGCACGTAAACAAATGACCAATGCAGAAGGCGTAGTTTCTACAAAAGATTGGGAGTGACGTATCACAATTACCGCATTGAAGTACAGTTCTACATCTATGATAGCACTCGCTACCTCTGACTACCAAAAAAAGTAAGTGTCGATAACATGAGGCTACGGCTAAGCTTCTGCGAGGCGTCATCAAGCATTGGAGTAGTGCCTGAGCATATACCTTCTACAGGCTGTCTTGAGCATCAGGCCAATGAGAGGTGTATCAATGGCCACTGAGTGAGCATTTAGCCGGGCAGATCGCCACTCGAAACTCAACAGCATGAGGGGCTTACAATATACCCCGTCCTTGCGTATGCAAAAGCGTGGGTGTTCACGGAACACGGCACCGGTCGTGATTCATCAGCCACTTTCTACAATGTCCGCGTTGGAGAACTTGCAGCTATTCTCCCGGACCCAAACCATATAAATATTAAGCCAGCATGTCAGATGCAATGGAGTTACGATATGGTTTCATCGTTCGTTGACCATGAAGGCCTACAATTTTCTCGCAGGCATCTCATGTGCCTGCGCGCAGTCATACAGCTACGACCCAGCTGGCATTGATACCCACGTTTCGATCAAAGTCAATGGCCACAACAAGCACCAGACTATGATTGGAGGAGGCTGCTCGGGAGCTTTCGGTATTGCTTGTAAGTCGATTGATTATCTGAACAAGTACAATTTCGAAGTCAATCACTAACCACATCCTTCGCCCCAACCAGGCGACCAATTCGGCGCCGCTGGACTCTCCTACAACAACCAACAGGAAGTCACTAAAACACTCTTCGACGAGAACATCGGCGCCCTGTCCGTCGTCCGAAACCTCATCCAGTCAACAAAGCAAGGCTCGATTCTTCGCTATTGCCCAGCAACCCCAGCCGGACCGTTCAACTACACCTGGGACGGCAACGATGCATGTCAAGTTAACCTCACCAAGACAGCTCTCAAGTACAACCCGGATCTCTTCGTCTACGCCGACGCCTGGAGCGCCCCAGGCTGTATGAAATCCAACCACAACGAAAGCGACGGCGGCCTGATCTGCGGCGTGCGCGGCAGCAATTGCACAGCCGACTGGAGGCAGGCGTACGCAGACTACCTGGTGCAACTCGTTCGATTCTACAAAGAGAAAGAGAATGTTACGATTTCGATGCTTGGTGCTTATAACGAGCCGGATTTCAACCCGGGGTACTATTCGAGTATGCTTTCCGATGGTTATCAGGCGAAGGACTTCCTCGAGGTCCTCTATCCTACGGTTAAAAAGGCTTTCCCGGAGCTGAAGGTCGCTTGCTGCGATGCTACGGGTGCGAGGCAGTTGAGGGATATCCTGTATCAACTTAATAGGATCGGAGGCGGACACTTGTATGATGTGGCGGTGAGTGACAGGAGAGGGCTTCTTGATCAGTTGTTGTCATGCTGATACGCTGTACAGACGTGGCACAACTACCAATCGGAGCCGAAGCAGGAGTTCAACACGCTTGGACAGCCAAACCTTGAGACGGAGTGGGCAGATGTAGGATAACAGTGAACTGGCTGCTATGAACGACTTTACTGACGCACGGCAGGGCACCGGAGCCTGGAACCCTTACTGGGATGTGACAGGCCAACTTGCGTGAGTCGACTCTTTCACCACCTCTGTCATTCTCGGCAGAATATAAAGCTAGCTATGACTGACAACCAAATCAGCGAAGGCTTCCAATGGGCAATCTACATGCACAACGCCTTCACCCGCTCCTCGACCTCCGGCTATACCCACGTAAGTCATCATTCACCGGGCTCATTCCATCAAGCGATCATGACTAACGACCTTCCCAAGTGGTGGTGCGCCCAAAACACAACCGGCGACAACGCCCTGATCCGCCTCAGCGGCGACTCCTACAGCATCTCCGCCCGCCTCTGGGCGTTCGCAGGCTACTTCCGCTTCGCACGTCCAGGTTCCGTGCGAGTTGACGCCACCAGCGATGCTGAAGATGTCTACGTTTCGACGTTTGTGAACAGCAACGGGACAGTTGCGGTGCCGGTGGTGAACGCGGCGCATTTCGCGCAGAGTTTAAAAGTGGATTTGAAGGGGTTGGGGAGGTTGAGCAAGGGAAGTGCGTATCTTACCGACAATACGCACAATATTAGTTTGGTGGGGAGGTTTGATGTTAAAGGAGGTGAGTTTGAGGCGATGGTGGAGGCGAGGAGTTTGAAGACGTTCTTCCTTGAGGAGTGAGATGGGAGATGCTATGAGCTCACCTGGTCGTCGAGGTCGGGTGGGCTTTTGAGGGGTAGTTGGGCATAGAAATCAGCGATATCGCAGGAAGGAAATTGTTTGATACTGGGTACTGAACCTATTTAACAAAGCAAAGTTATTTTAGCCGTGAGGCTCTCGGTCTTTTTGTCCTCCCTATCCTTTCCCTTTCTGTGGCGCAATGTTTCGCCTGTACGCCAATGCTCGCAATTTGAGCAATGCCCTGTCCCCTTGTTGCGATGATAGAAAAAAAGGGCTCCGTCCTTTGGTCCGACAGAAAAGAGCTGCCTGTCTGCTTATGATTGTTAGCGCAGTTTCGATTACTGCGAGTGACAAATGTTCCCTCAAAGTCGCAAATGACATTTTCAAGTTTCGCCAGCAACATCTCCAGGAACGCGAACCTCGCCTCTTCCAGAATGAGAAGTCACGTAAATAAAAGTCCCCCAATCCCCTCAACCACTACATCCATCTTCACTACCTCCCAATCCTCCGATCCATCGCCTCAACTCTCGCCCTAAAACTCCTCACAATATCGCGGATCCGTTGAATCTTCTCAAACTCATTCTCCAACTCGTCGATCTGCCGCAGCAATGCCCTGAACCGCGCGATCTCGGCGTCCGCAGCCGCCAGAGCATCTTCCCCACGGCGCTGCTGCGCTTGTGTCGCCAATTCCGTCGCGCGGTTCAGTTGCTCCAGGCGAGTGCTGATGGCGCTCATGACGCGCTCGAGGTGCCGGCCAAGCAGGGTTAGGCTGCCCGGGTCGAGAAGCAGACGGCCTTGCGAGGAGGCTTGGCTGCCGGCGCTGGAGCGCGCGGAGGTGTGGGCGAGTTGTTGGTGTTGGCGTAGAGCGGCGACATCTTGGGCGCTAAGACCAAGGTTGGTGTCGGGGATTGAGGTTGGTGGGGAAGAGGGTTGCTGTTGCTGACGGGCTTGAGCTGGATATTGGGAGGGTTGTTGTTGGCGGTACTGCTGCTGCTGCTGTGGTGGAGGAGGACGGGTACGAGATGGTTGGCGGTGAGGCATGCGTTCGTGGCGCGCATGGGAGTGTTGTTACTGCTGCTACTTTTGCTAGCTAGGCTCTCTGGTCGCTTCGCTCTCTCGCTTGCTTGCTCGCTTGCTCGCTAGGCTACCAGACTTGCGCAGGCTGAGGATTGCTGACAACAGGCGAGGCGGCGGTTGTGGTGGTGGTACTGGTACATGTAGAGCGGTCGAGGCTGCGCATCATCATCGTGCATGCGAGAGAAGGAGGGGGAGGAGGTGAGGGTGGAGAGGGAAATCGAAGAAGTAACAAAACAAGAGGGAATACTTAGGCTGGCGGATAAGGCAGGAGGGATTGTTCAGTGCTGGGTGTGATCAGGTCGAGTAGGGCCTAGCAGGTGCTCCATGTTGCACAGGCTGTCTGTGGGTGTGATAGGAATCGGGATGTCCATCCTCCATGCCATGGTGGCCAGTGCTAGTGAAGACTGTAACCAGCTACTGCCGCGCGCTTAGCCTCGGTCAAGTCTCCTTCGAGTTAAACTCAACAGCCCATGTTACACTCGCCAGTGTGTTCTGTCGCTTCTTGTGTGGACGGTAATCTAATCTCTCTTCCTACTCGAAACAAAAAGCAAGCCCTTCTGCTACCGTAATCTAGTCTACACATCCGAATTCTCGGGTCATGCATGCCTGCGAAACGTGGCGCACATGCGAGACCATCGGCTTTGGTAACGGCAACGACGGCCACAGTGCGTGCATGAGGTGCTAACGCCACTATCTCATGCAATATCGTCTACTTTAAGACTACTGCCGTCGATCCACCAAGCACGGTAGTTCGAGAAGTTCCGGCAGGTGGCCTTACACCTCATTATATTCAGCGGCATATACGAGATACTACATGCTGATTAAGCCACTGCCATCGCCTGCGATCTTCTGACGGTAAGCTCTGTCAGAATCAGAATCAGAATCAGAATCAGAATCAGAATCAGAATCAGAATCAGAATCAGAATCAGAATCAGAATCAGAATCAGAATCAGAATCAGAAGAAGAAGAATCAGAATCAGAATCAGAATCAGAAGAAGAAGAAGAAGAAGAAGAAGAAGAAGAAGAAGAAGAAGAGATCAGCTTTTCCATTGTGCCGTGATTCATCTCTGCCCAGGCGCATGGATGAGGACCACTACGAAAGCATGCCTCCAGTGCCGACAGGGTAAGCGCAGATGCGATGGCTCTCTCGGCGCCACTTGCACACCATGCAACAAGAGAGAATTGAGCTGCTCATCGGCCAACCGTGTCAAAGCCGGCACCGCTTTGAAGCCCGCGGG
This sequence comes from Cladosporium colombiae, assembly GCA_026122715.1. NCBI lineage: Eukaryota > Fungi > Ascomycota > Dothideomycetes > Cladosporiales > Cladosporiaceae > Cladosporium > Cladosporium colombiae. The sequence continues at coordinate 559,556 of JAKZFA010000005.1, forward strand.
CTCTTTTTTCAGGCCATCATCAGATGTTAAAGCTGTTCAGTGCACGTCTTGTGCAGGCGTGGACTTTCAGGAAGACACGCTTGCTTTGACCGATCAAGATACCATCGTCGAGCTCGTCGAGTTGTACATTGAGTGCATACATGACAAACCACATACGTTGTTCCATGTTCCGACTTTGAGAGCAGATGTCGCCTCTCAGAGTATCGACAAGGCGCTGCTTTGCAGTATACTGGCCCTTTCCGCCAGATTTGCAGCAACAGAAAAGACACGCAGCTTAGGTCCAAGGTTGTTTGCACAAGCGAAGCGACTTCTGCAGCAAGATTTGGAGACTCTTTCTTTATCGCGAATCCAGTCATGGGTCATCGCTGGCAACGTGGCTGGAGCCGAATCGAATTCTACGTCAGAAAGTCTCTTCTTTGGCATCGCTATCAGAAGTGCACACCTCCTTGGACTGGCACAGCACAGCCCCGAAGATGGCGCGGTTCTTCAGGAAACAAAGTCTCGCATCTGGTGGACCTTGTACATGATAGATCGCTGGTCATCTGCTGGGTTGGGCACACCCCGTCAACTGGAACGACAAGACTGGCAGCAGTTGCCACTGGATGAATATGACTTTCACAGGCTGAATGTCGGCCAGCAACACTGGGACAGTCCAAGCAAGCTGGGCATGTGGGCTTACATGATCTTCTTAGCTGAGCTATTTGGCCCCATTACTGATTTGAACCATTCGATCGCTTCCGGCAAAGCGAGTCAAGAGCACGTGTCTTCGAATGTGGCACATCTGTTCTCACGTTTACAGAAGTGGCAAGAGGACCTCCCTCAGCTACTGCGGTTGAACGTTGAGAACCTGAACTTCCACAAAGGTCGAGGGCAGGGCAGGACGTTCGTTGCACTGCACCTGGGCTACTTCCATTACGCTACACTGCTTTCTTTCCACTTCCTGGATCAGTCATCAGCCTCGATTCCCTTCGCCGCAATCTATGCCGAGAGGTGCCGGCAGCATGCGTCCGCTTACAGCGATCTTCTCAAAACATCCTACGAGCTCGGGGAGTGCGAAGGCATGCACAACATCGTCGGGCACATGACAGTCGTGTCTTCATCAGTCCTCCTCCACACTCTCCTCTTCGGCGCCGAAGAAGAACTAGACTCTGCAAAACGCCAGCTAGAATCCAACTTCAACATCTTAGTACGGCTGAAGGCCTGGTGGCCCAGCGTCGCACAGATGACGGACCGACTCTTCCTCTTCCAACGGATCTGCTTGCGCACTGTGGACAATCACACCCACAAGATCGACCATTGGATGGTCAAGTTTCTACTCGAGCATGCGATGCTGCTGGAGGACAAGTCAGACTTGAGTCGTCTCGAGAGTACTTCTCCGCAAGACTTTGCTTCTTCAGAAGTACCTGAATTGCATCGCTTGTCGGAGCGGGGACGATTTACCAAGAATGCTCTCTCCGGCTTGCGAGCTTGAGGGACTTCCAGTGTGTTGGGTACAGACTGATGGATCAAACAGCATTTTTATGCTTCTCATTCTACGGTCTCGAGCATTCGACATGCGAGGTCGCTTCTTCGGAACCGGCTTTCTCTTGCAGTACTGAATTCATCCTTGGCTCGTCCGCCACCGCGGCGTTGGGCCCGTCAAACAAGATCGCAATCTCCTCCAAAGTAGGACCTTTGGTCTCCACGAACAGAAAGTAGACGCACAGCACCTCAATCACAAGGATTATGATGTAGACGAAGTAGAAGCGCCATTCTAGCTTCTCGAGACCAATGGGATTGACGTACTAGAACGTATGTTAGTTTGGACCAAGTCTCCGTGTGTTTGTGAAAGTCTCACCTGGTTCAGCACGGAAGCTGCAGACGTGCACGCAAAACCAATCGCCATGCCCTTGGCACGAATATTGAACGGCAAGATTTCTGCGACGTAGGCCACTGTCAGACCAGGCCAAGCGAAACCGGCGGCAAAGTAGAACAAGAAGACCATGGCGATGACGGCCGAACCAGCTCCTTGATTACCGCTCTGAGCATACACGGCCGAACAGCCCGTCCAAACGCTGAAAGATAGCAGCATACCGACAGCTGCTATGAGGAAGAGCTTTCGTCGTCCAACTTTATCCACGAGCTGTGAGAAACCGACCGCTACAAGGAAGGACCAGATCTGGAGACCGCCATTCACAAGTGACTGATCGTAGGACTTGGTGACCCCAACGCTTTGCAGAATGTCGTGGAGGTAGTATGATGCGATACCATTGCCGGAACATTGCGAGAAGAAAGAGGTCAGGACAATGAGCAAGAGGCGCTTTCGGTTGCCAGGTGTCTTGACGAAGACGCCCCAGCCACTTTGCTTGTTCAGCTTTTCTAGCTCGATCGTGTTGCGAATCTCAGCGAATTCGGCTTTGACAAAATCATCTTGGGCATTGCCGCTGGCATGGAACTGCGGGCGTGTTCATTAGCTCAATTTCCGGGAAGGGACCAGGTCATTGTGCATACTTTTATCAGCACTTTCAGTGCATCCTCCTCTTTATCCTTAGAGCACAGCCATCTCGGGCTTTCGGGCAACAACCAGATCCCGACGAATTGTATCAGAGGCATCAAAGCTTGCAGCGCAACAGGCACCTTCCAAGCTGCATCGCCGCTGTATCCGATGGTGCCAAACACAGTCCAGGCCGCTACGATGGAGCCGATATACCAAAGCGTGTTATACATGGTTGTGATCTTGCCTCGGTGCTGGGGGTGTGCGAGCTAAAGCCATAGTCAAACATCAATACATGCATGTTACATCATCAAGGTAGCAATGCTTGTGCTTTTACTCACCTCCATGATGAGCAACGGCGCTGAGCCCTGCGAAAGGTTCGATCCAAAGCCAACCAAGAACCGCCCTCCGATAAACATGCCATCGTTAACGCCAGGTACAGACTGTACAATGACACCAATGAAGACCATGATGATACCAACCTCAACCCCGATCCGCCGACCGAACAGATCCGCAAGGTACGACGAGAAAGGCAAAGCGCAGACAGCGCCAACGTTCTGTATCGCCGTGAACAGCCCTAGCTGTGCACCAGATGGATATCCGAAGTAGCTTCTCCATTGCTCCATTGTCTGCAGACCATTGAGCAGAGAGCCATCGTAGCCGTTGATCGTCGAGCCCAGGAAGAGAATCGGCATCAGCATGTAGAGGTGTCGGAGGCCGGGGTCTTTCCACCACGTCACGGGTGGTATGTCGAGCTTTGCTTCGTGCGGATCGGTGCTGGTGTGCACTACTGTCTCGATGTCAACTGCTTTCTCGTCCATTGTGGTGCAAGGAGGCATGTCGAAGACCTTGCTGTGGGGACAAAGTGGAAAGATTGATTGCGATCTGCTGCAACTCTGGGTGATAAATTCAGATGATTGGGGAGACCCGAGGAGAGATATATACCTCAATGCCGTTATGCTTTCGTTCGGCAATGCTGCTGCGTTACATTCACTTCAATATGGACCTGCTACCCCATGGGAAACCCCGGACGGCGTCCCATCCAATCGCCATGGTGTTTTACCGGGACTGCGTTTATGAATACTCGCTGTCCACGCGGGAGCAAAACGTGGCGCAAAAGAATAGTGCGGTAGATCAGCGGCATCGGACCCACGCGAAACGATGCCTGTCCGGCACGTGAGCGAATCAGAGCCTTGATATTCCGTTGTCTCCACCCCTCCCCAGCTCCTCCACTGCGGGGATCAATTGCCTTCGACATCTGTGACACCTTGTTTGCTGTCAGACAACTAGCTACTCAAGCACACCGGGTGAATCGGCTGAACTCTGGTAAAATCGTGCATCAACTCAGCACCAATGTCATGCAGAATGCGGGTGCTAATGTCTTATGGTTGCACCGTGGCATTGGCATTGTGAACCTTTTTAAAGCCATAACAGCAACGCACATCCCACCATCACATTGAGTATCAGAACATCTTCGACCCCCTTGTGAAGAAGCCCACTACCGCAATCTTTCCTAGCCTTCCACCGAAAGATGCAACTTCAAATCCCCCACCTCCGCTCAACGCCAACCTCCAAACAGCTCATTGTCAATGGCGAACCCTTTCTCATGCGCGCCGGCGAGCTGCAAAACTCATCCTTCTCCTCGTCCAAATACATGACCGGAGCGTGGCCCAAGCTCTCCACGGCGAACATCAACACGGTGCTAGGAGGTGTATCGTGGGAGCAAATTGAGCCTGAGGAGGGCAAGTTCGATTTTGCGGAATTGGACGAGTGTCTGCGCGGTGCGAGACAGTATGGTATTAGGCTTGTGTTGCTTTGGTTTGGGAGTTTCAAAAATGGTCAGTGGTGTGCTTTGCAGTCGCCGATCTTATGGACAGGATGTTATCTGACAATTCTTATTCAACAGGAATCTCTACTTATACTCCTCACTGGGTGAAGACCGACACAAAGCGGTTCCCACGCGCACGACTGCGCAAAGCAGGCGGCGAGCTGGCCATCGGTGACGTGGTGTCGATCTTTCACAGCGAAGCGCAGAAAGCTGATGCGAAAGCGTTTGGTCGGCTCATGGCCCATCTCAAAGTGGTCGATGAGAAGCACTCAACCGTCATTATGGTGCAAGTTGAGAACGAGACTGGTCTGCTGGGTGACTCCCGTGACGGAGGCGCTGCTGCTGAGAAGCGCTTCAACTCTGCGGTGCCGTCGGTTTTAATTGAAGCGTTGACGGAGCATAGAGACGTCTTGAGGCCGGAGTTGAAGTGGGCTCTTGAAAGCGTCAGCAGGAACTCGACCGGGACATGGCCGGAAGTCTTTGGCCACAGTCGACGGACGGACGAGCTGTTCATGGCATATCACTACGCCTTATACCTCGAACAAGTCGCCAGCGCCGGCAAACAGGCGTATCCACTTCCGTTGTACACGAACGTATGGCAGAACTACAACGACGACGACGCAGACAACAAGTTCCCTGTGGTCGTCGGCGGCGGCGACAACCCAGGAGACTATCCGTCCGGCGGCGGCGTGATCAACGTCCTCGACATCTGGAAGACCTTCGCGCCCTCGCTGGACATGATCTCGCCGGACGTGTACCTCAACGACTATAGCAGCTCGTGCGCCAAGTACCGCCACAGAGAGCAACCCCTCTTCATCCCCGAGCAGCGGCGCGATGAATATGGCGCAAGGCGCATCTGGGTCGCTATAGGAAGCCACCAGTGTCTCGGCTGCTCTCCCTTCGGCATCGAGACCCTCGAGCCTTACGATAACCCTTTCAAGCGTCACTACGGTCTGATGGCGCAAGTCTCCACGCAAATCCTCCAAGCGCAGCGCGATCTCAACAGCGTGGGCTTCTACTTCGACGAGCTCCCCACTGTCCCAGACGCCAAAGACCCTTCACCGCCGCAGAAATTCAAGTTCGGACCGTGGCACCTCACCATCGAGCGTTCATTTGTCTTCGGCCATCCCAGCCCCGGCTTCGGCATGGTCGTTCATCGAGGCGACGCAAAGTTTTTGCTCATCGGCGCCGGTTTCCAGATCACGTTCAAGCACGAGTCGGCGCAATTTACGGGGATCCTGCGCTTTGACGAGAAGGAAGCGCAGGAGGACGGGTCGTTGAAGACGCTGAGGATGTTGAACGGTGATGAGACTAGGAGTGGTGCGTTCTGCATCATGCCGAGCGAGGACCCGGATTATGGCGGGTTCCCTATCAGTGTGACTATTCCGGCGAGGACGATGATTGCTGAAGCGGAGGTGTATGCTGATGACGATGATGAGGTGTGAGGTCGCCTGTATGGACGCTCTGAGTTCGTGGATTTCGCGGAGGCTTTGTTGAGGGCAACAGTGCATCGCGAGCTACCTGGTTGCTGGCCTGGGTTGCGTGTGTGGCTTTTACCACTTGATCGGCCAGATCTCAGCGGCAAGCATAGTCGTTCTTAAAGCTGGGCCCGTCAGCACTAGCATAGTAGATGTTGGAATACGTATTAAGCTCTACTCCTATCTCACTGGAAAGCCAACTTTCATGACGACCGGCAGTGTTGCTCGTGGCCTTCACGTAGTAGACATCCCAAGCTCGGCCCGTCGTCGTCTCTTTATGTGGTTTTCTTCAACGATCGACCTCCATTCCGGCCGGAAGCGGTCTGTGAATCGCCGCGCGATCTCGATGTTGCTCTCATCGTCAAGCAACTTGACCTCCCAGCGCCTGAAAGACAGCAGATCTGACTCACCGTCATCGCAACGGCCGAGCATACATCGTCGGCGAGATGTCATGTCGTCATTAGTGGCACGATATGCAGACTTCCATTTCAGATCGAGCGGGCACTTGTGGGGGTCAGAGAGCCAGTCCTGCCAGAAATTTACTGTTACAAAGCATAGTCCATCTCGCCTCCAACGGTGTTCTTCAAGCATGGTGATCGGTGGTGGCAGTGATGCTGCTCGGCGCACTCTGCATCGCACTTTGGACGTGCCTGGTAGCTGTTGCAATGTCCTGCAAATAAATCCGTGGTCATCCTGAATACCAGTGGCCCATTCCTGCCAAGCAGCGGCAGCATTTTGCCTGAACAAAGATGGTTGCCGTGGACGGATAAGTTCAGGCTCGAAGTTGATACCCGGACGCAGAAGAATTTGCCATAGGGCGCAATCCTCTTCCTCGAAATAGTCCTCCGGCCGCCACCCTATATTCTCGGGTTGATAATTCTCTCTTCGCCAAGTGCCAGGCGGAGGCCTATACTGCCATAAAGGACGCGGGAACGAGAATCCCACCTCGATAGCGAGCGTCAAGGTCTCCGAGACGACAAGTTTGCAGGTCCAAGCATCCTCTTTGAGGTCAATGCGTAGGCTGTAAGCAGCACTATTGTATCTCGATTGTAGGCGATTCTCCGTCATTGCATAAGCATGCAGAGATACACCTGCGTCTTGTACATGCTGACCCCATTGCACAACCGCATCACACAAATCGTTCTCGGACCAGCCTTCGAATCTAAAAAAATTTGGTCGTATCAAAGACGTGAACGGGGTCTCGTTCTTTGAGTTCAATGCATTCGGATCAGCGCCTTTGGCGATCAGCGTCGTGCAAAGCTCACCATATTCTCTTCGGAAAGCTGTTACGCGTCCGCTCGACCCATGGCAAACTGGATGTGACATCCAGTATCCAAAATGTTCAGCGGCCCAATGCAGAGCAGTCTTACCCTGACCATTGACCCACGGAGCAAATTGTATATCTGACTTGATGCCTACAAGTCTGAGAAATGCTCCTGCAGGCCAGCCTCGAGCGTTGACAGCTGCACAGAACCGATCGTATGGGTGCCACTTTTCCAACGGGACTGTCTGGCTCATGATTACGTCTTGAAGTATATCGTCGGTGAGCATCGGATTGCTTCCAACCAAGTCCATGGGATCGAGCCGATGATAGTGATCAGGTTCCGCAGCGGGCTCGTCAACCAGCTCGTACAGATCGGCCGAGACCCCGTGCCTCTTTATGAATAGAGTATAGAAAGCCTTGAGTAACTCATCGAATCCTTCTTTTCCACAGAAGTAAGTCCAAAGTAGCAGGCGGACTCCAAGAAATCCGTCCAAAGCTTGGCAAAGATCAGTCTCCGAATAGTAAGTTGGATGCTCATGAAGCAGGAATTCACAGAGCTCCAGGCGACCGTATCGGGCCGCGACCTACTATTGTTTTAACGGGTGACACTGTATGCCAAAAGACATGGTACTTACACAAAGCAAAGAATTGTGTTTATTGTAGCTGTCTTCACGATCTGACACGGACAATTCTCCAGATGTGAGGAGTTTTTTGACAGCCTCCACGTTGCCAGACCGCACAATATCGAAGACGAAAGTTCCGTATGGGCGAATGTTGATAGGACGTACACGGAAGTTCCATGCGCCGTTCGACTCGTGTACCGCAAACTCCCAGACTCGACGCGCAAGCCAACGAGGCAGAGCAAGGCGTAACGTCCACACAGGGATGTTTTTCGTACGACCCCGTGGAAGAAGTCCTTGTCTGGTAGAGTTGACAGTCGAGGCACAGGGAGCCGATATGTTTGAGCCAAGGGATCTAGTGGTTTCTATTCGCTCGAGGATGGATGCATGGCCAGATTGCACGACAAGGCTTAGATTTTGTAATTGCGCCTCATGTGTTGACAAGAGTGCATTCTGTGATTGGGCTTCTGCAGCACGAAGTGCTGCTTGACGGAGGTTCCATGATCTGCACAAGAGAAGTTGAGTGGGTTGTTGCCCCTGAGATGTGCCACGGTACTCACTGGCAGTAGCCCATGTATGCAAACAACATGGAGCTTTTGGCGTGCTCCAAGCCCTCTAGTAGCTTGAAGATCTCCGGCTCCTTGAAAGCTGAGTACATCCTTCCTATACCACGAGACTTCCGCAGAAGGTGTTCCATCTTTTTGACTGCATCCTCGATCTTTGTCGTCATGAGTGTGCAAGTTGTCATGCATCGAACGAGCAGCGTGTCGTTCGAGATATCAGCCTGACGGTGGATCACAAGCTGGCGGAGAGAGAGTGAAATAGTCTCAAGCTCGAAAGAGAGGTCTGCTATCGTTTGAGGAGCGTCTCTGCTGGCGTTGTAGAAGCTCTTAAGCTTCTGCGAGCTCTCCAACAACTGCACTGCGAGCGACATTAGACCCGCCCCACTGGCCACAGCGCCAAAAATCTCGGCCATGATGATTGTAGACAGGGAGAATGTCCGTGCATTGTGTATCGGAGGGTTTCAGTGACAAGAAAGCACATTTGACTTCTCGTCGCACGCGAGGCTGAGCTGAGGCTCATCGCTCAGCCTGGCGCAGGTCGGGGCTGTGTGCTTGCAGCTTAAGCGCCATACCTGTATGCACAGCGGCTCGTAACTGGATACCAGCATTGGCATGTAGAGATGTACTGTGATCGGACGTAGGCAGGAGCAAAAGGAGATGGGAAGGGAAGATGGACGACTAGGGGGGACTGAACAAACCCCATCTCAGCGGAAAAGGTGCGTACATTATCGTTCTGCGCCTGACGGTATCGGTTTATTGAACATTAGAATTGCAAACCAGCTTAGACCGCATCTTGATGGCAAGGTTGAGCATATTGTTTTCTATGTTTGATAGTACTGGTGCAACAAGCGCTGAACACAGATGCGAGATATGTAGCATCTCAATGGCAAAGGTGAGTGGGCTTGGAGACATCAGGGGCCTGTGTAATCGGAACGTCGTGTAGCTCGTACTGCATCTCAGTGGAGGGAATGTTCACTATGGCAAATTTTCTGTTGACAATACCTTGAGAAGGCATGGGAGGCATCTTTCAGCGTCCTGAGAAAACCCTTGTCAAACGCATTCCTTCGAAGTGCAAAACTCTAACCAACTAAATCAGCATGCTATCACCGCTAGCCGCTCTGCGTCGTTGCCCGCACGTGTTTACCAATCCTCTCCATATAGACAGAGTTTTGCACAGACCGGTAAAAGTTGATGTATATCCTCTTATTGCCAGTATGAACTGCTCCACCGGTAGCGTAGACAAAGCTATAGAAATTGCAATGTTTGACGCCCTTGCATGAAGTAGCATTGAATCATTAAGGCGCTTTGGCGGAGTGGTTAACGCGTTGCCCTGCTAAGGCAATTCCTTCGGGAGCGTGTGTTCGAATCACACAGGCGTCGATTCTTCTTTTGTTCTTGTGGTTACTGTCAGAATGAAGTCGTTGAGCGAACATTTTGAACAGGCCATGGAAGGAAACATGCGCACACAGGACCTTCAACCAGTCCTGTCTAAACGCATCACTAGCATCGAAGAGCAACAATAGATCGAGGCTGTGGCTCAGAACATGGTTGCGGTATTGAAAATGTCCATTCATATCGCTCTGGTCCCCTTCTCTATCGATCCCGTAGAGCAGACAATCTCGCTGCAACGCAGGCCTTCAAAAACCATCCCGATATTTTTTGAATCACAATATTTACTAAACCGTCCGCAGGAAATCATCCTCTAAAGCTCACCCGCAAGTCCGAGCAGCAGTACGCACGGCCGCGGAGAGTGTTGTCCGACGTGAGTTTTAGACTTCCCGCGCTTCCGGGCCAATAAAATCGCTCTAAACGACCTCGCTCCCGTGCTGACACACGGAACAACTGTTCTGGGGTACCAAACAGCCTCTTTGACCAATTGTATGTATCTTCTTTGTTCAATCGCAAAAGCATGAAGTGCCTAGTCAACAGCGATACTTCCTCGTAGTGGCCGCAACGATGTCTCCGCCGACGTGACGCTAGCCGTTGCATCGCGACTCGTATGTCATCCGACGGAGGAAGTTCCTACAGGTCTCCGACGGCCTAGCTTTCCGCAATCAATCTCGCCCGGCTCCCACGCCGCTCCGAAGTGTCAGCCCGAAGCGCTCAGCTCCCCTGTGCGCCCTCCCACTGGCTCTCTCTTCCAGGACGCTAATGGGATGTCCATCCGCCTCAGTGCCGTGTCCGCCCTTTGTCCGCCTTGACAAATCATGCAGCAGAAGAGCTAGTTGTCTCGAACCCCCACTGGCTGAGAGGCAGCAGACGCTAGTGGATGGCCATACCCGTCGGAGCAGTGTCCTTCAAAACGCCGCCGTGATGGCGGACCGGCGGAGAAGAGTCCACTGCAAGGTCGAACCTCCGCTGCGACGGCCGTAGCAGCGCTGAGGTCCGGTCGGAGGTTTGGTGGTGTTGACGGAGTTGTTTGCACGTCAGTGGCGGATAGACTACATCGCGGCCTCGTACGTATGACCTAAGTGCCAGGATTCACATGCAACGCTCGCATCAACGGCGATGGTGGGCGATCACATTTACCCTGAAGAGCCTCCCAAGCTTACTGATACCGATGTAGCAAATACAAAGGAGATCGATAGACGTGGACGGTGAAGTCGTGTCTATCTACGATCCCTCGGCGTCTCATGGCGAGTAGGAAGCAAGTCGTGTCAACAGTCGGCTATACCGGCATATCACCTGCTCAGACAGGTGGGAATTGTGACAACTTCTCAATGGCAAACATACTTTGTTTCAGTAGCCATAGTTGCTAGTACCAGCACACGAAACCCGACGTTGTCGCTGTACACCATACAGTTGTGAACAGAAAAGCTATGCATCTCTCCTCAAACCTCCCACCTTCCCAACCTCGCCATCCCCACCCCAGCACTCCTAACAATACATAATCGCTCCTCCTCCCCCTTCGCTTCCAAATCCACCTTCCCCAAAACCACACACCCAACTCCCATTCCCTTACCAGCACCCAGATCATAATTCCCACTCGTCACAAACCCAATGAGATCCTCTTCGCCCGGACAAGCGGGATAGTTTTCCGCGCCGGCAGTCGGAGGAGCCAGCAGAGAGGCTGCAAGACGCTGCTGGCGAACGTGAGCTTCAAGGTCTTTGCTGTTCTTTGCGGATGCTGGCGGAGCGGCCCTTTTGCGTTGTGAGTGTGTCGTGGATTGATTGGAAGGGTGGAGGGCGAGCCAGGCTGCGCGAAGTTTGGGAGATGTTGTGGGAAGACGGTAGATGCGGGCACAGGGTGTGGGGAGACCGCGAGTGATGAGGTTGATGCGGACTGGTAGGAGTGTTGTTGCTGCTGTGGAGGTGGCGCGCGAGGTCGAGGGAGGGAGCTGTGTTAGGCCTGCTGGGATTATGGTAGTAGAACGTTCGGCCTGCGTGTCGGACGTCGTCTTCTCAAGGAGTATGCGCCAGTCACAGGCCCAGCCTTGGCCTACTTCGCCTTTCTTTCCATTTCCAAGATCGACGGCTTCCCAGCTTACCCTTTTGGCTTTTGGCCGCTTTTCCCAATCCGCCTTCCTCTTCTTGCTTTCTTCGACCTCCCAATTCCAGCCAGCTTTCGTACCAGGATAGTCTGCCGGGAACCAATGCTCGCCTCTTTCGAGAGCGATTTGGCGCTGTTCATCCAAGCCACCGAACTTCGGCTGTTGTCCTGTTGACAGTGGGGTGTACATTAGTGAATACCACACCGGCTGAACGCATTTCCAGGGTAGCAGTAATCGATATGTGAGCTGCTGATTTCTGGATTGAGGCTTTGATGGCAACACGTAAAGCATGACTGGGATCCGAGGATCTTTCGCTACAGGTTCTGGGTATTCGCCTGGCGTGGCGAGAGTGCGTCGTCTGTTGATAGCTTTCTGGCTGGGGAGGCCGGCAGAAGCAGCGACTCTGGCCTTGCGGTCGAAAATCTTGGCTGGCGTTTCACAACTGTCTGAAGGCCATTGGGCGATGAGCTCTAGAAGCTTCATCTGTGCATCCGGAACAGTGGGAGCTTTGACAAGTCGTGGAGGATGGTGTAATCTCGGGTCTTGGATATCGAACGCAAGCACTGCACCACTTGGTAGGAGTGCAGGATTGGTCAGACCATGCAGATGTGTGAATGTGTGCTCTGGGCTTCCAAGTGCATGCTCCGACTGCCCAGAAGGCAATGATGGCCACAGAGCGCTCAGCAGCGCCTCTGTCGAAGCAGGGCCCGTCACATCGATGCTCCCCATCTCGAATCGCAAGTCTTCCACCATGACGGCAGGTCTTGCAATCTTCGCTACCCGTAGCACCTCGTCCCACAGTTGCAAGAAGGCCGACGGATGGACGCGAAGCATAACCTGACGCTTGCACTTCTCCTCAGACTCGGCTGGCTCAGATGCACACCAGAACACAGTAACAGGCGCTATTGGAGAGTGAGGAATTTCGCGCTCATGGAAGAAGAACTCCATCACTCGCTTGCCATCTCGCCACTTCTTTCCCTTTGCGGTCCACACGAAGTTGTCGTTCTCCCCGACACCGAGTTGCTTGAGCATACTGGTTAAGCTGGTTTCCCGGCCTGTCAATGATATTGTACTCATATAGCTGACATCCCAGCACAAAGCTCCCCGCTCACTCGCCGTCCGATGTGTCGGTCTGTAGCTCTTTGCTGTAGGTGTCATCGGAATGGCGAATCTCCACAGAGGCTCTTTTGGCGATGTCATTCGAGCTCTTTTCGCGTGGAACATGTGTGTTGGTAGCCATGATTTGTGCACTTGACGCTTACGGAATTTGGCCTTTGCGATTGGTGGTTCCGTGAGGGTTGCCTTCTTGACCTTGGGCGCACGAGTCCTGACCACACCGGGTTGTACTGTCTTGGAGGTATCGTCAGAGGCGGTTCCTGATTTTGCGATGACCTTTCCGTCCTCTGCTACTTCCTTGTTTGATTTTCTCTTTGCGCCCATAGCTCTTATCTTCTTTACCGTCTCAAGTCGTAATCGCATGTGTCGGCTGGCTTTCCTGCGTCGTGCAGTGACCGTAGGTGTATTGTCTTCAACCATTTCCCTCTTGCCTCTTTCTCTCAACCGTTTAGGAATCCTTTTGACGTTGTGACTCGCCGTCCTCCTCCTCAGCTCTTTGGGGACTTGCTGGAAAGCCCTCTTGGTGAGAGCCTTCTTGCTGCGCGCAAGACCCTGCTCGAGCGCGCGAATCTCATACTCGCGCGATTTGACAAACTTGTCGACATCTAATTCCCCATTCTTGAAGGCCTTGGAGGTGGTTTGTGTGGCCAGGAAGCGGGCGTCGCGCATCTTGGAGCCATTGTCGAAGCGAGGGCGTTTGGCAGCATGTTGCTTGGGTGCACCTGTGGACTGCTTGGGTGGATCCTTGCGCTTTTTGCCCTGTTGGCCTCCAGGTGGAGGGCCTTTGGGTGGCATACTGGGTAGCAGGCGATTGTGTGTGGAAGAAGTGCACGTTGGCTATGACATGGTTCCTTCAGACTGGCAGCGCTACGTTTGGAGACAGCTTCAAATCCTCTCCCCGGATTTATTTTGGTGACGATCCAAGGAAGGATCCAAGGAAGATGTGGCTGATATAGGGCTGCATCTGATGCGATGGTATCCTGTACACCCAAAACGTCACAGCGATTCAAATGACATGGGATGTACTGTTGACACGTTTGCCAACTATAGGACGATACCGAGACGCACCAGGCAGGCAACAAGAGCCAACTATCATGGAGAACGAACGAGACTGCGCCACCGTCGCGGGACCAAGTCGAATCAAGCATGACATTAGCGCATGACGATCCCTGCATGTGTGGCGGTGCCTATCCAGGCACGACGCTGGTTGGCTGCGTGTTGCGACAAGAAGGCGGCTGATCTGAAGATTGCGCGCTTGCGACCAGCATCCGTCATGCCACCACGGCCACTTCATCCTCCTATGCACCACCACCACCACCAGCACCAACTCTGACTTCCCACCCACTCCGCTCACTACTCCACGCTCACTACACACATACTACCTTCGACTAGCTCCGACTGCTCCAACAGCTCATCCGACCACACTCTCGGCCTGGCCAATTCGCGCCTGAAACAAGCCCCCTCCCACCTCTCAAACCAGAGCCGAAACCTGGAAAGCTGGAAATAAACCCATGCTGTCTAGCAGCACTGAAGCTACCTCGCCCGTATCGCCACAGTAAAAATCGTCCATTCTGGAGCTTGCCTCTCGGCTGTGCACCCCTCATAGCTTCATTGGATGCAGCTCTTCTCCTAGTGCCTTTCTGTAGCATACACGCAATCTCACCACTTTCACAGCCAATGCTCCGGCAGCATGGCGTACGACCAGTCCAACTCCTACCAAGCTCCTCGGCGAGCCTACTATGATCAGCACCAGCAGGCTCCGGTGCAAAGACAAAATGGCGGCTATCCTCCGCAGCAACAATATGACAACTATGACCAGTCCTATGATCAAGGCTACGGCCACTCCGCCCAGCAACACGGTGGATACGATGATTACGGATACGACATGAACCAGCAGCATGGCCAAAATTACACAGACAATGGCGCGGCCAACGGCTATGGACACGAGCAGTACGCCCAAGGCTATTCTCAACAGGATTATGGACAGCAAGACTATAGGCAAGGAGGTCGTCACCAGCAGCCGAACGGATATGGAAGATCAAACGAGGCTTACGCGGCCGGACATCAAGAAGCCTATATCTCGCAGGATCGACAATATGACCAACGAGGCCAACAGCGACCGGGCAGAGGAGGACACGCGCAGCAATCCAATGGACATGGATATGCAGGAGATGAACATGCCGGTGGACAGTACCAAGAAGCTGGCGTGCAGGATCGTCAGTATGATCCTCGCTACCAGCAACGACCAGACAGAGGTGGACCGCCACCACCGAGTCGTTCAAGATCGCAGGGGCCGCCGAATCAAGATTATAGAGGTGGACCAAGGCCTCATGCACAGCCGCCTCTGCCAAATCGAGACTACCGAGGTCAACCACCTCAGCCCCGAGGCCCTGATCCCCGGAACGGTCCTCCTCAGCCACGGCCGGGTCACGCAGGCCAACCCACAGAACGAAATCAACAGGACCCGAGAAATGGCCACAGGGAGCCAAGGACTGCCAGAGATCGGCCAGACCAACGGCCGCCTCCGTCGCAATCGAATGGCGGATTCTACAAGGAGCAGCCGCCGACACAAGATCCCAAGAAAAGCGCAATAGAAGAGTGGAAAGCGAAGGAGAAGGCTCGAATGCATGAGGCTGCTAACAAACCAAAGATGATACCTCAAGACAACGCTTTCCCAACATTCGGTAACAAGAAGGAAGGGAAGGAATCAGGAGGCCATGAAGGCCGTAGTACACGAAGCAGTGATGATCAAACGCGTCCTTCAACGTCAAGTGGCCGTAGTAGATCCCGACCTGCGACGTCGAAAGGCAACGACCAACAACCTCCATCACCTCCGCCTGCGATAAACGGACAGTCGCATTACGAGTCTCGTGGACCACAGAACTACGCTCCCGTTCATGAGCAGCCTGGACAGGGTTACCCGAATCAGCATGCACAGCAACGAGGCGAGTATGGTCGAGACCAGCAGACAAATGCCGTAGCTCGTCGTCCACTACCGCCGCGTACAGACTCTGTGCCTCGGAGCCACGGTGAACCAAACATGCCTTCGAACAGGATGCCCTCGCAAGCACACTCAGCTGGCGGCCAACAGTCTTACCACCAAGCACAGCCGAATGAGCGCCAACAAGTAGTTTCACCCCCTCATGAACAAGCGCCATATGCTCAACCACAGCCGCCTCCACAACAGAAAAGTGCGACAGCGGTCGAACCTGCACGTGTCAACGTTCCCGAGCCACAGCCTGAGCCAGAAACTACCGCCGACTCTGACGAGTACTATCCACAAGAGTCATGGCGAACAGGGCCGCCGAGAAAGCGTCCACTGGCCGATCGAGCACCGAAAGCTACTCCAAAGCCAACAGCTGCCCCAGCTCCCAAGCCTGAACCTCAGCCTATACCCCAACCTGCACCTCAACCTGTACACCAACCTGTACACCAACCTGTACGCCAACAAGAAGTACAGCGCACAAGTCCTCCAACTGCATATGCTCAAGATCAATCCAATGCGCCCCAACCCCATGCCACCCCAGCGTCGGCTGTGTATCCGCCGCAATCGCAACCTTCTGCTACACACCAAGCGTCATCCAGAGGGCTCGACCCCGCCGCGCAGCAACCACGATTTGCTGGTCAACCCGCTCCTAAGAACTTCGCCAGACCGAATCCTGCACCTGTAGCTCCAGCACATGAACATAATCCACACGATCATTACGATGACCTTTACGATGACTACTATGGCGCAGAACAGCCGCAAAATACGTCCGTCCCGATGCCTCCGAGGAATCGCGATGAGGAGATTGAGGCAGAAATGCCAGATTTTGACAGTGCAGCGCCTGGGCAGACTTCCGGCGTTCACAAGCGTCAACAAACGGTTGACAGGCATTTGAACAGCACGCCAGCAGAGGCACCTCCCCAACTGCCGGTAATGCCTCCCCAGCATGCCAATACCAGTGTGCAATCATTGCCAGTGCAAAGGCACCAGCCTTACGTACATCATCAAGAAAGTGCAGTCGCTTCGCAACCGGATTTGAGGGACATGAGGCATGATCAAGGTGACGCAGCAGACGGTTTTGTCTTCGGCGTACCTGGAGAACAAGTTCGCACTCAGCAGCAGTACGATGACCCTCGGCAGATGCAGCCCCATCAACAGCCTGCGGCGTACCGGCCGGTGCAGTCTGTTCCTCCTGAGAACATGCGAAGATTCCAATCTCCCGTCGATCAAAGACAGATGAATATGCCTATGCACGGCGGTCCACCAGGCGAGCATCCCCAAGGACAACGATTTCATCCAGGCGGACGAGGTCCGCTTCCACCACAACAACGCTCTGCTTCAACCCGCCTGCCAATAAACCAGGCCGGCTGGTCAGATCCTGGTGTGCAACGCGCACCTACAGCGCCTCCGATGGGACAAGATCCGTACGGTGCCCCCCATAATGGTATGCCTCGAAATGGGAGCTTGCTGAATCAACAACATCGAGCACCTAGTGCACCACCTGGTCAGCAGCCGATGCGTGGTATGCCTCCACCTGGTGTAACACGCAACGGCCCACCTCTTGATCAACAGCAGGCCATGCGACCGCCAATGCAAGGACAAAGGCCCAGCGACCCAGATTCTCTTCCACACCATCCGGCTCCATATAGGCCTGGCCTGGCGGAGCAAGGAGCGTCTCAGCCTCCTAAACCGGCACCGGTCAGGAACTATGACAATCGCTCATCAACCTCGTCTCACCAGCGGCCAGCGTCCATCTCTGAAGGGCCTGTCACCAAAGCAGACCTTGAGTCTGCTCGCCTCGACATGGAAGCCAACAAAGCCAGCCCGAGACTCGCCCTACGCTACGCGAAGAAGCTTGTCGAGGCATCTCACGTGCTTGCCTCCGAAGGTGGACGCCTCGATGCGAAGACCACGCAGCGTAACCGTGAGAAGTACCTCAACGAGGCATACAAGAGAGTCAAGGAGCTCGTGAGAAACACCTATCCTGAAGCACAATTCTTCATGGCCGAATGCTACGGTTCTGGCGAGATGGGACTTCAGATAGACCCCAAAGAGGCATTCTCGCTTTACCAAGCAGCCGCCAAAGGAGGCCACGCAGCCGCAGCCTTCCGCACCGCCGTCTCCTGCGAGATAGGCCCCGAAGAAGGTGGCGGCACCCGCAAAGACCTTGCCAAAGCCGTCCAATGGTACCGCCGCGCCGCAGCGCTAGGCGACGTAGCCGCAATGTACAAAATCGGCATCGTCTTGCTGCGAGGTCTGCTCGGCGTCCCACGCAATGTCGGCGAAGCACTCAGCTGGCTCAAACGCGCCGCCGAGCGCGCCGACAAAGACAACCCACACGCCCTGCACGAGCTCGCCACTCTGCACGAACCCACCAACCCAGACCCGCAGGTCCGCGAGAAGCTCATCCCCGACGAAGCCTACGCTCTGTCCCTCTACAAACAAGCCGCCGAGTACGGCTTCAAGCGCTCGCAGTTCCGTCTCGGCCAGGCGTACGAATACGGCAGCCTGGGTCTCGACATCGACAACCGCGCCAGCATCGCATGGTACACCAAAGCCGCCGCGCAGGGTGAGCACAATGCTGAACTGGCGCTGAGTGGCTGGTACCTCACCGGCGCGGAGGGCATGCTCGAGCAGAGCGATATGGAAGCTTACCTCTGGGCGCGCAAGGCCGCGCAGTCGGAACCGCCGCTTGCGAAGGCGATGTTTGCTATGGGCTACTTCACTGAGCAAGGGATCGGGTGTCCGAAGAGTCTGGAGGAGGCGAAGAGGTGGTACGGACGTGCTGCTTGTAAGTTTTGCTTGGCTGGCATTGTTTGGAAACGTATGTACTGACTCGTGATGTCTTCTAGCTTTCCAATTCCCCCAGGCTGTCGCGCGGTTGGAGGAACTGCGCAAGGGTGGCAAGAGCAGGAATGCGCAGCAGGGAAAGCTCACGCGGGACAAGAAGAAGGATGATGAGAACTGTGTTGTCATGTAGAGGTCGGATAGAACATGGGCATATTGTCTCATTGAGATACTGTTCTAAACGCCTGCTGGTCTCAACAGTTGGGGAACACTATCAACATATTCGTCTGCACTGAGTTCTCAACTTCTGTCGCGCATTTTCTCAACCACCCACTCCGCCGTCCTAGCATGCAGACTCGCCTCACGCGGATCCCTTGATATCGTACGCCCTGCGAAAACCCGACTCGCCCCCTCCGCCAACGCCTGAAAAACAACAAGCTGATCGCGCATATACTCGTCCACATACGCACCACTAGCCCACTCCACGTACAGCTCACGGCTCACGCGATCCGCAAGCTCAGTAGCAGCATGCTCCGACGAGCGCACTCTGCGGTCGTAGAGCCAATCTCGGCCGAGCTTGTAGGTCGTGGTCGCGGTTGTCCCAGTGGAAGATGAAGGCACTGTAGCGACAATGATGAGGTAGTAGCGCTTGTCGTGTTTGCTGTCTTCGCATGTGAGGGAGAAGGCTCCGTTGGCTTCGGAGAAGTACGGGCCGAAGTAGGATGCGATGGTCGGGAGGCATATGTTGCGGAAGTGCTGGTGGGCGGCGAGTGGGGCGATGAACGTTGCTTCTAGGCGATTTGGTGGGTTTGGGGTGGACGTGACATTGTCTGGGGACAAGGTGAATGGTGGGAGGACGAGGGACTGTCTTGCTGGGATTTCCAGTGTAAAGCTGCCTATGCTTGAGCCACCATGACTCCATCCTCGTTTGTTCAGGTTGCAGGATATAGGCGGCAGTCCCACGCTGTGTAGTGTAGGAAGCAGAACTTGGGAAATGTATTCGTACGAAGGCGAGCCTGGCACATTCGTGCCGCCAGAGATCGACAGTCGGATCGGCTTATCGTCGAGGGTCCCCTCGTCGTTTTTGGGAGGCTTGAATAAAACGAATGGAAGTATTGCTTGTAAAGCCAGGCCTGTGCTTCCGGCGGTCTTGATGTCGAGTCTGCACTCCCAAAATCCGGCGGGATCTGCTGTGTCTTTGACAAGACGATATGCTGGTGATAGGAAGCCGGCATGACCAGGTGTGAATTCAAGAGCTTTGCTGCCTTTCTCGGCTCCTAGTATTGAAGCGTTACTGGCGTGCGCTAACCAGTTGACACAGGCCAAATGTTGTGCTTTGAGTCCACCGCCACCAGATCGATTGCCACGGATATTTGTGATCCTGATAGGAACGTTGTGCAATGCCGACATGCCTACTGCGAGGCGAAGAAGCTGTCCTCCTCCCTCTAGAGTGCGGCCGTCTAGTTCCACCAGCTTGTTCGACATGGTCGAACGGGAAAAAGGTAATGGTGAAAGGTTCAAGAGATCGTCTAGTTCGTCGAATGTGTTTACCTGTAGGCCAGTTATATATCTATCGTGTTGCACCTACAGACGATTGTGGTCTTTGAATGACCTGAGAAGGATCAGGGGGGATGTTCCTCTTGACCATGATTGACTCATTCAGCACCACTATGAGCACTGCCACGATCAGCTCGACCTGAGGTTAGCTATTGGGGGTTCAAACCACATATCTAGAACCGACGTGTTGACTTTGTTCATGGCGACTCAGACAGAGATGCAATTCTGGCACATGTACCCAGAAATGCTGTTGAGTTGCGATGTCGGTTTTGATACAGCTTCGGGATGTCCAACGCCAAGCTGGAGGAAGTCGCGAGCGCGAACTTTCGCGACCGTGATGGCCAGACCTTAATGGAGCACGCATTCGTAGCAAGCTACCACGCCAACCTCACTTCCAACCAAGATGGCACAGAATGTAGTCCTAGAGACGTCTATGGGCTCGATCGTAGTCGAGCTCTACAACAACCACGCTCCCAAGACCTGCCAGAACTTCTCAACCCTCGCCTCGCGCAACTACTACAATGGCACTATCTTCCATCGCATCATCTCCGACTTCATGATCCAGGGCGGTGATCCCACTGGCACTGGTCGCGGCGGCGCCTCGATCTATGGCGAGAAGTTTGAAGACGAGATTCGTTCGGACTTGAAGCACACCGGCGCTGGCATCTTGAGCATGGCCAACAGTGGACCGAACACAAACGGTATGTGACTGAGGAATGCAACCCAACATGATGTCCGAGACGATACACTGACTCGAAGCTTTTGCTATCCAGGATCTCAATTCTTCATTACACTTGCGCCGACTCCTTGGCTGGATGGGAAACATACTATCTTTGGACGAGTCAAGAGTGGAATGAAAATCGGTACGTGACCAAAGGGCATAACTCAAGGTGCCTGAGACACTATACTGACATGCTTCAGTGCAAAGGATGGGTCTGGTCAAGGTCGGTGCGGAAGACCGACCAGTTGAGGAGGTGCGCATTGTGAGCGCAAGAGTGCTTCAGGGCGAGGACGACATTTGAGCGATATCCACAAGAGTACAACGGAACCGGACGCGGTAGTACGCCGCGAAATTGCGACACAAAAGCTCTTGGATAAGAGACGTGGATGATATCACCCAAGATTGCATGGACTGTCACTCATAAATCGTGAGTTGACTACATGTGAGCTAGTGTTATCGTTCCAACGCTAACGTCCTCCGCCAAAGCCTCCCCGAGCATGGTGCTATACCATTACAAAGGACCATTGGGGTGGAGCAACACCTTCGTGTACCCATCCACACGCCTGTCGAACTTGTCGTAGGCCTCGGGAGCTTCGTCAATACCGACCTCATGCGACACCACGAAAGAGGGCTTCGCCCTTCCGGAGATAATGAGATCCCGCAAATAACGATTGTACGCTTTCACATTGCACTGTCCCGTGCCGAGCTTCAGTCCTTTCTCGAATAGTTTGCCGAAGCTGATCAGGATCTGGCCCTTGCCGGACTGTGCATCTGGCGCGCCAGGGTCGGAGGGCACATAAAGTCCTGGAATTCCAAGTCCACCTGTTGGGCGTGTGACGTGGATCAATTGGTCCAGAACCACATTTGGCTGCTCGTTCTTTCCACTCTTGTCGACAGCCTGGTAGCCGACAGCATCAACAGCGCGGTCTACCATACCCCCATTCTTCTCAATGATCTGGTCGACAGGGTCGCCTTCTGTGAAATTGATTGGAACACAGCCGATCTTTTTCGCCGCATCCAGACGCTCCTTGACCTGGTCAACAACGAAGACATTCGATGCTCCACGGATCACTGCGGAGTAGGCAGCCATCAAGCCGACGGGTCCGGCTCCAAACACAGCGACGCTCTCGCCAGACTGGAATCCGCTGAGCTCAAGGCCGTGCCATCCAGTAGGGAAAATGTCTGCCAGCAATGCGAAATCGGCCTCGTGCTCTGTTCCGCGCGGCAGCTTGAGAGCATTGAAGTCCGCAAACGGCACTCTGAGGTATTGTGCTTGGCCACCCTGGTATGGCCCCATTGCCACGTAGCCATATGCGCCTCCGGCGAATCCTGGGTTCACACCTGTACAGAAAGCCGTCTTGCCTTCCTCGCAGTTGCGGCAGCGGCCGTCGGCAACGTTGAAAGGCAGCACAATGCGGTCGCCCTTCTCGAGCAAAGTAACACCGGTGCCAATCTCAGTCACAACGCCCATGTTCTCGTGGCCGAAGACGAGACCGCCTTCTGCGGCAGTGCGACCCTGGTACATGCTGATATCATTTAGCTTCGCCTTTGGAGCGTGCGTATGCTGTGGGACGATGCTCACTGCAAATCGGAGCCGCAGATAGCGGCTGTAGTGACTTTGATAATCACATCGTCTGGATGTTCAATCTTCGGTAGGTCAATCTCCTTGACAGAGACCTTGAAAGGGCCATCATAGTGTAGTGCCTTCATCTTCGTTTCTGTCGCCATGTTACTCTTCTGTTTTCGACGTGTCGCCTGGCTTATGAATAAGTATGTCTTCCTTGCTGCTACTTCTTGCAGTTCACGATTTACAAACTACGAAATGAATCGCGAAAAGGAGCAAAGCTTAACACCGCCATTGATTTATAGATTCCCATGGCTGCCAGTGCAATTACGCGAGTGTCCACCCTCGTCCACTGTTGACGTTGAAGTGGGGCAAGCTGCGTAGCTGCGTGCATTCAGCGGGGAAGCCTTTCGGAACTGGAATCACTGGACCGGCAACTCGCATTGCATTGCATTTGCGGGGAGATGGATGCTTCAGAACCTATGGCCAGAGCGTGGTATGCAGGCAAGGTGAGGGGACATTAGTTGTTGCCGATGGCCCGGATGGAAGCTGTCTCCCAAATCTCGCTGTGGATGTACTTGTTTTGGACAGTAGCTGTGCGGACTACCGACCCAAGAATCTAGAACTCCGAGTGCTTGTTGCTGCGAGCATGAAGATGACGCTCTGTCCAATGGCACGAACAGCATTCAGGTGCAATGCGGCATTGAAGGCTTCACATTTCCGCCTCGGGAGAACATTTGCAGAGACACCACTTCCATTGCTCTGCAACACGATCAAGACACGCAACAGCTCACCTCGGTCAGCACGCCTCGGTCCAAGCCATGGGAGGCGACCGCCCAAGCGAGCTCGATCATACGGGACATTGGCCAAGGACGAGCAAGCTACCGTCAAATGTAACATCGTCGAGCATCGACCAGGGTGCAACGTAGCGACAATCAGGATCTCGAACCCAAGAAAGCTCAACATCGTCAGCACGCCTCTGCTGACACAGCTCATCGAAAAATGCAAAGCCCTATCGGCAGAAAAATCGCTTCGAGCAGTAGTGCTCACAGGCGATGATACTGCTCCAGGGAAAGCACCTGCATTCATCGGCGGCGCAGACATAAACGAAATGCACCGCATTTCTAGCTCTGACGAAGCTCGGCAGTTCATCAAACGCATCCATCTCGCTTGCAGCGCGATTCGCGAGTTACCTGTCCCGGTGATCGCACGCGTTGATGGCTATGCGCTCGGCGCCGGGCTGGAGATTATGGCTGCTTGTGATTTGCGTATTGCCACTGAAACATCCACATTTGGGATGCCGGAGGTGAGAGTTGGCATACCGTCGGTCATCGAAGCGGCGTTTTTGCCTGGATTGATTGGGATGGGACGCACGAGGCGATTACTGTACCTTGCTGAGAACATCGATGGCCCCCAAGCGGAGGTATGGGGTCTTGTTGATCATCTCGTTTCTGATACCCAAGAACTTGACGCTGATATGCGAGAGTGGGTCGGCAAGATATGCGATGCGGGTCCGAAAGCGATCGCGGAGCAGAAGCGCCTCGTGCAGATTTGGGAAAATTGCTCGGTTTCAGAGGGTATCACGGCTGGCATCGACTCCTTTGCTAGAGCCTACGAAGATGGCGGTATTGAGCCGAAGGAATACATGGGGCGGTTCTTGAAAAGTAAGAGGTCATGAAGCCAACCTCAGCATCTCTCGCACGCGTGCCCCGCTGAAGTCGGTAAAGATAGTCAGAGGGTAATGACATAGCTAGTATCTATAGACTTGCCATAAACTACCTGCCAAGACACCACTACTTTGGAAGTGAGATTCCAGAGATGCTCTCATAGAGTTCTAGCAATCGATCCTGCTTCTCAGCTTTCCCAGTGACATCATGAGGGTTACCGATACCGCCGGGATTCAGGTACACTCCTGTCTTTTCGTTTGCTACAGAGTGCCCGGTAGCGTATGCAGCTATCATTCTTGCTGGTGGATCGGTGCTGCCGGGTGCTGTAGAGCCTCCTAGCTTGGTCTTGACCCAACCGGGATCCAGGGCGGAGCTTTGCACATCAGGCCAGTGTCTCGCTACTGCTTTCGCGAGAAGGACATTGTGCAGTTTAGTGTCGTTATATGCCTGAGAAGGTCGGAACTGTCTTTCGTGCCAAGTGACATCCTCCAAGCTCTCGTCGCCACCCTGGTGCAAGCCAGAGCTTACGTAAAGAAGCCTCTTCGGTTTGTCCATGAGCGCAGTGAGAACGAACGGAGCCAGAGAATTGACGGCGAAGATCTGTGCCACGCCATCCGCGGTCTTCTCGCCGTTCGTTGACAGTCCAAGGCCGGCATTGTGCACAACTGCGTCGAAGGGGCCGGACTTGTTGGCATCTGCGGCTAGCTTTTTAAGGTCCGCGATGGTAGAGAGATCGCCTATGATGACGCCCTGGGCTTTTGGAACAGCAGCTTGAGCTTGAGAGGCACGCGTACTGTTACGAGCATGGAGGAATACGTTGTGGCCTTGCTCACTGAGGAGTTTGGCTGCTGCTTGACCAAGACCGTCCGAGCTCCCGGTGATGAATATGCGTGCCATCGCTTAATATGTTCTTGGGGTGAAGAATGAGATTGAACAATCAAATCACACAAAGCAATTAATTGAACTGTTCGATGGTTGATATACAGAACACGGACAAACATGCACGGACATGAGGGCAATCTGACAGTGGCGTCATCTTCTGTTGATGTGTTTTGTCAGCTAGCGGTCTTTAAACTCGGACGTGACTCCTCCTTATTCCTAAAGCCGACTCAATATCCACCTCGATGCCTGGTGTACACTGCCATCACGTCGCGGTAGTAACTCGTCGCCTGCCATGCTCCTAAGGTCACTGACAGCCGCTTGTCGGCGTGGATTCAGAATCACTGCAACGTGACGCTCCTGAATTGCGCTGTAGCACGAAATTACACTCTTGCTCGACACAGCATTGCGAAAGTCGCAAAAGAGCTCAAGCACATACAAAATGCCCATCGCCGTGGACACGATGCAATTTGGCTCTGCTCCGACGGTGTGTCTTGTCGACCGCAAGCTATAAATGGCCACAGTTACCCTGCACTAGCTCGCAGCTAGAAACAGCACGCGCCTTATCTCCCACCACAACATGGCTGGAATAGCAACATCATTGTCAGAACTTTGTACCTTTGGAACAGTAATTGGAGCTGATTAGGCCCTGACTATGTTGATGCGAGCAACAAACTGCGATTGGAATTGCAATCGAACCTGAAGAAGACGATGGCCTTGTTAGACCATGCTGTCGCTCTAGACGCTGTCGCTAAGTCATAATCATATTTGTCTTTCAAAATTATGCGAGCCTTGCATGGCATTGGCTATGGGCTGGAATGTCCAAGTTGACAGGGTGGCCCAGTAAGATGGGTTGTTGAGGAATGTAGACGGTAGGTCCGGACAACAACGCGTCGTGCACGCAATGCCTATCGACCTCGATCCGCCTCTTCAGTCTCCTGTACACAGTTACTCACCACCAGTCCTGCTATTGAGGCAATCACATATCGCTGTGTATTCACGATGCGGCCCTCGCCGTTCTTCTCGAGGACGAGCATCGCCAGCTTCCTGTCTATGCTTCCGCTCGTCACTGCACAGAGTGTAGGAGGAGGAGTCTTTCGCAATGGGAATGGAGCACCTGGAGCCGCTCCCTATCAATTAGTCGACGACTACTCGCCAGCTACTTTCTTTGACAACTTCAACTTCTTTACCGGAGGTGATCCTACAAGCGGCCATGTTCAATACGTCGACAGAGCGACGGCTTTACGAAACGGATATACTACAACCGTCAACGGCGCTGCGAGAATGAGTGTTGACACCACCAACAAGTTCCCGCTGGGTGGAAGAGGTCGCCCAGCCGTGCGCTTGATCAGCAACAACTCGTACACTAATGGCATGTTCATCGCCGATGTCAAACACATGCCGACCGGCTGCGGCACATGGCCTGCCTATTGGCTTCTCGGCCCTGATCCCTGGCCGACCTACGGCGAAATTGGTAAGCCCTTAATTTGTCTTGTCATGGCTGGCAAAAAGCTAACATGTTCCAGACATCATCGAGGGAGTCCACGATAGCACTGAGAATGGTATATCCATGCACACCACCGACGGCTGCAGTATCGCGGGAAGCGACCAGACTGCGAAGCTGCAGACTACAAATTGCTACTACAAGGAGGATTTTAATTCCGGCTGTGGATCTAAACTTGAAGCCGCCACGATACCGAACAACTACGGAAAGCCACTGAACGACAACGGTGGTGGTGTATATGTCACTGAATGGACTGCAAGCTATGTAAAGCACTGGTTCTTCCCGCGTGGTGCCATTCCACCAAGCATCACGCAGGGCGCACCAGACATCTCCCAGTTTGGCAAGCCTACGGTCAATCAGCAAGGTCCTGGATGTACTATTGATGAGCATTTCGGTAACATGAACATCATCATCAATACAGACTTCTGTGGCGACTGGGCTGGAGAAGTGTACGCCTATTACCCGAATTGTCCACAGAATACAGCTATCGCCAGCAGCGGGGACCGCTGCGTGGACTACGTGGGTAACAACCCGGCGGCCTTCACGGAGGCATACTGGGACTTCAATTCGATCAGAATCTATCAAATGCCACCCGGTGTAGAGCCAGCATCGTCTTACAGCACGAGTCTTTCTTCTACTCAACCATTGCCCAGCACCAATACCATCGATGCCGGTATGGGTCGCTCGAGCTCCAGCATATCTTCGGTGCCATACACCGGTCCTCTATCCTCGATTACGCCCACCCCAAGCTTATCGGAAGCCAAGTCCACGTCAACTAGCCTTGAGCCTAGCACTCAATTGCCCAGCCACGATGAGGCGTACTGGTCCAGCTACTGGGCTGCGCATAGCACAACTACACCTATGGTTTCGATCCAACCTTCATCAACTGCAAGTCCGAGTGCATCAGCATGTCCTAGTATGGACAAGCAGCTGATTACAGCTCCCGGAGGCCGAGTTTATCGTCTTTACTGCTCTTCTGACACTAGTGGCCCGGGAGCCTTCGCGAGTGAAGTCATTCCTGCTGGCCAAAGCTACGATAGGTGCTTCGATGTCTGTACTGCGGAGTCTGGATGTACGGCCTTCACCTTCACCGTAAATAACAACGGTGGCGGCACGTGCTACGTAAAGAGAGGCGCACAAAGCTCCAATCCCAATCCTAGCAGACCAGACCTGTGGTCATTCATCCTGGTCAGCGGAAATGGTACTTCGGCACCTCCCTCGGGAGTTGTGACTTCAGCTTCAACTCCTAACAATGGCGGCCCGGCTGCTCCGAGCTTCCCGGCTTCCGCATGTCAAGACGGAAGCGTTCTAGATGGCTCGAATGGACGGAAGTACACTATCTTCTGCCCTGGAGATACCACTAGCGGTGCTTTCGCTAGTAAAGCATTTGACAATGGGGGCCACATCCAATGTGTCGGCGCATGTGATGAAAACGATGCCTGTGGCGCCTGGACATGGGTTCCTATTTCTACCACTGCCGATCGTGGAGGAACTTGTTATCTCAAGAGGGGGCCGCAAACGCGCGTTGCGGCAGACAGAGATGGCTTGGTCGGTGGTACCCTGCCCCCTGCCAACGGACAGTCGACTACATCACAGAACGTGCCTGGAGGGGGCGATGGCTCAACTCCTGGAAGCGGAGATGTCTCAACTTCGTTTGTGGGATCTGTATCGGTCTCTGTGATCGGTACGCCTCCCACTTCGAGCACGCGGACAGTTCCTACAGCCGCACCTTGCCCATATGCCAACGGTACAGAATACGTCTCCTCCTCGGGTAAAGTCTACGAGATCATCTGCTACATGGACGAGTCTACCGATCCATCCAGCAGTGCGTACGTCCAAGGTGACTGCGCATTGTGCGTCGACGAATGTGAAAAGACCGATGGGTGTGTATCGATCACATATAGCGCATTCGGTGGCGGTGGCACAGGAGGATTCTGTTCCTTCAGAAAATCTGCTGGTCGCCTCACACCAAGCGATGATAGCGACGTTCATCTAAACCTCATCTCCGGCAGGAGCACCTCCATTGGGCCGACCACCACCACTTCGACTACACAATCGTCTTTGATGATGTCGTCTTCGGCGGCGGCGAGCTCCAGCTCTAGCGGTGTCACTTCCATAGTTGTTGACATGCCATCTGCTATCATCACACCAACTCCTAGTCCAAGTTCCACGTCCTCCGAAGAGGATGACGATACTCCGGTCTCAACGTCAAGCGACGACAGTGAGATGACTATGACCGACGGCGAAGAGATGCCGAGTTCGACTATGACAGATGACGATGATGGCGAATCAACTGAAACTTCAGATCCTGGCGACGAAACTTCTTCAACTTCAGGCTCTGTCACAGCCTCGGTGACTTCTGCCTTAGGACCAGCCTCAATATCGATGATCCTCTCATCTCTATCTTCGACGGCTTCATTTGGCTCCACGAGTCTGCCAAGATCATCATCATCCCCATCTGCAGGTGCTAATTCTTCGGTCTCTTCTTCGGCCACAGCTTCTGCTTCGTCTTCATTCACTCCCTCTACTCAATCCGGGAGCAGTTCCTCGCTGGAAAGTCTATCCTCATTGGGAACAAGCTCCGCACTGAGTAGCCCGATCATCAGCACCGTAGCCTCAGCGAGTGCTTCAGCCATGCCTGGCGCTAACCCAGCGTGTGATTCGATCTTCACAGATCCTTGGGGCGAGTCATACTTGGTCAAGTGCGCAACGGACAGCTCTGCGTCATCGTTCCGAACCGTACCAGTGTACAGCGGCGGTTATGGTTCTTGCTTCGGAACATGCGACTCCACGCAGGGCTGTGTCGGTTTCACTTATGTTGGCAACGACTTTGGCAACTGTTACCTGAAGAATGCGCCTGGGACTCTTTCCTCAACTTCTGGCAACAACTACGTTTCTGCTTTCAAGCTTTCTGCTCTGGGCTACTCGTCAACATCCCAAGTGCCGAGCACTCGCGCCTCAAGCTCCCAGGTCCCTAATGCGAGCATTTCATCAGGGTCTTCGAACTCTCCTAACCCTGGTGCGAGCATCTCTTCAGTATCGTCGAGTGCTTCCCCAAGCCGGTCTTCGAGCGCATCTTCAATGGGATCCATGAGCATGTCACCACGTGCTACTACGTCTTCCACAGCAAGTAGCAGTGGCATTAGTAGCAGCACAAGCAGTAGTCGGTCGTCGAGTGTCTCATACGCACCTCCTCCTGCTTGTCCCACTAGCTCATCGTACTACTGCATGGAGGCAGATCAGCAGACTACATGCTCAAGCGGTACCATCAATTACGCCATTCAGTGTGGTATCCTGTACGAAGGCGTCGAGATTGACACTTCGGACATCAACGAAGTATCGCCTGAGAGTGATACGTCAGATGCTGACGAAGAATCGGGAACCTCAGCCATGTCCGGATCCGATGATACATCTGCCGCAAACGCAACGTCTGACATGAACATGGCGATGATCACCAAGATCTCCAAGAGAGCCATTCTCCCTGATGTTGCTTCGTGTCGGGCGCTGTGTGACAGAACAACTGGCTGCAAAGCATTCAATTATGTAGGCACCAACTGTACGTTGTTCAGTTCGGTCACGGGCTACTCGTACGCACCTGGTGCCCTAGGTGGAACTGTCTACGCTCAAGGCGGACCACCTCCGACACCAGTCGATACATCGCCATCATGTCCAGGAAGCGCCGGCAAGAGTTTCACCGACAGCATGAGCATGACCTACGATATCGTATGCTACACGCAATATGCCAGCGGTTATACTTCTGATGCACCTTTCGCATCTGACAACATTGCAAATTGTTTACCCACTTGCAGCAGAAATGCGCAATGTGCTGGTGTCGCCTTTGACACCACGACTCGTCTTTGTCAGCTTCTTGTCGCTATAAATGGTGCTCAAACGACCAACAACAACCTCATCGTTGCCCTAAGGGTGGGCGGACCACCAGCTTATGAGACTCCTAGCTCGCTAAGCTCAGTACCACCGACCACGGTGACTACGACGCTTCTTCCAACTTCCACGCTTTGTAGGTTTTCAACCAAACCTATGGCCACAAAATCTTCGGCTAACCACATCTAGCTCTATCGTCTGGCGCAACGATCACGATACCTCCATCACAGCCGGTCGATGTTGTAACCAGTACTGTCGTGGTCACAGCCCCGACAGGCGGATCTTTCACCAGCGTATCGAGTGGCTCATTCTACGTTTACCCATCCTCATCTGTGTCCGCTCTTCCAGTATCTTCAGGTGGCGGAGATGTGATTTGCTTCACCTGCGGTATCACTCCGGTGGTCACGCCCGGAACTGATGTCCCAACTGGCCCTCCCGCCTCAGTACTGACCTCATCCTCGTCGAGGATCTACGATCCTACATGCGCAGCTCGTCCTCCTCTCTCTGGCACAACTACGGTCTTCACTACATACACTGTTACAGCGTGTGGCCCTCAGCCGACATGCCCGGCTTCTGGCTACTTCATCTACACCGGAACCTCTCGTCCAGGCCAAGAAGTTGTTACTACGACGAACAGCCGTGGAAGCTCATTTGTGTTCACCCAAATCCCCGCAACTGTTACTCCAACGGTCACCGGTGGCAGTGGAGGTGGAAACGGCGGCTCTGGAACAGGCACTGGAGGAGGTGGAGGAGACGGTCCCACTGTAACTGTCCCTGGCGGCGGTGCTGACCCGACATGCCCAGCAAACAACGGCGAGACCTACACAGGTAACATGGGCATGCAATACGAGATCCTGTGTAACACGAGATTCACTGATGCAACTCTGGAAACGCAAACTCAAGACAGACTCGGCAGCTGTATCTCCGCTTGCGACATGTACAACACGCTTACCTTCTACATGGGCAGCCAATGTCTCGGCATCAACTACTATGGCGAAAAGGCCACGGATAACTGCTTGCTCAAGGCTGGTTCGAATGGTGTGAATGAGTTTGGCATTACTGCTGCTCGTCTCGTGTCTCCTCGCACTGGCGGAAACGGCACTGGCCCTGGTACTAGTCCCGGTGATTATGGCTCTACTATCATTGCGACTATGTCTGCTTCGCCTGTAATTACCACTGCTCCTGGAACTGGGCCGGGAACCGGACCTGGAACTGGACCTGGCACTGGCCCAGGCACAGGTCCGGGTACAGGCCCGGGAACGGGTCCAGGAACGGGTCCAGGCACAGGTCCAGGCACAGGTCCGGGAACTGGCCCAGGTACTGGCCCTGGCACCGGTCCTGGTCCTACGCAGACTGAGACGACCACTACTGTCTCGGTCAGCTACGTCCCGTCGACAATCTACGGCGTCAGCACTGCAGTGAGCACGTACACCTCGAACGGCGTGCAGCACATCACTTCGTATGGAGTCAGCACAGCCATCAGCGTAAGCTACGTCCCAGCGCCAACGCAGACCGTGACAACTACCACCACAGCATATGTGCCATCAACCGTCTATGCTGTCAGCACATCAGTGAGCACTTACACTTCAAACGGCATCGAGTACGTGACATCAATCGGTATCACGACCGCGGTCAGCATCAGCTACGTTCCTGCGCCGACGCAGACCGTCACTACGACCACGACTGCAATCTCATACGTTCCGTCAACGATCTACGAAATTCGGACAACCGTGAGCACCTATGTCTCCAATGGAATCTCGTACGTGACATCTTATGGAGTATCGATGGCCGTCAGCGTCTCCTACGTACCACAAACCGCTTCCACAAACACAGTGACCACGACAATGATTTCGATCAGCATCAGCGAGCGCACCGTCTCCGGCGCAACCGTTACCATCGGCAGTGGTCCAGGAACCGGCCCAGGCACAGGACCAGGCACCGGCGCCGACGGAGGAACCGTGACGGTTACAGCAACTCCCACAGGCCCCAACACCTACGGACCAGGCGGTTCAGGCGGTTCAGGCGGCGGCGTCGTTACAGTCACAACCGGTGGAGGCGGCTACATGACGGTCACGATGAGCGGCGAGGGCGGAGGCACACAAACAAGCACAACAACCGTGTTTGTGACTCGCACCGTAGCACCGCCATCAAGGAGCGCAAGCAGCAGTGCTTTCACGTGCCGCACGTATGCCACCAACTACCTCAACGGCGCGGTGCCGACAGCCGCGTTCAAGAAGAGAAGTGGGAGCGGCAAGCGCAGTGTCTTCGACGCTGAGGTTGTTATCAGCGAGAACGAGAAGGAGCCTAGGCCCGGTGCTATGCCTCAGATTTGGTACCACGGTTTGACAGACAGTATGGACGAGGTCTTCGAGGAGTGTCTTGAGTGAAAGGGGCTAGGAAATTTTGCAGAGGATTTGTTTTAGGACAGATGGATTTTGCAATTCTTGCTGGTTTGTAGATTGCCTGTAGTCTTTAGTATTAATTCATGCGTGATCTCCGCTGCCAGCACAATGGTACCTGCAAGATGTGTGCATTGGCCGTAATGCTACTCATCACTGTCGCTGTCTCTGATCACACGGCGCTTCTTCGTCCTCCCACCTGCTGGGGCGGATACATTGTCCATGTCTTCATCATCGTCGTCGTCGTCTATGTTGACGATCGTGCGCGAGGCCTTAGGCGTCTCTTCATCTTCTCCATCATTGACTCCATTTACATGGTCTTCGTCCGAATCATCCGACTCCTCGAAAATGGGCGCTTGCTTGCGAACCTTGAGCCTGCCGCCCTTCGTCGCGGGCTTTGCACCAAACTGCTGCGTGTTAGGCAGAGAGCTCGAGAACATCTCAATTGGATCATCACTTCGTGCCACGAAAGCGTCAAGTTCGCTATCCGGTTCCTCGTCATCTTCCTCACCACTCGTATCGTGCGATCCCAGGTCGATGCCCTGCGTGCCAATGCGCATATTGGCAGGCGTCGGCTCAGGACTTGACTCTTCTCCTTCCATGGCATCAGAGCCGTAATTGTGTCTCTGCCGGGCTGGCGTCTGCTTCTTCGCAGCAGGACGACCTCGAGGTTTCTTTGGTTTTGCGGCGGGCTTTGTGACTGATAATTCGGGAAGTTCGTTCTCGGAAGTATCCACGATAACCTCAGGGTGCACAAGCCGTGCTCTCGCTCCAGTCAGATCTTTGAAATCCTTCTCATCGAAACGGGCCTTCATCGCGTCAACGCGGTCGTTGTCAATGCTTTGGACAAGCTGCATGGCTTTCGAAACAGCCTTGGCTGCTCGGCCATGACCAACATATTTGTGTCCTCCAAGCGATCGTAACGAATCTGGGAGCTTTGAGGGATCGGGTGCCTGTATCACAGTGTTCTGGGCATTGTCGCTGGTTTGGGCATATTTCTGATCAAGCTCGCGCTGTTGCTCGGCGCTCAAAAGAACATCGTCGATAAACGGAATTTGTGCTGGCTCAGGCGGAGGCGTCGCTGGCTTCTTGGCCTTTGCTGGAGCTGTCTTCTTCGCAACGGCTCTTTTCTTCGGCGCCGGCTTGTCTTCGCTCTCTTCTGCATCAGAGTCAATGCGGCTAGCACTGACGAAACCGGTGCGTACATTGTCGGGCATATGAAACTTCTTCGGTGGTTTCTTGACTTTGCCTTTGCCTCTTCGTTTGCGATTCTTCTCGTTGAGATCGACTGGCTGTGTGTTCTCGGCTGGGATGTCGATCATGCGTTTGTCCACCACAGGCTTCACCTCTTTTGGCAAGATACGAGGGCTCTGGTCGTCTCGATAGTTGTACTTGGAGTCGTCGGCGATGGTCTTCTGAATGTAAGCGTAGTTGTCCTGCGCTTTTGCGTAATCGTTTTCTTCTTTGCTACGCATCAGAAGAAGCACAACGCGGCCAATACGTTTCCGACCAGTACGGCCGATGCGCTGCAACATGCGCACGGGTGACGCCGAGGCATCGTAGCAAACAATCAGATCAACATCACCAATGTCCAAGCCTTCCTCGCCAATACTGGTTGCTACGAGTGTGTTGAATGTACCAGCTTTGAAGTCTTGGATGACTTGGTTTTGCTTCTTCTGGTTCATGCCTTCGGACGATTTGGAGCTCGCCTGGCCAACAAATTCATGTGGACGAATCATCGGCTCGTTGCGCTTAAGGACTCTGCAGATGTCTTGAGTGCTGTCGCGATATCCAGAAAATACCATGATCCTGGTAGGTCTAGCAGGTGCACCAACTCCCTGTCGGCCTTCTCCAGCATCTAGGAAATGGTTGAGTACTACTTCACGCAGGTATTCAAGTTTGGGGTGGCCAATGAAGTCTGGACTATTAGACCAGCGACGCATGTAGCCCATGGCCTTGACCCAGTCTTCATGCTGGGTGATCTGTGAAGCGTACTTCGACTTGGTCTGACCACTTTCGACATTCTTCTGGAATTCGAGCGCACTGGAGTAGAACGGTGTGATGCCGTGGAATTTCAGTAAAGAGATACTGTGGGCGATCTGAGACAAGACGGTGAAAATGGTGTTGACCATGCCCTTGAGTCCTTGCGGTGCTTTGCGACCAGCCTCAGACATCATCCACTTCTTGCGAGCCTGCGTGAGACCGAAAGCGGTGAGCAGCATGGGATCTTTCGACCAGTACGCATTTTGCGAGTTGAGTTTGTCCAGCACAGGTTTGATCGCCTTGGATATGTGTTCCATAATCAGATTCTGCTCGTCACTCCAATCGAAGATCTCCGTCTCGGTTTGCTTTTCATGCGTATACTGGCGAATGTCCAGAGATTGCTCTGTTCGAACTTCAACCCGAGCAATACCGAGATGGTCGATGATGGACTGGACAGCTTCGACGCTAGATCCTGGTGTCGCAGTCAAGGCCAAGACACGGAAGCTTGGATTGAAGCGACGCAGGAAAGAGACCACTTCAGTATAAGCGTAGCCGCCTGTGGCCTTGTGGGCTTCGTCAACAACGATGAGGACGATTTTCTTCGGATCACATATGCCAGTCTTCAGGTCGTTGATCACCGTCTGCGGTGTCATGAAGAATGCACGCTTCTCTAACCACTCCTCCGCTCGTATGCCAGGAGACGTGTCACCTGTCATCAAGACAGTGTCGTTTCTGTGGATGCCTGCGATACCATAACATGCTTCCATCTGCTGCGCAATGAGAGGTTTTGTCGGAGCCATGAAGATGATCTGGGCGTCGGTGGTCCAGCGGTAGTAGTTCAGCATCACTGTCGCAGCAATGAATGTCTTGCCTAATCCAGTGGGAAGCGCGACAAGAGTGTTGTGGAACAAACTGCGCGCAACGATGTTGAATTGATAATCACGAATAGTACCCAGATTGGTTGGATACACCCAGGTCTTCATGGCTTCAGGATCAAGTTTGTGATGCGTGACAGCTTCTTCGCGAGCTTTGAGCGGCCATGCATGCTTCTTCGCGGCTGCTTGCGAGGCTGACATCGACTGCGTAGCAGGTTGCCCGAATATGTTCATCTGCTTCAAGCCGGACTGAGGCGCTCTCAGGCCACCGTTCGGTCTTTGAGAAGTACCAACCTGTGACGATATCTCGATGACCTCTTTGTTTGGCGACTTCTCGAACGAAGATGATGAAAAGGCATCAGAAGGCAGATCCTCGAGATCCTGTGTAAAGTCTACAAGTGTCTGCGATTCGTGGACGAAGGGCTGGTTTGGCTTAAACGTTTGACGGCTGCGGGCGTTTTCTTCTGCTTGTAGACGCATAGCGAATGCCGCATCGCTCTCGACAGGCTTGGGTCGGTTGGGTGCCGCTGAGCGTTGTACAAAGGCATCGAGGCTTCCTCCCAAGCGGGGCTTCACGCCCGGCACATTCTGTGCGCCAGAATTGGGTGCAGGCCTGGCATTCACCGCGCCAGGCGCATTGAACAGAGGCGGCGGGGGTGGTCTTGGTTTCTTCCACACCGCGCCTCGTATCGCAGCTGGGTCCTCATCAAGATTCGCTTGGGTCTGTGTGAGAATCATGTCCGGCAACAGGCCGCCATTTTTCGGTATATGTATTTTGTATTTGGACTGTTTTGCCGCTTGATCATCACCATCTTGGAATTCCTCTGGGAAGTAGTAGCTGGGGTCTGACTCTGGCTCTCGGTTGTCCTCTTCTCCTTCATCTTCCTCAATTTCATCTTGCTCATTGTCTTCGGCTGTAGTAGGCGGTATCCTTGCTCCAAAGTGTCTTGAGGTAGTTCTCGGTGGTGACTCGGAATCATCACCTTCCAGTATATCGCTCACATCAGAGCTTGCTCCATCGATCTGCGGCAGCCTGCTTATACGACGGCGCTTTGTAGGGCGTGATGATGCGGCGAAGTCGACATTCTGTGATGCTTCGACCTGAGTTGCGACGGCTAGGAACTCGGTATCGTCGCCTTCGACGCCGTATTCGTCGCTGGAAGACATGGCATGATCGTGTGTATCGTTTGCGGCGATTGCTGTCGGTCTGCACTTTTTCGATAACTGCTCTCAATGTACGACGCGTGCCTGGATTCATCCACGCGTCAAGCAGTTGCGATCCCCGCAATCGTCGTCCAGTTAGGGTACAGGGTTGGTGTGAAAGCACATGCTCGAGGATGCCTGCACGTAGGTACAAATACATTAAATTATGTATGTTATCTGCCTATCATGAGAACGCAAATGCAATGTGCTAAGCTATCGTGTGATAGGAGCGATTCCGTCGAGTGTCCTAGCCAAAGAGCACGTTCCAGATGAGACAGTTATACTCTTCTATGTAAGCATCGGCTCTCGCGTTAATGGAGACGTGCGGAGTCGTTTGTCACCCGGATATAAGTATTACCTACTTACTTACAAACCACATTTACATGTGGACCTCTTGTCAAAGCCAGCCTGACGACTCACTGTACATCTGATCCCAACCACACTGTAGTCTTGTCAAGTCTCATCACTTGTATCAATTCACGTGGATTCCATTGATTATTACCCATCAAATCGCTCCCATTCTACCCACCCGTCCACCAAACCAAACAATAAGCCCAACCGTTCTCACCATGCCTCCCTTCACCGGTGACCCCAAACAACACGACCCAGCGAGTCTCGCCAACGGCATGACAGGCAGCTGTCTCTGCGGCAGCATCCGCGTCACAATCACAGCCAAAGACCTCTTCGCCAAACCTCGCGGCCACCTCTGCTCCTGTGCCAACTGCCGCAAAGTCGCCGGCAGCTACATCGCTTCCAACATGCTGCTCGACGAGAGCGAAGTCACGATCGAGGACCGTGACGGAACGCTGAAGTACTATGATGACAAAGCTACTGGGAGTGGCAATAGTGTGTTCCGTTACTTTTGCTCGGCAGATGGGAAGTATGTACTATCAAGTTTTCCGTTGTCTTGTTGCGTGGATGTTGCTGCTGACAGTTTGTTGCAGTCCGGTCAAGTCCGTGACGGCTGCTTACCCAGGCAAGATTATCATGAAGATGGGAATGTTCCCTCGCATCCCTCAGCCCGAAGCTCAAGGTTTCGGACAGCACAGGCAGAGCTGGGAAGGCAAACACGATGGGATTCCGGTTTATGAGTTCAAGTGGATGGGCCCGGAGAAGAAGCAGATGGCGGAATGATTTCTGTTCACGTTTGTGCTAACCTTTGGATGTATTGCTAGCATTGCTAATCAATTCATCATCACGATGGTAGTCAGTCAATTGAACAAGCTTTCAATTCAATCCTCTACTTGTAGTTGACCGACGCCTTGACGCTCTTATCAGCCTGCATCGGCACATTCTTGACCACAATAACATCTCCACTCGCGCTCGTAACACGGATTGAAGCCGAGTTGGCACCAACACCCGACGGGATCTCAAAGAAGTTGTAATCGGTGCGAGTGGCCTCCTTCCACGTCTTGCCGTCGGCCGAGACTTCCATCTTCGACGTGCGGCGGTTGGCGTTGACGACCTGCGCCGAGAACCAGTAAGGCGAGACGCCGGACTTGGTGTGGATGGTCAAGGGGCCGGAGACCTTGGGACACTGGACAAATTCGTAGGAGGTGTCGATGATGCCCTTGGAGGGGCTGTCGAGGGCCGTGAACGCGTCCTGGAAGAGGTCGAGGTGGCCCTCGTCGCATTCGGGGCACTTGTCGACGATCTGTGATGGACTTAGCGAGGACCGGATTGAATTTGAAGGAAGAAGTTCTTACCATAGCAGTGATCGTCTTGCCGCCGTGAGAGACCTTCACACAGCCACCACAGTTGGCAGCCTTGTTCCAGGCCTGGCCACTGAAAGCAGTGCCGTAAAGACCGGCGGGCAGAGTGTAGGTAGAGAACGAGCAAGTGCCGCCTTGCACATTGCCACCGTAGAAAGTCGATTTGCCAGAGACAGCGCGGCGAGCGAGGTAGCTCTCATTGTCGCTCTGGTCCGGGAGGGCAGCAGCAAAAGCAGAGCTGAAAAGCGCCAGGAAAGGCAGGGCAGACTGGAAGTGCATGGTGGTGATGCGTGGTAGGACAGGCCTGCTGTCGCTGATAGTTTCTGTTGTTGGAAGACGATGGAGAGACTAGCTCGGTGATTTATCCAAATGAATGAATGAATGAACCGTAGAGAGCGACTTTGAAGCGATGGAAAAAAGAGTGTAACTCAGCAGAACAAACCGTGCGAGACCGACGTAATCATATATACTCCCATAGACTGCGCATGTCCACGTCAGAAGCGGATTCAACGGCATACAGCCGTAGGAGCAAAGGTGTGAAAGAGATGAACGGGCGCCGGTCTGGCCTGTCCGTGTGGAACCACCCACGTTTCACTTTGAGTATTTCATGCCGCCCACATGGTAGAACAGCGGAGATCAAATCCTGCGTAAGCGAAATGCACAATCACCACCAAGGTTGCGGACAACAATCTACGAATGTATAATAAATAAACCGCAGCATCTGATAATCCAAAGGGGAAAGTGCCACACAGCCAATGCGTAGTCGCAACCTTCCAGAATAGCCCTGCGCCGATGCAAACGGTAGGAAACAGCCCTTGCAGCCCTGAAACGAACTCACCCCAAGCCTCGATCTGCGGCCAGGAAAATCGGACAAGCACTTTTTCGCGGTGATTGTTCATATCGACAAGGATGAAAGCATGAACCGGACAATCTAGACTCTCTGTCATTCTATTCAACCACTCTGGTGATGTAATTACCTCAAATTTGTACAACCTCGATGTTCGGAAGCGATATTGCGGTCATTTGGCATGTTAAGCGAGCGGCAATGCCACAAGTCTTGCGCGTACAGCTCGTGCTCCAAGAGCGGCATTTCAGTGGCGAGCGTAGTCTGTTCGCGGCTTGTAACTTGTATCCTTGGACTAATATATGACGAGATATGATTGAAGCTCTAGTAGTAGTTCAACTGAAGTCCAATGCAGGTCAAAAGCGATACCTTTTGGGACTGCCGTACGTCAAATCATGCATGACGACTATAAACAGATCAGGAAAAGCAGATCATGCAGTGACAACCGCTCGTCACGAAAGCTCATATTGATACACAGGAGGAATTGCGGAAAGAATATTATCAAATGTCTGGAGTCGAATTCTGTCACTACTGTGCCTAACTCCTCTGTCCCACCATATCCAACGCCGCTCTTAATGCATCTATATTCGAGACGCGAAGGTATCATTAAACCCTTAACCTGGAAACGCCATTGTCGTACAAAAATTCATGTCCACCACCCATTAGCCATACAATCGGTCACGTTCATCTAGAAGTCCTCATCGAAGGCAAAGTCTCCGTTCATCACGGGCGCAGGTGCGCTGGTGCCGTCGAGGTTGTCCTTCTTCTTGTTGAAGGACTCCATGACACCAGCCTTCTGGTACTCGCCAACGCGCTTCTCGAAGAAGTTGGTCTTGCCACCGAGAGAGATGTTCTCCATGAAGTCGAAGGGGTTGGTGGCGTTGTAGAATTTCTTGTTGCCGAGTGCGAGGAGCAGACGGTCAGCGACGAACTCGATGTACTGGCACATGAGGTTGGCGTTCATGCCGAGCAGGGCGCAAGGCAGGGCATCGGAGAGGAACTCCTGCTCGATGCCAACAGCCTCGGTGATGATGCTCTCGACGAGGGCAGGCGAGGGCTTGTGCTTGAGCTGAGAGAAGAGCAGGCAGGCGAAGTCGGTGTGCATGCCCTCGTCACGAGAGATAAGCTCGTTGGAGAAAGTAAGACCGGCCATGAGACCACGCTTCTTCAGCCAGAAGATAGAGGCGAAAGAGCCGGAGAAGAAGATGCCCTCGACGGCAGCAAAGGCAACGAGACGGCAAGCAAAGGTGGACTTCTCGTCGCTGATCCATCGCAGAGCCCAGTCAGCCTTCTTACGGATGCAGGGGATGTTGTCAATGGCGTTGAAGAGGTACTGGCGCTGGCGGACGTCGCTGATGTAGGTGTCGATGAGGAGGGAGTAGGTCTCGGAGTGGATGTTCTCCATCATGATCTGGAAACCGTAGAAGCAGCGAGCCTCAGGGATCTGCACCTCGGAGCTGAAGCGCTCAACAAGGTTCTCGTTGACAATGCCGTCAGAGGCGGCGAAGAAGGCGAGCACGTGTGAAATGAAGAAACGCTCATCATCGTTGAGGCGCTTGTTCCAGTCGTGAAGGTCCTTGGAGAGATCGATCTCC
This sequence comes from Cladosporium colombiae, assembly GCA_026122715.1. NCBI lineage: Eukaryota > Fungi > Ascomycota > Dothideomycetes > Cladosporiales > Cladosporiaceae > Cladosporium > Cladosporium colombiae. Next base: position 600,547 of record JAKZFA010000005.1, read on the forward strand.
TCTGCTGTCCAGAAGGAAGCCTCGGCCTTCTTGTACATTTGCCAGATCTGGATCGAAAGTTAGTCCATGAACCCACTTAACGCGTCAGAGACGCGACTGAAAATGTTTAACGCGTCCTTACCTCGTGGTACTTTATGGGGAACAGGACGAAGCGGTTCGGGTTCTCCTGCAGTATGGGCTCGGAAGCCTCCTCCTCTTTGAGTGTGGATGCAACCTCTGGCTCTTTCGCGGGCGCGTCCTCCATCAATGGGATGCCCTTAATTGGGATGGCCACCTCGTCGGACTCGTAACGGCTGTCGAGGACGTTCTCCTTGTCTGCCTGTGCGCTGAACAGCGGCTGCTTGACAGGGGACTCCATCTTCAAGCTCTCAATGGCGGATGCGGCCTGTAATGCGAGTTAGCTATGATGCTTCGAGGTTTTCAGATGTCGACGTCATGGCGAACCTTCTTTGACGGCGTGGTCTCAAAGCTCATTGTGAATGCTGGCGTGTAATGTGATGACGGTATGAGAGTATCGCAAGGCAACGAGGAGCTGCTAGAGAGAAAAGGCTGGGATGGTGTGAGTAGTGAAGTGAAAGAGTACTGAGGAGCGCGTCCTGCGTCCCAAATTATAGAACGCGCGAAACGCGTGCTGGTAGTAGCCGGCGCTAGTAGGAGCGAAGCCCTCACAACACACGACAAGCGAGACGTCAGTACGCCCAGCCTCCTTTCTTTCTTCCGCCCTTTGCTCCGTTTCGCCTAGCCCGTCCTCGCTTTGTCTGTCCAGTGGTCCAAGCCATCCTTAGATGATCCACCGATGGCAGATTATCAGATCATCTCTCGTTATCAGATTATCTGATCGTCCGTGCCCACGCGTCCAAGTCCGCAAATCCGTCTTGTAACGCGTCGTTTTCGCGAAGCTCGCCTCTTTGCCTGGCTCGTGAGGTCGCTCACTGGACGACTGTCGTCAGGTGTGCTTCAGCTGGCCCACCTCGCGTGCCATTGACGGCATTGCCAGTGCCCAAGGATCGAGGGCTGGATCGCGGCGGAAGAGCACGTGTCATACATCTCGTCCCATCAGCCCTGTCAAGAAGTGACAACATCCCTACCTCACCAGTCCCAAGTACAAGGTGCTCAGTATCATAAGATCGAAATATTGAAGATTCTGCCCAGGTAGTCTGCTCATACTGATCCAGGCCTTCATCACATACGTTTCCACCAAGTACACATCCCTACTGCTGCTGTTGCTCGACAGGCTCCAAGTCCTCCCCAACACCCCAAATATTCTATCTGGACAGCGAGGTGTGGCCAGGGGTAGGACGTTCTCTCAGAACCCACAATGGCACTTGAGCTCTCCAAGGGTGCGAAGCGAGATCTTCGTAGAACTCCCTCTAATGATTGTGACGCTCGTGGACAGCTTTTAGCGGTGCAAGTGCAAGTGCAACTCCATGCCCACATCTAATGCCAGCGCTCTCTGAAGACACGTGCACTGGTATTTGTACATTGCTTTCATTCCGTGGGCCCTCTCAAAATCGTTCTCTCAGTAAGTGAAGACGTCTAAGAAGCTGCCGGGTCGCTCCTTCCCTCTTCAGTTCCCAATCGCACCTTCCTCATGTTTGGCTCACTCGTTTGCTCTGTTGACTTGACTTGGCTTCGCTGCTCGCTTCGCTGCCCACACACATATATGTAAACAAACACCACCAACCAGATTCCTTTCACATCCACTATACCACACCCCATCATCGCTTCGCCAACAATGTCGAGGACGCGCTACAGCTCTTCGGAGCTGAGAGCGATTGACGACCGCAATCCGAGTCGTCTCCCACCCGCCACAGCCGTTCACGGAATGGCTATGTACGAACTCAAACGTGGCGCTGAGCAAGAACGCCTGTTTCACTCTGCAATAATCGAGCTCTCCGAACTGAAGCACACGAGTGCCGCACAGGCTGCTCGCACCGACTCACTCGAGCGTGCTGTGAAGGCATGTGCCAGCCATCACGACAACGAGCGCCCAGTCTCACTTGCTGTCGGTAAGCATGTGAACATCAACAACTGAGCCGTGCTTAGCTAATCTTCACTCATAGTACAATCCATCCAGCACGCTCTGGACACCTTCACCTCTTCTGACTCCGACCCAAAGGCTATTGTCAAGCGCGCCAACTGGCTTCTCGACGAACTCGACCAAGAAGCCATTTCCACCGAGGACCAGGTCGCACTCACCACTATTCTGAACACGAACCTCACACAGCAGGCAAAGATGGAACTGCAGAAAGCCATTCTGCACCTCAGAGATGACCACATCAACATCACCAACGAGCTTCTCGATGTCAAGATCCGCGTCTCCAAGCTTGAGGACAACGTACGCGCTCTCACCGCACAGAGACACACAGCTCAAGACTCCCCGAGGATGGCTCAGGAGATCGAGGCAATCACCAGGTATGGTAGAACAGTCGTCCTCAAGATCCCCAAAGGCCAAGCGCTCGTGCCTTTGAGGGCCTCTCGGTCGCCGACTCCAACTCCACCAAACCACAGGACTGACAGTACGCCAAACAGCCAGGTTTCGGAGGACGATGTGGTCGTGGACGGCGTAGACCAACCCACAAGCTCTCAGAGCACTTCCGACATCCCCGCTCAACCCGAGGTCTCGAATGCCCAGAACTTGGAGAAGGTAAGTTTCGTTACACACGTCGGGTTGCAAAACTTAGCTGACCGAAAGCTTTTCTAGCCACTGCCACCTGTTCCGGCTGCCACTGCATACCCAGCGAACCCGTACATCAAGCCAGAGCCACTCGGAAACGCATGGGAGTCTGGCAATCCCCAGCCATTTTCAGCTGCCCCTCAAAACAACGTCAACACTACCAAATCTCCTTGGGGTGCGTCAACGCTCAGTGCCATTCCTCCGGTCCAGATCGCACCCGACACTCCGCGTGTCGGTGAGCAGTCAGCACCACTCCCGAGGTCCAAGGGCAAGAAGAAGAAATGGACGGATCCTCCAATCTTCCAGGACAGCCAGACCAGCACAAGCGGGTACGATGCAGACGACGCTGAGAACAACACGAAAACGTTGTTCTCCTACCACGACAGCGCCGAGGCTTCGACCAGCGGCCGTGACACCACTGTTCGCTCAGAAACACACGAGCAGACGATTGCGCAACCCGAGCTTACGTCTCCCATTCGAGATGTTACCAACCCGACAGCAGCATCGAGCTCTCTTGAGTCCAACACGCTTGCGCATGAACACGCACGTTCACGCAAGGAGACACCTAACAGCAAGCGCTTGTTTGGAGATCTTCTTCGTGACAATGACGCGAGCCATGGGCAACGACTGTCGCCTCAGCCCACAGCAACGCAGACGAGCACCCAGACTGCGACTACGTCTGCACCTCAGCCCACCGGAGTTTTCTCCCCTGATGCCATGCGAAGATTAATGCAAAGTGTCGCACCAAGGGCTAACTATGTCACTTACCCGAAAGCCGCTACAGCTTCCAGAGAGAACACAGTGCCGCGTGCTCCTGTCAGCCTCGCTGTCACAAGTCCAACAGCCGCCACCGCGTCTGAAGCGCGCGGTTCTGTGACTTACAAGGCTACAGCTTCTGGACGCATCGACACCTCAGTCTCATCTGAAGCTAGCGGCTCTTCGGCAAAGTCTGGAAGGATCGCGAAGAGGTCTGCCATTAAGAAAGTCGATACGAGCTCTCCAGGTGACCAGTCAGTCACTGCACAGTCTACTACAATCGTGTCACCAGCGCAGGCCTCGTCCTCGTTCTCGGAACAAGTTGCTTCGACTGCCAGCCTTGTCGCTGCTCCACAGTTGCCCAACGTGTCCACTCCGACTACAAGCTTGACCGCTCCTGCCGCGACCTTGAGGTCCTCCACAATGAACGCGAGGGTGGCTAGCTTCCACCCTTCTACATCATTCACAAACAACGCGACTAACACGGCATCCCCTGCTCTTCCTAACGGGCCTATGTTCGAGTCTCTGAGGCGCCAGATGACCGCCGAAGCCTATGCTCGCTTCACCCAGCAGACCAACAATGTGTAGACCTAGGAACATGAACTCGCGTAGAGTAAAAGCTCCAGGGGTCTTGGACGACCTGCGTGACCACTAGTCGCGAAAACCTTTTGGGAGCCGATGCGATGACGACGGATTCTTGTGCTACAGCCTTTGCTACCTGCCTTTACTTCAAACCAGACGGCCTCATGGCGAAAGCTACTTCTTTGTGTTTCCTTTGCCCGTCAAGGGCCTAATAGCGAGCGAGTACATGCTCCGACAGGAATTGCTTTTGTAACGGCGAGTGGAGCAGCAATAGCTCGAAACGTCCGTAGAAAAATGGAAAGCTTTGTTCAATGAGATGCCGACTGACCTCAATCTCCAACCCGTGCTCCGTCGTCTCATATTGCATTCATTTCTCGAGAGAAAATCGTGGAAAATCGTGAGAGTGCTTGGTGGAGCACATAACTACAAGCAAAAACACGAAAGACTCTCTGGTTATTCCCAAAAAAAAAAGAAAAAAAAGCAGAAAAATCATGTTCCAATTTGCCCTATGCGTACGCGTTTCGCCTATCTTCCCAGAATGCTTTCCCTTCCAAATTGGACTTCCAATGCTACATCGCGAAGCCGATCGAATTACAAAAAAAAAACAAGTGCTAGCCATTCATAGAAGGGTATATGAGTCCTTTTGCCCGTTCCGTTCCATGTCATCGCTTCGTCGCCCGTGGAAAACAAACGCAGACAGGCCGCGAAGACATCGGACGATGCCCGAAAAAATCATAAGGATAAAGCAAAAACGAAGCTGTGATATAAACAAACAGGGGGGGGTTTCCAGTCGTGAAATTCCATCACCTAGGAACCACGCCTGTGGTCAGGCCGTGCGCTGTGCCAAACTCACAATCATCTTCTGTTTTCCGTAAACACATTAATTCCAAGCGACGATGCCATGCCTCGAGACTCAGTTGCTCACGTGAACACTACACCCTTCCTCTTCAACAATCCACCAAGCAATCCGTCCAGCTCGCCCATCATGCCCTCGATGCCCTTCCGCTCGGCAGCGTACAAGCCCTGCATCGAAGGGTGCTCGGCGTTGCCATCCGAGACATCAGCCTTGCTGCTGTGGATGATGGCCAGCATGTCCTTGACGTCGTCGGCGTCGAACCAGGCGCGCAAATTGGCGTCATCCCATTGCGCAGCGGAGGACGAAGAACGCTGTTGTGGGGAGGAGGAAATGGGAGTTTCGGGGGTGGCGGAGGAAGAAGGGCCTTCGTCGTCGGTGGATGGGAGGGAGTCGGTAGAGAGAACGTCGGGTTCGCGGTTGGGGTTTGGAGTTGAAGGTGCTTGGGGTGTGGTCGCGGGCTGCGGGGTGATTGTGGGTGTGAGGTCGTTGTCTGAGACGGGTTCTCTTTCTCGCTGTGCTGTTGTTGAGACAGAAGCGGGTGTTTGTGTGGGCGTTGGTGTCTCCGCTGCAGGAGTGGGAGGGGGCATGTAGCCTGGCATGCCCTTCATTAAATCTTGTGTGTTCTCCCTTGTGGGCGATGGCCTGTCGAGCGGCTTCTGCTCAGAAGGCTTCTCGACGAAGCTTAGGTCTGTGGAAGTTGAAGGGCTGTCGCTGCTCTTGGCTGAGATCTCTTCGTCTTCTTCATCTTCGTCGTCATCGTCGCTATCGTCAACGTTCATTTGGGGAATGTGAATGCTTTCTGTGCCGTGCATGAAAGTGGCTGAGCCTGGCGAGAGGATCTCGACAGGGCTAGCTGACAAGCGATCGGAGTCCTGGCTGGCGTTGCGGCGCTGTTCTTGCTCGAGGAAAGGGTTCGGGCCCTGCTCGTCCTCCTCTGGCTCGTCAAAGTCGTCAAGCTCCACACGTTGCTTCGAGCGCTTAGCCTTCTTCGGTTTCGGCTCTCCAGTTGTGCTGCCGGAGCGGAGGATGTTAGCAATTGGGGAAAGCGGGCTGGCCTTCTCCTGCACTGGAGGCGAGACCTCTGCCTCCGCCTTTTGAGTAGGCATATTATCTTCCTGTCCGGTAGACATCTCATAGGCAGCATTGTCTCCTTCCAGCTCTGCAACGAAGCCTCCCGGTGGTTGGTAGTAATTTTGTGGAGCTTGTTGAGGAGGCTCCTCGACAGGGCTCATAACCCTGGAGTTGTCAGGAGGTTGTGCCTTCTGCAGTTTGGCTCTCGCTTGAGCTCTGTTCTCTGCAGACATCGGCCCTGAGGTCATGCGATCCACAGGCGACACATTACCGGCCACTGCAGTGGAGCTGCTTCCAGCAGACCCGCGTGTCAACTCCCCAGACACCTTCTCCATATCACTAAGCTCGCCTTCGTCTCTGACGGCGAACTTCTTGTCCTTCTTCTTGCTCTTGAAGAGTCCTGAGAGCATACCTTGCTTCTTCTCGGGCTTCTTGTCTTTCTTCTTGTCCTTGCTGTCCCTCTTGGATCTGTCTTCTTGAGGTGAGGGAGTCTTCACGAGGCTCTCGAAACTGTCGGTGCGCGTGCTCTCAGTGGAGCTTGCCTTGGATACAGTGTCATCGCGCAGCAACCCGGGAGTAAGAGTCATCTTCCTAGTTTCCATGCCTTCGTCTTTGAGGAAAGAATCGGCATTGCGGGGAGTGCCCTTGCGTGATTTGAGTGGTGCCGCCTCTGTTCGGTCAACAAGCCTGGGGCTGAGTTGTGGGTCGTCGATGGAGGATCGCTTGCTGTCCATGCTGGCCTTGTTTGACGAGTCCATAGAAGCCTTGCCGTTGGTGAATGATTCACCGCTGAAGCGACGTGTGGCATGTACATTCGCCTCTTCGGGTGCGTTGCGCTCCTCGACCTCTGCAGGTTGGCCGCGGTCTGACATTTGCTCGTTCTGTGGCTCCATAGCGCTGCCGTAAGGATCGATCATGCCATCTTCGTCTTCAGTCGAGTAGTCGTAGTCCGAAGCCTCTACATATGTTGGTGCAGCGAACTGGACAGTCTTTGCTGTTCTACGGCGCATGGCCTTCTTTAGTGGGTTTCTTGTCTTTTCTGGGTTGTCCCCAAGCATGGTTTGTGAAAGCTGTCAAGTGTCAGCAAAATTTGCTGCAATGGGTACAGTAGGAGCAAACGAACGTCGATGTTGCGATGTTTGTTGAGTCGTGCTAGACGTTCCGTGGGTGTCTCTATGTGCTCAGCGGGTAGGTATCCTGGTGTGACCGTGTTAGCCAACGGCTAGGAGTCAATCTTCGTAAAGATACACACCAATACTGCTGTCTTTGACCACTCTAACAAGCCACCAATACGAGTTGCTGTCATCAAGAAGCACCATCGTATCACCCTTAGTGGCGTTAGCTTGTCCTTCAACGGTTGCAACGAAGGTATGCAATGCGTAAACGAATTCGAAATCGATGTCCTCTGTGTCACGTAAGCATTCGCCTCCCCAGCCGGAATCAATAAAGCGGTCATCAAGATTAAGGAAAGCGTCTGCATCATCGTCTTCGTAGTCCTGTTTGGTCCATTCCTGAGAGGAATCAGACTCCCATTGATCGTCGTCGCCGCAGGAAATGAGCGAAAGGCGTGGATTCAGGAGTTGCTCGTCAATGATTAGATGAGTGTGTCGCATGTTGTCGGTCTCGTCGTCGAAAGCAGGGGTGTGCACATTCGGGCGAGCTGCTCGGATACCGTGTTGCTGAGCGAAGGCATTGCCGCGCAGTTGAAGCTGGGTGACATCTGATGGCTGCTCGTTCATTCCCTCTTGTTCGATTCTGTTTGAGTAATCTGCTGTAAATATGCCAGAATCTGATGCGCCGTCGCTATAGCCTTCGTCGTCCAGATCCAGTGTGCGATCAAGTCCAGGTCCAGGTTCAGATCCATACCTACCAGTAAGACGATGATGCCAGGAGGATGCGCTGTAGAACCTCCCAAAGACTGCTGTTGTAATTAAAGGAGATGTTTCAGGTGTGTGAATAGAGGGAGACAGTATATCTTCGTCCGTCGAGTGCTGATCGGCCATGCTCTGTGATGTAGAAATCCCCAATCGCAGTGGCATGTGGCGCGGTGTTTCAGCAAACGGCGAAGAGTCCAAAGTCGGTGTGGGCGACTGGTTGAAAGTCGCCGTTTGAGATTCGGCAGGTTGAGGTGTACCGGGTCCTTCGCAGGACATTGAAGCCGCATCTGTAGGAGAGAATTGTGAGAACGCACCATCTTCAATACTGGGACTCGACGACATGCGGTCCAGCATATCATCGTCATCGTCCTCATCGTCGTCGGTTCCATCTTGTGCTTCGGCAGCATTCGTCCCATCCACCTTTTTCTCGGCCTCGGTTTCTGGTTTGCCGTTGGCGAGTTGGTCGTTGCCGTGCTGTCCAGCCATATTCCAGGCGTCTGCGAGCGTCTCTTCCTCGGAGCGGCGCTCGTCCTGGACGTGTTGGAACTGGGCGGCTTGGTGGGGCGCAATGGTGTCGCCTTCGATGTGCTTGTGGTGTTCGGCGGCGGTGGGAGCGTCCTGGTCCTGCAGGTCGAGAGTGTCGGCTCGCACCATGTTGGGCCTGCCTCCAGCCATAGTGAGGGCAGACTAGTGAGGTGGTCAATGTCGGGCTTGGCTGAGACTGCGCCTGCGACGAGTCGAACGTGCGAGTGTCACCGGGACAGCGAAGGCGGTGGACTGAAGGAAGGCTGGCCGGGAGGTTTGCAGTCGCACGAGCGTCGCAGGGAGGCCTGAGGGAGTGCACGGGTGGCGAGGTGAGTGGTGGTGCTGGTGGTGAGCGGTGCAGTGGCTGGTCGCGCAGGCGCGGGTGGCAGTCGCTTCCAGGCAGTGGTGGAGGAGGAGGAGGAGGAGGAGGATATGGGTCGTGTCTGTCGTGTCGTGTCTCGTGTCGTGGTGGAAAGAGAAAGAGTGATAGGAATGATTGTTGCGACGACCTCTAACCGCAAGACGCAATCAATTCACTCTCTTCAGAATAATTGACCACCCACTACTGCCTGCCTTTCGTCTCCTCTCCCTGTTTCACGTTCACAGCTAGACTAGCGGCAGTCGCAAGCAGCGCCCTTGCCTGATTCGATGGCTGCGAGATGCCCTTCCCTGATTCGCCGGCTGCGAGATGCCTGAGCGCGCGCGTGCCGTCTCCCGCTCCGGCCCATGATCTGCACCGCGCTAGCTCGCGCTTCTCTCGGCATCTCCATCAAACTCCCAGCCTCATCGCTTCATGGAGCCGGCACTAAAACCAGCATACATTCTGCCACCTCTTCCGAACAGACGTTGCGTCCATGCAACCATCTCATTCCAAACAGATCGCATCCCCCAGAGACCCAGCAACACCATACCGCTTCTCAATCCTGCCAAGGGCCAGATGCCCGTCTGCATGTCTTGCCCCCGACGTTGAAATGCGGATGCCCCCTCTGCAACGCTCGCGGACTGTTCATCCTGCTGTGCAAGTGTTGGCGTCGGCCGGTCGAACATTACGGGCTGATTGTGAAATGAGCTGAGTAGCCATGAGCCATTTAGCTACAAATGTCCTGCCAGCCAATCATTAAACGCAAAGTTGTACTCGTCTAAAGTGCTCTCTTGCCTCGCGCGCAAGACGACAATGTGGTGAATTTGTCACGCCCGTCGTCCTTGCTCGTTGAGTTTATACACGCTTCGATGGCCGTTCAATATCTTTGTTCGAAACCTGAAGAAGACATGCGCGCCGCGGAGCACAGACAAGCATCCTGCCCACGCATTCGATGAGATATCAAAACAAGCAGCAAAGTATTTGGGTAGGCATCAAGCTTTCAACTATCGCCTCTTGGATACGACAAGATCCTTCTCCCCGAACCTAGTGACACCAACTCCAACGTACATTTATGTACTCGGTTTTCATGCTCCGGCAGTCGGCAGTATAAGTACAACCATGAAATCGATGAAGGTTGGTGCGAATGTTCGATCCTCAAGCTGACAAGAACCAATTCCCCAAATCCAAAAACGACTGTCCAGCACAACCAGAAAGAATGTACCTTATTTCAAACGATTCGTCTCCAAGAATCCCCGCCGTCAAACATCACCCCCAACCCAATCACATCCACCCTCCAGTCCACTCCCTCCTCCCCGCCCCTCCCATAACTCGCCTCAAACATCTCAAACATCTCCCTCTTCGTCACAACCCTCTCCAGCGCGAGGGAAGTCTGCAGATAGAACGCCATGTCTCGATTGGCCCTCGTGAACCTGTTCATCTCTCGATGTCCAGCACCGTTCTTCCTCGTGCGGCTCAGAAACGACGCCACACCTTCCTCCACCGCCGCTTGATAGCGCCGAGGAGGCGGCGGTCGATTTGCGAGCTGTGCGAGACGCTGCTGTCTGGGACTCGTGGACTGGAAGGTCGGGGGTAGTTTGACGACGATGGCGGGTTTGCGGGCGGGAGGGGAGTAGAAGTAGTTTGCGAGCTGCACGGCGCGCCACAAGCGGTCGGAGAGGAGGTTGTGTGCTGCGGCGGACATGTGTGCTGCGCGAAAGGGGTCCGTGAAGTTGGTGGTTTGGAGGGTATCGAGGCTTCTGGGAAGGTTGGGAAGGGGTTGTGAGGGAAGGGAGGGTTGTGTTGTGGTAGGAGGGGCAGGAGGATCGAGGCTGTCGATGATGAAACTATGTTCTGGTTTGGAAGGTATCTCGATGGTGGGGCCTAGGCCGTGTTTTGGGTATAGCTGTTTTATTGTAGGGGTTGTTGTCTGAGAAGGTGAGTTCTCGTTGGTGCGATCGGCGAGAGCTCTTTCTGCTGAACGCCTGGAGTCATGCTTGGTGCGCTTTGGCTCGCCGGTGCTGGGCGTATCGACAAGTTGTGGTGCTGGAGGTGTGGGATCGACGAGCCCGTCGTGGTCTGTCTCGTTGTGGCCGGTGGGATCGACAAGCTGTGGTTCTGAATGATTGACATTGCGCTCATTGCGCTTTGGCACAAAGTCGCTAGCTTGATCGACGAGTCGTTGCTCTTCCGCCGTGCTCTGGCCGTCAAGATCATCATCATCTTCTTCTTCTTCTTCTCCCACCTCCACCTCTCTAACAGTTACGCGTATCGCCTTGCTATCATCGTCTGCTTTGACAGCCTGGTGCAACGAATCATCCCCAGCATCACCAACCTCGACCCGGCTTTCCACCCTCGGATTGTCATCCTCATTCACCACAGCACCATGTTCACTCCCAGCCAAAGCCTGTCCCTGCCTCGAAACACCCTCCTCCTCTCCTCTTTCCCTCCATGGAGTCCCATTCCCTCCCCCGCTCCTCCTTTGCCTCTGCCTGGCCTCCTTCTCCCTCCTCTTCCTCCTCCTCTTCTCCGACGCCGTCTCCACATCGTCCGCAGCAACAATCGTAGTATCCGACGAGACATCGTCCGTCTGCATCACATCCCTGCGCTTCTCCGGAGTCCGAGGCAGCGGTGGAGTAGCGTCTGCATTGATGCCCGCTTGCTCCTCCTCAATGGGGGTTGGAACCTGTCGTTGTGACGGTGATGGAGTCTCAGCATCCGCAACATCTGTTCCCGCATTTTCCGTTGTTGTTGTCGATGGAGATTCCGGAGGAGTAGGGTTGGAGAACGAGCGAACGTGTGCGATTGCGCTGCGGAGTAAGTTCACGAGTGGCTGCATCTCGATGGATGGTTGCGATTGACTGATGATAATTATGATGATGTTGTTCTTCAGGAGAGGAATGGCTCACGTGTGTTTCATTGGCAACAGTACCTAAGTAAAATTGAAGACGTGGCGTTGTTGTTGTCGCCTGTTACCGCCGCGAAGAAGGCGTGGCCGGCCCAAAGGCAGGATCTACAGCAGCACACAGCTGCATCGAGATCGTGATCTGTTGACGTTCAGCTGTTGTCATTTGCATTGGACAAGAACTGGGGAATCATGATGAGCAGAGAATCGTTGTTTGTTTAAGAGCAGCGTATAGGCATCGCTTTGCCACTGGGCAAGCATGTTTTTTCAGCGGGTATATATCTAGCAAAGCCGCCTATTGTGGTCAGCTGATACTTGCATCGCGATATTGAAGGGCATCAAAGGAACGCGACGACCACGCTTATGCAGTCTTGGGCGCCTCAGCAGCAGCCTGATCCAGGCTCACGTTTGCAAGACCAGCGGTGATGGAAGCATCCACGCCCTCCTTGTTGAGTCTGGCTTTGACCTCCCTCTCAAGGTTGTCCAGCTCGACCATCACACCCTCCTTCTCGGGGTGACCCTCGGGCAGACCCATCTCCTTGATCTTGCACTTGCCGGCCTTGAGCTCCCCGGGACCGAGGATGACGGCGAATGGCACGCCGTTGACTTCGGCCGCCTTGAATTGCGCAGGCAGCTTGGGCTTGACCTTCCAGCTGAACTCTGCCTTGATACCAGCGTCCCACAGCTTGCGTGCAACTTGCATGCGCTCGGTGAGGAGACCATCGAAGTCTTTGCCACCAAATGCCATGACGTAAACATCTACCTCGTTGCTCCTGATGGGTGCTGCTTGGGCATCGGCAGCAAGGCGCTGCTTGGTGATGCTGAAGATTCTCTCGACACCGAAAGAGATACCGACGCAAGGAACCTGCTGCTTGCCGCTGAACATGCCGACGAGGTTATCGTAACGGCCACCAGCTGCCACTGAGCCGACACCGACAGTAGGGTCGTTTGAACGGTCCTCATCGCCCTCTGCTACCTTCTTGGCCTTCTTGCCGCTCTGTTGCAGCTTCTGGCCTTCTGTGGTTTGCGGTGCTGAGCCCTCAGTGACGACCTCGTAGATGACGCCAGTGTAGTAGTCGAGACCGCGAGCCAGAGACATGTCGAATGAGATGCGGTCAAGAACCTCAAATGCCTCGAGGTATCCGAAGAGGAGCGCAACGTCTTCCAGACCCTGCTTCGCTGAGGCGTTTGCGATCAACTTCTCGTCTGCTCGCAGCTTCTCAAGCAAGTCCCTGCCTCCCTTGAGCACCACGTACTCTCCAATCTTGTCCGCAACCTCGCCGTCCAGACCCTTCTCTTCTGTCATCTCGCGACGGACCTCCTCCCAGGGTGACTTGTCCAACTTGTCCACTGCCGAGCTAATCGGCCTGATCTTGTCTGTGGGCACGCCGCACACCTCGAAGATGCCGTCCAGGATCTTTCTGTGGTTGAGCTTGATTGTGTACCTTCCTTTCCACCCAAGTGCCTCGAAGATCTCGCATGTGATCCTCATGATCTCGGCGTCGGGCAGCATTGAGTCGTATGAGCCAGCGATGTCGAAGTCGCACTGGTAGAACTCGCGCATGCGGCCCTTGTTCATGGCGGGCTGATCTCTTCGGTAGACCTTGGCGATGTGGTAGCGTTTGATGTTCTGGATTTGCGAGTTCATTGCAAGCCAGCGAGCGAAGGGGACAGTGAGGTCGTAGCGGAGTGAGCAGATCTCGCCGCCCTGGTCGGCAAGGTCGTAGATGAGCTTGCTGTCCTCGCCATATTTGCCGGCGAGAATCTCCTTGAGCTCAAACACAGGTCTGTCGGGAAGAGTTAGCCGGGTGTTCCCCTCCAATGCTAGCTGGGTCATTAACCAACGTGTCAATGGTAACACCGCCGTGGCGCTTGAAGACTTCGGTGATGGTCTTGAAGATCTTCTCGCGAATGACCATGTCCTTGCCATCCCAGTCCTTGGTTCCCTTGGGCACCTTCAGGACGTATCCGCCGCCCTTGCCCTCACCCTTGTCTTTAGCCATGTCGTCGTCTGGGTCGTGGTATGCGTGGCTGTGGTTGTGTTTGGATTGGTATTGCAGGAAAGGCGAGCGTCGGGAGTAGACTGCTCGAAATGCGTGAAGGGAATAGACAGAACGAAAAGAGCGTGCGGAAGAAGAGAGTAGGCGCATGCAAGCAATAGTCACCACGGCGGGGCACGAGAGTGGGCGGCGGGTGTTTTGCGCATCCCACCTTTGCCTTTCCACCCTTCGACTCACCTAAAATCTGCCCGGCGCCGTCATCAGGCAACCACGCTAGCCCCGAATGCGGAGTGAAGCCGCGTACGGACGTCGACCACACCTCATCCTCGTCTGTTGCTATGCACACTCCACAGCCAGAAGATGTAATGGCGGCCCACTCAGCCGTGAGGGCAATCAACTCGCAAGAAATCACAGACAAAGCACGCCGCGATCTGCTCCACTTGCTGGAAGGTGTATGTAAGGCTTATGAGGATCTGTCTTGCCACGTTCAACGACTAACACACTCCAGGTCCGAGGCAAGAAGAACCTTGTCATTGAAAGGGCTCTTGCTGGAACAATCGGCCTCTTTGTCAAATTCAGTACTCTTCAGGAATATGGCGTCGACAAAGTTTTCTTCCTAGAGAACCACAATGTTGATGCCAGCCAGCGGAACGTGGTCTTCCTCGTCCGCGGCGAGAATGCCAAGAAGACTCGGACAGTAGCTGGTATGATTCGATCCTTTCTTCTTGTTCTTGTCTTGCGAGTTGTTTGCGACTTTCATTTCACCCCTATCACATAACAAACGCGGGATCTCAAGATAATGCTCAGACGTTCCTTCCTCTACTCTGATCGTTCAAGTCCGATCCCGATATCGAACATTACAGTTTTGCCAAAACACCAGCATATCACATCACCCACCATGAAAGGATTGCATGAATAGGATAGGGTCTAAATGCATGCTCACATTTGCACATTTGATAATTTTGTTGCTGTCTAATTAAGAATCACCTGCTAACAACAACCAGAGCAAATCAGACTCGTTAGAAGCGAATCACAGACTGATCACGATTTCACTGTCATCTGGGTACCACGAAGAACCCTCGTCAGCAACACCATCTTGGAGGAACATGGCGTGCTCGGCGAAGCCAACATCACCGAGCTTCCGCTGAACTTCATTCCCCTGGAACACGACCTACTGTCCCTTGAGCTGGAGAATTCTTTCAGTGATCTTGTGCTTAGAAAGGATCCGACATGCATTTTTGCTGCTGCTCAAGCACTGATGCTATTGCAAAAGCAATATGGCCTCTTCCAACGCGTACTTGGGAAAGGTGACAATGCCCAAAAGCTGTCGGATTTGCTTCAGCGCATGAGGAGCGAAGAGGATGTCAACGCTTCTTCTGATCCTACTAACTCACATTTGACCTCGTTCGGCCTGACATCAAGTTCGGTCGTGGAGAACCTTATCATCATAGACCGTGAAGTCGACATGCCTACAGTGCTTAGCACACAGCTCACCTATGAAGGGCTTTTGGACGAAGTCTTTGGCGTGAGCAACAACCAGACCGAGGTGGATTCTTCTGTACTCGGCAACACACCAGCACCACGCCACGATAATGGTAGCTCTCCTGCTGCCACCACTGCCACTAAGCGCAAAATTCAGCTCGACTCCACCGACAAGCTATTCCCGTTGCTACGGGATAACAATTTTGCAACAATAGGCCCGATCTTGAACCGCACCGCACGACGATTGCAGTCTGACCAGCAAAACATCAAGCAGTCTGACCAGTCCATCTCGGACCTCAAATCCTTCGTATCAAAGCTTCCTGCCCACCAAGCTGAATCGGCGTCACTGAACGTCCACACATCTTTGGCTCAGGAGATTATGAAGTTCACTCAGTCCGACCTGTTTGGACGCTCGCTCGAAGTGCAACAGAACCTCCTTGCCGGAGCAGACCCGGCTTCGATGCACGAGAACATCGAAGAGCTTATCGCCCGAGGTGTGCCCATCAAGACAGTGCTCCGTCTGCTTTGTCTTGAGAGCTCTCTCAACAACGGCATCCGATCTCGGGATCTGGAGTCTTTCAAACGTCAAATCCAACAGGCTTACGGCTACCAACACATCCTTACTCTTGCGCACCTGGAAAAGATGGGTCTTCTCGTAGCACGCGAGAGCCATCGCGGTTACCTAAACCCTATAGCCAGCGCTGCGGGCTCGACCTCCACAGACGTCAACGCACTCCGACGCTCGCTCAGTCTGTGGATCGACGAAGTTGCCGAAGCAGATCCAGACGATATTGCGTACGTCTTCTCTGGCTACGCACCCATTAGCGTGCGTCTTGTGCAGTCCGTTCTGCAAAAAGCACAAATCCACAACTTGGCCAACCCGCTTAAACCCGGCGCTACCAGTAGTGCGCCATCTGGCACCGGCTGGAAAGGATTCGAGGACGTGGTGGCGCGCATCCGTGGTGCTACCGTTGATGTCACGCAGAAAGGGTCTGACGCTGATGCCAGCGCCGCCAGGAAGACCTTGAGAGGCAGCAAAGAAGGTCCCAAGACGACGATTGTGTTTTTCCTCGGCGGCGTCACGTACGCTGAGGTCGCGGCGCTGAGATTCGTCAGCCAGCAGATTGGAGAAGCTACGGGACGACGTCTGGTAATTGGTACAACGTCGATGATCAATGGAGAGAAAGCCGTGGGTGTAGCAGAGGAGAAGCGCAACTTCGGAGAGTAATTGCTAGATTGAATTGCAAGAGACCTAGTGATGTAAGAAACGCACAAACAAGTTCGCACCTGAACCTCCCAAAGAAAAACCAACGCCCTGTTGCTTTTCCCATGCCTGCCACTTCAGTTCCTATGATCAAATCGTACACTCTGCTCGCCCGACTTCGCTCGGAGTCAAAGACTCACCGCTCGGCCCTTCCTCATGGCACCGTCTAGCTGTGGATGAAGACGCCGAAATTTCGTGAGTTCGCCGCGCGATCAAGACAGGATTACACTCAAGAACAGTGCACGTGAAACGCCGCCTTGAGAGTGGGAGGTGGCAGAGAATAGACAGAACACGCGGGAAATATGGAGATACGTTCGCTACACTTCGAATGAGTACAAGCGCAAACATACTAAAGAAAAACAGAGCATCATGTCAAAAGCTAATCAGCCATCAGGATATCCTCACGCACTGACAGTGTCAGAAAAGAGGATGTCCAAGAGGCAAAGCCCAGAAGGGATGTGGTAGTGGTATGCCGCAAAAAAAAACGCCGGGTCTCTCTCCCCATCAGTCGGCACTTCATTATCACAAAATCCGTCGCCAGTATAACCAGTTCCCAAAAACAGACAAAGAACTCCGAAAGGTAGCCAGCACGTGGAATCAGTCGTTCCATCCGCAATGCCGGTCCTTGACATACAGTCGCTCATTACTCAACATCCATGCTATCAGCATCCGCATCCGTAGTGCCGTCAGCGATCAACTTGCGGAAGTCCTCGTTGGCCTTCTCGACAGCCTCCTGAGTGGTGCCTTTCATAGCGTCATTGTTCCTGTCAAAGAGACCCTTGGCATCGTCGCTCCTGCTGTCGTGCGTGTTGGCGACTTCTTCGACGCCCTCCTGGCCGCCCTCGCGCTCGCTAAAGATCTCAACCCAGCCTTCGTCGGTGCTAGGTTGGTAGATGCGCTGGTAGTTGTTGACAGCGATGCGCATGATGAGCGCGTCTTTGCCGCGAACATTATCGAAGCGGCGCTGAACACGTTCGACGGCAGCTTCGTCGCCGTCAGCAGGGGTTGGCGGGAAAGTGGCAGAGTTTGGGTCGATGCCAGTGGCGCGGACGTTGCGGTTAAGAACGGGGCGGTTGAGCTTTGAGAAGTCAATGGCCTCGGTGGGAGCCAAGCTTGTGTAGGACGCAAGATAGAAGCGCCACATGTGCTCCTTGTCAGCAGCCGAATAGCAGTCGTCGAAGGTCGGGTCATCCTTCTTGGTCAGGTAGAACCTGATTTCGTGTAACTCTTGGTCCTGTGATTGTGTTAGCCGGTATTGTGCTGCGGGGTGGAACGAAAGATCACTTACATAGTCGACTCTGTATAGATCGCCATCCTTCAGCATTTTCTCGACAGACTTCCTGTAGTCTGTCTGCTGCTGGGCAGTGGTGGCCTCCTTCGGGCGGTCGCGCTTGAACGCTTGATAGATGTCGTAGCTCTTATCCTTGCCTTCGCTGTTGAGCACGTTGGCCGCGAAGCGCGAGAGCTGAGTGATGATCTTGTCGAGCGAGTAAAGCGGGTAGCCTGACTGGAGGTAGAAGCGACGAAGAGTCTCCTCGATATCTGCGAAGTCCACTTCGCCTGCAAAGCATCTGACGAACTTGTCGAGCATTTGACGGTAGTAGTCGGCATGTTGCGAGACATCATCGAAGAAGTCTTGAGGCTGCTTGTCGATAATGCCCAACTCGACGGCGGGCTTTATTGTCTTAGCCTTCTGAATAGTCTCACGGCACTCGTCCTCGCCAAGCTTCAGCTTGAGCAGGCGTTCGTAGAGCATCACAAACAGCCTAATGAAGCCATAGATGGGCGTGTTAGACCACATGCGGAATATCTGACGGGTGTATGCCTGTCCCGGGTCGACCGACTTGCCATCAAGGATATTGCCAGTAGAGGGGTGGTCGAGCCAACGGCTAGTGGCAGGGTCGGACTTCGTCTCGCTCTCCTCGGCCGTGTCCACTGCCATCTCGTCGTCGGCAACAGAAGCCACATCAGGAGTAGATGCGCGGCTGGCAGAGGCATTGCTGTCGTCGCGATCCTTGCGCCCGGCGCGCCCACGTCCACGGTCCAATGCGCTGCGAAGCAGGTTGTTGCTCTTGTTTTTGCGGCCGCGAGAGGGCGTAGAGTCTTCAGCACCAGAGGCATAGTCATCCGCCGTCTCATTGACAGGAGTGTCGGTAGCGCTGACTCGAGCGTTGATTTGTGCATTGAACCAGTCGACATCCAAGCCGAAGAAGAGCGGCACAAACTCTTTGATGAAAGGAATCAAGCGCGGTGTATCTGTTGACATGGCTTGGTCGATGTGAATAAGGAGAAGGTGCGCAAGGTCGACCACGACGTCGGTATCCTCGAGTGTGTACGCGAGCTGAGGCTTGTGCATGACACCGGGCACCTGCTTGTCCTCTCTCTTCATTTCTTCGTGCTTCATCTGGATCTCGGCTTGGAGCACCTTCAACTGAAGAGCACGCTTGTCGACTGTGCGAGTGTTTACGAATTGGTGGTCGAGGGACTTCCAGAACATCCTTTGAGTCTGTTCGCGCCAAACCTTCTCCCATTCGCGCTGCGCAAGCTTCCAGGTCTCGAGGCGCTCCTTGAGGCGGTTGAGCAGGACTGGAATGACCTGGTAAGGACGGATATGAAGTTGCTGGATGACATCCTGGCCTTTCTCGCGACCGTAAAGCTTCATAATGACACGCTTGTAGATGGTCTCGCTCTGTCCGCCGAGGCCTGGAGGAAGCTTGAATGCAAGCTGCTCCTGCTCAGACAAGCGACGGAGTGACTGGGCGAGCGGCTCGAGCAGCTGGATTGTGCGGCTGCATGCCTCAATGTTGTAGTCATAGTCGTGGCGCTCCTCCTCGATGCGGTGGAGACCTTCCTCGTGCAGGTTCTTCTTGTGGGCGATGAAGCCGGAGTCCTCGCTAGCCCAGGTCGGGTGGGACGCCCATTCGTCGTTCAATACAGAGTTGCAGAGTTCATCTCTACCGCTGCAGGTTTTCTGGCGCTCCTGTAATTTTGACAAAAGTAATTCGTTAGCTTTCTTTTTCTTTTTACCAATTGGAACATCTCCTGCGTTGTCCGCCATTAATTGCAAGTAAGAAATCCACCCAGAAATATTCGAATACCGCTCCAGGACGGTGCCATCGCACTCTCTCGTTTTGGACAGGCAAGCCTTCTGCGCCTGCTGGAAGTCGGAAAGGATTTCCTCATCATTGTCATCTTTGTCGTCCTCCTTAGCGTGATCGCCGCGAGATTCTGAAGCTTCACTGGACGTGGCCTGCTTTCCAGGAGAAGACTGGAAGGGAGGGGACTTTGATTTCGCTCCTGTCGGCGAGGCACCGCCTCGCTCACTGCTCAACGCAAAGCCCTTAGAAGTCGGAAAATCTCGCCCAGAGCGTGGAGGTGAGCCAGTGGGCTCGATGCGAGCCTTCTTGGAGCTGCCCGATGAGAGAGGAGCCGGCCTTTTCTTGGCAGTCGGTGGTTTGGCTGCGTTTGGAGCCTTTGGAGCCTTTGGAGCGGTTGGGGCGTTTTGGGCGTTTTGGGCGGTTTGAGCGTTTTGAGAGGTTTGACTCGTGTTGCTGGCGGCGCTTGCCTGAGAACGAGTCTTGGGTGGCA
Organism: Cladosporium colombiae; assembly: GCA_026122715.1. Taxonomy (NCBI): domain Eukaryota; kingdom Fungi; phylum Ascomycota; class Dothideomycetes; order Cladosporiales; family Cladosporiaceae; genus Cladosporium; species Cladosporium colombiae. Next base: position 620,488 of record JAKZFA010000005.1, read on the forward strand.
TGGTGAAGGCAATCGTGCAAGTGTGAGAAAGCTTTGGTTCGCGGATCCAGCCGCTAGCGATGCGATGATGAAAGTTGCGATGAAACAGAACGGTCCAGCCGCACGCGGAAGATAGATGTTGTCGAAGATGGCGATGGTATGTTCGAAGAGCGTGCCAAATAAGTCGTAATCGAGAGAGTGCGAAGTTCGCTGATCCAGCTCAAGACAGCGCCGAGTGAAGTGCAAAAAAATCCGGTGGCTGGGACACAGCCACACCTTACCTCCCCGAACAACAGCAACAAACGCGACGATAAGAACACAATAGGAAAGAAGGATAACGTACCCGTTTCGGAAGCAATCTGTAACTAGGGCCGAGGCCGCGACAGTTGCTGAGACTTACACGGCCGCCTGGGATGCGGGCCTTGTTGTCCACGATGACATCCTTCTCGTCGTAGCCGATGAAGTCTTGGAACCATTTCATGAGTTCTGGGTTAGTACCGATGAAGGAACGGGCGCGGTGGACGAGGACTGTGCGATCGACGAGATCTTGGCTGAAGAGGTTGCATAGCTTCAAGAACTCATTGAAGGTGTTCTTGTTGCTAATGGCCTTCTTAGCGCGGTCGAAGAAGCTCAGTTCCTCACTCGTCGCAGCCGAGGAGGTTGTTGGTGGGATAGGCGAGGGGAGCGCAGGGATCAGAGTAGGCGACGCCGGAGGCTGATCGTTCTTCTGCGCCATGTTGTGTGCCTGCTTGACGCGCTGTATTTGTTGTCAGTGTTGATCGTATGGGAAGAGCAAGTGAGCAGATAAAGCATGAGCGCATGCAACGCCAAGACATCACATGATTGCTTTCGCTTGGACCGTCACACAAGCACCGAGGATGGAGAGCACTTACTTTGCCACCTGGGCCGGGATAGGGTCCCTTGCCATTCACAGGCACCGGAGCACCATCAGGAGCACTGCCAGCAGTGCCCTGCCTTTCGCCTCTCTTGCGCTTGTTATCCTTGACGACTGGCGTCGGCGCAAAATTGCCGACAGGAGGCAATCCTCTATGATTAGGCGTTCCCATGCCGACCTCCTTGGACATCACCGGGCTAGCATACATCGGCTCACCACGAGCATTCGACATCATCGCCTGCTCTTCTGCTTGTTGTCTAGCCTGCGCCTGTGCCTTCGCGGCTGCTGCAGACTCTGGCAGGAACTGCTTGAAGTCGCCCAAAAGATCGGGCGCAGTCTTGAACAGGTGGGTCACCTGGCCGTAAACGTCCTGAATAGGTTTCGACTCGCGCTGGTAGGTCTGCAAAATCTCTAGGAACTGCTTGTAAATGTCTGGCTGGGTCGCGAAACGATTCTGTGGATATATGTTAGTACTGCGCCGAGCATGGAATGGACCAGTGTTATGTGCGTGCTTACCTTGATCTTGTTCACATAACTGATCGCATGGTTGAACTCCACTGGTCCGCGCTTCTCCATGCCGTGACCGTCAATCATGACATCTTGACCAGGAAGTGGCGTTCCTCTGCCAGGGGCAGGCGACATCGCAGCTCTCATGGTTGCGCCGCCGGTAGCTGCAGAAACAGCGTTTTGAAGCTGGTTAACGCCGTGCTCCTGCTGCCTGTGCATAGCTTGCTGCTCTTGCTGGCGAGCGACATCCATGGGAGAAATATGTGAGCCCTGCATGGCTGGGCCGACATTGCGACCACCGGGACTCATCATCATCTGGTTGCCCTGTCCGGGCTGCGGGGTGTAGGTGCCATTGGCGCGCCTCATGCTCTCTCCGCCTTCCTGGCGACTCAGGGGACGCGGCTGAGGCATTGATTGCACAGTTGTGCCCATAGGCGTAGTGACCCTGATGGCGTTGGGATCGTCTCCAGCTCCACATTCAATGCGATATCCAGGTGGAAGGAACGTGTTAAATCCCTGGATCAGCTCCGGGTTGCCGGCAAACAGTTGACTGACTCTTCCGATCACACCGGGAGTATCGATGGCACCGCTCTTGAAGTCTTTCATTATATCCAAGAAGCGGTTGTAGACATCCGGATGATCGGCGAATTGGACCTTGACCTGGTCGAGATAGCTTAGAGCATCGTTCAGGATCGGCTGCTGGCCCTGTGTCTGGCCCGGAGCCTGACCCTGGCCTTGGCCGCCCATTTGCTGCTGCTGCGCGGCTTGCGACTGGCCTTGCGCAAAAGGCATGAGTAAAGCAGACGCGTTGCTTTGGTTTTGAGCTTGAGCTTGAGCTTGAGCGGACTGAACAGGTCCACCTCCAAACATGCTACCAGGGCCGCCTGGACCGCCCATTTGGAATTGTCCCTGTGGCTGTGGTCCAGCAAGACCTGGATTTCCAAGCAGGCCATTAGGACCATGGACAGTACGTGGTCCAACAGCCACGGGCTGGTGCAGATGCATGGGCTGACCCTGAGCCTGATGCTGAGGCGCTTGTTCCAGTCTCTGGCGCTCCTGCTCGCGATGTTGCCTGTCCTGCTCTTCTTTGATGTGGATCTGTTCGACTTCGCGAGCGCGTTCGCGATCTGCCGCAGCAGCTTGGCCAGTCGCCTGGCTGAGAGTTGGCAGCGGGAAGTTTGGGCCCTGAGGACCCTCAGGTCTGTGTGTTGAGGGCGGTCCCTGTCTGGGAGAAGACTGGTTCATGCCACCGAGACCGTGTTGTGACTGCTGTTGGTAGGCAAAGTGCCCGCCTGGGGGAGGAAGACCCGCGTGTCCGGCGGACGGAGATTGCTGTGTCGGATGCTGAGGACTGTGCCAACTCGTGTCAGTGGAGGCGTAGGACAGGGTTGGAGAGTGGTATTGCGCGACAACGGGTCTTGCAAGCCACATCTTGAGCATTTGCGATCACGACACGATCGCGAGCTTACGGACGAGACGGTATTGGCAGATTACACTAAAAGGCAGGAGGAGAAAGACATACCCAAACGATGCACCCGGCCTTTGCGGTTGGCCTTGGTCCGCGCCAGGCCCATGTGCGTTCCCGGGCTGCGCCCACCCGCGGTGTCCTGGGTCCATGATTGCGAATCGCAAACGGAGGATCGCCCAATAATCGCTCTGACGGCTGATCTAGTGTTCTGGTGTTGTTCCAAGCCTTTTGCTGCTGTCGAAAGGCTGTGTGCAGTGTTGTATCGTCCGACCAGCCCCACGGTTTGCGCGTGGCAGAGGGCGACTTTTCTAAACGACGGGAGACTCGCGCAACACGCGTGTTTAGAGCGGCATCACCGTCGCGGTAGTAATGTTGTTGTTGGTTCGGGATTGCCCGGGTGACGGGTAGATGGAGGGAGGATGTGAGGAGTGAAGGGTGTTGGTTGCAAGCAGCAGTCCGGGCGAGAGAGAGCTGGACTTTGCCATGCTCTCTCTGCTTCAAACGCCGTCGTAGGGGACGCTTGCGCTTTGCTCTTGGCGACGATCTCGGAAGTCTATTGCCACTACGTCAGCTTAGACGAGGGTTCCCTTTACTGTTTCTTGCGGAAATGAAGGCAAGATATGTGAATTTTGTATGATAGTATGCACATGTACGCAGAGACCTCGCTCTTCACTCGACTGCTCTCGAATATCACGTGAAGATACTCGTGGACGCGACAATGCGACTTCGGACGAGTGCAAACCTGCCGCGATCGAGTTTACCTAGGCCCACCTGACTCGCCGAAAGTTTCTCGTAACAAGAAGGGCGAGATAGCAATCAATGGTTTTGAACATCAATATAATCTGCATATCCAACTCTAAATCTTTGTCCAACTTCACACAATCCATACAATAAACATGTCAACCTCCGACGTAGGCTTCCAAGCAGCCCTCGAAGAGGCCAAGAAGGGCGCCAGCGAAGGCGGCGTGCCCATCGGAGCATGCCTCGTCTCTGCTGACGGCAAGATCCTGGGCCGTGGCCACAACATGCGCATGCAACAGGGCAGCCCTACCATCCACGTGAGTTTCACGGCGTTAAATGGAATGCAAGCATCAGAGCGACGCCTATACTTTCTGTATAATTTTCATAAGATCTGACAATCCACACGAAAACAGGCCGAGATCTCCGCCCTCGAGAACGCAGGCCGCCTGCCCGCCTCAGCCTACAAGGGCGCTACCATGTACACCACACTCTCGCCCTGTGACATGTGCACTGGCGCCTGCATCCTCTACAAGATCCCCCGCGTCGTGCTCGGAGAGAACAAGACTTTCCTGGGTGGCGAGTCGTACCTCAAGTCGCGCGGCGTCGAGGTCGTCAACGTGGAGAGCAAGGAGTGCGAAGAGCTGATGAACGAGTTCATCCGCAAGCAACCCGGGGACTGGTGAGTCAGATTCTGACATTTTGCGCCCTTTTGACTACTTGGGTTTTGTTCTGTGAAGTGGAGTTCTTGGTTTTGCTGACATTCGTGATTTTTTATCGTGTAGGTATGAGGACATTGGCGAGGGCACGCCCAAGTCTAACTGAGTAAGGAAATTTTGAGATGAACTCCTCGGCAAGTTCTACCAGTCACTGTGAAGGATGTTGCGCTCGTGCATTTTCTGCTCGAATGTAGAAGCTGTAGGAGCTGCGGCTGGCACGGTTTTGGTCGATTGAGCTAGAGCATGGTTGGCATTCTTCCTCGAGTGTGTCGGCCTGGTGAGATTCATCTACCTGATAGCCTGTGGATCTCAGAAAAGTAGAACTTGAGATCGTCGGGCTTTACGAAGGGCGTGATGCCTGCACGATGTTAGTAGACGAATGACAAATCATGAAATTGACGAAACATACCGTGCCCGAGGTTAGCGATCCAGCCTTGCTTGCCGCCACCGAAACCGTTCACCATGTTCTCCACGACTCTGGTAATGGCTTCGTGGCCACCGTATAGCACACCAGGATCGCCGTTTCCTTGCACGACCTTGCCGTACTTCTGGGCCACAGCGTACGCCTCGGCAGGCTCGTGCAGCCAGTCCAGACCGATGATGTTATAGTTGGTCTTACACAGGTCCTCCAGCGCATACCACGCCCCCTTAGCGAAAACCACCATAGGCACAGGCTCTTGACCAAGCTCCTTCAGCTTCGAGGGCAGGTGGTCACAGATGTGCACCAAGTATGGCAGCGCAATCTCCTTGAAAGACGCAGGGCTCAACTCGCCAGCCCAAGAGTCGAAGACCTGGACAATCTGCGCACCAGCCACAACCTGCAAGGCAAGATACTCAACGCAGAGTTCTGCAATCTTCTGCAGCAGCTTCTTGCTCTCGGCCGGGTGCTTGTAGATCCACGCCTTCATCTGCTTGAAGATCTTGCTTCCTCCACCCTCAACCATGTAGCACAGCAGTGTGAAAGGCGCTCCGCAGAATCCGTACAATGGCACCCTGCCGTCCAGCTTCTGCCTCGTGAGCGTGATAGCCTTGTACACGTAGTCCAAGCTCTCCTTAACATCCACCTTCCTCTCCATGATCTCTGTGTACTGCGGGTCCTCGGGTCCCTCGAGCGGGTTGGGGAAGTGAGGGCCCTTGCCATCGAGCATGACGACTTCCATGCCCATGGCCTGCGGGATGACCAGGATGTCGGAGAAAATGATGGCGGCATCGACCAGGCCAGCATATCTGTCGATCGGCTGGAGGGTGAGGTTGGAAGCGATCTCGGGGCTGCGGCAGCATTCGAAGAAATCACGACCACCCTTCTCTTCGTGGTACTCGGGCAGGTAGCGGCCGGCCTGGCGCATCACCCAGCAAGGCGGGCGCTCGACAGTCTCGCCGCGGGCGGTGCGGAGGAGGAGGTCATTTTTGAGGGGAGGGAAGTTCGGGCGTTGTTCTGTTGTAGACATGGTGGCGAGGATGTTGTATATGAGGGTCATGGAACGAGGAGGAGAGTTGGATTGAGATAATATGCTCAAGACGCAGAGAGCGGGGCACGATCCATCAAAGTGTCTGTACGATGATGTTTGCCCGCCTCGAATTTAAGGTTGCACGGAGAAGCAGGGGTCTGGCCAATGCGATCAACTCGACTTTCGTGTCCAAATTATTGCAACAGATACCGTGATATTTCGTTTTGGCATTTGGATGATGAGAAGCGAGAGTGTTGTGGTGACCGATAGTGAAAACAGACGATAGAAGAGACGGCGTTGCGAGCTTCGTGACAAATACCAGTCTCATCTCCTAGTCTGTATTCATGAGCGCCAGGAGCATCTTGCGGTCGACAAGATGTCGTCTAGCATACACACGGCCATCGCGTTCTCCTCTTGCATTTACAAACTGTGATACTCTGAGTGAAAATGCGTCTTCCACCGGCCTACCAATCGTCTTCCATCGCGGTGCCAAACGGAAAACCACAGTCAAGCTCGACTCCCTACCCCAGGGCCAACTCCCAGCTCTCCACAAAGACGAAACGGATCAAGTCCCGGAAAGAGTATATCCGCCAATTCTTCAACAGCATCTTAACAATGTTCGCAAATTCAGCGACTGCATCGTGCTCACACGCGTGGGCGATTTCTACGAGCTGTACTTTGATCAAGTCGACCAATACGCCCACCTTGTCAACCTCAAGAAAGCGAAGCGAGCCACCGCTCTCGGTGATGTGCCAATGGCCGGCTTCCAATATGCACAGCTTGACCGCTATCTGAAGATGTTCGTCCAGGATCTCGGCAAACAGGTGGCAATCAGCGAGCAGATTCGCCTACCTGACAGCGAGCGATCGCAGAAAGCTGGCGCTGCCCTCTACGATCGCAAAGTCACGAGAGTCATTACAGCTGGAACTTTGATCGACGAGAATTTCATGGATCCATTCGAGAACAACTTCCTGCTCGGCATCCACATCGACGGCGTGAGCGCCGAACAATTGAAGCACGGTCAGGCTCTGGATCAGTACAACCGAACAGCCAAGGTCGGCTTGAGTTGGATCGACTTGTCAAGTGGAGACTTTTTCACGCAGGCAGGAGATTTGTCTTCGCTGGCATCCGTAGTTGCGCGAATCGGTCCACGTGAAATCATACTGGACTCGTCGTTTGAAGACGCCGGCTCATCAACTTTGCAACGTTTGCTCGGCAATGGTGGCCACTCGATCCACTTTCAGCCAACTTCATCGACCGGCGGATCCATCGAGGACTGGTCCGACTTGCTCGAGTCACCGGTACCGCAAGATGAACAATCAGAGTTCACCTTTAGCGAGGTTTCTGCTGGCAGTCTAATCTTGAACTACGTGCGGAGTAGAGTATTAGACATGAGCGTCAAAATGCAACCTCCTGTCAGGCGGTCGCCAGATGAGTACATGGTCATTGATAAGCAGAGTCTTCGTGGCCTTGAAATCCGCCAGACACTCAAGGATGGTCTGACGCAGGGAAGTCTCCTGCATACTATACGAAGGACCGTCACTAAAAGCGGAGCTCGGTTGCTAAGCCAGCGCCTGGTCTCACCATCTCTTTCTCTGACAACGATTAATGATCGTTTGGACCTGGTCCAGGAGCTACGATTCCGAGATGCTTTAAGGGAGCGTGTGCAAGGGCTACTGCGCAAGACTTCCGACACCTGTCGGCTACTACAGCGCTTCTCAATCGGCAAAGGTGATGCTGACGACATGATCGGACTTGCCAGGACGATAGCTGTTATGCAGCAAATGACGGAACTGCTTCACGACCATATCTTGTCGATCGAGGCCTCCGACAGTCCCCTTCTGGAGGAACAAAAGACCTCAGGTCCGTTGCTGGAGTTGACATGTTTCTGGAACATGCTCGAGAGGTTTGACTTGACCGGACCTATGCAAGCTGCAAACAGTATCTTGTCCACCATCGATGAGGAAGGTCTCTCACGCAAGCATCAAGCAGAGGTCGAGGAATCAGCAGAGTCAGAGCAGATGGCAGAAGACGTCGAAATCGCAGATGCAAGTGGCGCTGAACCTCCGAAGCTAGCTCGACGAGCCTCAAAACAGGCTACGACTGCATCTGCTATCGGTAACGGTAACGGTGAGCAGGATATCTGGATCATGCGAAAGCAAGCATCGCCTACGCTGTCCAAAGCGCATAGAGACCTTGATCAGCTGCTGCTTGAAAAATATGAACTTTCTCTCAAGCTTCGCAAGGAAACAGGATCTGAAAGCCTCACTCTCAAGTGGAGCGCCCAGCTCGGTCATTTCTGTCATCTGAAAGGCAAAGACACCAAAGGCCATCTCGAGAACCTCGACGGTGCCCGCATCATAGCCGCGACCAAGTCCACTAGAACTTTCCACTACGCTGAATGGACACACCTCGGCGTCAGCATCGACACATCGAAACTCCGTATCCGCGCTGAAGAAGAACGTGTTTTTGGCAAACTGCGTGGCCAGATCCTCGAGAACCTCATGCGCCTGCGCCGTAACGCCGCCGTCCTCGATGAACTCGACGTCGCCTGCTCCAACGCCACAGCAGCCAAAGAGCGTAATCTCATCCGCCCGCTGCTGAATACTGGCACCGCGCACAAGATCGTGGGCGGCCGCCATCCGACGGTCGACGTGGGTTTGACAGAGCAAGGCCGCCAATTCACAGCTAACGATTGTTTCGTCGGCGACAACAGCGAGAAAATCTACCTCATCACTGGCCCAAACATGGCAGGAAAGAGCACTTACCTACGCCAAAACGCCCTGATCACCATCCTAGCGCAGACAGGGAGCTTCGTGCCCGCAGACTACGCAGAGCTCGGCCTAGTCGACCAAGTCTTCTCGCGCGTCGGCTCAGCAGACAACTTGTATCAAGACCAATCGACATTCATGGTCGAAATGCTCGAAACAGCAGAAATCCTCAAACGCGCCACCCCACGCTCCTTCGTCATCATGGACGAAATCGGGCGCGGAACAACGCCCGAAGACGGCGTGGCAGTGGGCTATGCTTGCTTGCACCATTTGCAGAAGGTGAACCAGAGCAGAGCGCTCTTCGCCACGCATTTCCACTCGCTAGCGGATATGACTGTTGATTTTGAGAGCTTGGGCCGGTATTGCACTGATGTTGCGGAAGAGGTGGACGGAAGCTGGGCGTATGTGCATAAGCTGCAGAAAGGCGTGAACAGGAAGAGCCATGCTTTGAAGGTCGCACAGGTGGCCGGGATGCCTGCTGAGGCGATTACTGTCGCTGGGGATGTGTTGAAGGAGTTGGGAAGAGCAAGGCTAACGAAGCCATGAAGATGTAAGCGAAAGTGTCTGCTGGCTGTAGCTTGTATTTCTAGACGTAGGATATCCACTTTTGTACAAACATTTTTTTAATACGATCGCGAGGATATTCACGAAAGTAGCACGCGAGAAGTCGCATACGCTCATCTGCCACATAGGTGCATGCATTTGTGAATTCTTTTCTTGTTTTGTATGACTTTAAGGTAGATCAACTGCGGACTATCGAGTCTCAGGCGATATTCGACTAGACCATGGACCATCATCGCAGCCTTAGACGCCCTGTGTCCTCCCTCTCCTCCCCTCCACAGCCGCCATGAACACATCAAAAGCCTCTTGATCCTGGTCCCAGCAATCCGGGTACGATGGTACTGGAGGCTCATCATCTGTATCCCAACAGCACGAGTATTGGTCCGCAAGCTTAACTTCAGGGATCTTCGTCATAAGATCGTCTTCGTCTGCGTACCTGCAACTCGAGGGCTCAATCCATTGACATGGTCCAGTTCCCCAATGGAAAACCAGATAGCGTCCGATCTCGAGTCGTGCTGGCAGCGAAGTCGACGCTTCAAACGCCGGTCTCGCACTGTCGTCGTCGTCACCGCTGTCCCACGGTCCGTGGGCCATGCCGAAGTGCTGTAAGTGTTGGAGTCCGATGGTCATTTTGCGGAAGAAGTCGTGCCAGCGGGAGCCGAGAGACCAACCCATTTCACTATTCGGATCCCACCCAACGCTTCTGTCGTCCAGGAGCTGGACATAGCGCTCCGAGTCAACGGCTTGAGCTACCATGGCGTCGTGGACAATCGGGCAGTCATCCAACGTCAAGGACTCCAGTGTCTTTCCGTGCGAGGTGATCCAGTCTAGCTGCCAATCGTGCGTGAAAGTCATGTTGCCGAATGCCAGACTTTTGAGCTTGGGGAAATGAAGCTGTCGCAAGTCACACTTTGGTAGATAGCCCCAATAGCAGTTGCTGTAAATCTTCAGGTTGACGAGATTGTGCTGCACGGGTGCCAGCCAGAATTCTATCAGATCTGTGCCGAAAAACTGGTGACGTTCGGGGAACTCGATATTCTGTTCTGGAGAACCCGACTCCTCTTCGGTAGCAATGAGGAGCTCGAGGGTGTCTATACGGGAGAGTACAGCTTTGAAGTCGTCAGATTTCAATGTCTCGTCATCCGAAACATCGTGCAAGTTGCATATCGACAGACTGTGGACCTTGGATGCTGGATGTTCCGAGTGGTTCAGAGCGCTGAAAACACTCCTGAGGAAAGGCTCGCGGTATTCCCTCCACTCCTTGTGATTACCGCTGTCCCACCCATGGAGACCCACAACTTCCCAGTCGAACTTGAGCTCGACCCGACGAAGATTCTCGAACAAGCCGATGTCGTTGAGCAGTGCCTTGAAATCATGCGAGACCTCGCCATCGAGTTCGATGCCGTGTTCCTCGTGGTCTGGATCTTCGGGGTCGTCATCAGCCCAAGACTCTATGTCCCAGGTGGGATGATCGACTTCGTCAATCGAGGTCTTGATCGAAATGGTGGCGACCAATGGCATCAATTCCTTGTCCTCCAGAATTGCACGGGCTTTCTTCGCACTTTCCGTGGTAGGAACTAAGTGCACATGGGAGAAGAGGCGTTTCGTTGCCATTGGCATCATGCGCTTGCAAGTCAAACGAAGGGCTCGCGTGGCGAAGATATCCACATGGTCGCAGCATAAGACTAGCAGCTCGTCGGGTAGGTTCAAAAAATGCATGGAGAAGGGGAGTCTGTTGGTTTTTGCAGGTCTATGTTCAAGAGGCGAAGTGAAACGTCGTCCCGTGGAGGCTATTAAAGAAGAGTGAACTGTAATGGCCGAACTTGACCCGAGCAAGTGAAGCGAAGGAACAGGCTACCAGCAGGCAACAGCCAACCGTGCGCGAGGCGCGAATGTCGAGTATACAAGTCTCGCATCTTGAAATGACTCGAGATGTGGAGGTGCTCTCACGCCAACGATTGATAATTTATGAATGATGATATTCCCTATTACAGATCTCTTCCAGCCCCAAAGTGAAAGCATGCATCTATTTCTTCTTCTTCGCAATCCTCTTGAGCGCCCTGGTCTCCTTCTTCATCCTAGCATCCACCATCTTGTATTTACCCTTAATACCTCTAGGTCTGCCCTTACCCTTGTTGAAGCCACCCGCAACAACGAGCTTGGGCTGCGGCTTCTTGTTGACACCCTTCTTCGCCTTGGACATGATCTTCGCGATGTTGGTAGCCTTGTCCTTCTCGCTGAGATCGTCGCCCTCAGCAAGACCCTCACTCTTCTTCTTGAGCTTCTCGACACGGCGAGCGGCGCGCATCGTCTTACGGGCCTTGGCCTCACGGACCTTCTTGATGGGTCGGGCGTTGAGGGCCTTGGTCTTCTCCTTGATCGCGGCGGCAGCTTCCTTGGTGATGGGGCGCTGGGTCTTGGAGTGCTGGTTCTCATCATCGAGGAACCACTCCGGCAAACCGTCAACATCACGCAGCGAGATCTTGTTGAAGTTGTCGTCGAGCAGCTGCTGCTTTGTGACCTTGCCAGTGGCGAGCTGATGGGCAAGCGTCATGGCTTCAGCGGTGATGATGTCGATATTGGGCTTGCCGCGAGCAGCTTCGGCGTCCTCCTCGTCTTCCCACTCCATTTGCTCATCCGGAGCGGTGTCGACGTATTCGATTTCATCGTCCGAGTCTTCATCGTCCTTGGCAAATGGCGCTGCCTTCTTGGTTGCCTTTGCGACCTTGGCCTTGGCCACCTCGTTGGGTTCGGGTGATGCAGAGTTGACATCGACGCCACTGTCTGGGTCAACTTCGTCCTCGTCATCCTCTTCCACGTCGTCGTCCACGCCACCGATGTCCTTGAAAATATCCTGCTCGAAGAAGTTTGCTGCACGGTTTGTGAGGCCGTCTTTGCGAGGTGCGGGCTTGTTTTGAAGGTCAGTCATGAGCTTGTCGCCGTTCTCATCCTCCTCTTCGTCCGATGATGCATCGTCATCATCCTCCATCCTAAGGCCATCGTCACTGTCTGAGTTCTCGTCGTTGTTGTCTGAGCCAAAGCCTTCGAACTCGTCATCGCTGCCGCCTCTGGCCTTCATGCGAGCACGCTTAGCCTTGACCTTGGCACTCCTATCTTCTCTCTTCTCGGTGTATTGCTGGTACATCTGATCAAGCTCTGCTTCGAGGCGATCTCCGTCCTCGTCCTCATCTTCTTCTTCCTCTTCGAACTCGTGGTGCTTATCAGGCTCCACAGTTGTGTGCATCCTCGCGCGGCTCAATTCTCTTGCAATGCCAGACTTGTCCACATCTCTCAGCTTGAAGGTGTTGTCGCCATTGTCCGCAGCTTCGATACCAATATCAGTCGGAGTAATCATGTGCATCTGCAGGCGTGTGATTTCCTTTTGCTTGCGCTCATTCTCTTTCCTGCGCTCCTTTCTTTTCGACTTGTCCGCCATCTCCTTCATTTGGGCGATCTCTTGTTGCAGCCTCAGTTCGTCATCCATAGACTCAACTGTCACGCCATCCGTGGCCTCCGCGTCATCAGCGGTAGTTGACTTCGAAGAGGCTTCGGACACGAGCGGTGCCTTCTTTACGCTGAGACCCATCACACGACGAGCCTTCAAACGCCACCTAAGCAGCATCTTGAATTCCTTCCTGCCCAAAACCTTGAGATCCTGAGTACAGAGCTTGACTTCCTCGGTTGTCTCTGGCAAGCTATCCACAATTTTCAGGACGTCGTCCTTGTTGTTTTCCTCTCTGAAGTGAAGACGGTTCAGACTTCCTAGTAGTTGAATAGGGTCTTCACTCTCAATAAACTCAGTCACGGAGACTTCGTGGAACTGTGTCCAATCGCCCTCCTCGTAACCGTCACGCTTCCTCTTTTTCTTCTCAGGGTTGAACACCTTGGCCTCCATGTTGGGAGCCTTCTCCTTGACTTCGGCAAAGGCATAGTTGGCATCCAGGAATCGGGGATCGAGGTTCTTGGGCGCCTTGTAACCGCGGCAGACGTAGAAAGTTTCGGCGGAGACGTTACGGGATGACGGAGGCTTGGTCTGCTCGACCTTCTCGAAAAGCTGCTTGAAGACCCACTCAAGTTTCTGACTGTCCTTGGAACGGAAGACCTTGGTGACGAAGCAACCGTTGGGTGCGAGGAACTCGGTAGCGAGCTTGAGCGACGCGAGCACCAGCTCGTTCTGGGAGAAAGCATCCTGAACCCAGGCGGTACCGACGTTGGGCGCACCATCGTGGATGACAGTGTCGGCCTTCCAGGTCTTGAGGTGACCACGGAGAGTGGCACGGCACTTTTCGGTGGTGATATCGCCTTGGAAAGAGATTGTCTTGGGAATAGGCTTGATGGGGTCGAGATCCACACCAACGATCAAACTCTTGACAGGCATGGTCTCGGCGGCGACCTGCATCCACGAACCGGGCGCGGCACACAGATCGATAAGACATCTCGACTGCTGGAGGAAGCCATATTTCTTGTTCAGCTGGACCAACTTGAAGGCGGCACGAGCACGGTAGCCCTTCTCTTTGGCGAGATGGTAGTACTTGTCCAAGCGCGCTTTCGCGTTCTGCGTGAGAGGTTAGTATGATGTGCGCATGTTCGCCTTCACAAGAGAACGCACCTTCTTGTCGATAGCCATGGCGGTGGAGTGACCGAGGACTTAGCCAGCGGTATGTGGTGAGGGACAGAGGATGGTCAACGCCTGGCCAGCGCTGGAAAGTCCAAGGGTCGGCCAAAAACTTCAACTTGCGCCTGCCTTAGCGCCATCTTAGCGATACCGAGACGATTGGCCACCCCACTCCCGCTGCCGCTGCAGACTGGGCCGGGCCGGGCCCTGCCGCTGGCGCTGAGCTTACCTGCAGACTTATCTCACCATGACGTGGGGAGGACAGGCACGAGGCTCGACCAAGCTTTGGCGCGCGAGGATGGCAAAGGTATAGGGCTGTCGCTGTCGCCGGCGGTCAACAACCCGTTCCATGTACACACGTGCAGAACAACGCTGACACACCACACACAGCGGAGGCGCGACGCTCTGCGTGACATCTTCGCGCACATGGCTCCTGCGCGCAAGAAGTCGCGACAGAACACGCAGCTGCCTGACGCGCAGCCCAGCGTCTCCAGCCAATCAATACCGGACACGCAGAAGCGAGACGTACAGGATGAGACAGCACAGACGCCTGACCCTATCGACTCCAGCACTCCGTCTACAAGCAGTGCATCGCAGTCCAACGACAGATCCGGGAGATCCTCAGCCAGGAGCAGCTGGTATGGCGGTTCGTGGCGATTGAAAGCCTCACCCCTCACCGAGACTGCACGGGAGTCGATATCAGTCGCACAAGGCGTCACCTCGGAAGCACTGGCGGAAAGCGGCAAGCAGATCGCAGAGGCATCCAAGAGACCCGGTCAGTACGTCTCAAAGGGCATGAGGGCTAGTCGGAAGAGCATACCACTGCTCGCCGAAACGACAAAGACACATGTGACGAGCGATACTGGCGATAAGAGCCGTCCTAGGCAGGGGTCTCAAGAGAAGCTGAAAGGGTTTGACGGAGTGGAAGCAAGCAAGTTGAAGCAGCCCGCTGTGGCCATCGAGCGCAAACCGCCTGTTGAAGAGGCACCGTTGCCGCCTGAGCCTACGCTTGAGAGCACGGCAACGGACGACGCAAAGAGCGTAGCTAGCAGCCAGCGGCCACAGTCAGGACTTTGGTTTGGGTGGTGGTCCAGGCCGGACGGATACATGAGTGAAATGCCGAAGCCAGACAGCGACAAGCAACTTGACGAAGCAACGAGCACACCGCTTCCCGGGACGCCAAACAATGAGATAACTACACCGGAACAACCGCAGGACTCCGAGTCAGCCAATCAAGCTACCGATACTGCTCCTGGTTTGCAGCCAGAGATGAGCGCAAAGACAGGTTCTGCGCGATCTTGGTTCGGACTATGGAGCAGCGCACAGAATGAACAGGCCGCGGTTGACGAGCAGGCTCAGAAGGAGCCCGAAGAGCGATTGCCTCCAGACATCACAGTTTCGGCAGATGGAACCCCAGAATCAGTCATGGACGATAAACCAATTCCCAAACCCGATGACAAGATCGATTCTGAGCAGCATACCTCTTCTGGATGGGCATTTTGGTCGACAGATAAATCGAAGACACCGATCGGCACACCCGGCGGAACACACAAACAGATTGGTGAGCTCGCAGTGGCAGATACACCTAGTCAAAGCCATCCTGAAGCTGCACAGTTTAATGAGCAGCGCGAGGTTCCAAAAACAAAGCCGAAGAGAGCCGGATCGCTACTGGGCCGGAAACGAGGAGCTGTCGACAAGCCTGAGCAATCGGGTGAGTCTTCGTCCGCAACTCCGGCTCCTACACCGAGATCTAGCACGCCCGTAGGTCTACCAGCGAAGGACGACTCCGAAGTCAAGCCGCTGCAGCGAGGGAAGGCACCCACTCAAATGAGACCAAATCTGATACTCCCTTCCTTTGCTTCGACCTATCCCGTAGCACCGATGCCATCGGTCCTGGAACGAGCCTCACAATATGTTGCAGAAACGCTCAGGATCGTTGACCCGAAAGCTACTCCACGCCACGTGTACAGGACGTCAGCTAAACCCAAGATCAAGAAGGCTATCTCGTTAGGTGTACATGGCTTCTTCCCAGCACCACTCATTCAGAAAGTTCTTGGCCAGCCCACAGGAACATCAATACGATTCGCCAACTATGGCGCCTCCTCGATCAAAGCTTGGTGTGAAGCCAATCAGCCAGAGATCAAGGACGTCGAAATCGAAAAGGTCGCTTTGGAGGGTGAGGGACTTGTCTCAGACCGAGTTGATACACTCTGGAAACTCATGCTCAACTGGCTCAGCCATCTACGACAAGCAGACTTTATTTTGGTGGCTTGTCACAGTCAAGGCGTTCCAGTTGCCGTCTCGCTGATGGCTAAGCTCATTCAGCTCGGCTGCCTTAACGCGAATGCACGTATCGGCATATGTGCCATGGCTGGAATAAACCTTGGCCCGTTCTTAGACTACCGATCACGCCTCTTCGGTGGCAGTGCCCTAGAGCTCTTCGACTTCTGCGACAACAAGAGCAAAGTCTCTCGGAACTATGCAGAGTCGCTGGACATCTGTCTCCGACACGAGGTTCGTATAACATACGTGGGCAGTCTCGATGACCAGCTCGTAAGCCTTGAAAGCAGCCTACACACCCCTCTGTCACATCCCTATGTCAACCGCGGTCTGTTTGTCGATGGTCGACTGCACGCCCCAAATTTCCTTACACACCTTGTCATTTTCGCCATCAAACTTCGCAACCGGGGTCTGTCGGATCACGGCCTCGTTCGCGAGCTGTCTGCTCCACTCGCAGGCAGCTTGGTCGGTGGCGAAGGTCACAGCAGAGTCTACGACGATCCAGCCGTCTATCGACTCGCTATCGACTTTGCTCTTGAAAGCAGTGCTGCTGTCGTCCCCAGCCCCTCCCAGGCTACGGCTTCAGCGGACCCAACATCCAGGCCGAAAGCATTTGACCGCCGCTCCAGCACCACCAGCTACCCCACTTCCACTGCTGCAGCCAACAGCATGCGCCGTGGCACCATGAGCGAGTCACAAACTCTTCCTGGCATCGGTGCAGTGATTGCGCCATACGAGCCGCCTCCTACTGCCAGTAACGCGAATCCGTTCTACCTACCTTGGGCCGTACGTGGTATGTTGGAAGAGGACCTGGTCAAGCGCGAGATGATGGATGAAGTCAGAGAGCTGGTGGCAGAGTTCGAGGAGTGGAAGCCTACCAGCAAGGTGTTGAAAGACGTCAAGTGGCGACTTGAGGCTGTGAAAGGGATGGTCTGAGTGATTTTCTTCCTCGCAGTAGCGGATCCTGTCTTTTAAATTCTCACTTCAAGGCGTTGGGTTTTCGGAATACCAGCAGATTTTATCTCACGGCTGGACATACATTATATACTGGATGATGTCTCATTATATACTGGATGATGTCGACAGGGCTTTTGGACAGGACCGGATTGATCGGTATATTATCTCGATGAACGGGCATTTGCTTTCAGCGTTTGCTTGTTCCGCATTTCGATTCTTCCGGCTCATGAGTTACTATTTTTGCAATCATTATCAACAATACATTTCTTCATACGCTGAACGCACTCCATCTTATGATCGAAATGACGTTCGAATTCCTAGCCCTAGGTCAACAACGTAAATTGACACGCTAGCAACTGCCTCCTGTCTGAGCTATATCGCATCAACAGGGCCTGTCTCGAGCCCATGCTCGTGGCACTCTGGAACACTTGCGAGTCTTCGTAGCGACTTGCGAACATGCTCTCACGTCACGTGAATTTCCTCTTTCGCACACATGATGCCAGCCCTACTTCGTCCCGACAGGCAACTACCGACATGACCCACACCTTCAGGCCAGAGCGCTTCTTGCAGCCATCAAGCTCATGGTGCTTGAGCAGTAGCCCTAAATGCGACTGCATGTATCTTGACACACCCTAGGCGTAGGTTTGGTATATGAAGATGCTAACTTTCCCATTCTGTGCTTTTGGTTTGACTTCTTTGCATTAGCATACATTGACTTATTCCTTTTCCATTGGCTCGTTGTAGCCTTAGCCACTCGTTTACATTCATCATGGTTACTTCTAACTCTCTTCTGGCCATCTCGGCCTTCGCAATGGGCGCGCTGGCGCAGTCCAGCGTTCACCGCAACCTCATCGGTCGAGCGGCAGCGACTTCTTCTGCTTCTATTCCCGCTGCTACTACATGGGATCCTCCGTCGGGTATGGTCAAGGCTTTTGACCAGGTACGTTCCCACAGACACCACGCTTTGCAAAGTACTAACGAGTCTCCCGCAGGTCTGGGAGCACACCATGTCCGAAAATCCCGACGGCCTCAAAGACAAGAACTGGATCACCGACCAACTAATCTCCAACAACGGCAGCATCAACTACTGCGTCCGCTGGAACACAGCCTACACTTCTACCTCCGCCAACCGCACCAAGACCGAAGCCGCTCTGAACCGCTCGCTCAACAAATGGGTCCAGACGCTCGTCGGCTTCGAAGGCTTCCCGCTGACTGAAGCGAGCGTCAAAGTCGTCGGCTACGCTGTCAAAGACAAGAGTCTACTCGAAGGCGACACTGCGGGCCTTGACGTCTACACGACTGCGGACGCGGATGGCGTGCCGGAGTGTGATGTTCGCTGCTACCGCGGCGCGCACCTTGAGGATCCGGGGTATCTTTCTGAGTGCCCTGGTGGTGAGGAGAGCCGCTACGATATTAGCTTGTGGCTTGACGATGGCGTGACTGGCGTTGGCGGTTATGGATATAACCGGGGTCAGGAGCTGCCGCCGAGTTACTTCTTTGAGACTGTGGATGATGATAATGTGCATATTTTGCTGCATGAGATGGGTCATGGGTTTGGACTTCTTGGTAAGTCTTTAGAATACTTGCTCCTGTATCGACTGTGGGAAAGGAGCACTGCTGACCTGCACGGTAGACTTCTACGATTGGCAGCCCGAGGGCCAGGACAGCTTTGTCATGATGGCCGGCAGTGCGTTTGAGGTCACTGAGTTCGACGCCTGGATGCTGAGGGACTGGTACAGGAAGCTGAAGGCTGAGCGTGGATGGTAGAGCGGGATCACTGGATAGCCTCTGTCAGGCCAAACTTGAGTCGACGCACCGGTGGTCCCAAATGCGTCATGTCTCGGTTTTCACTTCAAAGATCCCCCCATGCTTTGCCTTCCATGCAAGCAGGTCACGAAGTTCTTAAGTAGAGCTGCAAAAAATCATCTGGTTGAAGAAGCCACCAGGTCTCATAGTGAAGGGTTGTATACTTACATCAAACATTACATCGGCGAATTCCAACAACTCCAGATCGGCGTGGGGGTTTCTTCTGCTGTATACAGTGATGTCATGCTCATCAAGGTGCGTGGTTCGAGGAGGTGACGGTCCTGTCAGCCCATATGTGTCGACAGAGCAGACGGGATCCCGAGGAACTGCGATGAGTGTCAGTGAGGTCTGAGACACTTGAGATGTGAGACCTGGTGGCTTTCTCTGCTCCGTAATCACTGAGCCAAGGAGCTTTTGTTAGTTGGAAGCACGATTATTTCGCTCAGATAGGTACGGTCCAGCCAAAGCTAGCTAATGTCAAGTGAATGACAATTGGAACGTGATGTATCCCAGTGAACGCTTGATACATGCTAATCCTACAAGCTCAACAAACTGCCTGCTATCTAAACATCGCGCATCGCACAGGATCCATGTTGTTCCAGGCTGTCTTAATACTTCTCCTGGAAGTACCACGGCTCTCGATCGTCGTACTCAATCCCTGGGTACATGAATGGAGGCTCCACGACGTCCTTGAAGGCCTCCATGTCGACAACACCGTCTTTGCCAGCTTCGGTGGCAACCCCATCAGTGCTCACAGGAAGCAAGACGCCACACTCCCAATTCTTGCAATTCACCTTCCACTTCTTCTCCTTGCGATCGTAGACCAACTTTCCCCAAGCTGATTCGGACATGTTGGCCGAGCCAACGTAGGCCCAGGCGACTTTTTCTACAGAAGTGGTTTCCTCGCCCTCTGTCGCATCAGGCTTGCGCAGACCGCGGGCGTAGAGAATTTTGTTGTGGCTGAGAAGGCCAGGCCGAGTCGATATGTAATCTCTGAAGCAGCGGCGAGGGAACGTCATGTCTTCGAACCATTTTCGATTGAGACAGATGGTGCCAGCGTCACCAGCTGTGGAGGATGTGACAGTATCATGCGTTGGGAAGTAGAGACGAACCTTGTCGCGGATACTGTGGTCGTTCGGTTCGGCCTTCTTTGCTTGGAAGAAACTTGACTTGGCTTTCGATGTTGCAGCTTCAGCTCGTTCGATCATGTTTTCTCCTTTGGCAGCGGCTTGCACGTTCTTCAAGAACTCGTCCTTCAGTGATCCCATCGAAGAAGCAGCGAAGTCGATGTCCAGATCTGTGGCGGTAAGGTTGTGTTGGCGGACAGCCTGCGCCAAACCAGGCAGCCCTGTCCTCTCGGCTTCATCTCCGTATAGCATTCCGCCGACAGTGTGTACGAATGCCATGTCCTTTGTTGCAGCAAAGTCGAAATTCAGGATACCCTCGGTCGCATCTTGCGGCAGACCCTGCTTCCCAACAAAGTACATCAACTCCTTGCCGAAGTCTGTCATATCCTCTATCCTCGATGCGACGTTGCCGGACAGACGAGGCAAGTCGATCAACCAGACGCTGTTCTCCATGACACCGCTCTCACCCCAATCAAAGTCCAGTAGGTTGGCTGTAGGAATGGCAATTCTGAGTTTATCGGGGTGGAAAAGCAGCATGAGTTTCGAATGCATGCAGTTTATCAAGCCGTCCATAGAAGGGAAGCAAAGACGAAGGAACTTACTCATGTCTTTGGTCTCCTCCAGCATTTGATCTTTCAAAGACTGCTCTTTCGCCTGCATGACGAAAATGCACTTAGTCTGACTGACGTTCAACTTCCGAAACAGCCATTCCATGTTCCATTGGAAGGCAGACAAGACTGCCGTCCTGAGAGTCTTCGATTCAAGGACTTCTTCAAGCTTTATGTCGTTGCCAGTACGCTCGTGTCCAAACGCCCATGTCTTCTTGACGACGCCTTGGGGATACTGCACATCACCAGGCTTTACCTTTGGTTGTGAAGCAGCAGCCGGCACATGTGGTTGGTCGCCTCCTGCAAAGGTAGATGGGGAAGTTTGAACAAGCCTCTCATTAGCAGCTCGCGCATTCACCGATTTCCTCGTCCTTTGGTCGTCCTGCACCACAGCTGAGAATGATGTGAGTTTGGCGCCACTGGGTAGGCTGACAGTCTCGGACTCGAGCTTAGGTGTCTTGCGTGTCGCAGGTGGCGAAATTGAACGATCACGCTTTTTACTCCTTTGTCGTTGACGCTCCTCGCGCTCGCGTGCCAATGCTGCGAGATCGAGGCCAGGCTTCTTTGGCTCATTGGCGGATTCTGTGTTTGGAGACTCGTCGTGTTCGTTCAAGGACGGCATTGCTGCAAAGGAGAGACGGGTAAGGTTCGGGCTCCGCCAATAGCGACAGATGTCTCGATTTACTGCTCGATGTAGAATTTTGCAAGTGCTCCTGAAATCGAGTGTGTGCGTTGGTTCGATGTTTATGTTCACGAGTGAACTGAAGGAGGAGCATCGCGCGTGAGGCAACAAGCTGGATGCCTGAGGAGCAAACGATCTCAACCTCACTTTTGATATGTGATGACTACGTACAGCAAATAGAAGGGCATGGTCTCTTCTAGACATCAGCAATCGACATAATTATATGCGAGTAGTATTCAAGCGCGTTCTCTCGTCATAGCACTTTAACTCTGTCGCGTGTAGTTCTAAGCTCGCGCGTCTACGTCTCCACCAAAGCGCGATGACCTCAAATTGACCAATCATGTTGGGTTCCCCAACCATTACATCAGTGAGCGGTAGTAGGCGCGACAGGCGAAGACAGGAAACCTTCGAGATATCAGAGTATATTTACCAGAACACTTCACTCACAATGTATCCTTGTATCTTCTCAAGACGCTACACCTGGTGGATATGAAAAAATGCGATCCTCCAATGCCAGCCACATGTATCAGACCTCTCACGCTCGCTGGAACGCTATCTCGCAGAGAGATGCTGCCGCCCACTGCTCCTTCATCTATGGCGTGAAGACTACTGGGATATATTGCCGGCCTACATGCACTGCGCGACTTGCTCGAAGGGCAAACGTGGTGTTCTACGATGATATAGACCAGGCGCGAAGCGCTGGCTTCCGGGCATGTCAGAAATGCAAGCCTGACGATGTGGCTTTCTATGGCCAGAAGGAAGAGGTGGTAGTGAGTGCAATCGAGATATTGCGGACAAAACAGTACGATACGACCATGAAGTGGAGCTTGAAAGAGCTGGCCAAGCAGGTGGGCGTCACGCCCAGCTATCTGTGTCGGGTATTTAAAAAGACGATGGGCACTACGATTGGGGAGTACATGAGGCAGTTCGAGGTGGTGCCGGATGTAGCGATGACAGGCGAACCGGTGTTATCGCCGTGCACAACAGATACCACCATCGTGAGTCCGGAATGTCATTCACCTGGTTCTGAGTTGGGACTGTCTTGCTCGGGAATCAACGACAGTGGCGCGCAACCCGTTGTTCTAGCGTCCCATATACCTGCCACAGCACATTCTTGTGGGTTCGACCCATCTGGGGAAGCTCGCATACACGACGAAGAGGTCTTTGATATCGATTTCGATTTCGATGAATGGGTATGGACAGAGGGTCTCAACTTTGATGAATGGGTGTCGAGTTCGGACAACTCTTATAGTACCAAAGCCCTTGGTCCATGATACCAATGAGCGAGCTGGTAGCTTTCGAGATCGGTTTCCTATCTCTGACTGCTCACCTGTTGATGCCAACTGCACGGACCATGGTCGATCAACTGCCGCCGATGTGCATCCACCAACGAGTAGCATGTTCGCATGCCCTGTCATGCAGTGGGTAGTATCATGTATACGCCCATGTGTAGTGTAGACACATACGTAATGTTGTATCCATTTCTCGGTACATGTTAAAGACTGGAGCTACATGATATGTGTCACTGTCACCAAAGCTTGGGGTTAGGGTTAGGTTGACAAAGTCATGGCTAAGAGATCATTTTTGGTCGATATCTCTCATAAAACTTATTGTTGTCGTACAAAATGCTCTGTGGGTACTATTTATGCGTTGGAGAAGAACGTAGATTGCTTAATTCTCGAGCCCCGTCTCGGTGGAGGTCGCTGTGAAAGACGATGCAATTGTGCGTATTCTGTCATGAATGTGACCACACAAAGTCGTTAGCTATGGGCTATTCATGCGTTGAGTCTAACCGATCTAATCGGTCACTGAAGTCAAAAACCAGTCTAAGTTCGTCTCCTCGAGTACCATGCCTATCCTAACACGCATGTTATCGAGATGCTATTGTAAATCTCCAAATAAGTCATCAGATATACTGGAGGTTCCAACGGGCATAGGTGATCAGACAACTATACTCGCTCGTTGATTGCTCATCGAGATAGCATGTGTATACGTAGCGACCATCATTGTTTAGCAACGATAATCCGTATTCTTCATTATTCCGGTGCTGCTGTCGATCGGAGGGGCCCCTTGGGCTGAGCCGCGATCCCCACGAAATTCCAGTCCGCTTATTGCGCCACAGCTTTCTCAGCCCACAACATCGAAATACCATTGATCTATCGATTATTTCAATCAATAGCCGGAATACAGAATGATATTTGCACGTCTTTCTGTCCGTATGATCGATTACTGTATCGCATCTAGCCTTTGCTCCCGCGTAGTCAGCCCATATATGCGGAAATCAGCTTTTCGCTTTCTGATGCCTCTATACGTCGCCTGCTATCATTGCGAGTTATATATTATTGTGACGCATAATGTTATCATCCAATCGTCAGCGTGGCCGAGTGGTTATGGCGTGTGACTCAAGCTACAAGATCTGTAATAGCTTCTTCGTTCAACGAAGTGTCTTCTCATGGGCTTTGCCCGCAGGGGTTCGAATCCCCTCGCTGACAACATTCTTTTTGCTCGTTTAGCGCTGTTCTCGGGACTAATGAAGTGCCTCTAGTCTTTCGAACAATACATGAACCGTCCTGAACAGTTACGAGTAGATACGAATAACGAAGGATAGGTCAAATCCACTTCAAACAGGTAAAAACTCAAAATATCAGCGTGAACATTAATCTATCGACCACGACTATCCATATACGGTTAACGATGGTCCCCTTTGCGTTCAACGACAAGGGAACATGGTCTCCAGTTCGACCATCACACTGAAAGTATATGTACAGCTTCTGCATGTAGAGTTAGCTAAGGCGGTCGACCTTAGTCATTGGTGGCCTCGCAGTCCCGAAGGATCGGGCATCACATGTGTCTGGTGTATCCAGAGTATCGGGCTTCTCTATTCATGAGGGAACTAGGATCGCCCCCGAGTGACAGTTGTTCGTATGGGAGGTTTCAACCAAGCCTCACGGTATAGTCGGATGTCAAGTCAAGATCCAGGTCAGCTAGTAGCAAGATAAGACAACTATGCATTTTTGGAAGACATGCAAAGCCTGCTTCATTTAGGGAAGGTGTACCAACAGGGCTTAAGACCACAAACAGATCATAGTCGGCGGACTTGAAAAGGTCACGATAAATTTCTACTTGGGATTTCAGGTGTATACACCTCTCTACAAGGATTCGTGAATACTCATTCGAGTATTATCGTGGGCGGCAGATTTGCTATCAACACCGAATCCATGACTTTCGACAGGGTCGATGCTATGGCGGCAGAACTCCGTGTAAAATCCCTTCAAGATGATGTGATGGAAGCGCTGGTTGCGGTGACAGGTTGCCCAGCCAAATGAGCCTCATAGTGCATCTGTCGGGTATTGATTATTGTAGATATACTCCTTCAGCCTGACCGACGAATGGCCGCCGCCTTGTATACTGTGTACTCGACCACTAGAAGTGGTTCAATCACAAAGGCTTCCTCCAAATCCGCACACTCCTCTCAAAACCAAACTCATCTCGCTCCCACCCGTCGACCTCCTCCCAGCCCCCCTCCAGAAGAGTCTCAGTGAAAGGTGGCCGAAGCTCCAGCTTCTTGAAGCTCTCTCTCAGACTTGGGCACTTCTTCGCCGCTCTCTTGTAGTTCGCCCAGTCCTGCGGTTCCAACACAAGGAACCCGCCAGGGACCACAATCTCGAACAGCCTGCGGAAAAGCTCAACAAGCACAGCATCTGAGTTATTCAGGTGCAGCCACTTGACCACACTGAGCAGCATGACCACATCCCATTGACCAGCGGCAGTACCCTGGAAAGGCCATGTGTTTGCGAAATCAAACTCCTCGAATGTGACGTTCTGCACGTCTTTCCCTTCCGACAACGCAGATTGTTTGGCTTCTTGCGCAGAAGCGATCAGTCCTGTGTCCAGATCCACGCCCACGACTTGAGATGCCGCGAAATGTGTCGCGAGTTCAAGAGTCAGCTTGCCAGCATTGCAACCCAGGTCTAGAGTCCGTCGGCCCTGGACGAATGCCTTAAGTTGGGTAAGGCGTGGATCTGGAATATTTTGGCTGCGGAATGTGTAATATGAGGTGTAGTTTCCGTGTCGGTGGAGCTCATGTCTGAGTTTGTCGAGCTGATTGGACGTAAGGGTCGGTGTCGATGAGGGTGTGTCTGTTGGTTCTGTGGGCATAGGTACTTCAACAGCCTCTTTCTGGCCTGGAGTTGCCATGGTGTATATTCTGGTCGTGGCGCAATAGCTCAATCGGGTTTTCTGCTCGTGTTTTGCACCGAGTAATTGCACCTCCTCTTTCGATAGCTCCGCGCCAGTTTCACTATCAACAGAAATCTTTTGATCTTGAACGTAGTCCTTTTCAGCCCTCTTGCAAGAACGTGAACGTACAACGGGTCCTACATCAAATATCTAGTCGAAAATCTACATGTATCTGAATAGGGTTAGTGTTACAATTCCAATTTGTCCTCCATCTGCCGATACCGCGAAGGCCCACTTATTCCGTGGCTACACGGCTCACACGGCTACTCGTAGATGGCCATAGGGCGTGTTTGTCACTCGTACAAATGTCCTCAGTGAGCATCAACTCAGTCTAACAGCAACATCACATCTTTCAAAACAAGCATCCAAGACTCACAATGGCCACCGATAAACCTGGTGCTAATGGCACGACAAACGGACATGAGTCCACATTAGACCAAAGGACAATCCCCCCGATGGGCATGACAGGCCAACAGTTCCAGGAAGCAGCCATTTCAGCAGTCAACGAAATCGAAAAATACTACACGAATCTTCCGGAACGTACGGTCATCCCATCCATCGCTCCAGGCTACTTGCACAAGCTTCTCCCCAGCGAAGCGCCACAGCAAGGCGAGCAATGGGATGCCATCGCCAAGGACATCGAGACCAAGATCATGCCTGGTGTATCTCACTGGCAGAGCCCAAAGTTTATGGCTTTCTTCCCAGCGAACAGCACTTATCCTGGTATCTTGGGCGAGATGTGGAGTGCTGCTCTCACGGCACCGGCTTTCAACTGGATGTGCTCGCCTGTCATCACAGAGCTGGAGACTGTGGTTCTTGATTGGCTGGCGAAGATCTTGGGGCTACCTGCGGGCTTCATGTCGACGAATGAGGGCGGCGGTGTAATTCAGGGCTCTGCGAGTGAGGCCATCGTGACCGTCATGGTGGCAGCACGCGAACGCTTCGTCCGACGACAGCTTGAGCGAGAGAACATCACGGATCCAGAAGAAGCAGAAGACCGGGCTTGCGAGATCAGATCCAAGCTCGTCGCTGTCGGCTCTGAGCAAGCTCACTCGAGCACCAAGAAAGCAGCCGTCATCGCTGGCACCCGCTACCGCAACATCACCACCTCTCGCTCGAACGACTATGCTCTCACTGGCCAGAACTTGCGCGCAAAGCTTGAAGAACTCACCGCCAAGGGTCTCCATCCATACTACCTGACCGTCAGCATCGGCACGACCAACACTTGCGCGGTCGACGACTTCGAGTCCATCGCAGCTGTCGTTCGCGACTACCCAGACATCTGGATCCACTGCGACGCAGCCTACGCTGGCGCCGCTCTAGTCTTGCCTGAGTTCCAGCACCTATCTGCCCAGATGTCATTCGTCGACTCCTTCGACATGAACATGCACAAATGGCTACTCGCCAACTTTGACGCTTCAGCATTGTACGTACAGAAACGCGCAGATCTGACCAGCGCTTTGAGCATCACTCCCGCATACCTGCGAAACCAGTTCACAGACAGTGGCTTAGTCACCGACTACCGCGACTGGCAAATCCCTCTGGGCCGTCGCTTCAGAGCTATCAAGATCTGGTTCGTGCTGAGGACCTGGGGTGTTGACGGCTTGCAGCAGCACATCAGGCATCATCTGAAGCTGGGCAACTTGTTCGCTGATCTGGTGAAGTCCCGTAGCGATCTGTTCAGCATCTTCACAAAGCCAGCTTTCGCTTTGACTGTTATCACGGTGAACGCCAGAAGGGGTCAGCGCCCTCACTTGGAAGCTGCTACTAATGGAGCGGACCCTAGGCCGTACGAGGAGAGCCACAAAGTCATTGATACCGAGCCTTCAGAGGAAGATCTGCAAAAGGCAAACGAGGCGACCAAAGCGGTATTTGAGACTGTGGACAACAAGAAGGAGTTCTTCTTGACGTCGACAGTGATTGGCGGCGTGTTCGCTATTCGTGTTGTGTCTGCAAACCCGTTGGCAGAGGAGAAATATGTACGAAAGGTGTTTGATGAGTTGGTGGAAGCTGCTGAGCAGGTCTTGTAGATACGTCAGCTTTTGGAAATCCATACAGCAATAAAGACGATGATGATTATGAACCATTCGTATAAAAAACGACATAAAAGTGAACTCTAATACAGCCTGGAACTCTTAAAGTTCGCGTGACCATCGTTATATTCGTGGTATATCGGAAGGAAGAGGCTATACTAATAAACCCAGCAATCCCGCCGCACTTTTTTAAGATATTGTCATGACAGAAGCGTAAACACTCATAATCTACTGCTTAGCGTTGATAATGTCAACGAAAGCGGGCTTCAAGCTGGCGCCGCCAACAAGGAAACCGTCAATGTCGGCCTCCTTGGCGAGGTCCTTGCAGTTCTTCTCGCTGACGGAGCCACCGTAGATGATACGGGTGGACTCGGCGACCTGCTGGCCGAGCTCCTTGTTGAGCCACTCGCGGATGCCCTTGTGAACCTCCTGCGCCTGCTCGGTGGTGGCGACCTTGCCGGTGCCGATGGCCCAGACGGGCTCGTAGGCGATGACAATCTTGCTCCAGTCCTGGACCTGCTTGCTGACGGCGGCAAGCTGGCTGATGACGACCTCCATGGTCTTGCCGGCGTCGCGCTGCTCGAGGGTCTCGCCGATGCAGAGGATGACGTTGATGCCGCCGTCGATGGCAGTCTTGGTCTTCTTGGCGATGAAGTCGTCGGTCTCCTGGAGGATGACACGGCGCTCGGAGTGGCCGATGAGGGACCAGGTGATGTTGGAGTCCTTGAGCTGGGAGACGGAAATCTCACCAGTGAAGGCACCGTTGGGCTTGTCGAAGACGTTCTGGGCGGCGACCTCAATGCCCTTGCGAGCGTGCTCGCGGGTGAGGAGGAGGTAGAGGGCGGGAGGGGAGATGACGACCTCGGTGTTGGGGTCGACCTTGGCGTCGTTGAGCTTGTGGACGATGTCCTTGATCGACTCAATGGTGCCGTTCCTGTCAGAGAGGGAGTGTCAGTTGAGCTGTTACTTGGGCGTCATTTTGGTAGCTGAGGGGAAAAAGCGGCGTACATCTTGAAGTTGCCGCCGACGAAGAATTGACGAGGCATGATTGCGGTGTTGTGTGGGGGGTTGTTTGGGAGGGTGTTGGGTATAGAGAGGGGATTGAGTTATAGCGGAGTGGAATGTAGTAGCAAAGGTCAAGAGGGTTGTTGTGTTGCTCTGTGATTTTCCACCTCACCCCACCAAAGCCAGAGAAGCTGGGGCGATGTCATAGCCCAACCGTGGGGCTCGACGAGGCGGGAATCGAAGACGCCGCAAAAGACCCGACCATCCCCGATCACACGTGCCAGGATAGAGCCGGTCGGTTTGGCGGGACATATCGGAGGCAGTTGTTAATATGTCATGTAATAACATGCATGGCGATCCGAGGTATTAATGAGAACATCCATTGATGCTTGCTTGCAACTACTAGGACGCGACGAAGCAGTGGTGTAAGAATGAACGTGCACATTACAGCATCCATACTCGGATCGAATATATTATCGTAGCAATGAATGCCTATCTGCCCGCCTGGCTTATCATACTACGCTTCCCCGACTAGTGATACATACCTGTTCACATACAAAGTACATAAAGCAGTGCAGAAGAACAGGAAGCATTTTGTGCCAAAAGACAGAAGTAAAGGAACGGAGCCTCCCGATATCTCGCCCGTATCCGTCCACCGCTAGGTATGGTGTACGCGGTGCTGTCGATGCGAGCCGGTGCTTACCCTGGGAGGTAGTCCGACTCACCCTTCGTTGTACCGCAATAAGTCGTGTAAGCGTCGATGTCGCTGCTTCAGAAGAGCAGGACGATGTGTGATGCTGCTTGTTGTCGTGCTGTGAAGTCCATCAGGTGTCCAATGGCGGCCATTTAGTAGCGGCGTCGCGATCTTGAGTCGTCATACCCACCACCATCGTAGGGTCGCTTCTGTCCAGCATACCCACCAGCGCTGTCACGGTCGCGATCGCGGTAACGGTCGCCACCACGATCTCCGCCGCGGTCGCCTCCACGGTCGCCTCCTCGAGGAGGCAGAGGCTCAAGGTTAGCGTTGCTGCGTGAGCCGCGATCATCGAATCCACGACTTCCATCACGGCCACCACCAAATCCGCCGCCGCGAGGACCTGCAGGAGCTCCATCAGGTGCACCGTAGCCACGGTCGCCGAAGCGTCCACCACCACCGCGATCGAATCCGCCGCCACCGCGAGGACCACCACGGCCACCTCTGAAACCGCCACGGCCTCCGTCGAATCCGCCTCGGAATCCACCGCCGCGTCCAAAGCCACCAGGGCCCATCGGAGGACCATAGCCCATAGGCTTCAGGACGGGAGCCTGAGTGTAGCCACGGCCGCCAAGGCCTCCACCGAAGCGACGTGGGCGCCAGCCGTTGACAGTGCGGCCACGCTCAACATCGACGACAACTTTACGACCTTTGATGCGAAGATTCTCAGTCTCCTTGTAGGCGGCTGTTGGGTGAAGAAAATCTGATGTTAGCATGGTCTGATACTTACCACAATAGCTGTGGATCGTCAGTAGAAGTAGGGGGGTTTACCTTTCATGTCTCGCTCTCTCTCGAACACAATGAATGCGTAGCCGAGCGGCTTACCCTTCTTCTTCGGGTTCTTCTCTCCAGTGTTCAGAGGCACGCGCACTCTCTCGATGGGACCAAAGCGACCAAACTCGCGCTCCAGATCCTTGGTGTCGGTGTCGTAGCTCAGTCTTGAGACGAAGAGGGTTTTGTAAGGGTCGCCGCGGATGTTTTTGTCCTCCTTGGGGTTGAAGAGCTGCTTGAAACCCTCGTCCAGGTACCATTTCTGATGCGCGTCCTTCTCCAGCCGCTCACGGTCTTTCTTCTCGAGCCATGACTCGGTCGGCTTGTAGTCGCCAAACTCCTCCTTTAGTTGTGGTAGATATTGCGCGACGCCGTCAATGTGCTTGGTCTTGCGATCTTCGGGCGCGTGGTCATTAGGAGGAAGGTAGCGGAGAGGCGGGCGCGGCGCAAAGAGCTGGAGCAGGTTGTGAGGTAGATGGGCGGTCATTGTGACGATTGAGTGTAGTTGTTGCTGATATGTTGGTTCGCGACGCCCCCAGGAACCTCACGCTGTGTGCGCGCGCTGGAAGTGAGATTGTGCACCGGTTGTCGCGAGGGTGGGATCTTGCGACTAGTTCGCGATTCGTCGCCAAACGGAGGTACGTGACGCCTGGGGATCTGGTCAGAAGTCTTGCAAATGATTTGTCGCGAAGTGGTGCGCGGTGCGCAGGCTCGAGGCAGTTGGCAGATACAAAGGAGGAGCTGGCAGTGCGACTTGCGTTCCAGAGAGAGGGAGCCAAAGCACCTTCGCTTCAACCTCCTCCGCGGGAGTGAGCCGCCAACCGCCAAGCGATCCGACAGACAGGGTAGACTTCAATGTTCGAGATACATGTAGGCGCATCGCATACCACCAATTACAGCCAGAAATCATGCCTCTCCAAGCGCTACGAACAGTGGCTAAGCCACAGGTAAATATCACTTGACATTCGTGGCAAGACAAGCACTAATAAGCCCCTCAGAACGGCGTCGGCGCCTTCATTCTCCAATGCAAGCGCATCGACTTCCACTACTGCGACTGGGCCGGGAGCAGCAAGGGAATGAAGTATGCTGGATCTCACGTCTCTTCTCTATCATACTCTCTAACAAATTTCTCTCAGCAACTTCCTCAAGTCTCACCTCCAAGAGTTCGCCCGCGCCAACCCCCAAATCGAACTCTCAGTCTCTCCCCGGCCCGGCCGCCACCCCGTCATGAAGGGCAAATACATCTGCGGAAAGGAGAAGGCCATCTGCGTGCGCAACATGGAGCCCAACGAGATTATGGAGAAGGCGGTGCTGCTGCGTAACGCCAGCGGCGAGAAGCTCAAGAGGGAGACCAAGAAGGTGAAGAGTTTGAACGAGAGTGTCAGAGGTATCTGGAGTCCTTTCCACGGACAAAAGTACCAGGTGTAAAAAGTCGGATCGTTTGGAAGGTCGGGAATTGTACGATGATAGAGATGTACAGGTATCACGGGGATTTTGGGTTTTGCATTGGGTGGCGTATATTGCGTTTTGGACGGATACCAATCTAAGCGTTTGCTTTCTTCTATGCACATTCTGCTTGTACCGCGAAGGGACTAGGAGATGACCTTTCTGCTGACACGGCAACTCCTTGTGACCAAGTCATAGTGTGTGAATTGTGACCCACCTGCTCGTTCATCCCAAGGTCATCCAGCCTGAGCAAGATATGGAATTTTTCGAGCAACGCTCAGACTTAGGAACTGTCTGGTTCAGTCTGCCTCTTCGCCAGAATCTTCATCACTGAAGCTCCTCGAGCTCGAGCTTTCATCGCTGGAATTGGCATCTGCGCCCTCTTCCGTCTGCTCGTACCCCATCCCAGAGACTTGCATACCGCTAACAGGGTCTTCATCATCCTCAGAATCACTTTCCATGTTTCCATCGCTGTCCTCTGCCTCGTCATCTTGAGATTCATCACTCTCCCGTAGTGTTTGCATGTCCATCTCGCAAGTTTCGCAGTAGAGCACTGAACATGCTAGAGCGTGTTTCTGCTCATTCGATACGGAATCTAGTAAGCTCGCCAACGAGTTGCCAGCTTCTACAGATACGACAATCTCCTCCCAGTCCAAAAGCTCATCGTGCAAGAAATGGCGGTGGCAATAACGGCAGGTGGCAGTTGTGCGAAAGAGAAATCCAGAATCTTTGTATTCCTGAGACTGGAGCGAGAAGAGGCTCATCAGTGTCTGCTGCGAGTGCTTGCACCATGGCATGGTGCTTTCCTTCTCAATAAACTTGACGATGTCTGTTTTGGAAGCCGTGAGAATGGAACGAAACGTCGCCAAAGCAGCGAAGCTGCGCAAAGCCAACTGCGTGGGACTGTCTCTACCCGTCCGACCGTCCAAGTCCCATGGTTGCTGATAATGGAAGTCTCCGGCATATTCTCGACAAAATCGGGGCGAGAAGCCAGGGCGTATTTCACCGTACAATGTTGCACCTGCTATCAGGTGAAGCCAGAGGGACTGGAAGATTTGTATGCCCATATGTGCGAGGAGTCCGTAGTCAAATCTTTCCTCGCTCCAGAACTGATCGCCATCAGTGAAGCAAATGTTGCTTTCGCTTATGGCTACAAAGACCTCAGGTTATGACTCAATGCATGGGAGCAGCCCGTCACATGTGATAGCCTGTGTGTACTTATGCATGAGCCATGAGAATTGTTGGGCAATTGCGCGTTTGATCGAGTGTGGTAACGTATACACAGTTGTGACCCCGCCCAAGTAGTAGAGGTTGTTGTCAATCTCGACAGAGGCATGAATGTCAAGGCCGCTTTGCAACAGTAGGTCGAGGGTATCCGTCGCGTAATTTTGTCGAAAGTTGGTAGACGTAAACTTCTCGTATTTGCCTGAAGAACATGCGATCCCGAGAGGAGTGCGAGGCGTGTATATGCCACCCCAATTGCGTGCTTCAACGTCGGCACCCTTTTTAAGTAGAAGCTGACAGATGTTGAGTTGCCAATGCGCTGCTGCCCACTGCACTACCGGTCAGTAAAGTTGGTGCGTCATGATGGAAGACAGACACCCACGTGTAGCAGCGTCATGCCTTGAGAATCTACGTCCACAATGGTAGCCTTGCCAAGCAAGAGAAGCCTATTCACTTCGTCGTAGTTTCCTGTTGCACAGAGTTCAAAGATGAGTGATTTGTCGTCGATGATCTATGGGCCGTAAGTCAATACGTGCAGCCAAACGATAGCGGTGTCAACTGCAACCGGGTCACTGTCTCAGCGTTACGTACCCTGGGGTGTCTAGTTCTCTTGGACACAAATACGTCGTTGACGAGGAAAGAAGTTGTATCGGTAATCTTTCGAGCCTTGCGGGTGAGTTTTCGGATCCACGTGTAATGGTCGTATGAGGATGCTTGAAGAGAGCTCGAAGAACGGACAAAGGTCTTTACAGCGGCAGTCTGTTTGCGTATCTCGATGTGTTTGGATTTGGAGGACTGTGCGGTATGATAGCTCCACTCGAGAAGATCATACTGCTTGAGAGGTCTCAATGGGAGATTTGTCATAGATGTCGCAGAATTTTTGAGTGCGCCCATATCATTTGCAACGGCGACAATCCTTGGGGTGCGCGCCTGAGATCCCAGATTAATAGAGTCGGAAGCAATATCGCTCTTACGAAGCGTAGTACGTCCTGGTGGTTCAGCAAGCAGAACTTCGCCAGGTCCACCAGTTTCTGTATATGTGTCACAATCAGTGAAGCTTTCACTAAGGTTGCTGACTCTGTCCATGGAAGATTTGTGTCGCTTTGACACATGAGTTGGCGTATCCTCAATCGCACGTTTGCGCGAGCCGGAAAGCGCATTGGTGTATGCAGGCCGTGACATAACACCTTGGTCAATCCCGAGTGTTGGAAACGGATGCTGTGGCAGTGGAGATGCAAGCATTCGTTCGAAGCTTGTATAGTCAAGTTCTGGGTTTACAGTGAGATTTGTGGGCTGCAAGCTGAATGCATGGACGGTGGTTGCTTGCTCAAGCGAAGGTTCGCTTAGCCAGGTCCCTGAGGACATGCACTCTCCAAGACGTGACGGCCCGACATCGCATGAGAGATCGTCGATGTGATCCCTATGGGCATTAATCTTGGGCCAATCCTCAAAACCCAGATCTAGGGCCGTACACCCAGCGGGGTCTGCGACAAGGTCCGGTTCAAGATGATTGGCAGTCGCTTCTGTGATTGTTCGATTGGCATTATCGGGGTTGCCTTCACATTTGGCAGCATGCCTGTCTCGATTGTTTGTGTTGGCGAATTCTCGACCACACTTACCACAAGCACTCTTGCTAGTGTTGAGGTTCGGGAAATGGGAAGACCAATGCCGCAAAAAGTATGACTCGGTGGATTTGCTCAAGTCTTGAAGGCTGTATTTGCAATTTGTCCTTGGACATCTCGGCTTGTGCGTGGAGACTCAATGCAAATAGAATCTCTTCGCATCCCCAAAGTCAAGATCGCCCTGATCGCGTTGGCATTCCTCAGCTGGACAATGGAAGGGCCTGTGTGCGTTGTCGCCCATCATATATCAGGCCTTGAGGGCAATATATGTCTGCCGTTGACCAAGAATATTGCCTGAGCGATTCAAAGAGTCTGCCGTCAGCCAGCCGATTGCACAGTAGCTAGCCTTCAGCACTGAAAGCAGAAAAGCAACCGACCGTATCATCCACCAGCGTAACTGTCGAAGGAGTGGTCCTCAATACGTGATGTATCGAGAGATATCGGAGGATCCAGGCATGTAGGCTGGCAATGATTCGCATACACAGGCTCGCAGCCGAAAATTGAATCGCAGTTGGTGATGTATTCCAAGCGGTGGACAAGGCTGAAGCAAGAAGCAGGAGCCGGAGACCCACGCCTCCTCACGGCCGTGAGATTTCCGAGAAGGTTAGAATAATCACAGGCAACAGATCCACAAATAAGAGAGGATGAGCCTGGCAAGTACGGTGTATGCATCCAGAATCGACAAGAAAGAGAAGCTTTGCTGGTCCGTCGCAGAGGATGGGGTCTACTGTGTTTCGAAACGTCAGCCTGTCACGCCACAACCACTGCGCCTCTCTCCCTCCTCGTCCTGGTTTACCGCGTAAGCGAAGGCTTGCTTTGGCTTAAGCGCGATATCAGGCAACCTTGCATACAAGCGCTCTTCATGCTCTTCCTGCTCTTCATGACCAATGCGCTCTTCATAATGGACGCCCTTCGTGCTCTTCGCGCTCTTCATGAGCTAGAATATAACTTCCCAGCAGATTCTACGTGAACATGCAGAACCATACTCACTTCACACAACAATACCCAGACACAGCAAGCCTGGAGTCACTTCGATCACGCCCAATCACGTGACAACATCCCAATCAACCCAAACCAATCACTATGGCCATCCCAATCCAATTCGACCCCTTTAACTTCGCCCTCAACGCCACCTTGATCGTCGTTATGCTGGCTGAGCTGCATTTCGTCCGCAGGGAGCGTCCCCGACAGCGACAAGACCAGGTTACATCTGCATGAAATGTTTGCCGTCCTAGAGTACGTTCTGCCTGTCATTTGTTCGCACCGACAAGACCCTGCAGACTGAACACATCCCGAAATACAGCAGAAGCACGCAGCACGGTTGGGAGGCGTGTGGAGCTTTTACGTACCTGTTGGGAACGTGGCAGTCTGTATAATTAGTGGAGGAGTCGTGGTTGAGTGTTGAGGCTTTCGCCTAGCTTTGTAGATCTTGAAATTTATTCCATACAGGCGGGTCTGGACCGATATACATTCTAGTAAGATTCTCCGAGCAAAAATCAGCGTTCTGATCAGCATTACAACTTTTGTATCGCTGTCACACCGCCTAAATGAAAAGCTTCTCGCCGTGATACTTGGTCTCACGCTCATACTTGCTCAAGCCACTCGCAGCCACGCTCTGGCGCTTCGGGAAGCCGTCGAAAGACTTGGCATAAGTAGCAACAGAGTGCGCAATCAACCTAGTATTGACTTCCCAAGCCGTGACGTTGACATTGCCGACATCATCGCACAGCTGGTGGTAGCAGGGATCATACCAATCACCCGCCTTGCCGCCGAACTGCTTGGCCTCCTCCTTGGTCTTGATGCCCTCGGCACCAGTTGCAATACCACCAGCGGGAATACCAGCGCGGATGAAGCCATCGTAATCAGACCTGCCGTCGAATGGGATAAAAGTGTAGCTCAAGTTGTGGGCCTTGTACCAGTCCACGTAGAGATCTCTGAGCTCCTCGGAGCCGACGGGGCTAGCGTCGTTGGTTGCGTTGTAGATCTGGTAGGCGAAGTTGGGGCTGCCCATCATGTCGTAGTCCATGAAGAGGCGAACCTTCTCGTTTTCGGCAGGCGAGAGCGAAGCGGCATAGAAGTCGGATCCTACAAGACCTTCTTCCTCGGCGGCCCACCAAGCGAAGCGGACGCAGTTGTTGACGTCGAATTGGGTAAGGTGGGTTGCCACTTCGAGGAGGGAGAGCGTGCCAGAGCCGTCATCGTTGATGCCGGGGCCTTCGGGTACGCTGTCAGAGTGTGCGCCGAGCATGACGCAGTTGTCAGGGTCGCCCTGAGCGGTCTGAGCAACGATGTTGAGTGTGTGGATGGTCTTGACTTCGCCATCGATGTAAGCGATGGCATCGGTGGATTCG
This sequence comes from Cladosporium colombiae, assembly GCA_026122715.1. Taxonomy (NCBI): domain Eukaryota; kingdom Fungi; phylum Ascomycota; class Dothideomycetes; order Cladosporiales; family Cladosporiaceae; genus Cladosporium; species Cladosporium colombiae. Next base: position 657,094 of record JAKZFA010000005.1, read on the forward strand.
CCGGCCTTGAGCTTCTTGAGAGTCTTTTGTGCTTCCTCGTCAGAAATGCCGAAAGTGGCGATCTGATCGTCGTTCGGTGTGCCCATCGTGCCGTGCAGAGCGCCCTTTTCGTTGTTGTAGATCACGGCAGCAGACGCACCCGCACGTCCAGCAAGAGTGGACTTGTCGCCAAATCCACACTTGCCACGCTCTACAAAGGCGATGTTGCCTTTTACAGCCTGGGGGTAGTCAGAAGCAGCGCAGCCACTGTTAGCCACGAGAATCACGTCGCCATACACGGGCTCATTGTTCTTGGTTGGCGGCGTCAAGCTCATGGCCGATGCGTTGGCAATCACCTCATCTCCGAGGACGAGACGCGACTCGTAGACATTGCCGGAGTAGGCAGGGAAAGACTGCTCCGAGATGTTATAGTAGCTGCCCAGCTTCTGGATGGTGGCGTAAATGTACTCGAGTGTCGCAGCATGACCAGCACTTCCGATGACTCTTGTCGGGTGGTTGTAGTCGTGGAATGAGAGTTCTGCCAGCTTGTACAGATCTTCAGCTCTAGCGAGCAGGTTCTTACCATGGATCTTGGCCTGCAAGGCTTCGCTGTCGACTATCTTCTGGGTGGAAGCGAGACCAGCATCGTGAGAATCTGTCTGCACGAGCGGTAGTTGTTGGGCTTGCACCGAGAGGCCTAGCAGCGCGACTGGCGCCAAGTTCTTGAGAATAGCCATGGTTGTGGTTGATGTTCAGTCGTGGTACGGCGGATGAAGTGATGTGTTGATGGAAGTTGGCTGGGCGATGACATAGCGATAAGATTGCGACATCGGGGCCGAGGCGGAGATGGAAGCACTGATGTCGAAACGAATTTGGGCAATAAACGGCCACTGATAAGGCGCATCGTGGAGGATCAGCTTGGACGTGCGTGAATAGACGACCGGACTGATGGAAGGCGTTGCGGTGATTTTTGTTGGACAGGCGGGCAGATGCCACAGGCGAAGATCACTGGTTCTAAGAAACATGCTGATAACTGCAGGTCAACGCGAGTGGGATTGGCGATATATAGAAAAGAAGCGAGACATGGACTTCCACCTACAGCTTGATGATAGATGCCTTAAGTATACTGTTTGTCAGATGCAGAATTCATGGAGAGTGTCATCGACTAAAGTTGGGAGACGGGATGAAGTTGACGTTTCCTCGAGCGTGCTTTCCTTCTCGTTATTGGTACCCAACCAGAGTTCATCGCCGAATAAAGCAGCTAAAGACGCCCAGAGAACACCGCCGCCACTGGTGACACGATATACGATTAATAATGTTAAGAGTCAATTGGCCTTGCACCTCGATAGCTCGGCTGCAGTTCCGGTGCAAGATGGTCCAATGCCTGCCTACATTCACATGTCGCGCACGCCAGATGTCGACCATGTCAGCCTCGCAGAAAGTACCACTGCAACTGTCACATGTAGCAAAGGTACTTCCACCCAAGGTACTTCAATCGGGTACACACGTTCCGACAAGCAGAGCTACAGTACAATTCTAGACGCGAACAATTGCTAAGGTAGGAGGTAGCTTCAGCTGTCCAAGAAAAGATAGACTTCACGCACGCATCCGCGTTTCTGCACAAACGGGACAACGAGAGTGCATGCACGCGCGGCGGCGTAAGCGATGCGATGAGCCGTTTACACACCGACGATGGCTGGGTTAGATCTCCGCTGCAAGCCTCGTGTGAGAGGCGGTGGCTGGACTGTTCGGTGTGGACGCATGCGAGACGAGTCGGCACGGCCAATGGCTGCCAACCACGAGGAGCGAGTGGAGAGGAGAGGCTGCGCATCCTGCCTCGCCTGCCACCGGCCGGAGGAGCAGCAGCAAGCAGCAGCAGCAAAGACCAAGCTGCACGCACCACTTGCTATTACGACAGCGCAACGGTGGATACCACTGTATCGTGAACTGGCAGCCCGAGTGCTGGCAGGCCGTCTCGCCGAGTAGCTCGGGCAGCAATCATACTGCGATGGCTGGCAGAGCCGAGGCAAGCAAGCAAGCCAGGATGAGTCGTGCGTCGTGATTGAGTGCAGCCAAAGAAGGCAGTCCAAGGATTGTCCTGGCACAGCGCCTGATGAGACAAACGATGCGCGGTGGCAGCACGAAGGTTCCGCGTTGCGATGGAGACAGGGTTGCTGTTGCTCTAGCTTGTTGATCCGCCCCTGCCGCTGCATAAAGCCAAAGCGCTCAGGCCAGCCGCGATCCCCTCACCCTCCGCCGCCTGCCCCATCTCCAAACAACACACAGCCAGCTTCCGCGACCGAACACTCCACTACCTGCAACCTCCATTGGTCCCAGTCTGCAAGTCACAGACCGCAACACGCTGGCCCTCGTCACTCACCGCACTTAAAAACCCTCTCCTCGCCTCTTTATCGGCCTTGTCTGCTTTGCAAGTCGCGTTGCTGTCTTGCAAAGTACTTCAGAGCCCCCAAAGTCGCCAGGCTGGATTTCGACGCCAGAATCCCGTGAGTACTCATCATCCCGCGAGGCATGTTGGAGTCGATGCGCATTGAATGTACGAAGAGGAGAGAGCATTGCGCATCACCGACATCCACCAAACACGTGTCACGACACATCCGCTGACGCCCTCCCAGAGTCCCGTTCAGCGTCTTTCCGTCGGCCTACAAAAACAACGAGAAGACCGAAGAGGTCAAGACTGAAGAGCAAGTAACGGTCCAAGGCGCTGGACGGGAAGAGCAACAACAACCTCAACCCCAGCAGTCCGGCCCTTCCCGTCACGAGGAGCGCATCCGCGAGGACATCCGCATCACCACCACTGAAGACGACCGTCAAAGCCAGCGTCCCGCTCGCATCAGCAGAGAAGAGGAAATCCGCATCTTTGAGAACGACCGCCGCGACACCCGCCGCGAGAACCGCTTCGAAGAACGCCGTGAGGACCGCTTCGACGCCCGCACCGAGAACCGCTTCGACAACCAGCGTTTCGACAGCCGTGTTGACGTTGACATCCAGAGAGACAAGTAAGTCGCTCCCAATGCCCATTTCCCATACCCCCAGCTATAGCACTCAAAACGCTATGCGGCTGGCTCCATTGTGCTCGGGACTCGCAGGCCGCGCGCACGCGCGTCCGAGCGCCGTTGCACACCGCATAAACAAGAAACATCCACCCCTGATTGCTTGGCAAACACACTATCGAGCCTAGCGGCCGTTAGTGTGTTGTCCTAAGCAACAGAGCTTCACCTTCCCATCCGAACCTCATCGCTCGACCCGCCTTCGTTCGGAGGATGTACCTTGCCTGGTACCAACGTTACACGACTCAATGCTAACGACCTGACCTCATCAGCTACCGTCAACCCTACCAGCGTTACTCTGAAGCCCAGATCAACGTAGAGGACCGCACTTACGACCGCGAGTACCAGAACCGTCAAGACCTCGACGCCCGCATCGACGCAGCCGAGAGAGACTTCCGTCAACGCACTGCTCCCTACCCCGAGGAGTACAACAGAGAGACCCGTCAGTGGGAAAGCAACTCTACCAACCCTCGCCAGTACCCCGCTCAGCAAGCCTACCCCGACCGTGAACCCGTCTCCTTCGACGAACAGGTTCGCGTGACAAAGACTACTGTCGACACACCCAGTCGCCAGCACAAGCGTGATATGGGATATTACGACGAAGACGGCCACTACCACAGCTTCCGCCACAGTCTCCACCGCGCAGCGGACAAAGTTCTCCACCCCATCCACGGCGCCCACCACCACCACCACCACTTCCACTCCCACTCCGAGCCCAAGCAGGAACGCATCGAGCGCGTCGAAGAGGATATCGTTATCCGTGACCGCGAAGCTACCACCTCCGCCCCCCGTCAGCCCGCCGAGTACTCCACTCAGCGCCGCACTACTTCCCGCACCATGATTCCCAACACCATCACCATCCCCTGCCACCACATCAGGATCGGCGACCTGCTGATCCTGCAGGGCCGTCCTTGCCAGGTCATCCGCATCACCACCTCGGCTCAGACTGGCCAGCACCGCTACCTTGGTGTTGACCTCTTCACCAAGCAGCTGCACGAGGAGTCTTCCTTCGTCAGCAACCCCAGCCCGTCTGTCGTTGTCCAGAACATGCTCGGCCCGGTCTTCAAGCAGTACCGTGTCCTCGACATCCGTGATGACGGCAACGTCGTTGCCATGACCGAGACTGGTGATGTCAAGCAGGGTCTTCCTGTCCTCGACCAGTCCAGCCTCCTTGCTCGCCTCACCGAGAGCTTCAACGACGGCCGTGGCAGTGTCCGTGTCCTTGTCATCAACGACGAGGGCCGTGAGCTGGCCGTCGACTACAAGGTCGTCCACGGCAGCCGCTTGTAGATGTCTTCGCCGACTTTCTACTCGAAGGCATGCATTGACTGCCATGTGGTCGGAGCCTTATGCTCACACCACCCATAGATCACGAACATAATCAAGGTTGCTGGATTTGCATTGTCTTGGCTGTTTAACTTGGAGTGTGGGTCCAGTAATTTTGAATCAGGAGGAGTTTGAGACAGAATGTGAGATAGGTTTGGAGTTGTATGTGGATAGTTGTATGTTGAATCAAAGCAACATAGTTGAGTCAATGCTTCCTGTCAGTCATCAATCGTCATATGTTACCGTAAGAGCACCACCCTGCATACAAGATACGTAGCCTCAACCTATGATCAATACTACCGATCACTCCCAAATCACACCCTTCCCCCTTCAGTCCCCTCACTCTTCCCATAATCGCCACCAACCCTCCTCTGCAAAGCCCGCCTCAAAATCCACTCCTTCGCCGTAACATCCTCCTCCTCCTCCTTCCCACCCTGCTCCTCACGCGCCCTCCGAATAACCTCACTCTCCGTCAGCGCTTTCAGCAAAATCTCATCCTCCGGCCGCGAGAAATACACAAGACTCATGCGGTCGCTCCCGGCTTGCTCGCCGGGCGGGTTCACGACTCTGTGGATGTTGCTGCGCAGGATCGAGGCGCTGAAGCGCACGAGCGCGTCGCCGAGGTTCACAATGAGGTGTGAGCGCAGAGGGCGGACGTACGACCAGGTTGGGGAAGGGTTGGTGGGTGTTGCTGGGGGGAGGATTTGGAGGCCGCCTAGGCGGTTGGAGAGGAGGGTTAGAGTGCCGAAGTCTGGGGGAGTGGTTGTTAGTGATGTGGATTATGGGGTGGAAGAGGGAGATGGGAGGGGATGCATAGCTTACCGGTGTGCTCGCCGAGGGATTTCTTGCGGTCGTCTTCGGGTTGAGGTGGCGAGTTCACCCAGCGGACTTGGTCACCACTGAAGGAGTGCAGTTTGTGCAGCGACTGCAGTCTTCCTTCTGGCAGGCCGAGCTTGGTGTTGAGGATTCCGAGCAGGAGGGTCACGATGGCGTGGCTCTTCTTCATGTACCCTGCCAGCAAGTCCCGTGCGGTCTGCTGCTGCAAGAGCTCTGGCGCTGGCAGCGGCGCTGAGAGTCCGAGCATGTCGTCTTTGGAGATGTTGTAGAATTCGTTGCGATCGCGAGTACCCTCCTTGTCGATGACGCCGGCGCCGAGGCCTTTGTAGCCGTAGTAAGAGCCTTGGTCCATGAAATCGTACTTTTGCTTTTCGGGAACGGGAAGGGCGAAGAGCTGCTCGCCGAGGGAGAAGAGGGCGTTGACGTCTTGCAGGAGAGCTGGTCCATTGATTGATGGTGATGCTGAGGTGGAGACTGCGTCTCTGAGGTCGAGGTAGAAGAAGCCGAGCTCACGGCTGGCTTTCCAGACTTGGTCGATTTCGGAGGCGTCCTGGTCGAGGAGCTTCTTGAGACTGATGCGGAGGAGTGGTGCGGTGGGGATATTACCTGGAAAAGGTGGAAGGTCAGAGAATGAGAGTTCGTCTTCGTTTCGGTGGTTTGCCACGAACTCGGCTGGTGGTGCTATAGCTGGTTGGCCCAGTTGGGTCTCGTGGGTGTGATCATCCTTGATGTGGTGAAGTTCGGGAGCTGGTGGTGGCAAAGATGCCTTGTCATAGGGAGCAGCAACTGCTGCAGGACCTAACTGGCTCTCTGAAGTGTGACGATCATTGGGAAGCGTTGGCCTTGTCCGGGATGAAGATGTCTCAGAAGCATACGAGTGGTTTTGAAAAGGCTTGACGGGCGACTGGTTTCTCTTCTCTTCCTCATCGTCAAGATGATACTGAGCTGGGATTGGAGCCGGATGGACTACATCGCCAATTGGTGGAGCGACAGCTGAAGGTCCAATCTGAGACTCGACGGTATGCTCATCGCCCAGATGATGCAAAGCTGGAACAGTAGGAGGGTGGCCATTGGCAACACCGGGAGGAGCAACAGCTGTCTGGCCCAGCTGGCTTGTGTGGTGATGTTGCTCAGATACTTGTGCCATGGCGATCGATTGATAAAATGATAAATAAAATGATAACGAGATGATACGATGGTGTTGTTGGAGGAGCTTCGAGGAGCAAAGAGCGAGCTTCCAAGCTTGACCTACCTTGTGTCTTTAGCTGTGCTTACAGAGAGATCGACCCGAGGCCTAGAAGAATCCAGGGTAGTGCAGCAATTGACGTTTGTGGTAAGGAGCTTGTCATCGACTGGATGTGCCGAACTCAAATAATGGTTTCCCCACTTTCATGTCGTGACTTGCACACATGACGTTTGCTGGGAGGTGACAGGAGATTCGGCGAGAAGGAAAGCTGCGTGGTCACAAGTCTACGCACCTCCAGCATTCCTGTGCTTACAGCATCGCATAAGCATCAGATTCAAGGTGCTCACCATTGAGATACTGATAAATTAGTACTTTCATCTCGGCAGGATTTGTATTGCTACTGTAAGGTGCAGACCCAAGCGCGTCATCCGTACCAGATGACGAGACAAGCTCCAGGCACTGCAGACTTGTGACGAACTGTTGGGGCACAGACTTCACTCCCGTCCAAAGGTCACGCGTCACACCATCAAAGTCCCACTCCTCTCTTCTCTAGTCGACTCTCAGGTAAGCCAGGACCAGGGATGGCATTACTCACCATCGCGCGGCTTCTCAAGCATTCATCCACTATTCGCAAGGTCCTGACTTGGCCAGCCAGAGATTCGGAGGTATTGCTCGGTGGCCGCTTTAGGTAGAAATGTGGCGGGTGCATTGCCACGCGTGTACTGGTCGTATTCGATGAGTAGACTTTCCATCTCAATAAAAGTCGTGTTTGCTGATCGTGTGCTCGCCTGTCTGCCTCAGATCTCTCCCATCCGTTCTCAATGGCATCTCGAAGACAGGCCACATGTAAATCAAACATGGATTTTCTGGGCAGCTAGACGCTTGCAACACTGCATGCATTCGCAGGTTATCTCGAATGAAGGCCTCAAAGACGTCGCTCTTTTCTCCATTATGGATCACAAAATTTGATCATATGTCTCGACTGACTCCACCCAAGACAGAGATACACCCCGGTCATGACATCGACGCATGCTCCAACGCTGGCAGTCCTGTGAAGTCAGGCTTGCTGGTTTTTCGACAATGGATGCCGTTGCTCATGGGAGTCAGAAGGCTACAGGTGAGGCCTACTCATCGACGGCTGACACGGAAGAGCAGTCGTTATGACAATGACGAAGCTTTTCCAATGAAGTGATCCGCCACGAGACGTCCAATGAGGCGGTCAAGCCAGATCTATTTGAGACTTGCTTCCCGAGATAGGTGTTCGGCTACCATGCTGTGCATCAAATACTGTACACGCACAAAGTGAGTGATGGTTCATTTTTATCACATATGCGAGCATGCCTGTTGCACGGGTTTCAGGCGTGATTGCACAAGGTCCATTCCGCGTTTAAAATTGTAGGTACCATTTACGGGTTGAGGTCTTTCACTCACCGAAGGGGACATGCAATCCCTTGGTCCGAACGCATGGTTCACTTGCACAATTGTAGTCTCACGTGTTAGCGAGTTGCACCTCAGTTCAAGCGGATTGCACTTTCACGTGCCAGAAATTCGAAGACATTCTCACGTGCAAGCTTCACACTTTCTTCCGCTCTCTTTCTCCTCTCTCTCTCTCTCTCTCTCTCTCTCTCTCTCTCTCTCTCTCTCTCTCTCTCCTCTCTACCTTCGCCAATTCTTACATCAGCCTCTTCCTCTTGCAAACAAAACGTAATTGACCGCCTTGATCAACAACGACACATGTTTTACACGCCAAGAGCGAACACTCTATAGACCGTCAGGAACCCCCTCTTGCGTCGCCAGTACTCGATCAGCAGCAGCCGCCATTACCTCAGCAAGTTCGTCGCAATGTCCACTAACTCCAACAATGAAGCTACCATGCGCTTGTTTGGTACCCAGTCGCGCCGTCTTACCAAAGGCATGAAAGATCTCGAGAAGCTCAACATCAACACCACCCTGTCGTCACTGCCGAAGTATGTTGTGGTTGGTGATCAGTCAGCAGGCAAGAGTTCTATCGTGCAGGCCCTGTGTGGCGTGTCTCTCCCTCGCAGCCAAGGCACAACCACTCGATGCCCATTTAGCATCACTACATCCAAAGGAACAAAGTTAACAAAACCATGGACTTGCATCGTATCCCTCCAGGAGCACTCTGAACTTTACGGCCGTGGCCAGTGGCGCCGCCGCGATGAATTGAAGATAACACACATCGCCACAATATACGACGAGGAAGACCTCGAGGCCGTGCTTCGCCGCGCCCAGCTTGCCTTATTGAACCCTTAAGGAGACCCCATGCGCTTCCTCGACGCAGACTGGAACAAGAACACGAACAGCAAAGCGGTTTTTTCGCCAAACATTCTCTCTTTGGAAAGTCAAGCATCCAAACTCCCAGAGCTCGAGTTCTACGATCTTCCTGGATGTATCAACTCATACGACCTGCCCGAAATTCACCAAAGCTGATGCAAAGCAGCGCCAGAAGGAAGAGAGGGACTTGATTCAGATGATCAAGTCTACAGTCGTCAGCTATATCAAGGAGAAGAACTGCTTGATTCTTCTTGCTTGTAGTGCCGACCAAGATTTGGAGATGTTGTTGACGATGAAGCATATCAGGGACAATGACACTGAAGACCGCTGCATTGGCGTTCTCACCAAGGCCGATCTGGTGCCACCTGCCAAGATCCCAACCATTCCGGAAATCCTAGAGGGGGAAGATATCAGCTTGAACATCCGTGGTTCATCACAAAGCAGCCATTGCAACAAGAGATTGCGGATGGATTAGATCACGAGGCAGCTAGAGAGCGAGAGACTGAGTTCTTTGCCACAGCGCCCTGGGTGGAGAACACTTCGGCTCGCGACTAGTGTGGAATCAGCCAGCTTTCCAGCCAGATCTCTCTCAACCTCTCCGATCACATACTATCAGAGTAAGTCTGCATCATTTGAATGCCTCAGTGTCCAGATTACTGACAAAACTTCTTCAGGCTTCCCAACATGATGCAACGCGTGCGCTCAAGAATTGACGATGTCACAGCCCAGCTCGATCAGTTCCCCGAGCCACCTAAGAAGCTGAAGCAAGTCATAACAAACCTCATTCGCCAGGTCGTCGAGTGTCTTGCAACTCACATCGATGCTTCGAGTGATGAGAATCGTTTCCGTGCAGCCCTCTATGACTGCCTGAATAACTTCAGTGAGGAGCTTCTGGCCACCAAGCTCGATGTCCACGTAGCGGTTGCTCCATAGACTGTCATTGACTTGGAGCCTATTAACGACGATACTGAGATCAAGCAACCTCGTACCGATCGTACTTCTTTGGGCGATGCCAAGTTGCAGAGGAAGCGTAAGGCCGAGCTTTCTTTGAGTAGGTTGACGAAGCGCAGGATCCATCAACGACAAGGTCACTGAGGAACTTATCCGCCAATCTTGTTCAAAGTGGACGGAAATGCTCGAGCAGCTACTAAGAGATGTTTCCAGCTTGATCCGCAACATCATCGCCGGCCGTTGGCGCATGGAGCCACACCCAAGTTCACGGGGAGACGATGAACGCTCTTCTGAACCACTTCAACAAAACAATGACAGCCGAAAGCGGAGCTATCAAGCAGAATCTGTCACGCATGCAGAAATACCCTACCACTTTCAGCAATGGCTACGAGACAAGAAAGATGAATTACCGTGAGCGCTTGGCCAGAGAACGCTACACACAGCCCTCATACGAACATGACGTTGACTCAAAGTGGGTCAAAGAGCGTCTTCCGAACGACGAGTTTGGCTCGATGATCGATTGTTTCGCGACCATCTACACCTTCCACGACATCATGGGCGAGAGGTTCGCTGACAGCGTGAGTGTCGACTTGGAACCGGGTGTGCTAGAGAATCTGAAGGAGGACACCGCTGAGACTTGAGGATGCTTTAGATGCGTTCAACACCGAACGCTGCGCTGCGTTGCTGGCTGAGGATCAGGACCGCGAGCAACAACGCAAGAAACTCATGGTCAAGAAGAACAAGTTAGGGCATGCTGCAGCACTTGTTGAGAACCTGCAGGACATGGAGTCCCAGTACCTTTGATTGGGTCGCAACATTCCAATTCAAAGTCGTTGGTGTTGGAGTACTGTCGCAGCGACTCGTAACTTTGCTGCAACAAACTGCATGCGAAGAACCCATGGTGCAACGTATGGAGGATTCTGAATTGAGGGCTTAACACAATGATGGAAAAGCGAGAGTAGAGTAGCAGAATTATTATGGCAAGCGACGGGGAAAACCCTTGATGTCAAATTTCAGCACCGAGGCCCAAAGCATTATGACCTGCCTTCTGAGGAACGTTAAGAAGGACCAATTGCAATGGGATGCTGCGCGAGTTCCTTGAGCAGTTGTTTGCGCTTTTCTTCTTCAGCCAGAGCAGTCTCAGCCTCCTTCTCCTCGGTGCTGCGGAACAATTCGCGAACAGCAGTCCATGCGTCTCTCATATAATTATACACTGTCGATTCAAGGTACGTGTGACGCCTGGGTAACACGCAGCCGTGCTTGCGATATGAACTCCGATGGCTGTTATCCTCCCAGCTGCTACGAGCGGCACTAGCAGCTCCGCGGTGTTGCGGATCTCGTGCCGGAGTACCATCGTCTCTGACTGTTGCCATCAGCCTGTCGTACTGGTCGCCCAAGACATCCTTGAGCGCATGGCGGAGTCGTTCGTCTCGCGCCGAGTCGCCGAGCAGCACGAGCATGTTGATTGGATCCGTCTCAGTTACGCCACCCATCGGTGGCTGAGTGACTCGAAGGAGGGCATTCACAAGCGTTTCTCGCCAGTTATGGGACTCGAACAGCTCTGTCGCACCTAATTCAGTGCTGTGCAAGACGCGAGTAACCCAGTCATACATCTCGCCGTCGTAGCACTCAGCAACGAGGATCGTTGCCGTGAGTGCTGCATCGTTGAGCTCAATGCCGAGTACGAATCCTTCATCGTCGGGATGGCAGCTGAAATAGGTATACGGGCTACGTTGCCAGCGCCTTGCGTGAAGCTCTTCCCAAGTGATCTCGGTCACTGCTTCGGAGAGCGATGACAGCTCGAGATTGAGGGTAGGCGCTGCCGCTTCCAGACGCACCGTGAGCGAATCGCTAGCACCGCGCCCGCGATTGAAGGGAAACGGCATGGCAACAGCGGCGTTTGAGACTGTGGCGCCCAGATACGTCTCTGTTGCGAACTTGAGCACACGAAGCATATCTGCGAGAGACTGTGTGCTCGCATCCAGTACTTCCGGCTTTGGGCCGCCCATCCACGATGGAAGGTACTCTTGCATCGCCAAGAGGTAATGTTGAATGCCTAAGCTAGCCTGCGGGAAGTATTCTTCCATCGGCTCGAAAAGCCATTGCATGCTGGTGATAACGTCCAAATCACAAATGTAATCTACAAAGCAAGTGCATATATCCGAGTTTTCGATGACATTACTGTCAGTCAGTGATGCTGCAATGTGTTCATGAATGTGAGGAGCTGCCTTCATCGTGGCTTTGTAATCTGGTGTGCCTTCGATTTTGGCGATATTGACAGTTGTACCGTTCTGGAAGTATACGCTTGCGACACTGTAAAGCCTGTCAGTAACTCAAGCGTGTGATCCAGAGTGTCTCTAGACATACCCGTAGTCAATTGTGAGACCGAAGCCCACGCCATACTCGGTGGCATGGACAGCGCGTAACACGTAGAGGCATGCGCTGAGGAACGTACTGCTGAGCAGGCGCATGTTGGTTGTTCGAGAGCCAGAGTGGCAAGGAGAGTAGCTCGTGAGTAATGTAACGATACAGAAAAGAAATTTCGCAAGGTTGCTGAATTACTGTTGAAATTGGCGTAGCGGAGGAACTTGGGAAGTGAATCATAAGAGCGATGTCAGAATATATAAGTATGGAAAGAGGTGTCATCGTCAGATAGTTCGACCAGGCAGCACCCTACAGGGCTTCTCATCACAAACGAGTGTGTAGCACCTCAGGGTTGCTCAGACAATATCCACCTGGACTGTGCCTAGAAGTCCAAAAATTAGCAAGGTGTCCCTTGTGCTCGAGTTACCTTGCCCTGACGGGTCCACGGTCTCTAAAGTCCTTTTGTCTCACGGGCGGGTTGCAGTATAGAATGGTGCGTTCGAGTCAGTTAGGTGCAGACGATGCTGCGGTATACCTTACATATTCACAGCTGCGAGCTCCCACCTAGGTGCAGATGGCAGAGCCTCGAGAGCCCCTAGTGATGCCAGTGAAACTTCGGGGCATGGTTCGTGATGTCAATCACGCAGGCGCATGTACAGTATACATCGCTTGTATGACCTTTTAACGCAAGCTATTCGCTGAAGTTGAGAAACACTTAGATACTCTTCGGTTGGCACATGTGCTCTTCGGAGGTCCCTGCGAACGTGAAACCACCACCTGCACTCCCCAGCCTCGATCACGTCATTGCCACGTGGTGTTATCAACAAACGAGTTCCTTTCTTTCTTCATGACTGTGTGCCTGAAGTTTAGCGAAATCGACAATAGACACGCAGGTAATCATACAAGCACTCTCTCGTCCAATAATTAAAAAGAGTCAAGAGACCGTACACCTCGTTACAATGGACTCACCTATAGTCAAAGCCACGATCCAATCAACCCTACTGGGCGCCCTTAGCAACATTTTAGGGCAGCTTATCGGATGCTGGCAGTCGGGAGTCAGTCGTTTCTACTTGCATTACCCTCGATATGGATATCATGTAGCTAACTTTTGCAGTCTCCATACAGCATTGAGCTTCAAGAGCTGCTGATTTTCATGTCGTACTCTGTCATCTCGTGCCCGCCCAACTACCTCTGGCAAACATGGCTCGAGGCAGCTTTCCCAGGCTATGAAGAGAGCATGACTCCCCAGGAGAAGGAGAAGCTGATGGACGAGAAAGTCACCGGTCGCAGCACAGCTACAGACACCACCGGCCTTCGTAACCGCGATGAGAAAAAAGCCGCCCTCGCCTCCGAGTCAGCTCCCAGTCCCCAGAAGGCCAAGAAGCAGCTGAGTATCCGCAACACGATCATCAAGTTCCTCCTCGACCAGTCAGTCGGTGCAGCAGTCAACACTATCATGTTCATCATGGGTATTGCCATGCTTCGCGGTTACAGTTGGCAGCACGGCTGGGAGGAGACAAAGGTTGGCTTCTGGCCACTGACGTTTGCAGGCCAGAAGCTGTGGCCTCTGGTCAGCATTATCAGCTTGACCCTGGTGCCTGTAGAGCAGCGTATGGTGTTTGGTAGCACTGTTGGCGTGGGATGGGGCATTTTCTTGAGCTTGATGGCGGGTGGAAAGAAAGACAAGACGGCGTAGAAGGTTTGCAGACCTGATAGAACAGTTGTCACGAGCAAAGGGGAGAGCATTGTCGGGCTAGATCGACAGCGGTTCTCCGTAGATTGTAGATTTTGTGAATGAGTAGCTCCAATGATCAGGCCGAGTATCTTGCTCTCGGGCCACCTAACACACGTACTGTATAGGTAGTTCGTAGCTTGCCATTAGACTTCGTCCCTGACCGTTTGGCTTGCGCTGCGCATCATTTTGCGGGGTGTGGCACAGGAATGTTGATGCGACACCTGGTCTCGACTACAAACAATTGTCTTCTTCACTGCCCGACTTTCTTCCAGCAGTCGCACAAAGGCGCGGCCACACGAACGTCAAACTAGACATGTCGCCGTGCTCATAATCGCCCATTCAACCTCTGCCACGCCGTGCACACTCTTCCACACCACCAACAGCAGCCATGAACGCCTCGACGATACCACCTCCAGAAGACCTTATGGCCCGCACGGCTTTCTACTTCGAGCAGTCCAAGCCGATGATACCTCTGTACATTCATCTTATCATCTCTGCGCTCTTCCCGATTGTTACTGGCTCTTTTGCGTCGCTATCTCGCCCATCAACAGCTGCCAAACCAAGCAAGAAGACAAAGAAGTCGGAAGACGATGACGAGGATGATGAGGACGAGAATGAGGTGGAGCAAAAAATGGAAGGATTGAGTCCGAGGGATGCTATCGTGCTCCCGATCACCGCAGGCGCTGTGCTGGGAGGATTATATTGGCTGATCAAACAATACGGCGCTGATCCGATCAACCTCATTCTGGGATGGTACTTCTCGGGTGTTGGTATCTTCAGTGTGGGCAAGATCTTGAACGATGCCGCGGCGCTGGCGCTGAGTGTGCTGTTCCCTACATACTTTGCGCACAAAGGCAAGCTGTACAAAGTCGTCGGCAAGGAGCGTAAGGCTGTCACGAATGCTGCAGAGCAAGAGAGTCGGGCCTCGCCGTTGCCAGGTGTTTTGGGCCTCATCCCTTTCCCTTGCGCGTTCAACAACTACCTATGGACTCTGCGATCAACCCCGACTCAGAAGTATTCTTTTGTGGCATACATCAAAGGCGTGCTCGACGTCAATGGCCCGGTAACTCTGCTCAATGTTGCTGCAGGCATTGCCAGTCTTTCAGCCATTAGCTACAATCACTTCATTGACAAACCTTGGTGGCTCACAAATCTGCAAGGTTTTGCCGTGTCATACACAGCTCTTCAAGTCATGAGTCCAACCACGTTCGCCACCGGATCCCTCATCCTGACCGGCTTGTTCTTCTATGACATCTGGGCTGTCTTCTTCACGCCTCTGATGGTCACCGTGGCCAAAAACCTGGACCAACCAATCAAGCTGCTCTTTCCGAGGCCAGATCAGCCAGGTGCTGAAGGTAAACCACCAGTGAAGTCATACAGCATGCTGGGACTCGGAGACATTGTGCTACCTGGACTTATGATCGGTCTTGCGCTGCGCTTCGACCTGCACATGTACTACCTCAAGAAGCAAACGATCGCTGCTAAATCGGCGAAGGGCTCAGAACAGGGAGAGGTCGTCATCAAAGCAGACTACCACAGCGTCACTGGTCTCTGGGGCTCACGCATGTGGACGTTTGGTTTGAGTAAATCTTCACTACCCCAGTCACTGATCACCGCAGCGTTCCCAAAGCCTTACTTCATCGCATCGCTTGTGGGCTACGTCATTGGAATGATCGCAACTCTTCTTGTTATGAGCATCTGGCAACACGCACAGCCTGCTCTGCTCTACCTCGTACCAGGCGTACTTATAAGCATTTGGAGCACCGCACTGGTGAGGGGAGAGGTAAAGCAAATGTGGGCCTACACAGAAGAAGTCACTGGAGAAGCTGCGGAAGATGACGCAGAGAAGACGAAACAGTCGGGCGACGAAGACAAGCCCGACAGTAAAAAAGACCACAAGGCTCCTGAGAGCTGGTGGGAGTACGCCAAGTACGAGATTATCGGCCTCTCGAGACCTGAAGAGATCAATGACAAAAAGGCTGAGGATGAAAAGGACTCTGATGTCTTGAAGGCGAAGGCTGCGCAAGATCCTGACAGCATTTTCACGATCTCAATCCGTCGTATGGGCCGATCCAAGAAGTTGCAGAAAGACCCTGGCACGGATGCTACCGAGAAGCAGGGTGACTCTGGCTCGAACTCTGGTTCTGACGAGGCTGTTCTTGTCTCTAGGGATGTAACAGACGTTGCTGTTGATGGTCCGACCAGAAGAACGAGAGGCAAGAAGGCTTGAGCATTGACAGTGTGGCTGTACGTTGTGGCGACTAATGTAAAAGTCTCCATAAAATCAAGATACCTGTTCCATCCGATTATAGTCATTCGGTGTTCCTGAATATGTCTTTAGCATGGTACGCCTTGTGTTGCGGTTGTTTCCACGTCATTGCACACGTATCGCTGTCTTGTTTAGGGTTAGGGTTAGTGTTCTGGATTATCACATGGAATGCTATCTCGTTCCCGTCTATGACCGCAATGGTCGGGTGATTTATCGATCGGAAGCTGGGGAGTACATGTAACGTTGAATGTGGTTTTGAATATCTCTAGGCTTGTCTAGGGTGTTGAAACGCGCTGGATATCAACAGAGAGGAATCGGTCGAAGTGACACATACATATCGTCTGATTAAGGGTGAACGGTCAATTTTTCAAGTGGACTGCATGTTATTTCTTCAGCTGACTATCTGTACTGCTTGGAGAACAATGTTGCAATTCATGAAAACAAAGTCTGCATCAAGAATCGCACATAAGATATGGCAGCGGATCATCGTGAGCGTGTATCACCTATTGACATGGTAATCAGGCATAAATATTTATGCTGATATAATCAACCCCAAAAAGGATTGTCACGTTCTCCATCGATCCTGATAGTTGATACTCACGTATACATACCTTTGCCGTGTTCTTTCATTGTGACTGCGACTTTGAGAACATCGTGGTTGTAATTAATAGGCGCGCGGATCTCGGCTGGTAGCCGCGCTGGCGGTAAAAGTGGGAAGGCGGCAACCTCGTCGATCAGATCATCATCGTGGGGCTGATCCGGTCTCTCGAACATAACCATACGGTATTTGCCGGGTCCGGGAAGAGGTTTAGTCTAAGACCGCTGCAGTCACTTTGGCCACACTGAATCTTGGATACCCCCAGCATACTGTGACTTTCTGGGACAGAATCCGAACATATCAGCAAAGCCGCCAGTGACATCATCCAATATATCAGTACGTTACTGCGTACACCGACAGTCCACAAAACGGAAAATATGGCTCGCAAATCGCAGCGACTCTCTACAGGTGCGGCGACAGCGCTGCCTACTCACAAACGGAACGCTTCGAACACATCGCTTCCGGGAGGTGACGCTAAGAAAACCAAGACCCAGAAGGCGACCCCAACCAAAAGCCAGTATTTCTCCAAAGGCAGACAGACTGGTGGGAATTCTGGATCTCAGGACGACGAGGCTGCAAGTGCTGCAGAAGAAGATGAAGACGACGACCTGCCATCTGCTGCAGAGGAAGATCTTTCAGAATTCGGTTCGGCGCCTGAGTCAGACGACGAGGGAGACGACGACGACGACGAAGAGTACGAGAGCGAAGTCGAACAGCCGAAATCGCGAAGAAAGTCGGCTTCAGCGAAAACCACGACTATCTCATCCAAAAAGAAATCCGGTGGCGAGCTTTGGCGTGAAGGCGTCAAGACAGGTTTGGGCCCCGGGCAGGAAGTCATCATCAAGAAGCCCAAGGCCAGACCTGCAGGAAAGGTGCCTTATAGTGACGAGACTATTCACCCCAACACGCTGCTCTTCCTGCAGGACCTCAAGGCGAACAACAACAGAGAATGGCTGAAAAGTGAGTTTCACTCCCTTGACCTGTTATTGACATGCATATGCTGTTATTGAGCCGCGCGTATCTTGTTGGACGGCAAGTTTACACGAGATGCGTGCTGTCAAGATCGACCGGTAACACAGGCATGTCACAAGTCACAACAACACAGTGCGATATCACACTCCTCCCGTGAAGAGAGTCATTTGTGCATTCTACCAAGCACTGTGCAACAACGTGCCGCGAGGTCCTTGCCATTGCAGCAGACTGATCAAGTATACAGTGCACGATCCCGACTTCCGCCAAAGCGAGAAGGACTGGTTTTCATTTGTGGAAAAGCTAACCGAGCGACTCGTTGAGATTGACGACACGGTCCCCGAGCTGCCTGTCAAGGATATTGTAAGTTGTCCTCTGCATGCGATGAACGGATCCCGCAGGAGGAAGGACCATGTTCGACGGTGCGCTGACGAGAACGGCACAAGATCTTCCGCATCTATCGGGATGTCCGCTTCTCGAAAGATCCCACCCCGTACAAGGTGCGCATTGCCTGAGCCCTGCTAGCAAGTCGGCCCGCGGCGTGTCCGTCACCGCCTCGCCTCGCCCCCTCCCACCGTCCCATGCCTGCATGGCTGCAGCCTGCTGCAGGCAGGATGCACCTAAAAGTCATTGCATGTTTCGCTAACGCCCGCGCCGTGAAGCCGCACTTTTCGGCCGCATGGTATGCCGTCCCACCCCGGTCTGGTGTTGCGACATCGATAGATTGCTAAAAAATGACCGACAGGTCCCGCACGGGTCGCAAAGGCCCGTATGCCCACTATTACGTACAGGTCTCGCCCAAGGACAGTTTCGTTGGTAAGTGAATTGTCTCTTTTGATCACATGCCAGTCACAGTCATGTGACGTGCCATTCGATTGTTGGTTGAAGGCACGAATCAAGCTCTAATTAGCCTATTTGCTTTTGCAATTATGCGATACGGAGGATTGTACATGCGTGTAGAGCGGTCACGTTCACGGCGATGCCTCTGCAAGCTGCGCGGGCGCGTGCGGCCTTCGTACGACACACTGTCCTGAGAAACAGGACGGACGAACAGTGCTTGATGGCATAGTCATCAGAAGTACACTTTCGAACACCACGGAAGATATTTGAAATGCCTGTAGAGAGAAGGCCCACGAGGCGGTCAAGGCGCGCATTGGAGGACGGAGCGCTATGCTACAAATCGACCAGCGCTGCTGCTCTTGTGAAGCCGTGAAGTGACCGCTGACGCGAAGACGTCAAACATGTCTTTCAACAATTGCACCGTTGTGAATTGAGCTTGATGTCGTCGTCAGATGCTGGCAAGCACATTGACGGAGCCGGAAACGCTGACCACGAGAACCAACAGGTGGAGGACTGTGGCATCCCGAGGCAGCACCGACAGCAGCATTACGACAAGCCATCGACAAGCGCTCGCGCCA
Source organism: Cladosporium colombiae (assembly GCA_026122715.1). NCBI lineage: Eukaryota > Fungi > Ascomycota > Dothideomycetes > Cladosporiales > Cladosporiaceae > Cladosporium > Cladosporium colombiae. Next base: position 676,089 of record JAKZFA010000005.1, read on the forward strand.
GCTCAAGAACGTTCTATCCGATGAGAACATACGCAAAGAGTTCCTCAAGGGAGCTCCACTGAACGACAGCAAAGTCGTCAAGGCTTTCGTGGCTGCGAACGCAAGCAATGCGCTCAAAACACGCCCGAAGGTGAGTTATTCATACATCCTTGTCCCACCTCTTCCTTGTGTATCATGCGTCTGGTTGTCCATAGCTTCTCTTTCTACTGTTGGCGTCGCTGCAACGGTGTGCTCGCGCGGGACGCGTTGGGGCCTCGTTCGATTGAGAATCGTTGCGTGTCGAGCGGCAGTGCGTTATCGACGTGACTGCAAGCGTTTCCATCACCAGTTGAGCTTGACGTCCGGGTCCGGGACTGCTCTGAAAAGCGAAATCACTGTGGGTGATGTGAAAAGCTAGCCCGACAAAGGTGATTTTCGCTCCGACGCGTCGAATTGAGCTGAGCTCATCAACGACGAACCATTGCGTCGCAGCACAGCTTCGAAACTCATGAGCACGAAGTCGAACCACGAGTGATGAGGTACAGCCTTGCCCACGCAGGTCGCCGCGGAAGGCTCAACTCTGTGAGCTGGCCGTCTGTCTTCACCCTCCCGTCAGGGTGTACGGCGACGGCGACGGGCCTCGAAAGGTGGCTTCCTGCCGCAGTCCTAGGCAAAACGGCTAACCGAAGGTCAACCCGTCCTTGGGCCAGCGCGCGTCATCATCTTCATCAATCTACGACCGCCGCAGGATGGCCATCAGCTAGGCGATCTGGCGTTCTCAACAAACACTCCCTGGCCGACGTCTTCGCGAAGCTCAAGCGAACACGACCGACCGCTCTTCACATGTTTCCACACGGCGGCAGAAAACTCATCGAAGGAGAACTCCGCTGTTGCATCTGCTCAATCTGGACTTCCCGAGAAGTCGCAAAGTCTGGTACTGGGACGAGCGGTCTCAACTCAAACGACTCGGGCCCGGCGCTTGCCCGCTCACGGCGCGATCCCTCTGCCATGCATCCGTGCAGAACGAAGCATTGCGCGAGCGAGGAAGACACCTGATGCTTGCAAGCCGCTGCAGTAGTACCGTCTTACCTCCTTTGCGGCGCATGTAGGAACACTGCCACTATCACATTTGATCTACGGTCGTGATGGATTGATTGTATGGGCGGTCGGAGTTTGCCATTTTACCCAGCCGCTCTAACAGGCGAGGGAGGAACTCACTCACTCACCATCCATCGCCCAATCTGCCCATAGCATTCGCTTATTGGTTCGCGAGAGGCCACACTATTGGAACCCAACAAGCTGACGAGTTTCGCTTTGCTTTTCTTTCTAGGGTTACGACGCGGGCCATCCAGACATCGAGCTGCTGCGGTTGAGGAACTTCACCATCGGTCGAAGTCTTACTGAAGACGAACTGCTTGGTCCAGGAGGCCTCGAGCGCGTCTCGGAGCTCCTCGGCTCCCTGAAACCTTTCGTAAGTCTTGCCCAAGTCACCACGTTCGAATTCCCCACCCCAAAGAACGGATGTACCATGGGACTTTGCCAAAGTCTAATTCTGCGCCCTCGGCGCTGGGAATAATTGGGGGTCTCGGGAACCTGCGTCGTGCCGTCTGCTTTTTGCCTGCGATGGGAAGGAGGACCTCTGCACTCTCGTTTTAACGTTGGTGACATGACTGCTTCTCGCGTGTGACTTTGTCGGCTTGGGGCCAATCAAAGAATGATGCGAGCTTTTTTTTTTTTCGTTGGTGGTGTTTTGAAGTAGTGCGTTGTGTGTTTGGGCAGCACAAGGCGCATTCCATCGGGTCTTGGCGGGTGACGGGTGACCCGCGAGACATCCTTTTGCTGACATTCAGACAGGTCACATATCTCAACTCTGTTGTGATGCCGGATGAACCGGGAACCGATAGCGATGAGGATGACGAGGAGGAAGGTGAAGAGGACGATGAGGGCGAAGATGATGATGGAGAATCATCTGGACCAGAAGATGAATCTGGGTCTTAGATACGGGCTTTGCTCCGGACGTTTGTCTCTGATATTGACCCTTGGTCGATTTCTGGAACGACTCACGTGTAATGAGACCCCAGCCGATTCAACGGCTGATCATAGTGAGACATGTATGTCATGCTGGAACACGCTTAGCTCGAAAGTGTTGGTTGTTTGTTACGTTTCTGATGACTATAATATCAAGACCGTGAGGGTGTGATGAATTGACCAGGATTCCCGATCATATGTGTGCTGCCTATACGGCACTTGACTCGACGATACTTGGCTATTAATTGAGTTTCCTTTGGATATGTGCATCCTTCCGGATATGATTTACGTCGTTCGCAGCCATCCTTCGATAGTCAAGGTACGAAACGAGACCAGCGCAGTAAGGCGTGCAGTGCGACTCGAGAATGCATCACTTGCACTCTTTGCCAGCAAGTTCCATTGCGCCGAGTCCAATGTTACGGCCTATGCAATTACTCTGATTCGGAATGAGTCCTGTATCACGCCGAGCCGATCAGACCATATGATGCGCACGCGTCGATACACGTCAAATAATGCCTCTTGTGTCCTCGAGCGCATGAGTGCTGGTGCATCGCTGGCAGTCCGATGACTATAGGTCGCACACCACAAAAGCAAGAGAGCAGGAGGTACCGCCAGCGCATACAGCACCACCCCCTAGAGCCAGCATGCAATGCAGCAGCGGCAGCCATATTGCTGACGCGAAATTGAGAGCAGTCCCAAATGGCGTAGCTCCCCATTGGCGAGAGGTCGGGGTGAGCTCGCCCACCACCCCATGTGCACTGTCTGCAAGTCGCCTAGCACGCTGCGGCCGCGACGGGTAGCTGCAGCACACGCAAGTCAGGTGACCGTCGACCGGTGTGCGTTGCGCCGAACGGTTGAGCGCGCCGCACATCGCCCGATGCCGCTGCAGATTGCTGGCGCAGGATGGTCAGGCTATCCTTGCCAACAGCCGCGTCCACGTCGATGGATTTTCGCTACGTTCGGCCTCTGGCCCGCTCCGCCGCGCCTCTTTGGTGTGTCGCGTGGCGAGCGTCATGATCGCCTCACTGTCGAGGGTTTCGTTTCCCCCTGACGTTTGCTCTGGTTCAATGGTGCTCGACTTCTCCGCCGCCGCCGCCTCTGAGTCGCAGGAACTGTGGGACGAGCATGCACAGCGTTACATTTCTTGCTGACTTGGAGAGACCTTGAGAGCAAGGCCGGTATCTGCCGTCTGCGTCAACGGCTCTTACGGCTGCTGAAGGCTGCTGGCCCAAAGCCTAAAAAGTTACCTCGCCGTTGGAATTTCATCGAACCCCGTGCGCTGGCCGAGTTCGAGTGGTCGGCCGTATGTACGTTTGTTGCGTGCATGCAGGAGAGAGGCAGAGAAAGTTTTCGGCTACACGCATACCGAGCACACCCGCATGCACAAACGAGCACACGCGCTTCTGCGCACGGCTGACTCGCACTGGTCGACAGTTCGACTGAATGTGGGCCGCACCGGCCGTCAGCGCGCCGTCCGCGCTTGACGAAGTCTCGCCAGCGATAGCATTTGCAGATTGATCAGCATGTAGTTGTTGGTTGTAGATGAGTATGGCTTCACTAGCGCTAGAAGGCTGCTTGATGGTGGTAGTGCAGCTGCTGCGCGGCGCCTAGCTCGACTTCGACCATGCCGCGGTTGTCGCTGTTTTGTGCGGGCTGTACGGGCGTAAGTAGTGGGCATTGGAAAACCCGCAACATCCACACATGGTATAGGTACGGTACCTCTGTAGCGATGCTGCTCCGTCACTTGCCCTCTGTTGTCACTAGTGTCCGCCTCCAAACGCTGCCGTCGCGCGGAACAGCGGCTCCTCACAGACGGCTGTCATGCATACCGTAGCAACATCGACCCTTGCACAACCTTGGTCTGCCACAATAACGGCGTGAGCGACTGGGGTTGGATGGATGCGACTTGCGCCGAGCTGCCGATGTGAAGGACGAGGGTGGCACCGACTGATCAGCAACATGGTGCGGACGTGATGCACGGCCCGCCCATGGAGGCACGCACGACTGCAAGGAAGAAAGGATGGCGTTGCTGCAAGGTGTAGGTAGCACGACACTCCGTGACGTGGTTTCTTGCGATGCAGGCGTGCGGCGGGCTGGATGCCCTGCATGCATCGAACATCAAGCGGTAGCGTCTGATGTGTTACGACGTGAGAGTCTAGCGCGCGCCGTACCGATACCGCCACTTGTTACCGCAAAGTCGCAGGATGCGATATCAGGGAGGAGGAGACGGGTCAGTCTGGAGCGTCTTGGGGGATCGATGTCGAAGGAGGAATGTGATAGATCTCGTTACTTTTGCCAATGGTGCCACCATGCTCGTGGGCCCGCGCTCTATTGACGCCTTTAGTGCATGGCGTGTGCGACTTTGCTTGCGTGCAGCAAAGACAGCTTTATTTCCATAAGATCAGCCACATCGAAGGTCACATTGGCAATCCGACCATCCGTTCGGTTTGACAAACCCGTCTTATGCTTTGACTTTGGGGAGCACTATCGGAACATACGAAACAGCCCTCAAATTCGCCCCCGTCGGGAGACTACATGAGAAGGTAAAACACGCATATTAAGAAAGACCTCATGCATAGTACTGCTCTGCTGACCTGGATTGAAACTCGACAGCTCGACACACCGATTCGACTCGACATTTGTCCGAAGCTGGCGTAACTCCAAGCACCTTGATCAGCGCCGCGACTCTCCACCTCTGACTTGTGGAGCTGAGATCTCAATATCTATTGTAAGTAGCTCAAGAGCAGTTTTCGCCTCCGTCATCCCAAATGGCCATCCTTGAACGAATGATGTCACAAAAATGTCGAGAACGTTATTGTGGTCCTCTACAAGCCCCGGACGTACTGCCAGGACGGGAAGGCCATTCGAAAGTCGATATCCTCTTCGCATGCTGGGGACAAAATGGTGTCGGTACCCCAAAGGAGCCGGGTCATTGCATCTTGTGCACTACATGCACGACGACGGAGCGCGCACCGGCACAAGATACCCAGAGTGACTACGTACAAGGAGCGGTGACAGGCAATACGAAAGAAGCGAGTGGCCAGCGCACTACTGCTTTCTTGCAGGGTGGGCTCGCTATCGCAGCGCGGTGGGGCCAGGTACCTCCGTAGCATGGAGCAGCGACCAGGGCTGCGCCGAGCTAGACCAGGAGGCCACGCGACGCTTGGATGGCGAGGCGTGTATCAGGCCCCGGTGGCAGCGGGCCTCTGCGCACTCTTGACCGGGGCGCAGATCGAAAGTCTGTCGCGTCGCAATTTTCTGATTGGCTGCCGGCGGTTCCATTAATCTCAGTGGAGGTCAGCTTGCGTGCGCCGGCGTGCCAGATGCATCACGATTCTGCGGCCCTTTGACAGGCTTGAGTTTGCGCTGCCCAGCGGAGCCGAACGAGTGCTGACGAATGAGCAACAGAAACGGGGCATTCGCCACAAGTGAGCACACGCTGCGTACCAGATACCCAGTACCCAGTTTGCGGTCGCAAGGCGAGACAGGCCGTTGTTGGCAACAGCAGCAGGCTCGCAGCATCGGACGGCAGCGGACTCGCTTACACGCAGACAGGCGTCGAATTCCCGAGACGCTAGAAGGCTAGCGGGCCCGTCGCCAGCAGGCAGCGAGCCGTTCGCGCCACTGTAGGCGTCTTCGGCAGCTAGTGGTGTAGCTGGTCGTGTCGAGCGTGCGTGCGCGCGCAGTAAGTGCAGTAGTGAGACTAGGAGAGGGCTCATTCGCAGCAGCAGTGGGCATCGTCAGCGAGCGTCGAGGGCCTTGCGAGCTTGCCTAGCGAAGGAAGCAGCACCGAAGCAGCAGTAGCAGCAGCAGTAACAGCAGCAGTGACAGCAGCAAGCCACGGCGCGCCAGGCGTCTGCGTTGCTCTGCTCTGCTTTGCTTTGCGTGCTGACTGACTAACTGACTGACTGACTGCGCGAGTGCACGCGCCAGACCGACAGACAGACATTGTCGATGCCGACTAGCCATCCGTCGGTACCTTACCTTACCTTGCTTGCCCTGCCCTGCCCTGCCTTGCCTGGCCTTGCCAGACGAAAAGTCGCCTCTAGTCACTTTTTTCCTCTTCCCACACTGCTCGCCGCGGCAAGAGCCACAGCGCCGCCCGCCTTAAGGAAGAAGCCAGCGCCAACCCCACCGCCGTCTCCCTCTCCCTCCCGCCCTCGTTTACCAACCTCGTGGGACCCCTACCTTATTTCTCGCCAGAAGCCTTTCTTCTCGCCGCCGCCCTTCCGTTGCTTCGACTATAATCGACACGCGTGCGACCCGAGCTGACTACTGCCCTTGTCTGCCTCTGTCTGGCCTGACTTCTTGCTTGCCTGCCTGCCCTGCTTGCTTGCACTCTCTCCCTCCCACTACCTTTCCTTACCCTCCCGCCAGCAGCCAGCCAGCCAACCAATCCACTGCACTCTGCTGCCGTGACTGCTTGCTTGCGCTGCCTCGCCTCTCACGCTCACGCTCACCCACTTTCACGCGCCGCTCACGCACCGGCTCAACCCTCGCTCACATCCTGCCCTGTCCACGCGCGTGCCCGCCAAAGCCGGTCGGTCGCACAACGCGAACGCGGTTCAACTGCTCGCCCGCCCGCAGCGCAGCTCTGCCGGCTCGTGTCTCGCATTGAAATACCGCCAACCGCGTCTCTGCTGAACGGGCCAGTCCGCGCTTCCGTGCCTTGTGCTACTACACTACTCCAACAACACCGTCACGCCTGCATGCCCTTGCGCGCGCCAGGCCATTGACGACTTTCACTTGCCCGAGTCTCTCTAAACGATACACCTCGCCGCCGCTCAAAGCCGCGTCGCGTGCCCCGCCACCGCAACCATGAGCAACATGAATTACCAGCAGCCCGCTGCGACGCAGCAATGGAACCCCAACCAGCCTGCGCAACAACAGCAGCCGCAGCAGCAAACTCCGAATGCGCAACAAGCTCCACCGCCGCCACAGCAGCAGCAGCAACAACCACCGCAACAGGTCCAGCAACAGCAACCCCAGCAGCAGCAACCTCAACAGCAGCAACAGCCTCAGCCGCAATGGTCACCGCAGCCTCAGCAGAATGGCCAGTATGCACCCCGGCCCAATCAAGTAAGTGCTTTGCCAAGCCCAAGCCTGCATGCTGCGTAACCGTGAACATTTCCCTCCTTCCCCACAACATTGCGTACTTCCTCTCTCATCCTCTAATAAATCGGTCATCCCCAAATTGCATCGCCACGCTTTTGCAAAAATGGGCGCGATCGATCCACAGCTCGCTCAGCTGGCCGTGGCCGAGGAAGAGGCTAATGCTGATGCGACGAAGCAGATTCCGTCACTCTCGCAAGCCGTCCCGCCTCAGCCTCAGCATCCAGTACGTGCCGCAGTGATGAACAGATGTATAGAATCAAGAGGCTAATATTCACTTAGCCCGTCATGCAGGACCCGTACCGTTCGTTGCCGCCGCCCGCGCAAATGTACCCGGGCTACGGCCCTCCGATGGGCTACGCCGCACCGGCCCAGCCCGCACCACGCCAGAGGACTGCGATCGCATGCAGATACTGTAGGAGAAGGAAGGTATGTTCAGCAACGCACCCAATACCCGATGCGACAATGCGACACGCGCGTCGCATCGATTACACCCTCGCGCTTTCACGCGTCGCATCGCATCTGAGCTTGCACTGACGCGTCGCTAGATTCGCTGCTCTGGATTCGATCAGTCCGAAGACGGTCGCTGCACCAACTGCCAGCGCTTCTCACAGGAGTGCGTGTTCACGCCCGTCTCTGCCCAGACGCAGGCCTTCGTGCCCGCGCACACCGTCTGGCGCGGTCAGCAGCCTCCACCCAACGCCCAGCTTTATGGTAAGTCTTGGACAGCCTACTTCACCCGAGCACACGCTTGACTAACGCTCAGAAGGTGCCTATGGACAGCCGTTGCCCCACAACCAGCAGCAGCCTCAACAGCAACGCGATCAGTACCCACCGCAAGGCCAACAGCAGCCTGGGCAGTACCCGCCACCTCCTCCTGGCTACCAACAACAGCCTGGTCAGCCCGTGTATCCTCAGCCGCCACAACAAGGTACGCCCCCGCAGATGCAAGGCCAGGAGGCTGGACGCAAAAGAGGAACCGATGAACCGCACACCCCGACAATCCCGCCCCCAAACCCCGGCGTGCAGGCATCATTACCGCGCGACGGGCAATACCCCTACCCAGATCCTTCGATCCTCACTCCCTCAGTTGGTGCGTACCTCGAAAGTTAGCATCATCTTGTCCAACAAATACTAACTTTCTTTTCAGATTTCGCAGGCGATAGAGACGGCGACATGTCTGTCGTCAGCGATAGCATGAACAGAGTGCCACAGAGGAACGGCGAGATGAGAGACGCCCAAACTCAGACAGACGACGATCTCCTATTGTCATACGTCGCTCAAAAGGAGACGGTCTCTTAGGATTCTACACGACAACTGGCTGAAGCGCTGGAGGCGATCTGCTTAAGCACTGGACATTGACTTTTCTTGCAAGGCGTTTATCCTTTCGGTGGTCTTTTGTGAATTTTGGTTTTGTTCTTCGAGCGCCTGCCACTACCGCTTTTCTGGTGAAAGTGTCGAGGCGGTGATTTTTCTTTAATGGTGCAAGCCACCTAGATCATGCATCTCTATGGCCGGAGAGATCACTTTATGCTTTCTGAAATCGGAAGCGAAGGGTGGATTGATTGCTATTCTGAACCGAGTGTATGTGTGTACGAAATATGCGAATAAAGGAATTGAATGCTTGAATTATCGGTCATCGTCGCGTTTGAGTGCCCAAACGATCGCTGATCGAATTTACCAACGGCATACGTTTGTTCGTCGCTTCCTCTTCACCGCCGAAACGTTCAAGTTCCTACCCGATCGTTCGCTCAGAGTTGCGACAGCATGCGACAACGCCGTCTTGAACAGCGTCCAGCTCGAAGTTGAGATAGACAATAATTGAGGCGCCGGACCGTTCCCTTTTCCGCACGTCTCTCTGAACTGAGCGGCAAGCAACGTGGTCGCGAACTTGGCTTGCGGCTCTACGCGCCACTCCGTCTCGCCGTCGCCGTGGGGTGGGCCGTACCCGGGCTGGCCTGCGAGAGAGCGTCATTGTGAGTGGGAAAGTCGTGGTATGACGATTTGAGCAAGGTGAGTGAGTCTAGATGAGAGAGTATTCGACTTCTTGAAGTTTCGCAGACATCTAACCAAAACACGACGCACAGCTCCGACGTTTGCTCGCGAAACCATGGCTTCGACACTGGAATCTTGGGCGGTGCCTCGTTTGCAGCAGCTGCTGCCGCTGGACGAAGATAGTTTGAAGCAAATCATCACATACACAGATACCCTGCCGAAGGATGTCGCTGCGGAACACCTCAAGAACATGCTGGGCGACTCGCCGCAGGCTTTCGAGTTCATCTCTACCTTCAACATGCGACGCCAGCGCGCTCCCAACCAGGCAGCACCCAAGCCTTCGCCCGCTCAGCAGCAGGCAAGCAGCTCGAATAATGCGACACCGCGCACAGCATCTCCGGCTTCTGGTAGTGAAGTGCCCAAGGCAAAGCCAAGACAACAGAAGAAGAAAGCGAACATTCATGCGCTACCCGCTCGTCAACTGGAAGGCCATGGCGATGTGAGCGGCGGCTATCGCAAGCGTCAAGAAGAGGACTATACATCAAAACCTGCACGACCAAGTCACAAGCAGCAAGTCGCAGACAATCTGGCACTCCGCCAACAAAAGCCTGATGCGACACAGATGCCCCTCATCACAGATTCAGCAGCACCCACCACAAAACCCATAACGTCCAAACCACCACCTTCGGCTGCTGGACAGCTGATCTCAGATTCTCTGGCGCCCCCTTCAAAGAAAGGCTCTGCGGCTTCATCCAGGCGTGCTAGCCCTGCTCCAAAAACGAAGGTCAATTTGACTGGTGGCACGGCGATGCATGGTGCGTCCACTGCACTTTCAGATCTGGACTCTGCTATCCGCGCCCTTGAGATTCAGACGAACCCTTCGCTCGCCTCCGACTCGCCTGCAGATGCAAAGAAAAGAAATTGCAACTGCATGGCTACAAGACATCCGCTACTTGACATGGCGCCTAATTGTATGTCATGCGGCAAGGTGATCTGCTTAAAGCAGGGTCTCGGACCTTGCACGTTCTGCGGCTCACCCATCATTTCCAACGAAGAAATCTCAAAAGTATTACGGATCCTCAAAGATGAGCGCGGCGAAGAGAAGATGAAAGTAAACAACGCCACCCACAAGAAAGCCGAAGTCGCTTCAGGCAAAGCCCGCGCATTCACAGGCCGCGAGTTCCTCTCCCAAGCCTCCTCATCAGCAAAACCTTCTCCTCTATCTTCCGCCGCGGCAAGCGAAGACGAAGACGCCAAAGACAAGGCCAAGGCACACAGAGACAGACTCCTCAATTTCCAGGCAAACAACGCACGCCGTACTCAAATTCATGACGAGGCCGCCGACTACGAAATCCCCACCACGGGAACAAGCATGTGGGCTAGTCCGCAAGAGCGCGCACAGCAACTCAAGAAGCAGCAGCGCATGTTGCGCGAAATGAACTGGAACGCAAGGCCAGAGTACGAGAAGCGTCAGATGGTCGCGAGTATCGATCTCAAGGGTGGCAAGATCGTGCGGCGCATGGCGGAGGTGGAGAAGCCGGACTTCTCTGCTGATGAGGACGAGCTTGAGGACGGTGGCTATCAAGCGCCTGCGCCCGAGGGCGGCAAGCCTGGCGAGGGTGCTTTCAGCAACAATCCACTCGTTGGCGCAATGGTGCGACCTAGGGCTAAGGAGGATAAGGGGAAGCATGCTGAGAGGGAGAGAAGGAGCACATGGCGGAGGGTGCAGATGGATGAGGATGACAATGAGGGATGGATTCTCGATGGTGGCGCTTATGGTGGGAGGATCGAGGGTAGAGTCTTGGGTGAAGAGGAGCATGCTGTTGGGTCGTAAGGGACAGACATCAGCTGGGACACTTTTGCCCTTCTCTGTGTTTTCTTAAAGCGGCAGAGGCAGCTACTTTGGCGTCTCAGCGCGTAAAAATACATATAGACACGACGTGACGCCGGGCGGAAGGTACTGCCGCCATTGCGTAATAAATCATGAAGCGAAAACAAGCAAATGCAAGACATGATCCAGCAAGATCTCCATCAAGACCCAATACCCACTCCACAAAAGTCCATCCACAAAACATCCTCTTCCACTTCACGCCGCGTCCTTCCTCGGAGCAAACGTACTTCCCGGTCCCTCATCAGGCCCCAACCTCGTCTGCCCTCCAATAGCATCCAGCGAGCCCTCCACCCAGTTCTTCAACTTGCCCCAAACCGTCGGCGCTTTTCTGCCCTTCGCAATGAAAATCGTCCGCTCCTTGCGGCCCTCTTCGAATTCGAACACAGCGGGCTCGGGGAGGATGTCGAAGGCGAAGTCTTCGAGGCCTGCGTCTCGGAAGAGCCGCTGGATGCCGTCGGAGGTGAAGCCGTGGTGTTTGATGGTTTGGTGCATGTTGGGGAGGGTGGGGTTATGCTGGCTGTGTTGATCCTGGCCGTGTCCGTGACCGTGGTTGTGACCGTGGTTATGACCACCACCACTACTCTCGCCATGAGAGTGAGAGTGAGACCGATGCTCGAACGGCAAGAAATCAACAATGATCAGAACCCCGGTTTCAGCCTTCAGCCTCTCGGCCAGCCGCTTCACGGCCAGCGGCGGGTCTTCGAAGTGGTGGAACCCGAGCCCTATCGCTGCGACGTCGAAATTGTAGAAATCGGGTCCGCTGAGCTCAGGCGGTACTGTGGCGCCTAGCAAGTCTCCGACTACAGCGTGGGCCTGTTCGGACGAGAGGCCTGAAGAGCGAGCGGCTTCGTTGTAGTGCGTGACCATGTTCTCGCTGATGTCGATGCCGCGGATGGTGGTCACGTAGCTGCCGAGAGCTTTTGTGACGGCGCCGGTGCCGCAGGCGTAGTCGAGGAGGCGGACTTCGCGTGGCTGGTCTTCATCTGGGGTGGTCCATTGGGCTCCGAGCCAGGTTTTGCGGGTTTGAAGGGCATCGCTGACTTGTTGGGAGATTTTGACTTGGTAGGCTTTGGAGTTGTAGGTTGAGGCGAGGTCGCTGTGGTGTTTGTTAGTTGGACGTCTGGTGGCGATCGGGGAAGGTTTGCAGTTTACTCGAAGGCCTTTCGATTGGCTTCTGTGAAGACGCTCATTTCTTTAGTACGTGAGAAATCGATGGTGTGCGATTGGAAGAAGACACCGTATTTCTAAGATCTTTATATAGTGTAGATCGAGTAGCTGCGATGCGTAGACGGCTTAGTCAAAAGTTTCCGGTCGGACAGTCGGCAACTTCAAATGAGGGGCTCGGAGACAAAGTCTTCTGGAACCTTTCATCAACCTCTTCGAAGACATGTGCTATGTGTTACTCTTCGTTCCATACAAAGCTATGATAGACTCTTGGGTGTGAAATGAGCGCTTCTCATCTGAGGTAGCAAGTCCCTCTAGAATCTGCACATGGCACCTGATATCATCGTTCTCGAGAGACTGTACCACCATGAAAAGCAAGGGGCTACTAGGGGTTGCTGAGTCTCCCAGGACTCTCATCGCTTGCACAAGACAAAGCAACACATTTGACCGATATTGACAATGGGATCGCGCCAAAAGATGTCACCACTAGAAAACAGCCGCAGATCGAAGGGCCGTCTGCTGTTCTATGATGAGATATGTAAGCTTCATGTCTCTGACCAAGCGTCACAAGATATCGACGTTTCACAGCACACTGGCGAAGGTTTGAATTGCTCGTGGCACCTTACAACACCTTCTGAATGCTGTAGAGATGATGACTATCTGCTGTACGGGTACAGGTGAATGGCACATACCACTATCGCGGATAAGTTGCTGACATGCAAGACTGACGAGTGGATCTTGGATCTTGTCATTCAAGAGCGTGTTCGCCTGGCACAACGAGACTGGTGAGTAACAAACTACGGTCTGCTGAAAGAATGCTAAGAATCAGAAGTCAACATCCATTCTCATGTCATTGGTTGCATACTATTTAATTGGCTCCCTTTTCACTTTCATGGCACGGTCTACAAAGAGATCGACCATACTCAGCCTGTCGAAGCTGTTCTCTTCATCTTGTATCTCCTTGGAGTGGCGGTGTGCTTTAGGTATTCTGCATGGCGTAAATGCGATCTCACTGCTCAACTTGACGCCAGCTGACTTTGCTGCCCGCAGTCGCCGTTTCATATGGGATATTTCAGCCCCCGCCGCATGTTTCGACAATCGCATCGACTCCAGTGGTATAGTCCTACTCATAAATAGTGCCAGCATACCTTCGATTCACTATGCATTCGTCTATAACACGATGCTGGAGTATCTGCACTGTTCCTTGGTGAGTTAGTCCGTCTCAGCGACGAGCGAGGTTGCAGCTCACACTTAGGATGTCCGGGCTACTATCAGCGCCGGTGGCTGTGTAGTGTTCACGCTCAATCCTCAATTTCTTGGACCAGCCTTCCGCAAATACCGAGCCCTGATGTATGCCAGCTTTGGCTTGTCAGCACTCTTGTTCATGTCGCACGGAATTCTGCTTTATGGCTTTGCGGTCCAGAAGAAACGATTGGCGCTTGAGTGGATGATCCTGATGGGTGCCCTCAATATTGTAGGCGCTTGCTTTTACGCGTCAAGGGTATGCATTCTATTGAAACATCAGGATCAACTGGAAGCTGACAATTCTCAGCTGCCAGAGAAGTGGTTTCCGCATCGCTTCGACTTCGTTGGTGCAAGTCATCAGATTTTCCACTTGCTCGTCCTCGCCGCGGCTCTTGTACATTACAAAGCATTGGTCATCGCCCTTCGTGAGTCGCGAGGATCCCACGATTCTTGCATCGTTGGCGATATCTTGGCGTCCGGAGAGCTGTCATGAGCGTCATCACAACCAGGTTGAGGTTCGAGACTGTGAGAGAGTGGCTACAGAGATGGACTCTGCTTCATCTGATCTTTTTCAATAAAAGCTTACAACGTATATGGAAATGGGCGTGATCGCACCAGCTCAGCACGTGAGCTCAAATAAGATACATCATCAGCAAGCCATTTGACTTGGTTGTTGTGAGTTCGAAGTATCTATAATTGAGCAGTACAGCCTCAGGGAGCGCAAATGAACGGGACAATTGCTATGGATCCCGACTATCTGCTCATGACAAGGTGATAATCATCGCCCGTCTGACCGCAGTTGTGTTAGACCACGGCACGCGAGAGCTTGGAAGCCGATCACAACACTATGTTCAGACCTAGTGGGATAAGCACCGACATGCACAGGTACGGAAACAAGCATGCGTAGGCGGACGAGCAAGAATTGTAGGCGAAGAGCGAGGCTTGATTGATGACTACTCATTGACGCAAGAGCTCACTAATCACCTGCATAGTATCACTGAGCTTCATTGGCAACCCCTGCTGATTACACGAACGTCCTGCATACAGCACAAATAGTCTACCTTCGCTCTCCTACTTTCTCATTTAGGTGCTTATTCCTCCTCAACACGTCCGCCAACGCCATGACTCCCAACGCTGATCTTCTGGCTACGGCTGGTGTACCCGCCTTCCTCTGCCCTCGGGGCACGAAGGTTCACATCCTCAACCTGGGCACCATGCGCGTCGACGCCGGATGGTAAGTTTGCAATCCACTTGCTGCAGCATCGACACTGAAAAGTCATATTGGACAGGCTTCTACGCGGCGCCAACAGCAGCAGCACAAGCAACAAGAACCCAGAGAACGAGGCCCGCGACTTGATCATCATGGCCGTCCTGATCGAGCATCCACACATGGGCCTTATCTTATTCGAGACCGGCTGCGCCGAGGACGTCGAGATCGTAGGTTTTGCGGCCTGGTGTCAAAGAGCGCCATGGCACTGTGAACTGACAGAAACTGAACAGGAATGGGGTGCGCCACTCACCGATCTCTTCCCACGCACAGTCTACACCGAGGAGATGAAGCTCCCCAACGCAATCAAAGCCACAGGCAACGATATCAAAGACATCAAAGCCATCATCATGGGCCATCTTCACCTCGATCACGCCGGCGGACTCGAGCACTTCCTCGGCACCAAAATCCCCAGTATGTAACATGCCCATCTCACTTACAATGCCTCACGAGACTGACACCACCCTCCCCTCCGCAGTCTACGTCCACGAAGAAGAATTCAAACACGCCACCTGGTCCGTCGCCACCAAAACCGACAGCGGCGTCTACCTCGCCTCCTACCTCTCTCTGACGGCCCTCAATTGGCAGACCTTCTCCACCTCACCCTTCGAGCTCTGCCAGGGCATTACCCTCCGCCACAGCCCCGGCCACACGCCGGGCCTCTGCCTCATGCAGATCAACCTGCCGCGCGATGGCACGTTCGTGTTCACGACGGACCAGTACCACATTCGCGAGAATTACGAGGATGCGGCGCCGCAGGGCTGGCTGATGAGGGATCAGAGCGCGTGGCTGCATAGTCATCAGATGGTGCAGATGTTGGTGAGATTGTTTGGAGCTAGGCTGGTTTTTGGGCATGATGCGGAGGTTGTGAGGGAGTTGTTGGCTGAGAAGAAGTTTCTTGAGTAGGTGAGCTGCGAGTGTGAGTGTACAAGTGATGGTGCGTGGTTGCGAGAGCCTGGCTGTCCCATGTGGTGATGTACTTCTCATGCATGGAATGGTATGCACGATTACGTGTTCGGTTGATAGTGTGGATGTTCACTGCATAAGGAAACCGAAGTCAGCTCGTTTGCATCTTCGAAGCCATGCCAGATGGGTGCAGTCTCTTATGCTGTACTTGGGACTTGCTGTCGCATAGCCACTCATCTCTGGGAGCGGTATAGCAGAGAACAAGTTGACATTGCTCACTTTCCATGTGTCTCGGGCGAACACTAAGGTATATGACAAGTTATTTCACATGACTGCAACCACAGCATCAGCACTGGCTAGCCCAGAAGGGTTTGGGACTAGCATATTCGCGTTTCAGTCTCACAATCATCTCATGTTCTCATGTTTTCATGTGGAAAAGTGATTGATGTTGTTGGTAAAGTCAATTAAATATTATATACTATAGGAAGCAGCGGCCGATGCATGCCCAAGACATATCAGATCTTGACCAGAACGGCATGCTGTAGCTACGAGCTGAAAAACACATACATATAGAGTGCGTCGTTATACTGGCATACGAGTACATGCATAGCATCGTAGCACATGAAAGCGAAGCGCAAGATTGCTTAGGTGCATGTGGGTATCTGCAAAGCACGACAGTTAGCATATGCTTTGTGTGGTAATCGACAAATGTGCAGGAACATCGTGAGTCGCACAGAACTCAGGGTAGATGATCTAAGTTTTCGTAGCATGTGCCTTTTGGCATATAAGTGAGCTGGGTTAACTTAAGGAGTCTCATCCTTGTAACGACGTCACGAGAGGTGTAGATGAAGCAAATGGTGTGTGCTTACCATGGAAATGTCAGTAGGGTGGGCGGATGGCAGCATTCCGAAGATGCTAGCCTGAGCAGAGCTGCAGTCTCATGACATGAGCTTGGGAGGAGATCTTCCTGCCTGTGAACATGAAACTACTGTTGGATCTGTTAGCCAAGATCCTTCTCGAGCATTGTATGCAAGTGCAGTGCAGTGAGTGTATTTCAGAAATCCCATCTCTAAACATTACGACAAGCATATGTCGATGCGTCGCGATTCATACGGCTCTTCCTAAGGCTGTATGGTGATTATGGATATCATCCTTTTACTGTCTCTCGCGTGGTGTGGTAGAGAGGATGGGGCTGTCGGAGAAGGAACTTACCATTTGGTGCGTGCAGGGCTCTTGGTCGAGCCCTGTTTGGCGCGTGATGCGCATGAGAGTCGAGTTCGAGTCGGAGAGAAGAAGTTTACCATTAATAAATTGAAGAGATGGGAAGATTTCGGGGGTGAGGCCGCCGGGTCGCACGGGCCCTCGTGGCCGCTCGCCTCCGGCCTCTGACACGTAGTGCTGAGGTTGACACGAAAGGGCTCACGAAGCCTCCAGCAGTATTAGCGGCGGCGTGCATAATGACAGGTTACAAGTCTGGCGATTAATAACCATGCCACAAGTAGCACCCTGTATCATGTTACTCTTCTCCCACTGCCATTGCCTTTCCCCACCCTCACTGTGAATACATCATCTTTCCTTAATCCCTGCTCTATCCACCGCAAGACTGACATTCTTTGTCCCCGCTGCCCTTTGCGAACATTCTGCGTTTGCATTTATCCAACTGCGAACAGTGGTGAATAGGCCACAGTGTCGTGTTGACTGGCCTTTCCTTGCGCGATAGAGGTATTTTGGTTCACACTTGTTGGCATGGTGCAACATCGCTAACAACACACTGCTAAAGCCTTGGACGATGAAGTCTACCACTGCCCGCGCATTCTACCTCGCGGTCTTTGCGCTCTTCAGTGGAGGATGCGCTGCTCAAGAACCGTCTGCCGCCTCTTCATACTCAAGCCCAGACGTTTGCGCTGTAAGCAGTCCTCATCGCACACCTTTCACCAACGAGCGCGACCTAACCGATCCGCAGTTTGAACCAAAAGCACGAGTATCCGACGCATGCGCATCATACGCCGATCTAGACACGCTAAACGACAGAGTCCATCCCTACGTACGAAATCTCGCCAAAAACACCGACTTCTTCGCATATTACCGCCTGAATCTGTTCAACCAACAATGCCAGTTCTTTGGATCCGACGAGGGTCTATGTGGGAACATCGCTTGTTCAGTGACAACGCTGGACAACGAAGAGGACATTCCTGATGTGTGGAAGGTCAAAGAACTCAGCAGGCTAGAAGGCCCGAAGGCGCATCACCCGCCGCGGAAGCAACAAGAGCTGGAGCGACCTCTACAGGGAGAACTAGGAGAGTCTGTTGGAGAGAGCTGCGTGGTTGAATACGATGATGAATGCGACGAGCGGGACTACTGTGTGCCGGAGGACGAGAGCGCGACCGCAAAGGGCGACTACGTCAGCTTGAACGAGAATCCAGAGAGGTACACTGGATACTCAGGCGAGGGCGCGCACAAGATTTGGGAGACAATCTACAAGGAGAATTGTTTCTCGAAACCCTCGGAACCTCAAGCCGTCAGCTCGCCGGGTCTCTCGCCATTCCAGTCCTTCTCCCAGAACCAGGCGCAGGCCGCTATGGATTTCAAGCAGGTCATGAAGGCACACGTCCGGGAGCAGAAGGAACCGACCGTTGACTTCGAAGACGAATGTCTCGAGAAGAGAGTGTTCTACCGTGTCATTTCTGGCATGCACGCATCGATCTCCACGCATTTGTGTTACGATTACCTCAACCAATCGACCGGAACCTGGGGACCAAACTTGCAGTGCTACAAGGAGCGCCTACACAACCACCCCGAGAGGATCTCCAACCTATACTTCAACTACGCCTTTGTACTGCGTGCAGTGGGCAAGCTCCGCGACTACGTCCAGGACTACACTTTCTGCACTGGCGATCCCGAACAGGACGCCTTGACCAAGCGCATGATCACTACACTCGCCGACGTCGTCCCGGAAGGACCCAAGATCTTCGACGAGAGCGTCATGTTCCAGGACAACACTCTCAGTGGCATCGAGCTCAAAGAGGACTTCCGCAACCGCTTCCGCAACGTTAGTAGAATCATGGACTGTGTTGGTTGCGACAAGTGCCGCCTTTGGGGAAAGCTGCAGACGAACGGCTTCGGCACGGCGCTGAAGGTCTTGTTCGAGTTCGGCAATGGCAGCACCGACGATGCGAAGCCTTTGCTTCGCCGCACGGAGCTGGTCGCGTTGATCAACACTCTCGACAAGATCAGCAGCGCCCTCAAAGCGCTCGAGTACTTCAGAGAAGCAGTAGCCGAAGAAGCCAACGCTGCTGCTCGTCAAAAGACCATCGCAAGCGACGCCGCAAAGCAACCGCCCAAAGCCAACGTCTCCGCCCAACCGAAAAAACCAAATTCCGATCTCGACGAACTAGACGACTTCGAAGACCTCGACAGCGACGCTTTCGCCACCAAGTACGAAAAGCCACCGCGCAAGCAAGTGACCATTGCTGAAGCCTTCCGCGAAGAGTTTGGTCTTATCTGGCGCACAATCAAGTTTGTACTCAGGTCTTACCTCGTCTTCCCTAAGCGTGCAGCCGAGATCTTCCTCGCGGAGACTTGGAGGTTGTATACCATGTGGATTGGTAGGCCTGTGCCGGAGCGTGCTTGGGAGTGGAAGCTCCCTACGCGTGATGACCTTTGAGGGACAAGAGAAGCAGTGGGCGTTGTAGATGGTTCTCGGATTCGGTTTGCATTGGGATAGGTGTTGGGTCTTTTCGTGGCGTTTTAGGGCATTTTGGGTGATGATTTTCTGGACGGGTCGGCATATAATACAGTTTTTTGCGTTACATTGCACATCACCAAGCAAGAGTCGGACAGGATCAGAGGGCTGATATCGTACCTTAGGCAGACTGACTGACATCAACATTTTCTCATGGAGTCAGTGGCTCGATCTTCCTAGCCTATTGTCATCTCATGGGTCCGATGTCTAGTTTTGGATTACAGTGAAATCTAGTCTTTCTACTCTCGAATGCATCATTGACACACACCCTCATCCGTTGTGTCGGGCCTATCATTCTCCTGTTCTGAACGGAGTGCTTTCTGGCAAGCCACCCTTCAATAGTCGTGATGTTGTGATGCAGGGGTTACACTATTTCGTGCAAGGTGATTACTGAACATCTCATGCGCAGACGGGGCTGAATCACCCGTTCATGCAATCAAGTGTGCCGTGCCAGCAGCAACATTTCACAACTTCTACATATATCTATGCTGCAGTGAGATTATAGAAAGGCTATCTCACTCAACCTTTAGTAAGATTCACTTCATGTTCCCCTGTTGGGTTGGCGGCGATGTCGTGATCAGTAGGCGTTGCTTGGCACTCGCCGATGTCGCCAGTTTTTTATAATCTGCCCTGATGGGCAATGCCAACGACCCCTTTCGACGTCCTATTGGTCTACTTGACATAAAGCAATACGATCAACAGATCACATTGCTCTTCAAGTAAAAATGATGCGCTGCACTCCCATAACGCAGAGCGCGCGCTCGACGCTCTCCCAAGCAGCAGCAGCAGCAGCAGCAGCACGAAGCCGGACCTTCGCAACCGTTGCTCCCGTCTCCAGCGCCGCTCGCAACCACAAGATCGTTGTCGTCGGCGGTGGCGCCGCAGGCACTTCGATCAGCCACCAACTGCTCAAGAGCGGCGGCTTCAAAGCAGACGACATCGCCCTCGTCGACCCGGCGCAATGGCACCACTACCAACCCGGCTGGACGCTCGTCGGCGGCGGCCTCAAAGACAAGAGAGACCTGCGCATCGACCTGAGGAGCGCGCTCGACCCTAAGCTCAAGTTCTACAACACCGCCGCGAGCTCTTTCGCTCCGGAGCAGAACTCGATCACGCTGGACGATGGCTCGCAGCTGAACTACGAGCACCTCGTCGTTGTTCCCGGCATCTCGCTCGATTTCGGCAGCGTCAAGGGCCTCGATGAGGCGCTCGCGAACCCGGACTCGCCCGTCTCGACCATCTACGACTACAGGTACTGCGACAAGGCCCACCGCACGATCAAGGGCTTCACCTCCGGCCACGCCATCTTCACGCAACCCGCAGGCGTGGTCAAGTGTGCCGGCGCTCCTCAGAAAATCATGTGGCTCGCCACCGACGGCTGGAAATCCGCGGGCGTATTCGACCCCGGCTCGCCTTCCGCCTCGCCCGTCACCGTCGACTTCGCCACCGGCCTGCCCGCCATGTTCGGCGTGCCCAAATACAGCGCGGCCCTCGAGGAAATCCGGCGGCAGCGCGGCGTGGCCGCCCTGTTCCAGCACGACCTGGTCTCCGTCGACGGCAACACGGCGACGTTCGCGCAAGCCGGCAACCCCGAGCCCGTGAAGAAGGCCTTCGACCTCCTGCACGTCTCGCCGAAGAACAAGCCGCACGCCTTCCTGGCCTCGTCCCCCTTGGCCAACGCGGCGGGCTACGTCGACGTCCACGACAACACGACCCAGCACAAGCGCTACCCCAACGTCTGGTCCGCAGGCGACGCCTCCTCCCTCCCGACCTCCAAGACCGTCGCGGCCATCACCGCGCAAGCGCCCGTCCTCGTCTCCAACGTGCTCCGCAGCCTCTCCGGCACCGGCGGCAGTGCGCCGGAAGCTTCCTACGACGGCTACACGTCCTGCCCGCTGCTGACCGAGTACGGCAAAGTGATGCTGGCAGAGTTCAAGTACGGCGGCGAGCCGAAGGAGACGTTCAACGGCTTGCTGGGCGGGCACTACGACCAGGCGGTCCCCAGACGTACGTTCTGGCACTTGAAGAAGGACTTCTTCCCGTGGGTGTACAAGAAGTATCATGTCAAGGGCCAGTGGGGCGGGCCCAAGGGTTTCAAGTAGTTAGGAGCATGAATTTCCAGAGAGATGACTAATTTAACAGAGAGGCGGAGGGGAAGAGGGTTTGGAGATCGGAGCGAATCAACTTCGACAGGAAAAGGAGTGCGTAGAGATCACGCGTCGAGCTGGGACAGACCAGACTCAACAACTAGTATCTCGGCGGCGCGCCCAAGGGCCGGATCAAGATGTACAACACAAAACTACAATAGAAGCCACCAAAAGGCGCAAAACGATTAGACAAGACACATAGAAAGGCAAAAGCCCCGAAATAGAACAGAAAAGCCAGAAAAAATCCAAAAAAGGGTCCAATTTGTATCATGAGTTCGACGAAGAACTATCAACTACGTACAATTAATTACAACAGCCATTCCCCCCATCAATTGGACGAAAGGCACAGAGTTACGAATGTCCCTCCCGCACGCGAAAGTGGTATAAACTTGCGAGAAAGAAAGGAAAAACAGGAACAGGAGAAACAGCGATGAAAGCCCAGAAAAGCGCAAAACACTAAAAGCCAGAATGGATGAGAAGAGGTGGTGACACGCAAGCGAGGGTATCAGAGTCGAAGGATAGCAGAACGCGAGAGGTTGTAGCGATGGTCCAAGGGGTGAGTATCCAGAATAGCAGGCAGGAACAAGTCGGTGTTGGGATGTATCCAGGCTGCCTCGCGCTCACTGGTGAGGAGGCTAAGAGACTGTTTTCGGACTCACTCGACCGTCTGCTCCGGGAATACTCTCGTGTCTTGGCTTGCTTGGTTTGGTGCCTACCAGGCCGGGCAAACGAGAGTCCTCCCTACCACGGGGGCGACGAGGAGTGGATAAAGCGTCTACCATATTGAGGGCGTTGTGGCCAGGATTCGTACCAGAAGCGTCCGATATTGAGGATGTGCCTGTGGTGGCCTTCATGCTACAGTCTTCGTCAGAAGAGGGCTGCGTCGCCGGCGCCTGGCCTACTCGTGCCGGATTCCTGGGAGGAATTTCAGGCTCTTCTTGGATTCGTGGGTCCAGAGGCCCAAGAACGCTGTTCGAGCGCAAGGGCGGCGCTTGGGATGCAGGCGAAACCCCCACTGGATGAAGCGGAGCACTCGGAAGTCGACTTCCCCGAGACCTCTCCCATTTCTCCCTCTCTCGGACCACACGTCTGGCATCGTTCAAGTGTAATTGAGCAGCACTGCCAGTCGCGTCGGCATCATCTGCCACAGCATTGACGTGGCCTTCCGCGAGTCTCGCGTCGAGAGCTTTCTCACTCGGAGTTCGCATCAACAAAGCCAGTTTGCGTCCTGCTGTCGAATCACCAGCATCATGACGCCATCTAATCGTACACGCCGCATTTGCATCGAGTCACCCAAGAGCAGACATCGCCAAGAAGAGTATTAAAAGCATGCAAGGTAAAGGAAACAAGGGGCACGAAGAGAGGTAGAGGATGAATCTACTTCAACAGCTTGTCCTTGAGTCTGCCAAAGAAGCTCCTGCGCTTCTTTTGGCTCTCTGCACCGCTGGCGCTGGGGGCAGCGGGGGCAGCCTCATCGGTCTTGGTGCTCTCGGGTGTGCCCTTCATGCGGTCCATGAAAGAGGTGCGCTTTTGGGTGGTGCTGTTGGAGGCATCCGGGCGAGATCCCACGGGCTTGGACGAAGCGGACTCGGCCGGAACGGCAGAGGTCTCAGCCTTGGACTCGGCAGGCACGCTGGTGCTGTTGACGCCGTCAGTGACGACGGGGCCAGTCTCGGTGCCTTCGGATCCTTCGGGGTGGTTCTTAGTCGCAACACGGGACATGGGCGAGACGTCTCTACTGTCAAGCTGGACAGCCGGTTCCGGGGCGGTGAGGTTCTGCTGGACGGCAGTGGTTGCGGGTGTGTCGGCAGATGCGTTGAGCTCCTTAGAGCCAGTAGTGGGCTGGTTGGTCTTGTCTGCGAGCGCGACAGGGGTAGCTCCAGTCAGAGTGTCCTTGCCGTTGGGAAGAGCGGCGGCACCAGTGGTGGTGGGAGCTTCGTTCTCAACGGAAATGGGTGAAACGGCAGCAGGCTCGGCAAGCTGCGGCGCGCCAGATGCAGAGGTAGTCGGTGCGGTGGCAGAGGTGGCAGCGGTGACGGTGGGAGCAGGCTCGCCGCTGGCCTCGACGGGCTTCACGGCGGACTGGAGCTCCTTTTCCATGGCCTCCTTCTCTTGGACAGCTTCTGGGTTAGCTGCGGCTTCGGGCGAAACGTGAGCTTCCTGCTGCGAGTGGACAACTTCCTCTGGGACACCGCTTGCGGCCTTGGGTGCGTCGAGCTCGGCGGGGATGGTGACGGGCTCGCCAACAGCAGTCTGCTGGGGAAGAGTGCGGTCCTGAGAAATAGCTGCGTCGGGGATAACAGTAGATGCGGCTGTGGGTGTGGTCTCAGGTGCGGCGGTACCCTTGCTGTTCATGGCGTTGATGCTGTCTTGGACGGACTTGGGCAGCTTGGCCATCGCGTCGGTTCCAGTTGTCTCGGAGACCTTCTGGTTCAGCGCGTAGGCGCCTGCTGCGGCAGCTGCACCTGCGGCGACGGCACCGCCAGCAACAGCGCCCGTGACACCACCGTTGCTCTCGCTCTTGCCGAGGAGGCCAGACTCTGAGGTTGCAGGAGCTTCCGGCACCTTCTGCTTGAGTTCGTCCTCAACATCGGCCTTTTCAACAACAGCCTCAGGGTTGGCGGCGGCTTCAGGCTCGGCGTGAACCTTCTCCTGGCTCTCCTCAACAACGTGAGGCACAGTGGCGGGCTCCAAAGGAAGACCGGCTGCGTCGGTGTGGGCCGAAGTGGTAGCACCACCAGCAACAGACTCGGGCAGAGTGTCCTGGACAGACTTGGGGAGGGATGCGACGGGGTCCTTTCCAGTAGCCTCGGTAGTCTTCTGGCGCAGGGCATACGCACCCGCAGCGGCGGCGGTACCAGCGGCAGCAGCAGCAGCGATCGCACCGCCAGCAATGGCACCTGTGACGCCGCGCTCGCTGTTACCAAGAAGTCCGGACTCGGTGGTGGCAGGCTCCTCAGGCACCTTCTGCTTCAGCTCGGTTTCGAATTCGGCCTTCTCTTGAACAGCTTCGGGGTTGGCAGCAGCCTCCGGCGAGACGTGTGCCTTCTCCTGGCTCTCTTCAACCACCTGCGGCACGCCGCTAGACTCAGCGACAGCGGGCTCCTCCACAACCTTCTGCTTCAACTCGTTCTCGAATTCGCTCTTCTCTTGGACAGCCTCGGGGTTGGCAGCGGCTTCAGGGCTGACGTGGGCTTGCTCCTGGCTCTCGGCGACGACTTCAGGCACGCCGCGAGCAAGAACGGGCTGCTGGCCAGCCAGCTCGTTGGTGGTGCTCTCAGGTGCAACCGACGAAATCGCGGGCTCCTCTGTAACCTTCTGCTTCAGCTCGTTCTCGAGTGCGGTCTTGTCCTGGACAGCCTCAGGGTTGGCGGCAGCCTCGGGGCTGACGTGCGCTTGCTCCTGGCTCTCGGAGACAACTTCGGGGACACCACGAGGAAGAATGGGCTGCTGGCCAGCAAGTTCCGCGGTAGTGCTCTGAGGGGCGACTGATGAGATGGTGGGTCCAACGTCAGACACAGCCTTCTCGCCCATGGGCAGAGAAGACTCTGGGATGAACGGACCGCCAAGGATGGGACCAAGTCCACCGAAGACGGGCTGTGCACCAAGAGCCTCCTGCTCGCTGCCTGGTGTAAGGACTGGAGGCAGTTGAGGCGCTCCTGAATCGCTCTTCTCGTAAGATTCCTTGTCAAGCTTCACGCTGCTGTCGACGGTGTTGCCAGTGAGGGTGCTGTGGTGAGGCACTGGCTCGCCAGGCTGCAGGTAAATCGGGTTGCCAGCGCCGGCGGTGGCGGGAATGGGAGCCACGCTGTATGTGTTGAGCTCATCCTGAGCCTTGAGTTCGGGATCGTCGTGCACACCAGACTCGACGGTGTTGCTGTGCAGGGTGGAGGGCTCGGGGACCTTCTCGCCAGCGGCAAGGCTCACGGGGTTGCCATTGCCAGCGGATGCGGGAATAGGAGCGACGCTGTATGTGTCCTGAGCCTTGAGTTCGGGATCATCGTGTACACCGGAGTCGACGGTGTTGCTGTGCAGGGTAGAGGGCTCGGGAACCTTCTCGCCAGCAGCAAGGCTTACAGGGTTACCGTGGCCCTCGGATGCGGGAATGGGGTTGACTGAGAAGGCCTTCTCCTCCTGGCTGTCGAGGGGCGCAGGAGTCTCAGGGAAAGCGCCGGGGAGATCCTTCTCGTGTTCGACGGGTTGAACGCCGGAGGCAGTCTTTTCGTTCTCGAGGGGTTGAGCGCCGGCAAGAGCAGCGGTGCTACAGCATGTCAGTGGGTGTTTGGCGCGTCAATGGGTGTGTCGCAGCAAAGCTTACGTTGCTTCGGGACCTGTGGACGACATGGCGGCGGATGCTAATGAAGGCTGGAGGTCTTGGGGGTATATGACGTTGTTGACGTTGCCTTCGTGGTCTGTTTCGGTTTTGGCTG
The DNA here is from genome assembly GCA_026122715.1 of Cladosporium colombiae. Taxonomy (NCBI): domain Eukaryota; kingdom Fungi; phylum Ascomycota; class Dothideomycetes; order Cladosporiales; family Cladosporiaceae; genus Cladosporium; species Cladosporium colombiae. The sequence continues at coordinate 701,995 of JAKZFA010000005.1, forward strand.
TGTGATCGTGTTTCCAATCTCCGTCTGCGACGAACTGCGTGCGGGTGTCAGTGGGGGCGTGTTTGACGGTAGCCGGACAGATGGAATCAATCGTGACGATTGATCGAACGGCCGACGGCGTGCGGTGCTCGCGACACGCACCTTGTATTGCACCTTGCCGTCAATGGCGGGGAGGTCGACGGTCTTTGCGAAGGAGGAGCCGTCTTTGTCTAGCTTCACACTCTTGGACCAGCTGTCAAAGGTGCCGGTTACGTAGACTTCTTCGGCAGGATGATCCCTATGTGGAGGAAGCAGCAGTCAGCAGGCGGGTTGTGAGGAGTGGTGTGTGAGTATGGGGTGATTGATGATGATGGTGGTGGTGCTGGGTGTGAAGATTTGCGCGTGCGTGGGCTGGCGGTAGCGTAGGTAGCACTGCGCGACCAAGCAGCCTGCCTTGGGCTCGCGAGTCGACAGCTCCACCAGCGCCAACTGAAAGCCAGCTCTGACGCGCGCCGCGGTTCCATGGCCGAGCTCACATCCTTGCCCTTCCCAGACGAACGCAGCGGAGCGGAGATGACATATGAGATGACATACCACCTGAAGGTGTAGGAGCCCATGTTTGCGCGTGGGCGGGCCGTGGCGGTGGTGGTCGGCGGCGGAGGATGTGTGTGTGCTGGATGAAGGAGGGTGTATGCGCAGTGGATGGCGGTGGTGTGGGCGACTGTGCAATCAAGATAGTGGGCAGGAAGACGAATGCGCCGTGGCCCAAGGACAGTGCAGCGATCCGCGCAGCTGATGAAGGGGATGAGCGGCGCCGAAGCTAACGCCGTTGGCGGGGGCTGGGAGGTGGACGAGCCGAGATGCTGGTGCTCGCCGATCGAGATGATGCTGGTGATATGCAGCGAGGAGATATTGTTATGTGTGGTGTTGCGTGCGGCAGGAGCGTCGCAGGGTGTGAAGAGTAAGTGAGGTATGATGTGCGGAGGGTCGATTGCAGGTGGATCTTCCTCATGCAGGCGCGTTGGGGGAAATGTCAGTCGGATTGAGGGATGATTGGGGCGTATGGCTGACGATAGCCGACGCAGGTGTGCCTTGGGCCGGTGGGAGGGTGCCTGCGTCTGGGCCAACCTAGCTGCGCTGTGGCTGCGAGCGAAATGTTATTCATGTCAAGCCAAGCAGAGCCTTTCCATGGTACTGCATACTGCTGCTGCTGCTGCTGCTGCGAGCGATCGTGGCCATGCTGCTCAGTGGCGGCATGCAACGCCTAGCATGACGCTGTTCTCCGGAGGATGCATTGTCCCGCGCGCGCATGTGATTGCAGAGGGCAGTAGTAGTCTGTGCCTCAGCCTTGTCATGCAATGATTCCTCGCCATCACGCTCTGCTCAACACCTGTCCTGGCAATCTCCGACGATGAGAATAGCATGCACGGGGATTGGGCGATCGCCTTATTACGCTCGCGCCGCATGGCAAGGGCGAGCATGCAATAGTACATAAGCCACAGATCGGGTCGCAAAGCTTCGAGGCCAGCCTGCGTGGACTGGAATAAGTACAAGGTGGGATAAGCTAGACAGATGCATATTATTCCGTCGACGGCACATCATGAGTACAGAGGTACATCAGGTAAGATATAGGAGTGTGGACACGTGCTCGTCGTCTGCATGGCTTGTGTTGGAGGCAGCGATTTGCGCGCGCGCGCAAGTCAGCATTGTTCCTTCGCACCTCAATGGCCAGACGATTGATCGGTAGGCGTTCATCATGGTAGCGCCATGCATCTCCCATGGCAGCCCCGATAATCACCGTCGTCCATCGTTCCATTCGAACCACGAACAAGCTCGCAGCAAGAGAGCAAGAGAGCGAGGAGAGAGCAAGAGCAAGCTTCAGCTCTCCCCGCACTTGCACTTGCCCTACCAAAACCAGCCACAGCCACAGCTGCTGTGCATCATCATCCAAGAGCCTGAGGCCAAACACCAGACGGAAACAGGAACAGAGCAAGCCGCCCAGCCAGTGCCATTGCCAAACGCAACACCATCACCTACACAATACACAATACACTCCTTCGAGAAGCCTGCAGTGCCGCCACCGCCACTCCGCTCCGCCCTTGTACACAACGCATCACCCTACCACCACCACCATCACCATCACCACCACCGCCACCACTGCCCAAGCCAGCCGCAAGCTCCCCCACCACCAGAGCGCCAGAGCAGCGCCGGCCCTGCCTGCCTACGTCAAGCATCTCCACACTTTCGCCCTCTCCTCACCAGGCCCTGTGCTGTGCTGTGCTGCTGCCGCCGCCGTCTCGCATCAGCTCTGCCTCTGCCTCACAAGCTCAAGCTCAAGCTGCCACTGCCGCCGCCGCTGCTGCTGCTGCTGCTGCTGCTGCTCTGCTCTCTGCTGCTGGCTGCACACCGTCGGCGTGACCTCACCGCAGACCCGCCCGCCGTCACCACCGCGAGCTAATCCTCCACTGCCCGCCCTCCCGCCCGCACTACCACCACCACTCCTCAAGTCACCCACCCACACCCATCTCCCCTCCAGCCTCTGCCATGTCGCTGCCCAGTGACTACTCCAACGAAATCCGCGCCCTCGACCGCGAAGTCCTCAAGCACAAGCCCAACGACCTGCTTCAGTTCTGCGCCAACTTCTTCCTCCGCCGCCTCGAGAGCCAGCGCGCCGAATTCCTCCTCTCACAGCGCCATTCCAACCAGTCGGGAATGGCCGAGAACACCTTCCCTGGCAACAATCCCTTTGGTGGCACCTCGCCCGCAGCGTCCCCGGGCCACAGAGGCATGCAGTCGGTCGTCGAAGAGGAGGAGCAGGACTTTGCTTCTCCCACCGCCTCCTCCTTCCCGCCCAATGTCAGGAACAACGCCGCCCACGCCTCTTCGCCTCCCACCGTCGGCGGCGCCTTTGGCAACTTCGGCTTCAGTCCTGCCACAGGCTCACAAGCCGGCCCTCCTGCCTCCGTCTCCGCAGGCGCCATGGACATCCCACAGTCACTCCCCAACAACTACAACGTGAACCGAAGGACTTCCGTCTCCGCCGAGTCACTGGCGCCCTCTTCCGCAGACGACGCACACTGGAAGGCTCCTTCCTACCCCAAGACCGAGCAGCAAGAATCTCGTCTGCGCTCTGCCGTAGCCCACAACTTCCTCTTCTCACACCTCGACGATGAGCAAACCGCTCAAGTCCTCGCGGCGCTGCAAGAACGCAAAATCCCCGCAAAGGATGTCCGCGTCATCGTGCAGGGCGATGCGGGTGACTACTTCTACATCGTCGAGAGCGGCAACTTTGACATCCACGTCTCCAAGTCGGGTCATGTCGAGCCTGGCGCCGACGGCCTGGGTACCAAGGTCGCAACCTCCGGCCCCGGCACTTCGTTCGGTGAGCTCGCTTTGATGTACAACGCTCCTCGTGCTGCCACGGTCGTAAGCACAGAGCCTAGCATCCTCTGGCAGCTCGACCGCATCACCTTCCGCCGCATCCTCATGGACTCTGCCTTCCAGCGCCGTCGCATGTACGAGTCGTTCCTCGAGGAAGTCCCCCTCTTCTCCACCCTCACTCCCTACGAACGATCCAAGATCGCAGACGCCCTCGATACTCACAAGTACCCCGCCGGCAGCGCCATCATCAAAGAGGGCGACGTGGGCGACAAGTTCTACATCCTCGAGTCCGGCGAGGCCGAGGCCTTCAAGCGTGGAGAGGAGAAGCCGCTCAAGACCTATGGCAAGGGTGACTACTTTGGTGAGCTCGCTTTGCTCGAGGACAAGCCACGTGCGGCGAGCGTTGTCAGCAAGGGAGAGGTCAAGGTTGCCGCGCTCGGCAAGGATGGCTTCCAGAGGCTGTTGGGCCCTGTCGAGAGCATCATGAGGAGGGACGACCCAAGAGGGTTGAGGTAGAGGTCAATCGGAGCGAGCAAAGGTGAGTTTGGAAGAGAAGACAACCGACGAATTCGGTATGAAATTACATGAATGAGAGACGTGCCATTATATTCTATATTCTATCCACAGAAATCGACAAAGCCAAACCTGTAATCGAATCCTCTCCTCTTGTGCTGTTGCGTTTTGTTGGATCATTTTTTCCTCGAACGCGGAATTCATTCGTTGTTGGATTTAAGATACTAGGACGCATATGTAGCACATCTTCTGCTGGAAAAGGGACAAGACACACAGCATGCACGCACGAATCCAATCCATCAATCGACACCTCCCCCGGCTGGACGGCATCCTTAGCTCGTGCCGATAACGTGATTCTTTCACCTGCCTATATAGGACATGGGTGATATTGTGACACGAAGCACTCTCTCAACCTTGATGATTCATCAGTCTTGACCGCCCATTGATGAACTGCAGTCGAGTGATTATTGGGTTCGTTTCGTCCGACCCCGCAGCTGAAGCACAGCGGCATCGTTTCGTCGTCAACACCTCTACCCTTGCCCGTTGCCATTGCCACACTACACCGTTTCTTGCTCACTTGCAATCTTTACTGTCCATAGCCCTACATTGGATACCCGACTACTTACTTTGACTCCCCCGATAATGACAATCCGCGCCACCCACTTCGACCCCAAAGTCTTGCTCAGCGCCCCCCGCCGCTCCGCCGGCGTGCCGAGTGCCAGCGGCCAGCACGTGCTCTTCACTCTAGCACGTATAGTTTCGAGACACACAGCAAGAGCAACGAGTTCAGATTGCTCGACACGCGCAGTGGCGAGAGCACGGTTTTGTCTCTGCGGGCTGTGGATGCGGTCAATTGGCTTGGGGACGAGGAGTTTGTGTGGTTGCAGAGTGGCGAGGAGGGGAGCACGGAGGTGTGGGTTGGGAGCGTGACGGGGTTTGTTCCTCGACAGGGTAGTGGCAGTGATGGTGCGTCTTATGTTGCTGGCAGGATCGCGGCGCCGGCGGGGAACCTCAAGGTTGCGAAGCTGGGCGGTGGCGACGACGAGTTCGCCGTCGTGCTCTCTGCGCAGGCGGGCGCGGACGGCGAGCTGTTCGATCCGGAGAAGGCGGCGAAGACGCAGAGCACGGGGAGGCTGTACACGGGGTTGTACGTGCGGCATTGGGATGCGTGGCGCGGGCGGGAGAGGAACGCGCTTTGGTATGGCACGTTGAGGAGGAGGAAGAGCGAGGGCAAGTACCGGCTTTCGAAGCTCACGAATGCGCTCAAGGGCACGGGGCTGGAGAGTCCGATCGAGCCTTTCGGCGGAACGGATCATTTCGACGTCAGTGAGAGGGGAGTGGTGTTTGTTTCGAAGGACCCGGAGCTCGATCCTGCGTTGAACACAAAGTGCAATGTGTACTTGCTGAACGTGGAGTCTTGGACGCAGAGCGCGAAGGAGAAGCCGAAGCAAGTGGTGATTGAGGATTTCGAGGGAGCGTCGACGTCGCCGGTTTTCTCGCCGGATGCGAGGCAGGTGGCGTTTTTGTCGATGAGGCGCAATGGGTACGAGTCGGACCAGAACAGGATTTTTGTTGCTGGAGATCTGGAGGCGGCGGAGCTGAAGGCTTCGCGGGAGCATGGTGTTGTGGCTGCTCAGGCTGGCTGGGACAGGAGTCCTTCTGCGATTGCGTGGACGGTTGATGGGAGGGGGTTGCTGGCTACGGCTGAAGATGTGGGTCGTGCGCGTCTGTTCTTGATCCAGTCTGGTCAGAAGGCGCCATTCCCACTGACGGAGGACGGTTCGGTGGGAGATGTCGTTCCGCTTGGCGAGCCTGGGAAGATTTTCTACACGGGCTCATCGTTGATCGACAACTCGGTGTTTGCGATCATTCAAGTCTCGGACGAGCAATCGGGCGTATCCGCTTCCACGCTGTGGACTCATTCGAACTCAGGCCATGGAAGCAAGTTTGGCCTCAAGTCAAAGCAAGTCTCATCGATCTGGACGCCAGCCAGCAACCCGGAGGTGACGAAGGAGGTGCATTCCTGGGTCGTCAGGCCGAGCAACTTTGACGATTCGAAGAAGTACCCCGTGGCGTACCTCATCCACGGTGGTCCGCAGGGTGCCTGGGGTGACAGTTGGTCAACGAGGTGGAACCCTGCCGTATTCGCTGAACAGGGCTTTATTGTTGTTACCCCCAACATCACTGGATCTACAGGATACGGCCAAGGTTTCACAGACGCGATTAACAAGAACTGGGGCGGCGATCCTCTTGGTGATATCGAGAATGCTTTCAGGTGGGTTGGCAAACATCTGCCTGAAGCTGATAATGATCGAGCCGTGGCGCTTGGAGCAAGCTATGGTGGCTATATGATGAACTGTAAGTTCCATTCTTGCACACGTACTATATTGATATACTAACACCCCGAACAGGGATCCAAGGCCACGACCTCGGCCGCAAGTTCAAAGCCCTCGTCTGCCACGACGGCATCTTCAGCTGCGCCAACATGCTCTCCACCGAAGAACTCTACTTCCCCCTCTACGACCTCGGCGGCACGCCCTGGGACCACACCCATTTCTCGCGCCCCAAGTCGCTCTTCCCCTCCACCACCTTCAGCGACTGGCGCCGCTGGGACCCCTCCGAGCACCTGAGCAACTGGGCCACGCCGCAGCTCGTCATCCACAACTCCAAGGACTACCGCATTTGCATCTCGGAAGGCTTGGCGGCGTTTAACGTGCTGCAGGCGAGGGGCGTGGAGAGCCAGTTGTTGACGTTCCCGGATGAGAACCACTTTGTGCTGAAGCCGGAGAACAGTCTTGTGTGGCATAAGACCGTGTTGAATTGGATTAGGAAGTACGTTGGTTTGGAGCCGTATGCGGATGAGGGGGTGGAGAGCGCGGAGTATTTTGGGGGCGTGAGGGAGACTGGGGAGGTTGAGGGGATGGTTGGGCAGGGGAGGGCGGAGACGTGAGAGAGGAAAGCAATGTGTGAGGGAGGTGTATGCTTTCTCGGTGGACTTCGCGTGCTTCGTGGTGGTGGTTCATCGCAGCAAACAGCTCCCTTCCTTCAAGATTTCCGTCTTTGGTCTAAAGTAAAACAAATGTTCGCAAGCATCGGTCTTCAGCATCATCTATAAGCTTACTCATGTTACCCCTCCGTTCCTTCCAAACGGACATCATTCCAAAGGTATCTCCAGTCCCAATCAGTCTAGACTTTCCAGATTGCATAATAAAACCCTGGTTGGATAGAGGCCAGCCAAACTCATACATCTTACTTCCGATCAATAGCTACCATTTCCAAATCGCATGGGAAGTGATGATCGACACTCAGATAACGGGAGCTAATAGAGATGCAACGACTCGACTGATCACATTGTTCAGTGGATATGGCAAATCGATTGTCGCCAAGTCAAGCACCTGGGCTGTAGCCAGTAAACATTGTTTTCTAGGTGACTTCAGCCCCCTTGCGTCCTTCTTATTCGATCGTTCGATGTCGTAGACCTAGTTGATATCGAACCATAATGAAAATTTGATAGCTAGTCTGTACCTCTTCTCAGAGTACCGCCTATCACTCTCACCACTGCTCTTGATCAGATGAGTGAATCTCGTCCTGTCTAGTATGTTCTCTCTGTCTGATCACGAACGAGAAGGGGATGGTAGATTTGTACTCATCCGCTTGCAAGCCAGACGGGACCGCGTTGAATCTATGGATATACACCACACACATACAGTAACGTTCGAAATCGATTCAAATCGATCCAAATCGATCGCAATCGATCGTGAACACTTGCCCCGCCGTTGTTCGTTGTGGGAATGACTAAAAAGTTATAGAAAAAGATGTTGAACAGGGTGGGATTCGAACCCACGCACCTTTCGATACTAGCAAGCGATGATAACGATACTGGAGCATCGTTAAACCACCTGAAGCTAGCGCCATAACCGCTCGGCCACCTGTCCGAGAGATTCAATCGTTCAATTGATGTGGAAGGCTGCAATCAACGCGAATATAATCGCTCATGATTGGGTGCAATGACAATCGACGAGGAAGTAGTATCACCAGCAGTACCGAACTCAGTGTACAGCAGAGGGACGCAGAAGCCGCTACTTCAAAGGGTCTCCATTGCTCAGTATGGTTAAGAAAGGGGAAAATATCAATTAATGCTAGAAAGAGAAAAGGGATGATGTATGGGCCATACAAAGCAGACCAGCGACCTTTCCTTCAGGCAACAAAGAATTTGACGAACACATGTAGATTAAACATCATCTATACTCTCTGGGGATCCTAGGCATCCTGGATAAAGCTCACTGGATAGTAGGTGGTATCATTCGATGGTGGTTGATTGTACTTGCGAATACATCATTTGCGGGTACGGATTTGAGCGGTCACGTCCACCAAGGCCGCCTGCAAGATCAAAACTTCTGAACAACGACCCAGACACACAAACGAATAGAACGGAGAGAACCAATGGATCGAGAATCGACCGGATGATGAGAGGACAGTCCTACTCTGCACCAAACATGTTTGCTTAGCATATAATATATCACAGGAGCCGTCACCACAGGGTAAGGGTTTGGGTTGATCGAAAGGCCAATGTTACATGTAGGCGAAATTACCATATTATACAAGAAGGCATAGCGTCACAGTGATTGAGCATGATATACACACATGATATCGTTGTTTGCGGCTAGTCTACAAACTGCTTCGTCATGAATTTCCGATGTCCACGATTGATCAACGCCCAACCGCCACTCTCCGTAGGCAGCAACTCGAACAATTCCCATCGAGGGTCGCTGCCTCCACCAATCACGTAGATCACAGCACCTTCATCGTCTTTACTGATGCCACTCATACCGTGAGGCTTGCTATTTGCTGTTGGCTTTGGAGCAAACGCAATGATGCCTTTCGGCGGCCGGCCAGCAGGATCATTCGGAAGTGGAAGAACTGGGTTCTTGACACGCTTGCGATGTCCCGTAGGCGCCACAGTCCAGCTATGTGAAGGGCCGCCCTGCCAATGTTGCGGGTCGTTGCCGGTGTAGAATGGTGTGGACGCTACCGAGCGGACGTCTTTGAGCACTCTCGGAGCGAGTGATGAAGACTTGAAAGCTTGGATGGCGGAGACCCCTGCCTGTGGGCCGTTTGGTGAAGCAGACAGTGGAGGGGGACGAAGGCCGTAATACTCCTGTACACTGCCCTGGTAGGTGGCACTCTGTGGACTTGAGCGACCGGACATGCCGGATTGCGAGTCGCGGTCGAAAGCTCCACCCGAGAGGCGATGACTAGCATAGCTCTGGCTTTTCCGGTGTTGCGATTTGTTATCAGAGGTCGCTGTAGAACCAGTCTGACCACCGGGCTTTATGTCGAATATGTGAAGCGTGCCTTTGTCAGACGTGCACGCCAGCCATCGATTGCCTGGGCTGATTGCAAGACCAGTAGTGACGGCGGTGTCTACACCACGACGGAACTCTCCGATCTGGTCCAGGCTGGCAGTATCGAATGCTCTAATCAATGTGCCCTTCATGGATGCTGTGGCAATAATGGAGCCATCATCTGAAACGGCGATAGCGCGCAAGGCCGAGGCGTGGGCTCGAAATACACGTTTCGAGCCTGTTGGGAGTGGTATGAGTTGCACCTGCCCGGGCGATTGAGCGGGAAGAACCAAGAGTGACTCGATGAGGCAGCCAAGCCCGAATGTGTTGGGAGAAGTCGCGTATAGATTCTTGACTTTGTTCAGACCTCGTTCTGTCAACCCAGTCTGCTCCGTTTGTTCAGAAGGCGACACGGGAGGTGTTGGTTGCTGCTTGTCAAGCTCCTGATATTCGTAGAGCAGAGTGCGCTCAGCCAGGATGATGGCTGCGTGTGCGTGTGAAAGTTTGACGTCCAGAACATGCTCGTGGAAATTTATTGTGTTCATCTGACGGCCTAATGCAGCATCCCAAAATGATAGGACGTTCGGACTGGCAAAGGGAGCTTTGCCACCACCGACAACGGCGAAGTAGCGATCATCCAGGACGGCAGCAATAGCTACACCTCCATCGGTCAGGGATGCTGGAAGCTTGCCTTTGCCATCTGGATCTGATAGAGAAGGTTGGTATGTGGGAAGGCAGTTGTCTATGCGGAAGACTCGACAGCCTTCGGACAGTGCTGCGATGAAGCGGTTCCTTGTGGCCGAGAATCCAACACCCAGGACGACAGCATCATTTGTGCTTTGTATAGCCTGTCGCGTATTCATGGTCGAGTCGCCTGTGAAGAGACGGCGAAAGAAGGCTTTACAATTATGGACGCTCTAGACCAGGAGAGCAGTCAACGCAGGGTTGGCATATTGCCTTTGATGATTTGCTCTGTTGGCAGCAAGCGTGGCCAGTATGGTGAGTCGCTGGCTGACTGAAGAGGCGATAGCAAGCAGTGGCAGTGGCAAATCTCAGTGTGTGTGTATCAAGCACAAAGAGCAAGATATGGCTCGCACTCTCACACGTCGACTATCACATGGGAGCTCTAATGTGACCACCGCCAGCCGGCCAATTGGGCCTTAGCGGCGGCTTCCCCAAACTCTACCACTCTAAGCGGTGGCCTGAGCGTGTGCCTGCCCCTTTGCGACTCGCGCCGCCTCGCGCTGTCCCTGAATTGAAAGAGACCGACTGCTTGACCTTGCCAGCTTGCTCCGCCCATAACAATTACATCCTCAACCTCACCCACCACCACCACCGCTGCCGCCGCCGCCAACCTTCCCATCCCACCACCCTCACCGGACACAGCCTCCGCCCTCCCGACACTCCGTCACTCGCTCTGCTGCTGCGCCGGCCGAGCAATTATCCACCGCCGCAACGTTCGGCAACACTGCACAACCAAGGTATCCAGCGCCTTCTCAAACAATGTCGGCCGCCGGCAGCGCGATCAAGATCCGCCGCAAGAAGAATGTGAAGAAGGGAATCCAGTTCTGCCTCATGGTCTGCGGTGCCTCGGGCACTGGCAGGACCACCTTCGTCAACACTCTCTGCGGCCGCCCTGTGCTTGAGGGTCAGGATGACGACGACCCAACGACCGCCCACATTGAGCAGGGCGTTAGCATCAAGCCTGCCACTGTCGAGCTCGAACTGGACGAGGAGGGAACCCGCGTCTCTCTGACCATTGTCGACACTCCCGGCTTCGGCGACGCCATTGACAACGAGGCCGCCTTCGGCGAGATCAGCTCCTACCTCGAGCGCCAGTACGACGACATTCTCGCCGAGGAGAGCAGGATCAAGCGTAACCCTCGCTTCCGCGACAACCGTGTGCACGTCTTGCTCTACTTCGTCCAGCCTACTGGTAAGTCCATTACTTCGATCGCACATCCCCAGGCCTGCTTGATCATCCAGATGCTAACAATTTCTAGGCCACGGTCTTCGTGAGCTCGATATTGAGTTGATGCGCCGCCTTTCACCTCGCGTCAACGTCATCCCGGTCATCGGCAAGGCTGACTCGCTCACTCCCCTGGAGCTGGCCGAGAGCAAGAAGCTCATCATGGAGGACATCGAGCACTACCGCATCCCCGTTTACAACTTCCCTTACGACATTGAGGAGGATGACGAGGATACTGTCGAGGAGAACGCTGAGCTCCGTGGCCTCATGCCATTCGCTATCGTCGGAAGCGACGAGACCATTGAGCTTGAGGGCCGCACAGTCCGCGCTCGCCAGTACCCGTGGGGTATCGTTGAGGTCGACAACCCTCGCCACTCCGACTTCCTCGCCATCCGCTCTGCACTCCTGCACTCTCATCTTGCCGATCTGAAGGAAATCACTCACGACTTCCTGTACGAGAACTACCGTACCGAGAAGCTTAGTAAGAGCGTGAACGACGCAACCTCCGCCGGCGACAACTCCGAGTCACTCGACCCACAGTCACTCGCATCGCAGTCTGTCCGCCTGAAGGAGGAGCAGCTGCGTCGTGAGGAGGAGAAGCTGCGCGAGATCGAGATCAAGGTGCAACGCGAGATCGAGCAGAAGCGCCAAGAGCTTTTGGCCCGCGAGAGCCAGCTCAAGGAGCTCGAGAGCAGGATGAACCGCGAGCCCTCGACGATGCTGGACGACGACCACGAGACTCAGGCAGGCGCTTAAGAGGCTTAGCACACCAGCTGAGCCCGCCCTCCTTACATTTTACTGTCTTGTCGTTGCAACTCAGCTAACCTGCCTTTCACTTTCAGGCGAGCAAGAGCGATATGACAAAAGCCACGAGCTGTGCATCCAATAAAAGCAGCAACATGACCCGCACAGATGTTGCGAGCAGTGTCGAGGTTTACCATGTGGAGGAAGCAAGGCACGGCAGAATCATGTCAGGTCAACTGGTTCCCACCTGAGCCACGCGCTGTCATGACACTCTTCTACCTTACCTTTTTTTCTTTGTTGCTCTTGAAAGTATCTCTTGGGTTGGGCGAGCGTGGTGTGACAGATATTCGTACTCCCTCGTGGTGGGGAGTTGATTGGAGCGAACCGTTCATACCCAGATCTGTGTTGTGTAATGCATGTAAATCCAGTCAGTAATTATGCTGTCAGGAAATAATATTTTGATCTTTCTTCTGAGTACTGTTTCAAAGTGTGGTCTCTCTGCCTTCCACTGCTCTCAATGGCAATCTTCCATGAATGGAGATTCTCTACCTGTGTGTGTTACCGTGCCTGTCTATCTTTATGATTTGTAGATCTTGGCTTCAGGGCTTCTCAAGGTCAAGACGGACAATAGAGATACCGCATTAGCCGGCTTCCGCGTATGTCCGTGGTACCGTCATCGCTAGGAGATACAATCACGACAGCCTCGGCGATTGACCTCATGTTGTTCTTGAGCTATTGGTCACTGGAGCTATACATATCATTGTTGACCGCGACATATGCACTGGAATAAAGAAAGAGCAGCTTAATATAAACGCAGACCACACTACTGTCACCATATCCCACCGAAGGAATCATGTCTAAGCTATCCGAATCGCTCAAGAATCTGATCAATGTCGCACACGTCAGGCCTCACACGACACCAGCGCCAAAGAACATCACCTCAATCTATGAGAAAATTGCCACAGATGCCAAAGCAAAGCAAGTCGGCCTCCCAGCATGGCTATGCGCCTCAGTAAGCGCACATCACCAACCCTCTTGCCACCCAAAACTAACCACCCTCTCCAGACCGCAGCAACAATGACCCTCAACTCACCGGAATCACTCCTCCAACTCTACGCCCTCGCTAGCGCAAGCAAACCCGCAACCGCCAACCCCTCAGACCACCCTGTCTACACTGCCGAGCTCATGCGCGAAGTCGGCCTCAAATGCATCGGCTTCAACGGCGTCCCACGCACCATCAACTGCCTGAACGCTTTCCGCGACGGCCTACCCTCAGACATCCAGTCGGCGCTCGCCGAGCGCAAACCCCGCCGTATGCTCGCGCGCAACAACATCGACGACGTGCTGGACCGCGGCCACGGCCTGTGGAACTCGATCTACGCGCCCTTCAGTTCTAAACTGATCAAGAAACTCAGTTCTAGCCACCCGGACTTGCCCGTGCACATTGTGGAATCGGAGTACGGCGCGCTGTTCTCGGATCCGACTGTGAGTGCGCCGCATGGCGCGAACGTGGGGCGTGTGTTGACGAGTGTGGTTGCGGTGGCGTGTTTGCGCGCGCAGACGGGTGTGGGTCCGCAGGTGCTGAGCCATGTGTTTGGGTTGAGGAAGGCGGTGGAGGGAGAGAGCGTGGGAGAGGATGTGGAGGGTGCGAAGTGGCTGGCGAGCGATGAGGGTAGTGAGTGGTTGCTCAAGAAGGTTGATGAGGTTGTGACTGCTATTGGAGGTGGGTTTGCGGGTGGGTATGGCGAGTTGAAGGCGAAGTTGTAAAGTTCTGGATTTTTGTTGAGCACCTTTAGAGCCATTAATTTCTTTGCGAATATGACATATATCATACCGATTGTCCTCGTTTGCCGTAATTCCGAAAGCACTGTGACAAAGCAGGATAAACATAATCGATTGCACGGAAAGCGAATGCAAGTCTGGTCTTTTGAAAAATTGTGCCCCAATATGGCTATGCTAAACTTCTAAAAAACATATGTACAGATCCATATCCTGGGCCTGGTCTATACACTAAAGAAACAACGCAAGTAGACACTTCGATCGAGAGGTTTGCTCTACTCCATAGCGACAATGTTGTCAGCGACGTTGAATTTGGCATCAGTCTTCTCCTTGACCTCGTCAACAGTAACGCCGGGGGCCAACTCGGTCAGAGTCAGCTCACCCTTGACGCGGTCGACCTGGAAGACACAGAGATCAGTGATGATGGTGCTGACGCAGCGAGCGCCGGTCAAAGGCAGAGTGCAGTTCTGCACGATCTTGCTAACGCCGTACTTGTCGGTGTGGTCGGTGGTGACGACAATCTTGGTCTCGTCGGGGTTTGACACGAGGTCCATGGCGCCGCCCATACCCTTGAAAACCTGCGTGGGTTGTTAGTGGTTGTTACTGGGGACAAGAACTTCATTTGCGGCTTACCTTTCCGGGAATCATGTAGTTGGCAAGGTCACCGTTGGCGCCGACTTGGAGAGCACCAAGGATGGAGACATCAACGTGGCCACCACGAATCATAGCGAAACTCTCAGAGCTGTCGAAGACGCTGGCGCCGGGAACGAGAGTCACGGTCTCCTTGCCGGCGTTGATGATGTCGATGTCGACCTCAGCCTCAGTGGGGTAAGCACCCATACCAAGGATACCGTTCTCGCTCTGGATCCAGACCTTGCGGCCTTCAGGCAGGAATGAAGGAGCGAGTGTGGGCATGCCGATACCGAGGTTGACGTAGAAGCCTTCGTGGAGTTCCTTGGAAGCGCGCTTTGCAATGATGTCGCGGCGACGGGCAGCAGGGGTCACTTCCTTGGAGGCTTCGGCGTTGGATTCTTGACGGAGGGTCTTGCTCTCGAGCATCTTGTCGGTAGTAGCCTTGACAATGCGATCAACGTAGATACCAGGGAGGTGGATGTCGTCAGGTGCGATGGTGCCAGTGGGGACAATGTTCTCGGCCTCCACAATGGTGACCTTCGCGGCCTTGGCCATCATCGGAGCGAAGTTCTTGGTGGTGTAGCGGAAACGGACGTTGCCATCCTCGTCAACGGTGTGCGCACGAAGAATGGCGACATCACCCTTGATGGCACGCTCCATGTTGTAGACGCGGCCATCGAAGATACGAGTTTCCCTGGGCTCGGCGGGCTCGATGACAACGCCGTTGTTGAGCTTGATGGGAATTCCACCGCTTTGGATGAATGTGTTGACGCCAGTAGGAGTGTAGAAAGCCGGGATACCAGCACCGCCGCAACGGAGCTTTTCGGCGATGGTGCCCTGAGGTGTGAGTTCGATGCCGATTTTGCCAGTAAGGTACAACTTTTCGAGGACCTTGTTGCCGCCGAGGAAACTGCAGATGGCGCGGTTGATCTGGCCAGACTCGATTAGAGGCGAGAGACCGCCACCAATAGATGTTCCAGCATTGTTCGAGACGACAGTAAGCGAGTGAAGTTTGTCGATTCCCCTTCGTACCATGGCGCCGATGATAGTCTCCGCGGTGCCACATAGTCCGAAGCCAGCGGAAAGGACAGTCGAACCAGACTTGATGTCGGCCACAGCCTCGTCAACAGATTCGAAGACCTTGGATCCGCCACGCTTCTTCGCAGGTGCACCGCCAGGTGCCTCACGGAAGAAGACTGTGCTGGACTGGAATGCTCGCCTCTGGCAGGCGTGGTCCTTTACCCGCCATGCCGCGCGGGGAGCCACGCGAACCTGAACCTGAACGCCGCTGCTCAAAGCAGAGCCAAAGGAGCGTGCGAAGTCCATGTTGAGTGAGTGTAGACTGTTCACCTCTGGGGTACGAAGTGATGTCCAGAGAGATCTGAGGAGGGAACGAAGCTATACAACAACGAACTACGACTTCCGCTCTGCCACTTGGGCCGGCGAGCTTGCTGCTGATATCATTTCCGGTTCGGAATCGTTCCCGGCTACTGCACAGCTGCCATGTGGGCCGGCTATGGCGGCCGCGCGGGGGAAGTCCAATGGTAATTGGGCTCGGCACTCTTGGGAGTGTGGAGGTGCGGAGGAAGATGGACTTTCGTTCTTCCGCTCTTCTCCGTGCTGTGCAATTAGTAGGTCCCCTTCCGACAGAGAAGAGGTATACAGCCAGTGTGTCGGTCTTTCTCGTTACAGGCGAATGTATTGGGTACAATGCGCTCCTCCAGGCCAAACTAGCGTTTGACGACGGCAGATATTTAAAGGAACATGAAGCCAGCACTGCCTGAAGACGCGGTCCGGGAGTTGTGCGTGGAGAAGCCGCGTCGAACAAACATCACGGAGGACGGAGGACGGAGGACGCAAGACACACGCGCCATACCGTGTTTGCATTATCAAGGTATCGAGCCAGGGGAGATGTGTTGGCAGCATTTAGAGAGCTGATAACATGGCCTCTATCTTTTCACGTAGCGATCGCGTGTCGACCATAGCTGCTCTCATTTCGAGGTTGTCAGTTGCGCAGAAATGATACGCAATGCCGCGCAATCACATGCGCTGGCGACACACGTTCATGCCGTAACTTGGAGTTAAGATTGATTCTCTCATTCGTCTGCGACATACTCATCCTGCTTCTACCGTGGCGCTTTGCAGTCACTTTAGCGAAGTGGAGCCCACCCACATCTTCCGAAGGACTCTCGATGAAGGTAAAGGTCAGCCTCAGGCAAGATTTGGCTTGACTGAAGGTACGCTAGGAGGAGAGATGCAAGTGAAGTCAAGACAAAGATGTCTTGGCGCGGCGCTGCTGCCTGGATGTCGCGCCTGCCTCACCCTTGCTCAGAAGAGCTGATTCAAAAAACGACCCGCCACGGCTTGTCACCACCACACCACACACTCACACCCAACGCAGGTCCTGTTTTCACAACGAGCACTTGCATCCAACATGTCCGGCAACATGCCAATCCTCACCGGCAAGCGCAAGCGCGCAGCCATCTCCTACGCCGAGCCCGACGATGTCCTTGAGCTGGAGAGCGATGAGGAGCAGGGCGACCTCTCAGTCCAGGCTCAATTGAGCGACGGTGACGACGACGAGACCTTCGGTACTCGTCACAAAGTTTGTTACTTGTATTTTCGTCACTACGAGGTCGCATTGCTGACACTTGGGCAGAAGACCAAAAAGAGAGCGCCAGCGAAGAAGATGCTCAAGACCACACCGAAGTACAAGAAGAAGAAGGAGAAGAGCTTTCGTTTCCTCGATTTACCAGCCGAGCTTCGCGACATGATCTACGAAATGACTCTTGCCGATACCAATGGCGTCTCCATTGTAGGTCAGCAGTACAACTATCGTCGTATCGCTCGTCGCGGAAAGGTGTTCGCCCCGGAGGCCTACCGTCGTTACGGGCGTCGTTCTCGAGGATACTTGAATGCAGGCTCACAAGAAATCTCCTCTATCTCGACGGACTTCGTCCCTGCTTTGTTGGCTGTCAACAAGCAGATCAACGCAGAAGCCATCAACTATCTCTACGGCCACGACTTCATCTTCGCAGACTCCACTGCTTTGCACTCTTTCCTTGCAACCATCGGCCCTCGCAACCAGCAACGCCTAACCGACATAGCGATCATGGCTTGGGGCCATTCTGGCGTGGGCAAAGGCCATAATCATTCCAGCTTGACACTACTCGCTGGTGCCACGCAACTCAAAGCTCTCAGACTCACCTGTGATGTGCGTTACTATAGTAGTAAGCCGCAGTACGTCGCACGCCGTGTTTTCCTTGACGCCCACTGGTTTCTTGAAGCATACGGAGCTGCCAACGGCCGCAAAGACGCCGCTTTTGACATTCTTCACCTGAAGGACGAGAACTTCCAGTCTTATTGGGGAGGAGAGAAGGTTGACAAAAAGGCGGCCAGACAACGTTTCGAGACGGAGCTTCGCAGCTTGCTGGGTGTCGAGACATCCAAACGTAAGTCGCGAGCTTGATTGATGGAGTGGCTTGTGGGGGCTCAAGACTGTGAGACAGGAGCGACAAATACACGGCTTCCGTGGCGCCAAAAGAAGAACTGATCACCGAACATCATCAGAGAGCGAATGATGAATGTCCTGCAAACATCATGCAGGTTTCGAGCAAGTGGTGGCTACAGCAAGTGCATGAGGTGGAGACTTGGCTTTTTTAACTAAGTAGCAGCGCACAAACTACAACTCATATCCAGAGCTTGCTCCTTCCTCCCCCTATCTTTCTTTACACCGAACAAATCCATATGACTGTATCTCGTTTGCCATCCTTGTCTTCGCTTGCATGAGGAGTAGGAGCAATACAAGGGTCCCTGTAGACCAATTCAATATCTGCCTTGTGCTTGCTGCCGAGAGGTTCTCTCCTGGCGCAGTTCAGCATCGTCTTTGTTATCGTAGTTCGCCTTGCGAGCATCGTGACTGGCTTTCTGCTCTGCTCTCTTCGCCTTTGCTTTCTCCTTGACAGCGAGAACTTTCTCCTTGATGGCTTTGACTGGCTGCTTGGCGACTTTCTTGTCGACGCCCTTAGACGCAGTCTGGCGAGAGTTCTTGGTTCCAGTCCCTCCAACACGGCTTCCACCACCTGCTGGGCAGTTCCCTCCGCCTCCACCAACAGCTCCCCCAGCAGGCATGCTTGCACAAAGTTGATGTCGAGTGGCTGTAGCTGAGAGGTTGATGCTCGTATTGGTGATAATTGTCAAGAAGTCTGTGTAGTCGTGAACTTTGTGATACCAATCAGAGGCAGGATTTACGAAGGGCAAAGCCTCAGCTACGTTGTTGCGCGCTCTTTATCATGCCCAGTTATGCGTCCCATCGCCGCATCCGGCATCGTCGTGTTGGCATGACGTCCAACGTTTACAACAATGTCCCCTTCTTTGCAACTTCGGTGCGATTATACAAGTTATCGATGCAGCGTTTTCGAGCCTTTGATTCGGCGCATGTGGAAGTTTGCTGACACGCAACGGATCTCTCGTACACATTGATCTTACCTTTCGGTTGATGCGGTCACGTGCGTAGCCAGAAGTCGTTAGAGCATGCAGTCTTTGACGACCAATTTCACCTCTGCTCTCATATTAGTGTTCATATGTGTCACACACGAAGAAATGTGGCCGCTCAGAGGGCTCTGAAGTGAGTTTGAGATATCGCGAATGCATGAGTATTCGTTCCTTGTGGCGGCGGTTAAACGTTCACCCGGGCGCACGGCCGCTGCATGCATCTCCACGCATTCTAACCCTACATTCCAAGGCGGCGGAACTAACCATGCTTGGCCCACGACCTAACTGCTATTGCCCAGAACGATGTTTGTGGTGATGAGATTGAGCATTTTTCTATACAGAACGATCGCAGGACACAACTCACAGTCAGTGGTTGGAAAGATATACTTCTGTGACATGTGGAATTGAGGAACCATGTGTTCATGATTATGTTGTTCATCTCTATCTGACGCCATGATTGGTATCATGTGGTTGTTATGGCGCACCGCGTTCACATCGTGTACCTGAAATGCGGGTTGGCCATGTCTGTCGTGTCAATATCACCAAGCTCTCTTCCCAGACGTTCTTGCTCTTCTTTGGTGATGCCACTCTCAAGGGCCTTCTTATCGCGGCGACGATTCTGCCACATGTAGTAGCCTCTCCAGACAACTATCAGGAGGAACTCTAGTCCTAACGCTACTCCAGCACCGATAGTGCCAGGAACTTACGGTCCTGTCAGCTCAACTCCATCAGTCTCTTGTGACAACCAGATATTGACTTACTATAACGTGGTGCATCTGATTCCTTGAAGATCTGACTTCCCGCCATATTTCCCACACAATAGCCAAGGAAGGTTGCGGAGGAGATGATGGTCTTTTTGGTGCGTCCGGCCACGTTGGACGGGATCAGAGTCCAGGCTAGGAACAATGCAAGAACGTACGGGACCGTGATAAGGTACATGCCCCATTTCGTCCACATGTTGGCAGGGCTGTTCGGAATCATCGACAAGGCGATCAGTCCGATGAAAGGTGTGACAGTTGACGCGGCCATGATGTACAAACGGCGATTTGGCACACGGCGAGTGTATATGCCGACAATCAGGAAGAGGCAGAGTGACACGACTGCTTCGGCGTTAACAAGATAATCAAACGACTCGAGTCAGGCTCAGGTATGAGCTGACAAGACCGACATACCTGATCTCGGGATGTCTACCAGTAGAACTTGCAATCTGGTGAAGCCGAATGAGTTGTACATGATGTTTCCGAACGTAGTCAGTCCGCTATAGATCGTCAGTAATGAGCCCAATAGGCTAGATCTAGATCCAATGTAGGCTCACCCGTTCGGGACCGAAGACAGGAAAGCGTTGACCATCGCAAAGTAGAGTTGAGGGTCTTTGAAGGCCTCGGTAACCTGATCCCACTTCCACTTCTTGCCAGTGACATCTCTGCCAGCCTTGTTGCGTAAGATGCGCGCAGCAGCCATACGCTTCTCATCCTTGCTCAACCAGAAGACTTCTTGCGGACTGCCCAAGAGCGCGAAGCAAATTAGCGCCAACACCACTGTACATGTACCCAAGAACATGGAGATTGCCCTCCAAGGAGCCAGACTGTCGGGGTTCTTTTGTGCATGAGTACCAATGCCATACATGATCTGAAATTATGTTAGTTCTGTATGCTTCCATATTCCAATGTTTGATGTGAGTGTGATCACTTACCAAAGAAGCGAGGATGCCGAAACCTGCATTGGCAGACTGCCAGAAAAGCGATCGTGAAGAATGCTCATCCGTGCGGTACCACGAGCCAACCACTAACACGAAACCTGGAGAGATCGTACATTCGAAGAAACCCTGCAGGGCACGGATAGCCATCAGATGTGACCACTCTTGAGCAGCACCTACGCAAAAGACGCAGACGCCCCAGAATAGCATATAGATAGACAGCGACTTGCCGAGAGACCACCGTTGCAAGAGGAAATTCGAAGGGAATTCGCCAATCAGGTATGCCAGATAGAAGATCGTTGTAAGCCACGAGTATTGCTGGCCGACCAAGTTGGTGTCGTCTCTCATTCCAAAGATGGCTTGTGTGCCCAACGAGGTCTTGTCCGTCTGTTGAACACCGTAGCAGAACCACATCAGTGGTAGGAGAAAGCGGTCTATCTTCTTGAGTAACTTTTTATAATCTTCATCGGTGTAGTCAGACTCCTTTATTATGTCTTCGCCGCCATTGACAACGACTGCTTCCTCAGAGGAAGAGTCTCGCTTCTCGGATATATATTGGTTTTCTTTGCCGAATACTGGAGGTAGAATGGTCTTCTCTGTCGCAATGGACACAGGGTCTGGGTTGGAGCTCATGGTCGTTCAATGACCGGGAAGCTGGAAGTGACACGAAGATTAAGTTGGAGTTGATGTCGCGAAGCTCAGCATGAAATGAACAAGGAATCACCTCACCTTCTTCTATGAAGTGCAGAACCCCCACCCGTGGGTTTTCTCAAGATAAACAATGATAATGCCATTCCGCCGAGTTGGCCGCCCTTGTCTATCTCCGCCGGCAGTGCATACAGGCCACCCAAGAGATAGAAGTGGCCGAGCTGGCTATCAGACAGCGGGCCATATCGTGCACGACTTGCCTATTGTGGAGCATCTGTATGCAGCATGAACAGCGTGCCAGGTATCTCGCATGCTCCAAGAGTGACTATGGTGAGGAGAAGGTCGACAATGTGTAGTCCGTTATCACGATAAGCAGGGTTACATGGGGGCTGGGCGCTTGGCTCTCTTGCCCGCAAGAAGCGACGTGAGCGTATTGGTGGCAGAGTACTCTTGCCGTTCTTGTTCGCCGACCTATGCACCAGATAGCAGGTGGCTGCACTCATGTGACGAGGACTGACCACAATAGCCATGTATGTCAAATGCGGCTTAGAGAAGAGAGAGAGAGAGAGAGAGAGAGATGAGTTCCAGGATGTCCTCCACTCCAGGCTCTCCAGCGTCACCTTCGTCTGGACCACAATGTACACCATGATGAAACGTGCAACCTGGCTGAGACATTGTTGTCTCAGTGAGAGACATGCAAAGTATTGCCAGTTTTATAGGGATGAAGTCTCGCCATTCGACGAAAACGAAAGCCAACTGGGAATTTGAATTTAGACCGATATCTCTTTGACCTGACAGAGGTTGGAGATTTTGAAGAGCTTAGGTCGTGTACTGCTCGATGGTCTGGACATGGTCCGACGAAGCGTTCCATTTCTCAATCAAGACTCGAGCAAGCGACTTCCACAGCGTGCAAGCAACATTTTGGATGGTATGAAATCTGGTATTCGAATGTTGTACGTACAGAGAAAAACCAGCTCAAGCCAAGTCATCATTCACTATTTCTGCATCGCATCCTACTCATGCATACAAGGACTCTCGCGAGCAATATCGGAGAATGGTTAGGGTTGTGGCTACGATGCCCATACCTCCTAGCGGTTTCTATACTTGTATCGGTTCTCGTGGGCTACCCCATTGGCGGTAGATTCGATCTTCTAAACAGTGAAGTAATGTGGACTTCATGATCAGTAAACATGAGTTGAGTGCTATCATTGCTACCTCAATCGATGTGCGACGCAAGCTCAGTAGACAATTATCAAGCCAAATTGACGTCAAACACTGTCTCCCTCCTCCGATTCGAAAACATCTGCTTCTGCCCTCCAGTCTTCACAACCCCGTTAATCTGCACCGTTGTCACCTTCACCGCGTGCTTCATCACAGCACTACAACATCGCCGCTTCCACAGCAATGGCAATGATGACGAGATTGTCATCAACGGCCGGCCAGCCAATGCCCCACAGCCACACTCTGTTCGTAACAGCGTACAGCAACACCCGTACGACGGCTATCGAAAAGAATGATGCTCGATCGCCCCACCCGGCAGCGATGAACTCATAGATAGCGATGGCTGCCCTTCGCAAACCTGATGCATCATAGTTGTTAGCCGTCTCGTCGCATGCCTTGGCCTCGAGTAGTATGTCTGTACCGATTTCACTGCGTATGTTGTCCGTTTTTATTGTGTCACATCCGTCTTCTGCTTGAATAATCCACCATATGCCAATGGCGAAGCTGTAGAGTGCGTAGCACAGGAGGATGAAGCGCAGGACTCTCCGGAGCGAGAACATGGTGTGATTCAAAGTCGTTGTAAAGCGCGTGAAAGTAGTTGGAGATACTGATCCTTGCGCTACAACATGCTGGTTATATACCATGTCAACGAGATTAGGCAGCACAATTTTAACAGTATCATTCTTCGCCAAGCCTCGTATTGTCTTGTCTTGTGGTAACGACTTTCATGTCTACGACAGGCTGTAAGCTGAGGGGATTGTGCATGCTGGGCATTGGAGGATTTAGTGTCGCGTTTAGCGAGATTTCAGGCTCCAGAATTCTAAAGCCACGTTGTTATAGTACAGCGACCAAGACTGGACATCAGCATTTCACCATTGGCCGGATCTCTGAAATGACACTGGCGATGACCAATTTCATCTTGTGGGCGAGGAGGGGTTGCAGTCGAAGGATCGCTGCCGTGTGTTCATCCGTGTACGCTAAGGCATGGCGAATCTCGTATCGGCGAGTCGCTCAGAAGTCGCACGCAGCCGTGAATGCTCAACAAGCATGATCGGTGGATGCCAGGTGCATCTAAGAAGTGTCCGAATAAGAAACAGGTGGAATGGTTTGTTGGCCTCATTCTACCAAAGCTGATCAAGTGACATGTTCGCATGTCTGTCCGCCTAACGCCGGTAACTGCAATCGCATGCCCAGCTGAACCGTTCATTTTCATTGCCCCATCCACCTGAATGCTCTCGCCGTCGTCGCTCGTGTTGGAAACATTTAACGGTGCTGCGCTAGTGTCAGTTCCTCCGGTCTGCGATGTCCCTTTTGCGCAGCGTATGCGACTGACCTTGGTGAAGCCGATGTCAAGAGCCTTCTCACGGAAGCACTGACGGCAGATGTTCAGGCCGTACTTGCGGACGAGACCGGCCTTGTGGGTGCAGACACGGCTGTGGAAGACCGATGTTAGCTCCTTGTTCTTCAATTGCCCATGGCTTTCTGTATTCCTCCTTGCGCGCCTCATTCATTCTATTCCAGCGCAGAGTGTACGTACCACTCGCGGCTGCCCTTGCCGTAGGTGCGCGGGCGAGAGTACCAGACAGACTCGTGAGACATATTGACGGTTGTTTGTCGTGTGGAGGAGATTTGCTTCGTCGGGCGGGGATCTGAAGCTGCGAAAATTCGTGTTAACGAGAGTCGTTCGGCGGGAGTAATCGGGCGGCGCGTGCGTACCTGTCGTCGATGTCGTCGCTGGTCGTGGTCGTTAGTACGTGTGCGAGCAGCAAAGTCTCAAGACGGGCCTTGGCGGAGGTGGAATTTCGCAGGCTCGAGTGAGGTGGGCCGTGCACGCGGAGACGCCCGTGAGCTAAGCGCTTCTGGGAAAGGTGTTTACTTCTTGAGATGATTAACGGGCGCAACACAGGTGCGATTGCGATAGCATGAGTGCTGGAATACTACTTGCGGCAAAATTATACATAGCCTGAGAAGAGTACTGTTACGATGGTATGCAACCTGTGTATGCATCATAGCTGCCTTGCTGATAGTTGCTCAGTCACGCGACTCCTCCCTCACCTTCCTCCATCTCCACCAGTCGCATCATGCCGACCTGCTCGAAGACTTCTCTCGTCTCAAGCTCCCAGCTGAAGAGATTTACGTTCCACCACAACATCAACCGATAAATCCTGATGACGAGGATGATATTGTACCCGACCAACATGCGGCATTTGGGATCCAGCGCGCAACGCAGAAGGTCAAGGAGCCAGCTTGGAGGGACCTTGGGTTAGACCAGTTGATGAGCGCGGCACCACCGAACAAAGACAAGGATGGCAGACCACGCAAGGCTTTGCGATGAATGGGTGCTATGCGATGATGAGATGATGTTTCTATGAAAGTTCGCGCGCGAAGGGAACAACAGGACTGTGCAGTGAATGGAACAATAGGGCGTAGGAATAACGAAAATCGAGTCCGCAACCACAGGAGCCACTCGTGGCCACGAAAAGTCTGGAGAGGACGGCTGCCTCTTCTGAGGCAACGCCAATTGTCACATTTTAAACCGGTGTTCGTCGACTGGGGAACATCACTTGTTAAACCTGAATTGCGATGACGATATGAAAGCACTTGCTCGAAGGACTAGAGCGATCGAGAGAGAGAGCTAACGTGGGAACTCGTACAAGAGCTCATCGCCGCCCAACGACTTGTGAGAAGAAATCACAAGAGTTCCCGCGAAGCAGCCTCGGAAGTGCTGCTTACTTGTCGATCGGTTCGCATAGCATAATGCACATGCAGTTATGCCGTGCAGTTGTGCAGAGATGGAATTGCGGGAAACGAATACCAAAAATAAAAACACGAATGTAAAGGCAGACATGTTCTCCAGCCATGGCAAAAGTTCGGGTCGTACCAAGCCACCGTCCATACTTACAAGATGTGCAACAATGCCTATTCGACACGTTCAGCGCATTTGAGGCTGGATTGTGAACTATTTTCGAAACACTGGCGCATAGATTAAGCATGCCGCTGACATTTGATACTGTCAATATGCATGGCAGTTTGAACGGATGATGTGCGAACGGAGATAGCCATGACAAAGCAAGTTTAGAGTGGCCCCTAATCTCAATGGTCAAAAGACTATCGAAAGAGAACGCAAGCGCAGCACAGCACAAGACTTTGACGAAGACGGCACGTTAGCTTGATGACTGAGGCATGAGGAGGGCCAGAACTTGGCGGCGGATCCTGGTGAGCAAGTGGAAAAAGGCCGCAGTAGACTGCAGAAGATGGCTGTCAAGGATGTGCCTTGCAGACGGTGATTGTGGAGGTGGCTCAACCGAGAGCCTGCTTTGACGATGTGCGGACGGGGAGGGCGAGGAGGCAGGCTCGGGCAGAAAGCATCCGCTGCCGTCGAACCCTCTCAGCGGCGGAATCGAGGCAGACGTCCGCAGCGCTATTCCTTGTAGTCCATCGTCGGCCGGTGCCAGCCCGCGGGTAGGCAAAGGGAGATCCGAGAAAGGGCAAGAGGCGTGAGCAGGGTAAAAGCGGTAAATTATCATCTGCGAGAAGAGTGTGCGGGCCTGACTCGCATGTGCAGAGTTACAGGAGAGTTCGGCCTGGGGCCGCTCGCAGATCAGGCGTGCCTGCACCACGCTGACGGGCAGAGAGTTTGGTGGATGTCGCGGCGGACCAGATGCGAGGCAGCATACGGCGGTTGTGGTATATCGCACGCAACATATCGTCCAGAGCAAAGGTGATCTGCCCGGCTGCTGCGAGAGGGTGGCACAGCAGAGTTCGACGACAGACGAGCCGGTCGAGGACAGGGGCTAGCGCGATGGATTGAGATAAGCGCCGGGAACCTCCCGCTGCTTGGTCGCGCTCGCAGACGGCAGCTGCTGCCCGGCCATCTCGCTGGAGCTTCGTCCACTGACTACCGCTGCTCTCCCCCAACACCACCACCACCTACCACCGCGCCGCATCCTCGTCCAGCGCCCGTCAACTATACCCCTGCCTCCAGTCCTGGGCCTGCAGCTTCTTCCTGCGACGCGCTGTCCTGCTCTTCGCCCTCTCCGCTCCGCCAATCCCATCCCCCCGTCACACGCGCCGCCCCCTCGTCGCGGCAGTACCAGCACCAGACACGCCCGCCCAGGGACTGTCGGAACCTCCCGCGCCTACACCCACCCATTGCAGGAGCGCGAGCCCACGACACCACACCCCATCGACCCGCTGTCGACAGTAGTGTTCTCGCACTGAGCGGCTTGCATTGACGTGCTTGTTTGCTGGCCACCTCGACACCGGCCTCCTCTCACTCACCTCCGCCGAGGAACCATCACTCCAGGGGCTGCCACGGCCATTGACGCCGTTTGCATCGCGCACTCGCAATGGCGGACGCAAACGCAGAATCCATCCAGCAGAAGATCCAGATTGCCCGTCGGGATGCGGAAGCCCTGAAGGACAGGATAAAGCGCAAGAAGGACGAGCTTGCCGACACATCACGTGCGTGAGGTCTCTAATTACAGACCACTGCCTCGGCAGCCATTGTCCAGCCATTGAATGCATTTTGCTAACCCGTGCCTACAGTTCGCGATGTCGCGCGTCAAAGGACAGAAGCCCTCCCACGTCTGGGAATGAGGACCAAGAGGACGCTCAAGGGCCACCTTGCTAAGATCTACGCGATGCACTGGTCAACGGACAGAAGGCATCTTGTTTCTGCGTCTCAGGACGGCAAACTCATCATTTGGGATGCGTATACCACCAACAAGGTGCACGCAATTCCTCTCCGCTCATCTTGGGTCATGACTTGCGCATACTCACCAAGCGGCAACTACGTGGCTTGTGGTGGTCTCGACAACATTTGCTCAATCTACAATTTGAGCGCACGAGAGGGACCGACCAGGGTGGCAAGAGAGCTTAGCGGGCACTCTGGCTACCTTTCTTGCTGTCGCTTCATCAACGACCGCCGTATCCTCACATCCTCCGGCGACATGACCTGTGTGTTGTGGGACATTGAGACTGGACAAAAGATCACAGAATTCGCCGACCACCTGGGTGATGTCATGAGCTTGAGCATCAACCCTCTTGACAACAATCAGTTTGTCTCTGGTGCCTGCGATGCTTTCGCTAAGCTTTGGGATATCCGACAACAGAAGTGCAGCCAGACCTTTGCAGCACACGACTCCGACATCAACGCCATCCAGTTCTTCCCTAACGGAAACGCTTTTGGTACTGGTTCAGACGACGCTTCTTGCAGACTCTTCGACATTCGCGCAGATCGCGAGCTCCAAAGCTATGCCGTAAGTGGATTGAACTATCCTTCACTTTATGTTCACGTTATTGACTTTGCTCATAGATTCCCGAACCTGTCTGCGGTATCACCTCTGTCGCCTTCTCTGTCTCTGGTCGTCTGCTCTTCGCTGGTTACGATGACTTCGAGTGCAAGGTATGTTCTCTCAAAGTGTACTCAGATCTTCATGAACCAGTACTGATTGAATGCTCAGGTCTGGGACGTCCTTCGCGGTGAGCGTGTGGGTACCCTCCAAGGACACGACAATCGTGTCAGCTGTCTGGGTGTCTCGAACGATGCCCTCTCATTATGCACAGGATCCTGGGATTCGATGGTAAGTTATGCTCAACCCCACCTCCAAAGAAAAAGCTAACAACATAATAGCTCCGCATCTGGGCATAAGAAGTCACACAAACAAGCACGAAACATGCTTAGAGATACCCGACGTCAAAAATACAAGTCGAAATGGCGCGGCATCTTCGCCACGAGAACCAAACACACTGAACAGCTCCAGAAGCGGCACAGATGCGATTCTTCCCTTTCACCACCACCACCTGTACGATGCAGCGCCTGAGATTGTCGTTTCAATTGCGACTGTCTCAATGCTCTTTTCCTTCTACTACCTCGGCGCAAAGTGGGCGTTCCTCGAGAGAAAAAGACGTTGGGATTGTTCTTCCAGACGCGATAGAAGTGAAGAGCTTTCAAGGGGAGGGACATGCGGGAGCACAGGCTACAACTAATCAGCTCGTCCACCCTCTCCACCGAAACGAAACCACGACGCGACACTCGCCACCCAAGCCTCTTGACACCACCAACCTTTTTTATTTTCCTTTCTTCTTCCTTTTCTACATCTCGGGTCACTGGGCTAGTTCCGCTTGCCTCTCTGCTTCTTGAGGAGGCCAGATGTGCGGCTGGGAGGATTCTGGGGCAGAAAAATTAGTCAAACTTTGAGTCTCTTGAAAGCTCTGTGTTACATTTAGGATCTTCTTGTTCTTCTTCGTTCCTTGCGTCTACTTTGTTCTATCCTCTCATTCTTGACCTACCCAAAGGCATTGTGTCATAAGCGTCTTGGTAGAGGTAACCTCCTCGTCAGCTATTTGCACAACGCCCCGTGAAGTCAGTTTCAATTTTTGATGCGATTGTGCTCGTTCATGGGCGGGCAACGATTGTGCTACAATTGTCACGTCAAACCGTTGTTCATGCTGTGTGACTGTCCTACGTCAAATGCGCTCATGCGTTTCTATTGACTGAGGTAGCAGACAGAGCGCGTGAGCATTCGAGGCACTCTTCCCGTGATATCTCACGAAGGCAAGTTTCTAGGCTTTACGTGTCCTCATCGTAGATAACGTGATTACTTGGAACCGCCGTTTCCTGCATGACAGACATATCGGCGCTACCGAGAGCCTCTTTCAATCGTGCACGCTCTCAAAACGTACGTGCCCTGCTGTGTGCAGCGTCCATGTCCATGACGAGTGCTGTTAGAGTTGCACGCGGACGTGCACTTCGATCTGACTCTCTGTTGTGTTTGGAGCTGCCTTACTCATTGAGACCGACTTACTCATCATATCGTTTCGATTTGAGACATGGCAGCTTCAATTGACAGACGCCGCTTGTTGGCTGTTGTCATTGATGTTTCGATAGTGTGCCAGTGTCAGTTCATTCTCGACTGGTCCACATCTTCATGTGTATGCATTTTAATGCAAGCATGTGAGCATGCCATTCATAGTGCGATGTCCAAGTTTTCTGCTTTCATAAATGTATATTCATGCATAACCTGAAGATCTCATGTCAGTACACCGTTTTCAGCAACGTCCAAGTGCCGTACATTCACCGCAGCTTCATCCACGACTCATGTCGGGTAGGGCTAGACTCCACTTCTGCTGACGGTACCTGCATACATCCCTTGGTCGTGCGTCCCTTGGTCTGACCGCCAGTGCACGCGCGCCCCCTCTGAAACGCACGATGGGGATGGTGGTCATCGGCAGGCCTACATTTCGTCTCTCTGAGGATTGCCAGAGATGTGATGTGATACTGCGGCTGCGTGAATGCGTGCAAAGCATTGCCACCACCTGTCAGAGGTCTCGCCTTGCAGCAGTGGTGAAGCAAGCACAGACATGGCCGAGGAGCCTGCAGGCTTGGTGGGCGGAATGCATTATATTGTAGGAGTCAGATGTACCCGTCGTTGAGCCTCGCGATATGCCGTCTTGCGCCTGTCAGGCGCCTCTGTCACGGATTACTACTGCTGCAGGCGAGTGGGCTCCTCTTTGCTTGTGGCAGTACATTTGGCCTACTGCTCGATTTGGCGTGCGCCCCTGGTCGCAGTAAGAGGTTAATAATAATAACAGGAGGCACCTCACTAAGGTACTGTCAGAAGGCTGAAACCCTAGAGACTGTCTCACGGCTACATTATACCTTGCTCACTTATCCGGTCGACCGTTTTCTTTTCTTCCATCCTGCTTCCATTTCGCTTCTACCCCTCTTCAATCTCGATCTACTACTTCTCTCGAAAGACTGCTGCTGGTGTAACACATTCAAGCTTTAAGCCTTGCGCAAACTGTAAAGCACCTGACATACAATATCAACCATGGCCACCTCAGCCCAGGACGAGTTCAATGAGCTCATGCGCGACAAGGAGCGCCGCACAAATCACCCCGAAGACGCCAACGACGACGCCCGCTCATTCCTCAACCTCTCCGATGACGACGACAACGACCGCACACCACCTGCTTCGAACTACGACCCAGACGAGAACCTCCCGCGCTCCAGCACAAGCACCGCCCGCAACATCATCCCGCGCACCCGCTATGGCGCGAATACAGGGCCCAAGGGTGTGATCTCAGACGCTCAGCACTTCCGCGACTCACAGCGCAACCACCGCACGAGCTTACGGAGCCTGGTCGGTGCGCAGCAACCGGTTGTCGAAGAGGCGCCGCAGAGGCACTGGACGCAGGAGCCTTCTGCGCTGGAGAAGCTGGAGGAGGGCGACGATGGCTTGGACGACGATGAGGCGGATGAGGGCTTCATTAGCAGGTGGAGACAGGGAAGACTAAAGGAGCTGCAGAACGGAGCGTATGAGAGCGGCATCCACAAATCTGGCAAGAGCAGGCGGTCATATGGTGGATTGACGACTGTGGACGGGGAGGGCTATTTGGATGCGGTAGAGAAGAGCGGGCCGAGCACAGTGGTGATTGTGTACATTTACGACGATATGGTGAGTTTGGTGCTGCGTTGCTTGGATTACGGAGGATCATGCTAACCACAGTCATAGTCGCATGTTTCTCAGATGATCGAAGACTGCGTGCGCACACTGGCGCGAAAGCACGGCAATGTCCGGTTCGTCAGGCTGCACTACCAGGACGCTGAGATGGAGCCCGCAGGCGTGCCTGCTCTCATCGCTTACCGCGGCGGCGATAAGTTTGCTGGCCTGGTACCGATCATGGAGGAGATGCCCGACGATGCTGAGCTCAGCTCGCTTACACTGGAGACCGTGATGATGAGGTATGTCAAACGCATTTTCAGACTTCAAAGGAGTCGTTGCTAACATGTATGACACAGACACCAGATCTTGTCCTAGGGTTGGACTCTTCGAAGAAGTAATCCTCATTATTCGGCCACGCATGCCCGGAACGTGTCTTCCGCCAAATCCGCCTGAAATCATACCCAAGTTTGTCTAGACCAAGACCTTGCGGTGAGTGTGTTTCTCCGTTCGCCGGTCCTCCACTCAAATCCACACTGTCGGCGGTATCGAGCCTATCTCCGACGCAACCATCATACTCTCCATGAATTACTGGACTGCCGTTACAGACGTCAACCAACATACCAATGTAGTGGAATCTTCCCTTGAGAACTTGGCCCCGAGATCGATGCGGGATACCACGGATGCTACAGCCACAGAGACACGCGTCGCGAGACGAGACTTTTTGATGCATTTCGCCCTTCATAACACTGGCATTAGACTGTGGATCACAGAAGGTCGTGTTGAACATTGGTCGTGCTGAGAACCAGCCCACACGCTGTGCTTCCTTGACATTTGACCACTATCCAACAATTGGTGAGAATTTGAATACGGTGCACATATTTGAGAGAGGACGATCGTAGCTAGGCCCATTCATGTTATGAATTTTCTAGATCTACAAGAACTACATTCACACAATTCACCATTGTACATTCCTCTCATGATCCGGCTGCATGGTTCAGCAATGTTGCGAGGCTGCGTCTCGAAGCGACGAGAGCCCTGGAATATCAAATCTCACTCAGCCAAGATGCGGTATACTCGTCGCCCAAGTCGTCATGAAGGCCTTCGGCGGCAGAAAGAACAGAGAACGAACCATCAAAGCCATCAAGACTGTCCTCGCGATCACATACACGACAGTCAGAATTGCCTGTTGGAACGCAGTAACCCACAAACCACCCACGATAGCCGAGTCAGAGAAGTTCGTCAGTGTCATCGCAAGTACTGGCAGCGACAGGCCCATCCATAGAATCGGGCTGGCAGCGGAAGCGATGGCGCAGCTCCGCCAAAGCCATCGATCAACTTGTGAAGGGAAGGCGAGGTTCCAGCCTGCGATGTGGATGGCTCCGAGGGCTATGGACAGAAGAATTGTTGGGATCCATGTGTCTGATTTCCTTTTCGCAGTGCCGCCGCTTTTGAGAAGTGGCCCGTTGTCTTTGGCGATCTTTGCGGCTGAGGGACAGGTTCCCAGCTTGAGGTCTGGAAGAATGATGGTGCTGTTAACCGCGCGTGGTTTCTTGAATAGCACGGCGTAGGAAACCATTGAGCAAGCGGCGAAGCCTAGAGTACCGAGCTCTAGCAGTGTGATGGGAAGGCGTCTCCCAAGTCTCACGAAGCAACTGATGCAGAAGTAGGGCACCTGGAGGATGGTGATGAATTTAGCGAAACGATCGCTTTTGGAGCGCTCCAGGATATCTGTCTCTGTGGGAAGTACCATCTCGAGTGGCTGCTCCGATCTTCCAAGAATGTACTCTTGTCCTTGGAGTAATTTGACAAAGCTCTCGCCCCTGAGAACTATTAAAGAAGGCCAGCCATCGGCGATATCTTGAACTGGAATTCTGAAGCCTCCCATGTTGACGAAAAAAGCATGAGCCAACGTCCATCCTCGTGCCGGATGCTGAACATTTGGCAGATCTTGCAGATCGTGTAGCAAGCGCCTTGCGTCGGTCAGCTCTTGGATAGCGGTGCCAGAATACCATTCCGGGGCCAGAACGGTTATCAGTGTCCAGTTAATGCTCGTTCTCATGCTCTTCCCCCACCACTTCATGTCACCTTGCCAACCTCGCTCTCTGTCCTTGTCGTCGCGCTGCTCGGGTATGTTCAAGTGTAACACTGTGTAGGTACATGCGATGATCGTCGCCAGACAACTCCACAAGATGTCCAAAGTACCTCGAACGTTGGGTGCTGAAACGAAGCTGTGCAGGCCTTCTGTAGGGATGGTGCAACAGGGGTTGACGGATGTGTAGGCATGTGTTGACACCGATGCAGTTGCTAGTAGAAACATCAAGAACAACATCTCGGTGGTTCTCGCATTGGTCCTATTGAGAGCTCTGATGCTGATACTACGACTGAGGCAGGGATCGCAACTGCATATGAATGGACAAAGATGAGCCTTGGGATGGTATGGCGAGGCTATGGCAGCCACGATGCTTCTTTAGCCAACGCATGACGCGTGTGGTCGCACACCTGCAAGGCCACGAAACACATCACCTGTTGTGGCTATGCTTAGCATCTTGCGAGATTGTGTCTTGTTCGGCAGGTCACAGCAGGCACAACATAAAATCACAATCCAACCCAAGCCATCAAAATGCCGATCATCTGGCCAATTGATATATATGTCCGGTGTTCGAGAGAATAGGTATCGAGAATGTGAACATGATAGCATCATTTGTTTAGCGCTAATGTCACGCTAAGCCGTAAATGTACGTGATTGCGAGGTCTGCGAAGTCGACTTCGCTTTGCGAGCTGTGTGGACGCCACCGACGCACACTCCTTCCAGCAGCGAAGGAGAGGCTCAAGCGATCGCCGCCACTGCCTCCCAAAACAGCACCGGTAGCGATGTGTCAGATCCCGTTGTAGGGACTCGATTCATCCTCCGTCTCTATCGGCCGAGATCTCACATCAAGTAGGAACAGTGAGTCCGAAAGCGACACAGCCCCTCTGTGGAGGCACTCAGCACGAGTCTCATTGGAAGGATTCCGAATCCGAAGCACAGGCTGCCAAGTTGGAATGTAGTCGCTCTTTGGCCCAATCGAGAAGACATTGCGAGCATACGTCCGTTGCCATCATATGGCAGTAGAGGGTAGGTCAGTCTTGGAGACATGTTCTTGTCTATAAGATGCCATAGCCACGGCTGCGATTACAGCATATTTCTATCTTTCCAACATCATTACTCAACGCGAACCCAAGTGGCAGTCCTTTACTACCACACATCTCACCCGATAACCTTGAGACTCGTCAGCTTAAAGGCTTACTTTCGAATAACAAACAATGGCTTCCGATGAATCTCAGCAAAGAGGTTGGGGCGATTGCGACCTCGAAACATGTAGCATCGAGTGGAGCATCTTCCAATACCAGCCAAACCTTGCCGCCAACGCAATCTTCATCGCCGTTTTCGGCATCAGCATGTTTGTTCACATTTACCAGGGCTACCGCTGGAAGCAGTGGACTTTCGCAACACTTGTTGCTGTTGGCTGCGCCGTTGAGATGATCGGACACGGTGGGAGAATTATCATGCATGACGACCCGTGGAGTTTCACCGGGTTCATGCTGCAAATCAGTGAGTTCGCAAGCCTGTGAGTGTTGCGACACGAACTAATCCTGATAGTCTGCATCTCGTTCGCACCTGTCTGGATGACGGCTGCCATCTACATTACCTTGTATAAGAGGTATCGAATCGCAAGCTCCGCAGACCAAATTAAACTTATTCTAACGATTGATCCCAGCATCATGCGACTGTCCCCATCAAGCGCACAATTCAAGCCCGCCCTCTACTATCAGATCTTCATCCCTTGTGATGTCCTCTGTTTAGTCATCCAGGCAGTCGGTGGCGCCTTGTCCACTCAGTCCGACGGCTCATCCAAGGTCGGCGTGGATCTTGGCCTTGCTGGCCTGTCGCTCCAGGTCATCGTCATCTTCGTCTTCATCGTGCTATCGGTTCAGTACGCGTTCCGCTACGGCAAGGACGTTAAAACTGGCAAGATCTCCGGCGGCGGTGTCGATGCAAGGTTCAAGCTCTTCATGGTTTTCATCAGCCTGGCGCTCCTTGTCATCTTCATTCGATGTGTGTTTCGCATCTATGAGTTGACCGATGGCTACAGTGGGGCAGCATTCCACGACCAGGGCGCCTTCATAGGTCTAGAGAGTGTGTAAGTCTTGATCATCCTCCGCCACTCTACTGTTGACAAGCATCTGACATTCACATAGCATGATCACCCTGGGAACAATCTTCCTCAATATTGGTCACCCGGGTCTCGTTTTTGACCCACGCAAGAACAACATGACATCCAAGGCTGTTGCCAAGGATGAGCCAGCCTCGAGCAGCGATGAAGACAAGCAGAGCACAATGGTATGAATTTTGGATGCGTTAAGACTTTTCATATAATAGAGCGTGAGCATTGCTCCATCGATTTTTTGTTTTGTTTTTTGAGTTTGAGATACACCTCTTACGCATATACATCGCGAGCGGAAAGATCAATTATAATATCTAGCTAAATATCTTGACATGAAATAGATCATAACTGCGTGGCACATCCCTTACTGACAAGTTGCAGCGTGATATCTTGCACGGATCTGCAGATGGTATGTCTTACACCAGTACGAGAGGACTGCGAGTTCCATTAAGGCCTTGTATGTCATCAATTTTGTGGCTCAGGCAGCGCGCCACGAAGGACGCATATCATACTTATGGATCATGCCTAGCCGAAGGTGAAACACGTGAATTCATTGCCGACAATATGATAATCAAATTTGGACATTCGAGCGCAATTCTGTGGGACCCAAGGAAATGAGGGAGAGTCAAAAGCATCCGCTCCCGCAAAATTCTACTATGCCTGCAATCAAACGCTGGCAGATACTCCCTCACTTCTGATTGTCTGACGCCTGCGCAGCCTCACCGCTTGTTATTGCTTGTTCAGAATGCAATTCGTGGACAAGGTGCTCTGCTGGCAATTCCATGGGTGGCGAGATAGATGGCGGCTTCTGAGACCTTGGCTCCGAGTACAGACTCGGCACGATGTGAGGATAATGACTTTGATAATTTGGATCGAAGTGAGGCGACATCATCGGCGGAGACGAACCAGCAGAGTACGCTGCAGCATTCCAAGAGTCCTTTTCAGCCTGCGTGGAGTACGGAGAAGCTGGTATAGGGGCGCTGATGCGATACGGGTGCTGTGTTTGTGGTTCTGGTGTTTGCTGGTTCGTCTTGCGACGCTTGCGGCAGAGGAGGATGCTGAGGACGACTATGGCTGCGACAAGAGCACCGCCTCCTATGCCCGCGCCGATGCCTGCTTTTGCTGCCGTTGAGAGGCCGGTGTTCGATGCTGTGGAAGTTGTAGCGTTATTGCTAGGCTGGCTGGCAGGTTCACTTGTTGATGTCGCTGTTGCGGATACAGCCACTGCCGCTCCGTTTGTAGATGCGGACGGTTTGGCATCTCCATTGATGAGTACGGCTTGTGTTGGCTGCGGGCCATATGTTGTAAGCTGCGTGACCTCGGAAGGTGTGTCTAAAAGGAATGGTGAGCGCATGTTCTACGAGCGTTCGATCATGTTGGACTTTGATTAATACTGACATCCAGATATCGCGGTCTCAACCCAAGTACTGCTACCATTCACTGTTGTGGTAGAGAAATATGCCGTGCTTCCACCAATGCTTCTAGGCAGAGAGACGTAAGGTGCGAGCTTAGATGGAGCATAGAGCGCAACACGCGCGTCCGAGCCCATATCCTTGCATTGTCGAGGTTGCAGTATCAGCATATCCGTGCTGGAACTCCACGCGCACCCACAGC
Source organism: Cladosporium colombiae (assembly GCA_026122715.1). Taxonomy (NCBI): domain Eukaryota; kingdom Fungi; phylum Ascomycota; class Dothideomycetes; order Cladosporiales; family Cladosporiaceae; genus Cladosporium; species Cladosporium colombiae. The sequence continues at coordinate 738,666 of JAKZFA010000005.1, forward strand.
TTTCGGGAGCGTGGCACACCCATGTGTTGTTCACACTAGGGTCGTCGACGCAGTATTCCAGGGCTGTCCATGGTGACAAGGCTGTATATGATTAGCGCATCTTTATGAGAAGGGTAAAACGAAATGTCATACTACTGTTGAAGCCGCACTTATACGGGCAGCTCTTATCTTTGTAGGATATATCTGTGCATCCGTATTGATATAGATTGCCGGTAACATAGTTCCAACAAGTGTTACCGCTCAAGCAGACGTCGCCGAGCAGGCAGCAGGCGGACTGTCCTGTGTTCATGCAAGGTATCAGGTTTGATGGTCCTCTATTTTCCGCACCAGGTCCGTAGTAGCATTGCTGTTGAGCGTTGATGAGGTGTACTAGGATTAGCACCAAAGTGGTATAAGTATATGATAATTGAGCCATGGAGACGAAATGGGCGGGAGTAACCAGAGATCAAAGAACAGTACCGATGTCAAGGAAATGTCTTAGAGGCACAAGTAGAAAGGGCTGACCTTCAGCGTTCCGGTGTACAACCTAAGCATTGTATCACATTGGCAGGGCCGAGATCCAATCTTTTCAGCCGCGAGCTAACACGGCAGACGCATGCTCAGCGTAGAGGAGCATTTTGCCTGGCTTCTCCCTGGCAAGCCTGGTCAAGGAACCAGGTATGCGTGAGCTCCGATGCATGGGCTAATGTCGCTATCCGCGATAGTGCTTCCTTCCTTGGTCGGGCTTGTGCTACATCGTACGGAACAGCAAACGGAAAGCGCTCCGTACAGTCTTCCACCATTGGGGGGTTGGTTTGCGTGCACGACGCCAAGAGAGTATTTAACTTCAAGTTGACGTGTTGGTGTCCGCTGATGTCCGGTTTGCATCTTCGACAAATATAGTCATCCTGGCAAGATACCTGAAGTTTGTCAGACTCAGCTTCACGCATGTGATGAGAACGGCAACCCACATATGCGGGCGGCCGTCAGCATCAGCCCACAGTGGGCGGGCGGCCTGGTCTGTCTGCGTCAGCCAAATACCCCAGATAGATTGAGCTCAGGAGACACTTCTGAGACCTATAATAGTTCTTTAATAATAATCATGCCATGCCATGAAAATGGAGATGCAAACTTGATGGCATGCTGATAGAATTGTAGCAGACCAGCCCTCGTTCTCTCATTTGCCTCGGGTGATACAGAGGTCGTGACTGCTCACCCGCCACATTTGCGCTCTTAATCTGATTGGCAGTTTGGTAGGGACGTGCAAATGACAATACTCTCGTGTGACTGCGATGGAAGCGGGCCAAGTCATTACAAACACAACGACGCTCCCAAGAGGTCCTGACGAACTTGTTTGCATTCATGTCATAACTATCGATCCGTCTATGGATCTTGTGAAAGACCTAGAACTTGCTCGATAGCTGCGGCGGTTCTCTCCACAATCAAGTCTATCTCCTGTCGAGTGACATTGTACGGCGGAGCAAGCTGAACAATGTCTCCATCTCGTCCGTTCGCCATACCAGTGCTGGGGATTAGAGATACAGAATGGTCTTGTAGAGCAACTGCATGTACGGTTGGTGCGACTTTGTGTTCTGCTGGGAATGGAGCTTTCGTGGCTTTGTCCTTGACAAATTCGACCTGTTCGCAAAGGAGTCAGCGGCAGCTCGTCAAGAAAATTGATGCGATTGTGAACTCACGCCCCAAAACAGTCCGCGGCCACGAACGTCACCAACATGCTTGTGACTTTCTAATCTTCGTTTCAACGAAACTTCCAGATACAGACCCATTTCTTGAACATTGTCAAGTAGATTCTCCTCTTGAACAATCTTCTGAACCTCAAGTGCCGCCGCGCACGCGACAGGGTGACCTTGATATGTTTGGCTGTGCTGAAAACCTCCTGTACCTTGCTCGAGCTGCTTAACGATTTTATCGTTCACAAGAAGTGCACCGATGGGCGTATAACCGGCTCCAAGGCCTTTGGCGACAGTTTGGAGATCAGGTACAACGCCTTCCTGCTCCCATGCATGAAGTGTTCCTGTCCGTCCCATGCCAGACATGACCTCGTCCATGATGAATAAGGCGCCGTGACGCTCACAGACGGCCTTTATTGCTGCAAAGTAGCCTTTCACTGCAGGCACACTTCCGATCGTCTGTGTATATATCCGTTAGTCCGGAATTGATAGCACAGCAGGCTGTTAGAAAGGTTACCTACAGTGCCTGCAACGGTCTCTGCGATGAATGCGCAAACTTGATCTGGTCCTTGGCGCTGGAACTCATCCTCCAATTCTTGTGCCAGGCGCTCGACGTAAGCTTCTTCGCTTTCGTCCGCGGATTGGTCTCTGTAAGCGTAGCAGGGTGAGACATTGGAAACGTTCGTCGACAAGATGGGTAGATATGGCGCTTTTCGTGCTTGGTGACCTCCAACAGACAAGGCGCCAAGGGTGTTTCCGTGGTATGATTTGTCTCGAGCAATGAATTTCGTCCTTTGGGGTTGTGGTGTTGAACCTTCCAGGAAGTATTGACGTGCCAACTTCAAGGCTGCTTCTACTGCCTCCGTTCCTTGTGGTCATGTCAATACTGGGTCGTCCTGCGACAAGATGGATTCGTACTCATCACTTACCAGAGCTCACGATGAAAACTCTCGACATTTGCCAGCCTGTTGAGGCACAAAGTCGTTTTGCCAGTTCTTCAGCAGGAGCAGTTGTGAAGAACGGCGCGTAGCAGTAAGCTACATCATCCAATTGACGTATGATGGCCGCCTTGACGCGGGAGTTGTTGTGCCCTAAGCAGGCGACAGCAGCACCACAGCTGGCGTCCAGGATCTTGCGTCCATCGTCGGTGATGAGGTAGGTACCTTTACTAGATTTGATAGTTGGGGGTTCTGTCGCGAGCCTTGCGTATAAGACGCCGCTCTTTTGCGGTGCGTCAACCTTATCGTCGATGGTATAAGTCATTATGAAAAGAACTCGGTCGATGTACCTTGAGCAATCTACGGGCTTATCGAACATATAAGTCTGTACTTGTGAGCAATCGGCTAATAGTTCCGGGACAAGCAAACGTTGTTCGCGCGCTCGGCGTATCTGGCCTATCCGGCCTATCTGCATGTCAGTGAGATTGTGGGTATCTTCCCCACCAAATTGGTTCCTGTTGCGGAAATCACAAGCGGATGGTGAACCTTGGGGATGGGCCCTTGTTTAGCTGACCAGGTAGCGAGTCACGTCTATTGTTTCCAAGATGCTTAGTACGAGGCGAAGCCCCCGAGCGAAAGACATGGGAATGCCCTGATCTCATACCCATAAGCTATAGGGAAGATAAGATTGGCATGATCAGGTCACTACCATTAATTTGTCATATGTGACTCGGTGGTTGACTGTACCACTGAGTCTCTTGGACTGCTCCGGGTCTGGCTTGCGGGCAGACGGATTGGTGTTTTGTGGTGGTTGAGGATGGATAAGGCTCGAATATCGAGAGCCGAACCTTCCTGGCCGCGAATCCTTGATGGTGTCCTAGGAACGCCAAATACAGTATGTAGCACGTTGCGAGTTTCGGATACCGATTGTGCGTTCTCCCACGCGTTCATGTCAGCAGTGCAAGTGTCAACGCCGCCATCGGAGACTCCTGTCCCGGAGCGTTTCGGCGACTGACTAACTTGCCGATAAGACTAGCTCAAAAGCATTCGTGAAGTTGATCTGGAGATCGATTAGATAGAGCAGATCCATTTATTTCGTGGTATTCAATGCTATTGCGAATGCCTCTGAGATTCAGGAAGCACAAGTGTATGCTCAATTATTCCCAGCCTGCTTCAAGCGAGTGATTGGGTTTCTTTGCGAAAGGTATTCTGGTCAATTTCAAGACCACCAATGGCCGAGATCGTTTGCAGAATTCAAATGCCGAAGCATGCGATGGTATCACTATTATCCGACTCAACATGCCCAACATTAAAAGTAGGCGAGCGCGCCTTTCCGTAGTTCCTCGTCCCTGGATCCGTTTTCTTTACGTTCGAAACTCGCGTTACAACCTTAGCAAATCCTCCACAGCAAGCACCAAAATGCCTCACGCGCACTCAGACATAGAGATGCCGGACCCGGTCACGATAGCAGATGTCAGAGAGATCGCACAGAAACGTCTTGATCCCGCGGCCTGGGATTACTACATCACAGGAGCCGACGATGAGCAAACAGTTGTCCGCAACGAGACTATCTTCAAGAAGTAAGCCAAAGCCGAACGCTCGCTCCAACGACGAGTACTGATCGCCACAGGCTTCTTTTCCGCCCACAGGTATTACGCGACGTAACAAATATCGACACGAGCACAACGATCCTGGGGAAAAAGTACGACATACCCATTGCCGTTGCGCCCAGTGCATATCAGAAGCTTGCCGGTGGAAATGGCGAACCAGACACTGCCCGCGCAGCCTGGGCTCTCGGAACGAACATCACGTTGTCTTCAAACGCCACAACATCCCTCGAAGACGTAGCCAGCGCGCTCCCAGAAAGAGACGAAAATTACCCTAAGCCATGGTTCCAGCTATACTTCCTCAACTCAAGGAACCTGACCACCGACCTTATCCAGCGTGCAGAGAAATCTGGTTATGAAGCCCTGGTCCTGACGGTCGACACAGTGGTATTGGGAAACCGGATACACGAGCGCAAGAAGCCTTTGCAATTGCCGAAAGGCATGGAGATGTCCAACGTAAAGTCTCGAAGGGCAGGCGGCGTCTCAAAGGCAGGCTTGCTCCTACGTGCGAAGACTGCCGCAGACTTCAAGCAGATCGTGGATGAGCACCGCGATACCCTCACCGACATGAGCTTGCGCTGGGATGAAGTCATTCCCTGGCTACGATCACAGACTAAGATGAAGATCATCCTGAAGGGCATCTTGACTGAGGAGGATGCAAAGCGCGCTGTGGAAGCTGGAGTTGATGCTATCATTGTGTCAAATCACGGTGGCCGTCAGCTCGATGGTGTGCCTTCGACGCTAGAAGCTTTGCCTGAGATTGCTGATGCTGTGAGAGGCAAGATCCCTGTGATCTTTGATGGTGGCATTACTCGTGGCAGTGATGTGTTCAAGGCACTGGCCCTGGGAGCAGACCTGTGTCTCATCGGAAGGACGGCGCTTTGGGGTCTGGCTTGGGATGGCCAGAAGGGCGTTGAGGGTGTATTGAATATTCTCGAGCGGGAGCTATCGAGAACGATGGCTTTGATGGGTGTAGCAAGGCTGCGAGACATCTCAAGGAGCATGCTTGGACGTGCGAAGAAGACCGGATTTGGTGTTGCGAAACTTTAGTTTAATACACATATAATTACAGTTAGAGCAGCTGAAAGGCATGATTGAAGTCAGATCCTTGGGACTGGTACCACCAATCCCCATCTATCTACTTCACGCTCAAGTCACTAGCGTGTTCCGTCTACCCTTGTCGCCTCTCGGGTCCTTCCTGCCAATAATAGCCTCCAAGGCCTGCTCGAGAGCTTTCATGTCATACCTACCACCCTTTCCATCTTCGTCCTTCCGGCCATACAACCTCATAGTCTCTATGCCAACTTTCTGGAAAGCGATCTTGTCAACTCTGGGACACGTCGGTCCTTCGATGTATATGACATGAGTGACATAGTGGTGGTAAGTCCTGGGATCGGGTTTTGGTAAGCCGCGGCTGTCGGCGCAAGCATTGCATATGGCGGCGACAAAGTCCAAGCCGGTAAACGGGTTGGACGACGGACCCGTCTCGCGATCCAGGGTGCCGTTGAGGATCAAAATCTTGCATCTGATGGTGGGAGATGCTATAGCTTCACCTACATCTCGCAAGACCAATGATGGAATGAGCGACGTGAAAAGTGACCCGATGCTGTAGATGATACATCCAGCTTCTTTCAGTGCGGCGATAACGCGTGGGTTCGTTGGGATGCGGATTTCTTGTCCGTATGGATTGATATACCACAAGCGCTCGATTCTTGCTGGAAGCTCTTCTTCGTCATCTTTTGAAAAAGCAATAGCAGGCTTGCGTAGAGTCGGCAGCGAACCAGGTAGGTTGGCATCCTCGACCAAATCTTGCTCCTCAGTCTCTGTTGGCTGGCGCCGACCGGACGTCGCAGCGTCAGGTCCAACAGGCACCGCCGCAGTTGGTTTACTGGGATGACTGATGTTGTTTTGGCCTGTGATGACCGAACCATCTTCGAGTCCAGCTGCGATGTGATGGGCAAAATTTGAGTTGAGACTGGGAATGACAGAGACGTTTCCAGGCACAGCGCAAATGCTGGACAGTAAGTAGATTGCTGACTCAAAACTGCCAGTAAACAATCGCGCCCTATTTCAAGACTCAGTATACGCGCCCGAAGGATTGCTAAGTTCGGACTTTCAATACTCACCCTGTCAAGAAGAGGTTCCCAATACTGGCCCCGCTCCAGTCGAACCTTGAGCTTGGCCTAAGTCTTTTGACCACCTCAAGATTGATCACATTGAGAAAGCTGCGTATGAGCTCTTGCTTGGGCAGTGAAACTCCTTTCCAAAGATCATGGGTAGCTTCGACAAGGTCCAGCCACTCCATCCTGGCCGAAGCATAGTCCTTGGGTAATCGATGATTGAACAGGCGCTTGATGGCTTGTGTTTCCACGCCTGTATCTGGGATCAAACGCACAAGACGAGAGCGAACATCGCCAATTCCTAAAAGCATGATTGTCAAGCGTGTGTCAGTCAGCGATCATTAAGCTCGCGACATACCAGGCCCGCCGAACACTCGAATGATCTCACTCGAAGATCCACCGTTGTCGCTGATCGGAATGACATAGCTCAGAGTCGTACGGTTTGCATCTCGAACTTCATTGAAGATCTCAACGAGACTGTTTGCAGCGCTGCCACCAGAGAAAATGACAATACCGCCACCGAGAGCACGCGGTGTTGGTGATGATGACCGAGTGTGGTTCTCAGAGATCGTTGGAAGGGTAAGCGAATCTGCAAAAGGGTCACGAAAAGACATTGCAGCGACTCATTCGAGACTGCAAGACGATGCCTGGAGAAAATAGTGTGCGTTGTTGCTCTTCATATATTGTTGTGGAAATGGTCGAAGGTCACGTACCTTCAGCTCGAGGCAGGGCAGTTGAACGCTCTAGGGCACTGCGAAGCTGCAAGCACGACTCAGCAGACCTCAGCACGAAGGCGGCTGTTCCCTAATCGGGATATTCTCCGTCGTCGACCTTGGGCTTGCTATTCTTTCTATCGTTAGAGTAAATTGTTCACTCTACATCGCGCAAAATGAGCACCTCTAAGTGACGTTCAGCCTGGAATTCCTTTATCAGAACATGCCGACTATCACTGGCAGAAGTCTTCACCGGTAGGTCGAAAGGCTATGAGTCCGACAATCGCGTGACATTACTCGGTTGGCTGTAGCAGCCGCAATATGTACCTACTCATGCAAGCCACACGGGATCAGTCTTATCAGCCGCCCATCCACCGTGAGGATGACAGAGCCCAAGAGCGCGACTGCTTCGCTCTTTGCTGCCATCTGAACACTGACCGAAGCTGACTTATCCACCCTCATGTCACCCTTTTGTTCAAGGAATGACATCGCTCGAAAATGCAGCCGTGCGTCTGCCCATACGAAGCGGCCATACTTACACTGGTATTGCTGGATAAGATAGCGCAAGGCTGCAACTAGGTGACAACTATTTCATCAATCAGAGCGGCTTCAATATTTGTACGCTTCTACCGTTCATTTTTCGAGATTTGCCTAACTTGTATCTATGATAGACACAGACTCACACGCTACCGGTCATGTCGACTACACGGGCCATTACAGCAGTACCGCGCTTCGTCTGGTCACAGGCTATGTCGCAAGGTCTGAGCTGCATGCGCAAATAAGAGAGAGACTACATGACACAGTCAGACAGAGAGGCCGGAGCTCGAAAATCCTTGTGGTCTGTGGTCTCGGCGGTGCTGGTAAATCGCAGCTCACACTGAATCACATCGAGAGCTATCGGGATGACTATACGGCGGTGTTCCGGATTGACACTGGAGCTAGAATTCGCCTCGAAGCGGACTACAAGCAGATCCGTAATCAATTGCACAGCTCGAAATTTGCGGACATTGATCTCGACACCTGTGTCGCCGAAGTCAAGCAGTGGTGTCACCATAAGCAGGGAAGGTGGCTATTCGTGTATGATAGCGCAGATGACATAGACGACCCACACTGTGCCGCCTACATCAATCTCCGGAGAATTGTCGTCGATACGCCCTCGGCAGATGTCATTATCACCACCAGAAGCTAGTCAGCACAAGACATGACCGACCTAGAAGCTATACAAGTGGCCGAGCTCACTCCAGCTGAAGCGAGAGATCTCTTTTTGAAACGCTCGAAGCTTCCGTCACCGTCAGAAAATGTGTACGAGGAGGTCGACGCCATCGCCTTCGAGCTTGGCTTCTTTGCTCTCGCAATTAATCTTGCGGCAGCATATGTAGCCGAGACTCCACGTCTTCGGAGGCATCCTGGTGGCTATCTTGACGAATACAGACGACGACGAAGGAAACTCTTCGATAGGAAACCCAAAGCGCATGTGGATCAATACGGCGCAAGAGTGCTCACTACCTGGGAAACATCATACGCTTCAGTTTCCGATCGTTGTCCCGAAGCTTGCGACCTGCTTCGGTTTCTGGCCTTTCTGAGCCCAGATGATGTGTTACTCGAATTGTTTCAGGCTGATAATGATATGGTACGCGATGATTACGCGACATGGCTTCTCGCGGAGTCTTCTGCTTCAGTCCAGGAAGTGCTAGATAGCAGTCTCGAAGTACTCCGATCCTACTCTTTTCTGCTGTGGACCGATGATCAATCGAGCTGTACAATGCACATGCACAAACTTGTGAATGTCTGGAGTTTCGAGCGATCAGACATCACTTCGAAGGCCAGGTCCTGCAAGACGGCTCTTGAGCTTCTGGGTTCCTTTGCATGCATCAACGCGGAAGGACCAGACAGAGTGCAAGACCGGTTTCGCACATAATGGTCTGCTTCGCCAGGGCCTGTGAAGTGTGCGCAGAGAGTGATGACGACAAGACCGACATCGTGGACGGAATGAAACGTCTGGCCATTTTTCTCTCCAATTCTGGTGAAAGCGACTGGGGTTATGATCTTTCCTCTTTCGTCCATGAGCATTATCGGCGAAGACGCTTATCTGATCAGTATGCATATCATGCAAGTGTAGTCGATTTGGGCAGAGCCATGTTGAATATGGGCAGAGGAAAAGAAGTGGTCGAACTGTTACAACCTGCACTATCCGCTGTCTGGACTTGAGAAGACTTTAGGCATGCGACATCCAAATACTTTGAACTGCGCTTTCGATCTTGCCGAGTGCTTGCGAGACCAAAGGCTGTATTATGAGGCCCTGGCTCTTTATCAGAAAACTTGGACAGTTATGAAGCAGCTTATGGGACGGTTCATCCAGGCATTATCCGTTGCTTCGCCAGATTGACCGGTCTTCGAGCCTTTCTTTAAGAGCGAGCAGCTCTGCACGAGGCGCTGAAACAAGCGAATACTCGATTTGACGAATGCCTGCAAGCGGGACAACATCTTCGGAGGCCAGCGTTTGTCCGAGGCCGGGCATTTACACATTCTGGTGGATCACCTGATTCAACATCAACAATGGACAGGGGTTCGTTTCAACAAGAAGAAAGTGACGACAGCGAGGGGAACGAGTGGGAGACCGTGTCGGACTCGAGATGGGATGTTGCAGAGGTTTACGGACGTACTTGGGTTATGCCGAGCGATTGTGAGGCCCTTGATTGAGCTTGCGTGACAACTTGTTACATGTGCTCTTTAACGTAGACTAGTTATAATTCTTATTGCAATAATGACTGTCCCGAAAGAGCTTCAGGTGTTCAGTATTACGTCTAGCATAAGGCTGCGCTTTCCACTATGATACGATGAATGCAATGGAAGCCTCGAACTTCAGTGCTAGATAAGCGATACCATATTCACAAAAGAACAACGTCCGATTCCAAATAATGTTGTTAGCGAACTGAAGCTGATAGACCAACGCCAAGACCCTGCAGGCAAACAACGTCCATGTTGGAAAGTGCAAACACCACCACATATTCCGTCATCTGCATATCTCATTCAACATGAATGACTGACTTCACAGTTGTCAAAAACTCGAATCTATCCGCGAGAAAGAAATCTTTCACAACACTAAAGATGAGCTCCTGCCAAACTCCCTGGGGAGGACTAAACATCTTCGACGCTTCCCGGGCCTGTCCGGCGGACCGGAATCCTGTGTTTATATACCAAGTCGAAACAATCTCCATCATGAGTACTGTGTTCAAGCCTTATCTCATCGCCACTCTCGCTATTATCTGGGTCTTGGATATCTGGCATCGAGGTCTCCTACAGAGAAATGGCTCGGCTCACCACTGGCGTTACTACGGAGCAGGAGTCGGACTGGCATATGTTCTTATATCGAAGAACCAATGGACGCTAGCTTTTGCTTTTACGATGTTCGCTTTGACTTGGGGCAGACTGCCGGACACTCAGGCAAACGCTGCGGGCAGTCTACCCAATTTCGATAAATTCATTAGGACCATCCCGGACGCAAGCCAACCCGAAGCAACAGAACAAGCAAACACCCAAGAATTACCTACAGACCTCACCTCTTCCTCTCCGCCCACCGACGACGAGCCAACCTGCATTGTTTGCTGGTCCTCCGACACCCTCCCCAAAGTCTTACCTTGCACCCACCTCGTCTGCACAGACTGCCTCACAAACCTCTCCACAACCACCCAAAACCACTGCCCCCTCTGCCGCCTCCCCCTCTTCGCCCGCTCCAATGCAACCACAATCACCACCCTCCGCGCCCTCGCCTCCATCTGGAACGCCGACATCGCCGTGCGCACTCTCGCGCTCGCCTTGCACCTCTACAAGTGGGACGGCTGGTCGCGCGGCTTCGTCTTCGACGCGCTGTGGGTGTTTTGGCAGAGCGGGTACGCGCTCTGGACGCGGAATCTGATTGTTGAGGGGGGTGGTGGGGAGTGGTGGCGGTCGCCGACGTTTAGTCGGATGGATGGGGAGAGGTTTTGGAGGAGGCCGGTGGTGGGGTTTGGAATGATGGGGTTTACGCTTGCGGCGAAGATGCATGAGGTTTTGAAGTTGGATGAGAAGACGGTGTTTCATGAGGTTAAGTGAGTGGACCATTTGTGTGCTGTTGGTGTTAAAGCGTTGGTTTGCGTGGAAGGTGCATTTTTGAAGTTCTAGATTTACGAATATGATATTGTCACGTATCTCTCCTTCAAATGGAGAGTCAAGGATTTCGCTTCTCTGCCTGGGGCTTTGAGAGAATTGAAACCCAGTCGACGGTCAAGTAGACCTGATTTCAGTCCGGGATAAGCCGGTAGGATGTAGATCAAACAGAGAGACGCAGCTATCATCGATAATGAAATGCTCCTTTTGACACGTGAAAGACCATGTGTTTAGCAGAGTTGCGTTTAATATTGCTTCTACGCCTTGCGATTTGCTAACATTACACTGCATGGCATTCCAGCTTTGGGCAAAGCCAGTCTTCTTCTCATCTCAACGTACAGTGTACAATGAAGTGCTTCCTCTCGGAGTGGATGTGCGCTCTGACAAGCCACTCGAGGCGTGCACAAGCCCATTCTTTTTCCCTCAATAACTCTCTTCCTCGTCCTCCACATCTCCAAGCTCGATCATCTGCAATCCTCCGTCCTTCTGATTCTCCACACTCAGCATTTACTGCGCAGCGGTAGTGATCTCCCTGTTGCTATCGGTATCGACAACAACCTTGGGGCTAGCAAACAAGCCCTCGCCGAGCTTCTGCTGTGTGGTGCCCGCGTTCAGGCCCTCCCTCTCGGCTCTCCTCCGCCTCTTCTCGATCAGTCGGTCGCGGGTCTCGCCGAGGTAGCGCATCTGGTTGTCCTCCATGCCCTGGAGCCAGTAGCCGAAGCTGGCGCCGACAAGGCCGTAGATGGGGTAGGCGAAGAGGCCCTGGCGGTAGAAGAAGGGGCGCATCTCGATGCCGAGCTGCCATAGACGGACGGCGACGCCTGGGAGAGGGATGTGTTAGTTGGGGTTGTTTCATTTTCTCTGCTGCCTCTGAGTCGGGTGTTTGCGCGTACCGAAGCCGGACCAGAAGAGGATTTTGGAGACCATTGTGATAGTTGCTGGGTATTCGCGCCCGCGCGGGTTCTGCAGTCGGCGTGGGTTATGGGAAATGGAGCGTTGCCGGAGAGAGGAGGGACGGCGTTCAGTGGTGGTATGCTGTTGGGTTAGCTGAATAAGCGTCACGCGCCAATGGTCGTGTGGATGGAGGTGAGGTTGTGCACGATACAGGCACGGCACGACCTGCGATAGAGGCACGTGCCGGAAGTCGTGGCACGTTTGTGGGGAAGGCGTGCGCCGACTTTTGGCTTGGATTGATCAAGCGAGCGATCATGCATCCAGCCGATCAATCAATCCAGTCCATCGCGGGCTTCGCGACTTTAATCAAGGTCGCGTTTCGCAATCCCAGACCTCCCTAGCAACAACACACTCGCCACGCCGCCATCATGGCTGCGACCCTCGAAATGCTGGACGAGGTCTCCGACTTCCAGCTGCCGCCTCGCAAGAAACCAAAAACATCCGACCTGCCCCTCTCGTCTGCCCAGCGTTCATCAATCGAGGGCATGCTGCACACCTTCAAGAAGAAGGGCGACTTCGACTCCTTGCGCAAAAAGGCCTTTCAACAGTACAATGAGTCCGCACAGCGCGGCATGTTCGAGGCGTCATTGCGCACTTTCACAGGCGCCGAAATCGAGCGCGAGCCTTTCAAATACTTGAGACCCGACCGGAGACTGGCTGCACCCCTGCTGGAAGGAGCCGCCGCCAGAGCGGAGGTGTACGAGAAGAGTCAGGCTGATGTCGACAATTACATTGAGCAATATCTGGCCAACGCCGAGGCCACTCTACGTGACATCCGACGCAAGGAGATTGGGGAGGCTGCGGCTGCGGAAGAGCAAGCGCGGGGGATCAAGAGTGAGGAGGCATATGCTGCTGAGGCAGAGGTGAGGCGTAAGGAGCGCGCGAAGAAATTCGAACAAGAGGAGAAGCTACGGAAGAAGAAGGAGGCGTCGGAGCGCAAGAAGAAGGAGCTCGAAGCGCTGAAGAAGAAGCAGGAAGAATTGATGAAAGAGACCGCACGCTTGCAGCTCGAGCAGAAACGGAGAGAGGAACGCGAAGCATGGAAGAAGGCTGAAAAGGAACGGGAGAAAGAGCGCATTGCCAAATTCAACGAGGAGCGCGAGAAGGCGAAGAAGGAGGCAGAGGAACGGGAAAAGGCCGCGGCTGCCGAGCGTGAGAAGCGACTTCGAGCAGAGCGCGAGCTCATGAGGGAGAGGGACAAGGAGCGGTTGGAACAAGAAGCACTTGAACTGCTGCTTAGGGAAGGCAGGGCGATGACCGACAGAGCCCGACGACCTGAACTCGAGCGAAGCGAAAGCATGGAACCACCACCACGGCTTCGGCACATGGCTCCGAACACGAATGTCTCCAAGGAAGAGATGCGTTCTAGGGGTCTAATGCCGACCTCGCTCACACTCCGCAAAGGTGAGACCTCAGCCAGTATTCCCACAGGACCCCGAGGCGACCGTGACCGAGCCGTTGACGAACGATCACGCGCCGCCGACGACGACGTTCGCAAACGAAACTCTCGACTCCGCTCTCCGTCCCCATCTCGCCGCTCATCAGCAGCCTACCCATCGGACCACCGCCGTAGAGAAGACTCACGCGACCGCGACTATCATCGCGAAAGCTCTCGCCGTGACCGAGACCGCGACCGTGATCGCGATCGTGATTCATACTACCGCAGCAGCGACCGTGTCAAAGCCGAGTCACGCGCTGCAAAACCCGAATCGCCAGCGCCACGGAGCAAGGAAGAAGAAGGCGAAGTCGTCGAGCGCGAAGTTCGCCCTTCAGCCTCAGCACGCCCCCGCAGCCGCAGCAGAGAGTCGCATCGCAGGCGCGAATCGCCGCCCCGCAGGAGCTATCGCGAGCGCACGCGGTCGCCTAGAAGGACTTCGTATCGCGATGGGCCCGCGAGGCGGGACCGCAGTCGTAGTCCGGCGGGCATTGATCGATACGTGCCTGGCGGAGGTAGTTCTGGTGGTGGTTCGGGTCGTGATCGTGATCGCAGAGATCGGAGTCGTGAGCGAGACAGGTACCGCGAGGAGCGCAGGGAGTCGGATCGGTATGTGCCTAGAGAGCGCAGTCGCCGTGATAGGGACTGAAGCTGTAATGACACGAGGTTTGGTGTAGGCAGGCATGCATGCTTGCTTGTGGCATTCTGCCAGGGGACACGATGCCTTCATTTCTGATTGTAATAAAATGAGCAACATTTCTGTTCGAGAGAGCTATCCCTTCTATGAACACCAACCATATCGATGCCATCCATCTTCACGCGTGCTTGTTGCTTCATGGAGCGTATGCCTCTTCATCAAGCCAGTCACCCTCTTTCCAGCACGCCTCCACCCATACTGGCGTGACGAGTCGTGGCATCTTGCTTCGCCTCGCACACAAATTCCTAATGTCATCGAGCTTGTCACGCCCCTTCTCAACTATGACATGCGTGACTTCAGAATCATCAAGGCTCTCCGCGACCTCCCCACCAGCAAACTCAAACGTGCGTTGAATGTCGGCGTGCTCACCTCCAAAGTAAGCCTTTAAATCATGAAACATGATCCCACGACCAAGCTTCTCCTGTCCATGCCCGATCATCTCGCCCAGCGCCTTCTTCGCTTTCGCTCGACTGCCCGTATCATTAGACATGCTCGCGAGCAATTTGCCCAGCTCCTCCGTTTCCAGGTCTCGGAAGTAACTGTCTCCAAACTCGTCCACATTCGCGAACCACACCGCCTCATCCTCCTCTGTCGCGAAATACGCATGCCGGTCCATCTCGATAGGCAACTGCAGAACACCGTCATTAGGCTCGAAGTAACCCAGCGACCGATCCTTTTCGCTCTGCGCAACTTGATCCCAAAGCCATCTTGGCCGGCGAATACTCTTACCACCACGCTTGACCAAGCTCGCGACTTTGACGAGGTTCCTGTCGGCGATGCAGATCGTGCCTTCGGCTGCTTCGGACGCGACGACTGTGCCGCCGTTAGCTTTGACGAAAGCTTCAATTTCCGCTTTGGACTTCTTCAGAGGTTTGAGCGAGTCGGTCATGATGTTGAAAGTCATGTTGGTGAAGACTTGGGTCGGCGCGGCGGCGAAGGGCGTCGTGGCGCGGTTGCCGGCGTCTTCTTCCTGGCCTTGGATGACGAGGCTGCGTTTCTTCCTGCGGGTCGAGCGTTGTTTGCGCGCGGACTCGACTTTGAATTGTTTCTCTTTGCGTTCTGCTTCGACGTCTTGTCGCAGCGCGCCGAATTCGAGCATCGAGAGTGCTTGCTGCCACGTTTTGTCGCTGCGGATTCGCTTGAAGCGTGGAAAGCGCAGCGTTTTGCCGTAGGCGAATTGGTCGGTTGTATGCACGCTGGCGGCTTTGACTTCGATCACGAAGGAGTCCTCGGGGTAGATCCAGACGTCGGGCCTTTCGTGTTGGTATTTCTCACCGCCTCCTATGGCGATGAAATCGGTGGGTGGGTTGTTCTTGTCCCAGTCTCTCCACTTACCGTCTGTACGGTGGCGGACTTCTGCGTAGTCAGCAGCAGTGAAGCCGCCGCCGACTTTGAAGAAGGAGTAGCACCGTTGAGGGCTTTGTCCTTGGTCGATCTGGGCCTGGTCAACTCGTAAGCCGCAGAGGAACGAGCTGAGATTGCCCTGACCGCGTTTGCCCGAGCCATAGTATCCGCCGATCACGACACAATCGAGTGCTTCGCCGAACTCCGTCATATATTCGGGCTTTACTTTAATCCAGTCATCGTTACGGTCATTGAGTCTGTACGCAGAGCGTGGGTTCTTCAGCACCAGACCTTCGCTCTTTTCGGCAACGACTTCGCGGAGCCTGGGCTCGATCTCAGACGCCTCGGTAGCCTCTGCGTATGCGTGAATTTCGATGCGGCGATGCACAGACTTGACTGCTTTCTCCAGCGCTTCACGACGAACACGGAGAGTGTGGTTGGTCAGATCCTTTCCGTTGAGATAGAGACAGTCGAAGACTCGGAAGAGAGGACGGTTTCCGCCATCGAACGCATATTGTGACTTTTGTTCCGCGAGAGCCGCGGTCTTGAGGTGTCCGAAAGGAAAGATTTTGTCTAGTTCCATGTCCCAGGTGATCATCTCGCCATCCAGGATGATGCTATTCACACCGGGTTGGAAGGCGTTTGCCATATGTTTGGTCAGTGCGCCTGTGGAATCTTCCAATCCCTCGCCGTACAGGTACGTGTACTTTTTGGCTTTTCTTGACCAGAAATTGAACTCAAAGCCTCCTGCAACATCATCATTGCGCTGCATGTGCATTTGCATGCGCTCACCATCGAGCTTCTCCTCGATCCAGAATGTGTTGTCTTCTCCCTCTGGCTTCATCTTCTTTACCATTTGTTCCATTGAGCGCATCTGGAAAGCAGCCAGCTGCGGTTGGAAACAACTCATCAAAGAAATGCCCCTATCATCGCCCTCCAAGCGCACCTCGGGGTCGTGAAGTTCCCAGCACACCCTCCTCAAGCTGCTGGAGATGTTGAAGAGGCTTTCCGCGTCAGGGTGCCAGAGGTCGAGGATTGTCTTCTCGGTAGCTCCGATTTTCATCTGGCGAAGGATCATGCGAATGAGCCACATGAGCTCCTCTGCGTTCATGCGCTCGTAGAATTTCTCGAAAATCGGCTGTTGATCTTCTTCTTTTGAGCACACACTGAGCTTGTCCAGCAACTCGTTGACTTCTGCGATGGTCATATCTCCTGGTGTCGTGCGTGTAGGCCTCTTACTGATTACTTCATGGCAGCGCCCAGCAAAATCGCCCGCCAGCGCAGCTGAAGACCTGCGTCCGGGCATTTTCCAATGCAGTATGTTGTAGGCATCGTCGCTATCCTTGCTGATTCGCATGATCTTCACAAGTAGTTTGCCAATCAACGCCTCCTTGAGCCCGTACATCGCACGATCACGGTCCTTTTCAGGGACAATCAGTCTGAGCGCCGGGTAAAAGTCATTGCCGACATCTTTGCGCCACCGGATGATGAAGCGCTCGATGATGTCTCTGCGTATCTCGTTTGTGCCTTTTATTGCTGGGCCTTGTTTGCGTCGATTTTGGGCAGGGTTGCCTGGTTTCTTCTTGTTGTCTTGCAGCGGGTTGAAGAGGTTTAGGTACAAGGCTGAGAAGGGCAGTGTTTTTCCATGATTGATTGGCCGATTCGGGTACTTCTCGTTCAGCTCTTGTTGGACCAGACGGCCGGAACCGTACATCATTTCATTTTCTCGCGCGCCATCGTCGTCAAACATTGTGGTATCGCCTTCGGTGTCTGACATGATTGCGGTAGAAGTGGAGAACGCCAGGTGTGGACCGGGCAATTACATGTGTATAGTGGGCAGATGAATTCGTCGCGTGTTGACTTACATGTGTGGGCTTCTGGTGCTGTAATCGTGAGGACGAGGTTAAGGTATCTGCTGGTCGCGCAAGCAGGCAGCAACGTCAGGGAGGGAGGAAGCGACGCCAGCGCGTTTGGCGCGCTTTCCATTCATTCACCTATGGCATTGTAGCTCTTGAAGCGCATCATGCTGGTCATGCAATGCACCAAAAGGGACTTGAGCCATCTCAAATTTGTTGCCCGCACAAGAGATATCGGTCTGCATGACCGCAACATCAAAGAAGCAGCGCCAGTTGTATGTAGCGTTAATGTAGTCTGCCTACCTTCTAGTGGCTCGTAGGCCTCAGGCAGCGGGACATATGGTTGCAATGCACACTTGCTGATAGCTTTGCTCTTCACTCACACGGAATAGTTGAATCTACCTGTGGAATTGGACCAGCAGGCGAAGTCTTTATTTCTCGTGGACACTTTCCTCACATCTTCTACCTTCCAAGTCCCTTCGATGCAAATCCCGGAGCGCAGACCGGTAAAATTCTAAGAGTCCACGTGGACAAGCAGGGACATGAATCTTTAGAGCGGAGACCGCGGAGTCCGCCGACATGCGTAACACGAAACGCAAATTTGCTCTTAACCAGGCGAAACGCCGCGCAAGGAAACACGAGCAAGCGTACGCAGGCAGGCACGGCAGGGCGAACCTCCACCAATGATCGTAAAACCCAATCTGCAGTGATCGACTCCGAGGCTTGCAGCGGGACCGGGTCGGATCAGCGTAACAAGAGTCATCGAATATCTCCCGTCCACATGGCAAAGGCAAAAGGGCTGACTCGAACGACTGCATGCAGGAAAGAAAATCGTCTGAACCGACCTGACCGACAATCCTCGAATTTCGGTTTAAAGCGGTGCATACAAAACACGGCAAACGGCGCGTGGCGAGAGATGGATATGAACGGCTGAAAGGCGCCATCATTTCTTCCTCCACAGTGCACATACCACGAAGCGAAAGATCTCAAACGTTTTAGCAAGCATCTTCGTTTTTCGGAGGAAACAAGCATTTTGCGGCTCTGGCTGGTCCTTCGATCGGTCGAAGCCCTTGTCCAGGATTGGTGCATCGGATGGCCACCCGGTCGTGGACACGCAGACTGCCGGCTCTTTACTCATTGCAAACGTAATAAGGGCCACTGTTGGGGTGCGTTTATGTGACTGCTCACGTATTTTATATGCATGTCAGAAAGCTGAGAGCTGCTTGAGATGCTTGAACATTCCCAACGTCAACGTATAGCCGGTCGTGCAGCATTGAGGTTGTTGTTGACTCTAGCCGTGTACCGCAGTACCCTGTTTTTGTTATAATTTCGAATTGCTAAGACGGCACCTCCACGGAGTTGCTCGACGCGAGATGTGCAGTGTGACCATGTGTAGGAATGCTTGGACGTGGTGTCGTGCTTGGAAACAGGCCTGGCGCCACTATTGCGGGGAGCAGAAGCAAGCAAATTGCCCGCACTTTGCAGACCTTGCATGATGTTGTGACCTGTGGAGGAGTTGACGACTGCGTTCGGCGAAATGATACATCGACGAATGAAACCATAAACCCGGCCGCGGACAGCGAAGTTTGGTGGAGGAGTCTGGCAGAGCCGGCTAAGTGAGATGACTACCATACACACACCAGCGCCCCCGACGTCGTTGTTGCGAATCACCTCACCGCTCGCGACATCACCCTGTCCAGCTGACTGCTGACTTGTGGCTGCGCGGGTGACCTTCTCCTCACCTTTAAGCATGCATCTTGGTGTATGATCGGCATGTGCAAGCCAGCCCTGGGGTAGAAGTTGGCGGACCAAGGACCGGCCTCCTAACACACAAGTTCAGTGAGTCCATTAGGGTCACGGCGAGACATCGAAATTTGGTTTGGAAAATCGTAGGGGATCGCCTGCGACGCATGAGGTTACTGCACACGATCTAGTCGCAATGCCGGAGCGTTGCTCGCGTCATTGTTAGCACGCCTCCAGAGCAAAGCCAGACTCTGCTTTAAGGTTCTTGTTAGTCAAGTGTCCACAAGGCGGCGCATGCACGCCCTGCCGAACCGACCATCGCGAATAGACTCTTTACAAAACCCCATGTGCCCGCTCTGACTGCGGGCCTCTGCAATGTTGCTATTATTCTTGCAACTGTTTCTCACGCCTAGCATGTTTGGTACCCGACAACTCTACCTCGACCAGCACATCCAATCCGGCAATTTTCAGCATCAAACCGACTTTTAACCTCGATCGTGAAAACATCACTTCACAGCTCCACACCGACGCATTGGAACTTCAGCCACACGCCGGAAAGCCCCAGCTTTTTCTTCGGTGATCGACAATTTTTCCATCACGTGTTCCAGCCAGTCGCGGCTGCCTTCTTGAAGCATGCCTAGCAAACTCTTTGACTTTGGTCGTCTCGCTGCGTGGCAATCTCACCACCACAACAACGAAAACGACGCTCCGCCTTGCTTCGAAGACGTCGTCAAGCAACGGAAGAGCTCTAGCCCTCACTCGCTCGAGGTCCGTCGTCCCAGCATGGAAAACATCAAACGTCCGGCTCTTGCAGCCATCACCAAAGCCAAGGGCTCCTCCAAATCGAGAGACAGGAAAGGCCAGTCGAACGATAGATCAGCTTCACATGCCTCGTCCCGTGGAGGATCACCTCGCCACTCAGCTGCGTTCCTCAAACCCGTCAGACTAGAAATGATCATGGAGTCTCCACCCGTGATGTTCTATGATGCGCCTGCTGTCTCTTCTGGCGCTCTTCTGTCTGGCCGTTTAAAGGTCACTCCTCTTTCTGGTGACGTCGTTATGGAGAGCATCATCATGTTCCTGGAAGCCACCGTGACGACCAAGAAGCCTGTGGCAGAACGTTGCAGAGAATGTGCCAGCCAGGTCAGCGATCTCTACGAATGGGACTTCTTCCGCAACCACGCCAAAACTTTCAAGATCTCTGAGGGTATGCAAGAATTGCCCTTCTCTCACCTCATTCCGGGTCACTTGCCGGCCACTATCCACGGCCAGATTGGTTCGATCGACTACTCGCTCCATGTTCGCGCCAAAACCAGCGATGGTCAAGAAACAGAGTTCCGTCGCGACCTGCCCATCAGACGTGCACTTCGTCCTGGCAACGACAAGAACAGCGTTCGCGTGTTCCCTCCTACAAACCTCACATTGCACGTCACCCTTCCGCCTGTCGTCCATCCTATCGGCAGCTTTCCCATTCAATGCCGTATGACCGGCATCACTACCAAGCGTGACGACACCCAGACCCGCTGGCGCCTCCGCAAACTCACCTGGCGAATCGAAGAACACGAAACCATGGTCTCTCCCACATGCGCCAAGCACGCATCCAAACTCGGCGGCGAAGGCAAAGGCATCAAGACCGAATCCCGCCGCGACGTCGGATCTCAGGAACTCCGCCAGGGCTTCAAGACAGACTTCTCGGACGGCCAGGTCGAGCTCGAATTCCAAGCTGCGTGCAACCCTGCCCTCGGAGCCCAAGTCAGCGTCGAATCGCCCAACGGACTGAAGATATCACACTCGCTCATCATGGAACTCGTCATTGCTGAGGAATGGGCACCAAACAAGAAGCCCACGCAAGCAACACCCACTGGCGCCGCTCGCGTGCTTCGCACACAATTCAACCTCACATTGACCGACCGCCTCGGCATGGGCATCGCATGGGACGACGAAATGCCTCCGATGTACGAGGACGTGCCAGCTAGCCCTCCCCACTACATCAAGGGCGCCACGAGAGTCGAAGAGTACACAGGCGACGACTTGAACGAAGACATTGAGCAGATGCACATCTAAGAAAACAAGAACAACAACAACTTTATCACCACTCAACACGACAGCGAGCATTGCAGGACCGGAGTTCTGTTTTTTCGGGGAAACGCGGCGGATTCAACTTTTCTTCCTTTTCTTTTTTTATCATTATGATTGCGAGGATCGCGAGATACCCAACATCTTATTTTTAGTTTCAGTTTTATCCGCTTTTGCGTTTCGCGCGAGGCCATGGCTACGGCTATGGCCATGCTTGTTTAATTTGCAATTTTTGGAGGAGGGGCCGAGGGCAATCAATGGAGACCCATCCTACATCGATCAAGGACCAAAAGGAAAAAGGTTAGGACTGGGACAGCACTCCACTTTTGCTTTATTATCATAGAGAACTACCACAATATTTAACATATCAAGCTCTTCTCTCTCGGCTATTGCTACATCTATTGTATCTTCCTTTCTCGTACAGTCAATTCTCCTCATGAAATCAACAGCGTTACGACTCGTTTATGGCGGGCGTCGGTTTCAGCGCTCGCTCTGCCATCATAGAATAATGTTGCTCGCACAATCGCAGACCGATTGATTCTCATATCCCGGATGATGCCGTTCTGGAAATCGTCCCCTATTTGGAGACGCGCGAGCAGCACGTCCAGAAGTCCTGCAGGCGTGCAACAACGCAGTTTCACGGCCGAGTTGCTCAGTCAGGCGCATATCCCGTGTATTCTTCGTCTCATGTTCTCGGGCCACCGCACTGCGCCAGAAAGACATATTCATCAACTGCCTCCAATTTTCAATCGCCGTGACCCATCATCTGAACGCACGGCTCCACAGCACATAGTCCTACTTCGCCTCTCCCTTGTTCTGCGCAGCGCCAGCCTTCAAAGCCGCCAACCTGTCCTTGTTTCTCTTGCCGATGATGCGCAGCGTGTTCTTCTTCTCAATCTCGGCCATCTTGTCCCAGTTTGCGATCCGGCTCATTGTGCCGTCGACGTTGACGACCATGGGGCCGAGGTGGTCGAGCGAGACGGTCGTGCCGCCGGTGCTCATGTCGAGCTGCGTTGCGTTCGCGGGGGCTTCTGGGAGAGCTAGGGGTGCTTTGGGCGCATCGTTGTTGGATGTTGTTTCGGATTGTTGTTGCTGTCGTTGTTCCGCCGGCGCAGAGGAGTTTGAGGAGTAGGTTGTGGAGGACATTGTGAGTGGTCGGGATGTGGTGATTGGGTGTCTTGTGAAGATTGAGGTTGGCGCGTAGCGAGGGAGACGTGTGATGAAGGTTCGCATGGGTATGGAGATTGAGATTTTAGTTGTACTTGCGGGCGGGGACTGCGGTCGTTATGGAGTTCTATGTGTATATTTATTGATAGCGATGGTATAGTATCTAGAAGGAGCTAGAAATGTTGGAGCTCGACACTTGCCGATCCCGGCGTTTAGCCAGAGTGGTGATGTTCTGGTTGCGTTGCTGATCTCCAACACACTTGCTTTCTGAAAGCAGGAACCTGCGATTCCCATAAGAACATAAGCAGAAGACCCCTGCTGATAGTGGACGAGTCGGTCTTGTAACAAAAGACACCTCGTAACTATCATCGGTGAATCGGTCTGTTGGTTCCATACACGATGTGCGGAAGTATAAATGTCTAAACAGGCGTAGCCGCCAATCAAATGAAGCCATCACCTACGCTTGGCCCACGTTTTCTCAGCCATCCTCTGGTCTGGCCGCCTTGGTCCATCCGGGAGTGCAGCCCTCACCTATCATGGCACTCACTCTTAGCACGAACCTGATGGCATGCGCCACATCATCTGGCATATGCATGTTGGTTTCCATACCATCGTATCGTGCAGCCATGTGACTTACAAGCGCCAGGCGGTGTGTCTTCGGTTGCTGTCGTGTTCCAGGTATCTGGAGCAGCATTATTACTTGAGAAGTAGGTTCCTGTGAGGTTGGTTAGTCTTCCTTCGCACTCTTGGTCTTCCTACTGTGTGAGCCTGGCGTGCATCATCTTTGTTGAGTGGTACCGCACTTAAGGACAGAGTCAAGACACTCACTAGCGATCCAATTTGTGGTCGCAAAAGCAATATCGTCCACATTTCTACGGATCAGATCCAACTCGTCATCGAATTGCCCGGAGGCTCTTCGACCGTGGTGCTACGACATAGTGGAGACTCACAGCAGCTTCTGGAGAATTATTGTTGGGTCGGGAAAGGCGTCTGTACACCTAAGACGCGCTTATCAACGACTGAATATCGCTTGGATCGCTTTGTCCATCTGTACACATTGCAATACGAGCCAACGACTCTCTCGGGAGTGATTTGGAGCTGTCGACAATGTACGGAGATGCGATGTCGAAAAGAGACGCACATGGACTGCCTACGATCTACGACTTTCCTCATCAAATATGTCCAGAACCATTAATGTTGGAAGCTGGATCGAAGATCTACCTGAGACGGCCTGGCAGACGACGCAATTTGATTAGGGTTCTGTTGGCTGCGCTAGTCGCCGGCATCACCATCTCGTAAGCCCACGAACTTCCACATGTTCTACCACCGAAGAGAGACTAATACACATGGTCGTCAGTAGCTTTTTGTATCTAGCTGGTGCTTTGCTCGGTGGAGTATCTGTCAAGCCATGGCTACGAGAGGTGTACAGCCCAATTCCTGGTTGGGAAGCCCCTAGCATTGCCGGAGGCGCATCAGCACCGTTTCCCAAGTCGCTCACTCACAACGTCAAACCCCATCGGTGCCATTCCCACAACGACTATTGGAGACAGGTTCCCCTCTATCAGGCGCTACACTATGGATGCGCCAGCGTGGAGGCTGATGTATGGCTCATGGACATGGACGAAAGCGGCGACTTCGACTTTTACGTTGGCCACACGCTTGCCGCACTGAAGCGCGAACGCACATTGCGTAACCTCTACATCGACCCTCTGGTGAGGATGCTCGAAACTATAAACTACAACATTTCTGCCGCGCAGTCCAATGGGCTATTTGAAAGCTCCCCAACCCAGTCTCTGGTCCTTCTCGTCGATCTTAAAAACGACCCCTTTATTGCTTTCAAGGCCTTCTCCGCCCAGCTCGAACCCCTGCGATCCAGAGGATATCTCACATATCATAATGGCACGGACCTAGTCCCCGGACCATTAACGATAGTAGCAACCGGACGAACACCCTACACCTCCATCCTTTCACAACCCTACACACGCAGAGACATCTTCTTCGACGCACCACTTGGAGATCTCACAAGCCTCCCCGTTACAAATGTCCAGCTTGTGGAAAGCGGCGCAAACGTCGACCACTTCCAAGGCTACAACACGACCACATCATTGTACGCCTCCGAGTCGCTCCGCAGAGTCCTCGGTCACCCGTTTCCATTCTTGCTTCCAGGCAGTCCAACCCCATGGCAGCTGGAGCGCATTCGCACCGTGACCCGAGCTGCCCACGAGCGAGGACTCAAAGTGCGGTGGTGGGATACTCCGGCTTGGCCGAGAAGTAGAAGGGAGAGGGCGTGGAGGATCTTGATAAGAGAGGGCGCTGATGTGCTGAATGTGGACGATTTGAAGGCGGCGAGGGACTGGGATGGGTGGCAGTCGTGATTCTGCGGCAGTGTTCGGATTTTTGAATTTTTTTGTGTTTCTCATGATACCCTTTTGGCGGCTAGTGGTTCAACATTGCCCAAATACAGATAGAGATATAGATCGGATTCAGCAAAGCCTGGTTAATTTTGCATCTGGCTCAGGGAAAATCATACAATGGTATCGGTGTGATGCACTCATTAGCATGTCACTGATACTGAGCTCAAGGGTTCCAAAGCAGAAATGTTCCTGGACCGTATCGTTTAATCCTATCGAATAAACATGAGCGTAAGTCTCGTCATCCTAAAGCGCAATGCTCTTGCCCTCCTTCGAACTCTGGAGAGCCGCTTCAATGATCTTCAACACATCCCTCGCCTCCTCTGCCTTGACCGGCACCTCACCCTCGCCAGCCAGCGCTTTGCCAAACACCCTGTAGTACTCCACATAAGTCGGCGGCGGGCTAACAGTGTCCCACACCTTTCGGTCCAGCTTTCCGCCTTCACCAAGAGTGGTAACAGTCGCAGCACGGCCATCCGCTTCAACACCAAAGTCCCCAGGCAGAGCCGCGCCAGCTTTTGCGCCCTTGAGCTGGTCTTCCTGCGGATCGAGGTGGAACTTCTTGAAGCCACCCTTGGTGCCGCGGATCCAGAAACGCAACTGGTCGACTTCAGGGCTGACGACGCCTGCCTTGGCCGTCACGAGCAGCTTGCCGCCGTCGTAGTGGAGCAGTACCGTGCAGCTGTCGTGTGAACCTCCTGTCACGCCACGGCGCTGCACTCCGACGAAGCCGGTCACCCGCTCCGGGTTGCCGAACAGCGAGTACACTTGGTCAATCAAATGAGTGCCGAGATCGTAGATCGCGCCGTTGCCAGCGACGTCCTTTGCCTTCCAGGTATCCGCCGGCGGGTCTGGTCGGTGGCGGTCAAAGTGTGTCTCGAACTCTGCGATATCGCCGAGGGAGCCGGACGCGATGACTTGCTTGAGCGTGACGAAGTCGGCGTCCCAGCGGCGGTTCTGGTAGACGGCGAGTTTCTTGCCTGACTTCTGTGCGATGGCGCAGAGCTCGTCTGCTTCCGCGGCGGTGGGGACGAATGGCTTCTCGACGACGACGTGCTTGCCTGCTTGCAGGGCTGACTTGACCATGTCGAAGTGGGTCTCCGGGATGCTGGTGATGACTACCACGTCTACTTCGGCATCTTGCAGGGCCTCGTCGATGCTGCGGTAGGCTTTGGTGCCAGGGTAGTCTTTCTCTGCGTTGTCGTCGGGCTTGGGAGAGCGCTGGACGATGCCGTGGATCTTGTAGACGTCTGGGAGAGCTCTAATGAGAGGGATGTGGAAGACTTTGGCGCTGTTGGAGGTGTTAGATCTCAATGGGTGAAAGATACTAAGGCATTGCTAGCTCACCTGAGGCCATAGCCAACAATTGCTACGTTGAAAGGCATGTTTAGTGTATTGTGGTTGAATGCGATTAAGAGTGCAGAGACTGTGCTTAGAAGGTTTTCCACGATCGACAGCAGGTCTTATCTCGATCTCTTATACTTTTCGGTGTCGCTACAAGCTATTACACGCGACTCGCAGCTGACGTGAGCAATCGATGGAGCAAGCGAGCAAGCACATCTCGGCGTTCGTATCGACCGTGTCGGTGTCTCAAAATTGTCAAGATAGAGAGACGTACACGGTCACAATGACGATTCGCCAAAAAGTGGCTGATCCTTCGGACAGAGACGCAACGAAATGCGGCTGATTCGTCGGAAGATGCACTTCAAGTAAATTGTATTTTGGGACTTTCACCTTGACTTTTTCTGCGATGTTCTACACACATTGTAGAATGTTTCAATATCGCTGGTTTGTCGCGAAATAATCATGTGTTTTGAGACTGTTAGGGCTGTATCACCTCAAATGCCGCATGAAAGTCCACCCGCAACACCAAAAGAAGGTCCATCCTTCGTTGAACCAGGAATGGAAGCTAAGAGTGTGAGTGAGGAAGAATCTGAAAAGTAATGCGATCTCGTCGCCACTGCAACACTGAAATGAAGGTCCCAACGAGAGGCTAATGATCAGTGTCAAAGCGATGGTGAAATAGTATTTCCCTTGGTCGCACGACCACACAGTTCATGACATTCGAAAGTTCGCACAAGAATTCATGCATGGATGTACGCGACATTGCGTTGTTCGTTAACTATACATAAAATATACCCGCAAGCTACTTCTTACACCCCAAAAGCAATACAACGCCATCGCTGTGGAAGGCTAGTATCATAAGCTTATTCTGCGCATTGCAGAACAGAAGCGAAACCCGCAAAAACGATTAGTTAGAGGAAAAAGCAGGCATATCCTGCGAAAGCCGTGCTGACAGCTAGTCTCCAAGCACACTCTCCGCCTCATCTGCTTGCTCCTCTGCACCTGCGCCATCCCCGGCGACGTCCTCGTCCTCGGCGTCTTCTTCGACTGCTAATCCTCTACGTTTCAAGACGTCGGGGTCATCGTCCTCCGGATCTTCAATCTCGTCGTCTTCTTCATCCTCGGCGACGATGGCATTGCTCTTTGCACTTGGCTTACCAGAAGGCTTTGCTTTGCCGCTTTTCGCGTTGGCAGCCTTACCCTTCGTAGCGCCTTTGCGCCCGGCCTTCCTGGCCTGCACGTCTTCGATGTCGAAGTACGCGCACACTTCTTTGAAATTTGGACCGAGACGCAGGCGGTTACGCTCGAGACGGGGACGAGTACGTGCTGCAGACATAATGCCGCCCAAGACAGCTGTGATGATCTTGCCGGTAAGCTCACAGAGGCGCTGCTCTGCCAGAAGAGTGGCAAGAAGCTTTGCGTCCTTCCGTTGTTGGGAGGCCTGTGTCTGGGTCTGCGGCTGGTCATCTTCGTCCTCGGATTCTGGCTCGGAAACTGGGTCGTCATCGATGGGGTCGGCGTCAAGGTCAAGATCTCCGTCACCATCAGTGGCAGCCAGTGTTGCGTCCTCTAGCTTCTTCCCACTCAGACGAGCGAACTTCTTCTCTGCTGCAGAGAAGACACTGAGCAAATTCTTCTCAGTCTCAGGCTCGAGCTCCATGATAAGTACGGTGTAGTCATCGCTCATGCCAGGCCTGAGTTGAATGCTCTTAAGTGTTGCGACAGAGGTGTACATGTCGAGCTGGTAGCCAACAATGGCGGCGCAGATGTCCTCGCTTGGCTTGCGCGCAGTGAGCACTTCGTTGAGGAAGCCCGCATATCTGTCGCGACGTTCAGCGAGAGCTTCTAGTTCTTCGTATGGAATATCATGGACAGGGTTGGCGGTAAGACGGTCCGTGAAAGACTTTAGCTTCCAGCGGAAATAGAAAAGGGCTGCGTCCGCGGCACGGACAGCTATTTGGTCTTCATGGGCTGCTTCATCAGGCTCAGGACTTGTCTGCTCGTCGGGAATAGCGCGTTTGATGAGTGCTAGAATACAGTCGATCGGTGCTTTGAGGTCACCCTGATCAGTGTCGAAATTCAGAACGCTAGCATCCTCGAGTGGTGAAGAGCAATCAGAAACTGATGCGAGGCGAACGATGCGGAGAAGGTTGTTGCTGAGCGCAACCAGTTCTTCGAACGACGCAACGCCTCGCACGATAAGCGATTTGGGATCAATGAGCTCAGAGAAGTTCTGCATCACATCGTCCCACAAGCTTGTGATCTTCTCCTCGGCGGATTCATCAAGCTCCCCATATGATTTTGCGTGTAGGATAGCAGTACTTGCAGGTTCGAGGACCTTATCACTGCTGTGGGCCATGAACTGCTTCTTGACGTCAGCAAGCAAAGAGCTGAACGTCGAAGAGTCCTGCCGGAGGTCGCGCAATGATGATAGGCTCAGTATGCTTTCGAGACGGAGCACAGCTGCAGCAGTGTCTGACGAATCTCCAAACTTCTTGAGCAGCCTAGGGATGATAGAGGCAAGATCTGACGCAGACTCCTCCTGTTCATCCTGCAGCTCGCTCTTCTGCCTCTTACTCAATTTTGCCTTCGTCGATGTGAGCTTCTCAGCGGCATCCGTCAGACTGCGCTTTACGCTGGCATTTAGTACTTCCAGAAGGACGATCTCTTCGGTTTCTGACAGCGAAGCTTCGTGCTTGAGCTGGGAAATTGCATCGTCCGCATCGCCGTTAGTCGTTTCTGAGGCATGGTCGAAGAGGAGATAACCGGCAAGCATGCGCCAGTCTTGCACCTCGTCCAAGTTGTCGTACAGCACACTCGCAGCCAACGTAAAGCGGGAGTCTACTCCTGCGGCAAGAAGAGTGAGACCACCCTCGCCATGAGAACGCTCAATTTGGCTAGGTAGAGATTCTTCACTGTCATATGCTTCAAGCATCTCACTCAGAGACTTCAGCTTGAGCCATTCTACCCTAGGCGCATCATAGCTGTCGTCGCTGACCTCGGGCAAGTTCTCTTCCAGTGTCTCCAGTCCACCAATGGCATCGATCTTGGAAGTGCACAGTTCGTTGACACTCTCCGCGAGGAAGCTTGCCACAGTCTTGCGTACTTTTGGGTCAGCATCGAACACCAGTCGTCCAACAGCATCGATGTCATCTGGTTCTAGAAGCCCGTTTTCGCGAAGCAGATGGAGAAGCTCGACGCCCGATGCACGGACATGAGATTCAGAATCGAGTGTGGCGATTTCAACCATTCGGCTGCGAAAGCGTTCAGTGAAAGTCTTGAGTCCGCCGATCATGTCTGGCATGGCGAAGAATCGTGTGAGTTGTTTGATAACTTCGGCACGAACGACAGGAGCGTGGTCGCTGAGCATCCATCCCATGTATCTCAGGTGGTGACCATCGAAAAATGTGCTGGGTGCCGTGGTAATCCAATCGCCAAGAGCTGCCATGCACTCGCGGCGAATAGAGATGTCCTTGTCGCGATAGCGATGAATGAAGACTGTGTCAAACCAGTCCTTGAGCAGCGCTTCTACCATTTCCTGCAGCTCGCTAGCTTCCTTGGCTTTTGCTTCCATGCTCTGGATTCGACCCTTGTTCGCCTTGTTTCCTTTCTTGCGCTCCGTCTCGACCATGCGATGAGATTTGGCCGCGTTGTCGCCTACGCTGAAGGCTACGCTACTGAGTGCGCTGATAACACTCAGTGAGACCACTGTGGAGGTGTGTCTAAACGCCCTGTTTGAAGCCGTAGACATAGATGTGAACCACACTTGAATGTTCTCAATGAGCTCGGAGTTGTTGAATAACGTCTTGTCCTCGGCAATTGATCGGATCAGGACGTCCAAGAATCCAGTGACGCCCTGCTTGAAGCTTGTCGCATTCTTCATCTTCGCCATAAATGGGTATTCTGTGGGCTCGGTGGCCTGGTATTCGTGCTGGAGGTCCTCGATCTTGCTAGACACCGCATCAGGGTCCTCAATATCATGCTCTGTGACCGTTGATGTGCAGCCCGCAGCTCTGAGCACGAAGTTGATGACCTCTGCTAGAGCGCGCGACTCGTGCTCATGGAATCTTTGGCGCCATTCGTTTGCAATGACTTGTAGGTCTTTTCCATGCGCGAATACATCCGCGAACAACCCGCCTGCATCTTCGGCGTCGGCAAGATCCAGCTGTTTTGCCTTTTTCGGCGCTCTTTTCCTTGCGACTTTGGCACCACGGATGGGCAATGATGTTGCGCCGTTTGGTTTAGGCTTCTTGACTGCTGGTTTCCTGGGTGCAGCACCGGATTTCGGCTTGCGCGCACGCGCTCTCCTCTCTCTTAGCTCTTCCTCGTCCGGCTCGTCCTCCTCCGACGGCGATTCCTCATCGGACAGGTCTTCATCATGCATCTCCTCGTCGCCATCGGCGTCTTGCGCGCGTTTGCGCTTGTGGTTGATCGGGTCTGACGAAGGATATATGGTCTCTGGTTGTCTGCGCACGCGTCCAGACGCGCGTTTCATGGTCGACGCGTCCATTTCAGGCGGTGGTGAGGACGACATGTTGCGTAATCGTCCCGGCATGGACCGAGTTGTGGTGTTTTTTGGTTGCGCGCGAGACCTCGCGATTCGCCGAATCAAACGAGAGGTGTTGAACGCTCAGTTGCACAAGTTGTGTGGCGGACCTAATCTAATAGGCGTCGGGTGCGACGACAACAGCACGGAGTGCGTGGGGAAGATTAGGATGTTTGTGTAAATAAGTGGTGTGCAGACTGGGGGCAACAGGGCATGGAACACGCGCTCGATTACCTTGGGCACGCGTTTGGAGTTTGGCTTTGGCTGACCCCACTCGTCACCAAAGAGTGGTCGCGCGGTCATTTCGCCGAGCGCCGATAAGAAAGGCACCTATTATTCATTGACCAGACGGAAGACAACTTTTTCTCTGTAATCATTGTTGTACCGTGTTGTTTTGTACTTTTAATAATGCTTCCATAGAAACGCATACAGGACAGCAATGTCCAATCCCTCCTTGTCATCAGCATCCAAACCCGGCCATGGAACCATTCACCTCGCCTTGCTGCCACCAAACACACCAAGACTCAAGACAGTCAGCTACCAGTACCCCCTGAAGCTAATCTCTCCCTCGACATTCCACGTACCAGATGATGAGTCCCGTCGCGTCCATACCGTCTACCTGCTCAGCTATGGAGGCGGGTTAGTGGCTGGCGACACCATCAATCTCAACGTCATCCTCGAAGCCAACACCAGACTCGTGCTCCTCACTCAAGGCAGCACAAAGCTTTTCAAGGCTCCAGGGCGAGATGTTCTCACAACGCAATGCATGACGGTTGAAGTCGCACCGACATCGGCGCTCTGCTACCTCCCTGATCCCGTGCAGCCTTTCGAGCACAGCAATTTCGAGCAGACACAGGTCTACAACATTCTCCCCTCGAAGGACGGATCTGGAATGGGCAACCTCTGTGTGCTAGACTGGGTCTGCAACGGTCGGCCGGCCAATGGCGAGAACTGGTCTTTCTACCGCTACGGAAGTCGCAACGAGATCTACACATCCCGGCCCGACGGGAAACAAAGACTTTTGTTACGCGATAATGTTATCTTGGACGATGACGGTGTCGACAATTCCATTGCGACACGAATGGACGGACAGGCAGTCTTTGGCACCTTGATCCTGTTTGGGCCACTCATGCGATCACTCGGTGAATTCTTCATGGAAGAATTCAAGGTTTTACCACGCATTGGCGGAAGGAAGTGGGACAGTGGGAGTGATTGCGGAGACAGCGAAGATGATGTAGAACCCGCTATCGTTCGACGCTTGGTGAGACAGCGGCAGGAAGTCCAAGATCATGTTCTATGGTCTGCAGCTTCCGTACGTGGCTGCGTAGTGGTCAAGTTCACTGCGCCGCAGGTCGAGGCTGGAAAGAGCTGGCTGAGAAGTATGCTATGGGAAGAGGGAAGCGTTCGTACTATGTTTGGAGACCGGGCATTCCTATGTCTTCGATGAGCTATACACAAAAGCCATGTGCAGACTTGTGCAGGCAACAACATCTCGGTGGCAAGTGCACGGATTCACATCTTGCGCATGAGTGAACAACCACTTTGCCGACTGAGGCCGTCAAGTGCATTTTCATCATGATATCAGCCACCATTAATTCGACCAAACCGTGTCGCCAACACGATGTACAAGTTTTTCTCCGCTCACTTTCGATCCACGCATCTGCTGCAAACCATCATTGATACCAAGCGAACCTCCTTCCTCAATGCGCTGGGGGTGCGGCGTCCACTTCCCTTGAGCCCACAGCGATTCGGCAATGCCATACCATTTTGAGCCGAAAACGAAGTCTTCTAGCTGCGATTCCATTTATTCTCCCTCGAAAATGTATGATTCCCCAGACATCGAATAGCCCAGGAAGAAAATAGACTGCACGTCTGCTCTCGGGCAATCGATTCCGAGTAAGTTGCAGTAGACGCCACCATAAGGGCCTATGACTTCAGCGCATATGGCTGCTGTGGATTTGGTCGATACGGTGTCGAAGACCTTGGAAATGCTTGCTCCAGTATCTGCCCGGATACGTTCGCCGACTTTTGAATCACGCTGAGCATGTTAGTTTGATGCGAAGATCAGTGTGCCGAGAGCTGCTTACATAGTCATAGACAAGATCGGCGCCTCGCGTCTTCATGAGATCGAAGTGCTTTGGTGAACATGTCACTGAAACTTTCAAGCCCGACCTGGAAGATCGAGTCAGTCTATGCCTCAGAGCGTCTTGGTAGATTCTGCATCCATACAGCTTAGCTAGCTGGATCGCGATCGATCCAGTGGCAGTACTGCCTCCATATACCAAGACAGTACCACGTGCTTCAGTTTGGCTAGAATTATCGCTAGCAGTCGAGCCCGGAAATGGTAGACCGAGAACTCTGTAGAGTCCATAGCCCGCCGATCCAATACCCACCCCAGTAGTTGCAGCTGCCTCGAAGCTGACGTTGTCCGGTATGTGCATTTGGAGGTCTTCTTTGACTGCGATATAGCGAGCGAAAGCGCCATTCTCCGCGTTGGCATCATTGGCCGACAAGTAAGCCAAACTGACCGTATCTGAACAACTCTATGTGATCACTGCCACATACCTCCGTGAGCGAAGCCTGCAATTCTGTCGCCTTTCTTGAACCTGTTGCTCCCTCCTCTGCCAGCTCGCTCAACGATCCCGGCATAGTCGCAGCCGACAACGGTGCCTGGCTCGCCTACGGCGTCTAATGATGTACAGTCTGTTGGATTGAGGGCTACAGCGACAGTCCTGACAAGTATGTATCCAGAACGCCGTTCAGGAACGGGTATCTGTTGCAACACAGCAGTACCGGTATCAGCTCTGATCAGTCCAAAGTTCTTCATCGTGCTAAGCACGAATGGTCTGGGAAAATTGATTATTGCTTAGGTTGGAAAGCGACTTACGGATCACTAGTATCTGGAACGCCTCGGAGGCGAGGATGATTGCCACATTTATAGCCATCTTTCTCGATCCAGCACATCTTCACCTGAACATGTTGTCGATTTGTAAGTGACCTTGGCACATATCGTCTCAGCCTTTGAGGAGGCCAGTGCCTTGTAAACTTGGCAGTGGTCAATAATTGAATGGATCCCTGTGCGTACATTGGCATGCCTAAAATTGTCGCGTGTGAAATTGTTGACCGGAGAGCAGTCTTTCATGAATATCGAGTTGCTGAGGCTTGTTCGGCTCCAACAAGGCTTCGAAGTAGATCTGCCTCTACTGCATCACAGATGACACTGACTCGTCACAGATTGCGAGGATACAGTGAAAGCTATGCTACAACTGCTTCTTGTGCTCGTTGATGACAAATCTGTTCTCAATGATGGTGGGATACCATCAGAAGACTGCACCAACCCTAACCCCAAACGCCTGAAAATTGAGAGTTGTTTCAGACTTGCTTTGTTAAGCAGAAAGATGGCATTAGAGGTGTTCTCAAAAGGAAGCACCAAAGGCCTGGACACGTCCTCGGTCCCATCTGAGGATCATATTCTCATACTATAATTAAGTTAATCAGCGTTCCAGTACACGCGACGTCGTAACTGATAGGTGCCCTATCCATATGCGCGTCATTGTCCGTTATTCAAGGGTCTCTGACTTTGTCTCAACTAGTTTTAACTTTCAGAACCTCCTCCACACCTGCGCGGCGACAGAAGGGGGCTTCTTCTCAACGTGCCCCGGTCTATTCCTTGCATTAGTTCCTCATGTATATATTACTATGATCCGACGTCTTCGTTTCGCCGCAGTCTGGACATACTCGTGTGCCACAGTCGTCACGGCGAATTACGCGGCTGAGGACACTCCGCACGACCATGTCGACAAGCGCGGCAGTGGCAACGCACAGGGTGGAGCAGTGCATTCGCTAAGCACGCCTACTTGGACGGTCCCTGCGACTGGATCTGGAAAATCTTACGCTCAGGCGTGCAATAGCGAGTCGGCCGTATACGACAACTTACTGAGCTATGGCCTAACCCCCACGGGCGATGGGTTCGCGACCGGGTGGGTGACAACTACCAGCTATACTGCCGAGACGACACGTCTCTGCGACGGTCGCGAGCGTGTTTTGGGCTCCCTTACACCCGTAAGCGTTGGCAGCACGCTGTCGGAGATTGTACCGACTGTCACTTACACTGGACCAGCTCCATCATGCAGTCTGCTTCCATCGGATTGCTCCTGGCTCCGGACGTCGTACCTATCCGCTCAGAGCAGCTTTACTTCCTCGTTGTCCAAATATCCCGATGCGCCTCCTGGAGATGGTCCAACTGTGCCCCGTTGCTATATCAGTGGACCACCATTAGACGTTTGCGGGCAGTGCACCATCCATGGAGATCATGTGGAATTGCTGTACTTCCCTGTCTCGACACCCGTGTCGCGAGACATGTGTGCCACCACTCCGACATCTCCAGTCATATGCCCATACGGACCGACTTACTCCAACGACGATACTATCTCCGGCTTCGCGACAGCACCTTGTCCATACATTAATACAGAAGTGCCTTCCACGACCGACAGCGGGCCGAGCACAATCATAAATGGCACCACACTCTACTCCAACCGAGCTTACATTTCTTACAATACTCTTTACGCAACGAACAGTTGTGGCCGAGTCGGTGGGACCTACTCTAATGGTCTCGTTGCTGTAGCGTCCTCGGACGTATATTCTTTGAGCGGATATCATTTCTACATGACCCATGCGGCGTACTCTTTCAATTTTGCCGACCTAGATCCTCCGGTTCCGGCAAGCGCTTATCTATGTCAAGCTACTTGCGATAGTAGTGGGAGTCCACTGAGCGATGGGGACATGCTTAACGGACAGGCTGGAGGTGCTCTTGGATTCTGTTCTACTATCATCGATGAAGCGTTCAAGCCTTGGATCGCTGTTCCTCCTCAGATAAGAGCGCTTGATCCTCAATATAAGGACTGGTGAGTAAAGCAATTTCACCCGCCCCAAACATTGATGCTAACACCTCATAGTCTCCTCGGACGTGAGTAAATCAACACCACTGGCTCTAAATATTAATGCTGACTCTTCCAAAAGTTGACGCGTTGTACGACCCACCCCGTTTGTTGGTATCAGAAGCGACTTTGGACGTACCATCTGCAACTACCGCATCAAACGCCGAGCCGCAACAGGGTGCTTCGACGGCCCATACCACACCTGCGCCCACCGCAGCTTCGAACATACTACCTAGTCACAGCCAGAAATCGTCGGACTCGTATTCTGCAGCTACCGAGCAAGCGTCTGGCCACGATGCTGGTGGCCTCGCTCCAGCCACAGCGGCGATAGATTCGCAGACGCCAGGTTCGTTGGCGGGCACGCAAAGCGATGCTTCATCAAACAATGATGGTAGCCCGGCGGGGAACGATCCCGGAAGCAATGATGCATCCCCTACCCTTGATGGCCCATTGGCGAGCAATCCCGAATTTCCCGCCTCGCACACGGCCATGTTGGAATCGCAGACGCCAGAACTGGTAGTAGGCTCGCAGGGCGATGCGTCTTCTACCACTGGCTCGCTGGCAAATGATGCTTCCACAGACACACCAAGTGACAGTGCCGGTGCCTCGCCGAATAGCACGTCAGCGGGCGTCAGTCTTGTCTCTAATATGCAGAGCTACAATGCACTGGCTCTGTTTCTGCTTCTTAGCTACTTGTTCTGGTAGCGAACACAATCTAACTTTTACGGAATCCATAAACATTCTCAGATTTTGTGGATATATACAGCAGATGCCCAAACTTATGTGCAGGCATCTCAACCCGAACTCCTGTTAATCAATGTCTATGTCTGAACGTAGTCGTGTGTTGGAACTGATGCACTGTCACATCTTTGATAATCTCACTGGTGCATGCAGCATGGTCACAGTTGACCGCCATACCTGAAGGTATTAGCTAAGAGAGCCAATGATAGATTCACAGACTTGTGAGCAAAAACTATAGTAGTACCAATATCATAATTTTTGCACGCTGTTCACGTTATCCATGGGGGATTAAAACAACTATCCCGACCATTGAGATACTGTAGGGTGGTGTACTATCTGCAGCACTGGTGTCGTAGTATCATCGTACCAAAATTGAAAGTGCCTTGTTCATCACGGAAGAAATATTATGTTGCCACAAATTCCATACACATTCCCAAATTTGAGAGTATAACATCGAAACGGTGTTACAGCTTCGTCAACCATTAAGATACCGTGAGGCGGCCAACGATCTCCAGACCCTATACGGTAATGTTATGAACCGCAGAGATTGACGCGGCCTCAAACACCGTTAAGATGCTGTAAACGCCACAAAAAGATGTACAGCAGGCCTTGAGATCTTTGCATACATATCGATCACACTATATGCATCAAGCACCGTGCAAATGCTCGCTCAAACCATTGATATTGCAGCATGTTCAGCTCCGACGGGTTTAGATCCCTCAGCGTAGTGGCTTATGCAATGCCTGGCCCAAGATGAGTCGTGCAGATATATTGGCAATGTCTGGCCCAACATGAGTCGGGCAGCTATATTGGTATACGTGTACACAAGAACTTCACCGCAACAGTAATCACGCCCACGCTTCATACTGTCCGTATGGTCAGAGGATGTTCCTACAGCCGTCGATTGTACGTGCTGGCATAGCTGAGAATATCGTCGTCTCACCGTGGCTGCCGATACTAGAATTCAAGCTTCTCACGGGAAAACAAGCGAATAAGATGCACAGGAAATAAATTTGCGCGAAACAAACGTGGACAACAGCGTCAGCGTGTCTCAACGGTCTGAAGCAATTGGCGCACAAGACTGATATGAAGGCGGCGGTGATGTCGTCTCATGGCCGTCGAGGTCAGGCGCTCATTGTACGCGTAGGAGGCATTGTATGAGCGTACACTTTCGTACTCCATGAAAGCCTGCAACGACAGCAAACGCACTGAGGCAAGGTCTCCCCAATGGCAATCCTACACGTGTACGACACATCTCAGGCGCACTGGCTTTATCGCGTGACGCTCGAGCACACAGAGGTGTGGTAATCGAGACGACAAGGACGCCGATGTGTCTCACCAAGTGTCAGGCTCGGAATTGAAATCTTGTCAGTCGGCCCGCCGGGATCCGAATTCTATGTGTAGCCCTGCCAGGTTCGGTGCATGCATATCGCGATTAGCGTGCAGGGTGGAGGTTGGTGCTGATGGTAAAATGATGAGACTTGAGGACAGTTTCCAGCGATATCATTGGTCGATCGTTCGATCTCACTAGCGTCGTCAGATTTGGGATAGCCCCGCGTTTGTGCTCAGGGAAGTGAACGGGCCTAGGGAGATTGATTGATCGCTTTTGTCCTTCCCAATACGCAACTTTGTTCAGTGGTGAGATCCCCTGCGACCACTGCCACGTACGTTCGTTCTATATCTCGTGTCCAAGGTGAGATGTGATCGCCGAAGGTAAAGAATATCCAGCGGCAACATGGCAACACGGCATAATCGGGCGACGCTCGCTGTGAGGCGTTCTACGCGCAATATTTGTGGTGCAACATTTCTCGTCCAAGCGCCAAACATCGCCGATCAATCCCATGCGGAACCATCGTCGATTGATGGGAATGTGTACAGAACTACCATTCTTCATATAGGCGGGCTTGCCTGCCTGCGACTTCACGTTCCTGTAGCAAAATTTGACGAGATCCGCAAACATGTCCGATCAATCTTCAGCGGACAATACATCTTCGATCACGGCGGCATCATCATCATCACACATTGCGGTAGCCGCGGTACAACCACGCCGACCAGCTCCAGCCTCCAGAGATGAAAGCTACACTCATGTATTCCCAGCCTCACGTGCTCTGTCGAATCCAAGACCATCAACCACAAGAAAAGCTGATTCACCTTTCCTCGCTGCTACAAGCCATGTCCAAGACGACAAGACGAGGTTGTTGTTTGGTGGGCTACACTGGCTACTAGACGCATCAGTCAAATCTCATGATTCGAGTAATGTCCGCTTTACTCGTGAATCTTCTGAGCCTCTTTCAGAGAAAGCAATCACTTCGTTCAACGCTCAAAAGGACGCTAATACTGGCAAATCTTTGAAGCCTACTGAGACAGCCGCCTGGATTGACGGCCAGAGGAAGAGTCCAGCAGCACCGCCTTTCTGATTATTCCAGGACAGACGAATGTTTTATCAAGCATGCCTAGTTGTCTACGAGGCGTACATCTGTACGAAGGGTCAGCCATGTCAAACTAAAGGGCGCGCTGGAAAGACGACCAGATTCAACGCCACTCTGTGATGCTGCAGTTTTGAGCGACAGTGCTGCGACTGTGCAGCGCAGAACAGGAAGCCATAATGAATCACGGTATTCTGCACGAAGCTCTCTTGCTGCGCGGCCGCCTGCATCTCGCATTGCCACCAAGGATGTCCAGGGACGACTTTCCCATCGGTCTCCCAGTCTGCCTGTAGATCAAGACTTTTCGACGCTTCCTTGTCCTTGCGAGCGCAACTCTCTGCAAGCTGGTTCGCCGGTCTGCAAGTACAAATCTTTCTGACACTTCTTGATTATCCGCGTGCAACAGCGAGTCTGCATTTCTGGTGTTCGGGTCTTTCCCCTGGCTTCTGATGACCGAGCAGTCGCTCACTCTCCGGTTGCGTCGCAAACCGTGGACCACTTCTGCTCTTGCTGTCAATAACCGCGTTACCACATCGATCTTTGGGGAACGTCATCTCAGCAGTCAGTAGCGTGGTGTTGTTCGGTGCGCGTGTGCATGCTCCGGCACCTGTCGAAGTTCCTTGCCGGAGAGAGCGTGGTGAATGGAGTAGAAGCAGGATCTTCGCAGGGAAAGCATGGAACTGCTCGGGGGCCGATAGGGTGTGAGATTGAGGAGGGCGGTCAACTGGAGCTGTCGATCTAATCAGCAGCAGTGATTCAGAGATGATGCAAGAGTGGGCGCCGAAATCATGCTTTGCGATCACGCGAGCCTGTGAGTTGCAGCTGGCAACCTGCCTTGCGTTCCGGAGTACTGGTAGACGCGATCTGCACTGTAAGCTTACCCATATTTGAGTTGGGGCAGATTGGCGCTCATCGCTGCTAGGGTCCATATCCAAATATCTTTATTCAGTCGAAGTCGACCAATATTCATCTTGAAGATTTGGGATTTGTTTTCAGTAATTTCGATAAACTATGCATTTTATGTTGCAATTTGACCACGCAGTCTTTGCAACGGGGTCTGCACCGGCTCAGAGAGCATAAGTCTTGGTTCACATCGAGTGCGAAGGCTCGATGAGACGCGCACCCAAACGACTCCGCACCTGAGAGCAACCCACCTTATTCCATTGGCTAGTGCAGTTCGAAGCGATATTGAATAGTGTACAAAACGGGTAATTTTGCGATCTGTTGATTTAACGTTCTACTGGGGATCGCAAGTCTGGTTGACGATCGGGTTTCGATCTAAAGCTCATGGCATATCAACGCCAAGACCTGCTTCGGGATCGTGGAGTGTGAACAACCAGAAATAATCATCAGGGGCCGAGTTCAGCTGTGTGCTGCCTTTGTACACAGTGTCAATACATTTGCTTACATCTAATACAAGCCACGTCCCCTCTCATGGGCTCTCCCGGCTCGCGTGAAGCCATATTGAAGGCCCAAGAAAATATCGAGCGACATGTGCAGTATTGCGATCAGCATAAATCCAGTGAGCCGGGTGAGGGACGTGGAAAGACCCCTCGTCGACATGGTTCGATAACTAACGAACAAGGATTTCAGGAGGGACACGCAATACTTCACCTATTTGGACACAAGAGATCAACAACGGCAACACGGATCTTATCGTTCAATTCCATGACCACGCCGAGTTCCGAGGGGCGGTCAACGCCATGATACGTCTAATCGACATTCATGGGATCGAAGAACTCCAACGCGTTGGCATCGTCGGTCAAGGGAGCGGTATGGGTCCCTCCTCGATCGATGTTTGTCAATTCGACTGACCCTCTATGAAGGCCCCCATGTGCGGGAGATGGCGTTAGCTGCAGGTGTGTATAACATCCCAGTATACCCGGAAAACTCTACACCAAGGGCTTTGGACTATACCGTGGGTGCAGAATCGATGTCCCCACTGGACCTTCGTGGGCTTGAAATCGACTCGCAACGCTACGTCGCCCCTGAAAGTCCAAATGTGACTCGACAGTCTCAACCGATCCCATTTCCCTCCGTTGAAGACATTGAATCAGTCCATGGACAAGGCACTGTTGCACTTGAGATGGAGCGAGAGTTTGCGAATCACGATTCTACTTCGTCGCATCAACAGGCGAGCAAGAGTAGACCAGACATCGTCATCAGCGACCTCGACAGTGGCATCTCTCTCAGTGGCATATGCATGGCGTTCGCAAGTACAGGCACACACGTCTTCGGCGCCGCTCCATCTGAGGGGTTCTGGGACCATGCTTGGAGTCTTCATACACCAGGCGCAGTGCCAACACACCAGGATAAAGGATATCGGTACTGGGCTGGTACCAAGCATCCAATGTCCGCCATCCCTTGGCGCACCTTCACAGCGCCAGGGTATTTGTCTGGAATCTTCGAAGTCAACAATGAGCAGGTGCATGCTGCAAGTATAATGGCGCGCGACCATTATCAGCGCCGACTACACCCTGACGAAGCGGTGCCTCTGGCCGTTGCACTTTACAATGAAGAATTTCAAAAGTTCGCATCCAAGGGAGCAAAACGAGGATACAAGCGGGTTATTGGCGTTCTTTTACGATCACAAAAGGAGTATCATTGACGGAACGACTAGCATTTGGTATAATGATCTTGCTAATGCCATAATTTGCATTCTCCATTGCCAGGCAGGACTTTTGAATCTCAACTGTGCGTTTCCGCTGATTTTGCATTTAGTGTTGGTTCGATGTCGTCATCTCAAGTAAGTTATACCATACCAACACATGTTTCACCTCTTGAATGTTGCTGTTGTCCACTTGCGAAGACTGTGTTACCTTTCATGACCATCTGCTTGACCCCAGACTTCACGTGCATACCAGCTTCGGGTCTTCTCACACTAATCACGAACATTTCGCCCCTCCCTCGAAACATTTCTGTGCTGAGTTCAGTCATTGCGGCATCAACAAGTAGCCTGGTTACCATGCTGGTATAGCGACACGCCTAGTTGCGTCTGGACATCGTCGTGGAAAGTCTATCTTATACAGCAAATCTACTTGACAGGCTTTTCGAAGCATGAAACTCAGTATGTCACAGCACTTCCTTTCGAGTCGCTTGAAGCAAGTTTCGCTAACACATATCAACAGCAATTAATCCAGCAAAACCATATTACCAATACGAAATGTTTGTGGTACGGTATATGGCTCGCTTGCATGCACAGGACAAATCCGCCTTCGATCAAAGCCATGAACTTGTAGTTCAAATCCCGAATCCTCCAACGGTTTGCGAACGCCGGATATTCCCGTCATAACAGAGAATGGCAGCTTCACCTTCAGACAACAAGCATCAGAATAACCTCTTCGATTGCGAACGACGCAACGGTGTTGTCACTTCGCAAGCAACTACAAACGATCACGATTCTATGACGTTTCAGTGTCGAAACCCGCCAAGTGCAGACCTCAATCACCATATTCCATATGTGTTTCATTCACGTAGGGACATTGACACGCGTGTCATGGTTTTTTGATCCAGCAGCGGAGCCACGACGATCCAGAGTAAAGTTTGAAATGTTTTGCACATTCGAGAACTTACTTAGATACTGACTACGATCTTACCGAATTCATCTACCAACATTACTCTTTTTGTCACTGACCTTCTCGTTTGCTCTCCTCCCGACCACAGTACCGCATCCACGATCATTCGACCTGTTCGTTGCATCTTTACGAAGATCACTCACACAATCGTGAGAGTCGTAGTCTCGACAAAATCACGACTGCTGAATCCAACGGAAAGGACAAACTCTCCCTCAGGAATGAGCCATTGTTGCGAGTTGATATCCCAATAGCTGAGATCGCGACGCATGAGCTCGAACTTTACTTGCGACCTCTGGCCAGCAGCAAGCTCGATTTTCTCAAAGCCTCGCAATTGTTGAGGAGGCGTGCCTTTAGGGGTACTGTCTGGGAAGTGCACGTATAGTTGAGGGACAGCGGAACCACGTACGTCGCCAGTGTTGCGAACTGTCGTCTCAGCGGTGTATAGCACTTCCCAAAGCGCCGGATTGCCTCCCGGCTGCGTCTCGCGATCCTCGGGACGAGAAGTAATCTCAACATCTTCATCGGTAGGCTCGACAGTAATTCCAGCAAGCTCGAAAGTGGTGTAAGAGAGACCGTAACCAAACTCATAGCGAACGTCAATATCTTGCGCATCGAAGTAGCGGTAGTCGATCTCAAGCTTCTCGTCA
The DNA here is from genome assembly GCA_026122715.1 of Cladosporium colombiae. Taxonomy (NCBI): domain Eukaryota; kingdom Fungi; phylum Ascomycota; class Dothideomycetes; order Cladosporiales; family Cladosporiaceae; genus Cladosporium; species Cladosporium colombiae. The sequence goes on from JAKZFA010000005.1 coordinate 781,759, forward strand.
AAGTACGATTGCCAGTCATCTTTTCCGGTGGTATTGACGTTGGTAACAATAGGTCCGTTGTAATCAGAGGCCTCATAGGCGATGGTGTAAGGCAGATGTCCAGAAGGGTTCACATCGCCATACAGAACGTCGACAATAGAGTTGCCCGACTCCTGGCCTGGGTAGTGAGCTAACAGGATCGCAGTGACGTTCTCATTGTCTGCGAAGGGCAGAACGTTGATGCCAGCTGAGTGTGTGACGACGACAGTGTTCTCACAGAAGGCTGCAACGGTCTCGACGAGCTCATTGCCCTGCCAATCAAGCTCGAGCGATTCGCGGTCGACTGCCTCACTGGAAACGAGTCAGTTTTACTTCGATGAAGGAACGTAGATGCACACTAACCTGGCCCAGCCCTTGAGGAACACAAGGCAGACCTCAGGCTCGTTCGGCAAGGGCGATGAACCCCATCCGTTCGGATCGCGCCCAATGACTTGAGTGTTGTTCAGCCATGCCTCAACCTGAACGTTGTCAGCGTTAGCAGTTTAATTTGTCAGGCATCGGAGTGCTTTGACGTACCAGAGCACCATCTTGGGCGGCACGAGTTTTGAGAGCTTCCAGAGGAGAGACTAGGTAGGTGAACAGAGCGGCACCGGATCCACCACCGACAGCGAGAGTACCAAACTCAAATTTCTGCTGGTTCAAGGGGCCCTCTGTACCGGGACCAGCGTCGTTCCCGAACACAGCAATCGATTTGGGCGCTTTCAGAGGCAAGGTCTGGTTCTCGTTCTTGAGAAGCACGGTCGAAGAGGCAGCCATCTTGCGGATCAACTCTCCGTGGTTGTCGCGAACGTCACGGCGACTGGGGCCGGTCAGATTCCACTCGCGCAACCATGTGCTGGGCAGTGAGAACGTGTTCAGACGAGCGATGGATGGATCAACCGTGGGGAAGTCATCATCTTGGTGCAGTGCGTAGTAGGGAGTCATGATCCTTGTAATCATGTCGTCCAGACGCTCGACATCGATGGTACCATTGTTGACTCCTGTTGTGATGTTGCCACCGAAGTAGGAGCTGAGTGACTGTGTCTCGTTAACGACAACCTTCGGGTTGAAGTGACCGGGCATGTCCATATCTAAGCCTGCTTCGATGGAAGCTAGGCCAGAGTGCGTAGCATACCTGTGGAGTTAGGTATCGAGTCAGCTTAACGTCTCAGACACAACGTCGGACTGTATATACAAGGATCTTACCAGTCAGACATCACAAATCCCTGGAATCCTAATTCATTCTTCAGAAGGCCGTTCAAGAGCTTGCTGTTCTGGCATCCGTAGCTGGGGAACGTCAGCATCCACCTACATGCCTAATATCCACCAGCGAGATGATTCATCATACCTGCCATTGGATCTCTGATAGCTGCACATGAAAGCAGCAGCATGAGCGTAAACAGCATTTGCGAATGGCCACATGTAGAGCTCGTCTGTCCGAGTTGTTAGCTTTCATTTGGCTTACACGAAATCATGGTAATCGCTGCGCGCATATCGTTCATCACGCATTCACAAACAAATCAGCCCGACCGTAGAGATGCTATAGGCCTCTCAGCGGATAAGAGTCTCTTGGTTGAGCGGATTATTGATGATGCGTGCGCTTTTATCGGGCACAGCTAAGCCTCTAAGGAAGTTGCACTTACGGACGGTCCTGTCATCCACATTGGAAGACAGCGCTTCGTACTGCAGCGTACCATTAGGGAATCTAACAGGATTCCTTAGGATCTCTTGCTCATTGAGTAACCAGTGTTTAGCGGTAGCTTGTACACCGGCGTCCTGGAGACCTCGAACAGATTTCTCCATGGTCACACCAGAGAGGTAGGGGTCAGGAGAGAAACCTTCCCAGTTACGACCTGAGTATGCCGAACGTCCCATTGGACCAACGGAAGGACTGTTGGACTGCTGTTAGCTGTATATCATCAATGCATGGTCGATGTGATTACTCACGCAAGGGCAATCTGAGCTCCCTTGGCCCTGAACTCGCTACCCATGGCAACCGACCTCGCATACATCATCTCTTTGTCCCAAGAGGAAGCAATGGTGACACCTCCTGGGAAAGCACTCACGAGGTCCGCAGTACGGAGGGATGCAGGACCATCCTGCAAGCAAAGACCGCCGAAGTTGAGGCGCGGGATTGGGTAGATGTTGCCAACACAAGGACCGGGCTGTCCAGTCACCATGTCTGCCTTTTCTTGGAGTGTGAGCTCTGCGACGAATGCACGTGCTTTTTCCAAGCCATCTTTCCAGCCATTTGCGTCCGAAATTCGGGCTGAAAGGAAGTCAGATCATGGAAAGGTTGCTGACGACTGTGGACTCACGGGATGGATACACAGGCTCAGAGGAGTTGTACTGATCGAGGATGACTGTGTCTTCTGGTTGGATCCAGGTGAAGGCATCCTCAGACCGGCCTCCCGTCTCGTAGACTTGGGCATTAACGGTAGCACCTAAAAGTAGAGCTGTGATGGGGAGAGACTTTGGAGAAATCATCTTGCCTGATGCTCCTTCGATATCGATGATCGAAATCAAGTTTGCAGAGACTCGAAGATGCAAGACTTCATTCTACACCAGCGCTAGACCGACTGTTATGTACTCCGGTCTCAAATATGTACCTCGGCCACATGATGAGGCAGAATCCATAGCCAAGCAGTCCATACACTAGTCAGGTCGCTCTCGTTTTCTCAACACCCGACAGACCATATTTCATCGGATACGGCAGTCGGCGTAGCTCAGCTGTTGGCATGAAGCAGGAATGGAGGTCGAGAACCGGCACGAAAACATACCAACACAAGCGGGGCAATCATTGGCATTCAGACTTGGCAGATAGGGTTAGATGAATATGATCCTCAACTTGCACGTCTTCCGAGAGATATGATGTTCATGGTGCACAACTCGGGGTAAATGGCTTGAATGTACAAGCAACTGCCAACTTTACCCTTCGGTCCATCTGGTCAAAGCTGCTTTTAGGTCCTTCTTCCGATTCAATATCGAGCTAGATCAAGCAAGAGCTCCACAAAGGTGTGCAACTATTAGTCGCCCATGAACGCTAAGCACTGAATTCATGAGTCGCCATGAGGGGAAGTCTGGGGGAAAGATGGAGTCAGATGGGTACAGGTACAATGTACTTGGCGCGCTTGCATACATTTGTGTAGACCGCCGTATAGTATACGGACGCTGAGATCTCCGGTATCCGCCCTGTATGGAAGTCAAGCAGTCATCACTTAGCTCGCAAATAATGGCAAGGCGCACTCTCTTTTTGGAGGAAAGTGACTGCGATGATATCGTGAAGTCGCACTTTACAGTTTTGCTGTGAAACCTTTGTGAGATCACCTAACACCAGGCGAGTCATACACAAAAGATATTATGAAAGCAGAGTTCATGTAGAGCGGCAGCGGAGAATCCTGAACTATTTCTCCGAGCTGGTGTTGACTTGGTCACGAGCACAATGTGCATGCTGAGACTTGGCAATAAACACATACAATAGATCGAAAGATTGTTTAGTGGATACGCTGCATAGAATGCAAAAGAAGGGGTTCCTCTTCTGGAAACTGCTCGATTATAAATCAACCAGTACAATACGGCACGAACTTCCGGCAGCGTTGGCGGTCTATCTGTCTTCCATGCTCAAATCATCTCACTGGTCGACAATAACATACTTTAGATACCTCTGATTACATTTGGCGAGAACAGATCGGGGTCATGCGAGATGCCTCTGTCACAAGACGAGCAGGAATACCCGGACAAGAAGATACGAACATGAAAGAGTGTGCAGCGGCCAATTAATGGAAAGAATAATCACCATGGTCTACGCGCCTATCTAATTGCGGTGTCGGTGTTGCGAGCACAGTTCGTACCGTCTTAATGTCAGGATGCCAATATCGACATTATGCTCGACTTCGACGGCTCATCAAAGAACGTCTTTTCGTTGGCAATAACAATCGAACGGCAGGCCGATACAGACAAGGTCAACTTAAAATCACCATCTAGCCATGGTGGACCAAGACTGCGAGTATACAGTTGGGCCAATGTTGAGCTGATTTGCTGTTGAATGATTTGCTTTCATTAATTCGGACAAGTACAGATGTGATGAACGGGTCAAGAGTGCCCAAATTAATAGCCAAGGGCAATGTAAGAAGCTTCCGCACTTTGCAGTGCACCTTCTGCATCGTCTCCCCATGTACCTGGTAAATGTCAGCACTCTTAAAATATACTGTCGCGCAATGTCACTTACGTATTACCCATGAGAATCCGCTTTCAGAGATATTCTCTACTTCCACGCCGACCCTCAAGTCCTTTCCACCTGCCAGCGCGAATTGGCTCAGAGCGACTAGTACTGTGGGCGCCTTGTCAAAGGTACCCTCTTTAAAGTCCACTTGTCCCTTGATCTCTTGAGCGTCCTCACCTTCTTCGCCATCATTCTCAGTGCTAAAGCTTCCCGTCGCGACTTTGTCCTTGCCATTCTTGAGCGCAATGTATGTCACCGTCAGCCTCTCGGTACTCTCGCCACATTCTGCATGCGCCGTGAATCCCTTAGCGTTGACCTTTGTCGCCCAAAAGTCGCAAGCGTAGTCTTTCCCCTCTTCGGTTCCGAACCTGAAGCTTTGTATCCAGCCAATGACTTGAACGTCCGAACCTTTAGGAAAGGCTTGCTCAAACTCCACAGTCTTCTCCGTTTCTCCATTCGCTAGATCAAATGTGGTGCTGACGAATGCACAGTCTTTTGCGCCTTGTTTAGCCTCGAGCCATTGCATCTCTGCATCGTATATCATCTTTGTCTTTTCGTCTGACCTCCAAGCCTGGATCAAAGGCGATAGCACGGTAGGGGTATCGGCGAACACCTCGACTTCGACATCGATGCATTGTTTCTGGAAATGATCCTTGCTTTTGTGAGAGAAATCGCAAGACTTGAGGCCTTTAGCTACCTGCGCATGGAAGTCAGCTGGCCTGTCAAGATAGATGGTATTGGCTGTTTCTTACCTGTGGTGGCTTGTCGTACTTGCCCTTGGGTATCTTGACCAATCGCGAGCCGCCTCTGTCGGCCTCTTTTGGGCGCGGTCGCACATCTGTAAGCTTGAAGCTGCCACTGTCCTCTACCGCCGAGCGGGTGTGCGTAAAAAATTCATCACCAGTGCCCAGGTGGCTCTCATGCCACGCCTTTGCTTCGTCTGCTTGTTTCTCCTCCTTGCTTTTACCACCAAATCCTGGGATCCATGAGGTCATGTTGAGACAGTGATGCGTGCTACGTGGGCGGTGGTGGAAGATTGGTGACACAACAGAAAGTGGTTACGACAAACAGCAAGAGGAGGCATACTTACGAATGCGCAATAGGCGCCACACTTGAGAAACTGGGCAGAGGATGACATGGGTAGAGCTACAGCCACAAACTACATCATCGCGTCCATGCAGGTACCAAGTTGCATGGCTAGGGTTATGCCAGTCCGTTCTTGGAAGTTTGTCAAGTGGCCGAGGGTGGCCGAGGCAGAGACCGACGCCGGCGGCCAACGCCTGCTCGGCCAGGCCAACTGTAGTGGAGTGCTCGTGGATTCCACGATAAGACTACCATTGTACATATGTAGGAGTTATCTTATGTTAAGTTGTGAAGTATTGAATTCTTATCCTTCTCTTCACTTAGTACCGTCTACCATCCATGACGTTGACTTACACGCCCCTTCCCACTATGACGTACCAGCAAGAGAGCTATTACCTTGACATTGGACCATTGGGACACGTCGAAGGCTTGACTGTAACTTCGCACGGCGAGCCAGCACTACGTTACTTCGGTGGCCTCCCATATGCGCTGCCTCCCCTTGGACCTTATCGGTTCCGTAGCCCAAGACAGCTCCCTCCGTGCTATCATTATGGCACAAAAGTAAACCCAGGACGATTTACTGGCGGTACAGGCATTTGTCCCCAACCCCCTAACCGTACCCCACTTGATCAATCCTTAGTCGACGAAGACTGTCTTCAGGTATGCTATTATATGTTCTCGTCTCTGGAACGCAGTAATGCTAATGTGTTCGGAAAGCTGAATATCTGGGCACCGGCGGAGGCCGCACCCACAGAAGGCTGGCCTGTCCTATTTTACATCCATGGCGGATTTTTACAATGGGGAAATGCCAACTGGAAACCAGCCGCTTTGGCACCACTAATTCATGAATCAGCATTCAAGGCTATCGTAGTATTGCCTTCGTACAGACTCAATGCACTTGGCTTCCTTGCAGGCAAGGAACTTGCAGACGAAGCCAAGTCAAGCAATAGCGAACATGGTAACATGGGCTTCCATGATCAGAGATTGGCTCTCGAGTGGACTCACAAGAATATCTCACTATTTGGTGGCAATCCTGGAAATATCACCGTTGGAGGCTATTCCGCAGGCTCACATTCGACTTTCCAGCAGCTGGCGCACGAGTTGTATCGCGTCCCAGAAAATAAACGCATCATCAAGCGTGCCATCATGTTCTCCAACAGCCCAGGCGTCCAACCTCGCCGCGTTGAGGAGCATCAGAACCAGTTCGATGAGTTTATCTCGAAGCTGGGTATCCCGCGTGACCTATCAGGTTCGGAGAAGCTTGCGAGGCTTCGCGCTCTTCCTTACCAAAAGCTTATCGAGGTGCAAAGTAAGATGAAGATATCTGAGTTTCGTGCTCTGTCGGACGGTTCTTGGCTTCCGATGGATCTCATCGGCAACATCAACTCAACAGCGGCGATTTTGCTGCGCGTATGAAGCGCCGTGGCATCACACTTCTCAACGGCGAGTGCAGAGACGAGCACAATCTGTACCGCAACTGGCGCATTCCTGATAATTCGTACGAATCTGTTTACACGCGTCTGGTAGCCGACTATCCCGAAAGAGTCGTTTCAAAGCTTATGAAGCACTACTGCGGTGGCTCTAAAGAATTGCCATCCAGCTATGAAAATTGGCAAATGCTCTTCGGCCACATCTATGCTGATATCCAGGTCCACCATCTCGAACGCGGATTCCACAACGCGCTGTTCAAGGGTGGCTTGAAGCCAGGAAAAGACGTGCTACGCTATCGATTTGACAGGCGCTTGAAATGCGTCGATGATTCTGTTCCGCCTGAGTGGGAGGTTACCCACTCTACCGATGTTTCAATTTGGTTCTGGGGCACAGACTCCAGACTTGGGATGTCTGACCAGGAAAAGGAATGGTTGAAGGGCTGGAATGAAGGTTTTGCTGCATTCGTCAAAGGTGACATGGTCAACTGGGGTCCCACGAAGCCTCGTGACATGAGGAGGTGGAGAACCGATGGAGAAACGGATGTCTGGGAGGACGACATGTGGGAAAAAGGACTCGAAATTTGGGATCTGGTGAATGGCGGTAGAGATAAGGCTTCACTGTGAACATCGTAGAATCGCAGATATGTGTCAGATGATTGTCTATTTTCCGACCTTTCCTGTTCCTCTGAACAAAGCTGCCACCACGAAGAATCCAACCATGGCCGTCCCGAAACTGAACCACATGGCACCTCTCAGTCCACTCAAGTACGCAAGGTTGCCTATGCTTCCTTCTCCAGTAACTGCTGATGACCCGGACCCTTTCGACTCCTGTACGGACACTTGAACGGCTGTGCAGATGGCCAGACCTATCGCTCGACCGACCTGACCAACACAATTGATGGTTGCGCCGCCGAGAGCTTGGTCCTCTTTCGGTAGGCTCTGTGCTGTGAAGAGCAATAGAGCTGGAAACAGCGCATCGGCACCTAGCACCGACAGGCACATAGCTGGGAACCCAAATGCCCAGTAGGTTGTGCCAACAGGGATCGGAACGGCGAATAGAAGACAGGCAATCGCGCAGCAGAGCATTCCCCACATCAGGATGTAGTATACCTTGACCTTCGAAAGGATCTGCGAGACAATGAATATCGCCACGACTCCTACGACGCCGGTTGGAATGAAACGCAGTGTAGTTTGAATGGTGCTTCGACCTTCGAATTCTTGGTAGAAATAGGTCGCAAACACCAAATAGTTGCTGAATGCAGCGAAGAAACTCATCATTGCGAACATTGCCGCTGAGATCTTGTAATCTCTGAACATTGATATTTTCATCAACGGCCGTCGGGTGGTCTTTTGCTCAAGGTAAATTTGCCACATCACGAAAGCGGCGAGCAGTATGACTGAGATTACAATCAGTACGGGGATCCAAGGCGTTGCCCAACCGACCACGTTGCCTTCGGTGAGTGCAAACAGCAGTACTAGGATCGCAACAGTGACCGTAGCACCTCCGGCCCAGTCCACAGCGTTCTTGAGATCCATCGATTGAGTGCGTGGTTTGGGCTGAGGGACGACGAAATGGCCGGCCACAGTAATCATCGCCGCAAGAATGGCCAGGATCCAGAGGACCCATTGCCAGCTTGCATATTGCCCGACCACGCCGCCAAGAATGTTTCCGATAACGCTACCCAATGGAGCTCCGGACGAGTAAGTCGCAAAGGCATAGTTCTTCGCCTTTCCGGGAGGAAACGTCACTCCCAAGATCCCAATCGCTGTGGGAACATTGGCAGCAGCACCGAGACCTTGCAGACCGCGGAAAACGTCGAAGCCGATCTCACTGGGAATGAAGGGGCAGACTAGTGTGGTGAGGCATACCCATGCCGAACCCCAGATGAAGACCTTTTTCTTGCCAATCACGTCTGCGATGCGCCCCCAAAGTAGGAGGAAGCAACCGAACGTTAAAGAGTATGCCGAGACGATCCATTGTTGTCGGGCGGCGGGGATGTCGAGGTCGCGTCCGATGGTCGGGAGAATAATGACGACCGCTTGGTTGGACAAAGTGTTCAAGAAAGCAGCACCCGTCAGTGTGATAACAAGCGCTATCGCACGAGCTTTTGACATAGGCATCTGCGAGCCGGTGGTCACTGTTCGTTCCGCCGGCGCGCCATCGGCCCTCTCAAGGTCGCCTTCCAGAGATTCAGGGTCAATTTGAGCGTGTGCTTCTTTGGAGTGTCGTGAAGTGCCATCTTCGACACTATGGCCCTCTGAGAAGTCGTCTCGTGACTTCTTGCGATCGTCGATAGTATCAGATGCGATCTCGACCGGAGTGGAGTTTGACACTGGCTGGTGCTTCTCATTGGCGGTAGAATTAGACATTATTTGACCAGGATAGCTCTCCACTCCTGGAAATTAGACACAGTACGTCCTCTTTCGATCAATAAATAGCCGCCATCAAGGGGAGGCTACAGTGTTGATATGTATGCAGTACAGATAATAGGACCGAAAATAACAGAAAACGTTATCAATCGCGACATCGGCATGGGAAATGTCTTACCCGGCCTCTAGGCGGAGAACCGAAATCGATAATTACTGTACGAGCTCGGCTGCGAATCTAGTTACTCGCTACATCCTTCGCTCTGTGTAGTGCCAAATACAGTACACAAGAGTCGTTGGAACAGAACTCAGATGAATAATGCCGACATACAATTCATCAATGCCGAATCTGTCGACACTATCGCGTCGCTGCACGATTGCAATCTAGCGGCGGTACCACCCAACTGCCGCTCTAGCCAGCAATTACATCATGATATCATTTGTGGCACATCGAAGGGTTGCGTCGAGATGATTTGGGATCGTCCGACGCGTGTTGGTAGTTCAATGGTCCTTATCGCTGGTTGTCTTTGTATTTGTACTCACTCGAACCAACCGCAACTGTGAGATCTTCCTCTCAACTCAACGGTCTCACAATTACGCAATGTCTTCCTTACAATACAAGAAAGTGCTCATTTTGGGCGCCACCAGTGGCATCGGCTGGGCTCTCGCTGCAAAGGTGTGTAATCTATGTAACAGAAGAGCTACTGCTACGGAGCTAATGTTCAGTAAAGCTCGTCGAGACTGGTACCAGCGTAATCGTTAGCGGACGCAGAGAGGAAAACCTCGAGAAGTTCGTCGAGCAATACGGCTCCAAAGGCAATGTCGACTCCGCAGTCTTCGACATCACCAATCACAAGGCCATCCCAGGATTTGCGGCCGACATCTTCGAGAAGCACCCCGATGTCGACTGCGTGTGGATGAACTCTGGCCTTCAGCGGGCCATGAACTGGGCAGACCCGGACAGCATCGATCTAGACAAGATGGACCTCGAATTGAACACGAACTACTCTTCCATTCTGCGTCTAACAAAGGCCTTCTTGCCATACCTGCAGAAGCAGGCACCGCGGGATACATCGATCATCTACACGACATCCGGCCTGGCCCTTGTTCCTATCCTGCATTGCCCAAACTACTGTGCTACGAAGGCTGCTCTTCACCACATGATTCTGGCCATGAGACAGCAGCTGAAGGACGCTGACAGCAACGTCAAGATCATCGAGCTCTACCCACCCGCCGTTCAGACCGAGCTCCATGATGCCGAGATGGGGGACAAGGGAAAGTCGGTGGGAATGCCTCTGGCCGATTTCACCGAAGAGGCATTCAACGGTCTTTGCGCCGAGAGCAATGAGCAAGTGCCAGTGCAGGCCGTGAAGACCTTCATGGGTTTCAATGGCTGGGAGCAGGAGAGGCAGAAGACTTTCCAGAAGATGGTGTCGGCGATGAATTCGTCAAGCCACTGAGATACGATTATAGCTTAGCTCGTGTGTAAATACATAGTATGCTAGTACCCTCTGATTCAGGTTCAAGAACAGATCGTACCTGCCTCTGAGATCATTTGCATGGCTCAATTAGTCTCCTCTAAAGACTGCGGTATTGCCTAAGATTTGAGCGAAAGACTTGACGGCGTGTGCCACGGAGACGCTTTGAGTGAGTTCTGGCTATCTTGACGGCTTGCGTGTAAGCAGTCCCTGGCAAAGATGTTACCATGCTTGCCACTGAGACCCAGATACAGAAGTAGCTAACGTAAAAGTTGCACAGAGATTCTTGCTCGTGCTATAATTTGGTGAGCCATGACCTTTCGGAGAATTTCCATTTCAAACCAAGGTGATCAGTATTAAGATGTAACATTGTACGTCCCATGAGCATATCGAGTCACTATCTCGAAATCCCTCTTGCACCTCTCGCTGGCGAGCCTCTCGCATCAACAACTACAGGTCCGTTAGAATGCCTGATCCCCAATCTTGCTTCTTTCTCCTCTGGAGACTCGGCCGACCTATCCCTAGAAGAGCGAACGTCCATATCCGACTCTGCTGCCGAATCGGTCGAGCTCCACCAGCCTTCTGGTCGTGTTGGTCGCTGCGACCCTCTCTCTGTCCGCTCAGACAGAGCCTCGGCAGTCAAAGGCGAGGTCAATGGAGGCGCCTCATTCTCTTTGTTGACGCTCTCCTCCGGCGGCGAGTCGCGCGCGCGCGGCGATCGGATCCTGCGCGACGGCTTAGCAATTATGGTCCCATGAGAGCTTGCGTCGCTGCGGACGGAGATGGACGTGGGCGCACGTACGTGGGTAGCAGTGCGACCTGGGGGTTGTCTTGCTGCGATTGGTGATAGACCGACATGGGGTGAAAGGGCAAAGCGTTCAGGTGCGCTGTCGTCTTCTTCTTCTTCACTCTCATCAAGGTTTTCCTCAGCAGCCTGAGCGACATCCTCCACACCCCAGTCGTATGCCTCTGTTCGGCGGCGTTCCTCAATGTCGTGTCTTCGATTGTGCTCGGAATCGGAGTAATTCGGTGGTAGTGATCCATTGAGAGTCGCGCGCTCCAGGATGCCGCGTTCAATGCCTTTCCACCCAGATTTCTCGAGTTTCGTTTTGGAGGGCAATGAGTGGTTCTCAAGGGCTTCCAGAACGTGTGGGAAGACTAACGTATCCACATCGCTGGCCCATAGCAGATCAAGATGCTCATATTTACGAATCCCTTTTGCTACAGTGTGTTTCGGGAGCTCCTTAAGCATAAGCTTGATGTCAACCAAGCTGTCCGAGCCACCGTACACAAGCACAATTGGCGTCTTGATGTTTCTAGTGGGAAATTTCGCGACCTTGTAGTACTTGTTGCCATTACTCATGGCCAAGGGCTTCGCCACTTCATCGTCGAACATTTGGAAGGTTCCATTTCTGATGATCTGAAACCAGTGCACTACAGATTTGACGCTCGAAAAGCTGTATAAATGCGGGTAGGCTGCAAGCTTCTGGTGCGCTGTGATGTTTTGGGTTTTCCAATTGAAGAGGAAGCTCAAGCTTTTGTCGATGAAGTAGGTGAAGATGCCGGGATAGAGTAAAGCTTGCCACATGGTCGCTGAGCCAAGAATCGCTCGCCTGCCAAAGGCAAGGTATAGGACTTCGGGACTGGACTTGACGAAACTGGCAACGATTCCGCTAGCAAGACCTGGAGGAGCCATAGCTGGAGCAAGAGCGACGAAAACATCGACCTTGTCATTCAGTGTTGGGTGTATGGAAAGTGACGCAAATGCCTGAGCAGTTCCTTGACTGAAGCCAATGTAGCTCAAGCTTGGCTGTTTGGTCGTGGAGAGGATGTAGTCGATAGTATCTGGGATGTCGTGGAAGGCGAATTGGTCCATGCTGAAGTTCCAGAAGGGAATGTCGGTAGGGCTATGATTGAGGCTCTTCTTGCTGTACTTGTTTCCTCTATTATTGCCGAGCCACACGTCATAACCCTGCTCTACCAAAACAAAGGGCAAGCAGCGCTCTCGATCTGTCAGGCATACCCACACCTCACTGTTCATCATCAGGCCGTGATGTAAATACACGATCTTCTTCTCCACGCTGCCAGGTCCAGCATTGACGCGCCGCTCTTCCTCTCCTCTGCGCCAGCCCAGTCTGTGAACGCCCAACAGGTAACCATCTCCAGTCTGTACGATGTGTTCTTCTGCATAGTATCCATACAACTCGCACAGCTCGACAAAGTCGCTCGCTTGAGCTATCGGGCTCGACACCGACTTTCTCTTGTTCCGGTTCCGTCTCGAGTTTGGCGAGGAAAGGCTATTGAATGCATTTCTAGAGATGCGGTATAGGAGCCTGACGATAGGACCAGGGAGTAGCAGTGTCACCGTCCTAGCGATGACTTCGAATATGAGTAGGCCAAAAGACGCGATAAGAGCCAGGTATTCCGAGAAGAAGAGTCGGCCAATGAAGGGGACTCGAGGCATTTTGGCGTGCGCTCAAGGTGACAACGGATTGGATCTAGCGATACATTGAGGTTTCGCAGGGCGACGGCGCGAATGTCTTAGTCGTGGTGCGAAGGAGTCTCTCGAGGGTGTAGTGATCTCGGCAAGGAGAGAAGAGACAAGGATGGCTTGAGCATGGCTGGGAACAAGCAAGATGCCTGCCCGCATTCTACCCCAACACGTGCACTGCTCGTCATTGTCATGTGAAAGTCCGAGTCGATGCACGCCTCCCTGATCGGCCCGCTTGTCTGGAGCCGAAAGAGAGCCTGCCCCGATTCCAAGAATTGAGGGCCAATCTGCTATTGACCATTTGACCGTTCATTATACACGAGACATAATCTACGCAACACCGGATATTACGACACTTGCGAGCTAGACCGATCAACAAAAATCATAGCCGCAGAAAGAAACAGTTAAAGCAGTTGCCGCCCCACACACCTACCCGGCGCAAAATGCCTGCTTCATGCACAGATATCCGTTCGTCGCTTTCCTTTCTATCCATATTATGCTCATTCATCTAACATTGTTACAGGCGCCGCGCTGGCCACATGCCTCCAGCAGTCTGACTGCGTGATGATCCACCGGAATACCCCTGCCGCCTGCTTGCGCCCGCCACTCAAGGACACCCTTCCCACACAATGTCTGCAGCTCATTCGCGGCTACGGAGAATGCAAGAGAGGACAAGTCGACATGCGCAAGCGCTTCAGAGGCAACAAGCCTATCTCAACGAGCAAAGAGCTGGAAGGTGGTGGAGAGCAGGAAGTGGGCATGTTGTATGCCGGAAAGAGCGGTTACGAGGGTGTCGGCCCCAAGGGTTCAGACGGCAAGGACGACACGCAACTTGATGGCTACGAGAAGTGGGTGAGGAATGATGGTGTGGAAGATATCAGGAAGAAGTAAGAAAGCGCATGGACGTGGCGTTGTTCGGTTTTCATTACAAGCGGCATTGGGTGGCGTTCGGGTAGCTCATCGTAGCTCAAGAGGGTGTACAACACTGTAAGATTATCAGGTCATTATTCATGAAGAATACCACAAGCGAGGAGCATATTCCAAATGGCACGGTGATTATAGGGCACACGAGAAGACATGATTCCCATGTTGATATTTAGGGAAAAGGCGAAGCTCTCACTGGGGTGTACGTTCACCATTGGATGGCATGATATGATTTGAGCCACAGTAGGGGGTTGGCAATTCCAATGGTGCGATTCTTGTAGATGTGAATGATGATGATGATGATGGAAAGATCAGCTTGACATTTCTATAAACACCCAATTCTCGACATGCTCATCAACATCGTCAATCGCAACGAGCTGAGCTCATCCCTCGAGTTTAGCCATCTCAGGGACGTCGGCCCACTTCTGATCCTCTGCTCTCTTCAGCTCTATCACGTCCTCAATGTTGTGCTTCCCGAGTCCAGTGGCACTATCGTGAATATGCGGGCAGGACTCTCCGAGCTCCGGAGGGTACTCCACGCGTCCATCGATCTTCTCACGTCGTAGCTTCAAGACCCAGATGCTCTTGTGGGTTTTGAAGAACAAGCCAGCGGTGATGGGGATCTGGCTGGCAGTTGACAGGTGGATGAAGCCATCATGTGCGTCCAAGTCCGTCGAGGGCAAAATCTCAGGGAGTGGCGAAGGCGGAGGCTGGTCGAGGATCTTGTACCAGAAGGTGGGTGCCATTGTGTGCGATTCAGTTCCTTGGATATGTGACTTATTTCTTATGTTGATGGTGTTTCATCAGATGACTCGCAGCGGCAACAATTTCCCGATTGACGAACTTGGAACATCCTCGGCAACCGACGTCGATTTCGACACCGCTACTGCTCTGCTCGTTCTACTTGCACCACAAGAACTTCACTATCCGTCTTTGTGAAAGCGATACGAGACATGAGGTTCTCGATGCTGGGTGACGTCCAGTAGAAATTACCTACACCGATATATGCTTTGTGGATGTCGATGTGAGGCTTATGCCACGCCTCTTTCCCATCACTTTAGCTTTGCAAAATGTTGCCGCGGGAAGATCAACACGGTCTGAGATTGAGGTGACATCGGCGGCTTACTCCTGGGACCAATCCCCAAACAGCGGTCCCAAGCTTTCTCAAGCAGCGGCTAATTAGCTTGAAGACGCAAAGATCTTGGAAATGCTTCCGCTCCTTACCAGAAGATTTGTAGGATCGTTCTCCTCACTTCGCATGCATCAAAGTGGATCACTTCACCTCGTGGTGCGCTAGAGGATCACTTTTGAGAACAAGGGCTTTCGATAGTCCCGATAGTACGACGGGTTGGATCAAGCCTCTCACGGCAACACGCGTCTTTACGATGAAAGGTACATTCCATCTAGTAGACACCCCGCACACTCTCCACCAACCTTAACCCCATGCCTCATCTTAGTGAAACCATGCATGCTTCGTCCCCAGGTCGGTGGCGTTTGCGGGAGACTGAGAATGGTACTCCGGCGGCTCTGAGCTGTGTATCGTCGCCGGCAATGGATCAATCCCTGTAGATGCGAGACTTTGCAGCTGTTGTACTCTTCGTCATTCGAAGGTTTACTCGATCGAGGTATCCGACTCTTGTGACTTTCACTTTCCTCGCCACCTCTCATAAGATCTGTCTCCTCTGCACTGGCATTCCAATCACATCTCACTGGCAACACTAATAGTGAGCATATCGCTGCTAATCACACGAGCTAGCTTCTATAGAAGCGTCCTTGTCTTTCCCCTACGACTCCGCCACGGTCGGTCCAAATCCAAGATGAAGAAGTTCTACGGTCTCACGGGCACAAGGCTCAATATTGCCATCGCCATCATCGCTGGTATCGACTTTGCATTGTTTGGTTACGACCAGGTGAGCTTCCGATATGAGCTTGATGTCTGGACACTGCTGACGATCTCAGGGTGTACTGGGTGGCCTCTTGACACTTCCGTCCTTTCTGAGGTACTTCCCAGAAATCAATGTGCAGTTTCCTCCAGAAGGCACTACGCACTCGCAAGCATCCAATTACCAGGGCATTACTGTCGGCGGCTACACTTTGGGGTGCTTCTTTGGAGCTGTGGCGACCATATGGCTTGGTGAGTCTCCATTGGAAAATGGAATGACTACGGTATGCTGATGATGTGAAGGCAACATATTAGGCCGTAAGAAAACAATTTGGTAAGAACCTGCGAGCTGAGAGGTCCTGCTCTCTTGATGTAATGCTGACCCTGTTTGCAGTAAGTTCCTACCCCTCGCATCTCCTATGAGAAGCCTCTTGTAGGAACTCTCTTTTTCCTTATCACTATTCACTTCACGGCCAAGGATTTCTCGACGTGGTCGTAGCAGCTGCTTGGGATCACCTATTTCTGCTCTACTCGATACCTGTGGCTAATCAAGCTTACAGTCGTTGGTTCCATAATAATGGTAATTGGGGCCGCCATCCAATGTTCCTCGTTCAGTCTCGGCCAGCTTATCGCATCTCGTTTCATCACTGGTTTCGGCAATGGTAACTTTGACTCCCAACACATGAGTGTTTCGACATTAACCCTCGCAAGGTATGAACACCTCGACAGTGCCGACATGGCAGTCCGAGACTTCAAAATCGCATCGCCGTGGCCAAATGGTGATGATCGAAGGCACCCTTATTGTATTTGGTGTCATGATCTCGTACTGGATTGATCTCGGGTTCTCCTTCCTGGAACCATCAACGATCAGCTGGCGGTTCCCTATCGCGTTCCAGATCGTCCTCGCACTCATCATCGTTATATTTATTCCTGGACTGCCGGAATCACCACGCTGGTAAGTATGCATTGCGACATAATCACGCTGTCTCTGGCTTGTTATCGACATCGATTTCATTCTTCGAATCTTCGTCCCAGGAAATGCCCAAATAGATGGTAGAGCTAACATCATACTGCTGTAAGGTTGGTTCTCAAGGGACGCGAGCAAGAAGCGTTGGAGGTGCTTTGCGCCTTATCTGACCTCCCCGAAGATGATCCTTCGATTCAGAGCGAGTTCAATGCCGTCAAAGACACTGTCTTCGAGATGGCACAAGGGCGTTTCCAGGACTGCTTCGCCATCAACAAGAACAGAAACCTACACCGAACAATCTTGGCCTACGTGAACCAAATGTTCCAGCAGATTAGTGGTGAGTAACCGACAAAACAGATTCGTTTAGTTCCGCTAACAGTAAATACTTCAGGTATCAACATTATCACTGTACGTCTTAATCAGCCCGAATCCGGCCCTCTAAATAACTCGCTGATTTCTGTTGTTACAGTACTACGCTGCTACTATCTTTGAGAACAGTATTGGTCTCTCCGGCTTCCTCAGCCGCCTTCTTGCTGCGCTGAACGGTACCGAGTACTTCTTCGCTTCCTTCATCGCGATCTTTACTATTGAGAAGTTTGGACGAAGGAAACTCATGTTATTTGGCGCGGCTGGTCAAGCTGTAAGACCCCACTCTACTATGCCTATTCTCTTTCCGCGGTTAACACTAATCTTGGAACAGATTTCTATGGCGGTCCTTGCCGGTGCCACTTCGCATACCAGTACTACCACAGGCATCGTGGCTGCAGTCTTCCTCTTTGTCTTCAACAGCTTTTTCGCGGTAGGCTGGTTGGGCATGACTTGGCTATACCCAGGCAAGTAACATCTATGGCAATACCTTGCGGATCATTCTAACCGTCTATAGCGGAGATTACGCCTCTGAGCATCCGAGCGCCGGCCAATGCCATTTCCACAACGGGCAACTGGTAAGCTGCTTCGCTGGCTGGCAGTGTGTTTTGTGGATTCCATGCTGACAACCCGCAGGATCTGGAATTTCATGGTTGTGATGGTAACGTAAGCTTACCTCGATTTCGATTTGGTGCGAATATTTTGCTGACAGGGTCAACCAAGCCCCGTTGCGTTTAACAGTATTGGCTACAAGGTACCCACCACTCTACCTCAATCCTTTTGGCGTGGCTAACGCATTGTGATTCAGACCTATGTCGTCTTCGCTGTCATCAATGCTTTCATGGTTCCTTGCGTCTACTTCTTCTACGTAAGTAACACCTGGCTCACATGAGATCTATCATAACTGACTTCATCCTCAAGCCTGAAACCGCCGGCCGCTCCCTCGAAGAGATGGATGAGATCTTCCATCAAGTGCATGGCTTGAAGGGCGTATTCTCGGTCGTCAAGGTTGCACGTGAGATGCCGAGACGCTACGGCAAGAAGGGGGAGCTACTCATCGCCTACGATGAGACCGCAGAAGCCAGACGTGTTTCTGAGCGGAGACGCAGCTCGGTTGCGGCTCAGGATGTCGATGTAAAGAAATACAACTCTGGTGGTTCTTCTGGCGAGAAGGTTGAGGATGTGGAGGCCGGTGGTATCATTAGGTAGAAGTAGTGGTCGATTGGCGGTGACGGTATACGATTGATATGATGCGTGACGCAATGAGGTGTCGCTCATATACGTGTGAAATGTATCTCAGCCCCAGTAATGTCGGATTTGGGTGCCAGCCACATGTTTTATGAAGTTGACCTGAGATTGGCATCAGCGAGGTTGTCATGATTGTGAAGATTTGTAAAATGACAACATCTGCACAAATAAACTGCGTTCTCAATACTCCACTGCACTGTACCAGATGTATCAAGCTCTCCACCTATTGTTGTCATCCAAAGCTATCAGGTCTGTAATACCAACCATGAAGTGTCTAGTTACCTTAGGATTGTGATGCAGGATGGCCTTTTCTGATTGCCCCAAGACTAACCCTAAAACGGTGCCCAACTGTCTTAGTTTAGTCTGACGCTAGGTTCGATATACGACGAGCAACACAACAAAATAACAGGACTATCACACGTGTATCACAAACATTGGCCGCCAGATGTATTTGATTCGTAGTGGTGAACTCCGAAATACGAGCTCGAGATCGATCGCAGGTTTGCGCCTCGTTATCTCTAACACGGCGACTTGCTCCCGGAACGCGACCTGTCATATCCTCAACACTCGATAGCTGTGTGATCCGCGATCGAGCCCTGATCATATCCAAAGCCAATAGACTCCTATATCCCAGCTCCTCCAGGCATCGCAATCAACAACATGCAAGCCACCATGCGCAAACCTTGTCCACTGTACCGGAAAGAAAGGTGC
The DNA here is from genome assembly GCA_026122715.1 of Cladosporium colombiae. Classification (NCBI taxonomy): domain Eukaryota; kingdom Fungi; phylum Ascomycota; class Dothideomycetes; order Cladosporiales; family Cladosporiaceae; genus Cladosporium; species Cladosporium colombiae. The sequence continues at coordinate 800,946 of JAKZFA010000005.1, forward strand.
GCCCGGCACGCAACACGCCCAACGATCTCCAAGGCGGACCCAGGCATCACAATCGTGAGACTTCAGATCCTTTGTGCCAGATAGAATAGGCGAGTGTACCAACCAAACACCTGTCCTATCCGGAACGTTCCCCGATATCTCCAGCATCCAACGGCAAAAAACAACAGCGATGGGGGCCCGCCCGCCAATATCCTGCCTGCCACAAAAGAAAAAACGAGGCGGCACGACGCTTGGAGAAAACCGGGTCCTAGGCGTGCAGACGCATCGGCAAAGCCGCAAGGCGGTAAACGTCGATTAACGTTGCTGCTTGCACTCGCTACAGCACTCGCTGCAGTAGTGCTTTGAGTGTGCGTAGGGGACTACTACGGCATTTGATCCTTCGCGGCCGGAGGTGTAAAAGCCGCTCGCCAGGCTGCTAGGGAGCAAGGTAGGGCGTCAAGGGCGCTCTTCGGCATTCATGGTGGCGATGGTGATTGGGAGCTTGGGAGATCTGGTATCCCTGCTTGCTGCCTCGCTGCCTCTCCCAGATGGGCAAAGTCATGCCTGCCCGATTCACGCTGCTGGCCTCGTGACCATGGCGACATCTTTTCTCCGTCATTCCCGATCGTGGGTAGCGATCAGGTTAATATGCAGAGCGTATCAGATCAGCTTTTGCAGCAATGAAGGTGCGCGCCATCGAGACGTCATGATTCATGCGTTGATCGGGCTGCTGTGGGATTTTCTGTACTGATGTGATGTCGAAGCTCTTGCGCGCACCGCCCTTGCACGGTCATCAGCACGCATATTGGTCGAAAAAGGCGCAAGCCAGCGAGCTCCGGGCTGAAGCCGAAATACAGCGATATACCGTTTGCAGATCGACTAGTCTTGCTGCCCATCGATGCGAAAGGTCTAGACACTAAACGAGAATTGATAGACAGCACGTCAACCGACTTCTGGCACCTCCAGAGAGGCCTGGTAGGAGATTAAGAGTGCCGGTACTTGGAATGGTAGGACAAGGTTTGGGGACGCACGATGCGCAGACAAGGAGGCTGGCAGGCTACATGGGTCGAGGACACGGTGTCCCGGGTCCGGCACTCAGCTGACATACTTTTCATAATCCTTGAGGTTCTCCGCGCGAGATGCTGGTCTAGGTGATGATGGGATCTGGCTTAGCTAACAAACCTTCAGCACAGCAAGGTTGCGCCGTTATCGGGGATTATTGTGCTTTGCGAAAGTTGGGCATTCGTGTTTCAAAAGCCAACGGTCATGAATTCAAAGGGACGGACCCCCTCCTCGTATAGCTGGGAAGAACCTTGTCCGCCGCCACGAGCGAGCAAGGAAAGCTCATCTTGTCCACGTGCCGCAGCCGTCACAAGTCGACATGTACCTGATGCACTCACCGGCCGCATGAGAGAGCGGGAAGACAACACCCGGAACACCGATTACAATGCACAAAGGGTGGCGCACATGGGCGAAACGCTCTGGGTGTGATGCTTGTTTAGCGGAATGAGTTCAGGATCGGGGGCTAAAGCTTGAGAGCGCCTCTGTATTACGTCGCGAGATTGGACGGCTGGACACTGTACCGGCGGCGAGCACTGGTCGTGAGCAGCTGGAAAACGAGCGTCTTGACTCGGTGTTCCGATGCGTGTCTGTTCATATCGGTGCGCTCCGCAGGCAGACGACACTTCTCGTCCTTCTGCATAACCATGATTAATCATCCTTCGGAGGTATGTTCATTCGGGGATGGTGATGCATGCTCCGGTACATGCCGTGGGAAGCGGATGGCAATTCCCCGAACAGACTAGCCTTGAAAGTATGTACTTTTTGACTATGGAGTGACGTGGAGTGACATTCCTGCGAGAACTTTCCGGTATCCGGAAACCCACTATACTGTCAATGTTATATTATGCTTTTCGCAGTGTGCAGTAGCGAGTGCATTGTAGAGATCTAGACGCCCTCTTCGTGTGAATCCGCGTCTCGGACCGTAGAACAAGCAAGCGACCGGTGACAGGTTCTGACATGACTAGAGAGCATCGACATTGTTGTTACGACACGAGTCAGAAGAACCAGCGTAGATTCACATGGTGTGTGTCAACCGGCTGGATCGTTTTCTTGCGTGTTCACACGAGACCGGCAATAAATTGTTCTACGTCGAGTACATTCTACGTTGCAGCAGTTTGGAACGGCTTCGACGGAGCGGGAACCGGGGAGAGCGGGAATCTCCGACTTCACTCCATGGCCAATGAACATCGTGCAGATATTTCTTGCTTGTAGGCATTTTACTGATGCACACGATGACCGCACGGACAGGGAAAAAACACCGTAAGCGAACGCCACTAAAAGCGCGCCCTGCAGCGCCGTTTACCATGGATCATGCCAGTCATACGCGCAGGCAAAGGCCGCTAAAGCAGTCTTACAATGCAGCTTGTTCGAAGTTGTGGACGCACACGAGCAGGTCAGCTAACAGAGATTGACGGTGAAGCGCGCACGCACGATCCAAAATAGCAGCCCTGCGACGCCGCACACGTTTAGTCAGGTTTCTGCGAGAAACGGCCGGAACTGTCAGAGACAAACGGTGTGTGAAAAGCGCGTGAAGATTGTGGAGATCGAGTCCGAAGGCTGCTTCGACGGTTTCCAAAAGCCGGTCCCGGTTTGAAGACTTGGCGGGTCCTAGCGCGGCCGTTTGGCGGATGCAAACGTGGCTGCAGGCAGGGATCGGGGATTCTGGGAGAACGTTGGTACCTCACACACACCGAGGCGAGCTCGGATGTGCTTCGCTGGACTGCCGAACACGATTGCTGCCGTAACACAGAGATTACTCGAGACGCACAAGAATGGCAGGTGAGCAGGCGGGTGTGAGGCGTTCGGCGCGTGTTGCGGCTGCCTTGCCGCCTTTTGGTGCGACTCATCAATCAGATACCCGGGGAGGTGGCAGGAGTGCGAGGGGTTAGAGCGGAGTGGACGGCAGTTGTGCGAATGTGACGGGTCACGCGGTGACGAACGAGTTGGGCGAAGAGATTATCGCTGCGGGATGAGAGGCCGTTGAAAATTCGAAGGAGTGTGAACTGGCTTCCAGAACAAATCTCACCGTCGCAGAGTACTGGCGAGGCATGTCCTTCAATCTCCAATCTGCGACGCACAGGCTACGGAGCTAGTGTGACGCAGACCGCCGCGTGTCTTCTGCTCCACGGCTCGCGATGGGCAGATGGGCATGATGATTATGCCCAAAAGCAGTGATGGATGGACAGAGCGAGCAGCAGCAGCGTTGTACAGTCAGAGGCATGCTGCTGTCGGCCGCCTTGCATCTGCCAAAATAGCAGCGCTGGCGACGGCGAGACGTGATTGGCAGCAAGCAGCAGGCAAAGCAGCGAGCAAGAGGGTCTAGCGCGCGTTGCGTGAGGGCGTTGCGGTTGGAGACGTGGGAGGCGTGGCAATAGAGTTACGCCGACAAACGTGCAGTAGCTCGAGGATAGCGGTTTCAGGGCGAAGGCCGCTGCTCAGCTGTGATGGACGCTATGTCGATGCTGCTGCTGGCCTGCTCGCGTCGGCAGAGCCCACAGCAGACAGTAGTGGTTTAGCTGCGCGACCGGGCCTGCCTGGGTGCTTTTTGGGGCAAGATGGTTATTGCGCAGCCTTGACATGTTGTATCATCGTCTTGCCTAGCTCCGCACTGCCGACATTCGCTCCATTCGCAATTCTACTATAAGGACCGCTGCAAGGTCTGATCCATACGCTGCCCTGCCGTACCCGAGTCGCCGCCGCCTGTCTGCCATATCATCCATACCTTACCTTGCCGCACTTAACCACACCAGACCAGCACCCTCGTCGTCCAGTCTCATCGCCTACCTCCAGCGCCCAACGACACCCCGGCCAACACCCTCGCTGCCCGCCGCCTGCCGCCACGGCCCTGGTCGACATCTACCGACGTCCGACTGTCTGTTTGTCCATCGTTCGCATCGCATCGCATCGCATCGTGTCGTGTCGCCTCGCATCGTGCTGTCTTGCTTGCCTGTTCGTCCATCGACCTCACTCCAGCCCGCGACTACTGCTGGCTGCTGCCGCCACTGAGCAGCTCCTGGATCTGGCATGGTACGTACGCGACGCCACCGACTGCGTGTCTGTTGTGACAGACGCAAGCCGGCGCGGCGATTTTCCTTTTGCCTACAGCATCTCCCCTCCAGAACCCCACTGCGCTGCACCCCTGTCACGTGTCGCGCGCGCGTGGGTGGCGATGATGCATGCAGCAGCAGCAGCAGCAGCAGCAAAGCAGTATGGCGAGTTCTCCTCGGCACTGCATGAACAGCGCATGTTGCATGTTGCATGTTGCATGTTGCATGTTGCATGTTGCATGTTGCATGTTGCATGTTGCATGTTGCATGTTGCATGTCGCATGTCGGGCGGTCAAGAGAGGCTCTAAGTCTGGCTATAGTCTAGATGACGGAGGGCCACGCGCAAACAGCGTGCTGCAGCAGGTGGAGGCTAAGGTTCGATTGTCGCCGCCCGCCTTTCCCCACCGACAACGCTTTTCTTGCTGTTGGCGCGCTCCCCAAACTCCAGTCGAGCTGCAGCCTCTCGTGCTACTGGCCGCCAATTTTTGCAGGGATCCGTGGCCTCGCCCGACTGCTGCTGCTGCTGCTGCTCTCACCTCGTTGTCGTGTCTCTGCCTGTTGTTTCACTCGACAACAATAACCACCCACGCGCGCGACGTTGCACTAACAATCGCCTTGTCTCGTCCGAGCCGCCAGCCACTAACCGACCGTTTCTTCAGAACAACCCCAATTCTCACCAGCAGGGTCTCCCTCCGCCCCAACTCCAACACCCCCGCCAGGCTGGTCTGATCCAACAACACCGTCCAAACTCGCCTCTCCAGCCGCACGGCATTCATCACACCTCCCAGGCGCCCTACCTGTCGCCTCATTCGTCCACCCACAGCTTGGCCCAGCACCATTCGCCTTACGTGGGCTCAGTCCCGAGTCTCCCCTCGCAGCACTCGGCCGACCCAAACTATTTCACGGCCCATCCTAGTCCCTACAGTGCCAACAGTGCTGCCGGCTCCTACGCTTCATCAGGTACGTCGCCACCCTCCCTTATCCACTGTGCAACACCACCTATAATCTTTTGTTTGTTCGTGTGCATCCATGCATAACGTAAGATCGATAGCCGACTGGTCTCTGACGTGTTTTGTAGAACCGAACGACAACATGGCTGCCCAAGCAGCAATGAGCCGCCAGCAATATCCGCCCATTTCGAGTTACCAGACTCCCCAGTCAAACTCGCCAGCATCCATCAGTTCGCCACAGCACGACATCCATGGACGACCCATCTATGCATTTCCGCCCATCTCAGGCCAGCCTCAGCCGATGTACTATGGTAGCCAGTACCAGATGCAGCAAACATCACAGTACCCTCAACATCCCCAGGCGCCTCCTCACCACCAACCCATGACATCTGCACCCGGAATTCTCATGTCGCATCAACAGCACCCGCAGCATCAACCGCAGCATCAGCCTCAGCAGCCAATGCAACAGACGCCTCAGTCTGTTCACTCACAGCCGAGTATGATGGATTCCAAACCGCAATCAATTCAGAGACCCGCTTCGGTCATTGCACCAATTCAGGGAACGCCACAGACGCCTTCTGGCCCGACTATGGGAAACATGCCACCTGGGTCTGCCGGCTCTGGCCCAAACTCGAGTGCTGCCCCTGGTCCTATTCCTGCAACAACACCACTAGTTGTGCGTCAAGACAACACTGGCGTGCAGTGGATTGCATTCGAATATTCCAGAGATCGCGTGAAGATGGAGTACACGATCAGGTGCGACGTCGAGTCTATCAACATTGACGATCTCACCCCTGAATTCAAGAACGCAAATTGTGTGTACCCACGCGCTTGCTGCGGAAAGAACGAATACAAGGGCAACCGTCTTCACTACGAAAGTGAATGCAATGCTGTAGGCTGGGCATTGGCGCAGCTTAACCCCAACCTCAGAGAAAAGCGAGGCTTGATTCAACGTGCTGTTGACAGCTGGAGGAACAGCAACCAAGACCCTCGACTAAGGAGTCGACGTGTACGCCGACAAGCAAAGATTCACACCAGAAAATCGACGATGCCCAGTGCTGCTAGCCATCCACAAGGGCCACCAGTGCTGCCTCCGCACGGTTTACCTCCGGGCGGTGGCAGACAACCACTAATGGGACCGGGAGGATCACAGATGCACCACCATGGTGCTGGAAGTGAAGCAAGTGACGATGTTAGTGGTATGTTCCATCCGATGTGACGATGATGTACTTTTACCTGCCCGCACCTTTCGTTTTACGAGAACACACATATATGGGAGGAATCAACCCCTGGGAAGCGGGGGATGCGACATGGATCACACAGATCTGAATACAACCAATCCCTGCGCCGAAAACCTGCAAATACATGCTGTCGATCTTTTTGTTTCTCGCTTATTGCTATATGGCAATCCCCTGTCGCCTCGCCCCGTCATACCCTTGTCGAATGATCGACCGCTAACCAATTGTGTTAATATAGGCGGAAATGAATACACCACAGCTCCACCAAGCCAGCAACCACAGTCACAGCACTCCAGCTCCCAAGCCGACCTATCCTCGCCATCCAATGTTCGTTACACTCAACAATTCTACCCAACCTACCCGAGCCAGCCTACTGCAGGTGGTGCACAAATGCCTGCGGTTCCCGACGGAATGGATACGAGCATGCCCTCTCACGCTTCGACGTTAGCAACACCGATCGCAACATCGGTCAAGGAGGAAGACGAGGAAAAGAAGCGCCATCTTTTCGGAGATGTCCCAGAATCGAAGCGTCGAAAGTTCATCCTCGTTGATGACAACCAGCGTGGAACGCGCGTAAGAGTACGCGTCATGCTCGATCAGGTCAACATGGACGAGATGCCCGATGCTCATCTGCGTACCAATGCCGTTTACCCACGTTCATACTATCCCAGACAAATGCGCTCTCCTCCTGGATCTCCCAGTGCGCGCGGCCACTGGGACGATGAGGACGATCTGGTGGAAGGCCCTGCAAGCGCAAAGGGCACCACACTCGTCCCAGTGTCGCTTATGGATGGCAGCGATGCAAAGCTGCCAGTGCCCAGAATGACCAAGAGCAGGAGAGGGAAGGAGTCGGCGCTGAACGAGTTGGGCTATCGCATGAGCTGGAGTCAGGCGCGTCAGTTTAATGGACGGACGCTGTTCCTCCAACGGTCTCGTAAGTTTGGACTTGTTCATCAACATACAGAACAATGAGCTAACAATCTCGCAGTTGACGCCTATCGCAACAAAATGCGCAGTACAATGGTCGCAGGCGGTCAAGACGTCGCTTCCATCGCACCACACTTTGAGACTCGCACCGGCAAGAGGAAGTGGCTCGAGAGGACCAAGCGCGACAGACGTGGCGAAGACTCGCCTTGATCGCGTTCGGCATGAAGAATTGTGGATTTGAAGAGTCCACCGTTCACTGACACGGCCGATCGACACGTCCATAATGAGGAACGAAAGCGCAACATACTCCACGAAGTTACGAATATAATCTACTCGTCAGCCACGGCCATCAGCATTCTTGTCGGCATCGCGAACGATTGCGATCACTGGACCGACGAACAACAAATTGTTGGATTGTCAACTGTCAAGAATAGCGACACGGCATCATGAGATCATACGGAAGGCTTGGATTGAGCGCATCGATGCAAATGGTGTGCATAATTCAAGAGCATGACCAGCGAGATAGAACTGCGAGCGTATTTTGCTTAGCGAGTCATATTTTTCTTCGCGAAGCGCAGGTACTTGATCTACGTAGTCCTGCTGAATTTATCAATAGGTAGCTTGTAACACAAGCGGTAATAACATAGCGCATTCATTGACAAACTACCATATTGATTCCTTTTCGCGTCGTCACGATGTATGAGCGGTCCATAGCGGAAGTCATCGCGCTGTGCATTCGAGTCTGGCGCGATGAGGGCTTCATCGTCCTATCTCTGAGGCGCATGTCGCTTATCTCGCTTGGAGGTCATCTTCATGGCTCAGCATCGTCATGCGAACCATAATCGCCCAGGCTGACGTGCAGTTGGCCTGGAACGACGCCATCGGCCCGCCGTCGCATTCACATCCAGAAAACGACACCGAGGAATTGCCGATGGGACACTGAATCGATCATTGTTAGCTTACCCAACGATAGTGAGGCGGTATTGCTGCGAGGAACTTATCAGTCGTGGAAACATGATTCATTTACCGCCTCGTCATGGTTTCCAGTAACGTTGCCGCTGTTATCAGCAAAACGCCCATCCATGAAGAGATCCGAGAACCTGAAACTGAGACATGCCGATGCCCTCCGCTGCCCCGCCATCGAGCTCTGCCGTCCCCTTTCTTCTTCTTCCTGCTGGAGAAGAAGCCCCCGCAAACGTCACTTATCGTTGCTCTAGCTCCCAAGTAGCTTCAATCTTTCTTCGTCCCTAAGGGCCTCCAAGCAACCTTTCCTCTGGCACGCAAAAGCACGCATAACCAGCATCAGCCCAGACGAGCCAATCACGCGGCTGGTACCGGCTCTTCGGGTTGGCCTGGCTGGCATCGAGATCGAAGCTCGTCTTTTTTGCATTCCTCCTCCTCCTTTGACTATCCGCGTGGCCCGAGAGGGTTTTCCTGTTGCGGTAGCTTTGATAACGTTCCATTGGAGCGGTTGCTCACGTGGGACTCTTGGTTTGTTTTCCCTTCTTGCTCTTCTTAGGCTCTTTTCTTTGTAAGGCCTTTGCTGTCATGTCCTGCTGCCTTCCTTTCCTTCCTGTCTGCTCTGCTGCCTCTTTGTTGATGTCGCTGTGTCTGCGAGGCACTGTTTGCTTGCTGGAACACGATTGAGAATAATCGAAGAGCCTTCGATAGCACAACACTACCGAAACGCCATTGAACCCAACGTCCCGGCAGCTCTACCAACACCGTTCGTGAGAAAAGAAAAATGACCGACCTCGAAAGAACCGCGGCAATCCGCACCTTCGACCTCCCGGAACTCCTCGAACAAATCCTCATCAACCTCTCGCAACGCGAACTCCTCCTCGCTCAACGGGTCTCCCAAGCCTTCCACCAAACAATCTCCGCCTCCCCCAAACTCCAACGCGCCCTTTTCTTCTTGCCAGACCCCTTCCTCCCTTCCTCCCCAATAACGTACCTCAACCCTGCCACCGGCGCAACATCCGCGCACAGCAGACCGCAGAACAACCGCCTCCTGCTCCGCGCCTTCCCAGGCGTCTACCCGACCGTCTCCCCAGTCCTAGTCAACATGCCGCCTTCGCGCGAAGACGTCAACCTCGGCCGTCCCGGCCCCGAGTCCTGGAGTTGGGACCTCTGTATCTCGTTCCCGGCGAATCCAATAGGCAGCTCGCCATCGTCGTCTCCCGAGTCGCTTCTCCCGCCTTCCACGAGCCCCGCCACGGCGTACCCGAACGCGTCCTGGCGGCGCATGTACCTGAGCCAGCCGCCGTGCAAACAGCTACATCTTGTTAGGCGGTGGCGGCGCAACCCGATGGTGGCGATTGAGCGGGGAAACGGGATCACCATGGGAGACTTTGTGTATGAGGTTACGAAAGGGGCGGCGAGCCACGGGGCGTGGAGCCAGGGTTTTGTGGGGAGCGATCGCGATTGGCACTTTGAGGGCTCTGTTGGGGAGGCAGGGAGGACGCTATGAGAGGAATTGTGAGAAGTGATGGGCTGATATTTGGGTCACGCTGGACAGGGAGGCTTTGGTCAGCCACTGGACTTGTGCTGACTGTATTACGGCGTTTTGGATGGGAATCATCGTGTGTACGTATCAGAAGGGGATCAACCATTGGACCTGTCTATTCTTATTTGCAAACCAATGATCTCGTATCATCATAAATTCCTCACACGTTCTCAACGCTTTCAGCGTGATCTATGAGGCGCCAGCATTGTTGGCTCCGTATGCTGCGTCCTTCGCGCGGTTGTCAACCCTCTCGACGTGCGAGCTCATGCTACCGTTCTTGCCAATGGAACCCTCATCATCGTCGTAATGCTCACCAGATTCGCCACTGACACTTTGCGACAAGTGCTTTGCACGCGAGTAGCGAGGAATAGTGTCGCGAATGGCGCCGGCGATGATGTTGCCTTGGAAGAGCATGTGGATGGACTCGAGCGGTACACCTGGAGCTTGGGTTAGTCTTGACTCGACAATTGATCTTTTGATTGTTGCAAGAGATCTCACCTTTAGTTTCCGGAACGCACATGATAGCGTACACGACCATGACGATGCAAGCGCTGCCAAAGACCAGGAATGTGCCGAATGTGATCTTGGCAAGCATGATGGGTGTAAGCTTGGCGATGACGAAGTTGAACAACCATTGGGTCATCAAAGCTGCTGCCATTGTGAGAGAGCGAACGTGGTTGGGCTAAACTCTGTCAGTCTGCCATCCCGTTGATGATAAGATTAGATAATTGACACTTACAGCGCACTCCGCACTCAGAACGAAAGGGATAGGTCCCCATCCGAACGAATAGAACACCACGAACAAGTAAACGCACACGATTGCAAACGTCGAGTTTCCGTTGAGAGACTGGCCTTCGACGACGGGGTGGACTGCCTGGTTGATGCCAATGTAGAACATGGCGAAAGCTTGTCCGGAACCACCGATGATGAGCGACCATTTGCGGCCGAGTTGCTCGGTGGCGACCATGAGACCGATAGCAGTGACGACAATCTTGACGATACCGTAGATTCCTGTTGCGAAAAGGCCAGCAGAGCCGCCAGAAAGTCCCACTGATTTGAAGATCTGCGGCGCGTAGTAGTTAATGCTGCTATTTGTTAGCGATAGTTCTGTTTATCCGAGAACAATGAGACTTACCTGTTGGTGCCAGTCCATTGCTGCCAGAACATCAAAGTGATGGCCATGGTGAAGGTGTACAAAGTCTTTGAATCCGAGAACGTCAGCTTGACCTGCTTGACGAGCGGCAGCTTTTCGTGTCCGCGGAAGTCGGTCACGATATCTTCGAGTTCCTGAGAGACTTCGGGGTCATCGATGGGCTTGGAGCGCACGGTCGAGAGAGCCTTGCGGGCTTCATCGATGCGGCCCTTCTCGACGAGCCAGCGGGGGCTCTCATTGGTGAAGAAGAGTCCGGCGAGGAGGATAGCACCGGGGAGGATTTGGAGAGCGAAGGGCATGCGCCATTGGCCGTCGTCGGAGCTGCTCATGTTCTGGACGGCGCCGTAGTTGACGAAGAAGGAGAGACAGATACCGGTCACGCTATGAAAGTGGTCAGTATGGACAGTGTTTCTAGATTGAGAAATGTGGACTTACTTGAACAGTTGCATGCAGCCAATGCATCGCTTTGGAAAGTGTTAGCATGGTTACCCCCATATGGTTATAATGGCGACGACTTACTCCTCTGATTTCCTTGTTGGCGTTCTCGCCAATGTATGTCGGAACAACAGCACTAACCAAACCAACCCCGAAACCTCCAATAACTCTGCCGACGTAAAGCTGCGCAAGGTCATGGCCCTGGCCCATCGCGCAAGTAGTCTGCACAATACTGCCAATAATGAAGATCAAATCGGCAAGCATCAGAGCCCTTTTGCGACCCAGCTTGTCGCTCAGATAGAAGGAACTCGCAGCGCCAAAGAAACATCCGGCCTGAAGGACAGAGACAATGTTTCCTTCCAAACTGGCGTGACCGGGGCTCTTAGGATCGAGGCCAAAGCTGTTGTTGAAAGACTGCATCGTGAGCACTCCGCCAATGAGACCGGTGTCCCAACCGAATAGCATGCCACCGAAACTGGCGACGGCCGTTAGGAAGTAGGCCCGTCGGTATTGGACGATGTCCGCCCACATCTTCGAGATGCCGGGGCCCTTCATTATGTTGTTGTTGTTGTTGTTGTTGAGAGTTTGTCGATTATCTCGAATTGTCGCGGGTATGAAGTGTGAGAGCACTCAAGCAAAGCGCACAAGCTTCGAGTCAAGTGAAGTAGGTATTGGCGTGGCGTAGCGTGGCGTAGCGCAAGAATGCTTGCTTGCGCCGGGAGGTGGAGGAGGGCAAAGCCGTGTACAAGAAACGCGTTGGGAGATGGGGGCCGGGGTGTTGTGGGTTAGAGATGCATGCAGCAGCAGAAAGACAGCGGTGGCTCACGACATATATATCTTCCACCTCTGAGCGTCACCAACACTGTCGGGCATAGAGAAGACTGGAGTGATGGAGTCAAAGGACGATGCGGCCAAGGCTCGCCAGGTTTTTCAAAACCCGCCCTCGCGCCCTTGACGAGTGACGAAAGCCGTGCTTGTGTCCAGAACACGAGCCAGGCGACTGCCGGTCGTCCAGCCGAACAGCTGAGGGCCGACGATCGCCATCAACCCCATACCCCGTCTTTCACGTTCGCCGTAGGAACTTGTGGAGCAGTGGAGATATGCGGAGGAGAAGGTGTTTCGGCCTTTGCTCACCCTCGACCATCATGAGAAGCCGACGAGCACAGTGTCTAGCCACGTGATAAAGGCATCGGTGAATGCATCGACGTCAAAGAACTCGGTGGTTATCCTGGAACACGAACAACTCGACGACCGATAAGCGACCTGCGATTCGCCATTTGCCGTGCTTCTCACAATCGTCTCTCCCATGCGATTCATCAACTATTCTTCGATGACCGAAAGCTTTTCGACTGCCGACTGCCAACGCTTGAAATATCTCAGTTGCAACCATATAGAATCCATGATGACAAATTTCCGTACACCTTCCGGTGGGGTACAAAATCCGACAGGGCGATGTTATCAAAGACTGAAAACATTTGAGAAGCATTGGTACTGATTCGAAGTGGGTGACCACAGTATTCCCTCGCCAAAATGTGCGCATTCAGACTTCCAAACCGGGGGTTTTGGCTACTGGATAGTAAGTCGTGTAAAAATGATTACTTCAAACCTAACCTCCGGGTTCATGATCTGTGTAGTACAGATCTATCGATCTGCGTGGTCGAAGTCTTGTGGAAGATTGATGCTCGGGGAGGGGACAGCCGAATGATGCTGCTATCAGCGCTCTCGATCGATACATTGTATGTGATTTTTTTTTCGATGGGCAGAGTATGAGTATTGTTAGTGGTCAAGCTCAGTGTAGTCGTGTTTGTGTTTTAGCCTTTTGCACTCTCAGTGATACGTGGGCGTGAAGTTGTTTGTTACGCGATTTCGAGTCCTCGAAACAGTTTCTCCCAGAATTGGGAACGCGTCGATCTTGCCGTCCAAGTCACAAGCAAGGTACGCGTTCGCATCCAAAGCAAGACGACCAGAAACGACACAAAAAGACGTGCGTAAAATTTTCTACTTCCCCTTCTGCTCCGCAACCTGCGTAACCAACCCCCTCCCCTCCACCGCCCCCCTCAAATTCTCCAGCACCAAGAGCTCCATATCCTTCTGCGTCTCCCACGTACTCGTCCCCACATGCGGCAGCAGCACCACGTTCTCGTTCTCCATCAAGCCCGGGTGAATCTTCGGCTCCTCCTCAAACACATCCAGCCCGGCAGAAAACACCTTCCCAGACTTCAGAGCGTCCACCAGCGCCGCTTCGTCAACAATTGGTCCGCGCGCAGTATTGACGATGATGACGCCCCGCTTCATCAGGTCGAATTGTGGCTTTGAGATGATGTGTCGCGTGGAAGGGTTTAGGGCGAGGTTCAGGCTGAGGACGTCCGAGGTCTTCATGAGGTCGTCGAACGAGACGTACTTGGCTCCCTGCTCTTCGCTCTCCGGGAGGCGACTGCGGTTGTGGTATTGTATGCTCATGCCGAACGCTCTAGCTCTTTGCGCGACAGCCTGGCCGATGCCGCCCATGCCTAGGATGCCGAGGACTTTGTTCTTGGGGTCGTGGCCGAGGTCGAAGTTCTTGCCACGCCATTCGCCTTTGCGGAGGTTCTGGAAGGGGATTGTGATTCTGCGGAGGGCGCCGAGCATGAGGAAGAGTGCCGCTGGGCGGTTGTTAGTGCGTGTGGGACGCAGATGATTTGAGTGCGGGACGTACTATCTGCGGTAGAGTCGTTGACGGCAAGCGGCGTGCTGCTCACGGCAATGTTCCGCTCTGAGCAGGCTGGGATATCGATGTTGTCATACCCGGCTCCATTGTGAGTTATGTACTTTAGGCTAGCAGGCAACGAGGATACGAGCTCTTTGTCGAAAGGCCCAGTGACCTTCGTTGAGTCATTCGAGCGGTAGATTGCGACCACATCATTATATTCTCCGCCCTTCAGCTTGGAGAGGAAGTCCTGTCTAGAGCCTGTCCCGTACTCCTGTAGCATGGGTCAGCCAGAGTGGAGCGGACATGCTTGCGAAATATCCCACCTTCAGTTGGAGGAGCGAGCTGAGAGACTCCCACTCCTTGCGGGCGTGAGTGATCTTTCCAATGAGAAGAGCAGCTCTGCTAGACATGCTGAAAGCAACGTTTGGGCAATACACAAGCGAAGTTGGTAATTGCGAAGAGATGGAGGACCTTGCGAAGTGCAAGTCCCACGTTGCGCGGGACTACATTACGCCGAACTTCAAAGCTTCAAAGGCCGAAGTACGCGATTCTCCACTATACTCCACATCATCGGAACAGCGGGATGAGCCTGCCCTTGAGATGTTCGCTAGACTGACTGGTGGGCGAGCTCGGCTCGGAATCGAGTTTGAAGTTGCCAGAGACAACAAAAATATTACAGAATGCTCAATCCTTGAGAACATCGTCCGAATTACACTCCAGTCAGCCCAAAGCTCATGTCGTCCATTCCTGGCAGCCCATCGAACATGAAGTTGTTACTGTCTGCTGGCAAGAACCCAGACCACCATTCAGCATCGTTCGCGTTCGCGTTACCGTTGACCACGAAATCTCCGATAGCGTCCAGGTCAGTCCACGAGAAGTCTCCCATCATCTCAGTCACGGCTGGTGAGTCCTGAGAAATCGCCGACCCCACGGATCCCGGGGTGGGTCCTCCACTCACAGAACCTGGTCGGTACGGGTTCTTGAGAGTCGCGGAAGTTCGAAGGTCTCCTTTGCGCTCCTTTCGCTCGACCTTGTCCCACAGCAATCTCAAAAGACGAGAGTAGCGACTTCCTGGGTGTTGGTTGCCCAGTCCTGACCTCTCAAGTCTATTGATAGTCTCCTGGACCATTGCCCGAACCGAGTGTTCTTCCTCGTGTGAGAGTACACCAACACAGCGGGCGCGATACAGGAATACTCCACTGTAGATGGAGTAGAGGTAGAATCGTATCGGCATGAACCTGAGAGACTGTTCAGGGTTTACAAATGTGTTGACCATGCTGAGCAAGCTTTTGGCGGCATCCAGACCTTCGTAGATGAATCGTGCGTCACCGACAGCGCCAACGTTGTTGTAGAAAACTCTGCTTGGCGCTGGGTTGCTCGACTTGCGGTTCTCGTTTTGTTCTTGCATCTGCGGTAGTGCTCGCTTGATGGTGGCATGGAATGCAAAGGCGTTTGTGTACAGTCTGAGGTAGTCATACGACATCAACAGCGTTGCTTTGAGTGCGGGAGAGCAAGTCAGTGTTCCCCAGACAGATTTCCAGCCGTACTACAATGTGTCAGTGATGAAGCAGTTTTCAATCGGGGCTTGGGAACATACGATTGCGCTTCTGAAATCATCAATGTACTTGATGTATCCTCCAGCAAGGTGGTTGCGCATGCTGTTCCCAGGATTTGAATACAAGACGTCATGCACATTAGAGAAAAGAAGGGTCAGTTCGAGCGTGGCTTGGAAGATACTGGCGAAATCTTCATCTCCAGGTCCGGCAGGTGCTAGCATTGGGAAGTCCTCTTTGCGCAGTGTGGTAAGCGGTCCGGGACCACGAGACCAGAAAGCGCGGCCAAGTCGGATGCTGATTTGGCGGTCGCTTATGTAGCAGGCTGTCCAGACAAGACGCTTGCGCTGCCACTGAGGATCCTTGACATCGTCGCCACGGACGTGGAACGAGTATCTGTCGAGGCCTAGGAAGTATCCTATGCGCAGTGCAATACCGATGTGCATCCATGCCTCACGGTCCTCTTCGCCACGGCCAATGTTACCAGCATCTGATCGCGATGTGTAGGGTGTCCATTCGGCAAGTAGAAGCAGAGCTTCGACAGATGAGACGCTGCTTGGACCACCAGCAGACAGAGTCGACACTAGTGATCGCATGTACTCAGTACAGGCGGTGAATACATTCGGATCATCCACAAGGTCTCTGGATGCAATCACCAAAACAGCGGTGAGCAGGTGTGGCTCCTCACGAGCTGTCTTTGTGAGGTTGCCGGCGTCCAGGGTTGCCGCTGGCACGAGCGGGAAATACGGGTGGTAGTACATCTTGTACCGCTGGAGCAGCTGTATGACTTTGGAGACAGAAAGCCGACCATCACGCACAAGTGGATAATCGAGCGAGTTCTGCCCATAGTTGGAAGAGTGCTGGTACTCTTTCATGGGATGTGTCATCATGCTGTACGAATGAGAGTTATCACCGTTACTGTTACTAGCAATCTGTGCCAGTATGCCGAGGGCGTCACTAGGGTTCTGCAGCTCGTGGCCACCAAACATGTTGGAAGTCGTAGAGGACTCTCTCGTAGTCTGAGCGTTCATCATGCCGCCTGAGCCCTGTGGTGGGTCAACGGTGAAGCTGGGATCGGTGTTCTGAAGAGCCGGGTCCAGGACCATGCCCGTGGCTGAGGCCTGATTATGGATGCCGATGCTGTCGGTCGGAGCTCGATCTAGGGGGTCGTACTCTCCTCTGAACGCGCCAGGTCGAGTGGTGTCTTCGCCTAGCGTTGAGAGCATAGAAGGCTCGCGATTGCCGCCTTCGACCGAGTCGTCCACTGAATGCGTGGTCTTCCGCCGCACACGTCGGCCACCACGGTTGCTAGAGCCGATGACACACTCCAGGCCAGTCGCCTTGCAGCGTTTGCAAGGTGTGGTGACCACGCCATCGACCACAGGCCTGCAAGACGGTCAGCCAAATCTCAAGCCTGGCAAAGACCGACCCGAGGTTTCCAAGCGCGCAGGCATTTTCTCAGGCCTTTACAGGACGCTGTTCGATCGCCGACCGTGCGGGACACTTGACGTCGGCCTGGTGGTGAAGAGCAAGGGGCGATGATACTCACAAGTCGCAGGCGCTCTTCCTTTTGCGGCACGTTAGACATGCGCGCGAAGTGCGTTTTTCTCTCTTCAAATTGCCCTTGACATCCTCGGCCTCGGAGTGGCTGTCGGCATCCATCTTGCCTGCAAAACTCTGCGCGTCTCACAAGATGTGTCGATACGGGATGACCGTCGTAGGAATGTCTCCTACGCTCGCCTTCTCGCACACGATTGCAGATGGATGTCGTCGTGTACAGAGGGCGAGGCGTCGGGCTTCATGCGACGAGGCAGCGGCTCCCCTTCAAGCGGCGACTGAGCACGGCAAGCTCCCGCGGAGACCTTGCTTGGCGGGCGGGCGGGCATTGTTGAGAGGACTTGCGACTGCCTACCTTCTGTTGGTTGCACCACATGAATCCATGCGCAAGGAAAGTGGATGGCTTGCGTGACATTTGATTTTGGGTGGCCGCATTGAACGGCACAATCAATACATCTGCTCAGCACTTCACAGCGACCCTTCAGCACTGGATCGACCGACGGCCGCACATCTGGTGAGCACTCCCGCACACCTACTCAGGCAGCTCAGGCAGCTCAGGCAGCCGTCAAAGATTCTACTCAGCATTGCGCCTCCTCGATGCCAGAGCCGCAATGCTGAACGAACAGTCTCTCACCGGCACTGTCGTATTTCTTTCGGAAGGAGTACCAGAAATACGGCTTGCTGTGCTGTCGTCGGGATTTGCAAAGATCCGATCTGCCAAGTTGGACAAACACCCCTAGCTTCCGGCCCAAAAACCAGGAACGCAGCAAGCCTATGTTACTACATTCAGACATACTGCACAGGGTTTGTATCCGAATCCGCGCAAGCAAACATGATATACAGCCGTGTTGCCGTCTCCAACATGTCAAGGCACTCAATCGTCAGTCTATTTCCAGCTTCCATTGCTGCTGCTGGCCCGACCTGACCTGACATCTTCCCCACACGCGATCGACAGCCACGCTGAACTATAACCGCGTTGCTAGGGTCACCACGCATCGTATCTTGGTAGTCAGCACTACGCAAAGCCTGCATTGCATCTACTCGCCTTTCCTGAGGCAACTGACGCGCGGTTTGATTCCAATATTGTTTTGTTGATCCAACTATCCTAGCCTCCAAGTTATACCATCCTGCCCGCCGCTTAGAATCGTCGTCACGGCTTTTGTTGACCGTGGCGCCTAGTGAGACACAGCGGCTAGAAGTGCCCTACAATTCACCATCACCAGACGTCACTCAATTTCGCACTGACTGCAACCAAGACAGACACGCCTCCACCGTGAAACAAAGCCTTTAGACGTTAGACAACAGTCGCCAAAGCAACCCAACCATCTACGCAGCCTTGCGGATGGAAAGTCGACATGCCCTACCATCATTCTTACGACACAATACATTCATACCGCCCGGAACAGGACTGGCGCGACGATCTTGAACCACCGAACGTGTCTCCAGTTTCTGCGAGTGCTTCTCTGAGCTCTCTTCGTCAGGCACAGTACGGACGGCAGGTTGGAGCTGGCCAAGTACGAGTCCCAAACCGCAGCGTCTCGCCCATCAAGGACAAACCGCAATCTCGATACTATTCGCAGATGCCGCCACCGGTGCAAAATGGCGGCAGACCGCAGACACCACCGGGAATGTATCCCAGGCGGGCATCGCAAGCGCCCTACATGCCGACTGCGTCTGATTTCTCGCCGCCAGATCCTGAAAGGCGCGCTCTGAACGACATCGACAACATATTCGGCCCGCGAGATCTCATGTCACCTTCGCCGGAGCCGGAGGAACAGAGATCATACGCCGCGGCACGGCATCCCTCAACACCGCCAGCGCAGAAGCGAAGACCGAAGCCCAAGCATCAGGGCAACTCTGCATCGTCCACAGTGCCGCTGATAACGCACACTCAGCCAACGCCACCAGACGAATCACCCTCATCGTCCAGAGGATATCGTGGTGTACCTCCGGCTGCAGTTGCAGAGTCGCGAAGGTCGTACATCCAACCTCAGGAACCTTCACCGTATCAGCAGTACGAGTACCCTCCTTCGCCACAAAGACAGGATTCAAGACCGAGTATGCACAGACACACAGACTCTGCTTCGTCCAATGCGCCGCTCATGGAGAGTTCGGTATCATCATCGAGCCGGGGCCCACCTTCACCATCAAGGCGCAGCCAGTTCGTACCATCAACTGCCGCGGCTGCTATTGCTGCGGGCGCTGGCGGTGCAGCTGTAGGCGGCGCAGAGAACTTCAGAAACGAAGTGCCGAGAAGGTGGCAAGGTGAGGACTATTCCAGCTTTGATCCCAGCAGTATTGCCGACGATGGCGACGATGGAATCGAGCCGCGACCGAGGAGTAAGAGGAGCCGCAAAGGCTTGTCTGCTTCTGCGGCTGGCGGCGGTATCGCAGCTGCAGAGCCAGGGAATGGCAGCTTCAAAGTCTTCGATGTTCGACACGGGAACGAAGGGGGCGATGGCTATGGTAATTTCCCACCACGCGGGAGATCCGATCCGGAAAAGAGCGAGTGGCTTGACAAGCAGCGCAACGGCAGCAAGCGACTCAAATGGATCGTCGGATCGATCATCCTCCTCGTCGTGATCGCAGCAGTCGTCGGCGGCACCACAGGCGGCATCCTCGGCATGAAGAACTCCAACTCCAACGGCTCAACAACCTCCCCATCATCAGCCTCGTCCACCGACAAAAACGGCCTCTACGATATCCACTCCCCCGAAGTCAAAGCCCTTCTCAACAACGACGCTTTCCACAAAGTCTTCCCTGGAATGGACTACACGCCCCTCAACGCCCAATACCCAGACTGCATCCACAACCCGCCCTCCGCCAACAACATCACCCTCGACATCGCGCAGCTCGCCCAACTCACCCCCGCCGTCCGCCTATACGGCACAGACTGCAACCAGACCGAGCTCGTCCTCTCCGCCATCGACCGCCTAGGCTACAACGACACCCTGCAGCTCTGGCTCGGCGTCTGGCTCGGCAATAACGCCACCACCAACGCCCGCCAGCTCTCCCAAATGGAATCCCTCCTCAAGACATACCCTTCAAAACACTTCGCGGGAATCATCGTCGGCAACGAAGTCCTCTTCCGCGAAGACCTCACCGAAGCCGCCCTCGCCGCGAACCTCTCCTCCGTGCGCCAAACCCTCTCGGACCTCTCCATAGACTTGCCGGTCGCGACGTCAGACCTCGGCGACGACTGGACCGCGCAGCTCGCCGCCGACAGCGACATCGTCATGGCGAACGTGCACCCTTTCTTCGCGGGCGTGACGCCCGCGGCGGCGCCGGGCTGGACGTGGGATTTCTGGCAGAACCATAACGTCGGTTTCGAAACGGCGGCGTCATCGGAGGGGAAAGGCTGGCCGGGGAGTATCATCGCTGAGGTCGGGTGGCCGAGCGAGGGGGGCACGAATTGTGGTGGTACGGATGGAAGCTGTAAGAGTGGGGAGGAGGGCGCGGTGGCGGGGATTGAGGAGTTGAATGAGTTCATGGAGGGGTGGGTTTGCCCGTCGATGGAGAACGGGACGACGTTTTTCTGGTGAGTTTTTTGTGATCTTGTTGTTTGGGGTTTGGAGGTTTTGATTGAAATTCTTTGCTGACATTTCTTTTTGCTACAGGTTCGAGGCGTACGACGAGCCGTGGAAGAAATCCTTCGACACGGACACGCAGAAATGGGAATCTAAATGGGGACTGATGGACGAGAATCGGAATGTCAAGGATGGGTTGAAGATCCCTGATTGTGGAGGGAAGACTGTGGACAAGCCTTATTGATATGTCTTGGGTTGGAGTGATGTAAATATGTTGATAGGTATTCATATCGATGAGCGGGAAAACGAAAAGAAACGAAACTTGTCGATCAAGAGAATGTTTGACGGGATTTAGCATTTTTTTTTGATGATTGGATGGACGGGGCGGTTGGGGGTTCCTATCGCACTGGATACGACCTGGGGCTGTATGTATATATATAGACGAAACACGATTCAACGCGATTGACTATCAGTCTCGTCCGTTCTTCGAGAGATACGAATGCATTGCCTGTTGCGATCGTTATTAGAAAGAAAGTGCATCTCGACGGAGCGACTGGAAAGAAAAGGCTTCTATTGAGGACGAGAGTGGACGAGTGTAAATGTGTGCGTATAGCCCAAGCACTACTTACAGAGCTTTGTTACAGTCTCTCTATATGCTAGTATGGTACACCGTAGCTGCGTCTAGGACCATGTCGGTCTCTCGAGATACTGTTCGCATCTCTTGTCCGTCTGGGAGATACTTGTGCTGATATCATTGAACGTCAGGACTGAAACGACCTTACTTGCCGTTGAGATGCTGTTCGTACTGTCTCTTGATCTCAAAGCATGATTTGTTACCACCATCGACACTCGTGTTACTTACCATTGATATATCATCAGCATCTCTGTTACGTATGTGCTACCATAATCAGGAAATAACTCGGGAAAATAACCAAGGCTACCGAGATATTGTTAGTATCTCTGTTACGCATGTGCTCATATAGCTATGAAATACTGTCAACACAACACAAAGGCCAGTGAGATGTGGCCACCAACTTAGCCATTTCAGTATCAGTACCTCCGCTGGGTACGTGCTACTTGAACTAAAAAGCGATACTACGAACGGCACGCGTGTCACTAAGAGAGCGCAAAAGAAACTATGAGCGCAACGGCTGTATGCCGTCACTGTTCACACGTTCTTCTCTTCCACGGATAGTGTCCTCTTTCTTCCTCGCATCTGCACATAAGCAGGCCGCCTAATGCCCAATGCTAGAAAGTCCCACAAAGACTGACCCAGCAGCTGTGTAGCCCTTCAATGTGTTTCCACAACAAATGGCATCGCCTTCCGAAGTCCCCATCATGTACACACATAGAATCACACGCGATGCCAATCCATCAGGTACAACACGATCCACTGCCAAACACCGACAAGACCGAGGCGTGCATCAAGACACCAGCTGTACCTCGAGCAGAATACCCACCCAGCCAAGATGCTGCTGTACTGTACACGCGCATACGTACGCCCTGCTCCACAAACCCGCCCCGAAACGTATACACGCATGCGAGATAGACCGGGGATTACAGACGGCCTCGGCGTTTGCATGCGTGGGCCTGCTCTGCCGCGCTGGAGACGTGCATTTGCATGATTGCATCTCCGAAGAGAGCCAAGGGCCAAGCGGACACCGGTTCATGCGAGGCTCGGTCGAGGGTGGCTCGGATGTTCTGCAGGATGGAGAATGAATGGGCATGTGGGATGGACGATGGGAGTTGTGGGTTCGCATGGTTTGTTCTAGGCTCTGGGCGCGCCCCGCGGATGCTTCTCCCCCGGCGAGCTCGGTCGGGGATATTCATTGGCGACGACTTGCTCGCGTGGACGTCGGGGATAATGATACCCTTTGGTAGTGGTGGACGTGCTTTGCGTGGTGATCGGGAGAGGGTTTTGTTGGGCAGTACTTGGGCATCGAAAGTCTAATTTTACACAGCAGGAGGGCAAGTTCGGATCGCCCGAGCCGACACGATAGACAGTGCGGAAACGGACACGGACATGTCAGGTTAGGGCGTCAACTGTGTAGTGCGAGTGCGATGTTCAAGGGAGGACCTTGTCGAGAAAGAAAGCATGTAAGCGGGCGTAATTAGAGGAGGGTCTTGAAGATCGAGAGTAGTCGGAGTATGCATCATCATCATCGTCAATATGTGTGGAGAGGTTCCCGGTTGTTTTTTCAGCCTTGCGAGGCGGACTCATGCACACGCGACCGAAATATGCGGCCAAGCTCACGAGGGAATGGGCGAAGGTTCTTGGGTCAGAGCACGGAGGAGGCGAACGGGCCGGACAGTGGAAACGGTGGAAGGGACGGGCTTGGGCAAAGGAAGAAGCGCGAGTGGTAGACGTTTCGTTTTCGAGGTGGGCTCGCGGTCTGGCTTCAAAGTCCGTACTGTGGGTGATGCCGCTGGGCGACCAGTACGGAGTTTGAATATAGTCCGCGAGGTGGGGCCTCTGTGCTGAGCAGATGTGGACAACAGTAACAATTGGCTTTTTTGTCACGAGAGTTTGAATGGGAGCTAGCGCAGGTGTTTGTGCTCTCTGAAACGACGCGCGATCTGCAAAGAAAGGTGATATAGTTCGGCTTGAAAGTGTGGTGGTATCGGGCAGTTGAGCAGACGCAGGCACAACAGGGCATATCCCTGAGGGGCGATAGTGCTCTGCTCTGCTCGCTTGCTTTGGGCATGAACTGATGATGTCGTTTGGTCGACCGAGCCGGCACGGTGCCGCGAAAGGCGTTGGAAGGATGGAAAAGGGCAAAGGCGAAGACAACGCTCGTCCCCCTGGATGCCGGCGGGCCGCTCTGTCGGCCTGGACTGGCGAGAGTGGTGGTTGGAGTGTGATTGGTGGTATCCACGTGCGCATCGCAATCATTGATTACTGCCACTGTCTCATCCCGGGCGAGGGCGAGCGGCGACGTCATGCTCGTCATCAGCGGCGCGAGTGTGTGAGTCCAGCTGTGCCTCGTCGGCGCAGGGACAGGACCGGCGGCCGTTGCAGAGGACGTGAGCGTGAGCGTGTGGGAATGACTGAGAGAGTAGTAGCGAGCGCATCAAGATCGTCGTCGTCGTCGCTGGGCAGGCTGGCAGCAAGACGCACCTCTCTCCCAGCCGGGTCACGCTCGTTCGCTCGAGTCGCATGCGCCCAACGACTCGAGCAAACATCTTGCTGCAGCATCGCGCCTTCCCTCTGCACCTCAGCTGCACCCTCGCACTCTGTTTCTGTCTAGCTTTCCTACACACAGCAATACCCAACCGGCATACAACCACCACCCACCACCACCACAACCACTCCACACAACAACTGCCACGCCCTGCACGTGAGCCGGCATTTATCTGCAGCCATCGCTCCTGCCACCTCGTAGGAAGGAACAGCGAGCTGCCAAACACCGCCTTCTCCCACCACTTCCCCCTCCACTTCCACCACCGCGCCCCAACACCGCCACCATCGCCCGAGCCTGCCAGCCAGCCCGCGACAAACCCACCGCACCACCGCGCCTGTAGGAGGAGGCCCTGTGCAGCGCTCCGTCGTCCGTCCGCCAGGCTACTGCACGCCCACCGGCGTCTAGTTGGTGCTACTACTTCTTCCTCGAAGCCTTCTGCTGGCTGCAGCGCGCGACTCGAAACATTTCGCTCGGCACCCGCGCTTCACCAAGGGATCCTAGACGCAGAACTCCAACGCCGGTCAGGCATCAAGCCCGGTAAGCTCCACCCCACTGCCACTGCCACTGCCACTACTATTCCACCCTGCCCACCAAACCACTCCATACTGCCCTCACGGCCCGCGCTCCCTCATCCTCGTGCTCTGCTGGCGCCGGCTCTTTTTTCCCAGACCCACCGCTAGGTAGGCCCGTGGAACGTATGTGCTATCCGCGACCTTCCTCGCCAGCATGTCGTCCTGCCATGTGCTGCTGACCTCTTTCCCACCCTTCCTGCCCCGACAACAAGAACCCACTTCATACCCTCGCTAGCAGCAAGCATGGGAGAGCGAAGCAGCAGCACCATCGGCTTCCCGTCGCTTCGCCCGGCGTCTGGCTCGTTGGGCTACCACTCCAAGAGCAATGTGCTGACCTATCCCAATGAGCAGAAGCGGTCACCCCGCCTGATCCCTCTAGCCTACCACTCCAAGAAGAACGACATGTCTTACAACCGCACTCTCTCGCCGGGCGGTCGTAGGCTGACCAACCCGGCTCGAGCATCTGAGGGCAACTTTGATCCCTACTACTCGCAACGACACAGCTTCTACGCCTCGCCTCGTGCCAGCACAGACCGAGTCATTCCCATTTCCTCTCAAACCTACCTCAACCCTCCCTCGAGCACCAGCGCAAGCGCGAGCACCAGCCGCCTCGCTCCAGGTTACGATGCATACTCTGGCCGGCCCAGACGCTCTTCCATGCTTGAGAACACTCGCAGCGGCCCCACCAACCCTGCGCCGCCTCGCAACCGTCCTACTGTGGTTCAAGCCGACATTCGCCCGTCCAGCCCACCGAGGCGAGACAGGCCAGACTACTACATCCAGCCTGCATCATCCAAGGAGCCGAAGCGACAATTCGAGCACAAAAAGGTCTACAGCGTCGACGATGGCAGCGCAAAGCTAGTAGCAGACGTTGACTTGGGATCAAGCGGCGAGAGGCACCACAGACGGAGAGAAAGCGGCGGCTACAGAAGCGCTGGACACGATCGTGGTCGGAAGCTGTACCACACGAGCGGCAGGAATGGCAAGACGCTGGACGACGACAATGCCTTTTCATACACCGATCCCGCAAGCATGTACAAGGACACTGAACCAAGATGGCGCGAGGCGAGACCGCGGCGCGGTAGCGTTGACCGTGGAGGTGCCAGCCGGGAACGTCCAGTCAGCATGATCGAGCCATATGGCGACCCAAGGAGATCTACCCGTGACGTTGGGCCTCCGCCTAGCCAGCGCGGTTGGGATAAGATCCAGGACCTGGGACGCAGTCGCAGCACAAGAGACCACGTACCACACTCTCCTTCCCGTGCAAGGGATCGAGATGAGTCTCGTGGAAGATATACCGACAGCCGGGACCAATACTACATTGCACCGCGGAAGAGCTCAGCCGACCGGAGCAGGACTCAGGCTGTTCATCAAGACCGCCCCACTGAACGATACGATTCGGATTACGACGATCGCCGTGAGGCCCGACACCACGAACGTCGGCAGAGCGCAACAAGACACAAAGATCGCAGCGTGTCAAGGCGAGGCTTCGGAGTCCGCACTGACAGTACTGACCGATACGGTCGTGGAAGCGATGACAGCTTCGAGACTCGTAACAGAGACTCTGGCTTTGGTAGGGACGTCACAGTGGACTCTCAATACCCGGACCGCGAGCGCAAGTACACGCAAGAGCCGAAGCGGAAAGAGCATGGCAGGAGCTACGAAGACTACGACCGTGACAGCGACCGCGACCGCCCATACCGAGAAAGGCACCACCGCCGCCGCGAAAGCGAGCGCGATGACAAGAAGGACAGCGATAACAGTTTCTCTGGCGCGGCAAAGATTGCTGCTGGTGGTCTCGGCGCAGCTGCGACGCTATTCGGTCTCAATAGGGAGAAGGGAAAGAAGGAAGAGCGCGAACGCGAGGAGAGAGAGGAGCAAGAACGCGTGCGCCAGCGGGAGCATGAAAGACCTCGTGAACATGAGCATCGCCACGAGGACCGCAGGGAGCGCGAGATTGTCGAGCCTGAAAGGAGAAGACGTGGAGGAGGTTCAAACGAGGACGAGCCCCCACTCGAGCGCCGAGACC
This sequence comes from Cladosporium colombiae, assembly GCA_026122715.1. NCBI lineage: Eukaryota > Fungi > Ascomycota > Dothideomycetes > Cladosporiales > Cladosporiaceae > Cladosporium > Cladosporium colombiae. The sequence goes on from JAKZFA010000005.1 coordinate 827,352, forward strand.
CATACGTCGACCAAGACCGTGGGCTTGGGTTTGCTTTCGAAGGCGGCGAAGGACACAAGCCTGCTGCACCTGGTGCACCATACGACGCCCCTCCTCCCCAGCCACCTCGCCCTCAGCGCGAGCCAAACTCCGATCGCGACTCTGATCGACCTTATGACAGCAAACCTAGCCAAACACAGGCACCGCCACCCACTTACGACGCAGACGAGGACTATCGCCGACGCATGGAACAAGTACAGCGCGAGCTTGGCCTCCCTGTTCAAGAACCAACTTCTGATTCAGACCCGGATCGTGAACGTCGACGCCGAGAGCGCGAGGCTCGTCAGGCGGAGCGTCATAATCGTAAGATGAATGGCAACCACAGTGAGGCGCCTAGTCACTACGATCAAGGCCCACCCTCTGGTGGTCTTCGAGCCAGTTTCGAGGACGATGCCAGCCAGGTTCCGAGCCAAAGTACTTGGTCATCGGCGCCCACGAACAACGGCCAGCAAGAGCTTCGTCGTCGTCCTAGTGTGCTCGACTCGTCAATGGATGCTGGTCTCATGGCTCAAGTGATCGACAACAGTCAAAGCGAGAAGCGCGAAAACCGCGTACGCATCGTTGACCCACCATCGGAAGAGGACGACAAGAAGCCAAAGGGTATCTTGAAGAAGCCTACCGAGAAATTCCCCGAGAACCCTGATGCTGTGCGCGAAGGCGTAGCTCCGTTGAAGGATGTATGTATAATCACAGTGTCTGAGAGAAGTCCACAGAACTCATGCTGACGACTCACTTTACAGGCACATAAGAAAGGCATCCCACCAGGAGCGCGCTGGACTAAGATCGACCGCCGTCTCGTCAACCCGGAAGCCCTCGAAAAGGCCAACGAGCGCTTCGAGGAGCGTCAAGACTTCGTCATCGTCCTCCGCGTCCTCACCAAAGAAGAGATCCAGAAACTCGCCGATCGCACCCGCGACATCAGAGGTAAGAGCAGCAGCAACAACAACAAAATCCTGACGATCCTCAAACTAACATCCTCTCCCTTCACAGCCGAAGCCCGCGCCCAGGAAGAAAAGCACGAGCGCCGCGCTTCTCGCCGTCGTGAGCGCAACCGCGACCGCATGGACCGCGACGAGTACGAAGATGAAAACTCCGAGGACGAGTACGCGCCCAGGAAGCCCAAGATGCTTGAAGCTCCCTCGGCGCCGTCGCAGGGCGGCGCTTCGTCCGACGCAGATTTCATCCGCAGCGACAGAGAGAGGAGGGAGCGCGAGCGCGAGAGCGCGTATGCTCCTTCGTCGGCGAGAGGCGAGAGGGACTACTAGGGAGTGAGACCTTGCAGAAGTGGATCAAGGCAGTGGGCATTGAATTGGGAATTGCATGCATGCATATATGGTCGGGCAGTAGCGCTGGGACGCTTTGTCCGATTTGGGTATTTTGTTTTTCGGTTTCTCTCACGAGGGCTTTGATGGATTATGCGGCGATTCAGCGGATTGGGTTCGGGGGGGAAAGAATCCACCCCACCACAGAGAGCATGTGAAGCATAGCTTGTTTGAGCGTTTTTTGCATGACATGAAAGGAGAATCGGAGCGGAAATGTTGTGTGGTGTCTTTGAACGACCGAACTGTCCCACACTGGTTCACTTCTTGCTTTTTGCTGCTACCTCAAGGTGTGTGTCCTCGCTACCTTGCATTTTCTCCCACATCGGTATGAAGCACACTTCACTCGCGCTCAAAGCTTACTAGAGATCATGTGACGAGCATATGCTGCAGGCTGCGCCACAACAGCGTAACAGGCCGAGGTCCACTCTGCTGCTAGGCTGTTGCACACTGACGCTTCTAGATGTGCTGGAAATCGCATTGAACCACTCACTAGTCAGACGTACACAAAGAGACCAGTCACTCCACCTTGGCTCTGGCACCGCCAACCCCTCCTAGCGCAGGCTCGACATCTCGTTCCAGTCACGCGTCGTCCAGAGGCAGGCAAAGTAAGTCATCATTTCGCGCTCAATCGCTTCCTCATCCATAGACACCCACACACACCGTCAGTCGTGCGCCACGTTCAACACCAGGCGCGACTTTTTTGCTTGACAAATCACGCGAGCAGGGCTGGCCGTCTCTCTGCACACAGAGCGTTTGAGTGCTCGGCGAGCTCATTGGACTGGTCTCGGTGTAGAACCTATGAGCCGGTTTGTGGACGCTTGTCATTCCACCCTCCTTCCTGCGACTATCCGCGTTTTGTGACCTCGGGTTTAACTTCCCAGCTGCGATTATCCGGTGGCTTGCCTCGCTCGGCGACGAGACACTCCTTTTTCGACGGTGGGCGATTTCGCATATTTCTGGTCATCCTTTCGCACTCTGTGGGATTGGAACCAGGCCACTGCTCTGCCCTGCCACAGATCATAACCACACCATGGACGAGGCGCGCCAGCGAAGGCGGCCTTCTGATGCCCCGTCAATCCCTCTCGAAGTCTCATCCGGCCTGGGGATTGACATAAGCTCCGCCAACATGTCGTCACAGGAGATGGATGACCACTCTGCACCGCTCCAAAAGACGACGACACCCGACTCAGCACAACACTTCGTTTCGCCACCCTCGACTGGTGGACTCTCTGGTTCTACGCAGGCCGGACAGTCGCCAGCAAACTTCTTCAGCCCTGACGCCAACAAGCCCTTCTCGAGGCATTCGACCTCTTACTCGGCCTCCATGGTTCATCAGTCACTACCCGAAGACCCCGAAGCCAGTCTTCTGCGCAGAAACCATAGCGCATCACTCTATTCTGCGTACGGAGACTTCGCCGCCAACCACAAGTGCGAGACCGTGAAAGGCGTGAAGGGAAGCCGCAGGAACTGGCTTTCGGTCATAACCATCCTCCTGGCGTTGTACTCCACAATCTTCTCTGGCATATTCGTCGTCATTGCCCTGGTCAGCCCAGAATGGCATATGATTGGAACGAATGGGAGACTCAACCCGTCCTCGGCCGCTTTGATCACTACCATACTCGCCAAGACCATTGAGATGTCATTCGTCACGGTCATCATTGCAATGATCGGGCAGGACTTGTCCAGGAGAGCTTCCAGTGCACATCGTTCTGGCGTCACTCTGGCCGAGCTCAATATGAGGAGCTGGATCATGCAGCCGGGAACAATGATATCGCATTGGGATAGCCTCAAGTATGCAGTACTCAGCTTTCTAGGCGTGGTCTCCGTTTTAGCAGCCATCTTTGCAATGCTGTACACGCCTGCATGCTCTGCTCTGGTGCAGCCACAGCTGAGATCTTCTTCGTGGGAACGGCGTAATATGTCGGGACTGGTGCTGAGCAAATTTGCCAATTCACACCACATTAAAAAGGAGTGTTTCACTCCTATCCCTGAGGGCGAGGATGAAATTGAGCGCTCTGCCACTTGCCTGTCAATCGAGCATGCTGCCATGGCTTACAAGAACTATTTCAATTATCTTGGAATGTGGTCTGGAAAGGAGGTTGGCTCCAACTTTACTGACAGACCAGACGGCACTGCTTGGTTCAGCAACGACACGACTGTCATTGCGCCATGGGTAGGAACGCCGCATGATGCGGCGTTCCTCTACCCGGATACAGGCATCATTGTCAACAACATGAGTCTGGCTGTCCCACACACTGGCGTGGCTGCAGCCGCCAGAGACGCGAACAACAGCATTGCACAGCCTGAGGATCTGGATGGGGTTGGTCGGTACACTATCAACGCTTCAGTCGCATCTCCCCTCCTTCACTCGCTCTGCGCGACTGTTTCTGAGAAGCACCTTGCTCCCCTCATCTTTGAAAAATGGAATTTGACCAACGAGACACTCAACCATACAACCTGGCCGGCTCAGCTCAAGTTCTCCAATGCTCACCCGTCACCCTATCTTGGTGGCACAGACCTCGACGACATATTCGAGTGGGGCGAGAAATACGGGAATTACGCTTGGCCGCCAGTCTTCATGAGACTGCCTCAGGAGTTCAACACCATGGTCAACGGGACGGGTGGTAATCTGCAGATGTACGGTCGCAGTTCTGTTTACATCCTCGGCAAGGGCAACAGCACGGATCTTGACGAAGATCCAACCACCCGTCTTGACTACTTCCTGTGCCAATTGCAAGTCAGCCAGACACCCTATTGCTACACAAGTTACCGGGCCAGTGGCCAAGGAGCAGTGCTGGAGGCAGCTTGCGACAACTCTCCCCCGACAGGCCACACAATGCGATACATCGAAGGCGAGAAAGACGCCCCAAGCAGCCGCGTCTTCGCAGACAGAGACTGGCCGATGGTTGCCAGCGAAATGGCCCTCGCCCTCTCCCTCAACGACGGCTCCTTCGAAGGCAAAAGCGCCAACGCCCGCCTCCTCTCCCAACTCCTCCTCCGCCACCCAACCCTCGACCCAACCCGCCCCTCTCTCGCCGAAGCACTCGCCGTCCTCTCCGGCTGCACCCTCCTGCAATCCACCATCGACGCACCCTTCATCCACTACTGGAAATACCCCGCCGCCATGGCCACCCTCGGCGAACTCTCCCCGGGCGTCCGCGAGCACTTCAACGCCTCCCTCAGCGCGCAGGCCTACACGTCAGGCGGCACGTCCAAGTACCAGCGCGTCTTCCACCTCGTGCTGCTGGGCGTGTTTGCGCTGAACGTCCTGGCGCTGGTGTACTTCGCCGTGCACAAGACGTGGTACGTCGACTTGTCGGAGCCGCCGAACCTGTTCTCGCTGGCGGTCAATTCGCCGCCCAGCGAGGCTTTTGCTGGGTGCTGTGGTACCGGGCCCACGGGGAAGGACTATGGGGTTGCGTGGACGCTGGGGCAGGAGCAGGGGCATGTGTTCGTGCAGAGTGGCTCTAGGAGGGAGGCTGAGGGACATGGTGGCGCGGAGGGCTCGTCGGCGTTGACGAGGAGGAGGGTTTGGAGGAGTGTGGCGGAGAGGCCTTTGACGAGGAGTATTGGGACGGTGAGGAGCTGGGGAAGGAAGACTTGATTTCCATTGCGAGCTGTGTGTGTGTGTGTGCTTGGGGGAGGGCTCTTTTCTTGTGCCGCTCGAACATCTCGAGATGCAGGTGAATGCTGGCACACGTGTTGTTTCGTATGTTCCCTGTCTGGCTTTGTATAATGATTATCAGACCTTCAGTCTGGGATCCTAGAGGAGGCATACGAGATCTTCCTTCTTCTGTGGATTGAGACCATACCAACGGTACAGCGGCTCGCGCTTTCAAATAGGCACATATGGAAACATTATTCGCAATGGATTGCAGTGGGTCATCGGACCCGGCCCAACAGCCTGTAGTGATGCCAGCAGCAGTGCACAAGGAAAAGCAACGCCGTGGCTGAATGGATCGGATCAATTGTGTCGCGCGAGCCGCACGTACTGACCACCGAACCGAAATTCAAAACATCCAATTTTTCGGTCGCGATGGAAAGCAGACATCTGGTATTCTAGTAGGAATCGGCGTGACAGACAAACGAAAGCCTATCGCCCTGTGACATGGTTTTTTGTTGTTGTTGTTGTTGTTGTTGTTGTTGATCATGGTGACGGAGTCTTCAGGACATGCTCTTCGTCATATGATCTTCGCAGAAATGACAAGCGTTTAGCAAGGGTGAGATGTGCCTGATATGGACATGGGAGGCTGGCGAGAGGGAGTTGTGGTGAAACTTGAAGGCGAAGGAAACAACACGAGCGAGCCCACCTATCAAACGTCCAGCGCGGCAACGGCGATCGTAAAGGTGCGCATTACTCTGCTGAGGCCGGATCAGACGTGAGTGGAGCACAGCAGGAAGTACAGCCAATGATGGCAATGAAATGTAAGAAGCTTGGTCGGCGCTCTAGACACTGTAGATGCAGCACTTAGCCGGGGTGGTTGAAACAAGGGTCCCCTTGGGTCTCGCTAGACTGCCCGCCAAGTGGCCTCGATTGGGGAAAATGGTATTGACCACGACGACCGACCAGAGCACCCCTCGCTCGCTCCCGCACGCGGTCGTTATCTGCCGTCCTCGCCCTGTGAAGTGCTCCTTCACACGCTCCCTCTCTCGTCACAAGCACAATCACGCGCTTGGCCAATCAGAAACGCAGGCCTGTCGTGCTCGAGCATCGGCGCAACATCTTCGGCGGTGAACATCTTCGGCCTGTGTCTGTTTGGAGACTAGGTCACTCCCGATCTCCCTCCTGAGTACTGGCACTGATCAGGAAACACAACATTGTCGCGCTGTCGCGCTTCACTTGCCCTCACGAGGACTACGACTCGACGACCCGAGTCGCCCCGACAGTCCATTCACATCCACCATGGAACAGGCACAAGCAGGCTGCGGCCTGCAAGACGACCCTACGAAGCATGCGCGTCCCAATGGCCATGTCAACGGCGCCAATGGCTCCGTGCCCGAGAAAGAAATCACATACAACCCCGCAAGACAACCTGCGTTGAGCAAGAAGTCGAGGGTCTCAAGAGCAAATGGAGGGGTTGAGGATATAGCCCTCTGCGCGAGTCCCGCAGGATTCGTTGCGCGCAAGCAAAAAAGACACACACCCGAGAAAGAGAGCATTGGCGGTATGCTTTGCAAGGCCATGGTGGAACACCAGCTGGGCATCTCCCTCAATCTGATCCTCCTGGGTACCCTGACATATTTGCTTTTCCCGACCCTGAGGGAGCGCGTGGGCGCCTTCTTCACGCTGCAGTACCAGACAGGTAACCCCGGCGAGTTTTTGATTGGGCCGCGCGACATTTACATTGTAGCGGGATACGTGGTGTTGTTCACAGCCATGAGGGCGGCTTGCTTGGATTATGTGCTGCTGCCAGCAGCGGGCATGCTGGGAATTAAGCAGAAGAAGACGAGAGTGAGGTATGTTGGATTTCGACAGCATTCGTCTGAGACGTCTGAGCGCTAACGAAAGGATAGATTCGCGGAACAGGCGTACCTCTTGCTCTACTACATTGTCTATTGGAGCTGGGGCCTGATGGTCTTCATTCAAGACACGCCTGAATCGAAAGCAACTACTTTCCTTGGTCAAGCCAATGATCTGTTGATCTCTCTCTGGCGCGATTACCCTCGTCTACTGCTTGGACCGTCGCTAAAGCTTTACTACCTTTCACAAACCGCCTTCTGGGTACAGCAGATCTTCGTTATCAACATTGAAGAGCGCCGCAAAGATCACTGGCAGATGTTCACACATCACATTGTCACTGTGGCTTTGCTCGTGTTCTCTTACGGATACAGGCAGATGCGCGCTGGTAACGCGGTGTTGGTGCTCATGGACGTCGTGGATCTCATTTTCCCGGTATGTTTCACACGATATGCAATTACCGGATATTGCTGACTCGCTTAAATAGCTCGCCAAGATGCTCAAATACGTCGGATGCCAGCAAGCCTGCGACGCAGCTTTCGCGCTCTTCGTTATCACCTGGTTCGCAGCACGACACATCGGATACTTGTCCATCTGCTGGAGCATCTATGCGCACGTCGCTACAGTCACCATGCCGTACGGTACTTACAGCACTGCGGACTCTGCTCGCCTGAGCACTGATGGCGGCCATGAAATGCTGGACAACCTGCTCCAACCGCTGCTGAACCCGACCGCAAAGACTGTCGCTTTCAACCCGGAGATCAGAAATCTGTTCCTCGGATTGCTTGGAGGCTTACAAGTCATTACGATTGCGTGGTTTGTCATGATCATCCGTGTTGTTGCAAAGGTTTTGCAGGGACACCCTGCCGACGACTCGCGTTCTGATGACGAAGGCGAGGAAGAGGGAGCGGAAGAAGACATCGAGTTTGATGATGAGATGCAGGTGTCGTCGGCTCAGCATGAGGTCGGTGTTCCCTACAAGCTCCGCGCGGATTCGCAGGCTACCGCGGGCGCAGAACGCAAGTTCATCGAAGTGACCGCCAGCTCGGAAGACCTGAAGTTCACTTCGTCGAGCACGTCCAAGACCGGCAGCAAGCGCAAGGGCAAGGGCGGCATCTCATCCGGATTGCACCTAGGCGAGCACAAGGACATCCTCAATCGCATTGGATGTCTGAGCGAAGAGCAGCTGGCGCGCGAAAAAGAGCTGAGGGCCGGCAACAATGACGTTCGAAGGAAGTAGGACTTCTTCCCGATCTCGCCTCCTGGCTTATACCTAGATACCAAGGCCTTGGCTGCTGGAGAAAAGCGGGCTGTGGGCTATTGGCGTTGAGCGAGTATGTTGCATTTTCCGAAAAGAGCGTCCTCTTATAGAATTACAGATCGCGCCAACCCGTGATCATGAAGAAAGTCGTTCCAGATTTCCACAAACTGTCATCAAATCATCACCGTCAAATCCATCCACATCAACCCCTCGTCTTCCTTGCCGCCACCCACCAAAACTCATTCCCCCCATCCACCTCACTCTCCAACACCTCTTCCATCTCAACCTCAAACCCCGCCTCCAACACCATAGCCCTATTCTCACTCACCCCAAACCCGCTCCAAAAAATCCCATGCCCCATCATCTCCCCATAGATCTCTTCTTCGTCAAACGTCGCGAAATTGCAAACCAGCAGGCCCCCGACTTTCAACCACGAATAAATCTTGGATAGCATGGGTGGTTGTTCCGCGCGCGGGAGGTGGAAGAGTGTGAAGAAGCAGACGACGCCGTCGAACGTTGCTTCTGGTATCGATAAGGCGGTCATATCGCCCGCTTCGAAACTCACGTCCGAACTGTGACTGTGATTGTGGATGTGGGTTTTGGCTGTGGCGATCTGGGCGGGTGAGATGTCGTTGGCGAGAACGCGGGCGTTGGAGGAGAGGAGTTGGTGGGTTGTGGGGATGCCGGGGCCGCAGCCTAGTTCGAGGATATATGGTTGTTGGTCTTGTTGCGATGATGTGTTTTTGTCGTCGTCGTCGTCGTCATTGTTATTGGTGTTATCATTATATTTCTTGAGGACTTTGGCGGCGTATCGTTCTCGCGGAGAAGAGGTTTGCGCGCTGACCCAGGAAAGGTACCAGGAGGCGAGGTGGTCGTAGGCTTCTGTGTTGACGAGTTTGGCGTCGGCCATTGTTGCTGTCGTTATCGATACTGTGAAAAGGATGATTTTGCTTGTAGGTAGTCAAATGTGCGGTATATTGTGTGCTCTACATGCGTTGGCTGGCTGGTGAGGTGTACATATGTGCAGAGTGACTGACCGACCCCTTGGACGTTTGCCATCGCGTTTCGGAATTCTACAGACGTCTCATATGGACGCGTTTCGAAGGCCGTCGTTCCTCAAGGGTGAAGCGTGCTTGAGCTATCCGGTACGCTTGTGCCGTCCTGTTTATGATAAATGGGGGCTGAAGATCTGAGGTCCAATGGAACGTCGAAGCTGGAGTCCCGGTTGCGGCGGGACCGAATCCTTCGGCGGTAGATGATTGCATTTGCGCGAATAAGTCGCGTTGTGGACTTTCAGAAAGATCTCGAACCCGGTATTGTAGAGACCGCATGCAAGCCAGTATGGTCGACATTGAGGCGCTGGCCTTGCGATGGACACTGACATGAGCTCTTACTCACGTGCAGTGTTCATGTTGACATTATATAGTCGCTTTCAATCGTGGCGTCATCGCTGTGCCTTGCTTCAATGTCGATTGTGTGCAACCATTAGCCATGTTAAGGAATAAAATTCATGCAGGTCATTATGTTGCCGGCCAGTCGCACGATCTACCTCCTGAACAATCAGCAATCAGGACGAATGTTAACCGCAGATGGCGGCGCCACATTGCGACGCTCTGGTCAGCATGCCGTCCGAGCTGAGATCAGCTGTAGACCTGTCCCTCGTCGTCCGCAGATGGCGCTGAGCAGCTATTGTAAGATGCCGTCGCATCGCACCTACAATGCTTCCGGACCGGCGAGCTCAGCCTGTCAATGTCGACCGCCCGGCATACGATTATGAGGCCAATCCACAATGGCGCGCGAAGCCACTGACCCCTGCTCACGTATTGGTCCACGACATCCGCTTAGAGTTCCGGAGAGCAGAGCAGGGGCCAATGCTGGAGGTGAATGAGAAGTCGCCATCTTTGCTCGTTCCAGATGATGCATCGCAGACGACAGCCGCTGGGATTGCGAGAGCGTCTGCAGCGGCAGTCAACCCCATCGAGGAACGAAGATTTCAGCGGCTGGAGGATGACTTTGGGTGGATTCGAAATCTTCGTCTGGAAGACATACAACGAAATGCAGATGACCCTGAACATTTCGCCAAGTGCCGATGGATCCACTGCTCGTCCAAATATCCTGAGTATTTGGGCGGCTTTCTCTTCGCTCTGACGGAAGATATCAAGATTGTCTCTGAGAGTATGCAACTGCTCGAGATTGCTGTGCAACAGAATCAGCGATTCTCTAAGCACGGTAAACATTTTGTGCCCTTCGTGGCACCGTTGACATCTCGGATCCAAAGTAATGGCGGACCTTCATATCCAATGCTCATCTCTACACCTTGGCTCGACTGGTCGATCAACGGGCAAACTCCGCCTTTGCGATTCCAGGTTGATCGTAAAGAAGCCTATCGATCTTCCCGGTCTGCATGTCACCCGTTAAGATCTCTCCTTGCATACTATTTCCGACTGGAAGATACTCGAGAACGAGATCGATCTCAGGTGTTCACGAAACACAAGCCGTGGACCACGAATCGTGAGATCGATCTCAAGATCAGACAGTGGTATGGGCACTATCCTTCAGCATTAAACGTGGACGAGCTATGGCTGCTAGCAATCGATGCTGAGCACATTGTCACCTTCTCATCTAACCAGACCTGGAAGGCCCGTTGGCCACCTTTGCAGCTGTCGTCTCGCATAAGTGATGTGGCTTTCAGAGACATAAGGAATATGTTCTATCGCTCGCAACAGCATAACGCACAGGAATACACAGCCATGACACATATCATCACATCACTATCTGGTGCAATGGGCATGATGCACCGTAGCTTTTGGCAGGATCTTCCACTTTGCGTTGCGGATAGATACGCGGGCCATCTCGGACATCTGCAGTACAGGCTGCATCGCGCACCGAGCACCAAGCTTGTCATGGATCTTCTAGCGTGTCAAGAAGAGCTCAATATCGTTATCCAGATCACGCAGCAGCAGATTGATATGATAGCGCAGATACGAGCACTGACCGAAGGTCTGGACATTCGACCTCGCAGCAGGCAGTCAGCAACGGCGAATGCGGCGAGCCGTACAACACCGAGCGTTACTCTGCCAGGCGAACCAACAGACCATATAGCTCCTCGCCACAGAGCCACATACCGACATCTGACTGCGTCCAACTTCAACGATCCGATTGCCAAGCTCGAGGACAACCTGCAAAGGGAGCTCGCAGATCTCGAAGACCTACGCGACAACGCCAACACTCTTGTTTCACGAACTATCCAGCTAGTTAACATCCGCTTAGAAGACCACGGGAAAGCCATTCTAGTTTTTACCGTCGTCACTATCATCTTCCTGCCGCTCAACTTCGTTACCTCATTCTTCGGCATGAACACAAGCGATATCAGAGACATGACTGCCACACAGTCTTTGTTCTGGCTAGTAGCGATTTGCGTCACGGCTGGAGTTCTAGGTGCTTCGATTTTCTTGGCTTTCCAGGGCGGAGAGATTTTGGAGAGGCTGCATTTGTGGCTGGATGCAAGAAGAGAACGGGCTGCAAACGCAAACACAACGCTGCCAAAGGCTCCGGCAAACTTGCGCACAAATCCTGTGGATCGTGGCAGTATATTCAAGCTTTAATGGATAAATGACTATGCACCTTGGTACTGTACATGATGGGGGACGTTTAAGTAGATTTGGTCACTACTCACGAGTATGATCGTGGTGGGCATATGTGCCTCCGGAATCGATGTAGCACATTCAAGAGATGGCGCATGGCGTCCGACGGATACGTGCATGCCAATCACGGCTATCTACGCTGACGCGCAACATCTTTCATGCCCGTCTTTTGCAGCTTTGCCACTCTGTGAAACGACCGTGGATCATGCATGCGTGTCTTTGCCGGCAAACAGCGTCATCAACGCGACTACCTTTCAGCTATGCAGCATGCATCAGTATGGTTTGTTTGGCCACACGTGCAGGAAAATGTTTGGTCAAAAGCAAGCGAAACCATTTCGTCGACTATGACTGCGATCATAACTCAGCGCCAAAATAAATGAGCATCGAAATGAAGACAAGGTATCTCATCCTAACTCCAAGAGAGTGACCAGTATCTAGCATCGCAATTTTATTCCGACCACGACCAACCAACCATGCTGCCCACTAAAGCATACGGCCGGTTCTCACCACCACCAACCACTATACCCTCTCAGTCGCCACGCCTTTGTTACTTCATCTCGCGAAGCAATGGGACCTTCGTCCCACTCATTCCTGCCGATGAGCTCCCGTACAGTGTTCGGCTTGCAGGAGTTCCACGAGCCATGAAGATCGAACACTCCTGTGGGATGAGCCATGTCGGTACACATGCTTTCACCGGCCAACTCTTCCAGTTGGAACCCGTCGACGCCGCGCAGCATATCATAGACCGCATCAATACTTCTCACATCAATCCGAGCAGCGCGAAACAACATCCTGCAACATCAGAACCCATCCTGTACCAGAGCGAGCAAGGCAGACTAGCCACAAGACCGCCTCCAAGGTCAGAGTTGTCCGTTCCCCAACAGCTCCCCTTCTCCGCAACAGCGACAACCTGGCGCAGAGTGGACGACGCCGCTTCAGCGAAATCGCAAGAAATCATCGACAACATCATCGCTCATGGTTCTCACTCCCCTGCCCGCGAACCCGAAACAGCTCTCAAGATCTGCCGAACCCCTTCATCGTCTCCCAAAAGCTCGCACGAGCAGAAAGACAAGATCTATTGCTCATACTGGATCAGGAGCGGTGAGTGCGATTACACTCAGCAAGGCTGTCGTTACAAGCACGAGATGCCGGATAAGGCCACGTTGGCGAGCATTGGTTTCAGGACTGTGCCGCGCTGGTGGCAGGAGAAAGTTGCGATCCAGTTGGGGCAGAGCGCTATTCCGACTGTTGGGCCGGCGATGAAGCCTGCTGAATGGCTGAAGCAGAGAAGAGACAGCCAGGATAGCGACGACAGCCAGAGCGACGAGGACTCTCAGATCGAACATGAGTCCGAGGCTGGGAATGAGAACAGTTCGGATGTCGACGTTGCGCCGACGAGTGGTGGTTTGCCGCACTATGAGACTGTGCTGGATCTGTCGGAGGAGAAGGAGAAGCAGGTTGCTGCGTCTGAGCTCGAGAAAATTGAAGAATCTTCCAGCAAGGCTGCCACGCAGATTTCAGCCATTGCAACGACTGGGCGCGAGGACATTGAAGAATCGTCCAAAAGGGCTGCCAAGCAAGTTTCAACCAATTCAACGCATGAGGCTGCGAATGAGCCCAACCGAAAGCTGTCCGATGTCGACTTGATCGATCTGAGTCCGATCAGCCCGACCGGAACAATTTCATACAAACCGAATGGTACGAACATCCAAGATATCATCATATCCACCAAGCTAGGCCCCGCCAGAACGCCACCTCCCTCCCTCCCCATGGTCGCGAGCCAGCAACCCACAGCCTCACCTCGCAAAGTCTTCGTCCCGGCCGGCGAGTCAACAGAATTCCACGTCGCAGACGCCCGCAAACACGCTCAATCTCAGAAACTGGAGCCGAACCCCATCGAGACAAAGCAGTTCAAAGCTGAGAAACCTGCCACCGAAGAGCTTTTGCCGACGATCATTGTCACGACCCCTGAGCCCTCGGAGCCAAAGTTTGGACTCATGGCTTCAATGCATGCGCCGAAACCCACCAGTGGAAGACCGCGTAACAACGACGGCTCATCGAGCGCGAAGAAACCACAACGCCAGCCGAAAGCCAACAGCACTTCGTCGCCCAAACCTAAGGAGGTCGAGGCGGACAAGAAAAGGACAGTGACGTCCAGTCGCAGCCGACGTGCATCACAGAAGACTGGGACGCCCAGTCCCACGACAGGCAAAGTAGCGGCAGTCGATGACAGTAGTGTTACGCCGAAATTCGCTCAAAGCACTGGTAAAGAGTCTCCGAAGAGCGTATGTCGTCCCAGAAGGCCGGCTGCTAGCACCTCCAAGGCCGTGGCTTGTAGAGCGGCGGCCACAGGCGGCGCCAAGGAGTGAAAGGGGTGACAGCATTGGGATCCAGGTATGAGGGAAGATGTTGGCACAGTATCAGTCCTGGACTTTGCGTTTCTCTTCCGACTTTTTTGTGTATTACACATCAAGCATCAACTCAGTCTTTGCTACATACAATATAGAACAGTCATCATCGCAAACCCACCTTACAAAAGCTCAAACTCTCCGCTGACGCCTTCGAAAGGTGCCAGGCTTCCACCCAACCCCTTAGCATCACCATAATACTTCAGCCTGTACCGCCCAGCCAAATCGCCACTTCTCGTCATAAGCTCGCCATGAGGGTCATCTTGCAATTCACTGGTATCCTTTGCCTCCTGCCACGTTCCAGTCTCCCACATCGTCTCCCAGCTGATAGTGACCTCGCTCGTCCCCAGCACGGTGCTCGTGCGCGTCCACTCAAACACAAGACTCCAGTCCTCGTCACTCCGCACTTGCGCCCAAACGGAAGTGTCGGCATCGTACTTCTCCACAGCAGCAAACGTGCCGCCCAGTCTGAAGTCGTTCCGCGGGTTGGCGGCGACGAAGCGTGCGGTTATGGTCTGTCCGCTGAGATATCTGGGCTTAACGTCTGCCACTACGTCGCCAAAGGATTTGAACAGAGGCGCGCGGTCGACGACGACGGGTGTGATGAAGCTGAGGCTGTTGTTGATGTTTATGGGTGGCAAGGGCCCGTATTCTGCGGATGGGGGGTTTGAAGCAGAAGCGTCTAGCTGGGGCAGAAAAGTGATGGTGCGGTCGATGTACGCGCTGAGAGTGTGCGGTCCGTAGAGGGTTGAAGCGCCTTCGTAGCGCTGAATCTGGTATTCTTCGTATGTCGTGATGTAATGGCTGTAGGTGTTTGCCGGGCCGCCGAGCACGGCTACAGGCTCGCTGGTTTCGAGGTCAGAGAATAGTTTTTTCGCTTCATGCTTGACGGCGTCTTTCCAGCGGCGTCCAGCCATGGTAGTTGCCTCGCCTGGCGAGACGACGATGAACATTTGGCCGACTCTCAGAAGCTGGACGTCGACAATGTTTGGGCTCCATGCGTACGGGCTGTCGCTCTCGCCGACGTCGAGAAGTATAGGCTTGGGTGCTTGACACGCGATCTGTGTGTCATTCGGAGTATGCACTCGGTTGCCAATTGCAGACCAGAGTGGATTGGCATTAGGATCGCCAGGTTGCGCTTGTTTGAAGTCGAACGCACCAGGACCATCAGTGGTGCCTGCAGCGAAGGAGTAGCCCATTGCTGCTGGGCAGGTCCTAGCTATTGTACCGTTCGGCAGCACGACCTCCTGGTTGCTGAAGTCAACAAATCGATGGAAGGGCTTAACGACTTTGCCACTGATAGGCGTGAATGCCGTACGATTCTCCCAAAGGCTACGGGCACCTACATACTGGCGCCTGCCAATCTCATAGTTCGATGATGTGCCGCCATCGTTTCGTCCCCAATAGGGCCCACGGCTGTGACATGGCTGTGTCTTGTTGCCGCACAGACTGGTCTTGAAGTCGCACATCTCGCCAGCGTGGTCGCCATACTCGCAGTACGCACCGAGAACATTTGGCGATGTATCACCCACGTTAGCCTGGCTGAAGCCAGCAACAAAGCTTGAGTCGTCTACGGATTTTTCGAAGAGGTAGGCCGCCACGCCCTTGTTGTCTCCGGTGACAAGAGTGTTGTTGCCGTACATACTAGTGCCATGAACGGGGAACCAGGTGAATACGCCGATGTCTTTTGACCCGCCTTCCGTAGCATGTGCGAGACGCAAAAGCGTCATGTTCTTGTCCACATCGTGCTGGTACTGAGCTCGCTCCTCTGCAGGGTTGGCAAGATAAGAGTATGGGCTGCGATTTACGTTGGCATCTTCGATTTCGGTCGTGCCAACCTCGAGATAGCCTGGTGCAAGGCTTTCATGGGCACGTTTGATTGACAAGACTGCGCCATCAACGATGGCTTGGTAAGAAGGCTTGTTGAAACCCTTGCTGGTGATTTGAGGCAACAGGTAGTTCAACCATGCGCCAGGTCCACTGTGTGAATGTGTGCCGGTGACAGCCACATTCTGAGGACCGTACAACGCATAATCACCGCCGAGTTCGGCGAGTGCCTGTAGTATTCCATATCTTACGGCAGTGTCGCCCGACTGAGTGTCAAGGACGAGATAGGTGAAGCGGTCGGCCGGCTTGTCGACATCCCCAACGATGAAAGCACGAGAGTAGAGTCGTTGTCTGACTCCAGTACCTAGCTGCGCCGGGTCTGCATAGCCCATGAAGTTTATCTCGACAACGGGTCCTGTGATGTCCGCCTTTCCGACTCCCACCAGGTACTGATCTCCATTGCTCTTCCTTGCTGGGCCTTGGGGCAGACTTGTGCCTAGCCACGCTTTCAAGCTATCCAGTGGCGAGCTGTGACGGCCTGAGGTGTAGGCAGCATTTTCTCCGATATTTATCGTCAACACAAGGGCTGTGAAGGCGAGGAGCAGGCCAGCGGCCAAAACGGCGAAGATGGGCGCTCGCAGCATTGTCGAGGCCCTTGGTTGGAGGTGTGCGTGAGACTACCTTGCAGAGGCAAGCATCGTCGGCGCGTCTACACAGCAAGGCGGCGTGCTCGTCACGGGAAGTGGTGAGACAGTACAGAGGCCTGGCACGCGGCCATTGCTCGACGTTCCTTCCTGTGCTCTCTCACCGCGTCTGGGTCGGAGTCGCCCTCTTCCTCGATGACATCACGTGCATGGACCTTGATGGCCGGCTCCGAGGAAGCGTGCTCCGTGAGCGACACGAGACGACACAAAACACGATCAAGTGTGAGATGGACAACACAACAGGCGTGCGTCGAGCCTCACCGTCCTCGTGCCCCGTCGTCGAGTCACTGCTGGAGGGAGCAAGGAGTACGTGGCAGGCTGCTCTACTCTCGACGACGCCTCTCTAGCCTCGATCCGCCGGGCTGTCACCTCCATCCGCCCAAGCACTTAAGCACGCCTCCTCACAGGCTACTGCAGTTCGTCCGTTCTTCTGCATCACGGCCCGCGTAGCCCGCCATCCGACTGCGGATCCCGAGGCCATGTAGACGTCTCATCGTGGGCCACGTCAATCCATCAGACACCTCACTCCTCGCTTCCTGCAGCGCCCCATGGGAATGGCGACGCCAATGCCATCACGGGCCTCATTGGCCGCCCGACACTTCCTTGAGCCGATCGCAGAGCTCGGGGATCATCGTGGAGACTCCAGATCATCGTCCTGTACACTCTCGCGCCTGGTCATATTTCCTCACTGGCCAGCGGTGCATACAGCATCTCCATCTATGCACTCATGCAGGTAAA
Source organism: Cladosporium colombiae (assembly GCA_026122715.1). NCBI lineage: Eukaryota > Fungi > Ascomycota > Dothideomycetes > Cladosporiales > Cladosporiaceae > Cladosporium > Cladosporium colombiae. The sequence goes on from JAKZFA010000005.1 coordinate 844,753, forward strand.
CCCAACCTTGCCCTGACGGACAGGTCGCATCCGTCCGTGCTATCTTTGTGTGTCAGGCTGTCGACACCTTCGGGTCTTCTTTCGTGACATTCGACGTGGCGCAAAGGACAAGGGTGTGCTCCAGACGGAGTGGTCCCGGCCTGCCCTTTCCATCCACTCGGCGCCGTGCGTGTGCAACTCCAGCGAGTCGGTAAATTGAGGGCTCCATTTCGGGTCTATACTTCACGTACTCATGCATCAGTGCGACCCGAGCGGCAGTATCGCCGTGTGTTGTCATCGTAGCTTTCGAGATTACCCGCCGTCAGATCGCGTTACTGCCCATATGCGCCTGTGAGCAGCATATCTCCTTCTCCAGTGCACAGACTCAGAGATCAAGACTCATTGCTCTGATACACGAGGTGCATGCCTGAGCTGCCTCTTACTCATTCCACTTCTCCATATAGCCAACGATGGCAGACACCATTGCAACATGACCCAATCCATATACCCTCGATCGACCACTGCACAGCTAAGTAACACTGACTAGTCGGTCTACTTGCACTCCACAGTCAAGATGCCGTCCGAAAGCCTGCAAGACATCATAAAGCGATACAATTTCGCCTCGGTCTCCACAACACAATGGCAGGACCCTCAGGCAAGCGTGCTGCCTTATCGAGGCGGCAGCAAGTATACGGTGTCACCACAGGCTATGTCAAAGTCATATACCCCGGTCTACAAGTATACGATCCCAAAGTCTCCGCAACCGTCCGACGATGAGGATTCGGACGGTTGGAACGATGATGATGACGACAAAAATGGTAAGTATGTGCCTTCTCCTCTACTTAGACTTATGCTGAATGATTAAACACCAGAAGCATCTATCGCCACACAACCCGAGGAGGCAGCCCCTACTGGGGCTGACAAATCGCCGTCTACGGGTGACACACAGTCAATACCCACAGCAGATGAGGCTGCAGCACCCGAAGAACAACCTCCGCCACCAAGTGATGGAGAAGCGAACAACGCTCCACAGCCGGCCGTCGAAGGTGATGCCCCAGTTGAGGACCCTGCCCCATCAAACGACGCAGAAACGCCTCCAGAGCAACCTGCAGCTCCTCCAGTCGAAGCCGAGGTTGAGCAGCCTCCTCAACAAGAAGAGGCCCCTGCAACCGACGATGCTTCGAAGCAAGAAGATACACAACCAGTCGAAGATTCTGCAACCCCACCAGGGACTGAAGCAAGTGAGGATGCATCGAAGCAAGAAGATGCTCCGGCAGTCCCCGAGGCTGAAGCCGCGCCTGCACCTGATGCAGAAGCTACCCCAGAAGCTCCTGCCGATACACCTGACGACGCAGCAAAAGAGTCACCCGTTGATGATAAGGTCCCCGGACCTGAGGGTTCACCGGCTCCGGCAGAGCAGCCAGCCGATATTCCTACGGATTCAGTCGTTGACGTACCGGACGCGACGACTCCAGATGAACCCGAAAAAGCTGGCAATGAGGAACCTGAAGCAACACCGCCTCCACCGCCACCTGCGCCCGAGCCTCCCACTGAATCCTCTGATGCACCCATCTCGCCTGTCGATAGTGCTGTGGATGTACCTGCTGAGCCCATTGCTCCCGCGTCTCCACAAATCGACAAGAAAGTCAGCTTTGCGGCAGACACAGCTGAACCCACACCAACAACGCGAAAGAAAAAGAGCCCAAAAGATAAGAAAAAGAAGAAGAAGTCCGCAAAGCTTCCGCCCGACGATATTGTAGCCATTGTCGACGAAAGTCCAGCATCAACAGCTGAAGAAAGTTCGCCTTCACCGGATGATATCGCGGCTATCATCGACGACGGGCCCGGTCAGCCAGCCGAAGTCAGTTCGCCTTCGCCGGACGATGTCGTTGTTGTCGTCGTCGAAGAACCTGGCCAGCCAGTCGAGGTCGAAGTTGTTGACCCATCGCCGCCACCGCCACTAGCACAACCCGACGAGCCTGCCCCTGTCCCAGATCCGGTCGAGGCTCCCGTTGGAGTGGACGCAGGAAAACCGGAGGAATCGGCACCAATCGTGGACGATACTCAAGCCGCACCACCAGCAGACGAACCGGATAGCACTGATGTGGCAGAGACACTAGAAGCGACAGAGGCCGCAAGTAGTGATCCAGCAACTGGCGATGAGCCAGCGCCCGATCCACCTGCCGAAGTGTCGACGGAGGCAGAGCCTGAGAACAAAGCGCCATCGCCAGACGAGGGCGACGAGAAGCCTGCAAAGTTGAGCGTTAAAGAAAGAGTAGCGATGCTTGAGAAGCCGGCTGCTGGTGCGAATGAGGCTGAGAAGCCTGTCGAGCCTGAGCCTGAGGCCGCTGTCGACGACGAGACCCCTGCTGCAGCTCCGGAAGAACATGCTTCCAACGAGACTGAGTCGGACACGCCACCAGAAGCGCCTCCAGCAGAAGCGCCTCCAGCAGAAGCCCCTCCAGCAGAGGCTCCAGCAGAGGCTCCAGCAGAGCAGCCTGCAGAAGCTCAACAAAAAGTGGACGACAGCAGTACTGCACAAGCCGAGCCTGAACGGGCTGTTCCTGATCAAGACGAAAAAGAAGAAGAAACTGCGCCAAGTGCAACCACAGACGAGACCCTCGCAGAAACCACAGCTCAAGAAGCAGAGCCAGAGACTGCAGCACCGGAAGAAGTGCCCGAGCAGGCTAGTCCGCTAGAGGATAAAGTTGATTCCTCTGAGCCTGCACCAAATGTACCAACAGATGCTGCTCCTGCTGAGGCTGAGCCCGAAGCACCCGAGAAGGAGGCAGAGACTGAAACCACTGAACAGGCGCCGGAGCCGTCTGGTCCTGCTGAGGATAAAGATGCAGTGCAAGAGTCTGCGGCTGCTGCAACGCCCGACGATATAGTTGTCGAAGGTGACGCTCCCGCCGCGGAGGCAGGGAATGAAGCCGATGATGCGCCCAAGGACGAGCCTGAAGATGAACCGAAGGACGAACAAAAGGATGAGCCAAAGGAAGAGTCAGAGACCAAGCCAGAGGAAGCAGCACCCGATCCAGTCGCTGAAGAACCCGGCTCATCTCCCAATGACTCCGAGCAACCCCAAGAAGATCCGGCACCTAATGTCGAAGTCGAAAAGCCGAGCGATGATCCTAAGGAGCCTTCCATCGAGACAGCGGCACCTCTTGTTGTTGCGGAACCCGATAGTGACGCCGCAGTCGCCGCAGATGACACGAAAGAGGCAGTGGTCATCGTCGATGCCGCACCAGAACCTCAGCCTGACAATGCGGAGAGCAAAACTGAGGATGTCGCCACGCAACCCGATGAGCCTGCTGAGCCAGTCACCGTTGTTGAAGTCGTCGCCCCACAGGAAGACGCGCCTTCTGAACCAGCTGCAATAGCCGCAGAAGATAGCGGAGCGAAGGAGGATGAGGCCAGCAAATCGCCTCCCAACGCTGAACCGGTCGAACCCGCGACTCAGACGCCCCCGCCTGATGAGCAGAAAGATGACAACAAAGACGTGGAGCCTGCAGCACCAGAGCCTGAGCCTGAGCCAGTGTCAGATAGCCCTCCGGTGGCGGCCGTTGTGGCTGAAGTGCCTCAGCCAGCCTCTGAGGACCTACTAGCGCCTAATGTCGACGATACTGCCAAAAGCGAGCCAGGCCCAGAAGAAGTGCCAAAATCCGAACCTACAGCGCCACCTTCACCCATACTGAGCAAAGATGCCTCGAAACGGAAACAGGAAGGTTGGACGCGCCACCATAAAGGCTCAGCTGACGGGTCAAGGACTGGTGACCATGCCGACAGCAAGAGAAGCCACCGCTCCAGCCGTACCGAATCAGCAGCGCGAGAAGAACTTCACCGCTCACGTCGACATTCCATGACAACGGAAGAAGACGCAGAGAGGCGTCGACGTCGTCGGGAACGGAAGGCAAAAGAGGAAGAAGAGAGAGAACGCAGGAAAGCAGAGGAAGACCGTGAGAAGAAACTGAGAGAGAAGATCGAGAAGGCTTCGGTCAAAGCTGCTGCCAAAGCTGCCGCTGAAGAGGCCAGGAAGCTGATCAGGGAGAAAGAGGATGAGAAATTGAAGCGACGTCGTCGAAGAGACAGTGTTGTCATCAGGGATGTTTCCGAGAATGTTCCCTTGCGCAGAGTCGATTCCGAGCAGGCAGTCGAGGTTGGCTCTCCCAAGCTACACCGACCGGCCATCCCCAAAGCCCTCATAGACACGAACGGCGAATCTATCACCCGCGCCGGACTGCTCGTGCGAACTTCCAGCGATGCTCGCAGACCATCCGCCGAGTCTCCACGCAGGTCGCGAAGAGAGACCCAGCCCACCAGCTCCCCTCTCCTCTACGAGGCCTCCGGCTCCAGCAAAGGCGAGCGTCCTCGACGTGCCCACAGAAGCGGTGACAAACCACGCGATGACAAACCACGCGATCGTTCGGATAAACCATCATCGTCACGAGACGCTGGTACGGAAAGTACCGGATCTCGACATTCGTCACGGCGGCACGCCGAGAGTAGCACGCCGGAGGAGCAACGTGAGCGCCCTCACAGGAGCCGCCGCGACAGCGAGAGGAGAGAGAGAGGACCTTCTACGAGGGAGAAGGAGAAGAAGTCTTCGTTCTTTGGGTCACTTATGAAGGCGTTTAAGTGAGGGAATGTATTATCATATTTCTTTTTTCCTTATTACGCTGGACAGTGGTCTGGTCTGGAAATTATGTGTTGTAATTTCATATTAATGAATGAGCACATAGTGGTATCTAAGCCAGCTTATATCCATACGGTCTCACTACCGCGCTACATATTCTTTCCAGGTATATGATCAAGAATCGCTTTTGCCAGTCTTTTCTGGTCTCAAGTCTGCAACTGTAACTCCTCCGACAACTCCTTCAATGCACGAATCGGAAGTCCAAACGCTTGTTCCATTCAGCAGTCGTAGTCTCGAGATAGTTGGCTTTTTCCTCCGCCGACAGTTGCTTCCACTTCCTCTCTTTGCTCTTGTTGCGCCACATGTAGTACTGCTTCACGACAATGTACAGCACGATGTTGAGCACGGAGATGGCGACCAAGGCGCTGTTTCCTTTCTCTGTTGACGGATTATATCAGCAATCGCGCTCGTCACTTAAAATTCCCAGATGTCTGGCCTACTATAATCAGGAATATCATCCTGCCGGTAAATATTACTACTGACGATGCTCTGGACTTGCACAAGCATGTTATAGAGAGCGGCTGATACGGTTCTTGTGCGAGTGCTGTTGCTGATGCGACTGCACCAGCCGACTTGGATCGGGTGGGGCGTCGGGTACGATAAGAGCGTGGTCAAAATGGCGTATGTGGTCCATGGGTTCGAGATTGAGATCGGGAGTAAGAGCAGTGCGATTAGACAGGGGAGGAACCAGATTTGGGAGAAGATGCCCATGTAGGCGCGCTGGTTGATTTTTTCGGAGACGTAGGTCATTATCATCATCTGGTGGTAGGCTGCAGTTAGCCTTGCGCAGCTTGGACAGGAGAGTGGGTAAGGGTACGAACGTTGATGGTGGTCAGGACTTGTGCGGGTATGGAGAGGAGATTGCTGTCGAAGGTGTCGAAGCCTAGTCGACGGAGGGTCAAGGTGAGGTATTGGTCTGGAGGTCCGGCGGGCTGGGAGCTGTCAGTTCGAGGATCGAATGAGGTCTCATAGTACATGGTCTTACGATTCCGAAAGTCAGACCCAGCAAGTAGATCGGCCACCTAAAGCTATGTCAGCAAGTCTCCGGTCGGCATTGGCTCGATGGAGGATGTACATGTCGTAATCCTTCATCGCCTTCCACATGAGATCTAAAGTGATGCCCTGGCGATTGTGCATGTCCGACTTCGAAGGATCGTCGCGGAGGATGCGATTGACCATAATTTCTTGACATCATCAGCATAAATCGCGACTTGTCATAGGCAAGGTAGTGATGGACGGACTTTCCTGTCGCTCAGCGAACCACCCTTTCGGACGAAACCAAGCTTTAGTCTGAGTAGGGGACGGCGCCATGGCAAAGCAAGACCAAACTCCGATTGCAAAGGTGAGGAGACCTTCCTATTTAATGTCAGCTACCGTATTAACCAGCCATATTAAATCGCTCTTACTATGAGAAACAGCCTAATAACACCATTTGTTAGCATCAATTCTAAATCGATCGAAATGAAAGTCTCACCATCGCCATCCTTCTCTGCCATGAACGCCGCGCAAGCGAAGAAGACCAAATGCCAGCAGCGGAGCAATAAAATCGGTCAGGCGGTTAGCCATCCAGAATGTTGCGAGGCGGAACGGAAGCTCGGTTCCCTTAAAGAAATACGACATGTATAAAATCAAATCGGGGATGCTAAGTCTGTTGTCAAAATTATGTTGGCTGGCAAACATGTTTGATGTGTGGACTCACGAGCCGCCTTGCAAAAGGCCGATGAGGACGCGGCAAATGAAGAAGGATGCCCTGCCACTGAGCCAGAATTGTCCGCCCGAAACGAGTGGCCGCATGATCACTTGGGCGTATCATTCATCAGCTTCGTCGGACATAGAGGAATTAGAACTACACTTACCTTGAATCCACACATCCGGACCAATCTTCTTGCTCACAAGTTGAGACGGTAGCTCCGCAAAGAGGAATGCGACACGGAACAAAGTCTGTCCCGTGTTGAAGTCATTTGTGTCAAGACCGAGATCACCCAAAAAGTTGTCAATGTTAGCCTGACTGATATTTCCGCGTGGCAGATCAAGCGCAAAGAAAGCTATAGCAGCCCATGCAGTAACTCTCCAATCAAGCTTGCGGATGATTGGAAGCTCTTCCCGCCACTACCTCGCTCATTGGGGTCGAAACGGTGAAGGTTCTCGTACTTGGGGTGCGGTTGGTGAAGCGCAGCAAGTCGCTCATCGTCGAAGACGGAAGGCTGCGTGGCGATATCATCGAGACTAAACCCATGGTTTCTCCTTTTCCACAGTGACGCGTAGGCTGGTCCAACAGGTCCAGGGTCGTTGTTCTCTCCTTCAACGTATATGAGATGTCTTGGAGAACGACCGCGATCCAGTGAGTGCTTCTCGGTTGAGCTCGGAGTCGAGCTTGTATGAATGTTCGCGAGGGAGACTTCTGTCTCTGTAGTCTTCCCCATTCAACAAAGTGGCAAGATTGGGAGAAAAGCTAAATGCCTGTTTTGAAGATGGCACAGATCATAACACAATTTCCTATATATGCGCATCGCTTTTTGCGCAGCCATTTCCTGCTATCTGAGTGCCATCAGAGGCATAGTATATGGCGCGATATGTAGCGGAGACAGCCAAGCACTCGGCACGGTTCGAAAGACCCAGAGATCTCTCACACAAAGGGTACATCTGAATAAAATCCATCAAGCAATCCTGAGGATTTGCATGTGCGTTTGATCCCAAGCTCTTGGTCTGATGGCCAGGTCTAGTGAGATGCCGGGGAGATAGTGCACACCTAGCCAGAGAGCAGTTGGGCGCTCACTATGAAGGCCTGGATATTGCTTAAGTCTTCGTAGCCGTCTAACCGGACCGAGATTGATAGATGCAGTCTTCTACCGGACCATTCATGGAGCTGTGAGTCGTATCTTTAGCCGTTTCATGGCGGAGTTACGCACAAAAAGTGCCATGCGATCTTCCAAGCGAGTCTTCATTTCCACAGCAGTGGTCCGGTAACCCGCCTTAGCCAGCATTCACAGTTATAGTAGTACGTTCGAATGCACTTCAACATGCAGATCCACGTGTGTGACTCGAGATGGCGAGGATGGTGAGCTCCGCGTGGTACGTGATGCATGAGCTATATGGCGTGAGACCAAACACTGATCATCAAGAGCGGCAGTGTAGATTGATAGAGTAGCCTTCATTGGCTCTTGCATTTCGATGCATACCTGAGTCGCCATTGTCTTCATGTATTGATGTTGATCTCAAAGACGAAGTAGCGTTGAAGCCTGATGGTGCCATAGCGGTGGCATATGGTGGGACGTCTTGGGATCTACGAACGCCACTTGGCACTCGGAACATGCAGCCGTGAGGGTGTGCCGATATGATATATATAATCGGACTGTATCGCTGTGTCAGAATACGCACTCCTCAAACACTACTGTATTCAGCCAACATGGCCAGCACAACAACCACGATCTCGGAGACGAACCCGCCAAGCGAGACGATTCGCTTGGCAGCGGCGTATGATGATAAGACACATGAAGGCGTAAGACTTGCAACGATAGATACCATGTTGATTGAAGCTGTAGTTGACAGAAGCTCAAAGTACAAATACGCAGAGTACTTGCCAGTGCATGATGAAACCTTAACCTTCCCACCAGTCGAGCCCTTTGGGTTCCGTGATCGTGGCCTAGATGCAGACAAAGCCAAACCCAATCTCGTGAACCATCCCGGTATTACCTTGACACGTCTCACGCCTCGCATCGGAACAGAGATCAGCGGCATCCAGCTATCCGAGCTATCAGATGCTCAGAAGAACGAGCTTGCTTTGCTCGTCGCAGAGCGAGGAGTTGTGGTGTTCCGCGGTCAAGACTTCAAGGACATTGGTCCCCAGAGGCAGAAAGAGTTTGCGCAGTACTTTGGTCGTCTGCACGTCCATGTAAGAATCGTAAGTCCGACTTCCAAGGATTCTGAGCTGACTTATGTATAGCCCACAGGAGCTCACGTCAAAGGCCATCTCGAGTACCACAACATCTACCTGGGCAGCGACAACCTTTACCGTGCTCAGTTTCACTCTACCAAGTTGAGCACAGTCGGCTACCACTCAGACGTGTCGTACGAACGACAGCCACCTGGCTTGACCCTGCTCACGTTGCTCAGTGTGCCCGCCAGCGGCGGCGACACGGCGTGGGTTTCGCAGGTCGCTGCGTACGAGCGCCTTTCGGACCCGATCAAGCGCCTGCTAGACGGCCTAGAAGCTGAGCACGACGGCTTTAGACAAGCTGAGAACGCGAGGCGAGATGGCAAGTTCGTTCGTAGAGAGCCGGTGAAGAACAACCATCCAATTGTGCGCGTGCACCCTGTAAGCTCCTCCCATATCATACCATAGTCATCCTGGTGGGTTTACGTTTCGGCATCTAACCAATTCTTTCTAGGCAACCGGCGAAAAAGCGCTGTACATCAACCCAGGCTTCACACGCCGCATCGTCGGCTTGAAAGACGAAGAGTCCGATGCGCTTCTCCAGCTCTTGTTCAAGGTACGATCCAGAATCTGCTTCGAAATAGCCCAACACTGACAATGGTCACAATTATAGCATATCTCTGTTTCGGCCGATTTGCAAGTTCGCGTCAAATGGGATGATCGTACCGTAAGTATCTGGGACAACAGAGTAACAAGCCACACCGCTATCAGTGATTATAACGTGCATAATCCTGACGAAGGGCTTCGACACGGTGTTCGCTTGACGACGCTTGCAGAGCAGCCCGTGGGTGTGAATGGCTAGCTGGTATGTCAGCGGCAATTGAGCTATGGTATTCTCGCGTGAGTTTGTTTTCGAACAAGAACAAGTGGTACTCATTGCATGCCGTAGCCAGCGTCTGGAGATGTCAGCAAATTGGCCCCCGCCATTGCGTCTGCAAAGTCATGTATTGCGCTTGGTTCAACGGCAGAGCTTCTTGCTTGCGTGCAAGGGTGAAAGTGAAAAATGAATAAATTGAAGGAAATATGCCCCAAACGCCAAATCCCATGCATGTACCGTTCTAACCAGCAGTGAGATAATACGCGCCGCCTAGCGTGAATGCAAGTACCAACGCCGTCAAAATTCCAGCACCAGCCTTGTCTCCCGTCGTAATAGGATCCGTGAGGACATGCGGTTGATCCTCCGTGCTGCCACTGGGATCAGTGCCAGCGTTCGGGTCGCCGATACTCTCTCCACCAGTGTCGCGCGTGTACGGCGCTTTTAGATTGCCGACTCTGAGCATGTTCACTCCGACCGCAGAGAGCGCGCTCATTTGCTGTCCAACACCATATGATCCGTCCCATGTCGTCTGTGTCCATTTCATTCCACAAGTGTTTCCGTCTGCTCCGCCGCTGCATTGTCCGGCTGCGGCCTTGCCACTGGCTTCGAGGTAAGGCCAGATCTGGTCGGCGAGTTCGGGGACCAGCTGGGCTGTGATGCCGAGCCAGCGGACGGTGTATCCTTTGAAGGTGAATCCGTTGGTGTCACAATTTCCGATGGGCTCGCATGCCTCTTCGACAATAATGTCATCCGTGGGGAAGAATTCGGTGAATACGCGAGTAACGAGGCCCTTCAGTGGGGTGAGCCATTTCTCATCCTGGGTCTGTGGGGATTGATCAGCATAGTTTCGAGTGTAATGAGAAATTGAGTTTACTTACATGGTTGTACATGTACGCTAGTCCTCCGATATAGAAGCCGTAGTTGTACGACCACTGCTGGTCATTTGCAACAGTACAGTTGTTTGAGATATCCGTGCCGTCATTGACTTGGAAGCCGTCGGCCTGGAAGAGCACCGAATTACTGAACCAATCCCATTGTTTCTCTGCCCAGTCCACGAAAGTAGTATTGCCAGTGTATCTGGCCAATTTCGAGGTGAGGAGGAAGAACCCGCCGTTCGCGGCAACGTTCTTGTAGTTGTAGCCATTGTTGAAAGCAAACATTTGCCATCTGAGACCACCGGCGCACTGATCGTCCCAGCGGTTCGCCTGTCCGTTGAACACCGACTGTGCCATAGCGGCCCAAGAAGGAGCATCGTCGGGCGGTGCCGGAAAGTTGAGCTCTGCGGCGTTCATTGCAGAAAAGGCCCAGAAGATCTGATCGTCATTTCCTTCGCTCTTACTCTGATTTGAAGGAACGAAACTCTCGCCACCTTTGGGACCTGCTTGGTGAACAATAGCTTGGATGGTCTCATCGTTGTATGTTGTATCTCCAGTGTCTGTGGCATACGACGTCAGCCGAGCTACTTGCGATATGATTGTCGTCGAAGGGCTGCCGAGCGAAACTTACAAAACCAATACTCAATCATGTTCATGAACATAGCGCCAGCTTCCCACCAGTAGTATGGATCGGGCAAGTTTCCAGGGACATCGCCAGTGTGGTTGCCGGTATAGTACTTCATCATGCCATACGCAATCGTGCTTGTGACATCCTTGATTGAACTGGGGTCATCGACGTTGACCTCTAGACCAGCAGCTTGGCTGGCCAGCAACGCCGTGCTAGCCCACTTCAACGGTGATCTCATCTTGTCCCGATCGATAAGAATATGAGATGTGAGGACAGACAGAGGGAGATCGAGAGACTGGGCGCGAAGGGAAAGGAAAGCTTGGATGGCAACAAGAAACACGAAGCCCCAGACTAGTGCGGCTACCAGAGATCACCCTGGCGTACGCGTTGACGACAGCATCGCTGCCACACGACCGACCACCCTGGACCCACCGGTGGCGGAGGTAGTGGGAGGGCTCGGAGGCCAACGCCGCCAAATCATGCCCATGGGCAGCGGGCGGAAGTGGGAGGATTCGCTGGGTCCAGATTTAGGGGTAGAATTGAGTGACCAAATTGGCGACAGTTATTTCAATACACGCGTCTGACGGCTTTTCGGCATGCAGCATGACGCGCCCGAATGGCTGCACGGATGGTGGGTGGTTGAAGGCGTTTGTCGCTGCTGACGATCGGACGCAGGAACGGCCGCTGCGCACACTAAATCCCAACAAGCTTTTGCCGTTGCCGAGAATAGATCTTGTTTCGATGTGCCACGTCCGCGCACCACGTACTTCTTCCGGTCGTGAAGCCGCGCGCCTACATGTGTGTCTTATCCAGAAACATGTCTGAAGAGAACGATATCTTCGTATCTTTATTGGTATGATATCTGCATACAGCTACCGATGCAAATGGAACCTTGGCTCGATCCGAATCAACATTGCATGGCGGATTTAATGCAACAACACCACTCTTTTGTGTAAGGGTTAGTGGTTTGGGGTATTCACAAATAACCAGAATCGCCATTCCTTACATCACTTATGTTCAAAGTGTATCGGGGTAATTCTTGCTAGTCATTATCACTGGAGTAAGTACTTGAGCGCAGATTTGATTGATACGAGCATGTCAAGCACGCCGTAAGTAAGGCAAGAAAGTCCAAACAGTTAACCGAACGCCACCAATTTCACGAAATATATGACAAAACTTCACAGCTTCGGAGCCACTGTCGGCCAGACCTCCTTAACGAAAGACTCAATGTCCTCCACAAACACCTTCGGCACCTCCCAAGCCGCGAAATGCCCTCCTTGCTTATGCTCCTTGTACCACACAAGGTTACCGGATGTCTCGACCCACGCCTTGGGCACTGGAGCGAGCTCCTTTGGATGCCACGAGTACCCCATCGGCTTGTCAATGTAGAGCGATGGCTCATTATGGAAGAAGGTCGGCTTCGCTCCGAAGAACTGGCGATAAGGGAAGATCGCGCGTGGGAATGACTCCGTCAGCCAGTACAGCGTGACAGAATCCAGGAGTTCTTCAACAGAGGGTGTCTCGGCAGTCCAGGCTTGTAGCTTTTCTCCCACCCTGCGACATGGATCAGCATTTGCCATGGACCAAGGAACAGAGTACCCACCAAGCCAGCAGCGCCACAGGACTCGACGACAGGACAAGTCCAATGGTGCCGGGACGAGTGCCATGCATGCGAGCATAAGCATTGCCGAAATCGCCAAAATTGCTGTATCGTTCCACGCCAGCTAGCTCCGTCTCACTCAGACCTTCGGGATCACCCTGGATACCGATGAACAAGTTTACTGCACCAAGTCAGTCAGCACATCAACAATTCAAAATATCCCATCTAAAAGTAAAAGACAACTTACTATGCGCAGCCAAGCAAGACTTCGCAGTAACAGCCAACACCCTCGAAACAAAACTCCCAATATCACCACCCTGCGTGATGTACCCCTTCTCAAACCCAAGCCCAATCATAAGCTTATCCACCACCCTCGAAATCCCCTCCACATCGAAATTCTGATCCAAAGGCGGGCCCGAACTGTACGCATAACCCGGCAGAGAAGGGACAACAACATGGTAAGGCAGCGTGTCAGGCGTGTACTTCTCCATCAACACACTCAGCGCTCCCAGAAACTCCAGCGGTGAGCCTGGCCATCCGTGCAAAAGCAGCAGCGGCACAGCGTCAGCTTTCTTCGAGAACAGGGCTATGAAGTGGATATCGAACGTAAACCCCGTATCATCGTCTTTGATCGGCACGGTGAAATTGGGATAGCCGTTGATTCGGTCTTCGGTTTTACGCCAGTCGTACTTGGTCTCCCAGTACTGTTTGGTCTGAGCCAGCCAGTCGCGAGTGATTCCGAACGAAGTGAAATCTTTGGCGTCCGCGATGGTGTTCTCGTAGGTCTTTGGGCCGATTTTGGAGAGCTTGAGGAGCTGTTTGAAGTCGGAGAGTTCTTGGTCGGAGGCATGCGCTCTGAAGGGCTTGAGTTTGAGGGAAGCACCGGAGGGGACGTCACTGAATGACGACATGGTTGTATCGATTGTTGTTATTATTATTACTCTACGAAATGGTTAAAGTGGTGTGCAGGATATCAGGCTGACTCGAGCGATGGTACCTCATTCTTATGGTAGAGCACAGATAGAGAGACCCCTCATATGTGATGGCAGATCGAAGTGGAGTAAGTTTTGTGGCGCCGGCACATCACCACGACCAAGTCGAAGGGACCTCGGAGGCTGGATCCGTCTCTCCGACTTCATGTTGTCTCGTAGAGGCAAGAAAATACCAGTAATGTTGTTGCCGTGAAGATGTATTGGATTATATTACAAAGTCATAGTTGTATATGTATTCGTTGTAGCAGCAAGAACGCCCAAATTCATGCGTATCAGGATATCTCAAAGAAGAAACAAAGAACGCTCGTCCAAAAATAAATGCCCAAGATCACTCCCAGATGAATGCATTATTCGCTTCGCGCAGAATCTCAATCCACAATACAAAAGAGAGGTCTTCCAGTTGATGTTTCAAGCGGTGGCCACGCCATTAGCCATTGCCATGTCGTGCACTTCAGGTCCGCCCTTCTTGCTGAGGTCGTTGGGAGTGTCTTTCACGTGCAACTCTGCTGACTTGCTGAAATAGTCGTCGCCGCCAACAGCTTTGCTAGCTTTGCGCTCCTCGTGCGCATTTCGCTTGCGCTTCTCGTCTTCACCGTCATTGGTGTCGCTAGGAACAGCGGTCGCTTCGGAGTCCTTTCTTCCAGCAGCAGGTGCCACAGTGTCCATGATCTCCTCGCGCTCTTGACCATCCTCACCGTCGTCCAGGTGCTCCTTGACAGCCTCGAGAGTTTCCACGTTCTCCTCACCAACCTTTCGTCCGTTGGTCAACACTCCATCATCGCCGTATGTCGATTTCCTTGCCATAGCCGGAGCACGAGGCATCTGCGCGACCAGAGTCTCCTTTCTTTTCTCCTTGAACAGCGCATCCACATCCTCATGCTCGCGGTATGCGCGCAAAGCCTCTCTTGCAGTACGCACGCTTTCGAGAGCGCCCATCTCGTCCCAGCGCTTCTTCTCCTTTGCCACCTTCATCTTCGCCATCGGGCCGTGTCCAGTGGCGTGGTGAAGGTTGGCGACTTCTGCCCATAGTTCCTCGTACACTTTCCACCCCTCTTCCACTTCGCGGACCGCCTCTTCGAGCTTCGGATTGTTCGTATCGCCACCGCTTTCTCCGCCCAGGTCACGAATGTCTTTGAAGCCCTGAACCATGTGTGCGCGGCGGATGAATAAGTTTGCACTAGGGCCGCCAATCCGCTTGGACACATACTTTCTCACGCCAGTGACAAGGTAAGCAGGCGGCGAGACAAGCGCAGAGATGTTCTTGACCACAAAACCACCAACTCCCTTAGCCACACCGACACCGAGACCGCCAAACTTGGCTGGTATAGTCGACTCGTCTTTCCAGCCTTGCGCAGGTTGCGTAGCCAGGCCTGTCCACGCATCGTAAATGCCGTAGCCGAATTCTTTGCGTGCTGCAGTCCAGCCAGACTTGACACCTGTAATCCGCACTGGCTTGCGAACTGTGGCGTCGCCCCATAGACGAGGTGCGTTGTGGAAGCCTTGTGCGATAGCCATGTGCAAGTCCATTGGCATCGTCAGTAGGGCTGCACCTGAAGATTTGAAACCACGTCCGATGTCCTCGGCGACCTCTTGAGCCAATGGCTCTTTGGGATCTGCTGATATGGTGGAGGCAACAGTGTTGTTGGTTCCATCGCGGCGAGCTTTAGGACGACCTCCGCCATTGTCTTCGTATTTGGACTTGGGTTTAGGCGCTTCGGCAGCGGCTGGGGCCTCCTGCAGTGAGTTAGCCGTGGATGCGGTCTTAGCATCTTTCATCTGCTTTTTCTGCTCTTTCTTCTTCGCAACAGCTGCTTTGCGGCGCTCATGCTCTTCGCGCTTCTTGACGTGCTTGGCGATGCGCACTGGTACCATGCCGACACCCTCTCCAATATCAAACATGGAGCTCATGAGGGCACTGCCACTTCCAGTGATCGGCTCACCGGGTCCGTCAAAGTCATTCCACTCGTAGTGCCTGAGGATCTTGAGGTCCTGCCACTTGAGCTTGCCCTTCTCAACCAGGATCTGGGCAGCCATGGCCGAAAGTCTCAACGATGAGCCTCTTACGACCCAAACAGCCGCACGATCTTCCAGGATACTGCAGCGCATGTTGTATGGGCCAGACACAGGCAAACTACGATGGAATGATCTCACGGCATTTTCGGCACCGTCGCCTTCAGCAGCGATGGAGTCCGCGATTTTCTGCACGTTGATCTGTGACTCTTCCAGCAAGCATTGCTTGATTCCTTCCGCCAATCGCTCCGCATTCAGCTTCTTATACGGAATGCACTCATGCGCACCAGCTTTGGCCTCGGCGACCATGGCGCCCCAGAAAGGCTGATCTCCGAAGAAAGGCACGATCATAGTTGGCTTGCCGCACTTCAGTCCCATTGCGGTGGTGCCAGCACCACCATGGTGGATTACAGCTCTCACACGCGGGAAAAGCCAGTCGTGAGGAGTATTGCCCAGCATGAAGACGTTGTCAGGGGTGTCATTACCCTCGCCACCGAGTCCGCCCCAGCCCTTGTTGACAAGAGCACGTACGCCGGCCAACTCGACTGCCTTGAAAATCATCTTTGTGAAAGCATCCGCATCGTCGACAACAATACTGCCGAAGCCGATGTAGACTGGCTGATCGCCGGCGTCGAGGAAGTCTTGCAGGTCTTGTGGTGGCTGGAAGTCGCTTGCAAGATCCAGGAATACGAACCCGCCGATGTCAATTTCTGGGCCCCAATCTTTGGGCTTGGGAACTAGTGAAGGACTCCACATGTATGTGTAAGGCACTTTCATGCGGTACAATGCACCGGGTGCCCAGATCTGGCTGACGGGTTCGAGCCCCAAAGTCCTCTCTCTGAAATTGTTCACCAGATCGCCGAGTCCCTGGAAAGTCATCATCTCGACAAGTGGGTAAGACATGAAGTTGATGTACGACTCGTTGACGTTGCTTTTCTGTGGCTTAATGTTTGCCAGAGGATGCGGGAAAGCCTGGGTGGGTGAGTATGGGAATGTGAACATCATGTGCAAGGGAATACCCAGACGTTCTGCGATGTGGACGTGCGCGAACGAAGGTGGATTTGCGATAATTGCATCGGCAATAAATGGGTTCTTGTCGTTCATCAGGTGCACGTTATTAGGATCGTGCTCATCATCCGTCGAGTTGACACAAGCACGCCAGAATCCCTCGAACATCTCGGCCATTTGGTCACGACGGCGCCCAATTTCGCCTTCCACAATGGTAGACATGTTGGGAATCAGGCCAGGATTCTTCACCATGAACGCCATGAGCTCAGAAGGGTTTCCACCGACTGAAAAGAATTCGAGACCAGAGTCCGAAACGAAGTCCTTGAAAGTTGGATGGGTCGCCAATCTTACACGGTGATTGCCGTGTTCCTGGAGGAGCTTGCCAATTCGGATAAATGGCTGAATGTCGCCTCTGCTTCCAATCACCATGATGACGATGTTCAGGCGTGGTCGAGGGACTTTAGGCCGCAAGGCAGATGCGACGCTCTCCGCCTGAGATTCGATGCGTTCTGCTTGCTGTAGATCCTGATGATCGTCCTCGTATTTGTGTCCATGTTTATGAGGGATGTCCAGATGGTTCTTGAGACTCTTCCCGAGAGCCTTCGCAACGTATCCGCTGTTCTCGGTTTCATTGATCGAGATCTTCAATCGGCCGTCGTTCTTAGAGATCCGGCCTTTGGTCTTGACGTTCGGATTGCTGAGCTTGAAGCGCGAGTAGGATTTTCCTGCCTTTGCATCGGCCTTTCTTTGCTTCTCTGAGCCATCCCAGCCAAAACTGTCACCATCCTTCCCCTTCTTCGCCGCTTTCCGCCTCTTAATATGTGCCTCATCCTCAGAGGAGCTCGTTGATTCGCTGTCCGATGACATGGGGTCGAAGGTGTAAGAATACTGGCTTCGGGTACTTTGCAGTTGCGAGAACGTCGCTCCGCGCCGCAGTCCGTTCATCAGGGTGCTGGTTCGTTGAGTATAAGCCGGCCTTTCGGTCCTGTTCTTAGAAGAGCCTTTGGGGAGGGAAGGCCGTCCCTGAGCCGAAGTTGCACTCCCGCTTCGATCTGGTGTCGCCCCTCCATCCTCGTTGTGCTTGCCTCCCAATGGATCCGATACGCTCTTCTTGATTGGCTCGAATGTCGGAGACCCTTGTGTACCTACGTTTTTCTGTCCACTCGTAGCAGACACGTTTGAAGAATCGCTTGCTCTCCTGCTCTCGACCGCCTCAGCCTGTGGCGGTTGTACAGCATGTCCGGCATTGTCATGCACTGGCGACACTACCGCGTCTGGCGCATTCCCTCTCCAGAAAGCCATCGTCGCGTCGCTGGCCTTTGTTGTCGTGGCTTCCTTAGAGGGATTGGGATGGGAAGCATGGCTATCCATCGGCGCGCCGAGCCTACCCAGGCTACCAAGCACAAGTACTGCCTCCTTCCTATAGTAGTACTTTCAAGATTATCCGGCTCCAGGTTTCAAATAGCACCCGTACCTTGTAGCAGCAGGGGTGTTACAGGTCTTGCAGGTCAAGCCACCGAGATCGTCGCGTCGAAAAAGCAGGGAAGTGGCTATGCAATTCGCAGACACGGCAGGGAACTGGAACCTGCAGGGCGAGCGGGCAAAAGGAGGACTTTCTTCTTCAGCGTGGGTGATGGAATGGCCGCACGCGCTCGTTCGCTCGCTCGCGCGCAGACAAAGAGAAAGAGAGGCACAACACACCTTACCTACCGCAGCGTGTCGTGACGCTCGCCCGCCATTCTTCACCAAGCCTGCGAGCCCAGCAATTGGCCTGGGCCGACGTCCGCGCGATCTAGAGCCCAAGTCTCGTAGATAGATAGAAATACACAGTCACACTGACGTCAAGAGCCTCCTTAGTCCTGAAAGTAGGGCGGCGGAAGCACGCGGGCCGGCCTATCATTTTTGGGTGCGTGCCGCATGCTGAAGAGTGACGCTGACATTCGACATCGCACTGCTGGTCGGTCACTGTCGCTTAGCGGAAAGAGAAAGATGCAGAGAGCAGGTTTCGAAGCTCGCTAGAGGTAATGTGACCGCTCGAATACTTCTTACCATGTGCTTGGCTTATTGTTGGCATTGTTGTGGCGAGACAGACTGGCACGTGTCTGCCTGGCCGTTATGCGCAATTTCGCCTGCGAGATTGGGTCACGGACATTATTGTACAAGCTCGATACTGTAGATGACTAGTATGGCTGCACGCCCCCATTTCGTTGCCTGTCATCAGACAAGCATGTCGTAACAGGCATAGACTTGCAGTATGTACAAGAATACATATAAAGGATCAAGAAGAGGGCGCACCTTAAGCCCTACCCGACCGGGACCCTTGGAGACATACATGCAGCCCACGCGCTATTTGGCCCCTGTGTGGTTCACTCTGCGTGGTATATTTGATTATATGAGTACAACTTAATGTAACGGTCATTTGTCAAGAACCATGGAGCAAAGATTGTCAGATACCACACAGATTGAAAAGTAAGGCTCAAGGAACACTGTACAATCTGGCATCGTTGAAAGCAGCCAGGTCCAGACCCAAAGCTCCCTTCAAGATGACAGGCTCGATTCTACGCTTTCACCCACGCCTCCATGACAAAGTATATCGATCCTGGGGTTTGATGTGCTCGTATCATGTGGTAATGTGCAAGGCACGATACCATAGAAGCTCGCAACATTCGCCAGCATCGTGCCGCTGGATACTATCGATACCACTCCCTCATAACTTGGAGTACAAATCATTGGGTCTCGCCACGTATAACCATTCATTGGATGTGATGATTATTCGATTGTACACATTAAGTTATTTTTGAACTCTAGTACACAAAACCAAGAAAGAGGAAAAACCAAAAAGCAAAGCCAGAGCAACGCCCATTTCCAGCCTGGATATTCGCTGAACGTGCCGTGATATCGTTGTACATCAAGAGGGACACCCAGTCCAGTCCCAAGCCCAAACTACGAAAAAGACGTTAACCGTCGTCATGACATGATTGTATAACCATGAGCATGTTGTGCCAGCCATACATTGCCACCACTGAATGCGCACCGCGAACGCATCAGGGTGTAGCAAAGCAGCGGTGTCAACCTCTTACACCTGGCTCATGGCGGGGCCACGGCGGACGCCTCCGGGGCGGGTGTTAGCACCACCACGGGACGCGAGGCCGCTAACAACGGTGGAGGCGAGGAAAGCTGCGAACGCGAACCAGAAGAACGCGGTCGCAGCCTGACCTTCACGGCAGCGAGTGGCGGAGCCACGGGTGACGATGTTAGAGTTGAGGTAGCCCTGGAATGAATTGTCAGCTAGTTGTTTTCGAATAGATGTGGACGATCAGGGTTACTTACGCGGTTGCTGCAGCTGTGGACGCGGAGGTATGCGGCAGTGGCGATACCAGCAATGAGGGTGAACAGAGTGCAGAGAACGTCGACAACCAGAGGGAAGACGGGGTGGATGGCCATGGACTCCTTCACTGAGACAAGAGTGAGGTAGAAGAGCGAGAGCATGCAGAATACAGCCACGAACATGTCGTAGTTGATGACAGAGGGCCCGCTAGAGATGGCAAGCATATTTCCGATGAGTGCCATACAGATGAGGATGAAGAGGAACTGCGAGGTGGATGTGTTAGTCGCTGTTGTTGTGACTGAGGCCGCGTTTCAATGCGCAAAGTGGTTGGTCGCATACCTGAAGTCCTCGAAGGCCAACACCCATGATGTTCATATTTGCGGTGGTGTGGTGGTGGTAGTTGTGATGGGTAAGGTTGTGCTTGGTAGTCGAATGGTATGCAGTGACAGTGAGTCGACGGCGCGGTGGTCAAGTGGTCTGGTGAGGGTGTTGTAGTAGCAGAAACGAGTCCGCGCAAGAAAGCGCTGCGCTGCGCCTTATGACGGGCAGCTGCTTGCGTCGAGCTACATACGTCAGACCCGAGTATGCCGTGCGGTGCCGCCAAGTGGGAAAAGTCAAATGGCTCGATTATTCATGACAACACCACCCAAACCAAAAGTGCTTTGGCGCTCCGCAGTGGTTCGGCTCTTCGGTGCCGCGCGCCTCTGCGCAGTTCTAGACATCGGCGCATATCGTTCTGAGAAAATCGTACGTCTTTGCTTTTCCATGTGACGCCCTCACCCCGGCACAGGTCGGCGCCGGCATGCTAGCCCTGCGCCTTCGACGCCCAATAATCCGGCAGGGCTGAGCTGGCCTGCATTCCTCATGTTGCACAGTTGCTCCCTGCAACCGGACGTGGTGGCATAGCGATACGACGCGCATAGGCACCGACATACAGCGCGTACTGCAGAAGCTGCCTTCTTGCACGACACGAGACATGCCACACTCGAACCACGGCTATTGAAATCAACACCTTCTCAGGGCGTCGACGAGTGGCCTAATGACGCCACCAATGCGGGCAAGGGCGGCCGATCCTTCGCGCACAGGCCCATGATCGAAGGCACGGTCGTCATATGTACAGTACACAGAGGCTCGGTCATCGCGAAGGGTACAGAATGAATATATGATGGAATCTAGACTCCGCGGGCCGATGCATCATTCGAGAAACTATTGAAGAGCCAAAGCGCAGAACAGGGTATTGTGCATGGAGACAGGATGACTTCAAATTCATCAGCCACATAACCAGGTTCATGTTCGCCCGGATCTACAGATATACTCGAGCCTTGAGCGCTCCTGAATCCCCAGAGCTCGACGCCAACTCAATGTCAAACTCCTGATCGACTAGTGCGAATGCTCCATTCGTCCACCTTTGCAGAGGGCGCGTTGAGCAGGAAATTTCGACGACATTGCTCTGACCACGATCTAGGTCAATGGGCTTGAAACCGAGCAATACACGAGACGGGAAATCGTCTTCTTTAGTCAACCCATAGACTTGCGCAATGTACCGTCCTGCTCGTGTGCCAACATTGCTGATTTTAGCTCGCGTTGTGAATTTCTCGCCATGCTGCTGTGGCACAGCTTTGTCGACTGACAGCTCTGTTGTCTCGAAAGAGCTATAGGAAAGCCCATATCCGAGCGGGTAACGTGCAGGTTCTCCCAGCTTATCAAGAAGGCGTTGTCCAAACCACCGGTCGTATTCTATGGACGACGCCTCAACATCGAGGAAAGGTAAGTGTTCTTCGCTTCTAGGGATAGAGAAGGGAAGTCTGCCACTGGCGTCGATATTGCCGAGTAGGACATCAGCAAAGGCATGGCCTCCCTCTGAGCCGCTGTACCACATCATCAGTACAGCTGGAACTTTGTTGATCCATTCTTCCATGATAACAGCTCCAGCGGCTGTGATAGAGACCACCGTGTTGGAGTTCACTTTTGAGACCGCGTCGATGATTTCGACATCCCTTGCACGCAGGCGAAGCGACTTGCGGTCGCCTCCTTCGCCGACTGAGATGCTGTCCTTTGTGGTAGGCTTGCTGGTATCAGGACTCTCCCTGAGCAATGCCTCCACCTTACGATCTTCGTCACTCTTCGTTGGTGGGAACAAATCAAGGAGTACTGGATCGGATTCGAATGAGGGCACGACATATTCACCCTCATCGCCAGCATCGTACCCAACAATGCAGATGACCAGATCGGCTGTACCAGCTATCTGCGCAGCTTCTTCAACAGAGTCAGTGTCTGAAAGCTGGATTTTGGCGTTTGGTAGTGCCGCTCGGATGCCTTCGTACGCAGTGACGACTTTGGGCGCAAAGACTGCAGAGGATCCTCGATCGCCGGTATTGTTTGTGTTGGCAAGACGGCCGATGATGGCAATTCTCTTGACCTGGCTACTGTCAAGAGGAAGTGGTGATTTGCCAGCCACTTGGTCATTCTTCAACAAGACCATGCCTTTTGCTGCTGCCTCCCGAGCCAGTTGCCTATGAGCGTCGCAGAAGATTGCCGAGTTTCTTGGAATTTCGTTTCCCGTCGTCGCGACATGTTCGAGTTGTTTGCGAAGGATCCGAGTGCACGCAGTACTCACATGTGACCACTGCAGGTCCCCTGCATCGATGGCCTTCTGCAGATGCATGTCACGTTGCTGAGCAAAAGGTGCTTCGATATCCAGTCCGTTCTTGACCGACAGTGCTGCGTCCCGCAGTCCGAAGATGAAGTCAGACAGAAC
Organism: Cladosporium colombiae; assembly: GCA_026122715.1. Taxonomy (NCBI): domain Eukaryota; kingdom Fungi; phylum Ascomycota; class Dothideomycetes; order Cladosporiales; family Cladosporiaceae; genus Cladosporium; species Cladosporium colombiae. The sequence goes on from JAKZFA010000005.1 coordinate 867,378, forward strand.
GAAGCCATCGAACTTCCACTGCTCTCGCAGTATCTCCGTCAGAAGCTCATAATTCTGTCCCGCAAACTCTCCACGCACAGAATTATAACTCGACATGACCGACGAGACGCCACCCTCAACAAGCTGTCTGAAATGCGGAAGATAGACTTCATGCAGCGTGGCGTCGTCGACTTTTACGTCAACGCGGAAGCGAGCAATCTCCATTGAATTCAGAGCGTAGTGCTTCACGCAAGTCATGAGATGTGGCTTCACGCCTTTGTGTAGCGCCAATCCGAATTCGCCGAGGAGGATCGGATCCTCGCTGTACGTTTCTTGTATGCGACCCCAAGCCGGGTGGCGAGGGAGGTTGATGCAGATTCCCGCAAAGTAATTCGCCCCTTGGGCTCTGCCTTCGAGACCAATGGCCTCGCCAATTCGCTTCTCAAGGTCTGTATCCCATGTCGCTCCGCGCGACATCGAGACTGGGAAGCAAGTGGATGCGCCCATTACGATGCCGCGTGGGCCGTCGGTGAATTTAATTCCGGGAATGTTCAGGCGAGGAATAGCGCCCATTACGAAGGGGACTCGATTGTAGCGGTCGCACAGGATAGTTCCGAGGCCTTGCCAGAAGGGTTCGTCACCGTCGAGGAGTGACAGTTGCTCTTTCTGGCTCAGTTGTGAGAGCAGTCTTGATACTGCATCGTTGGTGGGGATTCCATTTCTAACGTCTTGCACGGCATCGTCGAATGTGTAGGCTTGACCATCGCCAGCCTCAGCTTTGGGTGTTGTGGCGTCTGCCATCTTGCGTATAGTCTATATGCGATGCTCTCTAGGAAGTGGAGGCAGAAAGCATACCAGAGATGACACCAGATGGAAAGAGAGACTCATGTATGCCTATCGTGAGGTTGCAGCCGGCTAATTTGCCTCCAAGAGATGTTGGAGACCTTGTACATACTCGACCTTCGGCGTCCCTCTCGTGTCGGGGCTTCTTTTTACCTGCCAAGTCGTAGTCTGCTGATTTAGGCTATTTGGTACATTCCTACAGTAAGGCATTTCACACGATCTATAAAGTCGTCTGTCAAATAATAAGAATGACAAGATGCCATGACACCTGGAGTTTGTACAGAGAACACCGTACAGCTGTACATTCAGTCATGCGTGGCTTTCTTTCGGATTCTGATTCTCCGTGGTCTATAGGCTGCGGATGGCATCTGGTCAAGTTTCGTATACCTGCATGTTGCGAAGGGGTTGTGTCTCCTGCATGCAATTTCTCCCCATAGTGTTCGAGTCGAGCCGTGTGACACAAAGCCACCATCATGGTGGCTGACCAGGCGGAGATACAGTAGTTCTTCCAATCGACCGGGCTTTAGTCAGTGCAACTGTGAAGCATTACTGGACCTCTTATCGCCTTATCGCAACGACAGGGTGTATTGCGGAGAAGGTGCCGCCGCTATAGCCCATGATATCACCGCTATGCTCAATGCCGAGGCCATCTCTTTCGTTTGGCAGCTTGAGCTCCTCGAAAGTTCTCCACATCTGGCCAATCGACCCCATCGTCAACATGACATGTGGTGTATGCTCCTGCCGTCCTCGATCCGTCCAGCCGTGATACGGACAACACCCTGGTCGCTTGTCCATACTACTCCTGCAGCGTCCGCCCTCCGGCTGCGTTCTAGACAGCTTCTCCTCTCTTGTCCAACCAAGCTGTGTATCTTCATACGTATAAGTATCTGATATAGTCACAATGGCCTCGTCTCTTGTCTCTTCCCTGCGAATTGCTTCTCGCACTGCACCTCTGATCACTTCACGATCTGCTATCCGACCTGCCGCATCTTTCCTGAACCAACAGAGAAACGCCTTCGCCACAACAGCATCCAAGATGGCAGTGCAAGGTACCTCCAGCGGCCAGCCGATCGCAACGCTCGATGTACGATACCCAACAATCACCAACAGTGCCCGCGGAAGCTAACGTGTCCAAACCACAGCAATCCGTAGCACCCAGACTCGCCTCCCACTGCGGCATCCTCTTCGACGCAAAGAAAGCCAAAAACCTCTCCTTCGAGACCATCGCCAAACACCTCGGCCGCGAGGAAGTCTCCACGGCCGCCATGTTCTACGGCCACACCCCAGCCAACGAAGAAGATTTGAAGAAGCTGGCCGAGATCCTCGAGATCCCCGAAGCCGAGCTGCGCAAGACGGAGCTGATGAACTTCCCCGACCGCGGCCGCTCGCTCGAGATGCCGCCGCGCGAGCCTCTGGTCTACAGACTTTACGAGATTGTGCAGAACTATGGATATGCGTACAAGAGTGTGATTAATGAAAAGTTTGGCGATGGCATCATGAGTGCTATTTCGTTTAGCACGAAGGTGGAGAAGGAGACTGATGAGAAGGGAGAGTGGGTTAAGATCACTCTGAGGGGCAAGTGGTACGTGTATTTTGTTTGCTTGAGGCCGAGGATTGATGGACTAACTTGGATTGCAGGCTTCCCTTCTCTCGCTTCTAGAGTGAACCCTGATATTGCTTCTAGAGTGAACGCGTCTGAAGCCTCTCAGGTGAACTCCACCAAAGTGTATATAGGCAAGTATGAATCGTTGCCAAACCGTATTGTTCCGCGAGTTTTGATCATGAGAGCAAGAGCGAAGGCCGATGTAGTGGAGGATCATTCGTTCTATCATGTGGTAACTACGGAAAGTCCGTGATTGAGTGACACTTCTCCTGAGGTTGAGTTGCAATTGTGCAGTCCTCCTTGACACCAGCATGAAGGCTCACATGCTCGCCGTTTAGAGTCGGTGTGAGGCCTGTCACATGCGAAACTAAAATGTTTGTCCCTCCTGCGTCCTTCTCGCCACCAACCTCGCTATCGACAGACTTAAAATCAACGGCATTTCCTTCGACCAAATGACAAAGGTAAGAACAGAGAGTCACGCATCATGGGGCTCAAGCAGGCAGGCTGGTAGACATGCAGCCAGATACATAAAGGTAAAGCAACTGACCAAGTAGATGCCAATTTCCTACTCGCTGAAAAGGAAGCCTGTAGGCACCGGACCACCGCCAAACACCTTGAAGAAGAAAACCAGCATCATTGCAAGCGAAGTCACGAACTACGACGAACAGCCTTGGGCAACAGCGCATCTCCACCAGGACATCTACCGCACAGCAAGCAACAAAACACCAATCATGCCGAGCCGCTCAAGCGACGATGCCCCGATCCCCATCGAGAGCGAGCAGCCTCACAACCAAGAAGCCGCCATAGCAGTCGAAGACACCGATGCCATCAGCCCCTTGCCGCCTCGCGGAGAGGTCTACATCGATCCAATCGCCGGCCACTCCAACGTCACCATTCCCGCCCGTCCACCTCGCAAACACACCTACAGCGAGTGCTTCGACCTCGCAGATCTGGCGCCCGGCACACAAATTCGATCGCCGAGTGGCCAGCTGCTGTCTGCGGAGGAATTGGCGACCCGAGAGGATCGCCCAATGGGGATCAAGGAGAGGCAGGAGGCTATTCGGAGGAAAGTGGCGGAGCAGCGTGAGAAGGGGCTTGGGAACGAAGTCACTATTGTCGGGGATGCGAAGGGCAAGGAGCAGAGGGAGAGGGGGCAGAGAGAGAAGCAGGAGAGGAAGAAAGGGAAGAAGTCGAAGCGTGAGAGGTTGAAGGCGAAAGCGGCGGAGTGTTTCTCTGGGGGTTTCTGAGGTCTGAACGATGTTGAGAAATGGTGCGGTGGGTGACGAGTGAGGAATGGAGTGGTGAGAGACAGTGCGCGATGGTGGCGAAGGTGCATCAAATGAGCAGAGCAACATCGCCATACTGCAACCCGGTAGTCACATGTCATATTGGTTGGCTGTCTAGTTTCATTCCGAGTATGACCGGTCAGGATCAATTGAGTTCAGTTGGTTAGCTCATTCGGGGAGTTTTGGTATATTGTCCGTTCAATTGTTTGCGTTTTAAGCACGCTGACTATAACGTGATGTCTGTCAGATCAAGATCGTTCCTTCCTCGTCTTGTTGTCCAGAATTTTGTGTGTCACGCTGCTGCCTACTCACTCACTACTTCTTCGATACAATCAGTCATTCACGACTTCTGCCTCACTTCGCCACAATAGCATGTGTATGCTTCAATTACTTCTATAATCCTATTGTCCCCCCGACGGCACATCAGACATTAAAGTCTCAACATTCTTGAGGGCGACGCCGTTCTTCTTCAACACTGAAACCGCTCCTCACCATACCAAGCCTCTAGCAATACTACCAAGCATAACCACAGCACACAGACAGCCGAACGCACAGCAAACACACATCACACTCCCTCTACATTATCTGACAACACCTTACCACCGTCAAGCCAACCAAGATGGTGGTCCCACTCCAGCCCATCAAGGCGGTGCCATGCAACATCGAAGGCTGCTTCCAATCTTTCGACGATGAGAAGGCAATGAAACGACACAAGCGTGACGACCCCACTCACTTCTACTGCAAGAAATGCGACGTCGACTGCAAAGACTGGGAATCCCTTGTCGAGCACAAAGTCGAAGGGATGGCTCCGTGGATCGAGTGCAGAGCCGACAGACGACCTGAGGGCAACCCGCCGCACATCGTGTGCGAGTTCTGCGGTGAGGACTTTAAGTCCATGGGCGGAAGGCTGCAACATCGTGAACATGTAAGTTATGATCCTTCTTTGATTTGTATTTCTTACTAAATGTTTAGCAGAGACACCAAGCCGCACAATCCATCCTATGCCCGGGCTGCCATATAATCTTCGGACGGGCAGGCGACATGATCGCGCACTTGGAAGACGACGAATGTGGTACAATCAGAGACTACGAATTCTACGCTCACATGCAGCACAAGTACATGAAAAAGGAGATCATGAAGAACTATGATTACTTTATCGAAGCTTTGCGGATCAACGCTAATCTCGCGTCACTGCCGACACACCCAGGCCTGATCGAGGCTGAACAGAGCATGGATCGCACCGACACCGAGACGGATGGCGGCGTGCTCTTAGACCAGGAGCACAGCGAGCAGAAGGGAGGCCTCGAGCCTCTAGAAGCAAAACTGGCGGCAGTCAAGCTTGGTGGCAAAAATGTACCGCTCACTCGCAGCAACTTGGAGGCCTGGCCGCGTCTGCCCGGACAGATTCAGTCGGTAGTCCCAGATCACATCCTGGACCAGTCGATCGGTTCGCCACCGCCATCGATCATCAGTATGGATGTTCCGGCGAGTGAGTTTGCAAGTCAGATCACCAGTCGTCGTGGCGGCGTCAAGATCCAGACTGAGTCGTACCCGCCTCTTCGTCGCAACGCCACTATCTCGAAGTCCAAGAAGTCAAGCAGACTCACTGGCACCGATGAAGATGATGCCGAGTCCGTTTCCACCGCTCAAGCTGAGGCTGTCCTCAAACGTCCGGCTGCTTGGACGACCACACAGACGTCTCGGGTACTCTTTGGCGACATTCAAGCCGAAAAGCAGCCTGAGCAAGTCAAGTCGATCCTCAAACACAACAGAGAAGAGGACATCAAAGCACCCAATAATCTGCTGAACGCTCGCTGGTGGGATCCCGAGAGCGATGACTACAACCCCGAAGTCTTCTTCCACAGCGTTTTCGAAAGGTACAAGTGCCCCTTTCCCGAGTGCGAAGACATGCCGACGTTCGACCACCCGCACGATATCGCAGGCCACCTGCTGGATGCACACGGCAAAACCAAATTCCGTTGTCCTGGCTGCCTGAAGCTCTTCAGGCGTGCGTCGGGAATGGTGTCGCACATGGAGAGCACGCAGAAATGTCCGATTAGAAATTCGAAGGACTTCAAGTCAGTGCTAGACGAAATCACCGGCGGCTTCATCAAAGCCAAGCGTCTTCCACAGCCGACCATCTACAGGTCTAGCACCGCTGTGGTCAGGTCTGGCCAGGTCGTCAATGGTGTCATGTCGACGATGTACAAGGCCGGCTGGCCGAACAAGAAGAAGTAGGCGACAAGTAGAGCAGTTGATATTGGCAGAGGTGCAGACGACGGAGAGAGACAGCAGCGGGTTCGATCGGGAAGATTCCCAATATCAATGCGGAATTGAAGATTGACCGAGGTGGCATTTCAGTGGGCCAACATTTCTCACGAACCGGTGTAAGGATAGCATAGATAAGATTGAGCCAGAATGATAGTCGTTGTTTGTATCTTGCTCCATGAAAACATGAATTCATCATCATCGTGAGTAACCCAATCAAGCCGAGACCTGAGGCATCGTCCGAATGCACCCATAGCACACCCGACTCCTCTCTGGCGCCTGTCCCTCAAGCGGCATATCGCAAAGCTCGCAATGCTGCTCCACCTCGCTCAAAGTCCTAGGCTGCAACTTGCTCGTCGTGCGCACCACATTCGCCACAATCGAAGGGTAATCCACCTCAACACCAGCAAAATACTGCCTCGTCAACTCGTCAATCGTCGAATTCTTCATCGCCGCCGCAGGCTTGGTGTCGTTCCGCACAACCACGCTCGCCATGCTCGGCTCGATGAAGTCGACATACGCCGAAACTTCTTTGCTCAGCAGCTCGCGGAGGGGATAGTAGAGGGGGATTCCGAAGGGCGATTCGCCATCGGAAACCACCCAAGGGAGTGAGAAGCCGCGACCTTTGGCTGTTTCGGCGAGGACGCGCTCGGAGAGGCGGGTTGTGCTGTCGGAAAAGAGGATGGCGCCGCAGTCGAGGGCGCGGGCGTGGTGGACGAGGAGTTTGCGGAGAAAGATGCCGGTGGCGTCGGCGCGGGAGGTGGCGGTTGGGAGGACGGAGAGGATTGCGGTGAGTTGGTCGTCTGGCGATTGTGTAGCTTCGGTTGTTCGTCGGAAGTCTGAGGGGATGAGATTGTCATGCTCTGTGATTGAGGAAAGGCTGACATTGGAGTATGTGTGCTCTGGGTAGCGCTGTTTGACTTGCTCGAGGATTTCTTCGGAGCCCGATTCTTCTGGGAGTTGGATGTGCACGACATGCAGTTTGAAGCCTGTTCGTCCGGTTTTCTCGATCTGGCCTTTGAGGTGGCGGCTGACCACGTAGAGGAGAGCTGTGGAACTCGGGCCAAACGAGAGTGGTAGAAGGAGAGTCCGCTCTTTGCCTGGCTCTGAGTTCTTCACTCGGAAGGTTTCCATGCGCTTGACGATTTTTGTTTGAACATATTTGCTGAAGCAATATCTGCACACAGGTTCTTTGCGGATGGAGATGTCGACTTCTTTCTCCTGACAGCGTCCACAGAGTGCTGTGTCCGTAGATGTGATCTGATCCTTCGCAGACATGTTGTGCTGATCGTGCGGTGAATCTCTACTTTTTTCCTTCTTCGCTTGTTGTATACGACGTGCTATGATACATTGACGTACATGTCATCCAATAAACTTCAAGGCCGAATTTGAACGAGAAATTCCGGGGAGCGTGCAGGGCTGAAGGCCGGTGGACCATGGGAACAAGCTCGAGACAAGGAACGTGGAGTACAGCACGGTAGTGCGGCTAACCCGGCAAGATTCGTACGAGCACCCATTGAGTGGAAGCCAGTATTGCGCCTGGTTGTTTGCTCGGGTGCGTGTATTTCATCTGCTTGCGACTGCAGCTGCGAAGCGAAACCTGCCTGGTCACGCTCTCCTCTTTCTCCAACAACGTCATGCGCCGCGCCAGCCAGAGAGAAGATCAATGCTCGCTAAGGAAGAAAACAAAGGACGCCTTGGCGAAGACCGGGCCAAGGATGACGATCTTGGCTGATGCGATGCCGACGGGAAGATACAACCAGATCGAAGGCGTGAAGAGTGCGGTGAAAGAGCCTGGAATGTCCTCTCGCTTCACAGCGGATGAGAAGATACTCTAGCAGCTGCATACGCCAACCGGCAACGCAAAAATAATATATCGATGCTCTCCATTGTGTCTGTTCACGGCAACACTGGCAAGGTACATCGTTGCTCGCTATAACTCCGGCAGCCTGCATCGGTCAACCGAAAGCTGGTGGGCCGGCCGCAAAGTATTGTTGGCGGCTTCCGAGAGGCGGTCTTATCAAACTTATCGTCATCTAATATAAGGTTTCGTGGGCGCCCATCCGAGCCATCTAGACATTTGCTGCAGTCGACAACCACATAACCACACTTCTTGTCGCCCCAATCCCCCCGACAAGCTCTTTTGCTTGGCCGATCTTGTTCACACACGTTGCTCCACGTGCCTCCGAGACACAACGCGCGACTGGGCACAGCCAATCTTTCTCACTCCACCTCCCAAGAGGCTAGCGCAACCGACAAAATCACGCCTCTCTTGGCTTCTCTTGGATCTCCGCCACTCTCTCGCTCTTCCACTGTTCTCATCCAAGCGACCGACGCATATACAACTTGCCATCGGGCCTATCTGGAACGGCGACTGGGCGTGACCGCGACCTGCATGCATCCGCGGCTTCTCACCTACTCGAGTCTGGACTGCCGCACGGCCGCGTCCAACTACGACCTGCGATTGCAATCGCCTGCGCCATAAGAAAGAGTCGGATAGCATTGTACATATAGCAAGACTCGCGTCTCGGACGCGCAACTTCCTGCAAAATGGCGTGGGAACACTTGTCGGTCAACAAGCCGCATTTGGTTTACATCATCCTGGGAGGTTTCACAACGCTTTTCATGTTGTGTTCTTCGGTGATCAAAGAGCGCCTCTACATTGGAGAAGCTACGGTCGCAACAATCTGCGGTATCATCTTTGGACCTCATGCTGCCAACCTAATCGATCCTGGTACTTGGGGCAACACCGATCAAATCACATTGGAATTCTCTCGCATCGTTCTGGTGGTACAATGTTTCGCTGTTGGAGTCGAATTGCCCAAGGCATACATGGAACGCCACTGGAAGTCCGTCACCTTTTTGCTGGTACCGGTCATGACTTTCGGCTGGTTGATCACCAGTCTCTTCATCTGGGCGCTGTTCGGCGCGCATCTCAACTGGCTCGATAGTCTGTGCGTTGCTGCATGCGTGACCGCCACTGATCCCGTCCTTGCATCCTCGGTCGTCGGTAAGGGAAAGTTCGCAAAGCGGGTGCCCAAGCATCTTCGTGACTTGCTATCAGCCGAGTCTGGTTGCAACGATGGCATGGCTTTCCCGTTCATCTATCTGGCCGTGTACATTATCCGCTACAAGGGACATCCGAACGAAGTTTCGCTCCACTGGTTCTGCTACACTATCTTGTACGAGTGTATTTTTGGTGCCATCTTTGGTTTCCTTGTTGGATACTTCGCACGTGTCGCCGTGCGTTATGCCCACGAGCGGGACTTGATCGACAGAGAGTCCTTCCTTGTATTCTACTTTGTGCTCGCACTTTTCTGTGCGGGCGCTGGCTCTATGCTGGGCGCGGATGACCTGTTGATAGGCTTCGCGGCTGGTATAGGTTTCAGTAATGATGGTTGGTTTACGGAGAAAACTGAGGAGTCTCACGTCTCTAACGTTATTGACTTGCTGATCAACTTGGCTTTCTTCGTTTACTTTGGAACCATTGTGCCCTGGGCGCAGTTCAACTCTCACCTCCTTGGTCTCGATGTCTGGAGACTGGTGGTTCTCGCACTTCTTGTGCTTTTCTTCCGCCGAATCCCCATCATGCTTGCCTTGAAACCCTTGATCCCCGACATCAAGACCTGGCGAGAGGCGCTCTTCGCTGGACACTTCGGACCCATTGGTGTTGGTGCTATCTTCATCGCCATCTTGGCAAGAGCTGAGCTTGAATCCGAACATGGTTCGACCACACCTCTTGCTGTACTTCCCGAAGGCGATTTCCCGCATAGAAAAATCATCGAGCTCATCTGGCCAATCACCACATTCCTGGTCATCACTTCCATTGTGGTACATGGCTCATCCGTCGCAGTGTTCACCCTTGGCAAGCACATCAACACCCTTACCCTTACCATGTCGTACACTCAGGCGAACGAAGAAGGACCGTCTTGGATGGAGCGTCTCCCACGTATTCAATCCAGATCCATGTCCAAGAGCTCTATGTCTTTCGCCAGATCTGATACTGAGATCGACGAGAAGGAGAAGGCTTTGTCGCCACACAATCTGCAGCCGGGTACATTCTTACGCCGCCAAAGAGAGGAGGACATGCCGCACGGCCGAACCGCTTCTAGGCACCGCAGCCGTCGTAGCCGCAACATGGGTGTTGGTGGGCCTATCAGCCAATCTGCTATTCATCCCGAACGCAGGGAAGAGTCTGGAATTTCTTCTAGCCGCAGTGATTCTGATACTCTGGCCGCGAAGGGTAATACACCACCTTCAGGCGAGAAAGAGAATGCTGCAGAGATTTACGAAGAGGGTCACAACACTGTGTATGAAGATGCAGAAGGCAATGTGCTCGCGGTGGAACCTACAGTCAAGGGAGAGACACCTCTAGAGCGCGCTGAATCTGAGGTGCAAGAAGGCAAACGCCTGATGCAACAGGAAAGCGCCAATGAAAACAATGGCGTCGCACCTACGCACGACGACCCGAAACACGACACCGCTGATAGACTGAAGGCCGACGCGGAGAAGATCGGCGAACAGGCAACGGGCAAAACTCAAGAACCTCCGAAGCAACAACGTCGTGGCCTCAGCACCATGGGAACTCTCAACAAGATCACTACACTTGCTGGCATGAAGAAGAAGGATGCGGCAGAGGGAGAAGAGAAACCCAAGGCCGAGAAGAAGAGGGCTCAAGGTCCGGCTCGTGCGTACCAATACGGAAACACTATTATTGTCGAAGACGAAGATGGAGAGGTCATCAAAAAGTACGATATAGGTCCTTCAGCGAACAAGCAGGACGGCTCTGCTGGAGAAAACGTTGAGCATTCCAAACAAAGCATCGGTCGCATGGGGAAGATGCTTGGTCTCAATTGGGGTGAGGGCAAAGCTCCAGTGCAAGGTGATGTGGCTGGCCCGTCGACTGGTGCTGATGGTCCGAAGCGCCCGCAGCCTGAAAGAAGGCGCACATTTAGGAATAACAGCAAAGAGGAGGACGACAACGACGATCTCGTGCGCTTCACAATGGCCGATGGTGGTCGCCGTATGAGCAAAGCGGAGTTCATCGAATCGATCAAGAAGATGGACCCGAAGTCCCGCGTGCAAGCTGTCGAGAACAGCGACGTGCCTGAAGCTGTCAAGCGTGAAGCCCGCAAGGACGCTCGCGAGCACGCAGCTCTCCAACATGGTGGCTCTTCCAAGGCCGGCGTACCCATTGTCGCCGAGCAGCCAGAGGCTGAAGCCCGTGGTGCGATGCAAGACGACTACTTCAATCGCGACAAGAAGGGTCGATCTGGCCCTGGCATGATCAAGCACACATCGCCAAGCGATGATCACGATACGGAGCTCAAGCTCGTCGACTCCAACGACCAAGAAGTGCCCGTCCACGACGTCTCAGCTACCGTCAGGGGACGCTCCTCGAACAACGGAAAGCCCGAGACCGCAGCCGAACGCCGCCGCAGAGCAGCCGCACAAGCAGCAAGACAACAGGATGAGGACTCCGAAGACGATGGAACCGAGCGTGTTCCTCCCAAGCCTTCCGGTACCACCGTCGCCCAAGGCAACTACAACGACGGAGCCGAGACTGCAGCTGAAAGGAGACGCCGCCAGGGCGCTCTGGGAGTTCGCGACGAGAGCGACAGCGAAGAGGAGGGCCCCATGTCCCCTATGTCTCCCGCAACCGCCCAGAATGTGCAAAGGCAGAGCACGCTGAAGTGGGGCAAGAACGTGAAGGGCTAATCGCATAAATCTCGTAATACGTCTGTTTGGTGTGGACGCTTTTAACGTTCTGATCATGTCATGTTATATCATATCATAGCTTAGCATTTTGAAACTTTCCACGTTACGGCCTTTTTAATCTTATCTCCAAGTGGTACCTATCTCATTACGCTTCATGCTTCTCCAGATCATCGTCCCTCCACCTCCTTCACCGGACCAACGTACACATGCCTCGCCCTCCACCAATAATAAAATATCGAAAACACAAACACGGCACCGAAAATCGGCGACGCCCAATTGAACCCAGCAGCAGTAATGGGCAGTTCCTGGGGCCAGAACGACCAAAAGAACGACCAAACACTGAATGCCACAGCCGCCGCATTGCACGCAATCCCACCCCTACGCCCAAGCGAGAACTTCGCCGGCGGCAGCGTCTCCGGCGCGTAGATTCTGCGATAGAGCACGGAGCCGATGGACATGGAGTAGCACATCAGCAGCGAGACGGTGCAGAGAGAGGTGATGGCGTAGAACGCCACGGGGCTGCCGATGTAGATGAGGCTGAGGAGACCGCCGATCACGCAGGAGAGCTGCCCGGCGTTGATGGGGATGTGTTTGCGCGGGTGCACGGTGCCTAGCCAGGCTGAGTAGGGCATTCCGTTGTCGCGGGCGAAGGCGAAGAGGTCGCGGGTCACAGCGGCGAAGTAGTTTATGGACGAGGCGCATTGGATAAAGCCGATTAGGGAGAGGATGACGGTGATCCAGACGTTGGACATGGACATGCGGAGGACGTAGATTGCTGGGTAGGTTGTTGAGTCTGCGAGGGCGTCTTCTAAGTTGGGCAGGTGATACACCACGGTGAGCAGTGCTGGGAAGAGGAGGACTGTGTTGAGAACGTAGACGGCCATCATGGTCCGGGGGATGGTCTTGGCGGCGTCTTTGACTTCTTCGGCCATGTGGGCTGTCTGTGTGATTGTTCAGCTGAGGATATAGATGGGCTGAACGACAATGGGCGATTACTTACTGTGTCAATACCGACTTGCTCACTGATACCAGTCAACTGCCCGACCAGAATCGCGAGAGCCATGTTCGACCAGCCGCCTTCGTTCTGGAACTCGCCCCATACTTGGTAGTGAGTAGCTGCGGGCGCGCTGACCCATATCGGCACGATGTACGCAAAGTACGCCAATATGTGAAGCAAGAAAACGGCATTTTGCCAGTACGGCAGGGTCTTCGCACCGTAGACGTTGGCAAGGTAGCAGATGGCCAACACAGCGAGTGCAAGGAGTGATCCCTGATATGCAGGAAAGCCATAGTTCTCATTGTTGATGAGGATGATCGTTTGAACCAGGCTACCTGTGAGGAAGATGCCCATGGCGTTGCCGGCTTGCCAGGCAATGGTGGATATCCATCTGATCGTTGGTTAGAGGGAATCTGTCTTGTATAGGAAGGATCATTCGTACCCCGTGAGATAACTCAAGAACTTTTGGTACTTATCGGGAGCAAATTCGCTGACCCAGTCTGTGAGGCGGGTATCAGGAGCAGTTCGTATCCATCAAACACTATTAGCATGCGAGAAGACTTACGATATTGTGCGCCAGCGATTGGAGCCATGCTGGCCATTTCCGCCTGTTAACAAGAAAAGGTGTTAGCTTATGCTTGATGGAGAATCATGGGTCTAGCCAACCATGCGAGCAAAGACCTTCTCCTAGCTGAGTGAAGTTTGGTGAATTTCATACGTACCATGCTCAAGTAAATTGGTGCGAAACCAATCCAACACCATAAGGAGCTCCAAACGAGCCCTGCCCGCCCTCCATCGACGAGTGCCGGAGAGATGATGAAGAGACCAATCTCCCACGAGGCAGTCGCAAGAGAAACCTATCCAAAACTTAGGTCAGTTACACCGTCGTCACTTTCAACATTACTTGGCTATCGTAAGAAGACCTTGATGACAGCTTGCTAACACGTTGGAAGAATTCCTAACGAGATTCTTTTCGCGAAGGAGGAGGGTAAGACATACTGCGAAACTGTTAGCAAACATCTCCTGAGACCAACGGGGCATCTGTCCTAAATTTTACCAAATGCAGTGAGGGAGAGCTGGCGAAAGTTTCGAGAGAACTGCTGCTCTTTACCCATCCTTTGCATGCCTCTTATATCGTCGTATGCCGAGTTTGACGAGCTTGCGATTTGGTCGGACTCGACGTCGTTGTCCACATGATGGACTTTGACTTCGCCAACACTCTTGCCGGCTCCCATAGAGTATGGACCAGATCGCTGTACCAACTCCATGGCTCCTTCGTCGTTAGATGTCGAAATCGACATCTTGGACGCTTCGATAGGCAACGTCAGATGGCGAATGCTATTGTGGTGTTGTTAGAAAGGTGGATAAATCGAAGAGAAAGAATCAAAAGCGCTAGAGATGCCATTGAGCGCACCCTCCACTGGAGCGGGACAGGAAGAATCTCCAGGGGCCAACCGCTTCGAAATGTGGACTGTTGCCCTGCAGAAGCGAGATGCGAGGTCAAGCCCATGTTCTGAACTTGCACCTAATGGGAAGGTAGCTCTCGTGAGCTTCTCTGCAGCCACATCTGGCCAGATCGTGGTACCGGCATCTCGTCCATTCGTTTATGCGCTTAGAGGCTCTGCCGAATCCTGCAAGATGTATCCGCGGACACGAACAATTTGATTCCAATCCAGATTGTGCCAACGCGTGAAAATGACTTTCCTTCTGCTCCTAGGTATGAAATTTTGTTCTGGCCACATACAATGCCCTAACACAATCACCACGAGGCGCAATGCAGTGCTGTTGACTTTTCAGCCCCTCCCCATGGAGATCGTTCTGGAGATCCTAGCACTCCGTGAGTTTTTCCGGGCCAATCAGTCTCGAAACAGATAGTGCAAGAATAAGAGAGGGCTCCCAAATCGCGTGAAGTGCCGTCCGGTGGTCCTGCAGGTCTGATGAAGGATTGCAAGCGAGCCGTGTGGTGGCGTCGGGGTTGTCGGATTCTGAGCAAGCCAAAACAAGCTCGTGCCCAGCCGCCTTGGCCACTGGCAATCAACTACCATCTCCCGACGTCCCGTGTTGTCGGTGGTCATCAGAGTCACTTAAGCGAGCCTGTGAGGATGTGATGCGACAGTGGTGGTGTCGCAAAAAGAAACGCGCTGACGGCACATGCCTGCTATGCGGACATGCTCGCCATGCTATCGGAATCCAGCCCTCCTCTCTCTTTTGAGATTGAACCATCCACCGGAAGGCGCCGCAATATTTGGAAGATCGCCCGTTTCTATTGTATGAAGGATACGCATAGGTTAGCTATGAAAATACTGCTGTCGCCTATCAGCGCAATTCGGTTTGAATTGTTCGTACCATATCACAGCATGTCCGCAACTGTAGGTACAGGAAATACAGCACCTGCGTTGACTGCTGTAGGTGTTGTCTTGTTCATCTGGGCACTCATTGCATATTTGATTCAACTCTACGTTAAGCTCTGGAAGAGTACTGGGTTGGGCGTAGATGATGGAGCCATCACGATATCATTAGTAAGAACATCCCGTCCGGGTCTTGACACAAGCTCGAGCTGACTGAAGACTTCGATAGCTAGTCTACCTTTTGCAGCTCGTCTTCGTATGCTACGCCGTGCATCGAGGTTACGGCAACCCATGGCAGGATGTAGCTGACGATGATCGAGAACAGATCATGGTGGTATGATAGTTCCAGGAGCCTTCATTAGGCCAGTTTCACTGACGCTTGACCTGGATAGTTCCTCTACGCCAGCCAGATCATATATGTCATCGCTGTCGGGTCTGCGAAAGCATCGACGGGCCTCTTTATGAAGCGCATGCTGGCGCGAGACGCGAAGAATATCAAGGCATCGCGAGCATATACCGCATTGTGTGTGACTTGGACAATCGCTTCTGCGCTTGCCATAGCCTTAAGAGGTGGGAACGAACCATGGGAGATACTGGGGAATACGAACACAGTGGTCAGTACGCTACCATGTTCTCAAAATCAAACAATTTGAATACTGATGCTCGCTAAGTGGACCCGCTGGCTTGCGATCGAAGCTTCAGGGCTCGTGGTCGATGTCATTGGAGCCATGTTGGTAGCAAGTTTCGTCCACGAACTGCAATTGCAAGTGTCGAAGAAGATCGTGGTGTGTGCGATGCTCAACTGTCGTCTCCTGTAAGTCGCCTGTTGATCAAACCTGCTTTCGCAACAACATGCTGACTCTTACATAGACTTGTCGTCCCGGTCGCGTTTCGTTTGCACTACCTCGTCCCATCGAGAGTTGTCATGCGCGGCGGAGGTGGGGATATTCTAGCACAGGCTGTCATCAGCGGTGCTATCGTGTTAACATCCGTGACTTGTCTTCGGCCCTTCCTACGGGCCTTTGATCAAGCGGCGTCTGGAAACCCTTCATCGCATTCTGGTCTTTTCAATTACGATTCTCGAGCGGTACGCGGGACCGCAACCTACGAGCTGGGCACTGGTGTCCCCAGTAAACAGGCAAGTGTGGTTCCGAGGAAGGGTGGCAAGGTGATCGAGGAAGATGAGGTAGCACTCAACGGCGACGGTCAGCAATTATCGTTACGGTGCAACGATCTGGGGCCGACGGTTCGGGTCACACACAGTAGTCGCCGTGGCGACAGCGACGATGACGGTATCTTGAAGGAGCAGAGCTGGTCCGTAAGCATAGAAACTTGATGTGGACCGAGGGTACTCTTCGCCTGTAAACCAGTCACAGCCTCGCGAGTCTACTTTGCGACATTACCACCCAGTAAAGGCATTCTGGTACAAGACGTGGTGGCTTAGAAAAAAGCACCTTGAAAGCTCTTTGTGCCCGGTTGAGCGTCTCAGAAAAGATGTAATTTTACATGGACAGTGTAGCTTCATGTGACTGCACTATAATCCTGACTCTAGTTATACAGAGATATCTGAGATTGTTATAATACATCTGAGACCTCACCTCCCATGTTTCTCGGAGTGTTCATGGCACACTAGTCTTGAACGCTATCCCAGCAAGCCCAATAGTCAGAGCCATCCCACCTCCTCCAGCCACGCCAGATGAGGGATGTTTGCGTAGTCAACATCGACGCCTTTCCTACGCAATACAGCAGCAGCGCGCAGCCAGGATTGACGACTTTTGTTGAGTTGAGCCCTCAAGTAAGCGGTCCTAGCCTCGCACTGCAGCTCTTCAACCAGTTCATTGAAAACCTTGCTCGACATTTCAGGCGCACGGCTGTACAAACGGCCCTCGACCACCTCCTGGACATGCTCCGCTTGAACCGCAGCGACAACATGGGTCTTCAGCGTCTCGTTCCAGCTCTATACCTACGCCTAGGCAAAGAGCAAGCGTGTTGTGACTTTCTCAAATGGTGGCATACAACCGCTACAGATGAAGATCACGATCCGGACAACATGGACTTGTCCTACCTCGACATCGAGAATGCCAATGCCTTCGAGCCTTTGGCGACATCGACCATGCGCCCTTGCCGCGGTGCACAACGACACCCCACCGATGAGAGACATCGGGAACGGCAGAGACATCGACGGACACGTCGGTCAGCTGCAGCGACAACTCGACGCCTTGTTCTACACTCTGCAATACTTCAACGAACACTACTGGGCCGCCGTGGTCGAACCCGGAAGCCATTTGGCGGCGCGCCCACCGCACTATTCTCTTGGAACCGCGTCAGAGATGCAACTCGCGCTTGCACAGACTTACGATGGTTTTGCCGAAACTCCAGGCGCTTTGGAGTCGGTCAAAAGAAATATTCCCACTTAAATTGCTGTCGATGTTCTGGCGCACGAAAGGTGGGCTGGTTGTTTGCTCTCAGAGGATGGGTTTGTGCGGGTTCTTAGTCATCTGCACGATTGGATATGTAACTCTGGTGGACGCTCTCATTACGCCGCATTCCAAGGCGCTTCCTGCCAACTTCTTTGACATGCTTCTATCCTTCCTTCCCTTCGCTACTGCTGGGGCATATCTTTTCCGAGACGCATCCATCACAAATTCCAGAACATGCTTCGTCATAGCCTTTTCGTCATCTGCATTGACATTCACCATAGCGTCCGTCGATCAATCAATCAAAGTCTTCATCAAATCCGAAACCACTTTTCATCGACCCCGAAACCGACCGTGGCAAAACAACCCCAATCCTCCTCAATCCAACCCATACAAATCCCTCCACCTCTCCCTCGACCGCGTATACCTATCTCCCGTGTCCAAATTCACCCTCCTCCTCCGCCCACTGCTCCTCGAGAAATAGTCATAGAAGGGCGACCCCAACGGCCGAATTTCCTCAAGCGCAGCCATCAGACGAGCCGTCCCAAGAGAAGGATACGTATACGGTGATGAAGGCATCAGCAGCATTGTAGGTGAGCGCGCACGTTCCAACCGCCAATCGACGGGGTCATAGTAGTCCGAGAAGCTGCGTCTGCGGAGCAGCGGGGTGACATGGCGTGGTTCGATGTATGCGGATCGGGCGAGCGATAAAGGCGGCGGTGGCATGTAGATGCTGGAGTCGACGGGTATGGGGACGCTTGAAGTGACATCGTCGGCGAGGTGACCTGGGCATGAGAGCTGGGCTACGACGAGCTTGCTGTCGTCCTTGAGGGCTGGATTGCGGTGGTAGAGTTCTCGGAAGCGGTCGCCGTGGATGGAGATGAGTTTTTCGTAGTTGCTTGTGCCGCGGTAGGATGGGTAGTTGTAGGGCAAGCAGCGGAGGTCACTGATGCCTAGGGAATCCCAGGGCTGATTGTGGATGGATAAGTGATGAGGCTCGTCTGTTCGGGCAAGGAACTCGCGCGCCCATTTGTGTAGCTCGGCGTGGATGGGCTTGCTGTTATCTTTGTCATTGTAGATCTCTTCCAGGGCGGTGATGGGATCGTCTGACGTTGTCTGCATCTCGTATAAGCGTTCCATGGCGTACTTCTGCAGCTCTGAGAATTTCATGCTCTCTGCCATCTTGAAGACACGAATATGAATCGTGACGCCATCCGTTGCATTGAAGCCGCTTCCATGGACGATGATAGGAGGGCCTTTCATGTCCTCGCGATGTTGGGAAATCGCAGGGTCAAGGTAGGAGTACTGTGGCGAGTACTTTCGATGCTGGATGAAATCCCACAGACACTTGAGAGTATGGAAATCGCATTTCGGCAAGAGAAGCTCATATTTGCCATTTCTCGATCCCGGCTTCTTCAGACTGTCGAACTCCATCACTTTGTCTCTCGGCGCCATCACTCTCTTCTCATCCCATATCAACTCCACATAGGTCGACGACGGCGGGCCTCGAAGTCGCTCGACGGGTACGAGCTCGCCGCTGACGTCGAGATCATAGACAGTGTTGCCTCTCTCGTCCATTTCCAGCTCAATCGCGCACGTGTAGTGCGAGACTTGCCAGTTGCGGATCTCGGCACCTCGGAACCGGCGGTTGTCGTGCATGCAATGTGATTGCCCATCGTTAGGAGGAGGGCCAACAGTATTGCCGTGCGGATCCATAGCGATATATGGTCTTGCGCGGCCGCGGTATCCTCCATAGTCATCAAAGGCGCTTCTGTCAAAGAGGCGGGCTTGACCTCTTGCTAACCTTGCCCGCTTGTGCGAGTAGAACCTAAGGCGCAGAGGTCCATCCTGGCAGTCTCCAGAAATCTCTTTGATCGTATACATCAAGACTCCGAAATTGACAGCATCCATCAAGCGTCCATCTTGACTCGTGCCTCTGGTCTGCTTGCCACAGCAAACGAGGAAGTAGGCGTGTATCATTTGGTGTATTAGCGCGTCGAGCAAGTCGTCCAGATCAGCATCGCGTTCTTCGTACGGTCTGGTGTTCAACTCGATGCAGATTCTCGAATCTCTCACGTCCGGTGCGCTCGTCACACCAGGAGAGTTATCCGATAGAGTGCGCCATTTGAGGTAGACCATGCCCTTCAAATTGCCCTGAAAGATGGTTCTGTCGAAAGAGTCGAAGATCAAGAACGGTGCTTTCTTGCAGAGGGGTGCCTGACGGGCGGTATCGATGGTATCGACGATAGCAGGTCGGTTGCTGTTGAGGTGCTTATAACAGTAAGCAGTTGCGTATTCCAGCGTCCAGCCAAGATCGCCATGGCGGATCAGGCCAGGCTCTGTCAGCTCTTCAAGTATCTTCTTGACAACCGGGAGCCCATCGTCGGCTCTGCGATGTCGCTGTCTGAAATCATAAGGGTAGTAGCGGTCATCTCTACTACGAGGACCAGGGCGGTAGACGACTGGAGCTAATAGATCGTAGGTACTGTCGATGTCACAGAGGGATATTAGGTCATCGTAGTCGCGCGGTGGCATGGAGGCAGCGAGCGATGAGGACTGGGCTGAGTGCCTTCGATCATGTGCCACGTAAGCACGGTGGGCCGGTTATGAGAGTACATAAGGCGACTGAAACTCGATGCATCTCGCTGAAAAGGGGTTGCTTGGGATTATGAGTGCCATGCGACGTAATTGGTACCAGCATATCCCAGTTGCAATTGTTGTTTGCTGCTGCAACCACAGAGGCCAATCAACCCGTGACAAACATACTCAAGCCACCGGTCCGTCACCCAGCTTGGGAGACAATCAGACGATCAGTCATGAGGGATATCTACCGCCGGGCTCAGAAATGCCAGCAATTATGTGGATAGGATACAACTCCGATATAAACATCAGCAAATCGACGTCACTCTCACTGGGGCTAGGTCCGAGATATTTGACGCTGCAAACATACAGAATGTAGCAGCAGGCGGAAAGGTGCATCTCTGCCCGGAGAGATGGGATTTGGGCGTCATGAACGGAAACTCTGCTTGATTGCACAATCACCGCAAATGACTCTGCTCGTGATATCCTGATCGGTCTTCGTACGATGTGCTGGTCTCGTAAATCATAGATCCAGAGTGCGGAAGGCAGTATATTTGCAAGTCGTGCAATCGATGAAGAGTGGTGAACTACTTCTTTTTGTTGCCAGGAAGCTGTCACAGGTGTAAGACCCCGGGAAGGCGTGAGAGCATGTAAAATTGTTTCAGAAAGCAGCCCTTACGCTATTCGAGTCGGTTGGGCATCAGAAAGCACCAACACTCGCACGAAATGCAGTGATGCGCATGGTGACCACGCGGCTACCCGATTGGAATCTGATGTTGCAAGTATCAGACTAACACTGTAATGTCCAAGCGCTCCGCCAGTGGTGACACGGATTCACGGCGAATTCCGAGCGAGCAGAAGGTACTGCAGATGAAGTCAGCTCGTCATCTGCCGGAAAATAACTGGTAAAGTGAGTTCCCGGCCTGATTTGTTCTTTCAGGGCCACCGGTTCTGCAGTCTATAGTGAATCTCTGGCCAGGTAGTAGTGCTCACTACATGACCGGACGTATGTCAGGCTCACGATCGAGCGTATCACCGTTCAAGGTGTTGTCAGTGCGGCAAAAAATCCTCAAGTTGGCATATTCTGTGATTCGTGAGAAGAACCATCAATGTTTCTGTGCTTAGAATCGGCCAACACGTGATCTCATAAGTTCAACCCTGCTTGATGCAGGCCAAACAGATAAATAACTAGAGCAAATCACGCAATCGGAAAATGGTGGGGAACTCGATTATCGCTCGGGCGATGGGTTGCAAAAAATTCCATTAGTCAACAAATAAAAACATGTGTTATGCACACGGGGATATGTCAATTGTAGCACCATCAGTGAAAAAGCGCTAGATCATCACAATACGCTTTGGTTTGCGAGAAGCTGGGTTGTCGTCGTGAGACCAGCGCTAGTCACCGTTTGCTTATCGCGAGGGGCGCCATCCTCATTGTATCGCTTTATGGTCGCCTAGTAGCCGGGACGACCGTAGTCTGATCTTCCGTCGCTGGTCCTGCCGTCGCGACCGCCGTCGCGACCATCGCTGTACTTCCTCCTCAGGGCTTGCAGCCTCTTTTTCTTGGTGTGTGAGTTGATGTAGGTTCCGATGATGAAACCGATGATGTTGAAGAAGGGCACCCAAGTCTCTTGGGGCAGGAATGCCTGTGCGAATGCGAGGGCAATCGGGGATGTGACCCAGGAGACCTTCATGACAGGCATGAAGCCCGCACGAACGGTGGCGCGGATCTGGTGGAAAGTACGCGCACCAGCAATGATGGCCATGCTAAAGAGGTAGACTGCGTTCTGGATGGGTGAGATCTATGGAAATAGTGTCAGCTAAGAGCGTTTTGCGAGCCGATTGCGGTATCCTTACGACTAGGTTGGAAACGATGATCTGAAGAATCTTCGACTTCAAGCTGGTCCTGCCTCTGAACGCCTTCTGGAGGAGCGAGATCATAACATGGCCGAGAGGTGCGCTGATGAACGCGCCGTACACGGCCATCTTGGGCACGCGGCTGGTGAAGTAGTGTCCAGACTTGTTGCGGTCCTTTGCGATCCATGAGGCCAGGAACTCCTGCAGGGCAGCGAGAGAGCCAGATGTGAGCATCTTGGTCTTGAGCGGGTCCTCCTGGAGCTTCTTCAGGTACCACTGTCGCATCTCACGTGTCAGCTACGCGATCCTTGTGTGATTCGTGCCTCTTTCACGCGGCATAACGCGCTGCAATCGCACGGTGTGTATATACGTACAGCGAGGTAGCCATCGGGACCGCTGCTCTTGGTGAGAGCCTCGCCAATGCTGTGTACGAAGTCCTCCTTGCCGCCAGTGGTGGCGCGGACGCTCTCCTTCTCGAACTTGACTTGCGACATGGTGTGCGGTCGCGGGTGCGCAATTGGCGCAGTGAGCTGGTGGAGTGATCAGATTGGGGTCGAGGGGGACGAAGTGGGTTGGGTTGGGGGTCGGTGGCAGGGCGGAGTGAGGATGCGTGCGTTGTCGCTCGCAGCTCGCCGCTTGCCTGCTTCGGCATCTGCAACAACACATTGGCCGCCGTTGCGAGGTGCCGGTGCTTTGCTGGGGCTGGGGGGGCTACCGAACCCGAAGCACGTGCGAGGCAGGGCCCACGGCCAGTAAGATGGCTCAGGGCACCATGAGACTGATCTTCACGCAAATCATCACAACATCGTCGCGCCTCTGGCCGCTCGCTGTTGTTGTCGCGTTGTCAAGTCGTGCCAGCGAGCGTGATGCATCCACGTGACTTCCTGCAGCGCTTTGATGGTGTCGTGCAATCGTCCTTCCTGCCTCGTATGCCTCCCAGTGGAAAGGAAGCGGCGCGGGAAAACCTTCTCCAGGTCAGGTCAGGCCTCTTGCCGAGGACACAGTCGGGCATACCGATGTTGGATATAACACGGCAAGTGATCCTCATCTTGTAGCTGACATCAAAGACTCTGGAATGCCGATGACTGCAACCAATGAATCGTGGTATGGGAGGACGCAGCTGCACTGATAAGCAATGTTCATGCTCGATGGGCTCGAGGTAGCTGTCGGCGCCCTTGCGCAACCGCGTGGGTAGGCACAGATGCCTTGATCATGGTTGCACAAGCGAATGTCCGCGTTTGGAGGGGATGCGAGTGCCTGAAGATGAGGTCTGCATTGCGGACCTACACACACACACACACACACATGTAGGTATTCGATACATGTGAAAACGACAATCTGAGGCGACGAGGCTGAGCAGAGCAGCAGCAGCAGCAGCAGGAGGAGGAGGAGGAGGCACGGCTGGCTCGTGGCTGACCGTTAGGAAGAACACTGCAGGCAAACAGACAGGCAGGCGCGAGCGAAGGTCCCGCTCGCTCGATCACTCCCACGGGCATCCATCGTGACATGCTCTGACATACTCACAACCAACTAACTCTGCGACTGCATCGCGACCAAGTGGAATAAACTCGGCTTCCAACCGCCACTGCGCCGTCTGCCATCTCAATACCTTGCACCAACCTCGTCCCTCCTCTGGCCTCGCTCTATCGCCGGTCATGGCGACCGATTCGAAGACTGTGCTTGTTGCCACTCCCCAAAGCGAAACCACCGCGACAAACACCAATGACCCATTCGTGGACGACGCAGCACCTCGACCAAACCATGACAGTCTCGGGGCTCTTGTTGCTGCTATACAACAGGTGAGTTTCTCCATAGCGTCCACACAATCTCACCACGTGCACGCCACCAATCGTTTCGAGCACTCCAGCTTGCAATTCCTTCACTTCAAACCCCCACTTGGTCCTCCCAGCCACAGCTTTGCCCGAGCTTCCCAATGGAGAGTCCGCAGGACTGACGCGCCATCTTTTGCTCACACACACACTCACAGGTCGTGCCACCTCCACCGCCACCAATGATGAGCTCCAGACTCAAGAGCGCCAGCCCAAGCACCTTGCCGCGTCGCGGACAATGTACCCATATCACCATGAATCGACTGCACGGAGACAATATTTGTCAGATGTGCGGCAGAATCCCTGACATCGGCTGGCTCTACGCTTGCCGCCAAGACTGGCTGGTAGCGAACCAGCAGGACTCTGTTGCCACTGCTGCCGATAGTGCCATCGTAGTGCCCGATGAATCGAACTACTTTGATGTGATGGCCCGCTTCGCCTCGTCCATCAAGATGAGTCCGAGTGTGGTGAAGCAGATCCGAGACGGGCACTACAACTACGACCAGGTCGAGAAGCTCATCGCACAGAAGGAAAACTTGATCAGCACTATCAAGAAAACGGAAGGCCTGTCAACGGAGGACACGCCCGCATCGCTACACAGTAACGTCTTCCAATCTCACGCAAACATTATTGCGTCACTTGGATTTGCTGGTGTCCTCTCGGCTTCGAATCAGCAGCAGTCGGACGCACCACCGAGCAGCCCAACGAGAGCAAAGCAGGGCCATACGAGAAACGACAGCACCACTGCTACCGCAAAGCAGCAGGCCCAAAGCAAAGTGGATCGTTGCAACTACATGGTGTGTCATGCATGCAGACCTTTCCTGAGCGACCGATTGTTCGTCAACATTGGTTCTGTGGTTCACGGCGTCTACCCAGCCATCACCCAAGAAGAAGCAGAAACACTCTCGATCCTGGACGCTGGAGTGGTGCAAGGCCTCGGACTCCGCCAGGCAGTAACGGCGACCCCGAGGCGCCTTGAGCGATCAGCAAGCTTGGACATCACTTTGGCACAAGCCAGAGAGGGGGAGTGGGAGGATGAGACTCCCCTCGAGTGGACGACAAGCAGCAACTCCAGCAGTTTGTACGACGATGATCCCCAAGAGCTTCCCACGTTCGACCCATATCCTTGCCCTGGACCTGGTGTCTGCCCAGTCTACAGTCGCAATTCTGGATGCGCCTACGATAGCCATGACTTTAATGATGGCCAACGCGCACTGAATCATGGCTTTCTTTCTGCGCACCAGACGACTATGGCTGCCAAAGCCACGCACACAACCCCTGAGAGGCCTCGCGCTCGCCTCCGCCATGTTGAAGGCAGTGTATCGGACACTCCTGGTCGCACCTCTTCTAGTGCTTCTTCAATCAGTCTGCCTACACCTATCACAATGCCTCTCACCCCAGGCACGCCGACCATTGAGCGCTACGAAGACGACATGATCAGCAAGCCCGGCAAAGCCGCAACCGTTTGCGGTGTGCTCAGCCCGAGCGTGAACTTCGACCACTCCAGACTAAGTGTAGGATCGGACATGAGTGGCAAAGACAGCCACGACAGCTTTGGAAGCGAAGTTGAAGTCGAGGGCGGGGTGGCCTTGACTGAGGAAGCCATTGAGACAGGTCTACCTGCCATCCTCACTGCAGCATGAACAGCACATAATAACATTCTACTGAGGTGATTGTGGACTGCGTCGGGAAACATAGGTGTAAGATTTTGACGATGTCACGCTAAAGAAGTACTCACAATTCTGCAGCAGCTGGAGGCATTTCCATCTGAAGGAGCGAGCAGATGAATGGAGTCCAGGGACGACACAACGCGTGTTCCAACATGACATCCAAGCAAACATGGTAGTGATTGCCAAAAGACTACCTAGACATCATACCCAAGTAGAAACCAAAAGGAAAAATCTCCAAAAATCAAGAACTCGCCAAATCCAGTCACTCACTCTCATTCACTGCACCCTGACATCGGGTGCGCCATTGAGAGTATCAAGCCCCTCTCCATCCTCGTCGATGTCAACCGCCTCGAATTCGTCAGAAAAGCAGTCCACTTGCTCCTCGTCAACGTCCACCTCCTCGAAATCGTCGGCAAAGCAATCCACCACCACTACCTCCTCCTGCTCCTCCTCCTCCTCCTCTTCCTCCTCCTCCTGCTCCTCCTCCTGCACGACAACCCCTTCCTCTCCCTTCTCCGCACGCTCAACAGCAGCAGCAGGAGCATCATCCTCCGTCACCTCAACAAACCCCGACCCAAGCAAAAGCTTCTTCTCCAACTTCTCCTTCACACCCTCCAGCTCCCGCACCTCCTCCTCACGACACTCCAGCAGACCCGTCAAACGCTTCATCTCCCCTTGTTCACCGCGACGCGCATCCCTCTCCTCCTCAAGCCGCGCGCTCAAATACCCGATCTGCTGAACCCTCACCCCCACCTCCCCTCTTAACTCCTGCTCAGCCTTGACCACACGCTCAACCTCCTCCCTCGACTTCTTCAAGCGCTCCGCCTGGTTAGTGACAGCCATCGTGAGGATCTCGGCTTTCTCCTCGGCGTGGTACTTCGCCTCTCGGAAGCTCTTGTTCTCGTCGTTCGAAACTTTGAGGCGGATCTGCAGAGCGTTGATCTTGTTTTCGAGCTCGCGGGCAGGGGAGTCGCGTTTGGTGATTTTGAGCTCGGTGGTGACTTTGCCGAGGGTGGCTTTCCATTCTTTGAATTCGCAGTGGTGGCGGGCCGTGGCGGCTTTGAGGTCGGTTTTGAGGGCTGTGACTTCGATGGCTTGGGAGGTGAGCTTGGTGTTGAGGTTTGCGATGTCGGCGGCTTGGGCGGCGAGGGTGGCGTGGAGGCCGTTGTTGGTGGCGATGAGCTCGGCGCAGGTTCCTGCTAGTTTGGCTTCTTCGTGCTGGAGCATGGAGGCCAGGACGTCTGGGGATTCGATGGTCCAGAGGTCGATGTCGAGGCCGGTGCTCTTGAGGGCTTCTCTGACCATGCGGAGCTTGTGGTTCATCAGGGCAACTTCTTGCACGCGGTGTTCCTCTGCGGCCTGGACTTGCCTGTTGGCGGCGGCGAGCTGTTCGGTCAGAACGGCCAGCTTATTTTCTTGATTGATGCTCGCGTTGGAAGCGATCTTGGCTTTCTTCTCATCGATGACTTGTTGGAGCATGTGATGCGAGAGTTCGGTACGCGTGGACGCAAGCTCTGTTCCGCGACGGTAGAGTTCGGTTTTGGCGGCTTGCAAGCTGTTCTGGGAGTTGTTCAGGGCGTTGAGCAGGTGTTGCTTTTCGCCTTTCATTTGGTCGTAGATCTTGATATTGTGCTCTTCGCGAGCCACCAGGGCGGCGAGTTGGGCCTTGAGCTCAGCAGCCGTCTTGCCCTGGCGGTCTCGCGCCTCGACAGCGCTCTTAAGCAATTTGTGTTGGAGGTCGTTGGTGTCGCGGAGGTGTTGACTTGCGTCTTGTTGGGCAACGATCACGACGGGGCCTGTATGTGCTACGAAGTCGTCGAATCGTGCCTCCCTTTCTTCCGCCCAGGCTTCCAGTTCACGAGCAACTTCTCCGGGCTCTTTGTCGTCGAGCGAAATCAAAAGATTTGCGAGCGTATCTACTGTCTCTTGGTTGAACTCGTTATCTTTCGCCTGCTGAGCGATTTTCTTCTCAAGCTTGCCGATCGTCTCATCTCGCTGGTGAATAGCATCCAGAGCACAGCAGTAGTCCGAAGTGGTGTACTCCTTAGCCACGGCAGTCTTGAGCTTAGCGATCTCTTTTTCAGCAACGGTAAGACTACCAGCAGCTTCCCACAACCGCTGATCTCTCTCCCCGTTTTGCTGGGCCATGGCCTCAAGATCGAAACGCGAGTCCTTGATCTGCTGTGCTTGCAAGGCGATGATATCTCTCAAATCCTGGATTTTTGAATCCTTGGCCTCGAGGAGTGTCGACTGGACCTCGATGGTGTTGTTCTTGGCCCTGAGATTGCGTTCAGCTGCGTCGGCGCGGTGCTCGGAACGCTCGAGTGCAGTGGTTTGGCTCTGGATGATACGTTGGCTGTCGCGGAGTTCGGCACCACGTTGCTGCAACCGCTCATGCTGGGCACCGTAAGCATCAGCCCATCGAGCGACCTGGGCTTCATTGCCTTTCAGTTCCTTGCGAGTCGATTTGTCAGGATGGGCTATAGCCTGGAGGTCGATTCCCCGTCGCTCCTTGTCGATTTCGGGGCTCGATTTTGCCTTGTTGCGGTCCGCCTCGTTGGATGAGTGAGACATGTACCGTCTAGTGACCATCTCGCATAGAACGTAGCCGAGTACAGCTCCCAAGATAAACACGACGTTTTTAAGAAAAAAGCGCGGAAATTCCAACAAGAACATGTCGAGGTACTTCACACCAAAGACCCGTTCTGGGTCTTCCTGCTTATACAGTGTCGTCAAGAGAAAAGCAATAGCAGCGGAGGCCGTCAGCACTATCATGGCTGTCGCAGTGGCTGTGTCATCCGCCATGATGTCGGAGCAGAGTCGTACTTCTGCGTTGGGTGTTGAAGATCGAGAATAGTGCGACACTATGGTCCTCGCAACTTCGATATGGTGGTTGAAGAATTATATTGTAGATCGAGCCAGGTGTATCGGGTTCTCTTCGAAAGCTGTGGGTAAGGGGAAAGGGGATGGAGATATTGTGATCAGGGCGATGATGAATATGAAGATGGAAAGATGAATGCAAGTGCGAGACAACGAAATTATATCCTACATGAAAATGCGTGGCTTCAAGCAGCAGTAAGCACATTGCTATGGTACATGTGTGCGTGTATATCGCTAATCGCTGGATGGTCCAAAAAAGTGGTTGAAAAGCCTCTAGCTTTCCCGGCTGCTGACCGCGATCTTACAACTTGCGACGATTATAGGCCCAGAAAGATTTCCACGGCAGCTTCAGATCAGTCACGCGCAGCTTATCGCTGAAAATGTCGAAGTCTACTTTTTGCAGACGGTCCAACCAGATCTGCGTCGCGACGGCGGGCATGAAGACTCCAAAGGCTCGCTCGAGTTCCTGGCTCTGGGTTTCGGCTTTGTCCTTTTGAGGCGAGTAGATGTGCTCTTCTTCGTGCTGATGCTCGAAGTCGTGTCCAGCGTCCCTTCCGGCGCGCACATTGGTAATCATTTGGCGGGCGGTGATCAGGTGATCGCTGGCACGAGTTGCGACTGCGAAGACGGCGTCGCGCAGACCATGCGCTTGAGCACCGTTGCGCAGGACATCTTCTTCCCGCACGCCACATTCGGCCATGATGTCGAGCGGTAGCATGACTGCGCCATGGCGACTTGCGCCTACGTCGCCCGCCATCTGGCCGGACTGGTTGCTATGCGAGTTGGCAGGGCCCGGGAAGGCGATGAGAGGCAGACCTCGCAGAACTGCCGTAATGCCAGCCGCCTTGCCAATATGGCTGGCGACGTGGTCCGCTGTCAGACTAGCCATTGGTAGTGCCTGGAGGGTGAGATAGTGCAGAGTGCTGTAGGTGTTCTCCGCATATGACTCCAACGCGGCGATGTCTGGGTAGGGTGGGTTCGAGAGGTACTTTTCCCGAGTGTCGATAATGCGCATGAACCAGCTTTTGCTGAAAGTCGACTTTCCGTCGGTCATCTCCGCTATGTTCTCGGCCGCTCTGGCTAGCAGAAGTGCAATTGGCTGCTTGGGAGGAGTGCCCGCGAGAGCCTTGGAGACTGCATCACGCTGGAACTGCAGGCGCATGCTGCCAATGGTGGGCGTGCTGGTGGTGTCTGCCGTGCGAGCGACATCGATGTTGAAGGCGCGCAAAGCGACATAGGCATCGCGGGCATGGCTCGGGATATATGGCAGCAGTAACGAGGATGGCGTGTCGTATTTCCGCAGGAGGTTTAAGCAGTATGTGCGCGCAGATGCCAGTTCTTCGGCAGATGATATTTGAGCACTGGGCTGCTCGACCTGCGAAGAGGCAAAGCGCCTCTGTGGTCTGCGACATGAAGATGTGTCTGTGGCAAGGAGTGCTCTTCGTCGTACAACCACACGTGCACCCTGTGTGCAAGCTCCTTTTATCGCGATCATCCTGTGCGCTTTCCAAAGAAATATACACCAGATTGAATTGGTATTTCAGCTCATCAATTCCAGTATAATCATACAACAGCGGATATGTCAAGGTCCTCCAGGTCCCAAGTTGATGACCAGCGGCGGCGAATGCACGTCCGCATCAATGAAAAGATGACGCCGACACCGAGGGCCAAATTCGAGCACGCGTCTGGCGGCGCGTAAAGTCGTGATTGCCTTCCTCGATCGAGGGTCCTTGCGAGACGCTTTTGCATACACTCTCGTCCAGTCATACAGACCATGGCGGATCTGGATAATCGTCCGCATAAAAAACGCCGTTTCTTTGTCGACAGCTCGCCTTCACAGGAGTCTTCTTTAGCAGCCGAACCAAGCCTGCCCGACGAGATCAACGACCATCAGCCAGAAACACCAAGCGTCAAGAAACAGCAGAGCAGCCATGACAAGGAGAATTCATTCGACAGCGAGGCTTTCAAAGCCTTTACCGGAGCCGACCCACCTGCTGAGACTTTGTTGAGTCTCCGGAAGACCTTCGGCAACGATCTTGAACGAGCGATTAACGCTTACTTTGACGGTTCGTGGAAGAGTGCTCCAGCGCCACCCTCATCTTCACGGACACCTATCGCCAGTACCTACCGTTCCTCGCCTGCCGTAAAACCTAAGAGCAATGTACCAGCTACACCACGGACGAACGGTTCGCCAATTGCATCCGTCACTCCCGCGCCCACGCCTGTTGCGCTCAAGTTCATGCCTTCCAAGCGCTATATTGGATCGCTGGGTGTAGCTGGATGGACAACGAAAAGCGGTGTTGGACTTCTGAAGCCGGACGACGTAATCAAAATCGAGCGACAGAAACAGGCGGTACAACAGAAGGCTGGAAGAGGTGGGAAAGTCAAGCAAGTCGTACGGAGGACGCAAGATATGATCGTGCGCTTTACAAACGTCCGTGGTGACGAGATCGGACGATTGGAGAAAGACACAGCCGTTTGGATAAGTGCACTCCTTGATCAGAAGCTGTGCACATTTGAGGGCCACTGTATCTTTGCGCCGGAGAGGATACGGACGAACGATACTGTGTACTTGCAGCTTCGCTGTTACCTGCTACGCTCTGCCTTTGAAGCTGGCAACTTCATCAAGCCGTCAGAGAATAACAGAGAAACGGGGATTTTCGAGGCCAAAGAATCGTCCGATGAGCGAGATCTACGGTTACGGCAAGTCGCACTCCTCAAGCTGTTCTCAGAAGTCAATTTGCAACCATCCAAGATTAACGAGACTACGGCCAAGCACAAACGAGAAGGCATTCTGCAGGCTGCCGAGGTTGCGGAGCAGTACGACCAGCAGGATAAAAAGAGCAAGGGCAGTACTCCAGAGAATGGCGGATCGTCGCCTCCCTCGGAAGAAAATGAGGAAGGCGAAGAGCTTGAGCAAGACCAGCTTGACAGTCTCTACAAGAAGGCTCAATCATTCGACTTCAATACTCCCGAGGCACAACCTGCAGATACATTCACTCTGAACCTGCGAAAGTATCAAAAGCAGGCGTTACATTGGATGCTCTCGAAGGAGACAAGCCAGAAGCAAGATCACAAGGAGATGTCTATGCATCCATTGTGGGAAGAATATCCTTGGCCGAGCAAAGATGCAGACGACAAGGATCTCCCTGCAGTGGATGGCCAGGGCTGCTTCTATGTGAACCCTTACAGCGGAGAGCTTAGCCTGGACTTCCCAGTGCAGGAGCAGACTTGTCTTGGTGGTATCCTTGCGGACGAGATGGGGCTCGGCAAGACTATCGAGATGCTGTCCCTGGTTCACACACACAAATCACCTGAACAGCAAGCTGTCATGAACGACACTAAGAGTGATGCCGTGACAACTCTGCCCAGGCTTGGGAGGAACAGTAACGGTGTTGAACCTGCGCCTGCCACTACCCTTGTCGTTGCGCCCATGTCATTACTTGCACAATGGGCCAGCGAAGCCGAGAAAGCATCAAAGGAAGGCACTTGTAAAGTGTTGATATATTACGGAAGCGAGAAGAGTGTGAATCTTCAGACACTATGCTCTGCTACAAACGTTGCATCTGCACCTAACGTCGTCATCACGTCCTACGGCACCATACTCAGTGAGTTCAACGCTGTGGCTGCTGCAGGCGGCAATCGCGGGTCGCACGGAGGCTTGTTCAGTCTTGAGTACTGGCGTATCATCCTCGACGAAGCACACATGATCAAAAACAGGCAATCTAAGACTGCGAAAGCATGTTACGAGCTCGCGGCCAAACATCGCTGGACACTTACCGGCACCCCGATCGTCAACAGATTGGAGGATCTGTTCAGCTTGGTTCGCTTCTTGCGTGTCGAGCCATGGAGCAATTTCAGTTTCTGGAAGACTTTCATTACTGTTCCGTTCGAGAAGGGTGACTTCGTTCGGGCTTTGGATGTCGTGCAAACTGTGCTGGAACCTATCGTCTTGCGCAGAACTAAAGACATGAAGACGCCAGACGGCGAAGCACTTGTACCGTTGCCACCGAAGACAGTCACGATTGAGCATATTAAGCTGTCCGACCCCGAACGTGAGGTCTACGAGCTTATCTTCGCGCGAGCGAAGCGAGCCTTCAGTGCCAACGTGGAAGCGGGCACTTTGATGAAGAGCTATACGACAATTTTCGCACAGATTTTACGACTCAGACAAAGTTGCTGCCATCCCATGCTGACTCGCAACAAGAACATTGTCGCTGAAGAGGAAGACGCAGCCGCTGCCGCAGATATCGCCAATGGTCTAGCCGATGATATGGATCTGACTGCTCTGCTCGAACGCTTCCAGGCCGACGAAGGCGAACAGGATGCAAGCCGTTTCGGAAGTCATGTTCTTAAGCAGATACAAGACGAAGCCGACATGGAGTGTCCTATCTGCAGCGAAGAGCCCATGGAAGAACAAGCAGTTACTGGGTGCTGGCACTCGGCCTGCAAGAAGTGTCTGCTGGACTACATCGAGCATCAAAGCAGCAAAGGCGAGCTCCCTCGCTGCTTCAACTGCCGCGAACCCATCACTGCTCGCGATGTCTTCGAGGTCATCCGCCACGACGACGATGATATCCCCGACGAGGACGCCAATGCACTGACCAAGGCTTTTGACATTGATGACGAAGACGACGACCTCTACAGCAGCACTCAAGCCAAGAAGACGACAGCCCAGAAAATAACATTACGCCGGGTCAACACATTGTCTTCAGCCAAGATCAGGACCCTCCTCACACAACTCAAGGGTCTTCGCAAATCCGACCCACTCCTCAAAACTGTCATCTTCAGCCAATTCACATCCTTCCTCGATCTTCTCGGCCCAGCTCTCACCTCCGCCGGCATCAATTGGCTGCGCTTCGACGGTTCAATGTCCCAGAAGGAGCGCGCCCGCGTGCTACGCGAATTTGCCGACCGGCCTAAATTCACCGTCCTCTTCCTCTCTCTGCGAGCTGGCGGTGTAGGCTTGAACTTGACCTGTGCAAAGAGGGTCTTCATGATGGATCCGTGGTGGAGTTTCGCCGTCGAAGCTCAAGCGATTGATCGCGTGCACAGAATGGGCCAGACGGAGGAGGTGCACGTTACGAGATTTGTGGTTGAAGGCAGTATTGAGGAGAAGATGTTGAAGGTAAGATCCACTCACTTCCACCTTGAATTTCATCCACCTTGACCTGGAATACCATACTGACTAATTTCCGAATTACAGGTTCAAGACCGCAAGAAGTTCCTCGCTTCATCTCTGGGCATGATGAGTGAAGACGAGAAGAAGACGCAGCGCATCGAGGACATCAGGGAGCTGCTCAGTTAGTCTCAGGCGCTTTCGCAAAGTCCTGACGATAGCAGTGTTGTTTGCAGAGCGAGTGGTTATGGTAACGAGATGAAGAAGATGTTGTATGCACCGAGCAGAGTACGCATTGTTTTGCAGGCCTAGCGTTTGCATTTCGCATTCAACGACACGATGATGAATAGAGTTGTATATAAAGTATAGAGGGGAGGCATGTGGCAGCTAAGCTAAACCAGAGCATGTACAGTGACGGCAGTTTCTCATTTCAGATTTGCACCCAGCTGAAATACCACGCGCTTTCTTGGTTCTTGGAGTGGGCGGGAATAAAGCTCAGCCATCTCATGTGGATCCTTCTGTCCGGTTACCATCAACATCACAACTGTGCGGGGTGAAAGTATGGAATAGACGGGAGACAAGAAACCCATGACCCTTTGCCATCTAACAATGGGCAATGACAAATATATGCATGTGGCGCGTAGAATATGAACGATCGAGTGCCCAAAATCACAATGTAGAAACCATAGCTATTCTCAGACTCCCATCACGTCCACCTATAACAAAGTACTGTATATATCGTTCTGGATATCCTTCCTCAATCCCCTCCAATCAAATACTGAACAATGCCTCTCCCACCCATCATAGCCTGGGACTACCTCTTTGCCCCCAACGCGCAGAAATCTCGCCTCTACCTATACACCACCAAAACACCCTTCTCCATCTGCGAGCAGCCTTTCGCCCTCCCGCGACCGACCCTCACTGACCTAGGGATCACTTATCGCCGCGTGCCGGTCCTGAGTATCGGAAAAGATGTCTTTCCGGATAATTCCAGTTTCCTAGAAGCGATGCAGATGCTGCTGGAGAGGGCAGGGAAGGCCTTGAGGGAAGGGCCGTGGGATAAGGCTTGTGAGGCGTGGGGTTATGTAAGTGATTTTATGGTTGTGTCTCAGTGAATCGAATTGGACGAGCGAAACTGAGAGGGCGATATGGAATGACGCAGATGGCTGACCAGGCAACTTGGACATAAAACAGAGAAGTTTCTGGCTCACTTTACCCTGCTTGCCAGCCGAGTTTGTGACCGCGGAACTGGCCAAAGACCGCGCAGCACTTTTCCCTGTCTTTGCTCGCGACGACTTTGGCATCTTGCAGGAGAGCGGAAGGTCAGAACTGCGAGCTTTCTTGCAGGGAGCGGAAGAAGGCTTTCTCCGCGCACAGGACGAAGAGCCGTTCATCGGTGGAGCTTCGCCCTCGCTCGCGGACATTCATGCAATTTGGGTGGTGAAGTGGTGGATCGAGACTGTGGGAGTGGCTGAGAGTGTAGGTTTTGGCAAAGCTGAGTTTCCGAGGATCTGGAAGTGGTGAGTACGGTCGCTCTAATCGATTAACTGCTGGAAAAATTCGTTCATGGATGAATAGCGTTGCTAACACGAAGTTCCAAAGGGTGGAAAGCTTCCCTAAGCACGATGAGGCCGAGAAGCAGGCTACAAAATTGACGGCTGAAGATGCGACCAAGCAATTATTGTCGTCAGGCTATGCCGTCCCAGATGTCGGCGTAGATTCAAACGATACATTAAAATTACAGGCCGGCGACTGGGTTGCGGTTGAGGCATCAGACGCGAAGCCTGGCACCCACCCTCAGTATGGGAAGCTCTTGGGTCTAAGCAAAACCAAAACAGTGATCGAGCTGAAGAACGGTCTGAGACTTCACTTCCCCAAAGTGGGATATTTTGTCAGAAAGGCAGAGGGCAAAGATGTGCCTGTATAGGCATATACTAAGCCTATCTGATCATATTTCTCGACTCTACCCAACAAACAGACAGAAGGTCTAATTATTTTTGGAGGCTTTGGCGTCATCGAAAGCTTTTTGCCGTTGCCTGTTGTTCCAGTTGAGCGTGCGTGAGATACTGTCGACCCAATCTTCCTTCTTTCTGTCCAGAGGAAGCACTGTTGGGAAGGGGAAGCGCGAAGCTGAGATGGTAACATAGTCTCCGGGCTTCAGCTCACATCTGCGGATATCAGCAAAATCGTCATAGGTAACGGGGTGCATAGAGCCATACCTTTCTTTGCCATCAAAGCTGGCCCAGCAACTCGCTCTTGCGTCGTAGGGTACACCCAGCCTCAACACCATGGTATCTGGTAGTATGATTGGACGGAAGCTCAAAGTATGTGGAGCGATTGCTGTAAGCAAAATGACAGGGTTATCGGGGTGGCATAGACTGCCGCCAGCGGCAAGATTGTAAGCGGTGGACCCTGTAGGAGTCGCAACACATATGCCGTCCGCTTGCACGGTAGTGAAATGCTCTTCATCCCCAAAGACTTCGATCGTAGACATGGTCGGGTTGGGCCCACGGTCCAGTACGATGTCGTTCAAAATGTTGTGAATGCCTTCGGGCTTGTGGGTTGTGGCTCTGTCGCGATCTTCTCCTATAAGCTCGCCGATCAAATCTCTGCCCTCATGCGTGTCGGCATCGTCTCGTGCTTGCGCTCTCATGATAGTTCCTTCGAATCGTAGACGCAACGACACAGTGACACCTTCCGCGAACGCCCTTGTGAGTGTATTCTTGTGGTCGTCGTAGTCGAACTTTGTCAAGAAGCCCAGGGAGCCTAGTGCAAACGACATCACAGGTGGTACAACGCGTTGGAATAGCCAAGAAGAGTAGAGTACGGTCCCATCGCCTCCAAGGGCGACGACAATCTCGAACAAGTGAGGCTTTTGCTTACAGAGCTCCGGATTCCAGTACTTGATGCGATCTCCGAAGGATGGATCCATCTGTGCAAGGCCTTGGGCGTCGAAGATCTTGCTATCTTTCATAGTGTCTTCAACCCAAACAGTATAAGGATACCCGTCCGAGTTTTCTTGTCGCAGTAACCATTGTGACACATCGCGAGTGAAGGCAATGAGCTTCTTGTCATGAGCCTTGGTGAGGAGGAATACATTGCGGACTTTGAGAAGTAAGCGGATGTGACCAAGTTTCTTCGAGAGCTCTCTAATATTGAAGGCCATGTCCGATAGCTGCTTCTTGGTAAGAAGGCGAGACTGAGTGTGAGGGTCAACCTGGTCAAAGTGTGTCTCAGTCACTTTGTCGGTTGCCTTGCTCTTAGCCAGCTCAGCCTCAGCATTGGGAGCCCATTGGCCTTCCTGCGACCTGTAGGAGAGCAGTGAGTGCACAAAACATGAGGTCGTCTTTCTTTGGTGCCTTGGCCGCATTGGTCGTTGTTCTTCGGATGGTTGCATGGAAGCTCGCCGCCGTGAATGAGATTCGGATCGTTCGAAAATGACTTCCAGCTTATCTTGTAAGCTTTCTGAATCACTGACGTTCCAGTCGTATTCGCCCTAGTCCGCAGATACCATTAGTGCTGCAGAAAGGAGGGAGCATGCTTCCGTTGTTAGATACCTCAGTATGGCCTACAACGGGGTCAGGCATCGGCTTTTCTGACGTTCCGTTGTGGTGATCAGGTTCAATGGCTTTTTCAAGCTGCGCGACTTTCTGAAGAGCATCCATAGCTTGTGCTTGCTGGGCCATCATCTGTACGTTGTACAGACGGCGAGTGCCTGAATTGTTTTCCATCATCAGTATGACGTTTCATCAGCCTGCGAGCCTGAAGCCCAGCTGTAGCGCGCGGCTCGTCGGAATCGCAAGCCGGCCGTTCACGAGTCTGGGGGAGCTGGAATAGGGTTAGGGTCGCTGAACCTTCAATGCAGACTTCCAGTTCTTCGAAAGAGAAAAAGATTCGGTGTCGATCGAATGAGCTCAGACAAAGCTCAAGAACTATAGCCGGATTTCCTGCTGAAGCTGGCGCTAGAACTCCGAATATACTGGCCGTGATCTGGACCGACTAGGACTCTTATACCTTTCAGACTGAGGAGCTTACTAAAGATTACCAAATTCTGCATGGGATATCGCTAAGGAGTGTACTACACGCATACTGAACGAGCGTGCCTGATCAGATTGGAGTAAACGCATAACACTGGTTTTGAAAAAAGACCTCTTCATCAACCTGGAACCATGTCACGCTACACAATCACTCCCTGGCGTACACACTCCGACCTCCTCGCCGTACGCCAACAACTCTACCCTTTCAACAACAACAACACCACCACAAACCAAAACCAAAATGAATCCCACAACACCAACATCAACATCGATCTCCGCCCTCAAGCGGTCTCCCGCATCATGGCCTGGAAACTCCGCGGCAACCTGCCCCACGCCGTCGAGTCCACCGCCCTGCTAACAGACGCAATCCTCCACCACGACCTCTCCATCAACTCCATCTTCAGCGTGCGCGCCGTCTACGCCGCAGCCTTCACGCGCTTCGTCACAGGCTTCTGCGACATTGGACGCAATCGCGAGAGGGCTCTTGAGCCGAGTAGTATGCTCGTGATCGCTCGGCAGATCGATATGCCGGATGAGTTCGTGGCGCTGAGGCACGAGGCGACGCATGAGGATTTGCCGAGTGTTCAGCGGTTGGTGGCGGTTTGTGAGCAGGCGTTGGAGTGGCTGTGGCGGGTGTATTGGAGCCGCTTGCCTGATGAGACGGTTGCGCCGGCTCTTGATGTGGCGAAGCCGAAGGAGGTTGATGTTCAGCAAGTTAGGGACGGAGGCCGAAAGCTGTTGAAGGAATTCCGCAGTGCGAGGAAGCAGGGACTGAAGGTCAAGGGTGGCACGACGGCCAAGAGTCAAGTCGAGTTGGTCAACAGGACGGCTGGCGAGTTTGAGACGTTGTGTCGTAATCAAGAGAATGCTATTGTGGCGCTGACGGAGACGCTACTCGACGACAAGATGTTGTATCCTTCAGACAGAGGGTACGTTTTCACGATCATGTTGATCGATCATATGGAATCAACGACTAACTTGCTACAGATTTGGTGCTGCTATGAACGGCGCATATCTCCTGTGGGATGCACTACTACAAGCCATCTCAAAGCGACAACACCTTTTCTTCTCGAGGCTAATGAGTGGCATGCATAAGCGCCTGAACCAGCCAAGCGGTTACCACAACATCCTCCAAGACCCCGAGAAAGAAGCACTTCACCTTTGGCTTCTGCACATTGCCTCTGCGGATGTCTGGAAGCAGGCCCGTCGTTCTACCGGCACAGACGCGGAAGCTGACTTGATGACTCTCTGTTGTTTGCACCCGAGCCCTTGGTCTCAAGCTGTTGGCAACGCGCTGCTAGAAGAGGGTGACGAGGCGTTCGTAGAGTCATGGGCGGATTTGCTGTCTGCCAGTGCCATGGCCGGATCGATGGAAGTGGATGTCGCTGGTGAAACCCAAGATGCCGATATGGGTGAAGCACAAGAGCCAGAGGACAACATCAACGATGTCGAGTCCAATGCTGCATCTGAACCAGAACCAGAACCTGTCGCGGATCTGGCTCCTTGGAGGGAAGCGCTGAAAGCACCTCGAGTTCCCATCGGCGTAATTTCATAGATTTCCAAAAATGAAATTCGTCAATCGTCTCATCCAAAGAATCTGAGGAACAGAATGGCGATGATCGCAAACACGACGCCGATTATTGCCTTGTCAATCCATGCCGGGATATCTTCTTGGTGGGCCACTGGCGCGCGCCTTTGTTGTACCTGCACCGTGGGAGTCGGTATTGCAGTCACGGCAGCTGGTACAGGAGCTTGAGGTACGACTCGTGCTGGTACTGGTGCTGGTGCTGGTGCAACAGCGCCTGTGTTCTTAACAACCGCACCGTTTCCCTCAGCCTTCCCTTCCGTCTTCTCCTTGCCCAAATCTTCCCTGAAAGCCAACCTCAATTGTTCCGGCACCTCGTCCTCCTTTCTATCTTCCTCTCCCGCCGCAGCATCCTCCTGCTCCTTCATAACCTCAGCATTCACCCTCCCACAAGACCCACACTTCCACTCCCTGCTCTCCTTCGCCATCTTCCTCCTCACCGCCTCGCCCGCGTCCATGCCTCCCAACTGCCCCTTCGCGTCCGTATCCATAAAGCTCCTGATCGCTACAAGCGCCGTCCGGATTCCCCACGCGGGCTGCCAGCTCTCCTCATGGTGCCCCGAAATGCTCAAGCAGATTTCTCGGTTGACCTCGAAGCGGCCGGAGGGCGTGAGGAAGCGGAATGACGGCGGTTTGAGCGGGTAGGCTGGCGGAAGCACGATGCGGCCGTGGTAGATGCCGCCTTCGAAGGGCGAGGGGGCGGGCGCGCCGCGGATTGTGAAATGCCATTCGAAGAGGTCTGTTTCGAGCGGTGCGGCGTGGTAGTCTGGCGAGGGCGAGTTCGCAAGCTCGGAGGCTTCTTTGAGGATGCGTTTGATGGTGGGGTTTTTGGTGGAGAACTGGCCGGTGGTGGACATGGTGGCGGAGTGGTAGACGGAAGAGTAATTATGCTGTGTTGTGGTATGATGTGGCTATAATGCCTGAGATCGTGTTGCTGATAACAGCTACGGTGTACGCTGCAACGCCACGCCAGGTCGCTAGGGAACAGAATGCTGAGTGGTTGCTAAGCAGCTGGCATGGCAAGAACATGAGCTAGTTGGATGGACTGGTGCCGGTAGGATATAATGAGGAAGCAAAAGTTACATTGAATGCCACCTATCGTGTAAAGGACAACAATCAATCTGATACCTGATATACACGCGCCACCCGATTGCGTCTTCCCGCGTGCCTTCGGCTCCACACTGTCGCGGGTCGCGGGGAAGGTCAGAGGGGCAGAGCTCCTTCGAACGCTAAACAATCAACATCGCTATCTATCAAGGTACCGAGCGTTCTCTTCCTGTTTCGTATACTGTGACAATAAAAGTACACCAACACAAAACATGCCTCCCAAACCAACCCCCCAAATCACCTCAACCGCCCTCCCCTCCTCCCTTTCCACCAACATACACCACCTAACCCGTACGCTCTCCACCGCCACCGGCCTCGACGCCTTCCTCGCCACAGCCTGCTACACCTCTCTCTTCCTACACACCCAGCTGCCCTATTTCACGAGCGGCTTCCTACGAGCATCGTCACGCGTGCCAACAGGCTCGCCAGCCCTCAGAGCCCTCTACAACGCCCTCGAAGACCACCGCATCTTCTCCCGCCTCTTCGGGCTGTTTCCCCTCTACACTTCCATTCTCGACGCCTGGCGCAAGCCGCACCGCGACCCGGCTGTCAAGACGTTGTTGTACGCTTCTTTGGCGGCAGGGACGGTGTTCCAAGTCCTGGAGAATGTGTCGCTGCTAGTGGGCAAGGGTGTGCTCCGAGGCAAGAGCCTGCAAGCGCGCGAGGACTGGTTATGGGCGGTGAGCAATCGGTTCTGGCTTGCGCAGTTGGGGCTGGAGATGTTGCGGTTGGCGCGAGTGCGGCAGTTGAGGTACAGGGAGGAATTGGGTGCTGAGAGAGTAGTGGAGCAGGAGAAGGAGACAGTCTGGGGCGAGGCTGGGCAGGATGGTGTTGCAGAGCGGATGCAAGAGCTGGTGGAGGCTAGCACGAAGCAGCTTGTCAAAGTGCAGAGTGCTGAGCTTGAGAAAAGGTGGTGGCGGCAACTCTATGTGACTGCTGCGTCCATTCCACTGGCAGTGCATTGGAGTTTTGAAAACATTGGCACAAGCCCGGTCAGTGAAGCGCTGTTTGCAGGTTGTGGTATGATTGCAGGAGTAATTGGACTGCAAGATGCGTGGGAGGAGTCTGCGTGATGCTTGAAGATTCAAGGTTCTTGCCTTGTCTCAACGGTATTGTTGCAACATGATTATGTACAAATGTAATGCATCAATGGTCTATTGTGATTGGGTTGTTCTTGGAACGAATCGCAAAATGCTCCTTAGATCTTCTCCGTTATCCTCTCTGGTAGGATTCGATCTTCGAACTTTCGCATGAGTTTGACGGTCTGTTCGGCGAGGGAAAGCGTGAGAATCTGTGAAAACGATCTGTTAGCATTCATCAATCATAATGTACGAGACCTCTCTTCAGTTCTTACGGTGTGAGGCAGAATTCTGGCCAAATGCGCGAAGAAGCCCTTGTACAGTGCAAGCGGACCCTCGGCCTTGATTGTCCTGGTCAAGCAGTCCAGAGCGCCGCCGTAGAGGTTACCGGTCTGGTTGTACATGCGGCTCATGATTGTGTCCGGCGGGTGCATGACGCAGCATACTACGAAACCAGAGCAAGTCGATGAGAGAAGATGCAGCGCAGGGCCCTCCTGCATGTCGAAATGGCGTACCAGCCGCCTCTTCGCAAAGAAGTATGTGGGAAGCTGTACACTAGATCCGAAACCTGTTCGGACCATGGCAGGAACCACACCTCTGTAAAGACCCTTGATACCCTCTGACTTGTAAATCTGCTTCATGCCGTCCGCCGCGTTTTTGTACTGATGTTGTGTTCCCACCGGCAAGAAAGGAGAGTATGATTGCAGGCGAGTCTTGACGAGGAAGAAGGGCGAACCCGCCGCTGCGCCTAGAATGCCGGATGCCGCGCCTGAGAAGATGTTGACAGGTAGCGATTGGAGGTTTCGTACGGCGGGGTCTGTGGTGTTCATTGGCGAGCGCGTAAGGACCAGGGAGTTGACGCTGAGTCGTAGAGGCTCATAGAAGCCGAGACGGCAGCCATTGAGGGTCATTTGGTAGATGTACTGCGAGCGAATGAGCATGCTAACGTCCAGCGGTCTTTCAGCCATGCGCGACTGAGATTCGACTTACGGCGCAACTTAATCCTCTCAACAGGCCTCTGATTCCCTCGTTCTGAACGACCACCTTCACACCGTGCACAACACCCTTGTACATTTTTGGCGCATCTTTCTTGGTCTGCAGCTCTCCCTGAAGCTGCAGTCTGATTTTAATCGTTTCAAAGGAATGTGTGACGGTGACTGCGCCGCATGCTGCTATGCCACCGGCAATGAAAGATCCAATGGTCGTCGACATGGTGGCCGAGGTCCGTCTCTCGGTAGTGGCAGGAGAGCGCGAAGGTGGTTTCGCTCGCGAAAAGAAATTGAATGGCAAGGAGTGGAGAGGACAACGCGTTCACAGGAAACAGTAAGAGTATTTTTCGGTCGGTTGGTAAGAAATTATGCGCGCGTACACTCGGCTGAGGTCATTCGTGTAAGCGTAAGCCGATACCGCAATCCGCAGCTTATTCTTCTGTGACCCTCGGCGGTGTTGTGCCGACGTGGAGTGTGCTCAAGGATGCCTGACGTGCATCAATCCCGCATCGCTCCACCGAGAGGGTATGCAACCCTAAGTCGAGCCTCGCGATTGAAGCAGCTTCATCTTCACATGCCAGACGCTAGATGTAGAGCTCAGTACAGCACCATAAACCCGACATATTACCACCACCACCACCACCACCACGACGCCATGGACACCGGATCTGGCGCGCAACGTGCGCCCATGACCAAGGTGCAAGACATCATCCACACCTTCAGACCCTCGAAGCAGTTCAAATCTCCCGCCTCATACACCTCTGTCGACTTTGACGACACGGGCGAGTTTGCGCTCCTGGCCCGCACCGACGATACCATCCAACTGTTCAACACCAAAGCCGGCGCGCATGCAAAAGAGTTGAAATCGCAAAAGTACGGCAACGCCCTGGCGCGCTTCACACACAACTCCTCCAACATCATCTACGCGTCTACAAAGGTGGACGATGGCATCCGATACCTGTGCATGCACGACAACAGTTTCATCCGCTACTTCAAGGGCCACGAAGATCGCGTGACTTCACTCTCGCTGTCGCCAGGCTCCGATCATTTCCTCTCAGCCAGCTTGGACAACACCGTGCGGCTCTGGGACTGCCGCAGCCCAAACCCACAAGGCCAGCTCAACTTCACCTCAGCATACCTCACCGCCTACGATCCGAGC
Source organism: Cladosporium colombiae (assembly GCA_026122715.1). NCBI lineage: Eukaryota > Fungi > Ascomycota > Dothideomycetes > Cladosporiales > Cladosporiaceae > Cladosporium > Cladosporium colombiae. The sequence goes on from JAKZFA010000005.1 coordinate 910,728, forward strand.
GCCACAGTCATCGCCATCGCCTCTCCTCCTGCGCAGACAGTCTTCCTCTACGATCTCAAGAACTTCGACAAAGCGCCTTTCGCATCTTTTGATCTCCTAGACACAGAGCAGCGGTTCAGCAACAGTCATGGCATGAAAGTCGCGGAGGGGTGGTCAGGGTTGGAATTCAGCAACAACGGCAAATACCTCTTGATCGCAACCAGTGGCGCAGGTCATTACGTTCTGGATGCTTTCGATGGCAAGCTAGTGCACTACCTCCGCCGCCCGTCGGGCTCGACATCACATTTGGCACCTGGCGATCCTTTGCCTACTTCAGGAACATCAACATATACACAAGCAGACGCATCCTTCAGTCCTGATGGCCGGTATGTCATAGGTGGCAACGGTGGACAAAATGGTCTACTAGTATGGGACGTGCAAGATAAAGAGGGCCATGCGGTGCTGGAGCCTGCAACAGAGTTACCCTCACAGCGACCTGCCACTGTTGTGGGGTACAACCCTCGACACAACATGATTGCCAGTGCGGAGAAAGAAGTTCTGTTCTGGGTGCCTGATCCAGAGTAGGGTCTGGGAAAATAGAGGCTGGCATTTGCCATTGAATGCAGCTACCAGTACGATAAGATATGTTCGCAGGTAAATTTTAGCGAGGCGTTTGGCGCAATTATGCACAGCTCTTGAGAAGCAAGAAGCTACGCGGAATTAAAATGACATCGATATTGACATTGACATTCTCTGAAATCCATCAAGCATCCTGATATAGCAAGTTTCCAAGATTATTGGTACACATCTCCTCGTATATTAGTTTCCTTCACACATGACCCTGTATCCGCTTTTACAAAGCAAATACCAGCGCTGCGAGTCCGAGGGCTCCAGCACCAATGCCAGAGCGAACCATTGCGGTCTGCATCGCGCCTGCCGCCTCGGTCGCTGTGCTGTCACCAGTCACAGAACCACTCGCACTGGCATCAGGGGGGCTCGCAGTCACCCTCCTCCCAGAGATAGCCGTAGGAACGATCAAACCGTCCGAAGTGCTCAAGCTCGTGTAAGTGTACCACGCATTCGCGTGCGTCTGACTGGCGCTAGAGCTAGCCGTGGGCATATCGACGGTGTACCCAGAGCTGACGGAGGCGGTGAAGTAGAGCGAGACGGCAGTAGCGTTGCCCAGCGAATCAGATGCCGTAGCAGAAGCCGTGGGGCGAGGCTTCGTGTAATCATAATCCTGTCCGAGAAGGACGTCGAATGCCGCTATCATATTGTCTTGCGTGGGCTCCACGTCACTGGCGCAGTACATCTTCTCGAACTCCTCGACGGCCGTCGCGTTGGAAGTGGCGAGGTAGCTCGCCATGTCAGCCAGTTCGACACCATGAGATGCAAAGCAGGCTCCGCATCCAAGGACCATGTCGGCATGCTGTGAGGAGCAGTAACACGCCCGCTGGACGTCGAGCGGCTGTTGCTCCCAATCCTCAGGGATGAACTCGGGCCCATCGCTGTTCGACGGCTTCCCAAGCTGTGTCTTCACCCACTCCCCTGCCTCGGGGCCCCAAACACATTCCGCTTGGATGACTTGGATAGCGGCACAAGGCGCTGTAAAGTCAATCTTTTGTTCGGAGAAGCCTGGGTAGCACGCTTCTGCGAGACGGTTCGCCTCTGCCACTTGTTCTGAGGACTCTTCAGGGAGTCCGTCTGGCCCTGAGGTGGCTCTTGGGGGTGCGTAGCCAGTGGTGGTCCTTTTCACGATGATTGTCGATGCCGGAGCGGTGCTGGTGAACACGCTGGTAGTATCCTCTGGTTGCGAAGAGCCTTGCGCACTCGCCAGTGAGAGCACACCTGCTCCAGCCAGGACCACGCTGATGGTGGAGATTCGATGCATTGTTGGAAGAGCTGTGAAACGCTAGCGATCGTAAGTAGTGAAAGATCCAGCGTCGTGTATGCGAAGCAAGAAGAGGGCGAAATGTATCTACACTGCAAGGCAAAGGAATATGATTTTCAGGCGGCCATATTTTCAGCTGGTCCACAACGTTCATCCTTGGTGCAAGACGGCCAGCTCGTTTCAAGGGCCATCTTCGCGAGGTAGCCAGAAATGGGCAACGCGAAGGATTCCCCCCCGGCGAAACGCTCAGTTCTATTATTATGTCGCGAGCCGCGAGACTCCGTGCACAGGACTCATGGAGAATGTGAGTTCATTGTGGTGGGCGTTTGTTTGTTGCGCGTGTGGCATAGAGGCATGTATAGCATGCTGTTATATTCGGTGTATACATGTACCTCATGTATGCTGCGGCAGAGTTGATCAGGGAGCACTTCCAAGGATGATAGGTTCGGACCGCTCTTGTGCTTGTGGCAGGAGGCCAAGGGGCACGGCAGGCGCTTGTCAGTAGACTAAGCGAGCCTGCGCTAAGATGTTGGACCCCAGGCACGCATCACAAGCTGTGGTTGTCCTGGCGTACGAGCTCTTAACAACCGCTCATCATTCGATCTGAGAAACTCTTCCGACATGTGCCAGCATCCTAATATCCTGCAAAGCGCCCGCGCTTTGAAGGAAAACTGCTCTTTAGCGGCACGTCACTACACAGCTCAATTTCGCTAACCAACACTACTGTATACGCTGTTACTCCTCTTCAGGGCTCTCCTCTGTGCGTGGTGCCGCGCTCCATTAGGGAATCGTCTCCGCACAGGTCGCACTACTGCATGTTGCATGCTATTCGCTGCCCAAGCTATCGTGGACAGTGGGTGGTGGACACTCGCCGCTGGCCAGTGAACAATGTCATTCTTTCAAGGTGTCTCCAGAAACGCATGCATCATGCAGGAACGGCAGTCTCCATAACCATCGCCTCTAAATTCCGTTGGGCAATTACTGAGCCTCCCAGACAGTCGGCCTTGAAATGCCCATCATCTCACGCCTGTGCCATAATCCAACCGAGGTAAACACCAGAGGAACCTATGGTGTTCGAGCAGTATGTCAGCAGGCCACGGTTCTGTCGAAAACGCCACCAGGCCAGCATCGGCTACAGAACGAGCTCCACTTGGTACAGTGTGGGCCGGTAGAACTGCTAACTTGAAGAGAACTCGATCGCCTGACCGGTCAAGTCATCAGTTGTAGCCGAAGCCGAGTCCTAGCCAGCCACAGACCTCACACCTGGCGGTCGCATCTTGATGGTGTATGTACATGGTTTCTGTAAACTCCGCTTGACAGCAGTCAGGTACCAGGTACCGAATATTAGTCTAGGACCATCAAATCTTGATGGTGCCTTGAACAGAACAGGTTGAACACGCCAATTATGTGTACGACTACGGACATGGCCCGAAATTGGACAGAACGATCGTACTCAACTCCCTACATACTAATGTGCCTACATCTGTAGCGCCAGTTAACACCTAAGTTGACATGCTGCAATAGGAAGGTAATCACACCGGCCTCGAACATCTACTGTCATCAACCAGCAACCAATCTATGGATTCTTTCGTTCCTGCCCAAGCAAATACCTATGTCCGACGGCTCGCTTAGAGACTTTGCGTCCATCGAGCACTACTTTGGGCATATCAAGCCCTCTCACCTGTATGTAAGTGATCATCTGAACGTGTCTCCACGAGCCGCATGAGGTAACTGGGCGTAAACGACCCGCCTCATCTCCGAGCTAAAGAAGAGTTGCGTACCCCGGATCATGCACGCTACACGTTCTAGAATGCTATACAGCGTGCGGAGGAGGCACATCAGCCTTACATACTCATCTCGGGTTCCTGCATCGTCCACAACAAATCACCTTCAATCCTCGACCCTCGAACGAACCACATAAATCTCACGTCAGACTCCAGGCGCGCATTTGCACATGTCAACGACAATTCCACCGGAGTGCAACCCAGGCTGAGTATCGCATTCTTGGAACGATCAGGCTAGAGACGTCCCGCGTTGCTTGAAAAATTAGGGCATAAGCTCCCACCGGTGTTACTCTTGCATTAGTTTCACTATACAGCGGCAGAGTTTGGCCTCGCAGGGCGGAGTCTCCGCTGGTACTTGTATCAAACCATGTAAGCGAGAATACAGGTATGAATTCTGGAGAGACACGGCAATACAGAGGGCCGACATGACGTTGTGTATATAAAGTGGTCGAGGGGTCGGTGAGAATGTCGACATCACTCACCATCATTCAAGGCATAATCAGCAAAGATGAAGACCGCTACTCTCGCTGGCTTGGCCGCTTCTCTTGCTGTTACCGTCAACGCCCATGGTAAGCAACTGTAGATGCGACCCAGAGCAATGCCTGGGATACTGGACTGACTTATTCTGAGCTAGGGTATTTGACTATCCCTTCTTCACGGACATCGCTCAACTTTCTGGTAAGTCATAGCAAATCAAGTCCTGAATTTGCGGTTTTCAGGAGCTAAACTTCCACAGAAAGGCAACGATACTTGCCCCGAGTGCACGATCTTGGAGCCAGTGACCACGTTCCCCAACCTTGACAGTGCTCTGGTCGGCCGCAGCGGTCCTTGTGGATACAATGCTCGCGTCAGCACCGACTACAACACTCCCGGCAACGTTTGGGGAACCTCGCCGGTAGCGACTTACAGCCCGGGACAGATTGTCGATGTGTAAGACTCCAGTCGAACGCTCTCAATGGCCAAGTATCCTAACGTTCAACAGAGAGTGGTGTGTTGACAACAACGGCGACCACGGAGGCATGTTCTCCTATCGCATCTGCCAAGACCAGCAGCTCGTCAACAAGTTGATTACGCCTGGCTACATTCCTACTCAAGCCGAGAAGCAAGCCGCAGAAGCCTGCTTCGAAGCTGGCACGCTCGACTGCACCGATGTTCCCGGGCAGAACTGCGGCATCAACCCAGACTGTCAGGACTCAGCTTGTAAAAGAACCGACTGGTTCACCTGCAATGCCTTCCAAGCAGACTCTCGCAGAGCTTGCCAAGGCGTCGATGGCTCTGCCCTTGGGTCCTGCAAGACCACCATCGCAGGCGGCTACACCGTCACCAAGAAAATCAAGATCCCTGACTACGTCTCCGAGCACACCTTGCTCTCATTCAAGTGGAACTCCTGGCAGACGCCGCAGATCTATCTCGGCTGCGCCGACATCGCCATCAAAGGCTCCGGCACCACACCCCCATCGTCGACTACCTCCAAAGCGTCGACAACCACCTCCACCGGAACAACAACGTCGAGCACGTCCACGGCGACCAACTGCCCCGCCAAAGTCGCCGTGACTTTCTCCGAGAAGCGTGCCACCAACTACGGCGACACCGTTAAGGTCGTTGGCAGCATCGCGGAGCTGGGCAACTGGAACGTTCAGAACGCTCCTAGCTTGTCGGCCACGGGATACACCGCGAGCAACCCGGTATGGAAGCAGACGATTCAGTTGCCGGCTGGGTCGTCGTTCACGTACAAGTTTGCGATTGTGTCGTCGTCGGGCGCGGTTACGTGGGAGAGCGATCCGAACAGGTCGTACACGGTGCCGGCTTGTCAGCAGAGTGCCGAGGTTAGTGCTACGTGGCGTTGATGTTGAAGGGGGATGGTTTTGAAGGGTGAAGAATGGAGTTGATGAGACTCGAAGTACAAATCGGGACGATTTGAATGATTACGGAAGTCGCACGAATTGACGCACGAGGTAGGCCGTGGCGATGTCGATAGGTAACGAATTTTAGGGGGTTTATAGCATCTCCCTGGTACAATCACTGTCGTTTGGATGATCACTTTCTGATACAGTGCCAATTTTGCCTGTTCGGGCTTTGTGACAGCCAATCTGCACGTGTGCATGTGGTACGAGGAGGCAAATGCCCTGCCAAGTCCGTGTTACGCAAGCTTGATAGGAGCAAGTTGCTTGTCGTGATATGCTGCATGGGGGATTCGTATGAAGGCTGACAGGCACGACGATACTGGGACCAAACGAACGTAGACAGGTGACATCCGCGTAGGATGCCATCGGAAATGTGTGTATACATACAGTATTTTGCGAGCATGCAGATAAGTGAATGTCAAGATGGTCTGGTTGGGGGCTTGCAATGGCACAATTGAAGGCAAGAGACAGGGGTCCAGCAGGCTAGCCTACCGAATGTCTCCTGTGTCTGTGTGTGTATGCACCCTGACAGCGGCATGTCCTCTGACCATAATAGTTATATTTCTCAACACACGCTCCTCCCATCAATGCCACTGCTATAGACTCGGCGCGTGTCCTCCAAGTGCACGAGTCACTGTCTTCATCCTCGTCCTCCTCCGCAACGTCGCTCCTTAGTGCGACGACCCTACGCCGGCCAGCCAGCCAGCCAGCCAACCCTCCAACTGTCGTCCACCGCAAATAATACTGCAACCACGCCCAACCTAACCAGACATCGCCCGCACAATAGACAAACACCCAATTACACAAGCACCCGGTAGCTGAGTGCTACCCCCATCTCATAGGCGGCCTAGCCGCTGCACGCCATCCACCAGAGCGCTGCTCACCCTCCCACCACCACCGCCGCAGCCATGGATTTCCTCCGAAAGCGCATGCCCTCTGCTGAGAACATGCCCACCCTGAAGAGCCTACAGTATGCAAACCTCAAAGATGCCTCAGAAAAGTTGTCGCCCCGGCTGGGCTTCTTCCGCCGACGGGTACGGATAAGAGGGAACAGCAAGATCAGTGTGCCTCTATATCTGGTCCTGCTCTTCCCGACGCTGGTCGTCATCCTGATCCTGGTGCTCTTCGTGCGCCATCCAGACAGCCCTGCCGCACGCCTCATACCCAGCGGTGCGCCGCCCAGTATCCGCAAGATCAGCGAGAAGCACGACAAGGTCTTCGTCAGCGGATGCTCAGAGCCGCACGTGAACGCAGAGGGCCCCAGAGAGAACGCTGCCATTGTGATTTTGGCAAGGAACAAGGAGTTGCCTGGTGTGCTCGACAGTCTCAGGAGCTTCGAGCGCCATTTCAACCGCTGGTTCCACTATCCCTACGTCTTCCTCAACAACGAGGAATTCAACAGCACTTTCAAAGAGACGATTGCGAACTACACTTCCTCGAATGTCGAGTTTGGCAAGATCGATTCTGACCACTGGGGTTTCCCCGAGTGGACAGACGCGCGTGTCGCCAAAGAGGGCATCGCCAAGCAGGGTGACCAGGCGATCATGTACGGTGGCATGGAGTCCTACCACCACATGTGTCGCTTCTACTCGGGCTTCTTCTACAAGCACGAGCTCCTACAGAAGTACGATTGGTACTGGCGCGTGGAGCCCGATATCAAGTACTTCTGCGACATCACCTACGATCCCTTTGTCCACATGGCTCGCAACAACAAGACCTACGGCTTCACCATTGCCGTCAAGGAATTGAAAGAGACCGTACCAAATATCTTCCGCTACGCTTCCGCCTACAAGCGTGTGAACAACCTCACCTCGCAGGGACTGTGGGAGATGTTCACCGAGCCTAAGCCAGAAGAGGAGAACAAACCTGAAGATCTGCCCAAGGGTGACCCCAAGTACGAGAACGAAAAGCCGCTCCCCGAGGACATTCTCCAGACTGAGCCAGGCGATGGAAAGCTACCAGACATCGACCCGGAAGCCATGGAAGGCGAGAAGTACAACATGTGCCATTTCTGGAGCAACTTCGAGATCGCTCGCCTCGACTTCTTCCGCAGCAAGGCGTATGAAGATTTCTTCCAGATGATGGACCGCAGCGGCGGCTTCTGGATGGAGCGAGTAAGTGTACCCTGAACCATCTCCCATAAGAAGAAAATATACATATACTAACATTCATCCCCAGTGGGGCGACGCACCCATCCACTCCCTCGCAGCCGGCGCGCTCCTCTCCCCCTCCGACATCCACTACTTCCGCGACTTCGGCTACCGCCACACCACCATCCAACACTGTCCCGCCAACGCTCCCGCCCGCCAACTCCCCCGCGAGCCCTACCTCGGTACAGATTTCGAGCAAAAGCGCTCCGCCGCCGACCGCGACTACCAGAAGTTCCTCGAGGAAGACGACGACTACTGGGCCAAGTGGGACACGGAGAAGGAGAACGGCGTTGGCTGCAGGTGCAGGTGCGACACGGATATCGTTGACGTCGAGGGCAAGGAGGGCAGCTGTATCCCCGAATGGGTGGAGATTGCTGGTGGGTTTGTGACGCCGGCTTGATTCCGCTGTTTTTCTTCGCAAAAGAAGAAGGGTCGTTAATGGTGTCGGAAACTGGGGAGAGATTGTATGTAAAGCTGGTTCGTCTTTGTACGTTCTGCTAGCGGGAACTCGTTTCTGCTGCTCATCTAACCAACTTCTTTTGAGATTGTTGTCAGCGGCATATGTGACCTCGCTGGCAGGTCCTGGCGTTGAGGAGGATGGAGGGGGAACATCTAGATTATATGAAATTTGCTTTTTGAACGCTGTACAATCCTTGAGAACTTATACCACGTGTACCTGACAAGCATTGGAACCGGGCGCCGAAATGAAGCTTTCGTTTGCAAGTTTTTCTAATTAAAGACTAGAATTTGACGCGCTATCGCAACGCATCAGCAATAAGAGCATCATTTTGCTCGGAGGATAAACCATCGGAGTCTTCGAGACGCCATGAACTCCATCGCTCCAGTTCGTCCCGTAAAGTCTTTTCTTCGAAGCCTAAACAAAAACAGAAAAGTCCGTTTCAACGAGTCGATTTGAACAAGGTCGTTGCACTCGTAGGAAAACAGGGTGAAGGTGATAAACAATTCAGTCCCAGTACCAGTAGTGTCTCGGTCCTGCCAGGTTTCCAATCGGAAAAGGCTGGACACACATCTCTGGTCTTTCGAGGCCGCAGGCCAGAGCTCGCCACAATGAGCATTGCGCATGGGTGCGTGCACCCATCGTCAACCACAAGATTTCCTGCTGGGTTTTCTCTCTCTTCCAGAGCACCTTGTGGGTGTGAGAAGTGGTGGTCCGCCACTCAGAAAGCCGATATTCTATGCCAGCTCGGCCATGTTGACTCGGTGGGAGGTGAAATCCCAAAGCATCTTGATAAGTTGGTCTGGAAGGGTGTAGAGGTCGACGTGGAACTCGCCATCTGCGCAGGAAATATTAGCAGGCTTGGTCACACAATCGCTTGTTCAAGGGCAGGACTCGATAACTTACTGTCGACGTCGTTCTTGGTGTATGTGTCGTCGGTCTTGTTGTCGTGCACCATCTGCACCACCTGCAACAGATCTTCCTCGCCCAGCTGAGGCAGGGCCTCGGCGAGCTTCTCCATGTCCACGTTGCGGTTCTGGTTCTTGCGCACCTTCTTCTCCTTCGCCTGACCGGTAGCCGGCGTGCTAGTGACACCGTTCGACTTGGGCGCTGGGTCGCCGACATCGCCGCTTTCGCGCAGCGCATCCAGAAGCGCGCCCTTGGGGTTGCGGAATGTGACGTTGTGGGTGCTCTCGTAGCGCTCCTGCTGGAAGTTGAGGTCGTGAGCCAGAGTGTGCTCGCCAGACTTGCTGGCACCAATGGGAGTGAGGACGATTTGCATGTCGAACTCTCCCCAACCCTTCTCGTCGATCCTGAAGGGCGGGCGGCGGAACGACTGGCGCATGCGCTTGGGACCGAAGGAGTCGTGGAGGACGTAGGTGGCCTTTTCGTAGCAGTTTGCGGGGAGCTCGTCGCCGTCGGCGCTGACTAGGAAGATCTGGATGTTCCAGCTGCGCATGGGAATGCCCTCGACCTCCATGGGGTCGTCACTGGGAAGGTGTTAGTGCTGGCGATGCGACAAGTGAGTAGAGCGCGGTGCTGTTTGTACTTGGCATGCTGCTCGGTGACGAGCTTGACGGTTCTCTTGACCTATGGTTGCAAGTCAGTTGGGGGGTGTGGCGGTATGCGCAAAGCCGCGTGGTGTCACTGGGCACGTACATCAGGCATGGTGTTTGTTGGACGCGCCGGCTAGTGCGCGGCGCAAAGGAGTTTGGGAGGTGGTCGGTCTGCTGCGAGCGGTATAGATGAGATCAATGGAGTCGCGGAGGAGTGTCGCGTCGTGGGATTGGAGTACAGTGGGTAGCTGGCGAGTAGTGAGCACGGTGGAAGTTCTCGTTGCGCGTAAAGTGTTTGGCGGAGTTGAAGCGCTCGTCGACTGAAGTGAGCGGGCAGGCAGGCAGGCGCGTGGGGGAGCTTTAGACTTTTGGCTCAGCACGAGATGGCTACCAAGGTCAACCACCTCCCCTTTTGTTCTTAACAGAGGACAATCGTACCATCACTGCGTGAGACTCATTCATACGCATGCATGTGATGATTGATTCGTGAGTGACTACACAGCAAATCTTGCCTTGTGCGTCAAGCAAACTTCGCTCGTACGCCGAAAATCAGCGGTTGTTGTCATTTCATATACCGAACCAGCATCGTCCCCTTCAAGCAGGCGGGACACGTTGGATACGAACACTTCACTTGGCATTTCACTCATACGCGACGACGGCACATCACGCAGCGAACCCAACGACGATTTTTGAAGCAGCTTTCGTTCCTACATAATTTATCTGGGGCCATGCGATGCATGCCATGCCTCGAACGTCCCATTGAACGTCAGTCATGTCATGTTCTTCGTCGCGGCATTGTGATGTGATGTGGTTGTGGTGTGTGGATGAGGGGTATGTTGATGTGATGCAGTGCGGAACGCCCAAAATGTGATGTCGATGGTGTATTTCAAAACACCAGAGGTCATGTGAAGACTGCTTTTGCTGTGCTCACATAGTACGATTGCTCGACCCAAGCGGCGGCTTTGTTTCGCAATTGCACGTGCTTCGGAAACCAAATGCAGGATTCATGTTGTCTTCAGATGTCGCTTACGACTCCTTGGCGAAGAGAGCCTCGTTCTCCTGCTGGGCCTTGATGAAGCCCTCCTTGAACAGGTTGGCGTTCTCAGAGTTGCCGAAACGGATGGCAAGAGTGGCAGCCTCGGGCTCACCCTCGGACACATCGGCAGCGGCGTTCCAGACCCAGCTGCGGTCGCTGCCGACGTTGGGAGAGAGCTTCATGTCGGGAACAACTAGAATATTGTTAGTACGTGTCTGCAGTCGCCATCTCCAGAGTTTGAGAACCTACTGTAGTGGTTGGCGCAGACCTTGAGGGTCTTGTCTCTCCTCATGACCAAACGGGTCTTGCCGTTCTCCTTGTGCTTGAGCAGCCTGACGTCGCCAGTGCCCCTCTCCTTCCACTCCCTGCTCTCGCGGTCGAACTTGAAGAGCTTGGCCCTCATCTTGAAGGTCTGCTCCTCAGCCTCCTCGTTGGTCTTGGTGTCGACCTTCTCGGTGAGGTGCACGACGGGCTCGAAGTGCACATCGGCCTCCTCCTCCTCGACCTTGTCATCATCGTCACCGCCCTCGGCGGCCTTCTCCTTCTGTGCCTTTGCGGAGCCAGAGCGGTCGTTCTCCTCCTCGTCCTCCTTCTTGGCCTCCTTCTTTGCACCACCGCCGAACATGGAGAAGACGTTCTCCTTGGCTGCAGTGGCGGTCTCAGCGACAGTCTCGGTGACTGGCTTCTTCTCCTCAGCAGCGGGGGCCTCGACGGCGGGGTTCTCGGTGGCCTTGACTTCCTCAGCCATTTTGTTTGTAGTTTGTGCGGGGTTGATTTTGGTGGTAGTTATAGAGAGTACGTGCTGGCGGGTGAGTTGTGCTGGAGCGTGCAGGTTGTTGCTTCTGGTGGGAAATGATTTCAGAAAGATGTCCCGCCAAACGGCGGGGCAGGGGCGAGCGTTCATGTGCAGTGCATGGGCCACTCACACCGTCACCAAATTTTGACTCCGCGCCCAACTTCTTCGACCTTCTTCACCTTCACATCTCAGCTAGACCGCCTAGCTGCAGCTAGCTCACCCTACCTGCAAACGGCCGCTGTACTCGTGATCGAGTCTGTCTTACCTTCTACAGCTAGCCATCATGTCGGGCAAAATCAAGTCGAAAGACTTGTCATACGACTCCAGTTTGCCCCCCTTTTTACAGCGTCTTCGCGCGCAAAATACAGGCTATGGCGAGGGTGGAGATCCAGACCGCCACCAAGTGCCTCTCGCTCGTCCCAAAAAGGCCAAGAATCCAGACGACGACGACGGGCCTACCTTTGTTGACGAGTCTGGCGAACTGGTCTCCAAAGCCGACTACGAGAGACGGCTGAAAGGCGATGCCTCAGGTGAGGAGACTGGCGACAATGTCAACGGCGAGCTGAAAGGTGATGGCAAGCGTGAGGCCTCAGGTGCTTTGCCTGCTGACAGCAAGCCTCGTGTTGAGCAGAAGCTCACTGATGGCAATGCTGTCAAGAAGAGAAAGGTTGCCAAGGTTGTCGGCGACGAAGATGAGGATGATTCCTCAAAGCCCGCTGGTGCAGACAAAGACATCGCTCCCAAGGCTGTGAAGAAGGCGAAGAAAAAGGCCAAGCCTATCAAACTCGCCTTTGATGACGATGAGGGTGTCTGAAGCATGCTCGCCATAGCGACTTGTTTCGGACCATCATCACATCATCACAACAATTGGGGGCCTCGCCCCGAGTCCTCTCAGGAGCACTGCATGCCCCGACTTCCGCCCAGGTGCACTGCGAAGTGCTCTGCGCGCACCGCATCACTAAGGTACGTTCACGCGACCCTTTGCGATCTTCCCTCACCCTCTCACTATTCCATGATGAGACATCAAATATTGGAGCTGTCGTATCCCCGTCTTGAAAACCGGGTTGACGAGAAATCTTATTATACGCAAATAACTGAACTCTACCCCTTAAATCCTCTTTCGACGTCAGTAACATTTAGTCCTCGAGCTCTTGCTGACTCGGCGAAGATTTGTAGGTTATGAGCCCATATTGGCCATGGTGTTGATTCACCTTGCTGTTGCGATATCGATATCCACTGCTGCCGATGTACATGGTTCGGTCACCACGAGATTGTTTAGGAGCATCTTATGGAAAGCCGCGTCAATCGGCTAGCTACTGCCCATTGGCACCAATGACCGGCGAGAGACTAGTCAATCGCTTGTAGTCTTGACACTTCTGTCCGTGCACTATCCGGGATCACGCATATATTCCTGGAGACCAACAGGGCTCAGGATTCGACTGGACTCCCTGTGGAGAACATGGCATTCAACACTGCCCATCGCCGGATGCTTCGGTTTGTCTCGTCGACGGCGATCTTGGTGATACCCAAATTTGTACACAGGACTGTGTGAAATGTAGCAGGGGTATGCTTCGTCTCATCCCTACTTTTTGTTAAGCTCTTGAAACTCTTTATATCAGTCGTTCTCGTATCCAATATACACCGTTTCTGCATCTTATACTCTTCTTCTATACATGGGCATTAACATCAAGTGATACGCCTTCAGATTCCTCCCTATCGTGGGAGTCTGGCGTATTGTTGCCGGCTAGAGCTGGTTTGGGATTGCGTTCTTTGTTCTTCCACCACCCCTGCCAATACCGACAATGAACTCTCAAGAAACAAAGGACCTACACAAACACAATGGCTTTGTCAAATCGCAAGGACGGCAATATACATAACATGGATTGCTGGACTGCTTGCCAGTGGTCTTTTTCCACTAAAGTCAAAGGCTCGTTCTGTGAACGCAGCCAACCTGATCAAACCTAAATCAAGACAGCAAGCACGAGAGCTCAACTCCAAACATTCCAAAAATGCCTAAAGCAAGCTCTCAAATATCTGTTAAAACCTCTACCACCGAGACTCTCCGTAACTTCTCACCTTGCAGCTCTCCGACCTGCGAATTCTGCGAACTCAATCTTTTCCAAGTCGACTCTGCATCGAGGTCTCCCTGGATGATGATCTCAAAGTCTACGGTCGAGCTCAGCGCCCGAGAGGTCTTCGCTATGATGGAAGCAGCTGGCACCGCAGAGCCTCCAGCCGACAACGAGAGTTCCTCTCGTGTGACCGAGATGATGAACGCCGCTCGCACTCGTACCGGTTTCGTCCCTGGCGCCTCAGGATCGAGGGCAAAGAACCAAGCTCCACTTCCACTCACGCCCGAACAGCTCGACTTCGACGACCGTGTGGAAGCTGCAATCGCCAAATCGTCCGCTCTCATCGCCGAAGCCAAAGCCCAGCTCGCTGCTCCAAAAGTCGCTCCTGCGGGATTGACCGAGGAGGAAGAGGAAGAAGCCCGTTGCAATCGAGCGTGGGACCTTCAGTACCAGCAGAAGAACCAGGCTATCGATACGGCAATGGCGCGCAACCAAGCTTTGTTCGAGAACGTGATGGCCACGATCGATGGCATGGAGGCAAAGGGAATTCCGATCCCGGACTGTAGCGATCTGGACTTCAGTTGGAAGTCGAATGCTGCTTTTGCTGGCATATCGTCGAAGGCTGGTAAGTAGACCACATCATGTTTCGAGTTCGAATAGCTAAATGGTCAATCATAGCTTCGCGTCAGCCTGAGACTCAAACGGTGACGCCCTCAGCCACTGGTCAAGCGAAAGGTGAGTCAAAAGCCAAAGCGCAGAATCAACCTCAAGTGTGGAAGAATGTGTTCAACTGGGAGTCTGGTTTTTCGTGGTGAGACGGTTCCATATAACATTTTCAGAACTTTGTTTAAGACGAATTGATAGATGTCTACATCGCATCCACTATTGAAGCTTTTCACTTTTCAAACACCAACCTCTCCTCATACCCTTGCTCCAAAACAAAATGCACCTTTTGTAAGGCTCCGCTCCAACGTCGTGGGTATTGTGCCGAAAGAATCGAATTGTCTCCGCACCAGGTCGCCAGAAAAGGAATGAATCGAAAACAGAGATCAACAAATGCTACCTCCCATCAGTCCCGCAAAGACCTCAACAGCTTCTGTCCTCCGAGCAGGAGCTTGCTTTTCCTACTGTTCTCTTCGTTTTCGTCCCCGTTTGCAGTAGCTGTGAGGTTTGTATCCGTACGTGACTTTGAATTGCTGAAGCCTCCAGTAAAACGTCGCGAGAGCGACGTGGTACGTGAGCGATGTGGTGCCTGAAAATTAAAATGTTAGCTTTGTTGAAAATGGTAAAAGTAACGTAGAGGTTGCAACTTACTTCAGGCGGCTCGGACAGCCGTTGCGAAGATGCCTCCCCACTATCCACGGTACGTGCGCCGCTTGTTGCAGGTCTTCGCTCAACTTCTGGCTCAGAGAGCGAAGGCGTCGAGTTGAAGGACACACTCCTACTAAGAGTGCTGGGTCGAGCCGAAGAGGTTGAAGGCCTTCCATTGGCGTAGTCGAGATCAAACTCATGGGTACTGGCCGAGGTGGCAGAGAGGTGGGCAGAGCTGCTGTCTTTCAGCAAAGTACTCATGTTGGCTTTCTCGCGTAGACGGCTGATCTGTTGTCTGGTCGGCTTGTGGTTGCTGAACTTGTTGCCTACGATGGCACCTGCGTGGGAGATCAAGGCCTTGATCACGTCTTTCTTGAGCTGAAGCGCAAGGTCCAGGTTGGACCATGTCTTGTTGCGGTACTCTAAAGTAGGCATGCGGAACACAAGATTGTGCACATCCTCGATGTTGCGATGTCCTTTGCCCTTGTAGCTGAGACACAAGACCATGCTTGGAATTTTGACAAATGCCAAGGTCATGTAATTGGATGCTCGGTTCATCATCTCGGTCAAGTCGTCGCCTCGCTTTTCCGCCTTCCTCTTCGATTCGCCAGAGTGACGCGAAGCCGCGAAACGCTTGGTCTTGTCTGTCTCCATGCTGTGTGCATCGCTGCGCATGGTATTGATAGATCGCTCGCTGGGAGATCGGACCATACCTGACGAGTTGTTGCTATGCGAGAGCGCCGATCTCGAAGCCGCGGATCTAGGATTGAGTTGGTTGCGATTTCTGTCCGAGTGGAACAGATTGAAGCCATGGTGGTGAGAAGTGCTTGAGATGCCCAGGCCTCGAGCGTCTTTCTCCACCTTGGCCTTCTTCTGCTTCGGCAAGTGAAGCGTCGGCACAAGTCTGCGTTCCAGAGATCCAGCGCCCGTGCCTTCGTTGTTGCCGTTGGTTGATTCGGAATGAGACTCAAGCTCGGAGGCATCTGCAGGAGCATTCTCTGAGATCTCCTCGTCCACGTCGTCTTCTTGAGGTGGAATCATGTTTCTGACCAGGAACGGCGAGAAACCGCTGCCGCCGTCGAATGCATTCCCACCCTCGCCTGGGAATATGTATTCGAAAAGCTTCTTTGCGATATCCCTCTCCAGCTGCATCTTGAGAGGCACCAGATCGACCTCGAAGTAATCAACCACAGGAATGCCGGCAATGGCGTCAAGCATCAGCCACTGCACACGGAGCATGTTAGCATCACCAGGCTCGTGGAAGCCTCTGGTGGAATCAATGTAGGGTCCAATGATCTCCGGGTACATGGCATCAGGCAGTAAGTTCAATCCATTGATGCGTCCGATTTGCATGCAATTGTAATTAGAACCGTCATTGTTGTCCGTGCGGTCAAAAGATGCGTTCTTCAGCTGGAGTTCCACTAGTGACTCGCCCTTGTCTCTGATGAGATGCCATGCAATCTCTTTGGCGGACATGTTGAGGTGCAACAAGCCTGCTGCATTTTCCTGTTCACGGCGATCTTCCAGGCGTTGCTGCGCAGTAGTGATGGCTTTCATCATGAAGAACAACTCGTCCTCACAGCTTGCGAGATCTTGGTCCATAGTGATGCGGTCCTTCCATCCTTGTCTGTCGAGATACTTTTCATGTACTTGGAACTGCAACTTGATCTCTTCGAGCTGTCTGATGCGTCCTTGCAGCATCTGTACCATCTCTGGCGCACCAGTCAGATCACTAAAGTCAGAAGCCAACATGATCTTTTCAAGGCGTTCACTTCGCGTCTTCTCCAGCGGCTCGCTGTACAGCAGGAGGTCCATGACAATGATGTACAGCGCAAAGTACTGCGCCGAATCACATATTGCGCGGAACTGCGGAAATTCGAGCCAGACGTGATCCATACGATTCTCGGTCTCATCGTCGCTCCTGGTTGCCTTCGAGTCGCCACCAGACACGTCGTCGTTGTACTTGAGACGCAAGGTGTTGTATTTATCGTAACGGAGACTGGCAGAAGTCCTGTGTACAACTCTGTTGAAGCCATATGGGTTGTCTTCGAACTCGAACATCATCTCGAGCGGAACCCATGGTGGCCAGCATGTGCCGGCTTTGACGCCGTATCGGTTGCCGGAGTACATCCGCAGATACTCTGTAGAGAATGTTTTGGTGCTCGTCACGAACATTTGCAGGCTGTCCATGGCAGCTGTGAAGCGGCGCTGCACCAAACCACTGACCTCGTCGTTGACCCTATCCTTGTCCATGATCTGTACCACCTTCAGCTGCATACCCTTGGCTGTGACTAGGACGGCAGATTTGGGATTCTTCTCGCTGTGCAGCTGGATCTGAGGCGCGATCAGGCGGAAATGGTAAGTATTCAAGGGAGTGAACTCGTGAGAGATTTCGTCGGTTGGCCCGCTGTTACCAGTCTTCTCTTGATCTTGATCGGTACTTGGATCATCAGCGTTGACGTAGGTACGGCCGTCACGGAGCAGCTCTTCAATCCGATCCTGAACAGTCATATCATCGTCCATGTCCGGCGACCCTGGTCCTTGCGTGGTTGTCCAAGACTTTGTTCGTGTTGGAGTGGAGCTGCCATCCTTTTTCTTTTGCTCTTCCAGAATGTCGACGATGAATTTGACAGCTCGCTGAGACATGTAGTAAACGAAACCTCGCCTTTGGCTGTTCTGGTGGATATAGCGCAAGATGATGTTTCGGAGTGAGTTGTTCCATTTGATCTGCGGGTTGTGTACGATGAAACGGTTGTTGAAGTCGCTTGTATAGTCCGCCAGGGGCGCGGAGTCCATGCGACGCACATCAGGGTCAGCCATAGGAGTTGGCGTACTTTCGTGTGCTTCGTAGAACTCATCGGCAGTCTCCAACTCAGGGACAGCAGCTGGGTCATCATGTTCAAGTCGATCGGTCAAGGTCTCCAACATTTGACGCAAGAATCGTTCCTTCTGCAGAAGCTGTTCACCGTGAGCACGGATAGCATCCATCTTGGTTTCTGCTGCGTTAACGTCGCTTTCGACTGATTTGATCATCTTGAGCTCCTGGTCATGTTCGGCCTTCTCATTGCTCTCCCGTTGCGCCTTGAGCGCCTTCAGACGGTCGCCAATCAGCTCAGCTTGCACGCGTCTAGGATCGTTCTTTGGTGATATCACGCAGTAGTGCGTTAACTCGTCACCGAACGGACTGGACCTTGTAGTGTCACCAGAGATCGAGTCTCCGTGGTCAGTCTGCCGGAAGTAGGTGAACCTAGGAGCGTACCCAAGCGGTAGGATCTTCGTCTCCGGATCGGATTCTGCAGGCAGGATCCAATCAAGCTCGACAAAGTCGTCCATGTCAATCCACGTGAAATCATTGTCAGGGATCGTGAACTTGGAAAGGTTCACCCGAGGTGCTTGAGTCTGGAATCCAGCCAATGTCTCATCAGTCGCTTTGTCCATTTCCTGTGCACTTGTGCCTGTTATGCTGGCGGAGACCGCACGCAAGTCCGCAGAAATGAAGTCAACCTGAGTCTGGTTGATACGCATACCACTCGATCTCTTCGCAGCAGCATCGTCGTGGCCCTTGATATCAAAGAATTCTCGGCGCTGATGAAGATCAAGCATGAAGCTGTCCAACTTCATCTTCAAGCCGGTCGCAGATACGGTACCATCATCGGCGTACTCCTCAGCATCCTTGTGCTTGTAGATATGGCTCACAAACAGAGGTGACAGGAGGAGATTATATTTGATGCTCGCGATGTGCCGGCCGAACTTCTTGCTCTTCTTCTGCGTGATGCCCCACAATGGACCTTGTCTCACCGGCAATGACATGACGCCCGAGAACATCGACCACCAGCTGAAGAAGTGTGAGAAGAACTTCGGCGTTAGGTGCAAGGAGTTGTAGTTGTTCGATGGCTTGAGGTTCGACACCGACCAATCTCGGCTATGTGGCGCAGCGATGGCAATAGACATGTGGATGTGGTGGCTGCGGAAGTCATGGAAAGCATCGTACTCGCCTCCCGGCGGTGCCTTCGCAAACTCGGGGTGCTTGAGCACCACATCGTAGTGAGGTTTGAAGTCGAATGAACGCGAGCCATTCGCAAGGTCTCGCTCAAACATCAACCCAGCCATCCATCGTACCTCGCCAGACAGCTTCATGATCACTTTCTTGAAGATGGCGTCGCGTCTCGAGGTGCTGCTAGATCCGGTGGAGACGTCATCGCTGCGATCTGGATCGGCGTCGTATCGAGCGACTTTGTTGAAGTCTGGTACTGCCAGAATGTAATCTCCACTGTCGACAGTCATGAATTGACGAGGATCTTCGTGCTGTGCTATATTCCAGCGAACATCGTTGCGCCACACCATGACCAAGCCCGCACCATCTCCAGTAACCACGTAAGGATCGCGCGAGCCCTTGAGTGTGAGATGGACATCGCCATCGCCCTTCCAGGCCACATTAACACGTGAGTGAAAGCTTAAGCGAATCTTGTCCCAGAATCCGACACGGTCCGAAGGATCAATGGGAGGCTTTGTGAAGCCTTCGATACACTGCATAGCGTCTTGTATGGCCGGCTGGAACGATGTGCCCCATGTGATCTTGGTTGGCTGGCTGGTGTGGATTTCGAACTTCATATTCGAGTATGTCTTGACTGGGGAGATGGTTCGGCGCACGGTGAAAGAGAATGCGTCGTCTCGCCCCGGACCCATCTTGTCTTTGGGGACGATGACAATATTGACTTCTTTCTGAGACTCCAGATCTCGAAACTCCTCTGCAATAACGAAATCGGTCTTGAGAGACATAGCAGGTAGTCGAGGAGATTGGCCATTAGCCAAAGCCGGAACATGAAGCAAAGGCAACGGGTAGTCTCGAAGCTGGACTCTGGCTTCGCCCGTAGTGACATGAAGATTCATTGGTACTAGAAGACCATACTTCATATCGTACGGCATGCCTTTGCCAATGTCATGCAAGAACTTGGGGCATTCCTCCACAGGGAAAGATGGTTTGTCCACAGTGATGGCCAAGTTGCTCATATGGATGGCAAGAAGAGCAGGCCGCTGCGTCATAGCAAGTATAGGCTCATGTTGCTCAATCTCTTCTGGAATCTCATCAGCTCCCCAGAAGAGAGTGCGAAGATCTTTCATAGTACGCTGCTGAAAATTGAGAACTCTGTCAATGCGAGCCTTCCATGTATCGGCATTGAGTCGGTGAAGCCGGTCTCGGGCTTGCTCGATGGTCAAAGCAGAGGTGTCACTAATGCCACATTTGCCCTCTGTATCGTAGCGCATCGTACGACGGCCGTTGCGATGGCTGCCCATCTCGGGCGTCGGCTGCACACTTCTACTTCTTGGTTTGGTCTCATCTGGCCTTGCGTTGGATCGAGAGCGGCTCGCTGGATGTTGCGATCTCGCTCTACGGGAATCTGGTCGCGCGGCACGTCTGATTCTCTTCTCCTTCGCGTCAAACAGTTCCTGTCTCGCTAATCTCTGCTTCTGTTCCAAGAGACCGGCACGGTAAATCGCACCGAGCTTCCACTCGAAATTGCTGTCCTCAACCTCAAAAATAAAGATCTGAGACCGAAGCGATATGCGAGGTATATTCTTAGGGCCCTCCGGCTCCTTCATCAAGATATCGTCCAAGGTACCAGTGGCAAAGTGGTGATGCAACTGTTTGGTGGTCTTGATGATGTTGGCAACATTGTCGAAAATGCTGTGAACCAGCAGCTGATGTGGAACGCCAATACGGATGGCCTCCATAGCTAGATCGACCGACTTCTCGGTAATAATATTGTTCCCTTGTTTGCGTTTTACGTCCCTGAGATCCAATCTGGGCGCCTTGATACTGACAATCCTGCTCCAGGCGGCCTTGGTTTTGGGCGCGCGAACGTACAGCCTAGTGAGTCTGTTTCGGAAGAACGCGCTTGCCCACCTGTGTTGACCTGCCTCCAAACCGAAAATTTGAAGCATCATCGGAGGGTCTGCAGGCAATGTAGCCTTCACTTGAATAAGCGACGCCTTGAAATCGACGGTAGTGATCTCATGTTTTGCGACCTCCTCTGCGCTTGTGAAAGACCCAGGCACTTGCAAACTCGCACGTTTCGTTGGCGGAGGTGGCCTCTGGTGGCGTGATTTGCTGCCATGGTGGTCCAGGAATGTTCTCTTGACGACTAAGAATGCCACTCCTATCGCGAAATGGCTATACAGAGAGTAATGCAGCAAGAGGCTCTTTGCATGCGAGTTGATGTGGAAGATCGGCCCGTGTGCGTCTGTTGACGTCGAAAATGCCGTTTCAAAGCGCGGTAGCGACATGAAAGGCTGTGGCTCAGAGCCTTCGATAGAGTCAATTATCAGGCCATCCAAATTCTGTATGTGGACGGCCAAGCGTCTTCCGTCAGTGGGATTCTGCTTCTTCCTTCGAGGCGAGCCGGATCTCGCTGGGGAGTGAGTTGCTCTATCCATGCTCATGGACACACGACTACTCGATCTGCGGCGATGATCGATCGGCTGAACATCGTCTCTGTTGACCTTGTAGTCAACGGTCCATGTCTCCAGTTCCAGTGCAAAGCCGCGAGTATCTGCTGACACCTTATCATCAACTCCGGCTAGTTGCAGGCCAAACTCATGGCCCTCGAGGCGGAATGTGTGTAACCATGATGGCATTCTTCGTAAGAAGCTCATCTGCGATTCAGCTTTGTGCTCAGACGGACCAAGAACGTTATTCCGCAGCTGCTTCACAATCTGTCGTACACCCTCACAAATGTCCGGTCGTACAAGATAGATCGTAAAGGTCTGTAATCGGCCGAAGGCCGTCACAGTCGCACCGGGTATTGCATTCATGTCTACCTTGAACTCCACTGTATCGCTGTGCATTAGGTCGTGGCGTTCAGATGCTGCAGTCTGGTAATACAACTGGTGTGTCGTGTGTCGATAGCTAGATGCTAGACTGTAGTGTAAGTGATCACCCGGCGAGTGTGACGACTCAACTTCCAGAGACATGGACGACACAGAAGATATCAGCAGATCGTAGTCTTCAGGACTAGCACTCTTGTCCATTGGTGGCAAAGACACTCGAATGACCGGCTCTTGAATCGAAAGCTTCACACTCGCTTTGGGCAGGAGCTGGGAGATGATACGGTGGCTATTCGACTTCTTAGCCTGTTTCGAAGACGCTGCTTTTCGTTTGTTGGCCATTTGCAGGATAAGAGGTAAATGCTTAGGATCAAGGTCGATGGATGGTGACGTGCACACGACGTTGGCGTATAAAAGATTCGAGTTGCGTTCGCCCGCACTGTCGTTCTTGGAGTAATGGAGTGTCCTCGCAGGTAGGGTAGTCTTCACAGTAGCTGTTATCATCGGAACGTACACCATCCTTTCCGGCCGCTCATGCCCGTCGTCGATACCCGCGGCGATAGATATGGCTGTCAACAGTCCCTGGTGAGCCACATCCTCTCTTGAGAAGTACATGCGGTGAGCGGGAGTCTTGGGATCCAAACGGAGAATGTCCATGCCGACCTCTTTCATTGCCAAGTTGAAGTAAACGCTTGCACCAGAATCAGTCTTCACAGAGAGCTTCTTCGAGAACCCAAAGAATCCCACAGCAACCTGAACTTCTTGTATTCCACGTAGGATGGACGCAATGAAAGCTCGAGAATCCGAGACGGTCTGCACAATGCGCTCTTCGCGGCTTCCAGGCTGCTCCATTTCGTCCAAAGCATCGGAAAGCGACACATGCTTCGAGTCCCCTGCTTCGTGCGGCTGCGCATACTTTCCACGAATGAGGTCCGCGCTCTTCATCGCATGCTCGATATCATCGTAGGGTACGTTCAGTCGGCCAAGTTTGAAAGTGATAGAAGCATCTCTGAGACCCTGCAGCTCTCGGTGCAACAATCCATGAATGTTAAGCGCAAAGTAGTCCAAAACTTCCGAGGATTCTCGCCCTTCAGGTGTGAACAACACACTGCGGACAATCGACTTCCACTCAGCTGGTTGCTGAGACTCTAGTCTGCTCTGATGGTGCTGGAAAAGTCGTCCTCGATCCACCGTCTGACTGCGAGTATCCACACAGAGTGTTGCACGCTCTACCCGCAGACTGCCCACTCCCACGATATTCACCTCTGCAGCATCCGCGATCAGGTCCACCAGCCTCAACCACTGGATTTTGCCATGCAGCCTCTTTATCTTCTCTTTGACCTCTGTCAACTTTCGCCAAAGCTTTCCATGGCCCTCATCGCTGTCCTTCTCCTCAGCAGGTCCATCAGCGGAGCCGTTCGCCTTACGAGCGCTCCCATTCGCGTGCTTGTATCCCTCATTCCGCGATCTCTTGCCGTCTTCGAGCGCTTTAAGATCCACGGTAATACAGAGCTCGGTGACAACCAAGCTACACCAAGTAGGAAGCGCAAAAGTCGGCCTATGAGGAGAGAGCCCAACTCCACGGATTGTAATCTTGATCCCAGGACTGGGCGAGAGGGCTATGCGCCTGAAGCCCGAGTATCCCACGCGCTGGATCGATATGCCAGTGATCACGCGGAGGACGGCGAAGACAATAAAAGTGAACAGGTAGCCGAGGACGACGATCCCGACGAGGAACGAGACGGTGGGGACGGGCATGGTATCAGTGTCGCTGTCGGCGCCATTAGCTGCGCATGCAGTGGCGCGGTAACTGGAAAGGTCCGTGGCTCGGTCGTAGCAGCATGTCCTTTGGGAGTGTGAATTGCACTGCGAATCACCAGCGCATTATTGTCCAACAGGTTCCCGGTTGTATTTCGAGAATAATGTCGCGTGCGTGAGCTATCGATTACGGTGTTCGCGCGCGGCACAAGGCTAGCTCAGGCTAGGATCAGGATATTAGGCGAGTCGCGTGGGGTCCGGTCAACCTCAAAAGATTAATCAATAAAAGATGTCCAAGCCGGGAGGAGATGTCCCGATCCATGTATGATTTCACATGGTGCTGTTGGCATGCTTTAGACCATCCGGCGGCGCGCGGAAGCTGCGCGTGGAATCCACCTCGCTCTCCACATCAAACGGTCTCGAATGACATGAGAACAAGGATGTGGCTTCAGTGTGAATTGAGACCTCGATATGTCGATATGGAGTACGATATTGAAATATGCTACACTTGCCAACATTACGCCTTGGTCATGGGGATGCCCAAGTATCCCAAAACCCTACTACAAATGTATTGACTAGATCAAACAACACATGCAAAGAATCAACGACCATCGGGTATCATTGCTAGTCTAGTATATGCTTTGTGCTATGTAGGAAGCAGTATTGACGCACTGTCGCTGGTTCCATATAGTATCACCCATAAGTCGATCTGATCACACCCAAACGCCGCCCATGCCAGAAATCACGCTCGTGGACATCATAAACTCCGTGGTAAATGCAAGCAAGTCTTTTCAGGCAGCCTTCGCATCGGACATGGTAGCGTCCTGCTGTCCATTTAACTCAATCGCGTGAGCTGCCTCGTCCAAGACGACGGCGCCTCCAAACAGCTTTTCCTTGACCATGGCGGCCATCAAACCAGCCTTCTCCTCGTTGGCGATCTTCTCAGCAGTGGTCACCACCTTGGCCATGGCCTCGTCACCTCCTCTCTTCTTGGAGGGCATCATAGGACCCATGCCTGAGCGCTGCTTTTGTGACTCCTGCACCTGCTTGATCTTGCCGGCGAGATCCTCGATCTGGCGGGTGCCGTACTCGCGGTTGGTGAACAGTGGCGACGCGGACAGTGTCTGGACCCAGTACTTGTTCCAGAGTGCCTCCAACAGCTTGCTGTCGAGTGTTGACTTGTAGTGGGAGACCTCGAGTGAATAGTAGCGGTTCGCGTGTGCACCAAAGTCCTGAGCCTTCGCCAGAGGGACAGCCGCCATACCTTCGGCAGCAGACTCCTGGCCAACAGGCTTGTAGCCTTCGGGGTATGTCCTGAAAGCGCCAATCTCGACTTTGCCTGCGCTGATGGTGCGATCCGGATCGATGACGACGGCAAGGAAAGGATCCTGGAACATCTGCTGAGTTGCTTCCGTTTGCACGTCGATACCGGACAGCCAGCAACCATAACCGGGGTGGCTGTGATACCACCCGACCGCGTTCTCCATTTGTCCAGCTTCTCGCGACTGCTGCAAGAACTCCACCATGTACTCGTCTGCCTCTGACTGTGCGTTGACTCGTGTCTCAGTGCCCTCGACGGGCAGGCGTAGGGCGTCCGTGACAATGAATGTTTCGTGCTGAACATATCCCAACATCAAACCCATGACCTCGAGGTTGCCGCCGGATCGCGCGTGCATGACCATCTTGATGAGCGCCACAGCTGATATGCGGACGTACTTGAAGTGCTGTGGATCGGTGCGCCATGGTTTTGCGTCTTGGATCTTCTTCTGCTCTTGAGGATCGAATGCGTAGAGGGCGTCACGGTGAGTGTCAGTGAGCTTGACGGCATTCTCGACCTCTAGAGAGATATGTTAGTGCTGTATATGATAAAACGAGGTATGCAATCGTACCCCAGGCCTTTAGCGCGTCCATGTTGACAAAGATGTGCCGTCGTCGCAAGTGATGTGTTCAAGCGTTTGGGTTGTCTGAAGCTCTCTAGGTCAACACTGGTAAACGACTGGGCCATTGCCTAATGCGGGGCAGTTCTGGGACGCGCTTGCCTTATGGCCTGAGGCAATCCGCTCTGAGGGGTGTTGTTCACCTACACTACATTCACTTCTCTCACCTCATACGATAGCTACTTCCAGTTCGCACTCCATGCATGGCAAGAGGACGTCCTTCAGATTGGCCTGAGCCTTGTTAGTAACAGTCTTCGCCTGAGCGAAAGTGTCAGTTGCCACGTGTCTAACAGCTCACGACATGTAAAATACGAACGATCACGGAAAATGGACAAGGTGTATGAGGATAAAGACTCTATCTTTTTCCATATTTCTCTCGGTATTGCTAGTGGTAAAGTAGTAGTGAAAAGAAAAAGGACCAACTAAAGAAAAGATGCACCACAAAGTTGTTGAAGGAGGCCAGCAAATCCAAACAAGAAACAAAAACGGGGTATCAAATCACCCAATCACTCCTTTTTCCGATAAAAACAAAAAAGAAAACTCGAGTTCCCAGAAGTCGCATGAAGAAGAAGAAGTAAAAACAAAAAGATAGACATCGGCAGATCTCTTGATCTTTGCAAGAATTGTGAAAAGCAAATGTCCCAAGGAACACCCTCAGCTTCTGCGCGACGACAGGCCCGTAGGCTTCATGTCTCTTTCGCCTTGACTCCGAATCCGTTGCCGTCGCTCGCTCTGCGGCGCAGTTTTGTTGAACGTCTTTCCGCTCGGTCGTGTGAGAAAATAAGCACTAGTATTATGTGTCCAACATATGTTGTGTGCGTGTTGTTGTTGTTGTTGCTTCGCTTGTCAAAAGAAGAAAAAAGAATAAAGTCGAATGATGCCTTCCGCTTACGAAAGACCGCTCGGGTGATAAAGAGATGATGAAAGACCGTTCTGAGCTGCGTAAAAAGACGTGAGCGTATCAGAGTCGAGTCCGATCGCTTGTCCGCGTGATTTGATTCGAGACCAGCTCAACTGCCTGCCTAGTGACGCTGTTGGCTCAGGTTGTTGGGGTCGATGTACAAGCCCATGTTTTGCATGTCCATATCAGAGGCTTGACCAGGGGTGTTCTGGCCGAGTGGGCTCTGTTGGTAGACATTGCTGTCATCAACCATGTGCTGCATGGGTGCAGGACTTTGGTAAACCTTGGAGTCTTGGTAGACCATGCCGGTGTCCTTGGGGCTGTTGAAATTGTACTGCTGGTCTTGGGGAATGTGCGACGGTGTTGAGAATGCGATACCGCTGTCTTGGTGCATGTTGCCACCGGGCGTGGGAGACTGGAAAGACATGTGGTCAGGTGTCTGATGAGACGGGCTCTGGAAGCTCATAGGACCATCCTGGCCGCGGTAGGGCAAGCTCATGGAGCTCTCAGCGCTTTGTGGAGGGAGCTCGAAGTTGTACTGAGCATCAGGCATAGGTGAGTTGAACTCATCGTTCATGGGGCTTCTGAAAGGAAGTGCCATCTGCTTGTTGAATGACTCAGACAGGTAGAGGCCATCATCGCCGAATTGAGAGTTGTCACCAGGGGTGCCGAAGATGTCGGCACTTTGGCTGCGGCCCATGGCGTTGAGAGGCGGTGAGTGATCTGCGATCACTGGGTCGCCGCCACTGGCCATGGAAAGCGGTGTGTTGGTGGTTCCAATCATGGCAGCTTGGTCGACAGCAAGGAAGCCATTGTTGTATGGAGTGCTGACCTGTGGCTGAAGACCACCGTCGTTCGAGCCGTGCGCGAAGAATGCTGGTGTGCCGAACTCGCTTGGAGAGTTGACTGTGGTTGCTGACATGGGTCCAGCGAAGCGGAAGTCCATGCCGTACTGAGCAGAAGTATCGATGCTCAGACCGGGAGCAGGTCCGGGTGCAAAGTTGGGCTGGTGGCTGTACTGCGGTTGAGGTGCGAACAGCGCGGGCTCTGATGTGGCAGCCTGGGCCTGACTCTCGTGTTGGATAAGGAAAGAAGGCATGGGCTGGCGGATCATGGAGAAGTCAATAGCAGCAGGCACCGAGCGACTTCTTTGACGCTTGTGACCACGAGGCGCGGGCGGGCCCATAAGGCCAGAGGTATGGTCTGGGGCGAAGAGGTGGTTCATCTGGTGGTGAGGATGCACCATGTGGTTGGGCTGACTGGCAGGGCGGTGCACGACAGGTGATACCGGGGCTGAGGTGACGCCGAAAGCGCTGGGGTCAAAGACGTGATGTCTGTTTTGGTACGACTCGAGAGATACGAGCTTCGCAAGCTGTCCACTGAGAACCTTGGAGGGACCGCCGAGGTGATGCACGAAGATACGGCTGGCTTGCTGATCCTCGGTGAAATCGCCACACTCGTAGAAGCCACCGCTTCCGGAGCTGTCCATGTAGAACTTGGGAGGCCTGGTGAGCTCAACGACGAGGCCACCAGATCGCTGGGAAGCGCCCTCGGCTGCGGACTGAACGTCTCCTTGTTCCAGAGAGATGTTCTTGATCCATGCGAAGGGGTATTCAATCTTGTAACCTGCGGCGTCGTTGTGAATGTAGTAAGTGATACACGCCTTCTCGGGCGAGTAGAAAATGACCAGGTCCATTGTGCTCTGACCGACACGACGCCATGTTCCAACTGACAGAGAGCGGCAGTGGAAGTGTTGGATGACGGTCTTGCCAGATGTGGTGTCAGTGTTGAGCATGAGACCTGCATTGCCGTATGGGAAACCTTGGCCGGGCATGCCGCCAACAGGTCTAGGACCGTATGCGTGCATAGCCAGGTACTGTCTCATGGAATCGGGAATGCTATCGCAATCCTCGCCGCTCTCAATGCTGCGCTTGGCAATGTTCTTGATCTTAGCGCGCCTATCAAATTGCATTAGTAAAGATTTGCTTGACATCCCATGATTTCAATGTACGCACCTGTTCTGGAACCAAATTTGTACAGATCGCTCAGTCATGCTGATGTCCTGGGCAATGCGCTCACGAACGAGAGCAGTTGGAGTGGGGTTCTTGTTGAATTCGACCTCGAGTGTGATAAGCTGGTCCTGGGTCGCACGCTGACGCTTCTGGTTCTTCTGTTGCTGTGTGAGCGTGCTCTTGCGCGGAGGCCTCCGGGCAGCTGCGGCCGCGGCAGCACTCGCTGAGGTCGGTGTGGTTTGAGGAGGTGCCATGCTCGATTGATCGTCGTGCTGTGGCTGCGGAAGCTGAGGTGCTGGCATGACGTCCGCCATGATTACTACTGCGTGCTGCACTTGGTATTCGAGCTTCGTAGTGATTCGTGTCGGTTGCCGTTTAGCGTGAAAATAATTATTGAATCCGCTTGTCGTATGTTGTCGTCGTCGTTAAGAATGCGCGAAGCAGCGGTAGTTGGGACCGAAGCTTAGCCGTGAAGAAGACGGGATGGTTGGGAGGGATGAGATGAGAGCCGTGTCGAGCACAGGCGTCCAGCAACCAGGCGGAGAGGTAAAAGGTATAGTATGGCTGCTGACCAGGAGCAAGCGGTGGTAGAATGAGGGTCGTCGACGCGTCGGGAGTGTCGAGGTCGCCGGGGACAAAGAATGGTAGGTAAGTAAGCGAAGGGTGCCGGAAAGAGTGACGGCTGGCCCGGGTACAATGAAAGGAAGAGTTGTTGCAAAGCACCAGAGAGAGTGATGATGCAGTGCGGTGCTCGTGTGGATGACGAGAGGCAAGTGAGGTCCGGAGTGGGAAATGAGCGAGATAAGGCAGTCTACAGCGCGGGCGGTGGTGGTGGTGAGGAAGGAAACCAATTGTCCAGGGGGCACTGTGCAGGTCCGAGCAGACCTCCGGAGTCTCAGCTTCAGGCGTACTCGACGTCTGTGCGCAACAGCCTCACACACACGCGAGAGCGCGGGCGCGAGGCGGGAGTACCTGACTGGGACTGATCGAGCGTGCACCAAGTGGGTCTTTGGCTCTTTGCAGGTCGGGGACTCTTCATGATGGCACGCCCGGGACTGACTCGCCTCCTGACGGAGGAATATGCCGTGTGCTATAAGCAAACAAAGCATCTTCAGTCGGCAGTATGTGCCACCATGACGGCTGCGCAGGAGCATCGTGACAGGCTGTCCTGTAGATGCCATTCCTCGTCGAGCGATGCACTCCATTGCTCGCCTCGTTATCGCCATCGAGCCATTGCCTCCTCCAGCACCAGTCAACTATCGAGACCATTCCCGCCCGGGGTGGGTTGGCAGCAGGGAGGCGCCGTTGCACGTCTGCGACACCGCCAACGCTGTTACTTACTACCGCCCTATACATGCTTGACCGTACCGCGCTTTGTTCTCTCGCTCGCACCTCGATCGTCGCAGCACAGAGCTTGGCCTACTCGCCCTACCGCTGCCGTGGTCATTCTTCCTCCGTGCGGTGGTCTTCTACGTGGCTGTCGTGGCACGGCCGAATCCACCCGACTGCTGACAGGCCATTGCATCGTGCGTCCGTCCTCGCCGTACCACAAGACGGCCGCACGACCATAGCGGCCGCGACATCCAGCCGCCGTCGCTGGGAACTCGTGTAATCGCCTGAGTAGTGCTCCTGGACCTGCAGCGGGTAAACGCATCTTGCATCGTGCCAAGTCGCCGCCCACGAGTGAGATCGGAGAATATTTTGCGTGGCTGCGGCGCAGACGGCATGCTGAAGCATGGTTGGCGACACACGGCGCCTACACACCGCTGCATGCACGCCACCCACATCGCGTCCTGTAGCGTAGCAGGGATGCCCGCATTGCCCGCAGGTGCAGGATTGCCGAGGCCGTCTGCGCTTTATTTACAAGACATCTGGCCTCCTATCGCCGCACGACAGATCTGCAGCCCGTACTCTGCAAGTCTGGTATAGGTACGCAGTGGCATATGAGCAAACGTCAGCCCCATGTTCTCCTCGATCCCGCGCGCCACAAGCTCGACTGTATGCACCAGCACAGAAGTGGGCGCACTGTATAGTGCCTACACGTCTTCCCAGTATCGGCCAATGGCATATTCCAGCAAGTATTGGAGTTCATGGTTCGATGCACTGCCTCGTAGCTGTCGCAGTAGACAAGCAACGTCTGGCGATGTCTGATGATGGAACACATGATGCTTCCAGAACGATAGCGATACGGACGGCCTGATTCTCCGAGTTCTGCTCTCGAGTCCTTGTCGTTATTCGTGTACTGTTCCTTGGCATATAGACAACGTGAGTCGCAATATAGACGAGGCAGGCCAACCCAGCGAACTCGAGAAAGCCAAACTCTGTGGAGAAGGCAGATCCCAAGGTCCCTCCGCGCCAGCCGCCGCCTTGTACGGCACACTAGGCAGGCAACCCGCCAAGCGATTCCCATGAGGTCGCCGCCTCCCATGCGCATCTTGCGATATGCCCAACATCCATATCGCTGATCGCTGATGAACGACCAGGTGGGTGGATACACTACACTCCAACGTACTATACATAGGGCCACGACGTACGACGCCCACGACTCGCCAGCCGACAACGTCGCTCGCAAGATGTCACAACTCGAAACTGACCGACTCGCAACTGGCCGCAATGGCGAATCGTTCGTCCAACGCACGACCTCCAACCACTGACACAGTTGACACGACACGTCGATGCGCGACGCACTAGAAGAATCGCAGAGAAGAATTCGAAGGACGCAGCGACCGCCCGCTCAGACGTGCGCGCGACTCGGATGCGATATCACGGGACATGGCGGGCGCGCGAAGGCGCGAAGTGAGGTTGGCGGTGGTGCGCGATGGATGCAAGCGGAATAGGCTGATATCAGAGTCGGCCCTCCGAAACACGTTAAGCCATCGCGTCTCCCCGATGCGAGTGTCTCGACTCTCCCTAACGCTCTCTATGACGCACTGCTCGAGCCCGCCCACATCTTTTCGCCTGATGGCGGCGGCGCTGACGCTTAGTTTGCGTACGGATAAGCTTAACTCGCGGTGCAGGGAAATTGCCAACGTTTCGACCGTTACACGTTGCAAGCAAGCCCTCGTCTACCGATGCCGACTGGATCGGGACATGTCTCTCGCCCTGCCTTCTACTGCCTTCTACTACCTCGACCTGCCCCTCCTGGAAGCGTTGCACAAAAGCACATACATAAACAATGCAGTTATGCTTTGGGACGTTATGCTTGCGTCGATGGCTGCGAGGCCGGAAGAGGGTTGTTCAACGGCCAAAGACCGTTTCGCGTTTCTTTCGCGCAATGTTGCATAAGGTGAAATGACAGCACACACCGCCCGAGAACACCGCTTCGATCTAATGCATAATAACGCCTTGCCTACAAGTCCTACATCGTCTTTGCTCTCCATTGACCCTTTGGCCCTTTGACTGAACCCTCCTCCCGTTCTGACACAGGAGAACGAAAAACAAGTTCCTCAACGCCTTGATCGACATCCGCGTATGTAGGCCCATCGCTCCACGGTCGTACACTATCACCGCCATTCCTTGGGTCGGTCCAGTAGTCCCTAACCCGTCCCCACCTCCATTTCTCACCAAAGCGTCGCATCCTTATCAAATCGATCCAACTCTTTGCCAGCGTCCTCCACATCCTTCTTGGCCTTCATCCTCATGTAGAAGATCGGGCAATCGCGACTGGAGCAGATGACCTCGTTGTGCATACTGCCTTGACAGCGCTGGCACTGCGTCCACAGTCTTGAAAATCGCACCTCGACATCTGCTACTTTGCTCAATGTCCTGGTGTAGAGCTCGCCGAATCTTGGTCTGCACTCGGCCCCGACCGCACCGTGCTTCTCTTCGGCGCTCGTCAAGGGTTTCTTGCAACCAAGACATGTCTCAGTCTTCTTCGCGAACTTCATCAAGCCGCCCATGGTGGGCGCTGCAACAGCGATGGATCGAGTGTGCGCACCAGTAAGGAGTGACGCGGCCTGCTTCTCGCCCAGAATAGGTTCGAAGATGCGTCCGAGGGGTTTGGCGAGCTGATTGTCCAGGTAGTACTTCGAATCAATGGGTAGGTTGTTCTCAAGCACGAAGATGGGGTCTTCGGACTTCTCGTAGCCTTTGCTGCCAGCAGCACCCTTGATCATGACATACGCAACACGGTCACCTAGAGCAGGCGCAGAACCGGCGTCGCGTTTGCGCATGCGTTCAGCGAGCTCGACGTGGGCTTGTTTGCCAGCGTAGTCGACCTTGGAAAGAGCTTTGGTAATGACAAGGTTGGACATGTCAACTTTGTTCTGCAGGAGCTCAGAGATGGTCTCCTTGACGTAACTATCGATGTGTTAGCAGTCAGTCGCAATACAGGCATGCATGGTTGCACTTACTCCTGCGCGCCTTGCACGTCACGGTCAATCAGCAACATTCTCAGACTTGTCTCGATCACAGTCTGGACAAGTCTGCAGTTGTCACGTCTGACAGTCTCGATACCCTTGGTGTCCATCTTGTCATACTTTTCGGTGTTGGTCCAGTACAGTCCGGCATAACGTTTCTTGTTGATGAGTAGGTACGGGAAGTACACCTTCTCGAACTCCAACTTGATTGGCTTGATGAACTTATCGGACACATGAATAGCAGCTTCGTTGCCCAACTCCATGCACTTGGCAAGATCGTTGGGTCCGAACTTGACCATGACGGAATCGGTGTCACCGTAGATAACCTGTGCGTCGTGAGTATAGCCGTTGGCGATAGTGTATCGACTTTCGACCTCTGCTTTTGTCTTCTCAATCATTTGGCGACCGTAGGCTGTTGTACTGGAAGCCACAGCCAGACATGGCAATTTACCCACTGTGGCACCTGTAAGACCATAGACCGAGTTGGCGCTGACTTTCAAAGCGAGTTGACGGCCGTTCAGCACAGCCTTCTTGAACGGATCGGTCTCAACAGCCAACTCTTTCTTCGCTCGCTTACGCGCACCTAGCAGTTCTTCCAAAATGACTGTGAGGAGACCTTTTCGAACTTTGGTTGTTGCGAACATGTCGCCATTTGGCGTGACGATGTAGTCCTCATCTTTGACGAATTTCAGCTTCTCGATGGCGTTTTTGTTGAGTAATGTGGTGTAGCAGAGGTTGTGCGCCTGGATGATACTAGGGTACAGCGATGCGAAATCGAGTGTTGCGATTGGCACATCATAGTATCCTCTTGTTGGCTCAATAACAGTAGCACCCTCGTACTGGTCATCGGTCGCCTGAGAGCTGAGATTAGGAATCACAAGCTGCTCGGTCAGTGCTTTCCGGTAGACTTGACTCAAGAACTTGATCTGTTGACCACGCGACAGGAGGAAGTTGAATGGAACTCCAGTGACTCTTGCCATCTCAGTATAGTTGACCAGACACATGAGCTTGTCCATCAGACGTTGTGGTAGGTAGGCATCCTTCAAACAGTAGACTGCCAGACGACGCCGTGATTCAGGAGTACCGTTGAAGAGCTCTGTGATCATGGTGTGATGCACGTCTTCCTTCTGTTCGTTCAGGAAGTGAGCGCAGACGGAATTGAGAGTGTAACTTCTCAGCTGGTGGTCACGCTGAATGAGCTGAAGCAGATCGAGCTGCAAGCGGCCGTTGGTGTTGGTCGCTTTGGTGTCACGGTTGCCCATCTGTTTGCTCGAGAAGTTCGTCTCTTTCGCTTGCGATTTGATGTTCTTGAGCCTTGTCCAGTAAGGAAATTTCTGCACCTTAAGATGCGCTGCTCGATCGAGCAAATACGGGAAATCGAAGTTTGCGATGTTGTAGCCAATAATGACATCTGGGTCCACCTCTTCCACGAAATCACGCCACGCCATCAACATCTTGCTCTCCGCGTCGGCGCCACCAAACTCGAAAACTTGTGTGTTGACAATAAGACTGCATGTGTCCAAGCAGAACACGTTCCTGACGAATGGTTTCTCTTCACCGTATCTTGTAACAACGTTCGCGATCTGGATGACCGGATCGATGTTGGCTTCTGGGAAGACACCTTTGCGACCAGCGCACTCGATATCAAAACTCAGAACTCTTAAAGGCGCCATCTTTGCCCATTCACCATCGATCGGGTGTGCGATGAGATCTCGATAATGGCAGTAGGCTTCGATCTGACAGTGAGAATGCCTGTCCTTGCCAGGGATCATGTGGTACTTCTCTGGGTCGACTGACACCCATGACATGCCGGCGATGTGTGTGTCGACCATGAAGCGGAGAACGTATTGAATGGCGTCAAACGTCAATACACTGTTGTCGGCCGACTTCCAGAGGCCCTTGTAATTTGCGTTGCCCTGTTCGATGGCAGTGCGCAGTCGAGGAATGAATTTGGGATCCGTTACAGTGATTTTGAGGTACGGGCTCTTTTGATTGCCCTGGAAGCCATACATGTTCTCACGCATGACCATCTGTACTGAAAAGATGGCGGGTTGGTGTTGTGCTAGCGTAGTCTCCAGGTAGGCTTTGAAAGGTTCGCAATCCTTGGTACCGAAATTGACAGGCGCAGCAACATAGAGGTAGTGCTTGAAGTCAGTGACGTGTAGTAGCACGGAGTGGCCATCGTCTGTCACACCAAACAACTTGACACTCGCATTGCCTCCTTGGAACGTGCCTTCTTCAGCATCAATTTGTTGGAAAGTGAGTCTGTCGGTCTTCTCGTTGAAGTCGTCCAAACTTGGTCGTCCCCAATGTTGGTCCTTCTCTGCGTTCTTCTTCTTCAATGTGCCAATATCCTGAGTGAGCTTCTCCAGCACCTCCAATTCGAACTGACTCTTCGGCTGGCTGGACCCGACCAGTCCACCATTGACATCTCTTCTCGCAGGCTTTACGAACTTGTTTGCGCCATCCTCCAGCTTCCGTCTCTTTGAAGGCGATGCCTGCTCATTACGGCGAGAGCTCGTGCTGTCTTGTAGGATTCTCTTGGATTGCGAATTTGATGACGACTGAGCGACTAGGCCCGGCATGGTTGCAGGTGTATGTATTGGAGGAGGTGGGGTTGTTGGTACATGTGCAAACAACAGAGGGCGGGCGTTGTCTATCACGTAGAGACTCGAACTTACCACGCGCGTAGAGCGTGTATCAAGCGCGTCAGAAGCACTTTACACGCTCCCTCCCGCCAAGATTTAGCATGACATGGCAACAAGGGTCCAGGCGACTGCATGTGCTTCTCGACTTAACTCACATGCATGAACAGGTAGGCATGCACGTTTACCACAGCCGGTTTAGTTCAATTGTTGTACCTTGACCGCATGCGCTTGGGAACTCAGGTGTGTAGTCACTTCCCTGCGTGGAAAACTTGCGATTTTGGTCGTATGCAATAGTTCACACACAGCAGCCACATCTCCTTGGCTGGCAACATCCTTCGAATGACCATTCATCGATGCACGGGATCACTTATTGGCTGAAGTGCAGAAGAAGCGGTGCTCTGAAGCTCTCAGTGGTTCGGTTGTACTATTTAGCGTGCTCTAAGACCCTCTCGAAAGATGTGCTGAAGGATGTTGCCGGTCAAGAAGATCCTCCTCTAGCAAGGCGAGGGTCACCAAATCGAGCCTACGAACAATCTACTCGCTACTAAAACAGCATCATTACCAATGAGACGTGTTATATTTTAATGAACTGTGAGAGTTATATTGAATTCGATGATAGCAAGGGATTCCCTTGAAAACAAAACGCCAAAAACTCCAAAAGCTTTTCCCAGCTAACTTTTACAGGCCGTGTCGAAAGTACCGAGAACTTTCCCAGCATAGTTTCGAACATCTCGTGGGTTCTTTCGACATCTCGAGTGTGTTACAGTAGTGTGTCGATCCGAACTTGGATCACTGCGTGGTCATACCCCAGCATTGAAAGACAACATTCTCAAGAGGGCTTCGGGAAGCCCGGGATGTTTTCCATTACCTCGCGAATCTTTTGCTCAGCAATCTCCAAACGCTCCAAGGACTTCTGGAGGCTGAGTCTGATGAAGCAGACTCTGTGAGAGCGGTGCACCTCGAGTTTCCTACGCTTCTCTGCGAATGCGTCCTGGACCATGTGATACGCCTTGACCGCGTCGCTGGTGGTGATCGTGACAAGGATGCTCTCGCAATCAGTCACCGTCATCGGCTCGTCGTGGATGCAGACCGGCTTCGTTGGGCCCATACCCGACACTCCGAATGCGCCCATCCTGTGGAAGAAGAGGTTGATGACAACGACGACTTGGTGGGGTCGTGCTGCCTTGACCAGCGCCCGAATCGCAGCTTCAAACTCGGGTCCGGGTTCGCGTGGTGTGGGGTTTATTACCGAGAATATGCTGAGTTCGCACTCGTAGTAATACTGGAAAGTCAACCAACGCGAGCGGAGATGCATAGGGATTTTCGCAATCATGGCCGACCAGACCTTCAGTTCCTCATCCGTTGGGACCGCCATCGTCGTGTGGTACTCGCTCGGTGTTCGCTTTTGGTGCATAAGCCACACCGGCTTCTGGAAGAAGTAACCGATCGCCTCAGCTCGCATCTCACGGCAGACTTGTAAGGGAGCCAGCTTCTGGCGGAGTGTCAAAGGCTCCTCCTTTTGTGGTGCACGTGCGGTTCCTTGGAGCCGGTGGTTTCCATCTCTCGAGGTGAAGTCAGTGTCCATGACAAACTCGTAGACTTTGTTGCTCAACTCCTTGGGAAGACGCCCGAGGATGCTCTCCGACAGGCATTTGTTTGGCGTTGTCATCTCAGTGGATTCGTTCGAGGACATGTTTGGTGTGCGATGGAGGGTGTTTAGGTGAGTGGAGAGTGTGTGGGTAGGTGAGGAGATTGTAAGTGGCTGGATGTTGTACAAGTGTATTGGGAGAGCAGGAGGGGGCCATGTGCATTTATTGAGCATGTTGGGCGTCATGTGAAAGTAGAGCACGCTTGCGTGGTTAATGCCCTTATGTTCACCTCAAGCTCAAGTAACTTACATCGTATCTTGCTTGGAAGCGAATGTTGATCCCACATAAGGGTCGAACAATGCAACAATGCCTTTGTTCAGCGCTTTGACAATTTGGGATACAGCGACAAATCTTGGTAGATTGTTGATTATTGTCGACCATAATCGTTAGTGATCAGTTGAGAAGACTACTACAGTGCTCTGCTGTGAGTCTTCGTGCCATCTGGCGAATGCATCACCGAGTCTATATCGACGGTCTGCACATCTGGCAATTGTAGCTTTCGTAGATGTGATATTGCATTGTTGATATTCACGGATGACCAGTATGAGGCAGGAACTACAATGATCGGGATGAACAGGGACTATTGCGTCGGTGAAATACGTCGATTTTGAAAGTCTTTTGAAAAGGCAGTGTAGATCTGTCTTAGGAGTCGTGGCCTCGAGAACATGGAAACATCTGGTCGAATTCCGCAAATCGAAAACCACCACGATGAACGATATCCACGGGACACACACGACTAATTCTGATTACAGTAGACTCCTATAGATACTGTCACTTGCTTATACTCTCTGCAATCGCCATGGTGCGTGATACTCGACCAAGAAACCATTCGTGACGATATCACAAGGGTTAGGGTTGGGGCACATCTAGAGAGGAGAATCACGAGCACAAAACAATGAATGCGGTTCAAAGCAGCCAAACCGTAAGACAGCACCTTACTGTCTCTTTCTTCCTCGCGATCCAAAACTTGCCCGTATCATACGGCAGAGTGCTTCAACTGGAGCGTGTAGAATATATGAGAGCATGTTTCGAAAAAACAATACGGCGTTACTTTTCATGAATATATACATTACGACCACGTTCAATTCAAACGACTGAGCGGCTTAATTCTTGCGCCAGTACTTGCCCTTGCCCCTGCCGAACTTGGGCTTGACAACGAAAGCACCACGGTCGATAGTGTTAATGACGGTGTAGCCGGAGTTGAAGGTGAAGTGGCTCCAGGTACCAGAGTCCCAGACAGCAGAGCCGCCACCGGGAAGCTCATCGTCCTGAGGGAAGACATCGAAATAGGCAATCTCCTCGACCTTGCTGCCGTCGGGGGTCTTGGGGATGGAGCTGACGTCAAGGATACGGAGACCGGCCTGGTAGTTGGACTGGTAGGCGAGACCCTCGTGGACGAACTGGTTGTGGTCGACGGAGCGGGTAGTGGACTTGTAGTAACCGGTGTTCTTGGGCTTCTCAAGGTTGGTGATGTCCCAGATGTAGGTGACAGGGAAACCGTCCTTGGCAGGAGAGTTGGGCGCGGTGCGGGCGGGGTCGATCTCACCCTCGTCAAGCTCATCGTCCATGACAAGGTGAGTCTGCCACATAGGGTCGAGAACCCAGCCTTGGTGAGTGTAAGAGGCACCGACGTAGGGAGTGCGAGAGATGATCTTTCCGGCGTTGGGACCGTTCTTGTTGGTCACATCATAGATGGTGAGGGTGTCCTCGTTGTAGCCGTAGCAGATGTCACGGCCAAAGTACTTCTTGTCAGGTCCGCGGTACACAATGCACTGAGCATCTGAAGTATGAGTCAGTACCGGAATTATGCCAGGTGGTATCCATTGGGGACTCTTACCGTGTGTGTAGCCGTCCTGTGGAGCGCAACCAGTCTGGTAGGGCTTTGAGGGGTCATCAATGTTGATGAAGATTGGGCCACCAGCGCAGGTGTCGTTGCGGCCAGCACGGCCACCGCAGCCAACAGCAACGGCGTAGTTAAGCTCCTCGTTGGCAACAACGTTGTGAGAACGGCCAGGAATACCGTCGGTGATGTTCATCCAGCCAATGTCCTTCTTGACGTCGAAGGTCTTGGGGTTCTTGGGACTGAGCTTGAGCAGCTTCTTCATGTCGAAGAACTGAATACCGTGGCCAGCACCCTCGGATCCGACGATCAGAGTATCTCCGACCTTCTTGATCTCGCGCCAGATGACACTGTCGTTGCTGGCGGGCAGACGTCCAAGGTATTCGAGCTGACCCTTCTTGGTCACTTCTGCGAAGGCGGCACCATAGGTCTGACCAATGGCAACGAACTCCCTGCCAGTGGCCTTGTGAGTCCAGCCCCAGCTGCCGGAGCCTTCACCAACAGCGTCACCGAGCTCGGCGTGGGTCTTGAAGTCGTAGAGGTCCTTGAAGGCATGGTTAGTCTTCCGTCTTCCAACTAGCGATTGCTATGAGCTTACGATATCCTTGCACTTGTAGGTCTGGTTCTTGTCGCCCTTGACGGCCTCAGCCTTGCCGTTCTTGCACTTGATGACATCCTTGTTGGGACGCTTCTTGCCGAAGCCGTTCCACTTCTTGGAGTCGTGGTTGCCAATGGCCCTCTGTTGTGCCCAAGCGTTCTCTTTGGCCTGCATCATGAACTCCATGACTTCGCCATTTGCGTACTCCTCGGTGGTGAATCCGGCACCGGATGCCAGAGGCAAAAGTGCCGCAGCAGCAGCTGAGATTGCGGACCACTTCATCGTTGCGAGAAAATTGGTAGATGTTGGACTAGGTGATTGACTCTCCCAAAAACCCGTCTGCAGGCACCTCTGGTTTTATCTTCCTACCAGGCGGCACACATTATCCCGCACCGGGCACCATTGTCGCTCACGCGACGACCACATGCTGTGCTTGTCGATGATTGCCATACGAATACCTTCCTATCCAAGGTACGGCCGAAGATGGCCAAGATTCTTATCACACATTCCTGAAGCATCAGTATGTCGGTATCGCTGGGCAAGTCTTGGGAAAGTCTTGGACGAATATATGTGCATGGACGGAAGTAATACGGGGACTCCCATTCGCTGGGTCTGGGTGGCGAAGCTTGGCCAAGACTACAAGCTCGGGCATGTTGCAATCTCAGGTTGCAGGTTCTAGTAGGCGCGAGTCGGGCAGATGGTGTTAGTGGAAAGCCTCGGTTAACATGATATTCACCTAGGATGCCCAAAATGGGCAGGTGGTAAACAATGGTAAACAGGTACCGCATGGCAAAGGTCTGGCCTGCGAGGGGCATCCTTGCAAGCTGGGGTCTCCACTCTCCGGACAGTAACTTGGTGGGCAGCTCGACAACTTTCGATCGCGTGCCCATTCCGACCTCACTCTTCACAAACTCTGGGTTCAAACCATCATGGTCAATATCACCGCGACTTGGCCGTAGGACGAGCTTTGATACTGCAGCCTCCAACTACCTTCCAAGCAAGATGTCCTTCCGACATACCATGAGCTTGATACTCTGTGTGTGTGTATGGGAGAACATTCCACAATCAATGCATGTCAGCACGCAAAAATGTACGTTGGTATCATTTGGACTAAAGTACTGGCGTGTCATTGACCAAATAAACGAGTGACTAGTCCTGCTGCTGACTTACAGACCTGCTGCCTGTTTTGTCGTACCAATCATCATGGTCACAACAACACAACCGAACACCAATTCGGACATAGCGTATTCGTTGCATCCTTCCGCTTCCCAGCGCGATTTTGATCGCTAATCGGCAAGCTTAGCGAAGTGATCTGCGCTCCCTTTACCACGGCCGGCTTCCAGAGGACCACCGACGATTTCGTTGCTCAACCGTGCTAAGTATCAGAATCGGTAGTCACGGCGTCCGGGAATTCGGAAACGAAATCATTGATATCTCTCATGTACTGACGTGCCTCTTCCAGTCCGCTCTCCAACTGGCGCGACATCGTGCGTACAGGACACAAGCGGTGCAGGCGGTGCAGCTGCAGAAATTGCAACTTGTCGTCGACAGCCTTTTCGATCCGACTCAGCGCTGCCTTAGGGTCAAGACCGACTTGAAGGTGAAGGTGAAAGCGACTGCAGTCGTGCAGGGTGGCGGGAGTCGCCTGACCGCAGATACGCCTTGTGCGGTCTTCCGAGGCACTCCACTGGTGAAAGGCCACATCCAGGTCTAGAAAGAGCTGGAAGGGACGCATCGTTTGCGAGGTTGTGAGAAATAAGTGTTTCAAACCCCCAGCAGACCACTGGGCTCCCAGATCCTCATCTTCGCGGCGTGTATATGAAATACATTGACGGGGATGACGACATGTCCGGATTTCGAACCGAGACTGCACGGGATCCTCCTGAGCAGTGGTGAGATGCGCTCCACTTGCTCTGTGGAGCCATAAAGACCATGGCGATCAATCTTGATGTCGTTCAGCGAAAAGAACAACCCCTCGGTCTCAGATCGAATCTGCTTGCAAGTGGCCATGATGTTGAGCGCCGAGGAGATCTGAGAGCACGTAGCCGACTTCTGTCCGATACGGGAGTTCATGTTGCCGAAGAATGAGGACCTGCTGTCGGCCTCGGATTTCGAGAGCGTGAATGTCAATGTGAATATGTCATTGCGCAATTTCTCAGGTAAGCGGCCGAGTGAAGAGTTCTTCAAACCGCTGCTGTTGGCCGTTTGGGGCTCCGCTGATACCTGCTCGCCACGAGCGGTGTTGGGGTGAGGAGCATCGTCGCCCTCAGTGGTGTCGGTCGGCTTCATTCTAGTTGGCATCGAGGCCATGGCGTGCGTTGATTTCGAGATTTCTGGCTAGGTTGTATTCGTGTTCTTTTGCGGCGACTGCAAGAACCTGGTGTCTGGTGCACCCGAGGTGAGAAGCACAATGCTTGCAAATTGTGTGGTAGGTTGAAGTTTTAGGTGCGTGAAAATGGAAGACTGACTGTGATTTTGTGGTTCACGTTGTAGGTTTACACCACTAGCTGTGCGACACGACATTCACAAGCACGTGAGTCTAGAATAGAAGCTTGGCATCTTTACAGGTACGTGATAGCCGCAGGAGCGTCAAGAGACAAACGCTGGTCACACAGGCTTGGAGATTGCCGGCTTGACAGTAGCGTACAGTAAGTGAACTTTCACATGCGAAGTCTGAGAATCCTATGTACCCGAGAATATCTTTGACCACGCTCGATACCACCAACTCGACAAGTCATCCTTCCTCACCATCCACTTCCGCCACCCATTCTGAGCCTAGCAAATCCGATCCACCTCCTCGCGCATATACTGACGTGCCAGCGCCAAGCCGCTCTCAAGTTTCGACCTCATCGCGCGCACATAACACCACCGGTGCGGAAAGTGGCACCGGAGCAAATCCAACCTGCCATCAACAGCCTCGTCAACCTCTTTTTCGCGTTGATGCGGTCATTCAACGGGACAATTCACTCGATACGCCGGCAATCGAAGCCCGTGACCGGGGCATCCTGCTTGCAAAGCTAGACATCTCTGGCCCCCGAGACTTCGTAAAAAGTCATGCTCAGGCCGATGGAGACCTGAAGCGGCTCGATTGCTTGTGCGTATGTGGTCAGCGAGTTGTCCAGACTGGAGACCCGTGGTACTGGCGGCAATCCTTGCCGGCGCTGGTCTTCGTAAACAGAGAAATGATGGCCAATCCAATTCTCTCACAAGACGACGCGATCAGAGCTCTTGCCTAGAAAAGATGATACGCTCCTGATGAGCGGCGCAGTGCGCGATGTGCCTTGCTGTCCTCCGATCTTGTCGAAGGCGACGCCTTGAACATTGATGTCGTAGGACGAGAGCACCTTCTTGGTCTTGGACCGAATCTCGCCGCACATGGTCATCAAGTCGATTACCCACGAGGTATTGGTGCACACGTTTTTGCACATTGTTCTGTGTGGATCTGTGGGAGCGAAGAACACGTAACCGTTGTCGCATTCCCGCCCAAAGCGCATGTTCACGCCATCGCGAACTGAACGGGCAGGAATTGTGATACCCACAGGAGAGAAGAGAGTCATCTCGAGAATCATTGTGCGTAGCTCAGGTGGTAACTTTGAAACGAGGAGAGTTTTCCAGGCCCTTGCCGGGATCAACACGAACAAGCGGTTTTTTGGTGCCATTCTCAGCGTGAGTGGACTCGCCATGGTGTGTCTTGGGCTTGATGGCATCGTCCATTGGCTGTGTCTTGGGCTTGATGGCATCGTCCATTGGCTGTGTCTTGACGTCTGACTCTGCAGGAGTCCCCATGGTGTGCGAACGAACTCTCTGTGGATGAGAGAAGGAGATTATTGTGAAGTGATATATCATGTCTGCCACGGAAGGCGGTCGTGATATATATCAATTCACAACAGAGGACAGCTCTAGACGTAGACAACACCAAGCTGTCAGCAAACACGGTTCTTTCAAATCTTACGCAGGCATATAATTACTAGCCCTAAAACGCAAACAAAGGTCATCAGCGTGAGGATTAACCAGACATAGTGAGCTGTGAACAAGGAATTAAGAAAGCCCAGTGAACGTCTAACAAACCTTCCTTAACACAACAACGAACGTGAAAGGCGTGCCCGACGCACTAAGTTGGCGCACTCAACATCAACAAGAATATCTCACCGCCACAGCAAACACATCACATGGAGAAAGTAGTTGGTGCATCTCGAAGCAGTCAACCGCGCTTAAAAGCGCAGACGACCACGAGACAAGAATATCATAGATATGCAACTCTAGGCTACACCTAAGCTATCTGGGACCACCGAGGCGAAGATAGTCAGCACAGCCAGCCGCTATTCACGGCACTAGCAATAGAGAAACATACTGAACTTCTGTACATGATCAAGAAAAAGAAGAGTGAACATTTGTGGAAGTAGTGTTTGGGAAGAGCCGTCAATCCGTAATCCCATGTCTCCAAAGCAAAGCCGCTGATACGGCTCGCTTTTGATGCCCCTAACAAAGCAAAATTGAAAGGCCCGAAAAAAGAAAACGCCCTGGATAGAGATGCTTATGCTTGTCATGAATCCGTGATGGGCTGACCAGCAGTTTCCCTGATGTTGGAAACTCAGACCCGAGAGAGAACGCCGATAATGCTTGTTGATGTTGTAACGCTCGAACGCAG
The DNA here is from genome assembly GCA_026122715.1 of Cladosporium colombiae. Classification (NCBI taxonomy): domain Eukaryota; kingdom Fungi; phylum Ascomycota; class Dothideomycetes; order Cladosporiales; family Cladosporiaceae; genus Cladosporium; species Cladosporium colombiae. Next base: position 954,838 of record JAKZFA010000005.1, read on the forward strand.
CAAATTAAAAAAAAACGTGGGTGAAATCGAGATGAAGCCAGCATGTAGAACCATGAGAAACGCATGCGATGCATGCATTCAGTGGCCAGCACTGACACGAAACGAATAGATCGGAGCGTCGTCAGTCGACATTTGGTTCTTGCCCAAGAAGTGTGATGAGTCAAGCAGATGATTCACAGAAGAACCAATCCTACTGGTTGGCAAAACCAGGCCACTGGTGTACAGGGGTCATTGCGTGTTGCTGGTTACCGTCAAGCCAAACGTTCTGAGCGACGTAAGGCAAGTGGCCAGTTTGTGGTTGCTGCACAGATTTTCCGAGCGGCTGATAGCGCATTCTCTGGAATTCTGTGCTCTGTGGGCGATGCTGCAAGGCGCCAGATGGTGGGGGGTACAGTAGAGTCGACACGTTGTGTACTGGTCTGTACGGCGAGTTGCGCTGCTGGAGGAAGTAGGTGGGAGAAACTTGGGTCGGTGGGTGTAGAGCAGCGGCCGAAGGTTGAAGTCCGTTGGTCGGCGAGGCACCAGCGGATCCTGGGAAAGGGCTTTGTTGTCTCGACTGGTACTGAGAGTTCATTTGAGACACCGGCTGTGAGGACGGTGCAGCCGTCACGCCAGCGTGGACATTTGAAGCACCGGTGGCGGAAGGGTAGACCATGCCCATTGCCCTAGCAGGTACATTCAGAGGAGGTAGATGGTGAGTTTGCGAGACAGGCATGGAAACATTTCCATTCGGTGCCGAGCTGGTGGGAATAGGAAGGCTCGGCAATGTGAGCCTTGAGTTGTGGCCGGCGTTGATGGGATAGCGTGGTGATGCGTAATCTTGCAGGCCACTGGCGTGACGCTTGGCAGGAGGTTCAGTTGCTGAATCATCGCGGCTCCTCTTCTTCGACTCCGAATAGCTGGTGTTGCTGACAGGCATGAGTGACAGTGGCGAAGGTGCTGGAGTCGGGCCATGCGAGTTGGTAGCGTTGTAGCTGAAGCCAGTGTGAGCCAAATCGGCGGCGTATGGTGGCGAAGCCTGGTTCGATGCTGGAGGAGAGGGCAACGCCATTGGCAGTTGCAAGGACGAAGCAGGTGGGAGAATTGGGACCGGACGGGTTTGAACAGGAGGCGGGTTTGCAGTTCGGTCAAGGAAAGATGCGTATTTGCCAAGCAAAGATTGCCATTTCGACCAGTCATCAACATCCGTGAAAAGGTTGTACTTCATATTGCTGAGGAATTCGACCTCCATGATGTGGACTTCGGCAACGTTGATGCCAGATACCTCAGCCCAGGTTTTGTTCGTATATGTGTTGTCGTCCAGGAATTTGTTGCCCAGCATAAGAGCAACTGTGAGGAGCCTGTATTCGCTTCCAGGCTTACCCTTGACCGCGGGGTTGAGTTTCTTCAAGCGGTAGACGAAGAGCAATGCCAAAAGAACAACGTTCTGGGCCACCAGAGTGGTGGAGAGAATTGTGGTGACCCATTTACGGAAGCCAGTCGTGGGAGTTGCATCTTTGACCAGTTTTCTGGATGGTTGTAGGGAAATTGGCGAATCTTCGATTTGCTGTAGTAGATCTGATGATTCAAACCAGAAGAGACATGTGATCTAAGATAACGTCAGTCAACTCAATTCGTTGCATCACGGAATCTTCATGGACTGACCTCTGCCGCAAGCTCCGACAAACTTCCACCACTGTCATTCACAGATTTTGGGATCTGGAACGTTGGAGCAATTGCGTTGTGATTCGATTTGTTCACCCGTGAATGTGTCTCGATTGCTGAGTCAAGCGCGGAAGCTCGTGTTTGCGTTGTCGGGCTGACTTTGGCATCTCTTGATTCGACCACATGGTTCGCGGTAGAAGGCTCATGTGACGGGTAATTGGCTACCGGAGCTCTGTGTGTCGAATGTGAAGGCATGTGGCTGTTGTATCGCTGTCCGTGTTCCTGGTGGGAGACATGTTGTGGTGCGTGGCTGATATTCATGTCTGGCGGAGGAGTGAGAGACCTGTTTAGGTCCTGGGAAGTGGTATAGGAGGCCCAGTTCGCTCGTGAGGAAGCGTAGTTGTGAGGTTGGCGGTTGATGGTGCTGTCTCTCGCAGCGAAAGGGTCCCTGAACTGGATGGCGGCGTTGGCATACATTGGGTGCGGCGGATGTATGCTAGTTATGAGGGAAAGGCGTGAGGTGTTGGTGGGCAGAGGGCACTTGGCCGGCCTGTCATGTGCGGCCGCAGTGCAGTGAGTGCAGTGGCGTGGCAGTAGCGTGGAGTTCAGTTGGAGTGCAGTGCAGTGGAGTGCAACTGGCGAGCGTGGTTGGGAAGGTCGAGGTAGGTAAGAGAGGAGAGGAGGAGAAAGGTCGAAGGCAAGAGCCGAGACAGGCGGGTGAGGTGAGGTCAGGGCAGGCCGGGTACGGCAGGTGCGTGTGAGAGGAGGGTGGGTGTTGTTGACGAGGATTGCGTGAAGCAAGGGCCGCGGCAGCAAGGCTAAGGTTGGAGGGAGGAGTGGTGGGAAGGAAGGAGAAGAAGTGAATGGTGATGAACGAATGCCAGAGGACTATTGGGTCATTGGGGCCGGCAGCAGCACCCTCATCTCAGTTGGCGCCGAGGTGTGTGCAAGGCAAGGCAAGCCAGCCGTGGTGAGCAGCAGCAGTGAGGTGGTCAAGGTTCGGCGAGGTCAGGTTAACGGCAGGGTGATTATCGTCTAACAGCCAGCAGCACCAGCAGGCAGGCAGCTCGGCGTAGGCGGTGGGAGGGAGCAGTGAAGCGCAGAGGCCAGAAGAGAGCCACCCTCCGCGCAGCAACCGACCGGCCGATGAGCAACGACTCATTAGGAGCGGGCGGCAGGACGAGCCACAAGCACAAGCATGGAGCATAATCCAGGCAGGCAGGCGTTGAACCAAGTAGATCGCCAGCCAGGCCAGACAGACCGACGCGTGCGAGGCGCAGGCACCGCCGATGTCAGGTAGGAACATGAGCTAGGTACAGAGCCGATAGAGCATACTACAGACAAGGGAAGGGGAGGGAACAAGCGTCCGCCGTCACTCTACTGCCAGGTGAAAATGCCGCCCGCCGGGCCCTCAGCTACTAGCGCGTGTCTCGCTAAACGCCCTGCCAAATAACGATGATGAATGCGAGCCCGCCGCGATCCATCTGAGCCATCTCCCCGTGCGGGCGGGCGTGCGTGCGGGCGTGCGTGCGTGCGTGCGTGCCAGTCAGTCCCAGTCAGTTCCAGTCAGTGCCACATCTCGCATGTGGAAAAGAAGGGGCACAGAAGCCTTAGCAGCCTCACTAATCACCCGCCGTCTTCGTCGTAGTCCCAGCCTGGCGTATGCAGCGCTACCCGCTATCCGTCCACTGCCCTCACTTGTCATATGTGTATGTACAGTATCTATGTATGTACTTTTGTGCAGTGCTGTACATATGGATGGCACAGCCATACAGCAGCACAGTCAGAAGAGACATTGTCGGGTCCTGCAGCTGCATCATCATCATCAGGCTCATCAGCAGCAACACCCCAGCCACTCCCATCAAACCTTGCCCTATCCTCTCTCTGTCACGCCGCATGCGTTTGACGAGTTTGCACGTAGCAATAAGTCAGTACCGTGCGTGCACCGTGCTGTATGTACCGTACCGCGCCGTGGGTGTGAGCATATGCCAAAAAGCACCAGCCGTCATATGCCAGCTCGCTCTCCCGACGGAGCCAGCGTCCGGGCTGCGACATTGCAGTGTCTGGCTCTGGTTGGCCCACAGTGCTGGGCAGGCTAGTGGAGCACAACCTAGCATCTGCTGCTGGCCGCCGTCCGCTCGTTTCGCAGCGCAGACACGCTCCACTACTGCTGCTGCTGGCTCGCTCCAGAGACAGGTCGCGGCCGGATCGCCTGCAACGAGCGAGCCAGGCTCACAAGCGTGAGCAAAGCAAGCAGAGCCCTGGCACGGGGCGCTGTGGCTAAACCACTGCTGCTGCTGCTGCTGCTGAGTCTGCCCAGTCGTCCGAGCGGCACGTATCACGCTGTCCCGAAGCTTGCGCATGCCATGGTCCGAGGAAGGAGCTGGAGCAAAGAGAGGGGTCTTACCGTCGTGTGTGGGTGTGTGAGTGAAGTGTGTTTGCCCAGCCTGGAGTAGGCCTCCGCGAGTGTTTCCGCCGTCGTCGTGCCATGCCCACCCACGCTGGCGGAGTTCGCCGGCATGGATGTCTCTTTCTGCTCGACGCACTCTTGCGCTCTAGTGCAGCCGCGCATCACCAGCCAGCCCTGATATGCTCCGGCGAGGCGTTGCTCGCGTTGCGTTTGCGCTGCGTTGCCTCTGTCTGTCTTTGTGAGTGGAGCGTCAGTGCGCGGGCGTGCAGACTGTGCAAAAAAGACTGCATCGGGGCTGAGAGAGGGCAGAGCATCGTACCGCCTACGAGCAAAGGCACCACTCCACACACCCACGCAGCCGGCGTGCCGGACCCCGTCAGAAGAATGCACGAATATCAATACAGTACAGACACTGGCAATCTGGCGAGACCACCAGTGCACCACCGCCCCCCATTCCGCAGCTGCCGTGTGTGTGCGCGCGTCCATGTCATGTCCTTCCTTCCTGCACACCCGTAATTCACCCTCCTCGCGGGCTGCGTGCGTCTGGCACGGTGACTTGTCTCATCGGCATGGGACGCAATCAACATCGAAAACATCCATGCCAGCTTGCAGGCACACAGGCGATCCGTCTGCCCAACGCTCGCAACGCAACTCGTCCGTTGGCTGCTGACCCGACTTCTGGCCAGCCCAGCCGGCCTGCCGTGGCGCAAGCAGGGAGCCAGAACCGGGCCCTTTATGATTTAATATTATTGGCACTCTATCTATCGATGGCTCGGCGCCATAGGATTGAAGCTACACAGTAATAGCGGCGACGCGGCAAGACTGCTGATGAGTGACGACCTCGCGAGACTTCCGTAGCATACGTTGATATTATTTGATCCAGCAAGGTGTATGCATATCGGCCGTGCATGAGTGCTGTGCAGGCAGGCCACCAAGATTGCCTTGTGGGCGCACCGTGCCCGCAGAGCCATATCCGAACCCTGAAAAGTAGCGTTTTCAGCTTGCTTTGCTCTCGCGTGCGTATTGTTGCGGCGGCGGAGGGAGGTGTGTGATGTCGGATGCGGGCGGGCTAAAATCGTTGCTGCTACTACTACCTGTGGTCTCAGGCGGTGGGCGACGGGCGTTGGACAAGGGCTACCCAAAAAGCAATACCACAACGGCAGTACCTTGCCTCAACCCTGGGCTGACTCGCAAGTCTATTATTGCTGTGGATGCCGTGCGGCGCCAGCGATCAGCGGCCATGCATTAGGTGTATCGAAGGAGTGTCGCCATGATACGATGGGCTCCGTATGACATGTAATGTGTGTGAAGCCGTCGCATCCAAAGCGAGTTTCGACATGCCATCGCAAGCAGGCAATCACCTGCACTAAGCGCTGATGCTTCGCTTGGGCGTCTCGCAGGAGGATGGTGCAGATGATCACGATGATACGATGATGAGATTAAACCATGCCACACACACGCCCGACACTGTCATGTCGGCATAGCCTGTCAAACAACCGATGAAGTCAATAATCTACAGGTCATATACGTCGTGCCTTTCGACCAGCTAAAACTATCTCCGTACATCTCACGGGAGCCAAGCCCTGTTGGGACGTATGGTCAGCCACTGCTGGGACGCCCTGCAACACGATCGCGCGCGCGCTTGATTGAACTCTCTGCTTCGTCTTGCCCCTCAGCCGCGTGCATATCTCTCTCTACTCGGACCACACGGCGTCGCTTAAGGGGACTCCCCTAGACGCGCACTATCTTTCGACGAGCCATAGTAGTGGCGAGTACGAGGCTCGTCACAGCTTCGTACCCTGCGGCGGCGTTGCAGCTAGATAGCGGACGATCGCTATACCTCCCTTCCGGTGGTGAGCACCAAAAGGCGGGCCAGCCGTGGGTATCTTAGTCGCACCGACACGCGGAAGAGGCAGAAAGTTCTTCGAAAGAGTGGAGGTTCTATCGCCCAGGCTCGTCTGATCTGATGTGCTACTAGTCCGGAAGAGGACAGTTGATTGAGTGCATGATGAGACAAGGCCAGCGTGTCACGCCCGCGGATCGCAACGACGCGTCTGTAGAAAGACTCGAGTGACACCGCTGGTGCGTGAGCTGGCGGGCGGACAATTCGACTGGTGGAACGGTTGCGGTGCACATCACATCACAGATGCGGTGCGCTTTGTGTCATCATCGCTGCGACAAATTGCGATTATCGGGGCGCGAGTGTCCACGAACCTGAAATTTTTAGACTGGGCACGATGGATTACAGTGGTCCCAAAGCTACACATCAGATGTCACCGCTCATCTCGCGCCCGCCTACCTGCCTCCGCTCTGAAGTGGATATGGCACGCGGCCGATGTGACCTGCAAAGACCTTTCGAGAGGAGCAGACTTCTTCTTGGCGAGAGCAAGGCTGGCGTGGCCCAAGGCGACTCGGCAACTAGTACTGCCGGAGAGGCGAGAGGCCAGACCGACCAGACAGGCGGGAAGCCCTGGGCGAGTAACTAGTGCTTTGTGTAAGCATGATTATTTGCTGGCAGACTTTTGGTGAGCCTCCGCTTAGGAACCAGCTGGAGACAGACGACGATGACGATCTCAAGTGCTGGCCTGCCGCTGGGCATGCTCCGAAGCGGCGGCGTAAGAGTTCGTTTTACTGCGATTATTGGGCCAATCGGACGCTGCATGCACGCCTGTTGTCTCGTTGCCTCCGGCCCAGATACTGTCACCCTCGCCCTCTCTCACCCTTCATCTCCCCACCCTGACCCAACCCAAGCAAGCAAGCAGGCTGAAACTTTTGCCTTCGACAAAGCCCTGATCCCACAGCTGCGCAGTTTCCTGAATCGTGTTCGTCGTCCTCACTTGAAGATCCGCCCTTTTCGCTAGTCGCCTCCTTCTCATGCACCGCGCAAGCATGATGCCGTGGCGCAGCTAGCCATCGCTCGACCGTGTGACAACGCGTTTATCTTTCTGTCTTTTGCGGGCCAAGTACATCCGTACTCCTGAACCAACGTCTGCACGGCTTCTGCGGATGCCTGGGCTGGCTCGCGTGTCACCTCCCTTCGGTCCGGCGACCTACTTTGGCACTTCTGGCTAATCCTGTCCACCTTCGCGATCTAAGTTGTGGGCCTATAGGAGTGCCCGAGTGCGAGACCTTCGTGAACTCTGGGCAAGACTGTATCCAGTTCGTCACTCCGCGGATTGTGCCGCCGGCTTACTTTAGACGACGCAGGCATCTAGTCGTACCGCCCAGAGATCGCCAATTGCGAACTCCACCGCATTATTCCATCACCAAGGATCGGGCCTCATATCGGCTGCTCTCTAGTTCTCCTGCAGCTAGGCGTTGCGCGCGTTGCACCACTACAGACATTAGGGATTCACATTTTTTTCGACCCCATCACACGCCGGGATGCCGGTCGAGCCACTCTGACTCGACACATGTTCATGGCGTCGGCATCTCGTAACACCCTTTTGACATATCAGATGACTTAGTACTTGCAGCAAGCGGTCAAAAGTCGGGTCCTTTGACAGGCATACTCGTCTCACTCGCAGTCTCCACCAGCCAAGTCGAGATCGGCGTCTATTCTGATTGAACGTTGGACAAGCTTCCTCCATCCATTGCGTATACGAAGCGCAAAAAACTATATGCAGTTTCAACGCCACCCTGTGCGCCAGAATAACATCTGACTATCGTGTTGGCCGTGTCATTTCCGCATATCCTTGCATCGGCTGATGCCAGCATATTTTGCATCCACCAACGTTGGTCTTTCCGGCTGTTATACCCACCCACACTATGTCTGCAACGTTGTCTTGTCAGTCCTGTTTCGAACTGAGCCCGCCGGAGGTCTGTCGGACGTGACACTCCTACGGGGGTAGTTTCCAGGATGGTTTCATGCACGTCCTGCACTCTCGCCAAACACTACACGGCCTCTTGTTCCGGAAAATATCGTCTTTCAGGATGACTTAGGACGATCATGATGATGCTGCCTTATCCTTTTTCCAAGCCCGAGGTTTTCGCTGTTACTTGACCCCGCGTTTCCATCTGCATCACTGACCGTACTAGTCCCGTGAGATTTACGGCTGAAGCCTCCCTCGTGGCACCAGATCTCTCGCAGCCACGAAGCGGTCCATGCGACAAGAAAAATAATGCAACATTTCCGGGGCGGACTCGACAACGAAATTCACCTCCAAGCAAAACTCGGGAACGAAGTTTCGCCGTCTTCTATGCAATACTTTGCCCTCGCTTACGGCATTAGATGGCGGGTGAGGCTTTTCGTTTGAGTGCGAGGGCTTGAGAAGACCTTCCGACTGTGTTTCGCCGAATCGGCTACCCGGGGGAGGTTCCGCTCTACCCGGATTTACCTCGTTCGTGTGCATGTGGAGATGCATCACACCACGACACAGCAGTCCTCTTACGTGCGCTGAGCACTCGTTAGTCTGCTCTCAACGCATCATGCAGTACACGAAGTTGAGATTTGACGATAGCAATGATGTGTTCACCTCTTCTCGACACTTTCCGGTCAACGTCACCGAGGAGCCAGGATGCCCAGGTGACTCTTCTGTTTACCGCAGCATGTGGACTGAACCCATGGTAGGGACGACTTTACACCGACTTGTGCTCTCGGATTCCTCTGGTCGGAGGCCTTCCTCCATGCGGACATTGTGGACATGCTTGTGTATCACATACTTGCGTCTGCATGCGACCGCGGACATCGTCCGAAAGTCTTCTGGTGGGCCACCATGGCTGTGGGCGGAAAGTTGCGACTGTCACCTCATGTTCTCAGAATTTCCGTGCGTGTCGATTCATTCATCTTGGAACGAGGGTGTCTTATCATTGATAGGATGAGCCATGCTGTGGATCTGAGCGATGCTAGAAAGCGATTACTCAAGTGATGATTCGTGCGAGGACACGATCAAATATGCTCCGTGTTATCGGGTGCTACAGTCGATCTTGATCTTTGTCAGTGACTTCAGGTCTTATGCTATCATCTGCGTGTCCTATCGTCTGGCCCGAAAGAGAGTGAACCAGGTAACTAGCCTTCGGGCTCGTAGGTCATTGGCTGTATTGGTAAAGCCTGCGTGTACACTCGAGATTCCTGTAGACGCTTAGCAGGTAGGTGTCTTTTCTTCGTACTTGGTGGTGATGTCTTCGTGCGGGACTCGGCGGACAGCTGGGTGACATACAGTCCTCGAACAGGCCACTGGTCTGTAATATCTCTACAGTCCTCACCACCTGGGAGGTTAGATGCTTGGTATAGATATGTTGATACCTGTATATGAAGTATAGCGATCAATCAATGCATCGGTGACATCCATGTAGAAGACATTGTTATCGGTCAATGTGTATTCAACCAATCGCGAGGCATCAATCTGGCACTACTTTTTCCTCACATGTCGTGTAAACGCCGTGTGCTTGGTGGCTATCATGTAGAAAGTTGAACACACAAGAGATTGTACATGGCTTCACGCCAGGTAAAATCCGATACAGGGCGATATAACACCGAAGACGAAGGCTAACACGCTCTGACCCATCCTATAACACGAGCTCACCTTCGCCATTGATTTTGAGTCAAGGAATGAAATGGTTGACATGCCAGAAGGATGTGTTGATACCGATAGCTTCCAGCAAGGGTTAGTGGTTTGGGGCAAACCCAGAATCTCGAATTCGCGGAACTACACCGGGAGTCTTCATCTCTGGCTCTCGAGGAACAATTACCAGTCGGCGGAAGCGCATTGCGACAGGCGCCATCGCTAAGACCATCGCCAACATGCCTCCCAGACTACAACTCCTCAGCCAGGCGGCGAGGATCTTTTCTCAACCAGCCTACCAACCTGTCGCGCCCTTCCTGTACCCCTTCCTCCACCAGCAGCAGCGCCCTGCGTCCATCCTCTCCTCCCTGTCTGACACCAAGGGAGCCTATGGCCACCGCATCCGCCGCGGTCGCGGTCCCAGCTCAGGCAAGGGCAAGACGTCCGGAAGAGGTCACAAGGGTCAGAAGCAGCACGGTAAAGTGCCGTTCAGGTTCAATGGTGGTCAGACCCCGGATATCGTGGTTTCCGGAGAGAGAGGTGAAGTGAACCAGTGAGTACACACACATGTGGAAATGCTAGGGATGCGGATTGCTGACTGCAAGCACAGCTTCTCTGTGGAAATGAGCCCGATCAACCTCAACCGCATCCAGGAATGGATCAACGCCGGCCGCCTCGACCCATCGAAGCCCATCACCATGGTCGAACTCAACTCTTCACGATGCCTACACGGCGTGAAAGACGGCGTCAAACTGCTTGCTCGCGGCAAAGAGGAGCTCACGACTCCAATTAACATCATCGTCTCGCGCGCCAGCGCCGAGGCCATCGCGGCAGTCGAGAAACTCGGCGGCACCGTCACAACCCGCTTCTACTCACCATTCGCCATCCGCAAGGTCCTGGGCCACCAGATGCACCCCATCCACTCATTGCAGAGCAGGATCCAGATGGCACCAGCCGGAAAAGAGGGCGCAGAGGCCGCCGCCGAGGCGGTGCTCGTGGACAGGAGCAAGTACCCATACAGACTCCCCGATCCTACAAGCAGAAAGGATCTGGAGTACTACCGCGACTCTGCGCACAGAGGTTACCTGTCGCACATGGTCGAGGAGGGCCACGGTCCTTCGCTCTTCTTCAAGACTCCTGGCGCTGGTCGCGTGGACAAGCGCAAGGCTACTAGCAAGGGTGGTAAGAGCTTGGCGAAGTCGGAGAACAGGGTGTGGTAGATGGAATGTATCCTTATGCTGTGACTATATATTGTAAAATACCAGAGAGAAGCTACAATGCCGTTCAACTTACACATCAGTACGTTGCGCCACCTGTGCGGCAAAGACCTCAGTGACCAACATAAGATGAGGCCTCATAGATTGTGACTATGGGATGGGAGGCAAGTAACGGAGAGAATGCATGACTTGAATGAAATGATAACAGCGAAGGATTGAGGAAACAGTGTACAGTTGAAACGCAGAGTAAACATGCGATGACCATAGCGAAGCCAAAATTCAAAAATCAGAAACCAAAACCCAAAAACCATAAACTCCCAAACATTCTCATCTCATTCTCGTAAATCTCATCACGACTCATCCTCGCTGTAGTCCCAATCGTCGTAATCAGTCTCGCTCAGCTTGATTGCCATGGCGTTTCACTGGTCCTTGAGAGGACCAGCGCGACAGCCAACAGCCGTCCACGCATTGTGAAGCGCTTCTTGCAAAGCCTCAAAGTCGTGCTTGATGCGAATCTGTCTGCAGTCTCCGAACTTTGCTTCGAGGTCGCGCAGAGTGCGCTTGTCCTCAGCGGTCTCTGCAGTCTCCTGCTGTGTGATCGCAGCTGGGGGAGGCTGGATGGTGGATCCCGGGTTGCGCTTGTCGACCACCTCTGGCTACGAGTCCTCATCATCGCTGTCAGAATTCTCTTCATCTTCGCTTTCGTCATCGTCCGAAGAACTTGCGGCGAGCGCGGATTCGAGCTGTGCTTCCACGTCATCTTCGTCGTCAGCATCAAGTGCCGCCTCCAAAGCTGCCTCGCACTGTGCTTCCAGGCTGTTGTCGTCGTCGTCATCGTCAGAGACAGGGCTGGATGCTCGCTTGTCGTGAGCAGCGACTTGCTTCTTGGAGACAGTCGGCTTTTGTGAGAGGGTTTTTCTCCCAAAGGCCGCGGGCCTTTGCGAGGGGATCTTCTTCCCAGAAACCTTGGGCCTTTGCGAAGGAATCTTCTTGTCAGAAACCGCGGGCCTCTGCGAGGGGAGCTTCTTGCCAGACACTGTAGGCCTTCGCGAGGGGAGCTTCTTGCCAGACACTGTAGGCCTTTGCGAGGGGAGCTTCTTGCCAGACACTGTAGGCATTTGCGAGGGAACCTTCTTCTGAGAGACTGTGGGCCTTTGCGAGGGGAGCTTCTTTTGAGAGACCGTGGGCCTCTTAGGGGTCGTGTCATTCTTGGCAGCAGTCGCGATAGTCTCGTAAGCAATCGCCATGTACTTCTTCCGATCTGCAAAGGACCTCTTAGCGGGCAAGGTCGAGTCGTTGAGAGCTGCAGCTTTCTGGCAAGCCGCAAGGGGATCTTTGGAGGCCTCAGAGCCGGTGGAGATGGGCGCGAGGAGAGCAGCCTGCTGAGCCCGCCATGCAGGGGCCATAATAGGCTGGCCTTGAGCATCGGTGATGACATTGCCGTCGTCGTCAAACACAATGTCTTCGCTGTCGTCGTACTCCTCTTCGACCGGAGCAGCTGCTTCGACAGTGATCTCAGCGGCAGGAGCGTGTTCGATATCGACAGCTGCAGGGGTAGCAGCAGCAGATGCAACCACATCATCGTCGAGCTCGAACTCGGCATCCTCCTCGGCGTCGGTGCCGTCTTCTGCAGGCTGAGCCCCCACCGTCTCAGGGGAAGGTACAGGCCCGGAGGTGCTATTAGATGCGGCCGCCTCAACCGCCTCATCTGCCTCAGCTGAAGCCTTCGAGTGCTTCTCGCCCTTACGTCCGCGCTTAGATGTGGCGGACGTGGCAGGCAGACCCTCGGGACGGCTGTACACCGGGCGAGAATTGCCCTCAAGTTGAGCATTCTTCGGCGCCACGAAGGTGTAGTAGATATTGCCGCGGAGATTGTGAGGATCCTCTGGCCTCTTCCTGGTCACACGGGGACGCTCAGATGGGCTGGGCGTCGCTGGTAGCACCTCTGAATCTAATGCAGAGGCGGAGGACGAGAGGGTCGGCGTAGTTGACACCGACGGAGTGTTGACCACTTGAGGAGTGGCCGATGGAGTGGCGTAAGGGCCGAACGCCGTGTAGCGAGGCCTCTTCGCTGGCTTCGCGGAGTCTTTGGAGGTGCGATCTCCTCTAGCCCTCTTTGCGACGGCAACCGGTGTGATGGGAGCTGCTGCTGGCTCCTCGTTAGTGAGGTCGATGACCTCGGCTGGACGTGCTGCCGGGGCCACTGGAACAGGCGCGGCGGCAGGGAATCGGAGAGCATTGTATGCAACTCCGTTGCCCAGATTGGCGGGTACGATCAAGGGAGCTGGTCGCTGCTCAGGCATGGCGTGCACTGTTGGAGAGTTAGCCAATGCGACACTCCTGCTTACATAAGCGCGCATACCATCGAACATAGCCGCGTTGCGCCAGCCATTTGCTATTGGGAATCCAGCAATGGGCTGCTGGACGCTCTGTGGCGCCATGGACATGCCTTGGTGCATACCACATGTCATGAGCGCAATGTGATGCCCATTCGCCATTGGGAGGCCCTGGGCGGCGGCGGCGGGGTTGCGGCTGGTGGGCACACCAGCGGACATAGGCTGATAAAGCCCAGGGTATCCCATCGGGATGTTTTGTGGCGGTGCGTTGTATGCACCACCGTAGTGAGGCACACCGAGGGGGGTGTTGCCAAATGCGCCATTGAAACGCATGTTGTTGTTGCCGGCGGGAGCGAAGCCGTTGGCGAAGTTGTAGGTGCTGTTATCAGCAGCACCGAAGGCAAAGTTGAACTGGTTGCCGGTGTGAGATGCCATTATGAGGCTTGTGTGTGTGTGTGAGAGAGAGAGTGTGTGTGTGAGGTATCTCGTTGGTAGCGTGAAGCTGGGTTGAGATCGGGACTGCTGGTAGTAGCTTGTGATGGCTTGGAGAGCAGTTGTGTGTGTGTATGTGTGTGGGTGAGTGATTCTGTGATGTGAGCGAAACGGCGAGGGAAACAGGTCCCCTTATACTCCCTAGGCGACTACCTGAGGACAGGCTAACGAGAGGACTCTGGAGGACACTGGCCAATCTGGCATGGAATTAGGTAAGCGAGAGGATGACATGAGGACCGAAACCAGACTCAGCATAACATGAACTCGTGCGTTTGGTTTGTGAGGCGATTGAAGGCTCTTCCCGCTGTCCTCTTTCGAAGTGAAAGGGTGCTGCTGACACATTGGGTCAAACCCAGAGGCAGGCTTGCCCATGAGATGTAAGCTTTGGTCGCTTCGCAACATTTCTCACATGACATGCACGAAACAAGAACAGTGTAAATGAAAATGTCACGAAAAGTGCACATCACACGATTCGAGCGGGCGCGACACGTTCGTGCAAGACCACAGAAACTTGATAATGGCAAATCGCCGGAAAAAATACTCACAGGGGGTATATCCACACTTTGCGCCATAGAACTCCCAGCAATACCATGACCTGCTCTCATGCCACATAACAGTCCACCTCAGCCAAACACACCAGCCCGAGTCATCACACCCTCAAACTCTTCCATGCTGACGCCACCGAGTCCACCGCCAGTAGCTTCCCTGATCATGTCCTTTAGCACATTCTCAGGCACGTCCTCGCGCAGCTCTTTTGCGACACGGCGCAAGTCGTTGATGGTGATTTCCCGATCTTGATTTTTGGTGAACAGCGCATAAGCTTTTTGAATCTCTTCGTTCTGCGCTTCCGGATCGTCGTGTCGCGCGTGTAGTTTGAGCGCAGCGATCGCAAGGAAGCGCTCGTAGTCCACCCATCCTGAATCGTCCGGATCGACAGTCTCGACCAGCTCCCTCAATTCCGCATTGTCTTTTGGCGGCGCGTTCAATGCGATTAGGCAGCGGCGCACGTCTCCAGTAGGTATCGCGCCATCTTTCGAATCGATCTCCTCGGGGTACTGGCGGAAGATGTTGTACGCTTCCTGAATCTCGGCTTCCTCTTCAGCGGTGATGTCGTTCTCTTTGGCGAGTTTCGAGCGTCGCTTAGCTGCTGGTTTGGCGCCGGCGGTTTGCTTGCGCTTAGGAGCCTGTTCGCAAGTTAGTCATGTCGTGCATGTAGCTGATGGGCTCGCGCACCATTACAGATAGTCGCCGGCACACATTCGTGTGTATATTTCAAGCTCCTCACCGTCGCAAGACAAAGCGTAACAATCAACCGACGCTCAGATCTCAAACAATGACGACGTGAAGTCGAGCGAGTGAGCGGACTACTCGCGCCGAGCCGACGGAGTGAGGGTCGATGCCAAGAGTCTGTTCGCAGCGTACTATTTCTTTCCATAAACTTACTCCTGCGACTACACCTTCTTCCCATCATGCAAAGCTTCCTCGTTTCTCAACGAGAAAATCCGATTTCCACGCGCTGCCCCCATATTGCTCGATAGCATCTGCACCAAGCGCATGGGAATCCTTGGGAGCCATGCTCGTAACATACACAGGTTGGTATCTACACATACCACGCAACTTTATTTAGCTAGAGCCCGGCATCGTCACAAACAGGATGCCGAGTGTGGACACAGTTGCAAGAGTAATTCTCACACACCTGCTCTTCAATGGTTTACCGCGCTGGCCACTCATGCCATACTATGCGGTCAGAAGCGAAGAGCACATTTCTTCATGTCCATGTTCATCTTTTCGTGACTTGTTATCGTCTTGTAACGAGCCCTTTGGGCTCATGTCGAGCACGGGTATCATGAACGCGTTCGTGCCTGATCTCTCATGATTGCACACGACTGCGTGTATGGGCTGTGAATGTCCATCCATGTTTATCGCGTGGATGTCAAGTTTGACTGTGCCCTGGTACCTGTGTTCTGGTACATTCGGTCAAGGAGCCATGTTTGCACGTTATCAAAGTGCCACAAGTAATGTCGACATCTAATCCCATGACACATCACACGAAGTGTTTGTTCAGAACCTCATTTACGGTATCTGCAGAAGATGACGCTTATGCCATTTGAGTTTCGTGATCTATCATGTTACACGCCATGTATTCGTACAAATAATGCCCCGGGTATCATATTCCGACAGAAGGAAAAGAAGAACACCCAGCCAATGTAGCATTTTGATGCTTCACACAAGGGAAAAAGAAGAGGAAGAATGCCGTGATGCTAATGATGCATGCAAAGAAAAGGGTACCCTAAACCTGAATCAGATCCAAGAATTTTTTAGTTGCCCATCCTGCGCTGGAAAGCTCTCAGAGGCTTAAGATCCTTTGTCGCGTAGTAGTAAGTACCTGAACGGTCTGTCCAGCTTACGCGGTTCGAGAAGTACTCGGCTTCCCTTTGAACGAACATGTTCACGGGCGAGTCGACGTTGCGCATGTTGATCTTATGGCCGACCGGAACGAATGGCTTCAGGGAGACGACCTGACATCCCTCTTTCAGATCCAGGAACATCGACAAGAGAGTCTCGTTGAGCGCGGCAGTGAAGGCTTGGTTGTTGACGAGTATCACGTCAGCCTTTTTGAGGACTTCGCCGATACGAGTGTTACGCGTGAAATCGCCGCGAAGGAGGTGCACCTTGCCTACGTTCATGCCCCAGAGCTTAGCTCGGGCCGGGAACTCTTTGGCCTGCAGGTCCGCAAGATCGCAAGGGTTTGGCATCATTTCGATACCCCAGCTCTCAGCTCCAATCTCCAGGGCAGCTTGAAGGACGACGTTGCCCACACCAGAACCGAGGTCAACGAAGACTTGCTCATGGTTAAGCCGGGTGTTGTGCAGGATCTCGCTGACGAAATCGGGAAGAAGCTCGCCGTACACATTGTCGCTGCCGTTCTTGTACGCCTTGAGAGTGTCGACACGCGGAGAAACTGTACGGGCATACGTTTGGTCCAGAATGCGCTTCACCCACGGGAGCGGCATGTGAGTCTTGCGCGTAAGCTCTCGTTGGATCGTTCCATCGCTGACCAGTGGCTTGAGGAAGTCGTTGAAGTCGTGAACAGTGTCCTCGAAATCCTCCGTACTCTCACACGACCAGGCTCGATTGAGACCACGGTAGAAGCGGCTGTTGTCCTCCTCGTCCACGATCTTCTTCCTGAGCTCATCCGGCAAGTAGAACTCACAAATGAGTTTAATTGTCTCAGCGATATCCTCCATAGGCTTGTAGTCTTCCTCTGACCTGGGGCGTTTCAGCTGGAACCTCTCCTTTGGGCTCCTGCTCGGATACTGCAGAGACACGCTTGTGGTCTCTGGTCTTCCGAAAGCGTTCTTGTACTTGCTTTCTTGATCCTTGGACGTGAGAGTCGACGCATGGACAAACCTGATTGCCTTGCCATCCTCTCTCAAAGTCTCTGAAGCCAGTGTCCGTCTCGGTCCAGTGCTCTCCACCGAGCTGACACTGCTCTTGATGCGCTTGCGCGAGGCATCCGAGTCGCTACCTCCAATTTCGCTGCTGTCGTCTTGTCCTTCGTCGTCGCTCCACTGTGGTCCAGATGGCTGCGGCGTCGCGCTCTTCCGCTTGATCCCTCGTGTCGACGCTACGGCTCTGTGTGCGGGATTTTTGGCTTGTTTGCTGATGCTAGGAGTTGCCGAAAGTTGGAAGCGGTTTGCAGGAGGGCCGGGTGTTCGTGAGCCAGGCCGCGGGGAGGCGCTGTTCGAGCTGGTGAGTTTGACAGGCACCAGGACCTTTTCACGGCGGATGGCGGGCTTCTTTGCGCCGCCTAAGAAGTTGTTCATAATGGCTTGGAGGTGTTTGCAGGCATTTAATGAGTGTCGGTGGCGCGGCTGAAAGAAAGATGGCGAGCCGGGTGTAGTGAATGTATAGGCGGGGCGAGTAGTGTATGCAGTGTAAGATGTGGCGGTACGTAGTGAATGGTGGTGTGGTGTGTCCAGGCAGGCAGGCAGGCAGGCAGGCAAACAAAAGAGGCAGAGAGTGGTGGGCTTTGTTGGCGTCGGGCGTCGGATAGGCCATCGCGCGCGCTCGATGCAGAAGGAGCCGCGGGCGCGGACCCTGGAAAGCTAGACTGACGACAGCCAGCCAAGGCCAGACAGCGCCTGAAGACGCAAGCAAGAGCCAACGGCCGACATGTGACCTCCGTCTTTCCTGCGTGAAGATCCGCCAAACATGAAGAGCGCGATGTTCCCCTGATACAGATGTTGCCGACAATGCGTTCATATCAACGGTTATATCTCTCGAACACACACATATGTAGTTCAAGCACATTTGGTGTTGGTATGGCGAAGTCACGCGAGCAAAAGTGATGTGTTGACTGATGCTTTGTGACGTATCGCTGACTCTCCATGCGACTCTATTATCAGAATACTTATATATTCTCCGCTCGAGCAGCATATATAAGCCCTTCTCTTTTCTCCCAAGCTCTAAATCGAGACATCAAGTATCTATCGCATATATCCTAGGTGGCTCAGCATAACGAATTGGACACTAAAGACACCACAACTACACCGACACGACCATGGAAACCATACCAACCACCAACGCCACCAAAGGCGCCCCCGAATCAACCAAAAACGCAACCCTCGAAACCGGCGCCGCAGCAGTCCAAAACTTTGCTCCAACAAAACGCATCTGCGCACATCTGAACGCCTTCCACGCCTACGCCTCAGACCCAACCCGCGCAGTCGAAGCAAACCACTACTGCGCACACCTAAACGAAGATGTGCGCCAGTGTTTGCTCTACGACAGCCCCGAGCCCAACGCACGTTTGATCGGCGTCGAGTACATGGTCTCTCCCCGGATTTACGAGAAACTCGATTCCGAAGAGCGCAAATTGTGGCATTCGCACGTGTATGAGGTGAAGAGCGGGATGCTGATCATGCCTGCGCCTGATGCGTTGCCGGATGCTGTGTGGGAGCTTGCGGAGAACAAGGAGATGGAGGAAGTGGTTGTGTTGTATGGCAAGGTCTTCCACCTGTGGCAAACCGATCGTGGGGACGAGGTGCCGCTGGGAATGCCGCAGCTGATGACTTCGTTTACGAGTGATGAGCAGTTGCCGAAGGGGAAGCTGGAGGATAGAGATAGGAGGTTCAATGTTAATTCGGAGAAGAAGAAGGAAAGCAGGAAACATATTGCTGAGCCGGAGATCCACCCGGATGCAGACGCGACTTGGAAGAAATGAGGAACGTCAGTCACGAGGGCATGACAATAGTGTATGATCTAGTTCACGAAACAAAAAGTCTCCCCTCAGCAACAGCTGGCATATAACGCCATCACCACCGTATCAATGACGCTGCAACAAATGCAAGATCGCATCTTAGAACCTTTGAACAACGAGAGTGACTGATAATATGCTGTTCGCTAATTTTGGTATCGATCTCTCAAGCAATCTTACAAAGCCTCGACAAACGCTTTAGAACTTCTTAGCCCTCTGCGACTTGCCAGGGCGGTATTTACCTCCACCAGCGCCGCCCTTCTTCATCCTCTTGGCCGAGAAGCCAGACATATCGCCCGAAGACGTTGCGTCGTTGCTCTTAGCGTGTCTCTTCTTGCCACCGAAGCCGTACTTTTCGTCCTTCTTTTGGCGCTTGCCCTGCCTCCTGGCATCCTCACCTCTGGCCTTGCGTTCCGCTCTGTCCTTCTTCTCGGTAACCGCGGCATCCTCGAGCGCAACGTCGAAGTTGTCTTCTTTGTCGTTGAGGTCGGCGCCACCAGCGCGTTTCCGCTTGAGCGAGTTGATCTTGTCCATGGTATCCCTCTTCGTACGGTCGCGCTCCTGCAGCTTTGCGACTTGCACGGCCTTGCCGAACTTCTTGAGATCACGTTGGCGTCTGGCATCTGCGCTGGCCTTCTTCCTCGCCGCCTCGTCGACAAGCTTCGCCTTGACCTTGCCCATTTGCTCCTCGGACTTGACCATCTCGGCGAAGTAGTCTGTGGGTCTGGTGAAAGGCACACCTTCCTTCTTGAGTTTTGCGCGGGCGTCCTTGACGGCGTCCAGAGACTGCTTGTAGAAGGCAAGCTCGCGGTTAAGGTCGTCATCGACGTCCTCTATTTGCACGGGCTCTGCGGAAGTGATTGTCTGGTTGTGAACAAAAGGTAGGCTTGCAGGCAAGGCGAAAGATTTGTATGCTCGTTGTAACGCGGCGGTGTTGTTGATGGTGAGTCTCTGGTGGGGTACGATGTCTTCCTTGTCCTCTGAAGCGAGTGATTCAATGTCTGAGAGTGCGAGGTCGTCTTCGTCGGCGGCTTCGTTGTCGAAGGGTTCATCGTCGGAGTCTGAGTCTGAGCTGTCGTCCATCTCGCCAATAGTGACGCCCTCCATATCCTCATCGTCTTCCTCGTCGGTCTCCCATCCCTCGCCCTCACCGTTCTCCTTCTCAACAGCCTCAGCAGCGTTCGCCGCAAGCTCAGCTAGCTCTGCCTGGAAGTCCTTTCCAGACTCGGTTGCGCCATTGGTAGCATCCTCGAGAGCTGCGACATCAACCTCGCTTTCCTTCTTGCCCTGCTTCTTTTTGGCAGCAGCCTTCTGTTGCTTCTTCTGCTTCAAAAGAGCGTGGTTCACGCCCTTCTCGCGCTCAATCGCGCCTTTGAGTGTAGCGCCTTTAGCCATGGTTGTGAAATGTGTGTGGGTGTGTAAATGTACAGCAAATAATTAGAAAAGACGAGAAACCGAGGAACCTGAACTTTGCGATTCGCGCTTGCCAGAACTTTTCTGGAGAGAGGCTAGCGTGAGCTTTGCAGCGGACGCGGAAGGTGCCGAGCCTTCTCTAGAAGCGTGCATGTGAGACTTGAGCTGACGAGACGAAGATGGTGGCTGGCATTGCTGGGTGGGTATATTCGCATAGGAGACATCAGAGCCAGTCGTGATATATTCCAACCTGCGACCCTATACTTACGGTACAATATCGCAATCACCGCATCAAGATGTCCTCAGACAACGACACCACACTCTCAGCACAAATCAACCGACTGAGTGTATCCGGCTCGCCAAATGTACGATGCATCCAGCAATGGTATTTGCTACATGTATATACACTAACTCGATGTGTAGCCAGCGCCCGACACACAACCTTCAGATCTTGTGCACGTTGTAGACGACTTGTTGAACCAATTGACCAGCAAATTCAGCACAATGTCTAGCGAGCTGATTGAGAAGAGTAAGTCTGCATACGGGCAATTAGCCATTAGCCATTGTGGTCGAAGAGCTGACATGGGAAAGTGGACGAAATGTCACGTCGACTCGACAATCTCGAAGCCACCATACAAGCCGGCAATACTCAGAACGAATCGGACGTTGAGAAGTGATGGGTCGGTCTTGTGAAAATCCAGTGCGAGCTGTAATGCTGGCGAGGTGTTCCTGTCACCTTGCTTCTTAATCCTAATCATTCATTTGGAACGTAATCTCGCCAGCGATTCTGAATTGGAGTCATAATTGAGCATAGTATTTTGTCAGATTCAAGCTCACATCGAGTGCACAAACGTTCGGGTGAGGCATAGTACTCATGTACAACAACTGATAGCCCTACACGCTAAGCTTCCTTCGCCCTTCAGCTACAATCAAAAGGCAATCCTGCTACTTAGCGAACACGGAGATAGTGAGCCATTCTGACAAACCGCATACTGCACTGCTTACTCACAAAGCACTGTATAATAGCCACTATAAAAAGCGTGTCTACCCAGTAATCCATCCCACCACATCCAAGCACTCTCGCAACGATGTCCACCCCCACCCCCACCACCAAAGAGATCGCCCCCCTGCAATTCATCATCAACGCAACAATGACCGTCAAAGCAACCGACGCGGAAGCTTTCCTCAAAATCACCCAAGAAACCAACGACCAGGCGCTCGCAGAACCCGAGTGCATATTTTTCAACTTCGGCCGCCGCGAGCCGATCAACGACTTGACGTTCGAGCCGCTGGAAGGCGGCGACGGCGACGAAGTGGTGTTCTGGTGGAGCGAGGGCTGGAATTGCACACTCAAGTGGTACCGCGAGGTGCAGTTCAAGAAGGATTATTATGGGCCGCATATGAAGGCTGTTGAGCCGATGTGGACGAAGCCGCGTACGTTTGGGCTCTGATCTGCTGTTGTCGCTACTATGACATTTTCAAACCTGAAAGAGTTGCCATAAGCTGACGCTGTTGTGTGACTTTAGCTGTTTTCGAGATCTTTAGGCCTGAGAAGGGAGGCTGTGTTTACAAGGAGGGCATGTGAGGCTTCTTTTTGTGCGGAACGAACGAGCCGCAACAATGACGGGACTACAGAAACGTCGAGTGGCTTGGATCAATTTCAACTGATAGTTCGAATATCCCGTTATTCAACAATTTTTCGTCATAATACAACTTTGTAAGGAAACAGTGCTCATTCCTCGCCAGAGCTTGAGTTCCGTCGCACTGGCGCAGGCTTGGACTTTTGCTTGGGCTCTGGCTGCTTGTGCATACCGCCTTGTCTCTGCTCAGGACGTTCGCCTTTAGGTTTGGGAGTCCAGTTCTCCAGCATCTGCTGGATTTGAGGCGTCCAGTGCTCCTCGCCCTTGGCAAGATCTTCGTACTCAAAGACGTTCTTGCCGAGCTCAAACTCGCCCTGGCGGGTGCGGACAAGGGCGGCCATGATGCCGAGTGAGCCCACAGCGGCACCGAGATCGTGACAGAGACTGCGGACGTAAAAGCCGGAGGTCACCGTCATGCGAAGACGGCATGCTGGTGCAGGACAAGGCTCGCGCTTGACGGGTGCTTCGGGCTGTTCTGTCGAGCTGCTTCCTGGCAGCGCACCAGATACTTCCGGTTCGCCCTCAGCCTTCGTGCGTTTGGGTTCGGGTACGCCTTGTGGCTCGACGGCACCACCGATAGTCTCATCTCTCTTTCGCTTCTCGCCAACAGCTGCCTCCTCAGTCTCAGTAGGCTTCGATTCTTCGGGTTCTGGGGTCTTGTCGCCGTTCAAATGCAAGACCTTGTTGGCGAGCTGCTTCGCACTAGTTTCTGCCTCGAGCTCTGGCCAGTGGTAGTCGTGAGTACCGCCCTCCATCCACTCGGTCATCTCCAAGACCTCCGTCTCCACTGCTCGCTCCTCAATCTCGATGGGCACTTCCTTGCCTTCGCGTGCATATTCGTAGAGCTTCTTGCCATTCACTTTCAACGCACTGAAGATCGGTGGCTTCTGCATGATCTTTCCCCTGAACTTGGCCAAAGCCTCCTCGACCTTCTCCTTGGTGACGTGCTCGTAGCCCTTGCGCGCCACAACTTTGCCCTCTACATCGTAGGTATCGGTCGCTTTACCGAAGAGCACCACGGTCTCATAGCTCTTCGTGCAGGCCAAGAAATCCTGTAGCGACTTGGTGCCAGATCCAATGCCCAGAATAAGCACGCCAGTCGCGAGAGGATCCAGAGTACCACCATGGCCCATTTTCACCTGCGGCGGTTGCCTCGCTCGCCGCGATCGCTTCTGCTTCTGGTTGTGGTGCTCGCGCTCCATGCGCTCTCTCTCAGCGGCCAGGCCAGGCGCGAAGAGCTTGGAAGGGTTGAAATGTTTCTGCACATCGCGGATGACTTGTGCGGAACTCACACCGGTGGGTTTGTGGATGGCTGTAAGAGCAGTATGCGATTAGCTTGATGGGAGGGAGAGATGCAGGGGATGGAACCCTACGATACCGAAGCAGCCCTCGGGCAATTTAGCGGCCATTGTTGTTGGAGCTTTGAAGATACTGCGCCAGAGGATTTGACGGCCGCCCATGGGTTGGATGGGAAGTGTGGTTTTTTTATGCAAGCTAATAAAATGTTGCAAGCATGTGATGGGCTCTGGGCTTTTGGTGGAGAAGAGAAGCTAAAGTCCAGTCTCTCTCTCTCTCAAGAAGGAAAGAACAGTAACATATTTCACTTGCTCATGCTGCTGTAGGATACTTTGTTTCTAACTAAAATGTATGACGTATGACATAATCGATAGGTGTATGCCATTGGTTTTTCTTCATTCTGCCGGTGAGCATGTCGGAGCGAGTAGGCATTTGATCTCTATACCCAACTGCACTCGATCGACTCGGCTCGGCTGCTGCTTCACGCGTTGGCGCTAGACTGCATGAAGATCAACTCCATCTACGCGTGCAGCGAGAGTGCGTGCCTGGGCCCGCCATCTCGCCGGCCTTTGCTCGAAACGCACTGATATACTGCCATCACTCCAAACAACGCACGACAATGCTTATATACATTGTTCACGAACTCATGACCTAGCCTAGATCATTGGCGACCTGACACGAGACCATGACGACTAAGGCAATCCCGGAATCAGACATCCTCGCAGCTCGCGACCCAGCACTCGATAACAACTCCGACGACTGGCCAGAGTTTGAGCTGAAAGATGCCAGAGTGCATATACCGGAGGACGCCACGCAGTTAACGAGCTTGTTGGATGCTGCGGCGCATTACCCTTTGACTTTGACTGGCCACCTCGAACCACTTCCGAAAGAACAGACACATCTGCAACTACAAACCACAACGAAGCGTGCCCCACTCATTGAGGTAAGTGACGTACGAACGTTCTCATACGGCCAATTCGAGGACGGCAACATCGGACTATGGGCAGGAGGCAAGGCAGGATGGTTCGCGCTCAAGCCTGCGAGGGCCTACAAGTCAATATGGGGCGGCATGGTGGAGTCTGTCAATACATTCTACTGGGTTGTGGATGCGTATCGTGAGAAGCGTCGGACTGGTAAGGGAAAGAGCGCACAGGTCCTGCCTGATTACACAGCAGAAGAGCTATTCGATAAATATGCGGACGAGGTGCTGGAGGATGCGAAAGGTGGCAAAGAGGCCGCGCAAGTGATACATGAACAACGGAGCTTTCTATTATCAAGCATGCTTGCTGGCAAGGAAGGAATCACATGGACGAAAAACCCGCTCTACCAGCATCTGAGCCAGCAGTTCCCTGAGGATCACGCATTGATCAAGGCTAGATTGAGTGGACCGGCTCGCAATGCCCGACAGACGTCGGTAAATTCAGAAGCCAGCAATCTTAAACGGAAGCGTGGGCGACTTACGAGGGGGAGCCCGCAAGACATCGCTTCAACTCGCGAAGTATCAGTGGCCGAAGAGTCAGCGAGAGATGAGGCAGTCAAGCCTACAGCCTCACGCCGCTCCGGGCGCGGTCGCGAATCACCAAGCACGGAAATGTCTGAAACAGAGACACGAACGCCATCGCATAGTAATAACGACCATGTCCGAAGATCCATGAAAGGACGTTCAGCACTGCGACCCAAAGCCAGCAAAGGTGCATCTAAAGGCGGCAAAGCACCCGTTTTCGACCTCGACGACGATTCCGAAAACGAAGATCCCGCAGCTCTGTCGCCATCAGCTGCAAAAAGGCGACATTCACATACCAACGCGAGGCGCACGAACCGGAGATTGAATAATCACGACGTAGATGAAGGCATCGATATTCCTTCGTCGCCGGCCAGTGGCGATCTCCCAAGTACACCCTCAGATCTCGATGCAGGCGCTTTAGACGCTTCAGACGACGAAGCTCCCGGAACCGATCTCGCCGTGCGCCTAAAACATGAGCCTGATCCCATCCAGGAAGACACGTGGGTGTGCGCGCTGGACGGCTGCTCACATAAAGTCTACCAGGCCTCGCAAGCCGACTCACAGCGCCTCATTCGCGAGCACTACGCCCTACATGCATACGACGACGACGAGCGAGTGCAGCTGGTCAAGAGGCTACAACACCCTTCATTACCAGTCGGGCACTTGATGGAGCGTGTGAAATTACAGGCGCGGACAGACGGGTTCCCAGGCTCGAGGTCGACGCTCGAGGGCGCGAACGCACATAGTCGGTACAGACCTTTGCCGCAGGTTAGATATTGAGGCTGAGCTGGATACCATCGACATGGCGATTTTCATCACGGCAGATTTTGTTCTTGGAGTATGACCCTGCTTTCTTGTTATTCCTTACGGACAATACCCTTGGTGGCAGTTTTACTAGCTGCTTTTTGTACATATGGTGTTCTCGGCGTCCTCATTTACTATTACTCCATTGTGACACCACGTCAGATTTTGCCTGATTGCAACAATGGATACATCGTGTTCCAATCACGATTGCGGTCGCTGATCCGAGTGGCTGCATATTCTCCAGCGGTGAAGGTACACGCACGTGCTTCGAACTGTTATGCGGACGTAATCGATAGCATATTCGAAGCCAAGATCGAGGGCTCCTAAGCGAGGGCGATGCACGTAGCTATATCAGAGGACCACCATAACATATCGCCTAGCATCGTCATACAAAAATGACACTGTATTATCGGCCAGCAAGAAGAAACGGCCGCTCCCAAGCATCGTTGGGCGTCCAATGCGAGTCGACGAAAGCAAATATATGTCCAAATCATGACGCGTTGGCCCCCTCCCGTATCACGACGCCAAACCAAGATCGACCGTCCAAGGAAACCTGTGAAGAATGACCATTAACCAAAAGCCAAGCTGGGTGTTAGTGGCCGTTGGGGAGCAATTCGCATTTCGCCTCTGCGACGCGTCACTTTTGTGGGAGTGGCGGGCGAGCTTGGCCCAGATCTGGGTGGGCTTCCAGCCTTGCGAGTAGGAAGTGGGGCGCAGATCGCCTGGGAGATGCGCCGGGCGGCTTGCGAGCTTGGACTTGCTGCTTGCCCCCAAATGCGGAGGCGCGAATGGGTTGGCAGCGCGTGTGGTTCGCGCAAATGCGGTGAGGGTGAGGGGAGGGGAAGAGGAAGGGGACTGCGTGCCTGGTTTCAGGCAAAGTAATTTTCGGATGACATGTAGGTTGCGAGGATGGCGGTCTGTTTGCAATTGTTGTCCGGCAGTCTCTCTTGCAGCGAGCTACCGAAGGAGCGGCTGAGGTTTGTTTTGACGGGTGGACAGTAAGATTGCCGTCGTTGGCTGAAGTGGCTGTAGCGGGAGGCTGGAGGGACTAGATCGTCAAGATGATGTCAAGGCTGGGTTGCATGTTGCCAGCAGACTGGAACGCGCGAGCGACGACTGGAGGCTTGGAGTGATGTGAGGATGAGCCGCGTCGCATGCAGGCCCTTGCCTAGCTTTACTCCTCCCGCAGAGCAGAGCATGTGAAGTAGCCCAGTGGATGTACTCCTGTAGAGGAGGAGTGACCAGCTGGTAGGACCGCGCTCACAAAGAGGCATGTATGGATGAGTAATGGCACTGCTGCTCTGCGCGACCAATGCAGAGCACAATGGTCATGTCTGTTCTCACCCGCCACGCGCGCCACGGCTGGCCCAGTCGGCCGGACGATAGTAGGGAGCAGGTTGCACCAGACAGGTAGCTTGATTGAATGTAGCGTAGCCCGCCGCCGCGACTTGGACGTGGTGACGTATGTACAAACAATGGGCCGTGCATGCGTCTTGCTCTCACGCATGCCCTGCACCACCACCACCACCTCCTCGCTCGCTCGTCAAAACCCACGCCCTCTTCTGCACATCCCTCTTGCCATTTGAAACCTTTTACGATCAGTAATTCACAAGATACCCCCCATTCACGACACTTTGACGCCCGCCTAATTAGAGTCCTCCTGCTCTACTAATCCTCCATTCCTTGCTTTACGCCTCACCAGATACCCAAACATTGCGCCCGCCTCAAACTCGCCCATCATGTCCTCCTCGGTCAACGTGCCGACCGACCCCAAGATCAAGGAGCAAGATGTCAATGCAAAGCTCCAGCTGTACGGCATCTACTCTGGTATGTTCTCACCCAGCAGCCTGTTCGCAGGACCCATTGCGCTCGTCACAATCACAGGAACATCGAGCTAACACGCGACTCCAGCCTTTGCCAATGGCAAGGTCCCTTCGGTCAGTAACATCGCAATGAAGCTGATCACCGGCTCATGCCAGCCATACTAACGCCCACCGCCCGCAGAACAAGCAGATTGATGTGGCAATGAACACCGCCTACAACTGGAAGGGCCTGTCATCGCCAAGCAAGAGGCTCTCCACCGAGGGCCAGCAGCTCACCAACGACCTCCAGAAGGTCATTGAGCAGGCCAAGATCCTCCTTCTCACCAAGAACCAGGGCAACCTGATCCAGGACTTCATCTGGCAGACTCAGCAGATCGGCGCTGGTGACGCCAAGGTGCCTGGTGCTCCCGTTGACAAGGACACCGCCAGGCAGCACGGCAACCAGGCTCTCGACGGTCTTCGCACACTCGGCACGCTCCTCATTACCAACGGCCAATTCCGCAAGCTCCTTAGCGATGCCAGCATCCTCCTCCGTGACATTGCTGGCGATGCTGCACAGAAGTCGGCCAACAAGGTCAACCCAACAGACGAGGAGCTTCAGAACATCGACAGACCCGCTGACGACAACACCTGGCACGAGGCTCCTAACCTCGACAAGGAGAACTTCAAGCAGCAGCTCAAGTCTCGCGTTCCCATCGGCAAGAAGGATGTCGAACAGGCTGGTCGCGACGCCGCCCAAGCAGCCAACCCCGATGGCTCGCGTGACCCCGCCGACGTAGCTCAGCGTGCCGCTCAAGACCAGCAGCAGGGCACTTCCCAGACCGACCCTCGCGCCGGTGCTGAGGTTGTGGCCAACAATCTCAAGGAGAAGGTCTCTGCCAACACCAACGAGAACGACAAGCAAAAGGCCAAGGAGCTCCGTGAGCGTAGCGAGAACTACCTCAAGACAAAGATGCCCAAGGAGAGGCGTGAGCAGCTCATCTGGCGCCTGAAGAAGATGGTTGTTGAGATTCAGGGACACCCGGATTGTAAGTGGCAAATTGCTGGATTGGGAACATCAGGCTAACACCGAAAAGACTCACAGGCAATCGACACTATTCTCCGTCTGGCCGAGGAGTACACCAGCCATGGCAAGAACGTTGCTGGCCAGAGCACGACCAGCGTGAAAGGTGCCCATAACCAGGATAGTTTGCAACTCGCTGAAGCTGACCTCAAGGTGCGTTTTTACAGGATTTTTTGGGCAACAGCAGCCAATGCTGACAAATTTGAAGACTCTCCTCGAGCGCTTCGCCAACTCTACCTCATTCGATGATCTTACCGATGCCGTCAACCAGATCTACCGCGATGCTGAGCAGGATCCCGAGCTGAAGAACTGGTTCTCCAGCATGAACAGGTTCGTTCGCCGCTGCTTGAAGGAGCAGGGTTACATCCTCCAGGACGACTCCAACGCCGAGTGGAACAAGCTCTACGACCAGGGCCAGTTCTTGCTCCGTGACCGCTACAGGGATCACACCAACAGAATCGTCGATGAATTCAAGTTCATTGGCGACCAATTCGACAAGGACCCTCAAAACAAGGCCTTTGCCGAGTCGATGAACAAGCTCTTCAACGACCTTGGCCACGATGAGAACGGCAAGCCGGCTTTCAAGCCTCACTTGGTCAAGGACTTGACCGAAGTCATTCTTCCGGCCTTCTTCGAGAACGTCCGCTACATTCCCATTCCTCGCATCGAGTTCTCTGACCACATGATGGATGTTGTCGTCGAGAACTTGGTCGTCGAGGGTGACAACCTTGCCCCTAACGTCTTCGAGTTCGGCAGCGACAACTACTGGCGCTGGGGCCGCAAGCAGGTCAAGAACAGCAACAAGAACAAGGTGATGTTGTCTGTCTCTGGTGTCCAGTGCGACCTGCGCGATGTCTCCTACTACATCAAGAAGAAGGAGGGCTTCCCTAGCGTCACTGACAAGGGTGTCATGGACGTCTTCCTCGGTGGCAGTGGCTTGAGCTTCAAGGTCGCTATGGAGACCTCTGACAAGGCCGACAAGGCTCACTTCTTCAAGATCAACACCATTGATGTTGACATCCAGCACTTGAACATCAAGCTGAAGCAGTCGAACCACAAGCTTCTCTTTGGCCTTTTCAAGCCGCTCCTCCTCAAGGTCATGCGCCCTGCCCTTCAGAAGGTTGTCGAGAAGCAGATTCGCGACAACGTCCAGAAGCTTGACTCCCTACTCTACGCCGCGAAGCAGGAGGCCGACCGCGCCCAGGCCGAGGCCAAGCGTAACCCTGATCCTGAGAACATTCAGAACATCTACCAGCGCTACTTCACTGCTTTCCAGAAGCAGTTGACCAAGGGCGAGCAGAAGAAGCAGGAGATTCAGGCCGACAAGAGCGTCAACGTCGCCATGACCCAGCACGACTCTATCTTCAAGCACATTCAGCTTCCTGGTGGCATTTCCACCAAGGCAACTGAATACAAGGACCTTGCCGCCAAGGGCGACAAGTGGGAGAGCCCTGTCTTCAGCATCGGCTCTGCTAGCGAGACCTCCAACATCCCTCGCATCCAGGACCCGACCCGCAAGCCCCACCAGACTGCCCAGGGCGGTCTTCGTGACGCCGGCCACACCGCTGGCTCTGGTGCTGGCCTTGCTGGTGGCAACACTGGCTCCTACGCTGCCGGTAACACTGGTTCCCTCGCTGGTACAGGTCTCGCTGGCACTGGTGCCGCTGGTACCACTGCCGGTCTCCCTACCACCGGTACCAACCCCGCCGGCGGTTTCGCCAACCAGGTCGACAACGCCTTCAGCACCAACCCCGTCGGAGCCTCCACCACCGGCACTGTCCTCCCCGGCCAGGCTCCCACCGGCGCCGACCAGGGCCAGCACACCCTGCTCCGTGACAACAACCCCGTGTACCGCGGTGCCGTTTAAATCAGTGCGCATACCAGCCAGCTGAGATGAGATGCATTCAAAGATACCCAGGCGAGAAACAAAAATGGTGGGAAAGATGTGTGTGTTGATACCCGGAAAGTTGTTGTTTTCCTTTTGTGATGCGTCCGCGCACACAGAGTCGAGTGCATCGAGACGACCGCTACTTTTTGCTGCGGTCTTTACGATGGTACATGATTGGAGCCGAGCCAACACTCTTGGTCTTCTCTTTTGATAACCCCGACTTGTGTTTGTTCCTTCTAGTAATTTGGTAATCGCGTAATTAATGAATTAAGTTTGTTTTACTTTACCTTGCTGGATTTCATATCGTCCTCATGTGTTGATCCTCACGACGGACTGTTCTTCAAGTTGCAGGTGTCAAGGACGATTAAGAAAGTGAACACACGATTGCAAAATGGAGGATTGGGGAATTTTCGCTTTCATTGTCATGGTCATGCTATCTAAATGCTATTCAGGTAACGCCGATGCTTTTGCTAATGCCGATGCTGATGCTGACGCTGTGAAGGTCGAATGAGTTACTGCAGAGTCGAAGGGACTGATGGTACGAAGAGGGGCAGTGCAGGCGATGTCCGGGCGTCGCCGGAGCTGGCTCTTGCTCGTGGGTCGTTCTTCGGAAGCTCTCTTGCAAAAATCAAGGAAAAGAAAAAAAAAGAGACAAGTTCTGGTGTCGAAGTGGGCGAGGGATCAGACTGAGCAGGCTGTACGATGGATGCATGAGACCCTGACATGGAAGTCTCCTCAACTCGAATCATCCATGATCTCGATGATCTCCTCCTGCCAGGCAGCGATTCTGCGGTCGCTCTTCTGCAAGCTGCGCACGATGTTCTCCAGGTAAGCCTTTGCGCCGACCGGGGGGACGGCGTTTCCGATCTGGAGTCTGATGTCGCTGATTGTGCCAGCGAATTTGTGGTGCATAGGGAAGGTCTGGAAAGCTGCGAATTCCTGCAGGTTGTAGTCGCGTTTGCCGCAAGGGTGTAAGGCGTGGACGCCGCCACTGCCAGTGATGAGACCCTTCTTTTGAATATTCGGGTCGAAGGGCTGTCCGTTACGTTGGATGGCGTACTTCATGGTCTCTGGGATGCGGCCCGGGTAGTTTTCGACCTTGTCGAGGACGTTCTTGATGGTCACGAGCGGCTTCTTTCCGGGCTCGATGCCGTGGGTTTCGGGCATGGTTGGCGGCAGCTCTTCGCCTGGACAGACGGCGGTCATCATGAGTCGTCCGCGAGCTTGTGGGTTTCCGACCAGTGCGAAGTTTTCGACCTTCCACGATACGCTGTAGCCCTTGGAAGTCAATTGGTTTACCAAGAGCTTGAAATAGGCACCGTTGCGTCTCTGCGTGATCGCATTGACTTGCTCTAGAGTAACGACACGCGGCTTACATTTCTCCAGGAGTGCCGAGAGTGACATGATTAAATCCAGGGCAGCCTCGTCCTTAGGACCGCCCCGAGTGTTGGCCCAAGAGTGCGGCGTGCATGGATAGGAGACGTGGAGCATGTCCACAATCTCCCACACGTAGCGCGTGCCGTTGATAACGAAGTCTTGCAGGTCCATGTGGATGATCTTCGCTCCACGCTCACCGAAACCGTTCTTGCGCAGCGTTTCACAAGCAACTAGCCAATTGTCAATGAGGTAGTTGTGTTTTATGCCAGCCTGCTTAGCACCGGACGCCCAACCGCCTGCTCCCGCGCATCCTTCTCCAAGCGTGTACCGATGGTACGGGTATTTGGGATCACCGGTACGATTCTTCTCTGGTGCTCTGCCTGACTGGTGCTGCCGCTTGCCTGCCACGAAGACGTCGCTGACCTTCGTCGTGCGTTTGACGATGTGCTCTTTCGCGGAGCTAACGCACTTGAGCATTTCTGTTCGTGTACGCTTGATTTGCCCGAATCCTGCATGCTTTGCTGCATGCTTCTGAGGTCTTCCGATAGGCTGGGAAATCTCCATCAAGTCGTCGTCTTCCTCGTCTTCGTCAGCGACCGCGCTCAAAACTTTCGCTACGCGCTCGTCTCCTAAAAAGTCACGCAAGCATTGCGTCAAGTCAACACTCAGGCCCTTATTGCACTCTTCCTCGTTCAGACGTCTTAGAGTTTGTTTGACGACTTTGTTTCCAGTCGTTTCCTCAATCTTCACCCAGCGCACGACCAAGCGCAGATTCTCCCTCTTCCAGTCGTCGGTCTGGGCATAAATGAGTGCAGTCGCTGTCTGCTTCCAGCTGTGACTCGGCCAGTTGTGATTCGTCGCAATGATTTCGCGCACGCAGACCACATCCCTCGAGTCCCGGATGACAAGACAGTCGTCAAGTTTGAAGTTTTGCTTGTCGCTAGGCGTCTGCGCAATGTAGCAGACCTCGTTCAGCTTCTTTTCGAGCATGCAGTCCATGCGATTGTTCCGCCTCATCAGATTGCCCATCAGTGAAGTGCAGCCGCTAGCACGGTTGTAGAAGACAAGCTGAATGCGCAGGAAGTCGCCGTCGCGCAGCTCGACATGTATACCTGATTGCAGCAACATGCTGTTCCAGATCACGTTAGGAACCTGCTCGCAGCCGTATGGTATGTGGTAGGCTGTCTGCATGGACGAAGGTGAGATTTCGCGCATGGCACCATCGTCGTCGTCCAGGATGAAGATTGCACCGTCTTCATCTTCGCCGGCGATGAGGTCGATGACTTCTTTTAGAGCTGAGAGCTCCAAGGGTTGGGTACTGTCGCTGTCACCCTCCAGTTTGACCACTGGCTGACGGCGTTTCTGCGTAGACTCCATCGCATTGTAGTTGTCAGTGCTGCGAGGGAGCGGAAGTGCGGTCGCGTGATGACGAGATGATGGAAGTAGTTCAGTGCAAACGTCTAGCTTCATGCAGGACGGTCGAAAAGAGCAGCACCTGAAGTTGTCGTTTGACTTTGCTGCCTGATGCACGGTCCGTCATGCATGTGCGCGTAATGAGCTTGCAAGTAAAACAGTGAAAGTGCAAACGGATGCAAAGATGTGGGCCGAAAGTGATGGCTGGAAGAGGCAGCGAAGTAAGTGGTCGTCTTACTGATGAGTGAAAGCGATAATCGAAGCTAAATGCTTCGTGCTTTGGTACGGTACCTGCGTAGTGTTTGAGGAGGTCGAGGGAATGATCTAGTAGTACTACATTCTTCGCACGAGGTTAAGATGTTCAAACCCTACCAAGATTGCGGTTGTCAAATACCGTCAAGTATGATTCTAGACGTAACTTGTCCATGCCAGCTGTGAAAAGCGCCTTCACCAACCTCACTTCTCTCGCGTCACCTGTTACTGCCGACTCACTTGCGCTCACTCATTTGGCTGCTTTACTGGCGGAGCTTATCCGACGACACGGCGCATCCGGGGCACAGCCGCACGAGGCGCCACCGAGATGACGAGCGGTTGCATAGCATCATGAATGGAAAGACTGGGAGTTGTCGATCAATGAATTACATCTCATGTTTCATGAGAAGGAAGTGAAGTCTGCAAGCCGGGAGTGAAGCTTGGTGCAGCCTCAGGCATCAACAAGAAACCCGTTCATATCGACCCGACTACTTGACCCCAACAAGATCTTCAACAATATATGCAAAAAAAATCCTCTCGATGATGCTCGTAGTATTATGTTCGTTGGGTATATGCTAATTTGGCTAGAAGTGACACTAGAACGACACACGTGCCATTGAAACTGACGCCGAGCATGCCACTGAGTTTGACATTGAGCTCGCAGAGAACGTTCGTACAGAACGGACTGGCGAAATGAGTATACAAGTCGGTCCTCGCTCTTTTAGTACTTTGGCTAGTTGGCCGAGCTCGCGCTCGAGCTCGAGATCGGAAAGCGTGGAGCAGAAAAAAATCGGGTATTTATTTTTCTTGTATAGTGTCAGACTGCTGAAATCGAACTGCCGCCCCAATCTGTGATGGTCCATATACACACCCAAAAGAGATGTATTCCTGAACCTTCATGCCAATCTATTGCAACGCCGCACGCTATCCTCCGTCTTATCCCATGACCTACCATTTCCCTCATTCCCTCGTGTCATCTCGAATTCGTCTAAGCAGATCCGTAGTCGTTGAAGTTGTGCATGGAGATATCCTGGCTGTCTCCTCTCACGATCGGGGGTGCACCAGCAGCTCCGACGGAGTGAACACCGTTAGGACGGGTTGAGTCGGCGCCAGCGGCGACGACCTCGCCCTGTTCTGTCACGTCGACACCGTTTGCTGCCATGCGAACCTGCTCTGCACCTGCGACACCGAAGCGCACAGCCTGACGCGCACCATCGAGAACCTTCTGCTTTTTGGCCTCGCCACGCATTTGCTCCATGTGCTTGAAGTATTCCTCGCCCACAGGAGTCACGTATTTGCCACAGAAGACACCGACCTCGAAACGCTGGGTCTCGCGGGGGCTGTCTTGTGCGCAGGCCTCCTCGAGATCAGTTAGGCTCTGGTAGATGACGGCCTCGGCGCCAATAGCCTCGGCAATGCCAGCAGAATCGCGCTGGTGTGCAATAAGCTCATCAGGGCTGGCGAGGTCGATACCGTAGATGTGAGCGTTGGTGATGGGTGGCGCACAGCTTGAGAAGAAGACCTTCTTTGCACCGGCCTCACGAGCCATGTTCACGATCTCGCGACTAGTAGTGCCGCGGACGATGCTGTCATCGACCAACAGAACGTTCTTGTCCTTGAACTCGACGGGCACTGCGTTGAGCTTGGCACGCACACCGCGTTGACGTGCCGCTTGAGACGGCATGATGAAAGTACGGAAGATGTAGCGGTTCTTGACGAAGCCCTGGCAGTAGGGCTTCTTGAGGTGTTTTGAGACGGCGTAGGCGGACACAAGCGAAGTCTCAGGAATGGGGATGACGCAGTCGATCTCGTCGAGCTCAGCAGGGGTGAGCTGCTTCTTGATAGTCTCGGCCAGGCGGTAGCCCATGAGCTGACGGCTGCGGTAGACAGAGATCCCGTCGATAACGCTCTCCGGGCGAGCGAAGTATACGTACTCGAAGATGTCAGGTGCGTAGCCGAGCTGGGGTGAAACTTGCTGGTAGACGGGAGCCTTGCCCTTCTCGATGATGACAGCTTGACCAGGGAGAATGTCCTTGATGTTGCTGAAACCGTTCTGGCTGAGTGCGACCGACTCGGAAGCCATCATGTAGTCCATGCCGCCCTCAATCTCGGTAGATTGACGTTCACCAATGACCATTGGGCGAATGCCATAGGGATCCCTGAAGCCGATGAGACCGAAACCAGCAAGCATAGCAGTGCAAGCCCAACCACCCTCACACTTCTTGTACATGCGCTCAAGAGCAAGGAAGCAGTCGGAAGAGTTGATACGGGCCTTTCCAGTCTCGTTGAGCTCGTCGGCAAAGACATTCAACATGAGTTCACTGTCGCTCTCGGTGTTGATGTGGCGATGGGCTTCCTGGTCCAGATAACGCCTGAGTTTAGGCGCGTTGATGAGGTTACCGTTGTGAGTAAAGCAGATGCCGTAAGGGGAGTTGACGTAGAACGGTTGCGCCTCAGCATTTGCGCTGCTGCCAGCTGTCGGATATCTGAGGTGGCCAACACCCATGTAACCGGGGAGATCGCTCACGCGCTCACCATTGTGGAAGACCTTGGCTGCAAGTCCGTTGCCCTTACATTGGAAGAACTTGCCACCACGAGAGCATGTGGCGATACCGCAAGCATCCTGGCCACGGTGTTGGAGGTAGTACAGCGCTTGCTGGTGTCAGCTTGAGTTACAGATGGAAAGTTCCACAAGGCGTACCCTGGTGAATCTCAGGAGCTGCATCCTGATCGATTCCAGCAAGAATGACCGCGATGATGCCGCACATATTGATATCGCTTCTGCCGAATGGGGTGGGTTTTGAGGTGTCACAAGACGAAATTTATTTCTCCACAGAAAGGATTTCTGTTGAAGGAGTCTTGTGATTTTTGCTGTCTCCTCTCAACTGAACGGAATAAACAAGCACGTAGGACACGAGTGCCTCGATATTGGTTGGTGAACTACATTTTTTCCTTCGGGAATCATTGCTGATGAGCCACGAAGGGACTGAGTTTTAAGGTTCTCCCGGTTTGCCGAAGTCGCTCCTAAACGATTGTGGCTGCCTGAGGCCAAAATTCAGTATACGCACAAGTTTGTGTACGCCTGAAGAATCTACTACAACTTTATTACTGTTTCTTGAAACCAGTACTACAGGCTGTGGATATGTTAACGGACATACTAGCCGTTGAGATAATTTGAACATCGCCTATCCGCTTTAGAAATAATATGCTTACACAATCAATGTCAGTAAAAGAAGGAACTTGCTTGCCATTGAGAGTCTGTACGCAGATTGAGCCCAGCATTTCAATCTCAATGATATCAGGTGCGTAGAATTTCGAGCGTTTCTATTCATCCATCATCTCTGTATTTTATCGAATGGCGTTGTAGCAAAGTGGTTAATGCGATTGACTAGAAATCAATTCCCTTCGGGGGCGTAGGTTCGAGTCCTGCCAACGTCGATTTTTGCCGTTTTTTTTCTCCTTTTCTATTAGAGCCGACTAGACGCTTCGGAAGTCGGATCGAGTATCGTCCTGCTTCTAAACGAGAATCCCAGCCACGCATCGCCATAATAATTGGCTTAGTCTTTTGCCGTTCCATTGTTCGAGCATCTGCTGAGCATCTGCAAACTTCGAGAGTACATGTCGAAACTGCCCGTGTGATGCTCTCCAGTCTCATCGAGTCCGCGGATATTTGGCACGTCAAGAAGAAGGAATAGGCTTAGTTCGTTTGTCTCTCTCGCCGCCACACTAAATCGTATCGATCGTGGTGTTCAAATAGTTGGCACATTTAGCTTTCGTAGAGCTCACAACGTCCCGCGCGAGCCGGACACGAGGTTGGAAAAGCAACGCGTATGCCAATGTTTTGTATCTGAGCTACAATGCTACTGCCATCTCTTGCTGCGATATTTAGAAAGCCCGCAATCTGACCACAGCCTACATGCTGACGCCCACGTCGTACTTGGCGGCTATTGATACCCAAGAACAAAGCGCAGTGCAACCAATCGGATGGCAGACCTCACAACTCGCGTCCGCTGTGCACCGCGAGGCGTGGATGAATAGGGAGACAGCACTCGCTTCCGAGCAAGCCGATTGTGAGACAGACAGCTTCTTAAGAGCTCGAGCTGGCAAGAATCAAGCTTCGCAGATCAGCGTCGTAGATGATGCTACTCGGTCTTGGCAGTGAAGTGCAGGACGCGAAGTGTATGTGTTTAGATGTTCCTGCAGTGCTTTTCCTCTCGGAATTGACACATGCAGCTGTCATAGTGAGGTGCATAGGCGAACAGAGATGCCTGTGATGTGGTTTTGAGTGTAAGTTGACGACATTGCGGACGATCTTCAGTGTTCTACCAGCATACCGGGGACATAGATACCGCCCAAGACAGAAAATCATGGCCAACACTTTCGCAAGACTCAAGCATATCCCAGACGTTAAGAAGATTAGATGACGCTACGATTGTGGTTCACGGAACAGACGTGAGACGTGGGGAGAACGCGGCACGATGGTGCGGAGTACCAAGGTTCTTAGTTCTTCCGGGCACAGGGCTGGTTTGCGTGTGCGCTGGTGGCTGGTGGTACAGCTGTTACAGGAGGAGCGAGTGGCTGGTAGTCTTTCGCTTTGGCTTGGGCCGCGGACGCAAGGCCAGGAGTTCGAAGTAACAGCGCATGCATGAGCGCGAGAGCGAGAGAGCCCAGAAGAAGCTGTTCGTGGCGATGGCTGGTTGAGGATGAAAGCAGCGCAGGGAAGCGCTCCACTTTGTCCAGGCGGCACGACGACCCTTGTCCCGACCGGGCTGCGCGATTCATGTTGTTTCTGTCTAAGGAATGGAGAAGGGATTACTCCAGTGGAGGGAACAACAACCGTGCGAAATGACACAACGTCGAGTACGGCGCTTCGCTTGTGTTGACAGCTCGATGGCCGCGGAGCAGGCATTACTTGGTTTGACGAGCAAATGGCTAGAGATGGCATCTTCCACTGCAGGTGCAGGCTTAGTGTACTTTCTTATGCGGTGCAGACATGGTGAGTTAGCTTTGCCGCCCACGATTCGTTAGCGGCGCTTGGTCTGCGGTCACCTTGAAGCCGCCATACCCCGGGCGTTGATAAGTCGTGCATGTGCCGACCGTTGATGCGCACGCATATCTTTTGCTGCATGCCCAATCTTCATCTTGCCCTGGCCGTATGTCTCAGAGCTCGCCCAGGTAGTCCTTCGCTTGGGATTCATTCTAGCAGTCTTCGTCGCCGACTCCAAATCGGACAAGCACATGGCTCCTTCCTAGCTAGCTCATCACCACCTGCAAGGGAAACAGCGGTTCGCAATCCCATCATATACGGCATCGACTGGACTGAAGAAGACTTGGGAAAGACACTCCACTCCAAAGTGCCTACAACACTCGTCTCGCGTCTCATTATCCCCTTACCAAACAAACTCTCGCTCATTCACCAGACCCCGACTGTTCCTACCAAAACATCCGCGCTGACTGCGCGCTTACGACACCCGGCCTGGGTAACGGCCTCTCGATCCCCGATTGTCACCACCTCGCTCTAAGAATAACTCTCGACACTACGCGACAAGATGATCTCGCGGTTACAGCCAGCAGTGCTGGTCCTGTTCGCCCTGTTGGCATGCCTGCGTGCGGTGCTCGCAGATGACACGCGCTATATCACGTATCAAGGCGAGGATGGGGAAACGGTATATCTTGCGGACAACAGGCGGCCAGCTCTGTATACCGGAAACTTCGGAGATTGCCTGGGTAGCAGTTTGATCAACGTCACCCGCTTCGATGC
The DNA here is from genome assembly GCA_026122715.1 of Cladosporium colombiae. Classification (NCBI taxonomy): domain Eukaryota; kingdom Fungi; phylum Ascomycota; class Dothideomycetes; order Cladosporiales; family Cladosporiaceae; genus Cladosporium; species Cladosporium colombiae. The sequence goes on from JAKZFA010000005.1 coordinate 993,935, forward strand.
GGCGTATTACAAGGACAACATGACGGTGCAGTTCCATTTGGCAGGAAACTCTGACCTCAGAGGTGAGGCCTTGATGATGTATATTGGAGTTTTCGCATATGGAGAGAGCAGGTTCGACCTGACTTTTAATCCTTGTGATGCGAACATTGCCAGGTATTTGTCACTGCATTAATGCTGATACATCATTTGCTAACTCTTGCAGTTTATGTCCGGCCAACAGCAGCGTACCCATTACTGCCAGCGGGATCATTCCTATCAATCAACAGGATGTCGCCAACATTCCTTCCATCGCTCTTTCGATACCCGACTTTGAAGGCGAGGCGATCCTTCGTATATTCGCGAACAGTACCGAAAGCGAGATCGGCTGCTATAGTGCAGTTGTGACTAACGGTGCTACATTTTCACATCCGGAATCAGTAGGGTCTGTACTGGGAATTTTCACGTTCGTTGCAATGCTGGCTTCCTTTGCGACAGCTATTTATGGCGAGGCTGTGCCGACCATGCGGCTACATTATGCCCACTCTCTATCTGTCGGTGTCGTCTTTGCCGTCTTTCAACACGTCTTCTACACTGGAGCACTATCGATGAACTGGCCTTCAGTACTTGTCGCTTGGTGGAGCAACTTCGCATGGGCAGGAGGCATGATCCGCACCGACACTATGCAACACAGTATCGATCGACTCATCGGAAATAATCTCGGCAACACCTCTTCGGTGGGCGCTGCAGCCACTGGTGCAGCAAACGAAGATCTTGGAGGTGGATACGACATCAGCCAGATTTACAGGCGTGCCCTAGGATTCGGAGCAAAGCGTGTTTCGAGCTTTGCCACCAACCACCCGGGCATGCGAGACATTGCTTCCGAAATCTACAAGCGTGACTACTCTCTCGTACTCAAGCGCGATATTACTCGCAGAACTGCTGTTAACGCGCTTTTGCGCAGACAGGAGCAACTAGCAGACACGAGTGATGGCTTCAAATGGTACGGCCACCCTGTCGAGGCTGGATTGCCTCTCCCCGGCAATTTTTCTGGTTTCGCCGGCACTCTTGCGACAGAAGAAATTCGCGCTAGCAATGCTTTCATGACCGGCTTCCTGTGGTTGCTAATCATACTGGTCCTCGTTGTGGCTGCGACGATGGCTTTCAAGTGGGCACTTGAAGGTCTTGTCCGCGTCAAACTGCTCAAGCAAGATCGTCTTGCCTTCTTCCGCCAACACTGGCTAGGCTACAGTGCGAATGTCGCTTTGCGGACCTGTTTCATTGCTTGGTTCATGATAATGTTCCTTGCCATCTTCCAGTTCACGTACGACTCTTCCGGAGGCGTCAAGGCTGTTGCCGCTATCGTATTCCTCATCTTCTTGGTTGGCATGTCTGGTATCGCAGCATACGCGTGCTGGTATAAAGTACAACGGGACAATGGCGCAACTGAGCAGACAACTTTCGAGCGCAAGAAACTTTTCGGCAAGATTCCGTGGATTGGTGTTAAGAAGGTCAATCGTGCTGCGGTGGAGCAGTCCGAGCAGCAACAGCCACAGACCGCGGATCCCGATGACAAGACACAAAGTACGCCTTTCTGGAAGAGAATGAATTCACACTACAGCATCACTATTGGTGGCGGAGATAGGACCAACATTCACGACGATGAGGACTACACTAAGAAATTCGGATGGCTCGCTGCCCGCTTCAGACGCACACGCTGGTGGTTCTTCGTCTTCTGGCTGATGTACGAATTCATCCGCGCCTGTTTCTACGGTGGCGCTTCTGGTCAGCCTTTAACTCAGGTCTTCGGCCTCTTGGTCGTAGAAATTTTGGCTTTCGCGTTCGTCATCTGGGCACGACCTTTTGAGGGAATGCGACTCAACATCCTGGTTGTCTATTGTCTAGGTTTCAGCAAAGTCACGAGTGTGGCTCTGAGCGCTGCGTTCGACATTCGCTTCAACCTCGAGCGGATCACTACCACGGTCATTGGGGTAGTCATCATTGTCATTCAAGGCATCCTGGTCATCATCACGATGATTGCCATCGTTGTTAGTGTCATCTCGAGTTACATGTCTGTTTCGCGTAACAGGGAAGAATTCCGCCCCAAGAAATGGCACGGATTGCGCGACAGGTACTTTAACCACCTTGACAGGGTAGTCAACGATATTCCAAAGGAACCCAAGGTCAAAGCGGGTCCTGAGCCGGAGCCAGAAGAGAAGGATCCTTACTTTGAGATGAAAACCATGCGCAGACTTGGAAAGATCGAAGACGACGACCCAGATGCAGTCAACATCGATGACTCTCAGAACCAACTCCCAGCACAATCGGTCGCAAGTTTCAAAGACAACACGGAGTCATCCGCGCCATTGATTGGCAGAGGCCCAGCCGGCACCGCATCTCCTGCTCGACGCAGCCGCGCTACCAGCGCAGCAAGTCTGAGCCATAGCAATCTTCCATACGGCGCTCGACCCCACCGTGCTTCATGGAGCCAACGTGACTTCTCCGCGTACTCATACAACGCTGACGCCGACACTTCCTTTGTACCAGTGGACATGTCCCGGACGCTTCCCGACGAAGACGCTATCTCTTCCCCCAGATCCACCGCCCCAAGCCGCACCCCATCACGCGGCCCTCCCCAGCTCCGCAGCCAGGTTTCCAACGAGTCCATGGGCATCGGCGGCGACATCAGCTCCCGCGACATGATCGGGAAAGTCCCAGCGCCCGGAATGCGCCCTCGCGCTGGCACCTGGAACTCTCGACACAGCGCCCGCAACTCCATGAGCGGCGGCGAATACTTCTACGATGCCTCAGAGACGACGCTGTCCGTTGGTAATCTCGGCGGCCACCGCGCGTCTGGCGCGAGGATGCCGCTCACCCCTGCTCAAGAGACGGAAGAGTATATGTCTCGCGCTCATGGGTCGAGTGACAACGACACGACGAGATAGCTTTCCTTTGGGAATGACGGAACAGCAAGCGGCGTCCCGTTATCCTTTCCATTTTCTTTCCAAGACATTGACGATTTTCCTTTTTGTTACACGGTGCATTGGGCAGTGGCGCAATGAGGCGGGACTCATTCCATCGAGACCCTTGTTTTCCTGTTTTTTTTTGCATTTTTGTCTGGTTCCAGGGTTGATCTTCGAGCCACACAGCAGCACTCGAATTAACGAAGATGATGATACAAGGCTTCCCTCACAGATTAGCGTCAGAAGAAGGAGGACGACCAGCGGACTCATGACTTCTCTTTTTACTTGCTGGGATCCCGCGAGTTCGCTTGTTCTAAATAATCACAATAGAGTCAGGATAGTGCGAGCCAAGATGAGGAACATTCAAGAGCTTGATGGAAATTACTTTCGTGCTGAGACTTTACAGATTTGGTCACTCTGAAGATGAAAAAGGTTTAGGTGGCTGATTCTTGATGTTACTGTGTCAATGCTTGAGCTTGCTATGGCTGTGCTTAGATGTTTAGGACGACGTCTCCCTCGTGAGAACGGCGTCTGTCTTCAGAAAATCAGCAACTGCAGCTCCTCTTCGCTGCTCAGCCTCGACCTCAGCATCAGCATCCTCGCCCTTCTCCAACCCTCGCTCCACCCGCCTTTCCCACGATATCTTTCTCAACCTCTCGTTCTCAGCAGGTGTCAAGCCAAGATACATTTCCACCGCCACCGCGTGTACAAAAAATGCAAGCAGCCCAGCCATACCGAAACCCATCTGCAAACCCGCCATGGCCTCTGCCACGCTCTGCGGGTCGTAGAGGTTCGCTCTCACGGCTGTCCAACCATTCGGGTCGGCTTGACACGCTGTGAATCTGCCGCTTGCGTTGGGATCTGGACGGGCGGAGTATGTGGCCCCGGCGTACGCAATCTGCTCGCATGAGATGGAGGTGTAGTAGCCGCCTACGCGGCCGATTATCATGGCGGAGACGGGCATGAGCATGCGGACAGTGATGGGCGTGCCTAGATAGGCCCACTGGTAGGAGGAAGCATTAACTGGTAGGCGCTCGAGGCGTAATCTTGAAAAGGAAGACTCACGCAGCGCAGCATCCAAGCTCGGTGCTGTGCGATCTGCAAGCGTTTGATGCTCGTCCAAGCCATGGCCATGCTCCCAGTCGTGGCCAAAGCGAGCAGCCCGACAAACATCTGCGTCTCGACAGTCCCGCCGAACGACCTACGCGCGACCATGAGGCCGGATACATTAGCCAGCGTGACCAGGGACATAAGCACGTAGCCGTTGATGCGATGTAGTATGAGCGCTTTATGCCTCAGCACAGGCGTGAACTGCACAGCAGCTAGGACACCAGCAGGGATGACGACGGCGAGGTGGAGGATGATGCCGGCGCGGTAGAAAGGCTGGCGGAAGTAGAACCATTCCCCCGGTGCAGCATTTTTGCGAAAGTGGATGTCCACGGCCAGGTATGGCGTTCGAGCGAGGCAGAAGCCGAACATGGCGCCTGCGAGATGGAACCAGAGTAAGGCATTGTAGCCTTTGCTGAAGCCAAGGGCCGTGTACGTGCTGCGGAACGTGCGGACAATGGTGTTTGGAGGTTTGGTCTCCTTGGACTGGGAAGGCATTGTAAAGTAATATGATGGACCTTTACGAGATGCTAGAGTAGGGAGCTTTCAATGTGGATGCTGTGTATGAATACGAGATACTTAGGCATTTTATAGCACTCGGGAATGGACAGCCATGCCCCGATGGTGATGCAACAGCCAGATACATAATGGTCAATGTTTGCGAGAACGACCAAGAGACTGAGGTTTGAGCAACTTGCTGCAAGGTGTAGTTGCTTGGTTCGCAATAATTTCTTCATCAGGCATAGGCTTGTGAAAGGTGCATGACTTGGCAGACTACAGGCAGTCGACAGATCTCGATGTTCCTTGGCAGAGCGGAGGGCTATTGTTGTCATTGAGAGTTGCCAGGTTTTGTGGCATAAATGCAAGCAAGACTGGTGCAAGGCTATATGCTAATATCACCTCTACATATGGAAAGCAACAGTACAAGATCATAGACGCTCAAGCACAGCACATCCAGGCTATGACGCATCCCGACTATGGCTTTTGGTATCCTGAAACAAACCACTCGTGGTACCCACTTCCAACATCGACAGGCTCGCTGGTCTCAACGCCATTGTCTCCCCTTCCACTAGGCACAGTCACCGTGGCTCGAGTGTTCGGCGGTAGTTGCACCTCCAAGTGGAAGCCATTCCTGTGTGCAGTAATGGCGTCTTCGTTGGACTCAAAGTACCAGCGTACACTGACTTCGCCGTATCGGCTGATGTACTTCGAGCTGGCTGAGGTGATGTTGCCGCCGGGAATAGGTGCAATATTGACACGCTTCCAGCCTGGCTCCGCGGGCGAGAGGCCACCGATGTTTGTGTGGATCCAGTCGCTGACTGAACCAAATGCATAGTGGTCTGTGAGACAGTGTAAGTAGATAGCATCACACAATTCTCGGAAGGGTATACTCACTGAAGGACGTCATCTCTCCTGCGTTGACAGATCCATTGGGCTCCAAGCTGTTCCAGCGCTCCCAAGTGGTAGTTCCATTCATGGCGACTTGATAGAGCCACGATGGGACCTGGGTCTGTAGCAGCATGCTGTAGAAGTCGTCGGCTCCGCCGATCTTAGTCAGTGCCGCACCCAACGCAGGTGTTCCAGCAAAGCCCGTTCCCACAAGGTAGTCATTGTCTGCGACGATCTGTCGGAGCTTCGCGCCTGCTTCACTTGCTTCCTGCTCCTCGGGAAGAAGACCGAAGTTGACAGCCAACGCATATGCAGTTTGAGTCTCATTGGCAAGTGAGCCATCGTCCGCAACCCATGTGTTGTGGAACTCTGTCAGCAAATCGTCGCGCTGTCCACGGTACTTGTCGGCAAGGTCACCACGGCCAAGATCCTGGCTGATGTTGGCCAGAAGCTCTGTCATTCGGATAAGATACGAGTCGGCAACAAGGAGGACTGCAGTGGTTGCAGCGCCAGGGTCATCGGGCGGTGATTTTGGGTCCAGCCAATCGCCGAATTGGCGGCCTGCTTTCCACAAACCGACCTCATTCCTAGGAATGCCTGTATCGATCCATGCCTTGGCACTGTCATACTGTTCTGCGAGCATAGCCAAGTCGCCGAAAGCCCGGTAGTAATTGAAAGGGTTCGCCACGACCACATCGCCCCATACTGCGGCTGGCTGAGTGAAGTTGCTGGCTGGGACAACGGGTACAGTGACTGGAGGGATCATAGAAGCAGCCTGCTGCTCAAACCAGATATCCTTGTGCCAACCTCGCCAGAAGCCAGCGGTATCGTACAGGTAGTTGGCTGTTGTTGCGAAGGCGTGCGCATCACCTGTCCAACCCATGCGCTCATCTCTGTGGAGTATGTTAGCATCAATATCGCTGGCGTTGATCACTAAGCCTACCTTTGAGGACAATCGGTCGGGATGCTAAGGAAATTGCCTCTGTGATATTGTCAGTTCCTACACTTGGCATAAGAATAAAAGATTGCTCACTTCATCGACCATCGCACATTGCTGTGGAACTTGTTGAGGAGAGGATTCGAGCACTCGAACCAGCCGGTCTGTTCCATGTCACTGTGCACCACGACTGCAGTGACAGCGTTCTCAGAAGAAGCCGGATCGAAGCCATCAAGTTGGGCGTACCTGAAGCCGTGGAAAGTGAATTTTGGCTCCCAGAATTTTGGCTGGTCGTCTGCAAGAATGATCGTGTCGGCCGCTGTAGCGTTGCGCAATGGCCTCAGACTAAGCTCTCCATCCTCCAAGACCTCAGCATGGTGTAAGGAAATGTTGGTACCAGCCTGTCCAGACACATTGAGGCGAAGCCATCCAACAAGTACCTGGCCAAAGTCGACAATTGTCTTGCCCGAGGGTGACTTGTGGATTGAGACGGGTCTGACCTCTTCCATCTTTCGAACAGGAGGTCCATCTGCCGGCACCAATGCTCCTTTGAGTGGGGGAAGTTGCTTCACTGCCAGCCAGTCACTGTCGTCAAAGCCGGGAGATGACCAACCTTCGTCAAGCTCGAGCCTAGCATCGTACTTCTCTCCGTTATAGATCTCAGAAGTGATGATAGGCCCAAGAGAGGCATGCCAGTCTTCGTTCGTAGCGAAGGAGTGCTTATCGCCATCATCTGTCGTAACGACCACAAGTGCCAGTAATCCCAGTGTGTCACCATAGATATTGCGACTGCCACCGCCGAAGCCCAGTCGACCAGAGTACCAGCCTTCGCCAACTATGGCACCGATCGCGTTGTCACCATCACCAACTAGCTCCGTTACATCGTAGGTATCGTAAACGTGTCGATAGTCGTACGACTGCCAGCCTGGAGCAAGCACATGGTCGCCAACCCTTTTGCCATTGATCTCTGCCTCGTAGAGTCCTAGAGCGGTGATGTAAAGGCGGGCTGAGCTGATGTTGCCATTGATAGTGAAGTCGTTACGAAAGTGTATAGGTCTCTTGGGAGCATCGATTTCAGTCTCCCGAGCGGCACCGATTGGTACTGCATCGCCCCAATCCTCGTCATTGAGGAGACCAGTCTCGACAGATGCCCATTCAGACCAGTCGGTGGAGGGTTGTCCTTCAAGTCCATGCGCTCTCACCCGGACATGAGCAGATTCGGCAGACTTCAATGCCTCCCCAGGCCAGGGCACATATATCGAGTCTGTAGAGTTCACACTGTACACGTTGGGTACTCCATTATCGTCTCGTTCGATCTCCAGGTCGTAAGAGCGCTGTTCCCAATTGACGACATTGCCTTCGAATCGCCAGGATATCCGAGGCTGGGATTCGGCAATTCCGAGCGCTTCTCGGTGGTGCTCAAAGCTGAGATGGGAGAGCGAAACGGACATTGTGAATGGCACGTATGCTCTTGACACTTCTGTTTCGACATCACGATGTTTTATAGTGCTACCCAGTAACAGTCCTCGGGACGATTACCACCGAGTTGTTGAAGATGATCTGCCGGTCGAGCATCGACATCGCTAGGAACGACTTAATGTCTGGGCACCCCCGCATTGTAAATGTACGCTATAGTCATCCTTGCCCTAAAAGTGTTTGTAGTCAGTCGCTCATGTGAGCTGATGCGGAGTAGTCAGGTACATGTAGCCTTTGCTAACCGGAATTTCCGCCTCTTCTCGCCGTAACATTTCGACTCGATACCTTGTTGAATGTCTAGCAACTGCCGTCAGTCTCGGGTCAACAGAATCCGGTGCTTGGACTACATGGATCTCTATGGTCTACAATGAGGGGATAATCGTCCGAATAACGCAGAGCAGTCTCGTTCTCGGTGCGAGATCTTCGCATAACATACCAATGCCACCTCACAAGAACTAATGCAGTCTTTCTAGGAGTTCTCATGCATTTGGCGACTTGTAATGTGTCTGCCCCAGCCTCGGTGAGTCGTCAAAGTATTGCTCATCAGTGCATACCTGAGCAGCGGTCCCTTTCAGTGTGGATGTTCTCAATACGGGCGTCTGGCTTGCAGCGAGAATGCTCGTTGTGGAGAGAGGATAACGAGCTGAGAAGAACGTGTTTATGGCGGCCCTGAGAAGTCCGTCCCTCTTGAATTTTCCGTAGTAGTATTTCTGCATGTGTGTGCCGTGACACTGATTTCAGACGCCTATGCATTACCATAGGGTCGCGAAGGCAGTGGTAGAGGCGCAGTGGAAGATAAAATGGATGGCGAGTCGTGGTCTCGCGAAACCCTTTTACATGTTGGTTGGTTTGCATACGGCTTACAATACTTGATATGCTTGTAGAACATATCGTATGTACATATATGGACGAGAACGACGTTTCCCCGTGCCTCTGGTGACATGCATGCGATGAACAACGCGTCACCGAGAATTAGCAGCCATTATACACAAACAAGCACTTATCGCTCCCGCATATAATCTGTAAAACTACTTCTCGCTACTTTGTTTCCATAGGTACCTGATCCACCAAATCCCACCGCTCGCGAATGGCGACCACAAGAAGCAGCACCAAAGCCAGCGGCGCAGGCGAGCCAGGCCTGTCCCTATGGCTGGTCCCACCCGAGGGCAGCGATGCCTACAAAGTCCTGACCAAAGCGATAACCGAAATCGTCCATGGGGAAATAGACGCCTCGGACATTGCGCCTAAGTTCGAACCTCACATAACACTCGCCTCCCGAATCTCAAGACAGTCAATCACCTCGGACCCCCAGGAATGGCTAGATGGGATCGAATTACCTGAGATCTCTTCGGTCGAAGTCAAATGGCACGAGCTTGCAGTTGGCGACACATATCACAAGAGGCTCTTCGTCCGGTGCAAGCGGTCGGATTCTCTGTTACAACTGGCATCAAGCTGCCGGGCCTTTTCGAGCGCGAATGTTGGCGAAGCGCAGTATGATCCTCATGTCAGCTTACTGTAGTATGTTATGAGAATTGAGTATTTTTGACTTCCGATTTGGCTATACTGACTGGTTCCCAGCTCGAAAGACAGCGTCAGCGACGACTCAAAGCAGAGGATCGAAGGCAAGCTTGCGAAGACAGGCTTGTCTACAACTGGACAATTGGACCACGGATGGACCGGTGGACATGTATGGCTAGTCCCTACGGATGGCGATGTCGTGGATTGGGAGCCTATTGCACGGAGAAGCTAGAGTTGGTGCCTTGATGGCATAATTTACTATGTTCAACGCATGGTAAGAACTCCATGTGACGAAATGACGGTAGCAGACACAGCTATGTCATTCAACAAAGCGTCAAACTACATGCCGTACCTCCAACCCCTCCAGATTCAGATATCTTACCGCTGCTTTGCAATACTGCTCAAACGGCGAACCGTGATGGTTCATCAATGCAACCCTCCAACCACTCGTCAGCGCCGAGTAAGCACGGAGCATCTCATGCACAACAGTCCCCCAGATACCTTCTTTGGTGCTCACTCCCAAAATATCAATGTTCATTCGAATCTTGACCTTCGAAATTCTAATGATTTCATGTGGCAAAGCCAAACCACGAAGCGTACGGCGTGATGTGCTCGGCATAGTCTTCAAGAATGCCCTGAATATACAGTAACTACCGTCATCATCAAGTGCAGTCATTATAAACTTCCAAGCTCAGTCATCGCCATTACTCATGTCGATAGTCTTCCGTCCTTCCGTCTCAGCCGCAAACTATCGAAAGGCAAGACCGAGATACATCGTGACATGTACGTGTAATGTATTTGCAGCTCTCGATGGCTATCGACGCGTTCAACTGAACGGCACGCCTCGCGCGCCTTACGCACAAGCTGGCGGAGCTCCTGATGTTCTGGCCACACTGTCTTCGAGGTACGTCTGTACGGATGCTGTACACGGTATGGTTGTCGGGATAACGCTGCACTTGTATCATAGTCGGCGGCACTGCGCAGGTCGGATCAGTTCATTGAGCAAAGATAACACGTTCAAAGCACGCAAGTCAAGGACAAATGTGCACAGAATGTAGTTATAATAATTTGTTTGTCATTCGAATGTTTGTGTCATTATATAGTGTCTCGTTATCGTACGGGAAGCGTTCTGCTCTACCGCTCTCTCGTCGTTGATGTAAACAAAAAATGCTATGCTCTGTGGTCACTGGGCTTTCTCTTTCTGGTGTTATGGTCGTTCTTGATGCTCGTCTTTTCTTCCTCTCCCATAGATCTCACGTGCTCCAAACGACGCAGGGTGGAGGCCGCTGGCTTACTGGGCGCTCACACCGATCCATCGTCGCGGGACTTTGCCTTGCACGGCCACGTCGCTCTCCACGCTCTGGCGAGGAGGCAGCCAGATCTTGGCTCTGCCCATTTCGAGCTTGCCCTCGCGACGCATGTTCATCTCGAGGACTACAACGCGCAGGAAGTCGCTGTTTTCTCTGGGCTCGCGCTGTCTCATAGCTGCTGCGACAGCCGCGTTGACTGCAGAGCCATCTGCGTCGGCGTCTGTCTTGCTGGTAATTTTGCCCTTGCTGCCGCGGCTACCAGAGCGAGAGTAGGTCTGCATTTGGATTGTTGGTCCGTTCTCGGTGCCGGGGTAGCGTTCCTTGAGGTAGGGTGCGTGCAGTGCTTGCTGGAAAGGCGCTTCTTGCTCTTCGAATGAGAGTGGGATGGGATTCAGGTAGCGACGCTGGGCGGAAGTGGGCGTGCCTTTGTATTCAGGGCGGACTTCGTGGCTGAAATGTGGGAATAGGAACGGATGGGACCATAGTACTTCTTCTGATAGCTGTGAGGCTACGATGGCTCGTTCGGTCTTGTTCGCAGAGCGTCGACCGCGGAATGAGAAGGAAGTAGTCTTGCGAGGTGCGAACGAAGATAATGCGGCCAACTTTAGAGCTTGAAGTGATGTTGTGAGGTTTGATTTGAAGGATGATTTGGGCTTGCCCGTGGCGATGTCGTGTGATGTAGTGAAGTCGAGCTCGTCTTCCTCTCCGTGAGGAAGCGGGATCAAAGGGTGGTCTTCGACGCTTTCGCGTATGCAGGGAGTCCTTGGTGATTCTTTGCGAACCATGCTGGATTTGCGGCTACGCATTGATGTTGGTGTCGCTGGGCTGCCCATTGAGAACATGGAATTGGCGTCTCCTTCCAGTGACGGGACAGAATCGCTCGACTCCGATCGCTCATAGGAGGATCTGTGGTATAGTTCTGACTGTAGCGAGCTTGACCTGGGCTCCTCATGCTCGTCCGCGCTCTCCAAGAGGATGCTCAACGGGCTGCTTTCATAACTCTTCACCAGGCTGTCGTCGCTCTTCCACTCGTTGACAAGCTCGTCGATGGAGACTTGACGTCTGGAGCTTGATCGGCGTTGGGTCTGTTTTTGGCGACGTGGGATGGTTGTCATGGCCAGGAGGGCGGCGACAGAGGGCGAGAGGGCGTCCGCGCGGTGCTGCGCTGGCATCTGGTCCTTCTTCCTCCCTGCACTTAAAGCGCGTCCTTTGCTGTGGCCCATGGTCTTCGCGCCAGAGAAGCGAGCCTTCTCGGGCGACGGTACATCGACCGGACGACTAGGCTTGCGCATCATGTCGTCTGTTGTTGGTGGTGGTGGAGGAGTTTGTGATCTGCTCTCCGTGGCAGCACGTGGTGACCGTTGCTTAGCGTCTGGGGTAGCAGGCAACCTGTCGCGTGAGGTGTTGCGTAGTATTGGTTTGGTATTGTTGGTTGGAGTCGCAGGCGGGCTGGAGTACTTGAAAGACCTCGGGACCAGCATGTTGTTGCTGACAATGGCATTAAAGCGGAAGGGTCGTGTGAGTCGACCGTGCGGCAGACGGTGGAGGCGTGTTAGTCAAGGATACGGTGCGAGCGGTCCCTTGACGACCGTTTGCCGGGGCGGGTAGCGTCAAGTGCGAGGCGTAGGGCCAGTTTGATGCTGTATAATTTCACTGACACAAGCCTTCTAGAATGATGCACAGGCCGGTTCCTGCAGCGCGTGCGTAGTCGTGTGGGCAAGCCGAAGGACGGCCGCCGTATGTGCAGTCTTTCGTCGGACTTCTAGTCGCTGACGTCGCGATGCTAGCGACGGGCCGGACGAGACTATGCCGTAATACAGCCCTGCTTGTTTCGTAAGGCCGAGTCCAGGGTCTGTCCAGGGCGCGTGGGATGAGTCCGTGTTCGCAGGCGGGCAGTGTCGCAGTATGGATGGCTGTGAGGTTGGCTTGGGATGGTGCAGGAAGAGGACTTGGGCCGAGTATAGCACTATCTATGTAGGCCGTGAGACACGGGCAGCTACCTTCTCCTGCTCCAGCGATAACAGCAGCAGACGGCCTGACGCACGCAGGCACGTCCTTCGGTCTCGGCCAAGAGCTGCGTTGGCTCGCGGAGGACGCAGGCAGAGGGCGAGGGCGGCGTATGGCTCGAGTTGGACGTGGGGGATTCTTCCATCCGCAGTCATCCTTATCGCACGCCAATCACGCCTAGCGACACGCCAGCTACAGAGCCAGAGCCCAAACCAAGTCACCGGCCTTCCGCCACCGCATGCCTCATGTGTGTGCAACACGCGGCGGCCGTTGCTACCATCTGCCTGCTCCCGTGATCCGCACAAGCACACCACGCACGCTGCCTGCTCCTATCTATCGCCCCGATCTCCCCAGGCATCCTCCACTTGCTCCAGCTGTCATCGTCCCGATGAGATAGCAGACGAGTTTGCCGCCGGCGAATACGATCGCCTTCTTGATCCAGCGTAAGCGCACCAACGGTCCGCATTCTAGCTTCCCGCCAGAAGCTGAGCCAGGGCAAACGTTAATCCGGATGCCGGGTTGCGATTTGCGCTCGGGAGAGGGTGGCTGGCGATGCATTAGATTGCTGTGGGCTTTTGCGCAGATAAAACGCTGCGGAGGCCGAGGCGTGCGAGGATGGGTGAAACTGTTGCAGCACGGCCTTTTGCACGATGGCAAAACACACCGGTTTGTTCAGGCAGCGTGCAGCACAAGTCGCTTCCGAGCGTCGTGCGAACGTGGGAGGGTCCGTTGTATCAGGCAAACACGCACTTCCGTTTTTTTTTTCTTTGGCTATCTTCGCCGGTCCTCGTGTTTTCATATGGATAATTCACGGGCGAAGCAGCCATGAATTAGCTTCGCATACCGATGTTCGACGATGACGTCCACTTCCTGTTTCTCTCCATCCTGCAGCCTTGTCCAGATAAATCATCTCTGCTTCGCCGTCATATCAGCTGACCGGAAGAGCTGCGGCTGGCGAGCCGTAGCCCGACCGCACTTGAACCGTAACTCGTGCGAATCGGACAAGTCCCGATGCAAACCGATAAAAGCCCCTAGCAAGCAAAAGCCGGTGGCCACACGAGTCCGTGTTTTAGCACGCAGTCCAGGCAGGAGCACCAACGCTGCACCCCAGTGGCAAAGCCCGTCATGAAGAGAATCCTTTTACCGATGCGTCGGAGAGTCGAACAACGGCAGGGCAGCCCAAGGCGGGTGAGGCACCGTGCCGGACCTCGATGCGTCGCATCGTGCATACGCCGATGTGAAGTCGTGCATGCCAAAGCGAGCTCGTGAATGGTCAGAGATACGCTTATTGTGAATATGGTTGCGTGGGCGTCCTAGTGTAAACACTGCTTCAAGCGGCCTCACGAGCCTTTCTTGGCCGTCTAGGCGACCTCACTACCTCGAGTCTCGTGACGAGACAGTATCAAGTCTCGTGACAAACAAAAGTAGAAAGAGTGACAGCGACGAATACGTCTCCGCCGCCGAAGACAACTGTCCCTATTGTGCCATCCTTACTAAATCCCATTGTAAAGAAGATCGTCAGGGCGGCGGAGCCCAATCCATTGCGTGCGTCGCCTACGGCCTACACGGCCCATCGAAACCAACTCGCGTGCCCAGCATGCCCTTCTTAGGACAAGCGTCGACAACAACAAAACATCGACCATGACTCCTGCTATCTAGCCAGCAGCAATCCCATGCCCGACTAGCCAACAACAATCCTCCATCGGCCAGCTCACACCTCCATTCCTACACAAGTCATGAACCGGAATCCCAACAATCCCATCACACCGCTCTCCTCCACAGGATCCGATCCTGCACCTTGCACTTCCATCGCGCATATCATGTCCATGCGTGAAGCTAACAGGGAGATCAACACAACAAAGCGAGCAAAGGGTTCAACAAGTCATAATATCGGCTACACAGTAAATTGATTCTGGAACGACGAACAGATTCATTTCGATCTCTCGGGGCTGATTGAATCTACGGAGTCGAAACCTCACCTTCCCTTCTCAGCGTTAGAGGATCACTTGGCACGGCACATGCGACTCGTTCCTGAAACCCAAATTGGCAACGCACGACAGGCGAGCGCCGCCACGAGAACCTGCGTTATGCGCCCGCCGTATGCTTAGAAGTATGCTTCTGTCAATCATAGTACAATATACTTTTCTGGCATGGCGATTTGCGGCTCAGCCTCTTGTCCTGGACCCTTTCCCCGTGACTGTTGTATTGGTGTATGGTAAAAAAACACCACCAGGGTCCACTCGAAACATCCATCCAATTAATGCATACAACACTATAAGAGATCAGCATCCATCCCACGCTCCAATCCAATACAGATCCAAAACGAGCCTCGGTTGCAGACCAGACAATTACAAAGAAAGGGAAAGAAAAAAAAGCACGGTCTTGCCAACACAAGCAAGCATCTCGCTTCTGCACAGCCAGCACGTGTCTCTCTGGGTACACCAACAATTGGTACGGACACATCACCACCTTCCCAATCCCGCCTCTGCCTGCGGCCCAACGTTGTGTTTCAGGAAGCTGGAAGCTTGCTCCCTATCCACTCATGCACGTATAGTTGAGAACGACCCACGCGACCCTCCGCGCAATGTACTTGCGTTAAAAGAACCCTGATTCTGTATCCGAAGTGGAGCAAAGATCGTGTTTACGAGGCCCGGTGGAGCCGGTTTTTCTGTGTGTGTGTCGGATGACTGACTGCGAGCACGTGGGCTTAAACCGAGACAACGATGCGGGTGTTCGCTGAGTCTGAGGATGGGTGTCAATTTGTTTCGTCGGCATAAGCGAATACGCAATTGGGACAGCTGTCCAGAGCTGCGAAGGAGAAGACAAAGTAATGAGTCGAATGGACGATAGATGAGCACGTGGTCATCTCGCTCATTGTTCAGGTGTATTTTTGTCAGCCTGGGTGGTATTCTCGCAAACGCTTCCGCACACATCGCTGGAAGGTAGATGCTGTAGGAGCACTTTATGCAACTCATAGCCAACCAAGGTCACATGGGAGAATATCACATATGGGCAGTAGATGGTCGAGAGACATTCGCGTGCACCATCACATTACTGTTCCACGTCGAATCAAGTGTGATGATGTTCACGCGATGCATGTGAATTTACATGTAAGTTACATGTTCACTGCACGACCGCCCAGATTGTAACCCCATACCCTAACAGCACATCGTATACCAGTGCATTGAATGCTTCCATGTGAATGAACGTGCACACAAAATATGTGTCGGTACATGTATGTATACGTATACTACGTACATACATTGATCTTACTCTCGCCTACGGTCTCAAAGGGACTACTTCTCCTCGCCCAACCACCCGAAAGCTGCACCCATCCACAAAAACTACACGTACAAAACATCAACCACGACCACCAATTCTCACTGACAACATATTGCATTCACATCAGACACAAAAATTACCCGAGATACTTAAACGAAAGAAAGGAAGAAGTCGTTCATATGAAACATCTGCCATTGCATTTCCCTTTCCCATGGCCTATCCTGCCCCTTTTTTCGTAACAAGGTACTAAGTAAGTTATGTCTGTTGAGTTGATGTATACAAGCGGCGCGCTCGAAGCTCTCAAAAATGTGTGCGGGTTCTCACAAAGAAGAAGTAGAAAGAGAAAGAAAGCGAAAGGCAGAGAAACTCGTTGTATGAGCCCTCGTCTTCCACGCCGGCCCAGGTCTGTCGCGTAAGCAAGAGCGAGTGAAAACCAATTGGTCCCGAGAGAAAGAAAATCAGAAAAGGCAAATCAATCATGCAACCTCACGAAGCATTAAAAAAAAATCATTCCAACGCCGAGGGTTTTCGCTCGATTAGCCCAAACAACATGAAGAAGGAAAGTGAAACCATTGTGCCGATTCAGTCGCTGTGCTTCCTGAAGCCAACGGCACGAGAATCAGCTCAGTAAACCTCGCCAACATCACCGTCATCAGTCCACCCAGCCTCGCTGCCGTCAACTTCGTCATAAACATCGCGTGTCTTCTTGCCCATGCCGCCCTTAGGGTTTGGGCTCTGCATCGCGCGCTTGACCGAGCCGCCGCTGACGAGGATGGGAGCGGCGCTGCCGCGCATGGTCTGGCTTTGCTTCTGCAGAGCGCGTTGTCTGGCGTAATACGCCTGCGTAGCGTCTGCTTCCTCATTGTCAGAGGCGTCGGTGTAGGTCTCCCAGTTTTCACTGCCGGAACCAGCGTTTAGGACGGAGGAGCTATTGCTGGATTGGCGGGAGGGTGGTGCGCAGGGGTAGTCTACGCGGCTGCTGGCAGGGCGCGAGTATGTGCTGGTGGAAGAGGCGTATGAGTCGGTTCCGCGGTGGTAAGCAGGTCGGGTTGGAGGCGGGCCCATGACCGAGTTGGAGAACTGTGAGCGGTACGATGCAGCGTCATCATAAGGGTCATCCGGGAGTCTGTGGCGGAGGACGCTGGAACTACGCTCTACCTCGTATGGATCGGACTCGTAGTTCATGGGAGAGGGTGTGGGAGGAACGAAGATGTCCTTCATCTTTGGTGGAGGTGCTCTTGGTGGCGCTACTTGACCGCGGATAGTGGAATGGAAATCTTCAGATTTAGCCTGGCCGTGTCGCAATGTCCTCTCGGGCGAGTTGTTTCCATCTCGGAGGTTGCCCATGGGAAGACGAGACGTTCCAGCAGGGATTTTGGATGGCGATGTCAGCTTTGGGAGTGCACTGTTGCTGCGAGAGTGGCCTGGCCTGGTTGGCGGTCCAGTTGGGACTCCAGACGGTGGGCCCATGACTGAAGAGCCAAAGGTAGATGCAGACAGAGGATTGCGGTGCAAGCTGCCGCCGGCAGTGGGTGTCTTGCTACGAGATGGAGGCGGTCCGCGCATGGTACTGGCCTTCTGTGATGGCGGTGGCCTGCTTGCGCTTTTTGCTCCGTCGCGACTCGGTGGTAGGCCGCTCGGGGTCTTGGCCCTGGACATGGCTCCGTCACGACTTGGTGGCAGACCACTGGGCGTCTTGCTCCTAGAAGACATAGCTCCGTCACGGCTTGGTGGCAAAGCGCTTGGTGTCTTGCTTCTTGGGGGCAAGGCAATGGCAGCTCTTGCGTCCAGCTCGTCCAAGTATCTCCGACCGTGAACACAGAATGGCCTGCCGTATTCATCCTCCCAGTTTTCGAGTGTCTTCCGCAGGTCAGCTTCAACCTTAGGAAGTTCCTTTGTGATGCGCTTGCGCTGCTTCTCTTCGCGCAACAGCTTGCCAGGGTCGCGCCTCTCTCCCTTCGCTCCCTTGGCCATCAAGCGCGAGGCATCTTGGCTGCTCTTCTCGAGATCCTCACGGTCCTGGATCAAGCTTTTGTGTCGGTCGACAACAGCGAGAATGGGTGCACGCTGCTCTTTCAGTACCTCAAGACGAGAGATCTCCTGCTCATGTGCTGACAGAAGCGCATCGGAGTACACATCGGAGAAGGCAGGCGCAAACTCAAGCATCTCCTCCTCAGCAAAGTACAAGCTGTCCCAAAGCTCCTGCAGCTTGAACCTGGCGTCCTCCACGAACAGGTGAAGGTTCTGATGCTTCAGCTCATTCAGGCGGGAGAGCTCGTCCTCAAACTCGTTTATCTGGCGCAGACCGCAGCCTCTGTTGGCAGCCAAGAACTGCTTGCGTTCAGGCTCGTCGACACCAAGACGGTCCCAAAGACCTTCCACAGTTTGTTTCAACTCTTTCAACTTGCGCTCCCTCGCAGACTTCTCGGAGATGAGCTTATCTCTTCTGGTCGCGAGGCGCTTAAGATCTTCCTGGTGAAGTCCAAGCTGTTCGGGCGACTCGCGTGCAAATTGGACAATGCGACTGTCGACCTGGGCTTGTGGTGTTCCAAGCTCGGACCAAAGGTTGATGATGTCGTCTGCGGTTTGCTGTACTGTCGCGACGCGCCTGTTGTATTCGTCGTAGACTCGGGTGAATTCGGTGTCCAGAGAAGCAACATAAGATGGGCCAAGATCGAATGTAGGCGCAATCTTTGAGTTGGGGTCCGTGGGTGGAAGCTTTACTGAGAGGAATGAGGGCTCCAGGTGTGAAGCATATGATTCGAGAGCTTCAGCCAGTTTCCTGACTTGCTCGTAGCGCTCGCGGTGGAGCTTGGCGACGGTGTGGTGCTTCTCCTTCAGAGTCTGTATGCAGTTGAGCAGAGGGTATGTGACGTCTTGCTCTGGTTCGTATTCGTCGTCATGTTTTGTGTCGTCAATCGCGCGCTCCATCTGGCGGATTGTTGTGATGAGGCGCCGGGCCTCTTCAGTAAGGTCATGTTTCTCTTTCGCAACTTGGTTCAGCTGGTTGTGTAGTGTTTCTGAGAGAGCAGAAAAGAGCTATGTCGGTGTCAGCGAGTCAGTCCAAGCCTTCATGCATGGGAGTTACTGACCTCAGACTCTCGTGAGTCGCGTTCGTGTGTAGGTACGCCAATCTCATCGAAGAAGCTGTGCAAACGCTCGATAATGGTGGTGACCTGTTGGGACAGGTAGCTAGTGTCCATGGTGGGCGTTCCGCTGCCAGCAGCAAGAGTCGATGTCTCAATGGACCATCAAGCGGAGAAATGCCGGCGAGGAGTGCTGCTGCTGCTGTAGGGTCAGGGAGAAGAGAGGACGATCGTGCGATGGTATATGTGCTTCTTCGATCGAGAGGAGTCCCGCGGGCGATGTGATGTCGGGGGCGTGTGTCTGTCACGTAACGAGCGTGGGAGAGGTGGACCTGAGGCTCAAGGTCGGGGAAGAAGATGGGATGGGAAACGAGTTTGCGGAGGCGCAATTGCGGTCGCGGTTCTGTTGACGTTTTGACGATCGAGACATCTTCCGCTGGTGTCAGGGCACAGACGCTTGTTGTGTTGAATCGCCGCCGCTGCCATTGCTACAGCAACCGACCAAGTGCAAACAGCTTGGCGCGGCCATATCACGTGCAATTGCTCGAAACGGCGCCCCGTGAGACGACGGCGCATCGCTAACCAGAACGGTGGCAAAGCTTATCTGTGTCTTTGCCGCAGCCTGACATCACCCATCGCATGATGTTGGTACCGCGGTTGTCTAGTGGTTATCTGATCGCGTGCTTCTCGCTCCGCTACGTGGCGAGTGACTGATGCTCCAGTGGAGGGTCACGAGTCGAGGGGTCTAGAGCGTATATCACTTGCGCGCGATCGGCGTCCTGATCTTCGTCGAGCAAGCCCCTCCATGGCAGATCCATCTAATAGCATTCTTCCTCAGAACCCTGTGCACCATGGCCACCACCGCAACCGACCTCCTCCCAACGCCTTCGGTGACACCGCCGCCGCAGTCAGCTGCCCCGCCTGAGCTACCAGTCCAGATCAACACCGCAACCAGGAAACAACACACCGAGCTGAACCGCCTCATCATCGACCGCATACCACTGGCCTTGCCTCCTACGACCCGAAGTCCCAAAGTCTACGCCCTCGGCCTAGCGGCCTTTGCACAAATCTACCTCGCCTTCGAGCACGCCTTCGACACTCTCGAGAGATCACAAGATGCCTCCAAAGACGACCCGACTCCCACAGACAAGGACTCCGCCCGCCAGCGCGAGATCAAAACCTGGCTCTCCACCCTCCGCCCAGCCAGCCTGAAGCGCTCGCCTCGCCTCAAGCGCGACCTCCAATACCTGCCCGAACTCGATCGTTCCGCCTTCGTATCTCTAGACGATGAGATCACCTCACACATCTTCTCCCTCGCCGCCGCGAAACCGCACACCCTCGTCGCCTACACCTGGGTGATGTACATGGCCATATTCTCCGGTGGCCGCTGGATCCGCTCGCAACTCGCAAGTCCCGAGCCCGAGTTCTGGACCGCACACACAAACGCTGGACCAGCACTTGCAGAGAAGACGCCTCTGGGCATGCCGGGATTTTCGTTCCTGTCTTTTGACGGCGAGCAGGATGGCGAGGACATCAAAGTGGAGTACAAGAAGCGGCTAGCAGAGGGCGAGAATCTGCTGTCGGCGCAAGAGCGGGAGGATATCATAGAAGCTTCGCAGGAGCTGTTCGAACGCTGCATCCAGATTGTCAAGAAACTCGACGTCGAAGTTCGCAAGCAGCATATCCGGAGCCAAATCTTGCCGGTGGCTTTGATGGCTGCCGTCTTTCTTTTTGCGTTGGCGTACTATCGCTTCAGGCATTAGTAATACATTGGCATTTTGCGGTCATCCCTACGTATACAATGGGAGTGCATGGCCTTTCCTCTTGGGTTCTGGCATGGGAGGTGGATATTGAGCATGTGATAGGCATGTGTTTTTCGGCTTATGATACCCTTTTACACAGCACAGCACGAAAGAGCACGGTCTGGCTTACGACGTGGAGCAGATATCACGGCACTGCGAGCATTGCACTTAGATCACCTTACCTGGATTAGATAGAAGTATGGAAGTCATTTCCTAAGCGTATTTTGATGTGATGAATGTGAGCGCGAAAGAAAATTTTGCTTGCTATATGATACAGATATCCTCCTCATGCTCGGGTATAATTACACTGTACGGCTATACCACAATTCTGGTATGCCATGAATTTTGTCAAAGTCCTACTATCTTACATTCCATTCACCAAGTTGATTTGCAGCTATCCACGAGTCGGCTCTCGAAAACATGAATATTGGGGCCACCGTCCTGTCCGGACTGTTCCAGCAGGGATCTTAAAAGATATGCCAGTGGTGCCTGTGCGCCGAAGCACAAGGTTCATGGAGGAGCGAGGGTGTCGGTGCCAGAGTCCGGGATGGTCGCGATGCCATTTCGTAGCTGGGATAGGTGCGGAGGAGCCCAGCTGTGGCTGTTTATCGTCACGATCAAGTGGCTTGCTCTGCTTTCAGGCTCGTAGCCCTCTGTTGCATTATAGCACGATCAAATCGTGGCACCCGCCTCGACTCCTCAAAGCCGAAGTTGCAATTCTGGTGCGAACTTTCAGTTCTCAGGCACTTGCTGCTTCTCAACAGACTGCGCAGCCTGATCCTTCTTAATCGCGGCAATCTTGTCGTCCAAAATAGCAATCTCGACATCGACCTTCAGCTTCCTCTCCCTCAGCATCTCAGCATACTGCTCATCCGTGAGATGCGTAACAACACCAATACTAGTCATAGACTCCCAGAACCCGCGCCTTGGCTTCTCGCTCTTCGGCGCAGCAGGTTTCGCCGTCCAGCGATTATGCACAGCCTGTCCAGCGAAACCGGCAAAAGCCATGACTAGAGCGCCAGGGATGGCATTTGAGCGACCGCGGAAGAGAAAACCGGCAAAACCACCGCTGACGCCACCGGCTATTGCGCTGGCTTTGGTGCGGTCGCTGGGCGTTATGTTACCGGTGTCCCATGCTTGGAGGATGAGACCTCTTGAGGCCCAATACGAGGTTCCGAGAGTGCTGCATTGGATGGCTGATGCTAGGGCGAAGAGTTTTGGGGTGGTGCTTTTGAGGATGCCGGCTGTGCCACCGACGAGGAATCCAGCTCCACCTGGAATGACATGTTAGTGTCTGTTATGCCTGGCGCAAGCTTTGATGTTTCACAGCGTGAAGTGACTTTGCTGGCAAGACAGTGCTCTCTTTTCCAATGAATGTGACAATATCGAAAGCCATTCTCAGGGACGAATACCAGTCTGAGAAACACTTTCAAGGAGAGCCAGGGTCGGTCTTACCAGCAAATAGACCGACTTTGAGGGAAGGCTCGAGGACCGAAAGGAGCGGGTCATCGGTAGACTTCCTTGGGTTACTCGTGGAGACCGACATTGTCAAGTTGTTCTGGCAATAACAAATCCTGGGCGATTCATTGAAGGCGTCCAAGGCTACTAATAATGGGAAGTTCAGTGCTGACGGCAAATCTACCCCAGTTCTTCGAGATGCGCGCGGGAACATCCGCTGTACTTAGTCGCAGCAAAAATGTTGGGTGGAACGTCTCGAATGCTGCCTCTCACACGACAAGACACACTCGAGCGCCACGACCCGCGCTCTTCCTAAAACAACACTCGCCCGACAGGAAGACTTCTTCCTGCCTCCTACAGCCAAGCGCGCACCGCTCGGCTACCAAACAACCGCAAACATGGGTAGGTACATATTGAGCGCGAATATACTGGGCAAGGCGTTTGTGGGCCGCCGCAAGCGACATGGGATTCTGGCGCAGCGTCTGCGCAGCGAGCGCATTTTGACCGGACACTGACCATGCTCTGTAGCTCCCAAGAAGAAGGCCGAGAAGATGGCGCTGGGTGATTTCCTGGCTGACCAATGTACGCACATCCCACCTTGACACCGAAAGCACCGTCGGATGAAAGCTCACAAAATGTAGCGCTCGGATCATGGGCCGACGAGATGGACGCACAGCCGCTGCCCGCAGCCGGCTCTGGATACAGTGCTAGGAACGCTCAGAGAGGCGCTGGCGACAGGGAAGAGGGAAGGGCCATGGCCTCCTCTGCGTGGGAGCGTACTGCTGGCGGCATCGGTGGCGCTCCCAGCGGGCAGCGTGTTGCTGGCTTCGGTAAGACTATACACACCTCTGGATCCATGCTGCGACCATGCTAATTCATGGCAGACCGTCCTTTCGCCACTCGCGAGGAGCTTCCCATGCCCGACAAGCCTCCGTACACTGCTCACCTCGGAAACCTCGCCTTCGATGTCACCCAGGCCGACATTGAGTCCTTCCTCAGCGGATGTGAGGTCACCAACATTCGCATTGTTGAGGACAAGCTCGACCGCAAGCCCAAGGGCTTCGGCTACGTCGAGTTCGCCACAGTTGACGGCTTGAAGAAGGCCCTCACCCTCACAGAGTCCTCTTTCATGGGCCGTAACATCAGAGTCAGCATTGCTGAGCCCCGTAAGTCTTTGTTTCATTTGAACATCATGTCAACATAGTGCTGACATTCACATAGCCAAGGAGCGCCAAGAATCGAACCGTGACTTCTCCGACTGGTCTCGCAAGGGTCCCCTTCCTGAGCTGCCCGGCCAGGGACGTCAAGCTTCAAGGACCTTTGAGCGCCGCCCGTTCGAGGACAGATCTGATGCCGGCAGCGAAGTCGGTGGCGGCAAGAGGCCTGGCTACTTCCAGGATGACGGCAAGGTCCGCGATTTCGGAGACTGGTCTCGCAAGGGCCCTCTCTCTCCTACCGCCACTGCCGCTGTCCCTGCTCGCGAGGGCAGAGGCAACCCCACCTGGGGCGAGGGACGTGGCTCTGATGCTGGCTCTCGTCCTCCCCGCAAGGAGTTCCAGGAGAGAGCCCCTACCGCTGCTGAGCAGGATAGCCAATGGCGCGAGAAGATGCGTGCTGACCCAGCCCCCGTTGCCAGTCCTGAGGCATCTACCCCCTCATCTCCCCAGGTTGCACAGGCTCCCAAGGAGCGCCCGAGACTGAACCTGACCAAGCGTACCGTCTCGGAGAAGTCTGGTGACGGCCCAGCTGCTGCACCTCAGTCCAAGGCATCACCTTTCGGTGCTGCTCGCCCCACTGACACTGCCAACCGTGATCGTGAGATTGCCGAGAAGCGCGAGCTTGCCATCCGGGAGAAGCGTGAGGCCGAGGAGAAGGCCAAGGAGGAGAAGGCGGCCAAGGATGCTGCCACCAAGCAGGCTCGCAGCGATCAGGACGACAAGACCACTGAGGGTGGTGCCAGGCGCGCCTCGCGTCAGAACGGTCCTCCTAAGAACAACCCTTGGAGACAGAACGGAGAGCAGAGCGACAAGAACGTCAGCATCCTGAAACGCGACAATGAGGCTGAGCAGGAGGCTCAGCGTGACACTCCTGACGGCAACGCCAACGGTGACATTGTTGCTGACAAGGAGACCAAGCCCCAGGAGATCGTCAGGGAGGTCGCTCGCGATGCTGGTGAGGGTGCCAAGCAGCCGGAGACCACTGCTGAGACTCTCGAGGACGAGGGATGGTCCACCGTCTCTGCTAAGCCTAAGAACTCTCGCCGTGGCGGCACTCGCGCTATGGCATCTTAGGTGGATGCAAGTCTCACGTGCTTCTAGAAGGTCGGCTGGATATGCCCCTCAGCCGACCGACAAAAATTTCCTCTTCTCAAGCTTCGACGACCTACTTATGGATGCATGGAAACTATCTGGGACAATAACCAGGATTGCAAACGCCGCTAGTCACGCTACACGTCTCTCCTCGCAAACAACCGACCTCAAAACGTAACGTACTCCTGGAACCGAAACGAACGACTCCCGCACACACACTTTTTAGTGTATAGATAAAAACGACTCTTCTTTTTGCGAAATCGACTCTTTGCTGTTGCGTGCAGCGGCGTTATAGCGGCGCTGGCGCAGAGCGATAAGCCTCTTGCTTTTCCTCTATTTTGGCATTGCGGTCTGCGGCGAGTGCTTTTTTTTCTCTTCCTTGTTGTGGGCGAGGACGGGATTTATGCATTTTTTCTCTAGTGAGTCTGCGAGTCTTGTTATTGTTTGCAGAATGACCAAAAGAATGTGTGTTTCAATTTTTACCTTTTTCTTCCTTGACGTTTCAATCATTTGTCTGAGTCCATTGACATTGACCCCTGAGCTGGCGTGTGATGTTTTTATGTGCACATTTTGGACACGGAGAGGACATGTACGAGTATTGTCTTGAACTTAATTGATCGGCTGCTATTCGAGTCGAAGAGCTGCGTTATAGAATGATGCACTGACTTTTCTCCCAGCTACCGAAGTCTGAGAGTTCGCCTAATCAAACAGGTCGCGATACTTTGCCCACACTGCGATGAGTGAAGACTGCGCCAGAGATGCAACTCCTCAACTAACCAGACAGTAGCGACGTGCGCACCGAAGTTTCTTCCTCGCGTAAAAAAAACAGAATCCAACACTTCGACCTCCTCAGTACTATGTCTCTTCTCGTCATTCACTCTGGACCCTGAAAGCAGCAGCGACGTCCGCAACACAACACCGCTCAACGGTTCCAACCGTACAGCTTTGTCTCCTTTGGTCATTCGCTCCGGACACTGGCGCCACCAACCTCACTTCAATTGTCATTGCGCTTTCCCTTCTTCCCTCCGGGGCTCTTGTTGCTCTTCGGTTCGTCAGAATCGTCAGAGTCATCGCTATCCTCTTCCTCCTCTTCGACGATGTACTCGACCAGCAAGTCAGCCACGGTGCGGCAGGCAGAGATGTCGCTGGTAATCACGCTATAGCCATGGCGCGTGAAGAGGCCTTTCTGGAATTTAGCTTTCGTGACTGCCTGGCGGCGCTCGCACAGCTCCTTGACCACAGCCAGAGCCTGCTTGCGATCGTTCGGAACGCAGATCGGCCCCATCGCCGTCGACGGCTGCAGAGACAGCTTGAACACGAGCGTGCACTCCGCCGCAGTGTTGAGGCTGCAGCTCGCGATGTGCCGCAGCGGTGCTGTCAGCGCCGTCGTGCTTCCTTCGATCAAGCGGAAGACCACCGGCTGGTGCTCACGGGCGTGGATTCTGGGATCCCAGACCCCGAGATCGATCTCGACGGGGCCTAAGATGCGCGCGAAGCGCAGGATTCCGCTGCGCTTGAGCCAGTGTCTGAGAGTCCCGGCGCGATCTTTGTTGGTGCGGTATGCGCGGTTCATGGGCTTGTCGTTGGAGAATTCTCCTGGAGGACCCGGGTAGGAGAACGCCGTGAGGGTGTCGGCTATGATGCGGAACGAGGCGGTGGACCAGAAGATTGCGAGCGTCTCACGGCGGAGTTGGTGGCTGGTTGCGGTCAGGGCTAGGGCGTTTCGGATCTCTTTCTTCTTGCTTCGAAGGTGGGCGGTGTTGGCGCGGATGTCGAGGTGGAACTTCTCGCCGAGCTGGGCTTTGAAGTAGTAGCGGTAGATGCGGTTGCGAAGCTCGCCACTGAGCTTGCCGAAGGGAGAGGCGTCCATTGTTCTTCTGAGCGGTGTGAATGACGATTTACTTCGGACACTGGTGGTTGGTTCTGGCTTTGGTATTGTCGGTGGGAATAGGAAAGAGGCTCTTTTTGTGTCTTGCCTGGCATTGGGTTTTGGTTTACCATGTGATAGACCCACCCTTTCCAGGACGCAGAGGCAACGATGAAACATTCACGTGAATGCCGTGGCCAGCCGTGCTGCTGACAGATGCAGGCATGTGAATATTGCAACCATCTCTGAGATTCAGTTCTGTACCGATATTGACTCTTGCGATCTGCTGTTCTTGCCGATACATTGGGAATTTCGACGGTTGGAAAAAAACAAGTAGTGCATTTCTGTTGTTGATGTTGATTCAGCGCACCGAGAACATTGTCTGTATACTGGGAATGTCCCTGGGAATCCTGAAGGACCAGAACGATTGCTCACAATTTTTCTCGAGGGCTGCTAGTGAATTGAAGACTCACTCGCTCACTCTCTCTCGCTCATGCGCTCTGACGTGTCGTGTTTGCAAACAGAACGATAGTAGATGCTCGTATCCTCTCGAGGTTGTATTGAGATCCAGTACTTCTGATAAGATTGGAAGCCTGTTGTTGCTTCGAGCCATAGACCGTGAAACTCGAAGTATCGTAATACATTCTGAATTGCTGCTGGCGGGCGTTGAACTGAGTTGATATCCAGTAAAATGCTCACTTGAGGTGTGTCTTGTCATATGTGATGTTCTTCGATCAACACAGCTTCCGACCAATTTTGCAGTGCCTAGCGAGGCTTTGGTGATCTCAAGGGAATTATCACATCCTTTGGCGATGTATATGGCCAATACTGTCAAGATAGATCAAGAGCCTTGTTCAATAATTCTTGGTATATCGTGGAGGCTACAGTGCACCACACTGTAAAGGAAGTACATTCACCGCGCGCGAGTTCACGTTTGACGATCCCACTGAGCTTGTGAGCTTCGGAGGTGATGTCAACAGGCATGTGTTGATTGTGAAAGCTTCACCATTGAGATACAACCACTACGACACGGAAGTCCCGTCCACGCTAGATGGACCACAAATGATTAGTTATAGAGTTAGCAATCTTAAATGTAGAGATGCTGCAAACCGAGCACCCCAGTTACAAGCAGGCTTGGGCACAGGAACCGTAGAGAATTACTGCCCAAGCGATTTCAAATAGACTAATGAGCGGCGACGATCCTTCACGTCACTAACCTTGACTCGCACCCTTGCCACGACTAACGACCGAAACACAGCCTGAAAGCACTCAATCCTACTCGAGGATGGACCACGATCGGGTCCTTTGCACTAGTCTAATGAAATCTAGAAACCGGCTAAGAAGGCGATCATCCGAGTGGAAACCGTAATTCTGACTTCAGAGGGCAATGAGGTCGTTGGACGATGTAATGAATTGCTTGTCAAAGCATCAATATATGTGACGACTTACTATATGTGTAGCAAATCGCTCAATCTAGGCACAAATCCACCAGAACTCCAGATCATAGGATCCCTCATTCGAACCTTCACGCTCGCAAGCGCGAGGTCGGCGCGATTTCCTTCGCTTAAAATGCCGTCGAAACCATCATGTCCCCATCGTTTCCACCGAATCATTACAAAAGAAATTAACAGAAAGAAAAAGAAATGGCCTCTCACTCTCCGAATCCCAGTTTCCGTTTTTTGCAATTCGTGTGATGCTCCCGCCTCATGTACACCTCTGCAAGGAAGCAGCAGTCGCGTGTCGAAAATCGTCCGTAAAAATCGTTCAAAGTCGTAAATATCGATCGTGGCGCGCAACTTGGATCTTCTACCTTCCGACAGGCACCCATTCGCGTCTGAGATCCATGCTTCGGTGCACACGACCACCAGGAGTAAGTGGAATGTTCACACGGCCACCGCGGTGATTCTCGTCGCCGCTGTCCTCTTCGTCATCGTACGTGTCGCTGAGGCGAGCAAAGTAGTCGGACAATCCACTCGTTGGCGAAGCGATGCTGTCGTATTGCGGAGGCGGCGTGATGAGCGCTGGCGGTGGTGCTTCGTCTTCGAAAGCGGGAGGGTTGAACGATGGCGCGCGCAGTATGTGCATTGGGCGCGGTTGACGGGATGAGTTTGCTGTGGGTAGTTGGCCGTTGAGGTGTGCTGTGGGCGGGCGTGGCAGGGTGGGCCTTTCCAGGAATGGTTCCTGTGAGTTTAGGTTGCTGTTGGCGGCATTCATGGCGTTCATGGCAGGGTACACGACAGGCGAGTTGCGGCGGCGGGCAGCGCCTGGGCAGCCGCAGTCATAGAGATGAGTGCCGTTCACACCTGATTCTGGTGAGGTGTATGCTGGTAGAGATATGTTGGCTTGCGTAGCGCGACATGAAAGGATGTGGAAGGGTGAGTCAATTGAGATCTCGAAGTGACGACGTTTCGTGGGATCATTTTGGTCGGGCTTCGAGAGACGCATGACAATCTAGGATACTGTTAGTACAAGTTCGCGTTGGTCGAGCGTGGAAATAACGAACCTTTATCCAATGATGCACCTGAATATTTTGATATGTCGTGTCGCAGTGCAGGCGCTGATGTCTATCCTTCTCCTTCATGGTGTGGCAGCTCGGTAGTTGCACGTTGAATTCCATTTCTGTCGGTCCAACGTTGCTATCACCGTGGAGGTTTCCCAGCAGGTTGGTCGTGTCTGTAGGCGTAACGTTTTCGCCCCTTGCGGCGCGCACACGAGCATCGTATGGAATTCCGCCGCCAGCCGTGATTCGCATTGTGCTTCCTGGGAAAGCGCTGGTAGGATCACTGTCTGATCGCTTTTCGAAAAGCTGCACTTTTCTCGTGGGCTCCATGCGGTGGACGTGCTTGTTCGAACAGAAATACTCGATATTCTCTGTTACGAGCACTTTGATCCTGTGACATTGGACTTTCGCCAATGGTGTGAGTTTGAATGCTATGGGGACCTGAGACCCTAGTGGGAAACTCTTGCCCGATATGACGATGTCGTAGTGTAGTTGATCTTCCCAGTTCCGGCTGATAGCGATAGGCTCAACCTGCTCCAAGGAACCCTCGCTTGGAGCGCGGATGAGTGTGACTTCTTTTGAGCCGACCAGATTCGCACGGAATGCCCCAGATCGCTCCACAGTCGCTTCCAACTCGTACTTGACGCTTCCAAGCTCCACGTCGATGGTTTCGGGTAGCCGGCTGTCGATGGGTAGCTCAAAATTGTACAAATAATCTCCGGGCAAAAATGTCCTGTACCCTTTTGCTGCCACTGAAGGACCGTCTTTAGGGGCATCGCCCTTTCCAAAACTCCTCGATTGGTTGACTTGTAGTGAAAGCTTCTTCGCATCCCTGGACGTCAGATTGAGCGTGGAGCCGTTTGGCGACCTGTGTGCTGATAGTGGATCCAGTCTTGTCGCGCTCGTAGCAGAACCTTCGCTTCCCTTCGCCAGCTGAACGTGGTCTGCGCCGGTACTCCTCTCCGCGCTATCGAATTGTGCGTTGAAGAAAGGCCAGGTATGGTTCATGATATTGTTAGTCTCCTCGAACTCAGATTTTTTCGGCGGAATACCCTCAGGCCATTTTGTGATGGCCTTGCCGCGGAATTTGAGTGTTATAGCCTTGATCTTTGCGGATTTTTGCACGCGCACGTGCAAGCTGCCGCGGAGCATGGCGGTGTTGCCTGGGACAGCCTCCGCGTTCTCAAATCCTTGTAGGAACAATACTGGCTCAGCCAGATGTACACCAACAGAGACACCGTTGCCGGCCGCAAGTGGCTTCTCCTCTTCGATATTCACTGGTATCACGCCGTTGCCGAGCGTGCCATTTGCATTTATTTGTGGAGACACCGCCATACTGTGGGCACTGTTCTCGCTCCCACTTGATCGATTCGTGGCATGTCGTACATCGCTGTTCAGCCTTGGTCTGCTGACAATACCACTGACTGGGCCACTGATGGACCCTCTGATCGCTCCTCTCATGTTTTCGGAATCCGTATCCGATGCTCTCGAGGTGAAGCTCCCTGGAGACCAGGACTGTCGATTCCTCTTCTTTTGCAACTTCTCCTGTGTCGAATCGGTCTGTGTCTGTGACTGCGATTGTATCACGGATCTTAGGAACCGTTTCGCTGACTCGCGCGAGACCGCCAGTTTGAATCTTGGTTCACGCTTCGCAGAAGCGTCCGTAGGTTTGGGCGGTTCAGGGACGAAGGCGCCGAGATTCTGTACTCGTATGCGTCCGGGAGGTGTCCGTCGTGGATTGAAGAAGTCGAGGCTGCGAGAAGAGCGGTGGGAGGAAGTTGATGTTGGTACTGGTGCTGGTTGAGGTTGTGGCGGTGGGACGTATGAGATGCGGGCTGAGTTCCGACTACGGTACTCGACGGCTGCCATTGCGGAGTCTGAGTTAGCCTGTGTTCTCTGGGCAAGAGCTCATGGTGCATCATGACAATCTTCCAAGAAAACAAACGCGGTAGAAAAAGAAGAGAAGAATATGAAACGACGATGGAAATGCAGGACCGTCCGAGCTTGCTGTGACAGCACTGGCAGGAAGCATGGTGACACACGGCGTCACCACATGCCAGCACAGGACGCACGAGCGCGTATGTTAAGGAGAAGCGGTGGCACTTACATTCAGTTTCCTTTGCCCCTGAGCGAAGTCCACAGCGATTGTTGGGCAGCAGTGGTGCAAGGTTGTGTTCTGCGGTTTCAGTGTGGAATTGCGACGGTCAAAGCACCAAGAAGTAGCTGCGGTGCCCCGGTCAGAGGCAGCTGACGTCGTACAGATACAGAGGAAAGCGTCCAAGAAAAGGCTGTGTTGCCAGCAGCAGTCCAAGAACAGCAGACAGGCTTAGACTAAAACGAAACCCCAATCCCTGTTCGGCGGTTGGCACCAGAAAAATGAGCTGGGGTTGGAGATCCTGACGTGGAGTGGAGATCTCGAGTACGAAACGCTACGCAATGCTTTGGAGGCTGGCTTGAGGACGGTGCCGGATAAGGTTCTCGCTGGCGCTAATCTTGCCCTCCGCGCGGAGACGGCAGATGGCGGATCAGATCAAATGCAGGATGGCGGCGTGGAAAGTTCACGAGGAACGGTGGTTGGCATGCAGGGAGGATTGGAAAGGCGGGTGGAAGTATCACGGAGATGGCATAGCAAGTGAATGACAGTAGTGACTGTCGTGCTCTGCGCTGACCGATCTCGACGATGTCGGCGCCGGGCAGCAACAGCAGTAGTATCGATACATCTTCGGGCTTTGGTGCGGATCTAGAGAGTAGCGCAGCAAGCACGCGCTAAAACATGATTTCAGGACTCGAGCGTCGAAACAGTCTGCGCCAAGGTCGTCATCGCTCAAAGCAAGGCGATTGTGCAGCAAATCGGCTTCTTCGGCTGGTCAGCAGTCGAGACTCGAGCGCCGACGTCTTCCGCCATGTCCACTATTCTCTGCCCCTTCGCGATGTTCTCGAACTATGCAGTCCGGAAGCGCGGAAGCTGCAGCTGTGAGGCGCTCATTTGTCTGTCATGCCACAAGCAGGTAGATCGCGCTGGAAGTGCGCGGCAGTCATGCGTGTAGGTTTGCACACTCTTCCAAATATATCAAGTCGACCCTGCCGTAATTGCCGTGGACAGCCCTTGTCCAGCCTCGCCAGCAAAGGAGGAGGCATATTGGAATTTAGAAAAACACATGCTACACGTCTCTCGCAGGGCTGTGTGCAGACGCGAGCCTCGGCACTGCGTCTGCGCAGACATCACACGACTGTCGAGGTCTTGTGTGCGTCTGGTGGCGGCGGCCCTGGGTATCTGGGCGAGTTGCCCCTCATCCGCAGTACAAGTATGCTGCTAGTAGTGAAGAGAAGGTCGTCGTAGATAGGGTATGGCTGCAGGCATATGTCCAGTCGGATCCACAGGCACAGAAGTTTGTGGTCACACTGCAAGCACAGCCTGATGAAGCATTCGGAAATGCGAGTCGCGGGTTGCGCAAGATAGATGAAGATGCATGCAACAGCTTGCGACGCCAACAATATATTGCAGAGTTAATCGAGCAGTGTGTTTGTGTTTTGGTGTTAGTCTTGATGTCATTGCCCCGAGCTGCGAAAGTCTTAGTTACGCCATCCAACCGTTTTTCTAGAGACCGGCGTGTTTTTGCCGTAGTGGACCAACCCGCCAGGCAGGCATAATTCGATGAGGGTGAGCCAGGTTTCCTTACTCCGCCTCGTCCGCATGGCCCCATGGGTGGTGGGGGACGAGATGATCGGCGCAAGAGTAAGCGGTATCGGCGTCCGCGGGCGTCGGCGGTCGGCCCTGATGATCATACAGAACTGCTCGCCAACCTGCAAGACAAATCCTCCCGTAAAAGTTCAACTTTTCGAGTTTGATGCTAGGTCGGCCCGACCGTTTCGCATGGAATGATGCTGTAAGCGGCACTTGTGCGCTGTCTGAAAAAGCACACCGGTCAGCGTGCAACTCACGTGGCGCGCACAGGTTGTTCGTTGTAGTAGTCTTTGTACGTCTTGTTATTCGTTCGGCCTCGACCTCGGACCTGACTCCATACTTCAGTGTGTGTGCGGGTCCTAAGGCCATGTCGCACTCGCGCGCTTGTGAGAGGGATTTCGCCGGACAAACAGGCGGACGGCTTTGAACGAAACAACGTTTAAACGGCGTTTCCATGTTGCGATGAACGGTTTGCTAGAAAGGACCGAGTTGCACGGGTCAAAGCTTGTCTGACATGGAGGCAGCAGGGAGTTTGTCTGCACACAGTGCGGTGGTGTTGAAAGCGACTACAACCCGAGTAACCATACATGTAACCCTCGAAGGGAAGAGCTGCCGGGTATTCAAACTTGTGACGTTGATCGGCGTGGGGCTGGCTGTCGGAGTTGGACTTTATTAAAAGCGCGAGACTTGCGCGCATTCGGCACGCCACGATCTTCCAGCGACGCGCCGCAAACATCTGCAACAGGAAAACACACCAGAGAGAATGGCTGAGCACGGTGAGTCGTGTATAGTAGCATGTCGTGTCTGCTGTTACTGACAACCTCTGCAAGGACGAGATCTCCTGCCGCTCAGGGATGTCGTGGTGTGCAGCACATCTCTCCCTCAGGAAGCTCGCGTGGGTCAAACTATTTGGACGGAAGCCGATATGTACTTACTGGCAGAACAGATTCGACTCACCGAGCTTGCAAAGCAGATGGGAGCCCATCACGCCCTGGATCTCACAGGCGAAGTCACCCATCTCATAGTAGGCGACAGCAACACTCCGAAATACAGGTACGTCGCTAAAGAGCGACCGGACATCGTTGTTCTGGACCCCGCCTGGATTGACGCAGCGCGAGAAGTCTGGATAGACGGCGGCGATGTGGACGTGCAAGGCCTGGAGCGCATTTACAAGTGTCCGACTTTTGCTGGCCTCAGGATATGCATCACTGGCTTCAACGACCAAGCAGAACGGGGCCGGTTGGCTTCCATGATTCAGCACGAGGGTGCAGAATACCACGGCGACCTCACCAAACAAGTCACACATCTGATAGTGGCCCAGCCTGGGAGCGCAAAACACAGGGCAGCTCGAGATTGGGGAATAAACAGTGTTTCGACAAAGTGGCTAGAGGACAGCGTGGAAAGAGGCATGGCATTGGATCCGAAGTTCTATGATCCAACGATGCCGCACGAAGAGCAGGGAAAAGGTGCATACAGAAGAGAGACGGCAACTCGGACGAGCTTGGGAAAGCGCCTAAGGAACGAAGAGTCTCAGACATCGGCTGCAAGTGCCAGTAGCAAGAGAAAGCTCAGACGACATGCTAGTAGACGGCTGGAAGACCACAGTCAAGACATGTGGCAGGACATCTCAGCAGCCGATGCTGCTACCACGGTTGCTCCTTCCGAGACGACTGACCAATGGACGGCGGGAGACGAAGACTCTCAGCTCACTTTGGGCAGAGCAGTAGCACAGCCACAAGTCGAACAATCGTTCGACGTCCGGCAAGAGAAGAACATTGCGGTCGCGCCAAAACCTGAAGGTCTGTTCTCCGGCTGGTGTATCGCCACCGATGGATTCGAGAAGGTGAAAGCAAAGCGCCTGGCGCAATACCTCGAACCTAATGGTGCACACATCGTACAAGGACTGCAAGATCTGAACTCAATTGGAGAGGAGCAGTACGAGAATCGTTGCCTTCTCGTCCCACACGCTCAGACCGAGCAGAACATGAGCTTGCCTCACGTAGCGACTGGAGTTGTCATTGCTACAGAATGGTGGGTCGAGAGATGTATTCACTACAAGCAAGTCTTGGACCCAAAACAAGATGTTCTTAGTCAGCCTTTGTGGGACTTCAGTATCTACGGGTTCTCGAAATTGACGATTTCGACGACTGGATTCTCCGGCGTTGACTACCGCCAGGTAGCTGAATCAATCAAGCTCACAGGAGCAACTTATCAAGAACAACTCACACCAACAATATCTGTGCTCATCAGTGGGACTTCGGCGGTCAAGAAGGAGAAGGCTTACTACGCTGCCAAACATCAAATTCCTGTCGTCACTGCTGACTGGCTATGGACTTGCCTTAAATCAAAACGCAAGACAACAATGGACAGATTCAAGATCGAGCTTCCGAAATATGACCCAAACAATGCTACGGGCAAATCATCAGCTGCACCCAGCCCTGCACCAAGTGAAACATCAAGGAGGTCTGCAGAAAGTGGTTCGAAGTGAGTAATTTTCACTATATAAGTCTGCCGCCTTCGTTACTGATATATAGATTCAATAGGAAAGACAACCAGGCACTATCGCGGCTCTCTCACACACGAAAACGACAAGCAACACCATCACTGCCACTACAGGTACTTAAAGCGAACACGAAGAGCCCTAAGGCAGCTGGGCCCTTCGTGCACGAAGATGACGACGAGGACGACGACAACGAACATAACGATGATGACTCTGCTGGGCCAGTCCAGGATGGAGACCTGAACACGCTCCATAAGACGTCAACCAAGGGTGTGCCTTTGCAAGCTATCTCGCCCAATGCGTCTCCACACAAACAACATTTCATTGATCAACAAAAAGTAACACCCCCAATCGACGTCCCCGAAGCCACCAACACAGAAAATCAGACCGAGGCGGAAGCAGATGCGAAGGATGGGCCAGCGTCGCCTGTCGACGAACCACCTGCTAACCATGAGCACCTGCAAAACGACTGGACCGCCAACCTTGCGTCTATCGTGGAAAGGCAGCAACGCCGCACTGCGTCTTCAGAACACCACACTCATGCCCAGCGCTTGAAACACCGCAAACTCGGCCGCGCTGCAAGCGGAAGCAGCCTGGCCAGCCGCACCAACTCGGGGTCTGCAGCGGCGAACCAAGAACTTCGCCAGGGCGACGAGTCCTTCTCGGATTCGTCTGACTCGCATGCTGCCGCGCAAGAAGACTTGCCCAGCACGCAAATCGGCTATGAAACATTGGAGGCGGAGGCCGCGAGGATGCAGATGGCGAAGCGCATGGGGACAAGCTACTCTGACGAAAATAGTGGGACGCGTCTCGCGAGTTTGGGGACTGTCAGAGACAGTGCTGCGCCCGCGGGCGCACCTGGTGGGAGGTCTAGGAACAGGGCGAGGAAGTGAAAGGCATTGTGAGATAGAGGTATGGTACAACAGCACAGAGCGTTCATAGTTGCCTCTTCGATAGGCTAAGATATACATGCAAAACTGCGCCTCACCAGGCGTCAAAGTTTCCAAACCCGCCACCCTTTCTCTTCTTGCTCGGTGGTTCTGGCGCGGGCTCTTCCCACTCGCCAACGATCTCGTCTTCGGCTTCTGGCGCCTGCTCTGCAGCCTTGCGTAGGTACTTGCCCACGCCACCTCCTGCACTGCTCTCATCTACCTTGCCATCGGCTCTGATCCGCTTACCAGTCCACGTCGTCCTCTCGTCTTCCGCGCCACCTTCGCGCCTCAAAGCCTCCTTTTTCGCTTCCTTTGCTTCCTCCTCGGACCTCTCTTTCAAGAACTCCTCGAACGGATTCACAAAGATGATCACCTCTTCAATCGCGCAGCGTTCGAGCGGATGATCTTTCTCGTCGGTGGGTACTGCTTCCAGGCGAGCCAGCGTCTCTAGCCCTTCCATTACGCGGCCGAAAACCGTGTGCTTGCGATCCAAATGTGGCGTGGCGCGGTATGTGAGGAAGAACTGTGATGTGTTTGTGTCCTTTCCTTTGTTCGCCATGCTCAGCACTCCGCGCCCGTCGTGCGTGAGCGGGCCTTCGAGCTCGTCAGCAAACGGCTTGCCCCAGCAGCTCTGCCCGCCGCGACCAGTGCCCGTGGGGTCACCACCTTGAAGCATGAAGTTGCGGATGTTGCGGTGGAAAGGAACGCCGTTGTATGCGCCCTTCTTGGCGAGGGTGAGGAAATTCCAGACGGCTTTGGGGGCGAATTCGGGGTAGAGGGCGAGGTTGATGCTGCCGTGGGTGGTGCGTAGGCTGGCGTAGCCAGTGATCTTGACGCGCTTGGGCTTGAGCATGTACTCCTCGTCGCTGAGGATGGCACGGTCGTTGGATGTGTTTGGCGTGAGGCCGGTGGATGTGAAAGAGGCGGCAGCAGCGCCGCTGGTGAATTGCGCGGCGTTGTAGGGTGCTGGTTTTGTGGTGCGGTGTTTTGATACTTCGGATGCTGCTTTACGAGCGTGTGCTAAGGCTTGCTGTTCAGCAGGAGTTGCTGACCCCGAGCCTGACTTCTCGCGCTCCTCTCGTCGTTTCGCCACGGCTTCTTTAGCTTTGAGGATCTTTGCGGCAGAGCCGAGATTCTGATCTTTGATGCCGGCACCGCGCTCTGCTTCTTGCTCTGGAGTCAGAGTGCTGGTGCCATCCTTTAAGTGTTTGTATTGGCTGAGATCTCTCGAGGCCACATTCTGAGGGTCCTGCAATGTGATGATATCCTGGCGAGTGAAGGTCTCATCGGTGACCAGGTCTTTCCAGTTCTTGCTTTTGATGTTCAGGCGCTCCACGGTATCCCATGCGAAGACATTGCCCGTGTTCTTCAAAGCCACGATGTGTGTGTTGTCGGTAAACACCTTGAAGGTGACAGGATCGACGTATTCTCCATCATCGTTCTTTACGAAATTCAACTTGATCAACTCTGAGTTCTTTAGAGGGTTTCCGTCGACTGGGTTTGTGCCGTGCTTCTTGATCCAGGGTAGGATGTTGGTGAGGTCGAAGATGGTGCCATCGGTAGTGCAGACGGGATGCTCGAATGGTTGGAGAGACACAGCACAGAAGTTGAACGGTAACCGCTTGAAGCTTGCACCTGCTACGCCGGATTTGCGAGCGTTTGCTCCTGCTGATGCGCCGAAAGCATCTGAGCTCGACCACTCGCTGTGGGTGATCTGGAGGTGGTGTTAGCCGGAAACTGATGGTGGTGTGTACTAGAAGACGACGTACGTACAGTTTGTCGGTACCTGAGATGCTATTAGCGAGCTGTATGGCCTGAGAGAAGAATCCAGAACGTACCTTTGCCCATGTTGACGGTGTTATTCGATAGTAGATTGCGAAGAGCACTACAGAATGTCCGGCCATCACATGTTCGCGTTCTTGACTTCAACTTCTGACGTTCTTCCACGCATACACCTGCCTTTTCCGGCAGTTTGCGACGATTTCACCGAGATTTACCCGACAAGCATATCAACATCACTCTAGTGAACAATAGTTACCTGTTATGAGAAATGGAGTCAACAAACCTCACATAGTCTATTATCCACTCACGGTGTTAAAATTGGCATGAAGGTGGAGCTTTCAGAGCTTATGCGCCTAAGTTGTATGCCTAGAACGCGCACGCAACCAAAATGTTAACTAGCTGCTGCTTCACATATTGTGGGAGTATACAGCACGGCTTCGATGTTATCAAGCATTAAGTGAAGATTGAATCAGTGAGCGCATGAATCGCACGCAAGTAGCACCAACTCTCGGATTCGAAATCCGACAAAATGACTTCTCCTGCTAAGATGTAATGTTCATGCCTAAACGCTGTTACAAGCACAATTGGAGGGACTACCAAGCGAGCATATTAGTAGTATCGAAAGCTTCTACCATGATACATCTCTAACAACCCCTTCGATGGTAACTGCGAATGATATTGTTCAACAAGCAGGAGCCGCAACACGTGTAGCGCGGGTGGCGATCCATACCAAATACAATGCCCACGTTCCCAAGCAAACTTTAGTCAGTCTCTCTTCTTTCATTTGACACGCCCAGTGAGTTTGCCGACGGCAATTGGCCGATAGCAGTTGGGCACGGGCGCATCGAAGCAAAGCATTAGTGTCTGCATGCCCACCACCCTCACTTGAGTGCTGGGCCCTTTGTGCCAACAACAATACTAAGATCACTCACAAAGGTTACACGACCGAGAGCAAACCAAGCAAACAATAGTAAGGCCACGCATCTCTCGCCAGCGAGTATATCAAAACTCGTTGATAATCTCCGGTTCTTTCTCCCGCCTTCCACAACCTAACAAACCAGAACTCGACCGCAATCACTCGCGACGAATACATAAGCCAGCCTACCAACCCACAACTCACAACCTTCTTCTCTTCACCGATAACTACTTCGATCCTACACTCGCTAAGCCACCGACTTCCAAAACCCACCAACCATCAACATGCAGTTCACCAACATGGAACTCGTCCTCAACAAGAAGGTCGACCAGGGTGCTCCCTACACCAACGGCTGCACCCTCTCCAAGAAGGTCGACCAGGGTGCTCCTTACACCAACGGTTGCACCGTCTCCTACAAGGTACCACACATTGGTCTCGGCCGCGACACCAGCTGCACAGTCTCGTACGCATAGACGCTAACTTTTCAATAGTAAGCGTCAAACCACGATCTCGCGCCGACTGTACACCTTTCTTCTGAAGCGTTCCGCTACACATCAGGGAAGGTTGGAGGTGCTTGTTCCTGGCATGTAATATGCTGGGGGGTTTCCCATTCCTCTTACTTTATTGCCTTTGGACCACGAGTCCTTTTAGTACGCAATAGCCTTGGCTCGCGCACGCTGTCTTCGGGCAGCGAGCGCAGACTTTGCTGATCGTCGTGCTCAGTTAGTTTGACAGTAGTCGATCAATCAGAACGGCTTTTTGTCTCATCATGAATCTCATGTGATGTCGAGATCCGTCTCTCTACCTTCATTTGTGCCTTACACATTGCTTCTTTGGGTATCTTGTTCTAAAGTCCATCTCCTCTTTGCTCCCTCATCATCGCCCGATACCGTTCAATGACCTCTCTACGAGCATCACCAAGCTCTTCACGCTTCTTCAAACTTCCAGATGCGACGGGCACGTTGGCAACGTCGACCTTTGCTCCACGGATAGGCTTGAACTTCTCACTCACTTTGATCAACTCAGGTGGCGCCTGCACCACGTCGTTGATCTTCGCCTTCTGCCCTCGCTTCAGCTTCAATTCAGCCCAAATATCACCTTCCTTGTCGTTGCTTTCGCCAATCGCCCGTGATCGCTTGCCCTTGAACAGAGTGTTGACCTCCTCGCCATACTTGGCCGCGTTCTCCTCCTCCAACTCCTCCTGCTTCTCCCGCGCCTCTTCCTTCTGCTCTTGAATCTTCGCCTCCTCCTCTCTCCATGTCGCATACAACTTGTGCATCTGCTTCTCCTTCTTCGTTCGCCTCTCCTTAATCCCCTCCACAGCCTTACCCTTCTGGATCAACCCGCTCACTTTGATCGCCTGGTCAACTCGCGCATTGTAATCAGACATGCGCTCGCCCGGCTGAATCTTCGGGATGTCCGCCGCTTGCGCCTCCGCATCCTTCGCAGCTTTAGACGCTGTCTTGGGCTTCTTCGCCCTGCGGTCCTCGCCGTCGTCTAGGCCCGAGAGGTGGCGCTTGTTGTTCTGCTGTGCCATGAGGCGCTGGAAGGCGCGGGGCGTGTCGTCCACGCCATAGCCTTCGACGATTTCTTTGCCGCCGCGCCGGGGTTTTAGGTCGGAGGCGGGTTTGGGCTTGGCTTTGGCGGTTCCGCGCTTCGGGGCAAGTTTGGAGTTTGCTTTTTTGGAGCCAGTTTTGGTGTAGGCTGCTAAGGGTTGGGCGCTGGTTGTGGGCGCGAGGTTGAAGCTGGGGGATGGGTCAGAACGGCGCGGAAATTTGGTTCAATTTGAGGATTGACATACTCATTCGCATTTTGCGTCTTTCTTGTGTGTTTGGTAGGCATTTTGAGGTATCGCTATCGGTGTTGTAAAGTGCTTGGAGGCCTCGATCGTCTGGAACTTTTTGTGAGAAAGTCGGAGATGGAAGAGGGTCCGTCCGAGCTTCTGAACATGTGAAAGCGGCGACCAGCTGCGTTCTAGATACTTTGCGCCTTCCACAACAACGACAACATTTCAATAATCCGCACCCATATACCTGGCCAGACAAATCTGTTACGACAGCCTCTCGCCCAGCATGCCTCCAATGCCCAGCCGCATGACCAAAAACAGGGTCAAAGACTTCCGCTATCGACCAGGAAAGGCCGAGGTCGAGGACGAAGAAGACGACTTCGATTCGGAGGAGGAGGAAGACGATGCGACGCAAGCGCAAAAGCTTTCGGCGCCTGTGCCAAAGGCATCGACATTTCCCAGCCAAAAGAAGCTTGCGATCGACTTGAGCAAAGCGGACCAGCAAAGGAGCACTGTCCCAGAAGCAACTGCGACCAGAAAGACGGACGACCCTGATTTGGAAGGATTTGAAACTGCGTCGGAATCAGAAGATGAGGCTGGCGATGCGGAAGAGGGTAGCAGCGAGGAAGAAGAGGAGAGTTCAGAAGAAGAAGACAGCAGCTCTGACGATGAGCCGAAGCGACCTATGCTTGCGCCCAAATTCATATCCAAGGCACAGCGCAACAAAATGCAGACAGCGCAACCTGCAAAGTCGGCAGAAGATATTGCGGCAGAGGAGGAGCGACGGAGGAAGGAGAAAGCGGATGAAATGCTGCAGGCGCAAATGGAACGAGACCAGATCGCGCGCGCCGCGGGCAAGAAAGCATGGGACGACGATGATAACATTGAAGAAGAGGTTGATGACACCGATGGGCTCGACGAAGAGGCAGAACGTGCGGCGTGGAAACTGCGCGAGCTCAAGCGTGTGCGACGCGACCGCCTCGCGATTGAAGAGAAAGAAAAGGAGCGCGAGGAGATCGACCGTAGACGCGCCCTCACCGAAGAAGAACGTAAAGCCGAAGATGAAGCGTTCATTGCTGCACAGAAGGACGACCAGGAGGGCAAGGGCAAGATGGCATACATGCAAAAGTACTTCCACAAGGGTGCTTTCTTTCAGGGTGACGAGGAGCAGGACGAAGAAGTCAAAGCTGCGCTTAATCGTGATCTGGCTGGTGCACGATTTGAAGATGAGACCGCCAGCAAAGAAGTCTTGCCTGAGTACATGAGGATCAGAGACATGACAAAACTCGGCAAGAAGGGTAGGACGAAATATCAGGATCTCAAATCGGAGGATACTGGTCGATGGGGAACGTACGAGAACAAGAAGAAAGGCTATGATGGTTTGGATGATCGATTCAGGCCTGATGACCCTCGTGACGGCCACGATCGTACAGGTGCCAATGCTGCGCCTGTTGGTGAGCGACGCAGAAGAGATGACGATGGGCACGGGGATCGAGACGGCAAGCGAGCAAAATACGACTGAGGCTGGTCTGTCTTTCCACCGGCATTTGTGAGCGTTTTTAGCGAGGCGTCAAGGGCGATGATGTGGGCGAGGTGATCAACATGTCAACGATCGTAAATCAAGATTGCGTATGAGGCAACGATTTGCCAACTCGATTTTTACAACAATTGTGTAGCTCAAATATATGTCTTGTCGGCTTTAGGTACAGATCATTGTCCGTCCTGTCTCATGGCTTTTGCAGTACTTTCATACGAGCACTCCATTTTGAAGAGCTCCAGCATTACACTTCACGCTTCAATGGAAAGTCGACCGGCGCCAAGACATTTGCCCTCGCGCGCTCGCCCCTCCCCCGCCATCAAGAGCACTCCACCGCATCCACTGCTGCTGCATCCACTACCGCCTCTTTTTTGCCGCTAAACCGCTGCAAGGCTTTGCGTTCGACTCCTGGCACGTTCAATCGACTCGGACTTGTATAACGCCACTTGCGCCATTATACAGCTGTCGCAAAAGATGCGAAACGATGGCCTCGGGATTTGACGGACTCGTTGAGCGTCTGCTCTATGATGTCGCGCTCGCAGGCACCGGAGGTCAGTGCATCCTCGTGTCGCGCGCGATCAATGCGATTGTCGAGTATCAACAGCGTGCTAACACTTCGCAGGTCTTGGTATTAAAGAACTCGGCAGCGCTGTGCGCGAGTTCTACGCGAGTCAAAAGGCTGCCAAAAACTCCCGGAAACCCACAGGCGACGATGACAGTCTCCTGTTCTCAGAAACGCCACCAGACAATGGCCCAATCATCGACGATAACTTCGTCGAGCTCGTATGGCACTGGGTGTCGCGCAACCCTGAGGTGACTGTTGTAGGGCAATACCACGATAAGCCTGCTGTGGCGGACTCGGCCACCGTTAATGACGAAGGCGCGACCAACGCAGGCAGCAAGCTTGATGGCTATCGCAAGCAGCGACTCTGCACTGGAGAGGATCGGGTCTGGTACGCGATTGCCGGTCACGGTATCGACTACAAGCGGATCCCATTTCTTGAGTTCCAGGCTCTCAGCGTGATCGCAGCACAAGGCACTAAGGGTGTCCTTCAACCCGATGTCACAAGGCTCACTGGGCAAGATAAGAGATCCCTACCCAAGCGAACTGACAACCTTGCCAAAAACGGCTACATTGTCAAAACTACCGTCATAGCACGCGGTACCAAGACCAGTCTGCTAAAATTGAAGAAATTCGCTGGCGATAGTGCTGTGCCCGAAGATGAAGGAGCGCCTGGCACAGCGATCATCCAGTACAATCTCTGGTTTGATGAGATGATGAGGCTGTTGCGAGAGAATGGCAACATCATGGCATTTGAAGACATCAGAATCGGTCTCGGCATAAACAAGAAGAGATTTGAGACCAGGGCACTCCACCGTTGCGTTCGTCGTCTTGCCAAGGTCGGTTCTCTGAGAAAAGTCACAGCTCGAGTGGAGGCGCCTGCAAGTCAACCAGATGCCGACATGAAGTCTGTCAGGTCTCTCCAGCTCCTCCGCGATCCCACAGAGATTGATCGTGTAGCTTTTATGAGGAGTGATTGGCAAAGAAGCAAGCTGCTTGACTCCGCTCAGATTGCTCAGTTCGCGGCTATGGGAGGAGCTGAAGACGAAGATGACGACCTTGAGGAAGCTGAGGCTATCGCTGGCTTTGATGGCGAAGGCGAGGATATCCGACGGATCTTGAACCGCTCTCCACCACTTTGGAATCCCGACCTTCCTTTCCCCAACTTCTTGTACAACCGGATCAAAGAATCTGGCATCGCCGGAACTTCCTCCAGTGAACTATATGAGGACTCGGTTGGCCAGTTCTGGAAGCGAGCGATGGATGAGATGCTCGTAAAGCTTACAGACCTCTGGCAATTCTCGCAACCTCCTCATCTGCGCCACCTTGCTATCGTCAAGGATACGTGTCAGAGGGGGAAGCAGCCAACATTCCAGTATCGCACGTACGAAAACTTTGAGAAGGCTGTGGTTATCGGTGATGCATTTTGGGAGGGAGTCTTTGGTCCGGAGGAGAAGGGCAAAGGCAAAGCCAAACAGAAGAAGGCTGAAGCCGCTGCCGCTGCTTTGCCGGATGTTGACGAATGGGGATTTCAGAAGGTCAACCACAAGCTCTTTGTTGGACAGAATGGTGCGGCGACTCTGGAAGAGTGTCGCAAAAATGCCAAACCGACATTGCAGCCCAAGAGT
Source organism: Cladosporium colombiae (assembly GCA_026122715.1). Lineage (NCBI taxonomy): Eukaryota > Fungi > Ascomycota > Dothideomycetes > Cladosporiales > Cladosporiaceae > Cladosporium > Cladosporium colombiae. The sequence goes on from JAKZFA010000005.1 coordinate 1,038,250, forward strand.
CACACACTGACGCCTGGTTCTCTGATTGGTCGCCCTCCAGGAGCGACCACGACTCCTGGAAGTGGTACAGGGCGGCCGAAAAAGAAGCAAACGATTGATCGTACGCCGACAAGCCGACCCCGAAAGGACCAATCAACAATTGAGCAATCTATGCGCAAGACTGCCGGGCGCAAAGCACTCTCTGCAAGCGCCGTGAAACGCACAGCTGATCAGGCAGATCTGGATGCGGACCAAGAGTCAGGACCGAATGATCAGTCTTTAGACGTTGATCAGACACCAGTTCCAGGAGCCAAGAAAGCTAAAGGCCGGCCACGTAAGTCTCTGCGAATCGATGAAGTGCCCATCACGACATTCCCCATGACGCCAGCTACGGGAAAGAGACATTCGACTCAGCCAGTAGCGCTTGAGGGCTTTCCTCTACAAAAGAGGCGAGCGCCTTCAGGCAATGGCACAAATGCAGGAGGAGAACGACCTGGCAAGAGCCTAGGAATTGAGGCTGAAAGTCCCCGTGCGACTACAGGGACCCCTGGGCAGCCTATTGTAAACGATGACTCGGCAGCTGAAAACTCCGCAGACGATTTCGACTGGCCGACTGGACCGGCACCAATCGTGAATGTTAAAGCTGGAATCGAGATCAATCCACCGGGGGCCTACGAACTCAAAGTCTATAATTTTCCGTCTCGTGGACGGCCACCGAAGGCCAAGATCGCAGTGTTCAGGTCAAGCCGACTTCGTGACTTCTTATGGTATGTGAAAGAGCGGCCAATTCCAGGCTCTAGGGCATTTAAAGCTATGCGTCGGAGCATGGTGCAGAGTGCCCCAGAAGAAGTCGAGCCTACTCCTGAACTACCATATCGTGAGCCTCTGGTGCGCCGTGCAATCAAGGCTACTGATGAGATGGGTCGAGCTTCCTGGGGCAAACAATCGATGGTCCAGCGTCAAGTTACATCAGTGGATGACACTGCTGGAGGTGCAGAGGCACCGCATGACACTGATATGATCGCACCTGAGATACCGACTGCAGATCTGGATCCCACGCTGGCTGAGTCTATGGCCGGGCATGCATCCAACGCACCCTTGCCCGACGTAACCGTCCATGATGCCGATGACGAAGACACAGCTGTACGGCAATACAAGAAAGCTGGCGTGACCAAGAACATCGGTGCACTTCACATCAAGCGAAGAAAAGTCGCTATGGACATCGTTCAGACTTGTGGCGGCGTGTTTCCTGGAAAGGGAGAGATGTGGTTCCCATTTGTAACCGCATGGCAAAGGCAATACAAGCAGACACCTGACCGCCATACTGTTGACAACGTTATGAGAGGACTCGTCACCAGCGGCAAGTTGAAGAAGTTGACGTTCTTCTTCAAGTCAAGGAAAGGCATGACTGTCGAACGCTCGATTTACGTTGAGCCTGAGATTGACCCAAATTCACCAAAGGTGAAGTTGCTTCAGAAGAAAATCATCGATAGCTATCCTGCGACTGTTCTACCCGAAGAGGTCGATATTGCGCCAGAGTTCCGCAAGCAAGCAGCCAGGAATCCTCAAACTACACACCACGCCAAATTGGCCAAAGCAGCAGGTGAAGAGTCGAGCCCGACACCAAAGGACACGACTGGTACCGAAAACTTGCCGCCCCATTACATTCGTGACCAATTCCCCAAAGATGCCAGCATCACAGTCAGACGTACCGGCAATGGCACAGGTCTCGGTGCAATCGACGCGCAACTTCGCAGCATCAAGCATAACCGCAGATTAGCGAGCATCAGGAGAGGTGGCTACCCAAGGAAGATTCTACCAATGGGCTCTGAGATGGAAGAAGGGGTCGGTGAACTCACTTATGAACAGGCCTTACTGCAAGGCGAACAAAACCAATCGGCATATATTCATGGGGCCGCGTCGAAGCGCAGTGCTGCCCGTCTACGAGGCTCTGGGCGTAAACTTCCTGGCCGAATTCTTGGATCGAAATCAAAGCGCAACGCAGCAAACGCGACACGCACATCTGCAGGCCAATCAAAGAGAAGATTGCCATGGGATGCAATCGGCTACGTTGCTTCACAGGCTGCGCACTCCTTTGTCGATCCCGCGTGGATGGCCGTCGTGTCAAAACCCAAACCTCCCCCAAAACGCATCGCACGCATTCAGTGGAAGTGGGTTGATCCGTCTGCAGAAGACTGGTCAGTTCACCCATCTGGTATGGCTGACGATGCAGACTTCGCTGATATGCGCCATGGCGAATCTGCTTCGTTCGGCTTGCTGCTTCCTGACGACACTCAAGTACTGGACAGAAATGAGCTGAGTGAGGCTGTGGATGTTCAGTTTGCACCGCAGACAATAGACGATATCGTCAACAGCCACATGCTTCCCTCAAGCCCAGAGACAGGTAGCGATGAGAACGAGGCGACGAAGTTCTTCAATGAAGTCGAGCGAGTGGAAGCATGGGAGCATCATGTTGTCAAGGCCAAGCAGGCGTTGGCTCGTGGCGCCGAACGCCCATTCATCAATCACACGACGCCCTTGGACATTCCGTGGCCGTTGGACGGCGCTGCGTCCGTGGAGAGACCGTCAGCGCGCGGTAAGCGTGCAAGATCTGGTGATGATACCGAGTCTCCCATGGTGAAACGTCGGCGCCAGCCTCAGAACAAAGTCTCACGAGTGCAGGCGAAGGTCTACTCCGAGTCTGACCCTCGCAAATATAAGAAGCGTGATCGGAAAGCCGCGGCGAATTTTGGCGACAAGGAACACGACCGACTGGCCAAAGCTGTCGCTCTGGTGTCAGTCGTTGCCGGTGGTGTCTCTTACAAGCGCAATTGGCTGATTGTCGCTCATGCTTTCGGCTATCAATTCGAGTCAGAGTTCCTCCGTCACCGCTGGGACAAAGTCAGAGACCAAAGAAATCCCGTCGTCAAGCATATGCAGGCGCAAATCTGGGAGCCCTTCCTCGATGCCTACGAGCGTGGAATCCTCCCTAAGATTGACTACAATGATCTCGAAGCCACAGACTGGCCTGCGCTCATGGAATGGCTGGAGGGTGAAGTCATCACATCGTATGCTGTTGACTACTCCAAACCTGCAGCAATGATCAACAAGGTGCCAGATCTCCCGGTAACAAGAGAAGACCTCGAATCGAATTTCCTGATCACAGAGACGAGCGCGGATGCGAGCATCAGCCGTGATGAGTTCTTCACTGCGGTGGTGGATAAGAGAAGGAGAGACGTCGCAACCATGAGTCTCAATGGATTACCACTGGAGCCCAGCGGCTCGTCAACTCACCGCGATGAGACCACCTATCTTCTTCGTTCTTGGGCGCGTGCTGTCGTTTTGACAGACGATTCGAACTACAACATGGGCGAGGCGTACAAGAAGATCAGGAGATTCGGTGATCAATTGCTCGATGCCACAGTCAAGGATTTGTGTGTCGAGAAAATCTTGCAAGTGAAGAAGAAGGGACGACGCTTGCCTGGCAGGAACCTCAAGCTGGACGAGACGAATTTCCTCCCCATGTTCAAGAGATGGTCAGACAAGCAAGGTCCCGAGCACTTGTTCCTGACTAGGGTAGCAAAGAAGCGCGCCGAGGTGCTTGACACCCTACAACGCCAAGATCACTACGAACTTGAGTACAGCGCGGAAGATGAGCTGTACGTTGTCTTGACGAATATGGTTGGTCAGGGACTCCTGGCCGTCAAATCCAAGATCCCAGAGCGAAACGATGACTTTGACGCTCCGTTCCCCAAGATAACAGCGTGGGGCTACGCAGGCTTTAGCTATAATGTCAGGACGTTCGACAAGAACCGCCTCCGCTTCTCAATCATCTACGAGAAGACGGACAAATTCACGTCTGAGCACGGCCTCAAGAACGACGTCCCTATTCCCACTCGTCCGCCACACTACGCCAACGAAGACGGCTACCGTATCCCACTGTGGGTCGATATCCACGACAAGCTGCTCCCACGCATGTGGGAGATGGTCGTCCGTTCTGTGCTCAACCTGGTCGTCTTCAGACCAGGTATCAATGCTGTGGACATTGAGGAAGCCCACAAGGGCAAGATCTGGGCGTGGGAAGTCGAGCTACTGATGAGTTGGATGGAGGAGACTGGCGTGGCGGAGCGGGTTGGTCCTGGTGACGAAGTCGATGGAATGTGGAAGGGTGGGTGGAAGGTCGGCGAGTGGTGGTATTGTGCTGCGCTTTGCCCAGCGTTGAGCGAGCAGGGTGGTGGTTTTGAGGTGTGAGATGTGAAAGGGCGGAAATACTCGACGGCTCTCGGCCATGCTTCTTAGTGTATTTGGCATCATCAGAGGATGTCAACTCTTGCCTGCTGTAGTATATAATTTCCCTTCACCTTCAAATGGTTTTGTTTCTGTGTAGTTTAGATAACAACGAAGCTTACTGTGGACCACAAATGCAACATTGCGAATGATCTAATGTATGTAGAAAGTCGATGCCTGTGATTAGTGAACTTGTGAAATGCATAGAACCTCTTACTAGTCGTGTCTCATTATTCTTAAACTGATGTTGGTGGCACTCCAAGGCTCGCTCGTGCCTCTTCACAGCACCAGCTGGCCTCAGGGTCCAAACGTCATCCTTCGAGTGTCCATCAATTCAAATCAACGAAACACCCCACCGCTTGAACACCTTCCACCCACAACAACAAGAGCATCAACAACCATGGTCCGGATCCCCCAATTCCTCACCGCGGCCCTCGCCATCACCGGCGCCTCAGCGGCCTCGGCAGTCAAAGACCTCCTCCCCTCCAACTTCGACGACATCGTCCTCAACTCCGGCAAGCCCGCGCTCGTCGAGTTCTTCGCGCCCTGGTGCGGCCACTGCAAGACCCTCGCGCCCATCTACGAGGAGCTCGGCCACGCCTTCGAGCACTCGGACAAGGTCACCATCGCCAAAGTCGACGCCGACGCCCACAAGGAGCTCGGCCGCAAGCATGGCGTGCAGGGCTTCCCCACGCTGAAGTGGTTTGAGAACGGCAAGATCGACGACTACAAGGGTGGAAGGGATCTTGAGAGTCTGGTGGCTTTTGTTTCGGGCAAGACGGGCGTGCAGATGAAGGCGAAGAAGAAGGAGAAGAGCAATGTGGAGATGTTGACGGATTCGACTTTTAAGGAGAAGGTCGGTGGGGAGAAGGATGTGCTTGTTGCTTTCACTGCTCCTTGGTGTGGACGTGAGTATACCATGAAGGATACAATTGTGACTATGAAGCACAGCAAGGCTAACAATGTACTTCAACAGACTGCAAGACCCTCGCCCCCATCTGGGAGCAGCTAGCCACCGACTTCGCCTCCGAGCCCAACGTCCTCGTCGCCAAGGTCGACTGCGAAGCTCCCAACGCCAAAGCCACCGCGCAAGAAGCCGGTGTCAAGTCCTACCCTACTATCAAGTACTACCCTGCTGGCTCCTCCGAAGCAGTCCCTTACAACTCTGGCCGTAGCGAGGCCGACTTTATCTCTTTCCTGAACGAAAAGGCCGGCACCTTCCGCGTCGCTGGAGGCGGTCTTAACGCTCTCGCCGGCACAATTCCCTCTCTGGACGCCATCGTGCGTACTCTGGAGACTGGCGGGGCCAAGGCCCAGGAGGAGTTTACGAAGGCCGTTGGCAGCGCCAAGGAGCAGTACGCTGAGTACTACAGCAAGGTTGCTAAGAAGAGCGAGGAGAACTCTGGCTATGTCGAGAAGGAGCTCGCCAGGCTGCAGAGCTTGCTCAAGAAGGGTGGTCTTACGACTGAGAAGGTTGACGACCTGGTTAGGAGGAGCAACATCTTGAATGTGTTCAAGGGCTCTGACGAGAAGAGTGAGCTTTAGCGGGAAATTTGAGTGATTGATGAGGGGAATTGGCATGACTCTTTTTTGTGAGAGTCGAGGAGGAAAAGCATACGTATCATGAGTGATTGTATCATATGGCTTGATGATAAAATAGTTTCGACATTGATAGACTGATTGTGAATCTTTTTTGCGGGCCGATTTGAAAGCGTTCCAAATCTTGTTCGTTCTTATCTATCCGATCGGACCAGAATCATAGGTTCTGGTCGCCTTCGTTTGATCAGTCTGTTATCGAGCGGACCTTGGCCTACGCTCCGTAGAATCACAACAGGTCGTTAGACAAAGCCACACATGATTCTCCCACCACACTGACCTGCCCTCTTTCGACAACGCCGCGTTTGCAGCAGCATCGCCAAAAGCCCCTACATCGGCCAACATGATCGCAGTAAATCGCCAAAATGGTTCAAGTCAATATCTCCCGAAGCCCGTGAACCCCTCTCAAGCCACACCCACAGCAGCAGCATCACCATTCCCAGCAACACCACCCTGCACCTCCTCTTGCTTCCCCGCCGCAAACGCCGCATGCTCGCTATGTCTCTTGTAATAAAATGACCCCTCCCTAGGCTGCAACCCCGGGCTCAACCCTCCCCAAATCGTCTCCAAAATCCTCTGCACCCCCATCTCATGCCCTCCATCGCGGTTCCAAACCTGCACAAGCATGCTCCCAAACCTCACCCCCAGACTAACCCCACAAATATCATCCCTAAACGTCGTTACGCCCTCTTCCTCCACCGCCGCTTGCAGTTGCTCCCCGACCGCAAGCATGCAGACTTCCTTCCAGAATTCCGGAGCCAGCTGTTTGGGGACGCGGAAGGTCCAGGAGCCGCCAGAGACGTTCCGTGGGTCTTCCCAGATGGGTTTGACGCCGCGCTTGAAGAGGTGCACGCTGTCGCGCAGCGGGAGGAGCGTGGTGTCGAAGTTGTTGAAGAGGTTCCAGAAGGAGCGGATGTCGTTGACCTCGGCGAGGCGCACGAGGCGCTCTTCGTAGGCGGCGCTGGAGTCGTTGGTGGAGGGTGATTGGGGGCCGTCGACCCCGCGGTCTTGACGATCGTGCCAGAAGTCCCAGCTGTGGACTAGGGGTGGGGCGCGGTTCTTTTGCAGGCGGGATTGCAGGAAGTTGCGCATTTCGGCGCCGCGGGCGGGGGTTGTTGTCGGGAGGTCGGCGGAGGGGGAGACGGTGAGGTTGGGTGGGACGGCCATGGTGGGTGTTTGCTGTTGTGGTGTTGTACTGAGGAAAGGTTGTAGGAGAGAAGCGTGTTTTTGGTATGGATCGCTAGATGTCGAAAGGCAGAGCAGATGTCGATGTGAGCGGTAGACGCTGCGTGTCTTTGTTTGCTGCTGGTGCTGGTGCTGGTGCTGCTGGTGCTGCTCTGGTGTCAAGGGCCGTGGGCCAACAAAGGCGTATCCCCGATGAGCACGTGAAGAGGGACAAAGCAAATGCTTCTTCCGACAAGGCTAGGGGGATTGGTTGTAAGGAAGGTGGTTATCGAGAGAAAGAGTAGTAGGTAGCCCTAGCTGTAGATGGTTCTCCGTAGACTGGAGTGAAGTGTAGTGGGCCCCCTGCAAGGCATAATGCGGCTGGTCGTCAGGAGATGCTTGCGACGGAGATTGCTGGCGTTTCAGAAGAGGCATGCCCTCTGTCCAGTTGCACACTGCACAAGGCGAGTGCTGTCCAACATCACCCACGATTGGCAGTCGAGGCGCATGCTGTGACAGCAACAGTGCCAACCGCTTCTAATGGCGGTACAAACAGGCACATGCACAGGCAAGACACGCCCCCTCTGTGCAGATCCCATGACGTCCCGTTCACCACGTCCCTGAACGCCTGACCCGTTGCTTTTGTGGGGCTGTACAGTGCGAAGAAGATTGGTCTGAGCGATTGGCTCTCTCGCTAAATCGCACTGCTCCGAGTCCGCTACCGATACCGAGCACGTCGAAGGATGCGCCGCGCTGGGCTGAGCTTGCGGCTATACACCCACCAGATATCCGAGCTATACGATACCGACAATGACTGATGTGCCTCGAAGGATGTGCATCAAAGGATGTGCCTCGAAGGATGTGGCTGTACGGTTTGGTACGCGTGGAGCTGCGTGCCAATCGACAACACTCATTGATGGAGACAAGTAAGAACGAAAGGTATATAAGGATCGAAGGAGTCCTTCGATAGAACGATACCCTACTCATCCAACCAACACTACTCCATCGATATCCTATCTCCACTCACGACACATACACAATCACCGCATCAGTCTTCATTCATCGCTCAGAAGATCAATTGCAGCACAACAACCAACCGCAGAAAACTCCTTCCCTCCACTCACCTTCACCTCAACACTCAACGAAACCATCAATGGGTCTTCTCAAGTCAGGCATCAAGTACGGCGGTATTGCCTACGCCCTCAATGCCATCAGCAAAGGCGTGGCCGCCCATGAAGAGGGCAAAGCAGCTACTGCGAACGCCCAGTATTCGCAACAAGCACAACAACCACCTCAGTACCGCGGTCAAGGCCCGTACTACGACCAATCTGGTTATATGCACCAGAACTGGTGCGATTCATCTTGTGGCCATCAATGCAATGGCACGTCGAAGTGAAGCAGGGCGAGGGATTGAACGACTGGCGAGGGAACGTGTGGTGATCGATTAGATGAGTGTACATTAAGCTGGTGTGGGCGGTTTTGGCGGCGGGTCATGGTTTTTTCGATTTGGGTTTCTGGGACATGGATGGTTTTTTGTACTTCGAACGGCTTTTGTGGGTATGTAGATACAATATGGACGCCCATCGCTCTTCGCATGTTTCAAATTCCAACAAAACCTCTCATGTCGTGTGTAAAACCAATCGTCCAAACCATTCGTTAGGGATGTCTTGCAACGTCGGCCGAAAAGGACCTCACCATCCACCTTTATTTCGTAGCCGAAAAATCGATCGTATGGAAGCCGTCTAAGCCCAACGCTTTTCAACTCTGCATCTCGAAGTCATAATAACTTGCGCGATGTCCGTATCGCACGTGATTGTCTTTAACGATGGACTCACATTCAACCCTTCTTCGTGAGCGTCCCAACAACGTGCGGCAAGGTGTCGTACTTGCCCTCTCCAACACCAGGCTTCAAATCGACCTTTTCCCACTCACCAGCCTGTTGTAGCCACTCATCAGTCGGTCTGCAAATATCACAACCACCAAAGAAATGGGGCCAAATGTGATTGATAAATCCTAAAAAAACAGAAAAAGCGCAGAGGTTAGCAAACGTCTCTGTCATCACGATCCAAACGGAAGGAGAAGAGAAGAAAAACCAGAACTCACGTTGCCACCCTCCCACAAACTCCCCCTGATACTTCGTCCTGACATGCTCGTAAACAATCCACTTCCCCCCTTCCCTCAAAAGCGGATACAGATCCCCAATCACCCTCTCCGGCCCCGGAATACTGCACAAACACTGCACCGTCACAATCGTATCGACGCTCCCCTTCTGCACCCCGCCTTTAGCATGCAACTCCTCCGCCCCACACCCAATAATCTCATACACGCCCTCCAGCCCAGCCTTGACCGCATTCGCCCTCAGCTCCGCGTGCAAGCCCACATTCGGCTCCACGCCGTAGATCTTCGTGATGCTGGGGTTGAGAGCGCGAGCGTACAGGAAAAGCCATTGGCCCGAGCCGGGGCCGATGTCGAGGACGGTGCCGGAGGCGTTGTTTTGGATTAGAGGAGTGACTTTGGGGGCGGCGTTTTCGGCGGCGCGCGAGCCGAACCAGGTCCAGAAGCGCGCGAACCAGATTTCTTTGAAGAGCGAGATGTTGGTGAGGGCTTGCAAGTTCACGGATGTGAGGAGGTCGAGGATGGTGGCGGGGATGTAGGAGGCGGAGTAGTAGAGGAGGAGGAGGGGGCGGAGGAGGTTGAGGGGACCGGATTCTTCGACTGGTGGTGGTGGGGGTGCCATGGTTGAGAAGCCGAAATTGGGGATTGAATTGGGTTTTGTTCGTGAAGGGGAGGTGGGAATCAGGTTCTATATATAATATGTTGTGGGAGGGCGGGGCTCGCAGACTTTCGTGGTCTAGTTCGCGGGAAGCGGACGGGTGAGGTGGTAGATTAGTAACACATCGACCACTTTGGGGAAATGAAGTGAGATAACAGCGATCGATGCGGAAGGTGTCGTTACACGTGATGTCAGCTGTAGTGGATCCGTCGGTAATGGTGTATGTGCAATCACAATGGCCGATCCATTGTTATACGAGAATGCAAAACACGGATGATATATCGAAATTTGGGCCCACAAGAGTGACATGTGATCAGATTGGGACATGAATGTAACATCATTTCAATCGACACAATGTGACAGTACACTTGCAATGCCTTCCACTTTTTTGCAAAACGAGGGTTTCAGTACGGGCTGAGAGCTTGTGGGAAACATATATGATTAGAGTGGGATATCACTACAAACACAGCATCTAATCAACCTCAATACTACAATACGCTTGCGATCAATTCCGCCCGAATGACAAAGTAAAAACGCCCAAAATACAGCTTCGAGCAACTAATTAGTACACTAGAACAGACCCCAGCCTTTCCTTCGTTGTTGGCGGCCAGAATCCTCCGTCTGGGTGCCTCTGGTCGAGTTTCTCTTCTCCCTTGCCTCAAGCTGCCTCAAGCTGTCCATCTCCTTCAGCACATGCTCGAGAAGTTCCTTCCTCTTGACGACATCGAGATGTCTCTTGATTTTGGGATCTTCGCGAGCGAAACGCTCAATGGTGCCGTCGTCGAGGTGACGGAAGTGCTGTTCCAAAACGCGGGGGAACTGGTAGTAGAACTTACTCAGCAGCTCCGCGTCGAGGAACAAGTCCGCGGTCGAGGTGAGCTTGTCGGCAACGGCATCAAGGAAGACCTCAGGACAGTAGTATTTGTTCTTCTTGTCAGAACATTGGCGGGATTTGACAGCTGCAAGGCGCATCCTGATGATGTCAGAGCGGTCGCGGAGGAAAAGTGCCTCCCTTCCCTTTGACAGCAGTGCTGCACTGAAACCTCCTGCGCCACCGATACCGTCACCTTCGAGGACCACATCGCCTTTACGTACACGGTCAATGAAGCTGACGACATCCTTCATCTTGCGACGGCCTCCAATCTGCTCTTCAACGATCTTGGTGGCAGCCTCGCAGTCGTGCAGCTCGCTCTTGAGAACTGCAGTGATGTTTTCGCGACCACGCTTCCACTCATTGTCATCAAGCTCGATGCGATATTTGTAGGGCTTGACGCAAATCTCGAGTTCGTCAGAGGTGTCGAAACTGAGGTCGCGAAGAATGTTCTCCGAAGCCTGGGTGATGGCCTCAATGGCGAAAGGGTGGCTGGCGAACGTGCTGTTGTGTATCAGAGACTGAACTGATGACTGCAGTGACTGAGCAGTGATGGTCGTTGCAAGGCGGCCGATTCCAAGTTTGGTAAGTGTTGAGGTGGACGCATCAAGCTTGAGATGCCATAGAGGGTTCTCAGGATCGGCTTTGGGCAGCGACTCCAGCGGATCTTGAACTGTCTCTGACAGTCGATCAAGAGGCTGCAGGCTCTCCACAGGTCTGTTCCAGTATCTTTGTGCCAGGAGATTCAGGACCTGCTGGTCGAGCTCATTCTTGACAATTTCACGCACTTCCTTTCTTCCGAACTGGTCGGAAAAGCCCTTGAATGAGTGCTTGAAAGCATCCAGAGACTCTGCAAGGTATGATTCGGCACTCAGAGAGCGTTCGTTGTATTGAACCTTGAACTCGTATGTCGCTTCGGCCAGCTCATGCTGGATAGCCTCGCTGGTGGTAGCCAGCGAAGCAGACATGGTCGATTCTAGGACGTGCATGAGTTTCTTGCGTAGGTTAGTGGTACCTGTGGTGACTTTGGAGTTTTCGCCAAAGACTTCAGGGTGAGCACCAAAGTATGAAGATTCGTTACGTGTGATGGCGTTGAGAATGTTGGCGGAGCCCCTCGAGAAGAGCGATCTGCTTTCGTGTGGGATCTTGCAAACCACACCGACGTATCCCAATCGTAGTGGGTAGTTCTTGTCGTTCAAAATTTGGGCGCCGCGCACTGGATCTACTAGATCCATCTTGGTTACCACGCCGATCGTCCTTTCGCCTCTTGGATCGGCCCGTCTTGAAGCCCTTAGAGCTGTGGAATTTGCCAAATCTACGTCTGCGGCCGAAATCGCCAGGATGACGTTAGGAGGCTGAATGTACTTGTCGCAAAGAGCTTGAATCTTATTCTTGAGTTCAGTAGGCTGATCGAATGCTTCCACCTGGATGTATCCTGGCAGATCGATCAAGCTGAGATCGGGAACATTGGGAGAGTGGATGCGGAGTTGGATAGGGTCGTCAGAAACACAGTCCTTCTCTGGAACGGCCAGGTTAAGATCAGTCAGCGTCTTTTGAATCTGGGTGAAGTCCGTGATCTTGCCGAGACCAAGCGCTGGGAATTCGCCATACTCGGCGTGTGCTTTCGGGGTGTTGACAAGGGTGAGCTCAATGGGCCTGCGAGTGACCATATTCGAGCCTTTAGGGAGGAATTCGTGGCCAACGATAGCCTCAAGGACAGAGCTCTTGCCAGAAGACTGTGAGCCCACGACGACAATTGATGGGAGTGTGAGTGATTCTCCCTGGTCCACCGTCTGCAGCAAGGACCGGATCTCAATCATCTTGCGAGTAAGCAACATCATTTGATCGTCTCTCGCAGCAACCTCGAACGGTCTGTCATCCTCCTCGCCCTCAGACTCCAATGCAAAGGCCGTAGCAGTGGCGGCACCAGCACCAACCGCACCTACGCCACTTTGCTGAGGCTCAGGTCCGCCGCCTCCACTTCCGCCTTCCTTGCTGCCTTCACGTCCTTCATAAATGTCTTTCATCCACTGAGGCATCTCAACAGCACTTGCTTGTTCCTTGGTCTGATCCCATCCTCGGCCAATCTGTGTAAAGATACCTCCAGCGCCTTCCCATAGATCAGTGGCAGTTGAAGTAGCACTGTCCTTGGCCCTGCCGAAGATATCGATGGCGTATGTTCCCGCTTGCACTGCCTGGTACTGCAGGTATGCCACGCCTCCAATCATTGCTGTGGCGAACATGGCGGGTATCCGAGCCAGTTTCATGGCCAGCTTAGGAATCGCTCGGGCAAATGAGGCATGGCGGACTGCGGGCAAGTTGTGGATGGCGCTGGACCCCATGGGCCACGCGCGTCGTTGCTGCCATCGTGGGTTCGATGCAAGGCGGCTGCTTGCACGAGAGAGCGCCGAGTATGAGATGGTCCGTCGTCCAGCGACCTCGACGGTGGTGGGAGTGAGAGCGGCTACATTTTGTGGTTGTTGGCGTCGCAGCGCAGAGGGAGCTTGTCTGGCGGAGCTTGCTAAGCGCGAGGACAGCTGCCTCAACATCATCGTCCTACCATCAGCGAGTGACGGGGATATTCTGGTGGTTGCAGGGTGCGAGATGCCGGCAGATTGTTTTGTTTTGTACCTTCGAATGTTATCCTGCGAGTTGCCAAAGTTGGTCCGACAGAAGTCTGGCTCCGGGCCTGGAGGCGTGATGTCAGTGGTCACATGTCAATCCGGCTTCCGCCTCGACTTCTGCCAAAGCGCGTCTTCCCAGCCGTGCCTCTTTACGCGTCCACGCTAACACTGGACCTGACAACCTCACTTCCCACGCCAGGAACGACAACATGCCGGCGCCACCGCCAGGCTTCGTCGACTTGGCGACCGCGCAGGGCGCAGCCAGGAACTCGCATGTGTCCGTCATCGGCGTCGTGGTTGACTATCTCCCGCCCAAACAGACCTTTGGAGGCGACTTTACACTCACCGTCAAGCTGCAAGACCAGAGCATGAGGTATTCTGGCGAGGGTCTGAAGGTGAGGTTTTTCAAGAGGCGCTGTGAGGATCTGCCTCCTTTCAAAGCCATTGGCGACGTTGTGTTGCTACGAAACATCAAAGTCGGCGAATGGGGAAGCGAGATTCTTCTTGTCTCGGATTTCCAGACTGCTCACCTCGTGTTTTCTGGACCCGTCATACCATCGCCAGCCTTCAAGCTCGACTACGTTGGCGGCAATGGCAAGCTGCCTTGCCAAGGAACCGATGGATTGAGGAACTCTTTGGGTCCAGTAGAGCAGGACTACATCATCACTTTGAAAAGCGAGCTGAACATACAGATCAAAGCAGTCGACACTACTGTACCTCAACCGGTAGCTCCTGGCGCTAGAAACGCCCGACCTGCTCAACCTGGCTTAGGGCATGCCAATCGTACGGCTTCAGTCGTATACTCCAACAAGTTCAAGCTCGTCAAAGACCTTGAGAGCCGCGTCTTCAGCGACATTTGCGTCGAAGTAGTGAAGAAGTTCCCCAACCATAACGGGCAGTGTGAGCTCTACGTGACCGACTATACCCCGAACAAACAAATGTTCTACTACGCGCCACCAGAGGAGAAGAAGAATGATCTAGTTCATGACGGTGATCAATTTGGCTACAACGGCCCGCCCAAGCGCGACTGGCCAGGTCCTTACGGCTTCTTAGTTCTGAAGGTCACTCTGGTCGACCCCCATGCTACTTTCGCCATTCGCCAAGTGAAAGAAGGTGACCTGATCGCACTGGAGAACGTCAAAATCAAACTCATGCCTAATAGCTCTAGGCTTGAGGGAGACATGTGGCCCGATCAGCATAGCCCTGAGAAAGTCCAAGTGCGACACTTGCATCGTCACAGAAAAGAGACCATGGACCTCCGCTTGAGAAAGAGCGAGTACATAGCTGAACGTCAAGCGTTGATCGAGAAGCTCGGAAAGGCCGCAGAAAATGTCCTGACAAAAGGAGCAAAGAAGAAGGAAAAGAAGAGGCAGAGGGAGAAAAAAAGACTCGAAGCACAACAAATGGCTGACGCAGCGGCAGTGAGGTACATCCCACATCCCGCAAATCCCTTATCGACGCAAGCATTTAGACTGACACGCTCCGCAGAGAAATCGAAGCCAACAAGCACGTTCGCTGCACCTACAAAGACCAACCTCTCACCACCATATCCTCCGTCCTCGACGAAGCTGGCACGCGCCACACCAATACTCTCCCCGACGGCACATCCTATACCCTCCCATTCATTAATGCTCGCTACCACATCAAAGCCCGCGTTGTGGACTTCTACCCACCCAATTTGCAAGACTTTTCCATTCAGCTCCTCGAATCCGAAGCCGACGACGACAAGTCCGAGTTTTCCATGGACATGTCATGGGACGCCTCAACACCGCACTGGGAATGGTCCTTCGCCCTGCAAGTCGAAGAAGTCGCCACCAACATCCCTACAGCCCTGAGCGTCCATCACCCGCCAAGCAGAATGTGGCTCAACGTCAGTCACTTGGAGGCGCAGCACCTGTTCGGCAACGCGGTCGACGATCCCACGGATCTGCGTGAAGACGCAACGTTGCTGAACCAGCTGCGCGAAAAGCTGTACATCCTCTGGGGCGATCTTGAGGAGCAGAAAAGGCAGGAGGACGCAGGCGAGAGGAAAGCGAAACGGAAGAAACTCGACAGCGAGGACGAAGAGACGCAGAAACCATCAAATCTACCGTTCAGCTGCTGCCTACAAGAGTACGGCGCATTACGCGAAGGCGGCCGCGCGGACGAGGTGACGGACTGGGAAAGGCAGTTCATGATCTCTGGCGTTACGATCAATTGACGAAAGGCGTGGGCAGTATTCTCTTGGTGGCGTTTCATGCACTATTATTGGAGTGGCTGTACAATGATACCCGAACGACTGGACAGAATTGAGCGAAATCAAAAGTAGTATGAATACAAAAACTTGCAATTGGGAACGAGCCGTGATTTTACACCATGAGCTGCAAGCATACTTGAGCTCTTCCTCACCAAGACCAAAAACAAGCGCTCGCTAAGAATAACACCAAATAAATGGATCAACCAACCAATTTATCATCCGTCGTGAAAAGCCATTGTAAGCAGCGATAGCATCGCACAGCGAAGCATACAAGCCAAGACCATCCATCAATATGCCCTGCGCCACCAGCTTGACTCGACGCCCACCTCCGTCCGCGAAGAGCTCGACTCAACACCAACGTCCGTTTGAGAAGATTTCTATTCCTCCACAAACCGCAGTGCATCAACCCACACGCCGCTGAAAGCCACCGCTTCCTCGATCTTCAGCGCGATATTGACGCCGATGTCGGCCAGATCGACTTCCCAGCTCTCGCCGTTCTTCATGGCCTCCAAGAGACCGATCATGGGCGCTCCCAAAGCCAGCACACGATCGGGTCGCACCGCCAGGGGCTCGCCATCGAGAATAGTAGACGAGCCGTCTGAGCCGCTGACACCGCTCGGGCAGCCGATGGACAGCACCGGTGCGCGCGAGCGGTTCGCCCACTCGATCATCTCGCGTGTCTCGCGCTGCGCGGCTTCGCTATGCGCTGCGTTGGGGGAAAGAAGCGAATCGTAGGTTGCGCCTGCGAGCAGAGCGTCGATGATAATGGCTGGTGGGCCGGAGAGGTTCTTTATGTGGCTTGATGCTTTGCGCCAGGTTCCGCGCTTGATGTCTGCGCCGGCGCGAGCCATGCGCTTGAGCATGAGGGTTTGCTTGACCATCTGCTCTTCCTGCGTAGCGGCAGACTCGTATTGAGCTTCGGCGAGGATGATCTTCGAGTGGCGAGGAGTAAGGTGGCGAGCCGCTGCGACAGCGCGAGCGCCGGCTGCGTGGTTACCAGCCAGCACAACAACTACAGGCGGTGAGGTGGGGTTGATGGGAGCGCGAGTTGCGTGCGTGCGAGAGCCGCGGCGGCTGGTAGGCTCCACAGGGTCAAGCATGCTCATAGCTAGCTCTGCAATACTACGAGCGGCGGTCTCGGTGATCGCATCTTGTGTGAGACCGTAGCGGCTTGTCGTCTCGGCCTCCAGGGTCTCCAATGCGGCTGGCAACAGAACTGGACATTGCGCATTGGAGTGTCGCAGCGCCAAGTGGGGTCCTTGGTTGGACATGGGAGGAAGCGGCGATGCCACTGCTCTGGACGATACAGTAGAGTGAGGCGACTGCAAGCGATCGGGTCTGGGAGAAGCATTTGCCCTAACTGGCAATGTCTTTCCGTTCCGACCCACGAGAGAGATGGTAGACCTCGAAAGACCTCGGTCAGAGGACATTGATGACGCCAAGGGATGTCTGCTCTCAACAACCGCACTGTTCTGCCTGCTGGGCTTACTAGCTGAATGCCTGGATGATGAACGACCAGTATGGAAGTTCATTTCAGTGTCCGCATCGCTACTAGCTTCTTCGGCGGGTAGTTTCGGGCTCAGAACATTCTCAGTAGGGTGCAAGTTCTTGCCGCCGTACGTGCCAGGACGCGCCAATCTGTTGTGTCCAACAAGACGATCCTCATCCGCTGTTGTATCGCCCTGACGTAGCTCGTCGAAGACTGTCTTCTTGTCGAACAAAGTGTTACTCGCTTCAAAGTCAAAGTCTCCGAGGTCTTGGATATCAGTCGCCTCTTCGGTTGCCCATCCGTTCTGTCCTGCTTTGTGCTCCTCTCGCTGCCTCCGTGTCATCTTGCCAGGCTTGCTAGGCGAAGCTCCCGGTTGAGGTGAAGGTTGCAGAAGAGGTGTCTGGCGCCAGCCCTTGCCTCTCTTTACGGTACCGTTCATATCGTTACCGTTCCGCGAGACCTCGACGTTCATGATAGCAGGGGGAGGGACTTCCTGTGTCTGCCCAACGACCTTATTCTTGTTCCTGATACCTCTGCGTCCTCTCTTGGTTTTACCGTTGGCATCAGGTTGCACTGCATCGTCTTCGCCCGCGACAACATCGTCCAGACCGACAGCACCAGCAGCTTGCTGTTGTGGAGGAGAAACCAGCTGAGGAAATGCTGCTTCTGGTGCCTGCTTCGCCCTGCTATTACTAGACTTTCCTGGCAGGTTGAACTTGATTGGATCGGCAACGTAAGGTGAGGTAGGTTGCACAGGCAGCGTCTCGGCAGCCTTAGCCATAGCACTCTTAATTGGCGTGGCAGGCGAGCTGGTAGCGGCATTCGGCGTTGCAGTCCTCTGCTGAGCTGGGGATCTCCCGATACTCATAATAGCCGGGTCGACAAATGTCGCACGCTGTCTCTGTGGTGTGGGCATATTTTGCGCTGTAGGGAATGGAAGTTGAATCTGGTTTGTTGGCGGTGCGGCCGAGACCGGCATGGGTGTAGGTGTGATGTCAGCGCTCGATTGTTGTTGCAGAGGTGCAGAAACAGGCTGCTGAGCTGCCGTGCTCGAAGGTCGTTCAGTCGGAGGCAACGGAGCAGGCGACATGGAAGCGCTCGGTGGTCTCTGCATGTGCATAGAAACAGGCGGAGGGCCCTGGTGCATATGCATGTGCATGGGAGGAGGCGCAAAAGGGTGCTGTTGCATGTGCATGGGCATCTGAGCTGGAGGAGGCATAGGCATACGCTGCTGCATCTGCTGCTGATGTTGCTGCTGCGGTTGCATAGGCGGCATCTGCTGCTGCTGCTGTTGTCCCGGCGCACTCTGCTCTTGCTCCTTGCCAATGATCTCGATATCCGCAATGGCAGCGCCCTGCACCGTCCATTGTGCCCATCGCGCACCGCTGTTCGGGAAGAAAACGTCCTCGAGCGCCAGGACACCAGCAGCGGCTTCTCTTACTCGGCCGTGTAAGACGGTGTTGGCGGGCTGCTTGAGGGTGAGCTTGACGGTCGCGCCAGCAAAGTCGGCCATGGTCGCTGTGGATGGTCGTGGAGGGATGCTGGGGTTTCCTTGTGCGGGAGAGTTGGATCCTGGTAGCGAATTAATTTGATGCGTTTCGCAGTGAGAGCAGTAATCGGCGAGATTGTATGGTGGGATCGGGTGTGTTGATGCGTAGAAATTGCAGGGCAGCGTGATAGACAGCTAGACAAGCAAGAGCAATTATTGAAGCTCCAGTCCAGTCGCGTGTCTCGGATAAAAAGTGACGTTGGCCTACCTTATTTTCTTCACCCAGCAACATACATGCAACCTATAATTAATCGCTACTCGGTCTCATGCACGGATTGAGTCCATATGACTATAGCAATTCACTTCACACACAAAGTATATGTCGCACTTGGAATCAACACAAATTAAATAAAACCAATAAAAGAGTTACGAAATCTATCAAAAAAAAAACGCAAAGCACTTCCTGATGAGGGCATATCCCTGAACATCAAGCCTCCCATTTCCGGTGCAAGTAGAAGCATAAGCCATCGCGTTCGTGTCATTGTCCACTCGTCCCAACCAAAGACCATTTGCTCGTGCTGCGACTACCGGCGCGCCACGCCACTGCGTTGCCGCGGGAGAAAAGCCCCAGAAGTGTAGTTCGTGATGCCAGAACAGTGAGAAAACCAAGATGGGAAAATGTGACAGTACGGAATTATGATGTGAAGTGTCGTGGTGGGATCGGGGGTCGGAATCCAGTGTGGGTATCGGGTGAAGATGTGGTGTGGCGTCGGGGGTGCAAACTGCTGTGCCGAAAATGATATCCAGCGAAGCGTGGCAGACGAGCTGTGCAAGGATCGCTTGTGCAGGTGTGGATGTTGCGGTGCAATTTCGATGCTGATGCTCGTGGTGGGGTTCTGGTGACCGGTGGAATAGTGCAGCGGCGGTGTCGCATTAGACTCGTTTCTGTCGAGAATGTAATGTATACATCTCAAACTGCGATGCTGCCAACTTGCTTTTGCATATCTGCGCAGGTGACTACCTTGTAGATAATGCTTTTCCATCGTGACACTGCACGCTCGCTAGATGGCACGCAGCTGTAAACTTCAACATGTGATGACATTTGTTTACATGTCCATGCTGTCTCCGCCGTTGGCGAAGTTGAAGTTTTGCTGCTGCTGCTGGGCGCCGAAGCCGAACTGACCGTCCTGGCCTTGCGCAGGGGCCATCTCGTTGACCTCAGCTTCGCCATCGTCATCGGAGAAGTACTTCTCAATGATGGTGTATGCCTTCATGTAGATCTCCTCGTTGCTGTTGTTCTGGCACTCGTGGATCTTCTCCATGCCACCGCAGTCCTCGATGAACAGGGCGAACTTGTTGACGGGAGCCTCACCGGTACCCTCCTGAGCCTCCTTGTCCATGTCACCAACCTTGAGGATGTTCTCAATACCGTCAAGAGCGACCTGAATGATCTTGTTGTCGGGGCAAGCGAGGAGCTCGCACAAGGGCTTGATAGCGCCCTGCTCGACGAGCAGACGGATCTGGTCGGGCTTCTGGAGACCACCGGAAGTGGCGTTGGAGATGGCCCAGCAAGCCTCCTTGCGGGTCTTGAAGTCACCGTTCTGGAGGAGGTGGATGAGAGGAGGAAGGAGGCCGTGATCAATGACAGCCTGGATCTGAACGCTGTTCCCAGCGGTGATGTTGGAGATGGTCCAGCAAGCCTCCTTGCGGATGCCGTCCTTAGTAGAGCCGAGCAGCGACAAGAGAGCAGGGAGAGCACCGCAGTTGATGATGAGCTGGGTCTGAACGTCGTCACCAGTGACGATGTTGCCAACGGAACGAAGGGCAGGAGTCTGGACGGAAGTAGAAGCGTGCATGAGCAGCTCCACCAGGCGGCGGGGGATGTTGGCCTCGATGACGGCCTGGATCTTGTCGTTGGCGCCGTCGGAAAGGTATGAGATAGCCCAGCAGGCATCAATGAGAACCTCATCGTCGAGGGAGTAGACAAGCTTGGCAAGGACAGGAAGAGCGGGAGCGATGGTGTTCCAGTCGGGCTGGGGAGTCTTGCCACGGCAGAAGTTGCTGAGTGTCCAAGTAGCGTTCCTGAGCATGCTCAACTTCCTGCTGTCGCCAAGAAGGCGGACAAGGGGTGCAAGGGCGCCCTGGGAGAGGACGTAGTCTCTGCAGTGAGGGCTGTCACCAGCAATGTTACCAAGCGCCCAAACGGCCTGCTCCCTGACATCAGGCTCGGGGCTGCTGAGAAGCTCGACGAAGATGGGGACGGCACCGGCCTCGATAACGACCTGAGTCTGCTGTGCGGAGCCGGAGGCAATGTTGGTGAGGGCCCATGCGGCCTCGAATTGCACAAGAGTGTGCGGTGAGCGGAGGAACTCGACGAAGCGGCTGACAACGCCGGTCTCAATGACACGCTCGATGGGAGGGTTGCGCTCCTTGGATAGAAGCTTGCGGAACTTGGTGGTGGCGGCAATCTGGTCGTCGATCTTGTCGGAGAAGACGCCCTGAACCATGACAGGGAGGTCCTCGTTCAGCTGGTAAATTCACGTTAGCAAATACTTCTCTATGGCATCTCTCCATCGGGCTGGAAACAACGTACTGCGCTCTCGGTGTTGGTGCCCTCATCGTCACTGTCCGGCGCAGCGCCGAGCGACGCACCAGGGCCACCCTCGCCACGGTTACCAATGCCTCTTCTCTTGGCGAGGTTCTCCTCACGCTTCTGCTTGCGGATCTCAACCTGCTGCTCCTCACGGCGGCGGCGCAGCTCGTCGGGCTTGAAAGTGTTCTTCGCCTTGAAGGTGGTGCGGCGGTGCTCGGGGATATAACGGTCCGCCATTTTGTGTGTGTGGTATGCTCGGAGAGCCTGTGGGCGTGTTTGCCGTGTGTGTTACCGTGTGGTTGGCGGGTTGATATCAGCGTCCCGTCGTGGATGTGGTGTGGGAGGTGGGTGGAGTGTGTGGGTGGAAAGTGGTGGATGGAAGAAAAGGCGAAAGATGTGAGTGACGTTCGAGCAAGATCGGTGTCAAAACATAAGGAGGGTCCACTAGGGAGAAAGGCTTGCCCCGCAGTCCTGAGGCAGGCACGCAGCGCGTAACAAGGCTGAGGGGCAAGCAAATTCACTTCCGGCGCGTGCAGTGCCGCCCTTCCTTTTCACTGCAGCTGATCGTCCTTTGTTTCAATTTTAGTCGCTATCGCTATATGGGACACTAGGTATCTAAGGTCATGTGATGGTCACATGCAGCTCATGTTGCTTACTCTTGGGCTCGTCGCCATTCGTGTTTTGCCACGCCCCACTTCCTATCACCGAGATTTCAACACTAGTGAGAGATTGTTGCTATGCCGCTAGCAGGTCCTTCGTAAACATACACATGCCTTAGGCATCATCGAACATGTCCTCCGTCGGTTCACTGCTCAAGTGAAGCAACACTGCCGATGCTAGAGGCAGGCGCTTCACTGCCATCTCTAGTCTCATCCCTCATGATAGCAGTCGTCTTCGGCCAATCGATCCCTCCAGTCGTCAGAATAGAATCGAGGTCCAAGTCTGCTGTAAACCATCTTTCTCGTCGTGTGCACCCTCGTTGGCTGCCTTCAAGTGCGCTTCTGGCGGCTCGCGTTGTGCGTGCCCTTTTCACTTTGGGACCCTCTCCCATGACCTCTCCCAATCTAGCGCGCTGTTCTTCAAGCGATAGATCATACTGCGCGATAGATCTGACATAGGGAGCGATGTCAAGAGCAATATGCGCGAGCGGTCCATCGAATACGGAGAGCTCCAGACCACTGGATGCAGCGCTGCTAGCTGTCGAAATTACATCGAAGCATGCAAAGTCGCGACGAGTCAACTCGAATTCGTCGCTTTCATTGACGTCCCGGATGCAACGTAGGAGGTTCGAAGGCTCCAAGCTGCGGTCGACAACACCACTCGGACAGTAAGCACTGCAAGCCAAGAGGGTCGAGCTGATGGCAAGCTTCATCGGCATGTGCTCGTGATCGATCCTCTCGTTGCTTTCCAACAGAGCCATGCCCTCGATGTAATGCGTCCGCGACTTCACTTGCATCTCGGGCAGGGAAGCGTCCATGGTCGCGTGAGTCGTATACATGTCCATTGCACTCAATGACTCCGCCATCTTGGAAAAGTCCTTGAGTGATGACGGCAATACTTCCAGGGATGCATCTTGTTTGCTTTCGGATGGTGGATCTACCCATCCCACAACGGCCGTTGGGTGTATGCCGAAGCCACGCCAAGCAAGAAGCAGAGCATCCTCATCGGCATTGACTCCTGGCTGCACAAGGCCCATGCCATCCTGGAACGTGCCTTCGCTGATCAATCTGAGAGTCCTGCCCTCCTCGTCGATATCTGAGCCAGGCGGGTATCGTTGGTAAATCCAACTCAGTCCACTTTTGGGATCGCCGACACCCATTTGACACCAGAAGTCCAGCTCGGCGATGCTTGCGCGTAAATCGTGGTCTTTGGAATCGAACAGTGAACGCACCGCTTCGCGCTTGAGGAGATGACCCTCCGTAGCCGCTATTAAAAGCATGAGATCGACGGCTGAGTCTGCTGGTGGCGGTGAGAGTCGTAGGATCGCATGCAGAGTCAATGCTTGCAGGGGCACCAGGTCCTCGTCATTGCAAGTCATAATGAATGGTCGCTTCGAAGTAGCCAGGAGTTTGAAGACTGTGGTCCAGAACTCTTTGTCTTCTTTGAACAAGACGTCGACCTCTTCAAGTAGGATGAGCGATTGCTGTTGATCCTTAGCTGGCTGCTTGAGAGCTTTCTGGAGCTTCTCAATGGTCTGTGTTTTGATAGCCTGCACTTTTGGCGCTGCAGGATTCGAGTCCGGCTTTTTCTTGAAGAAAGCGCTCATCTTTCCCTGGCGTCCACTATCGAGATCCTTTTGGAATGCAGCCTCGATATGGCTGTGGTCTTCGGATGCTGACAGCTCGCCAGGATCAATGCCATGATGTCTTACAATGTGGTTCTCAGTCATGTCGCCAACTCGGTCCATGACGTCGCGGCCACTGCGCCGTTCAGCAGAACTGATCTCAAAAATCTGATATCCGAGCTCCTTTGCCACCGCGTATGCAGTAGCTGATTTTCCACAACCGTGAGGACCACTTATGAGGACTGCATTGCTGACCTTGGCGCCATTGAGTGCTTGCACAATGGACCTAGGTTGAGATCTGTTTAACGGTTCATCGAGTTCGATGGTCTCGGGCAAGACATCCATCTCGTGAAATACCGTGTCGTCATCCACAAGAAAATCATCGAGGTCGTCGACCTGTCGCCGGCGTTTCTTCTTTGGCTTAGAGGCCACCTTAGGTGTGGGTTGTGTCGCAGGTGCCGCCTCGACTGTGTTCACTTTCAACGATAGCAGCCACTCCTTGAGGACTGCCATCTTGCTACTTGGTTGCAAAACTTCCAGAGCTGTGGTGGGTGCGTATTTCTGTACCCATCCTTGCGTCTCGCCAGTACAATGGTCGAATGCAGACAAATGGTCGGGTAGAGCGTCGCAAAGCTTCCGTACGCTCGGGTGCACCTTGGGCAAGGACGTAGCCATATCCATTGGCTCGTCACCACGCTTATCGTGCATTTCCACACTCAGCTCGCTCAGGACACGGTTCATGACTTCGCTGCCGGGCATGAGGAGTTTGTTAGGAAGCCGTAAATCATGCCGCGGTCCAGCATATCCGTCGAATCGCTGCTTGGGCTCGTGCTCAGGTTGTAGCCGAGCAGTGAAAGTGTCCAGTATTGAGTCTGTTGTTATCTCTGGCTGTCTGGATTGTTTTTGTTTCCGCTTGCTTGCTATATTTGTAGGTGCTTCGCGCTGTGAGTTATAATCAAGTCCTCTGACGTGGGCTTGTGACTTGTCCGGCCACAACGGCTCTTTTGCACCAGGATGTTTCACCATAAGTCGGTCTCGCAGTAACGCAGATCCGATTGCATAGGGTACTTCCTTCGAGACATTCGGGCTCCGGTCGTGCAGGGCTTGGCTACGTAGCTTGCCCGGTGTCGACGCAGAAGCCTTGTGAGGAGACGGTGGTTTCGGTGCCGTCTTCTCTATCGGTTTACCGCTGAAGAAAGGGTGTGTCGATTTCGTTGGCTTCGGCTTGCGTCCCGCCTTGGACTTCTTTTGAGCTGGCATGGGCTCTGATATCCTTTCCTCGCCATTGAGAACCCTGTCCAGTCGTTGTCCAACCGATGTCCTCTTATCTGCGTCCTGTTCACTTCCATAACGCAAGACCACTACTCGTGTCTTTGGTGGCTCTGGCTCTTTTGCTTTCCGTGGGCGTCCTCGTCTCCTCGGTTCAGTTTCTCCGTTCTTGCCGTCTTCCTTCTCTTTCGTGCCGGGGGAACTCAACTTGCCTCCAGCGTTGAGTTTCATCATCTTCTTTGGTGGCGTTCCTGGTGTTGAAAGGGCCGTTTTCGCTGTACTAGGCTCTGCTCTCGTCTCTACTGTGGATGGTGGTGGTATGTAGACGTGTGGCGATGATGATCGAATGGTAAAGTCTACCGATTGCGTCGCTCGCTCTATGGCTGAGGCCGACCCGGCATTTGTGGCATTATCGTCCGTACTGTAGGAGTTCGTTCGTTGTCGCTTTCGTCTCTCATTCACCTCATGATCGTCCCACGTCACATGCTTCTGCTGGTGTTCATCCTCTGAACCTTGAGGCAGCACTACTCTACCTGCAGTTGGATTGAGGACCTCAGCGATTGTCCTTTGGCCCTGCCTTTTTGTTCCGGGTTGTTTCGGCTTTCGACTTGTGGTCTTTGGTTCTGGTGCGGACTCGACCGTTCCATCTTCTTCACTTGTACTGACGGAATCGGTGGCGACATTCTCGTTCGCATGCGGAGGCCGGCTCCCTTCATCTTTGGTTTGGCAGCCTTGGAGTGATTAGATGGCGACCATGGTACCCCAGCTGGACGGTGCAAACATACCATTTGGTCGAGTAAAGAATGGATGTAAGGCATTTCCTCCATTGCTCTGCATGTTCATAACAGCAGCCATGAACAAACACGAGCACTCGTCTCGCCGTGCGGTAGTGGCAGTCGTGCAGCGAAAGTCATTCACTCGGTCCAGTCGCAATGAATGTACCTGCACGCTACACTTTAACGCTTCCCCCATGACGCGCCGTGAACGCGTCTCTTCGGTTAATTGACCTGGACTGGGCTCGAGTTGGTTAGGCCGTAGGCGGGACGCAACGATCCGACCCGGCCGCTAAAGCCTCGGAAGCTTTGCGCAGAGACAGAGACAGGCGCTGGACTTTTTTTGGGCGGCTGTAGAGAAGACGAGCTGGAAGCAAGAACTTTTGACCAAGCACAACTATAATGGAGGCGCCATACACAATTGCCTCGCTGCCAAAGCCATTGGATGCCGAAAATGGCGCTGTCTACGCTGCGCCTGTATTCAGCTACCGCGGCCTGAAGAAAAGAAAGAGACATGAAGTTGTCGTCGGCGTGGATGGAGAGAGCTTGAACATTTACAATGTACGGTCGCGCAAGTCGTTGGGCACAGGCGACACACTGACACATACCAGGTCCAGTCACAGTCTGTCGTAGCCTCATACGCTATTCCTCCCCAATCGCATCTCTGCTGCCCGCCAACCTCGACCTACCTGCGACGAAACGGCGAGGCACCTGCTGAAAGACACACATATGCCGCGCTCAAGGACTCGCGCACACAGTCGAAGTGCAGGATCGTACGCTTCATCGAGCGCGTGGGAGAGGGCGCTAGCTTTGCTGCGCCTGTGAAGAGCGAGGTCAAGCTCCAGGACGTGCCTTTGACTCTGGAAGCTCTGCCACCCGCGAGCGAGGGCGTCGCAGCTTCTACACAGCTTTTGGTTTCGTACGCCAATGGAATCGTCGACTGCATCACCCCAGACGGCACTCGCATCGATTGGAAATACTCTGGAGATGGGTCATCAAAGCCGCAGATTGAGCACGCAACCATCGTGGACTTCGACACAGCGAAGAAGGGCATCTTGAAGGAACGCCAAGATTTGGCCACTGCAGTATCTGCCTCTATCTCTGGCTCTTCGCTTTTGTTCATGCGTGTTGCGCGCACGAAAAAGCAGGCCATCCTACAAATTTTCAAGATACGCAACGCCTCTCTCCAACAAGCTGGAAGCACCGTATCTGGACTCGACTTCCTCGAAGCCATTCCTCTCCCCGAAACCCCTGCCACCACTTCGGAAATCAGCACATCCTGGGAAACCCACGCCGCCACGGGTCAAATCTCCCAGCTATCTGAGGGCCGCTTGACGATTTATGACTTAACTACGCTCACTCCCCGGATCCAATCCAAGCTCGGCAACCCATCCGAGCCCATTACATCCTGCACACGCACATCGTCATCTTCCATTCTGGCGATCAGTACTGGTGTGGCGAGGTTATATGAATCGAGATTTGGCTCTATCCAAGCATCTGTCACATTGGGTGCTTCTCAAGACAACGGATCAAGCAAGAAGCGCAAGCGGGATAACGCTTCAGAGACTGACTCTGGTGTTCGTGTGGTGTCAAGCTTCTCCGACGTTGGTCTTGTTGCTGCTATTGATGGTACTCAGCTTGTATCGTTCCAGCTCACTGCTGATTCAAGAGACTCCAAGCGCGGAAGAGCGACTGGCTCTACCTTGATTGACGCCATTGGAAAGGCTGCAAGCACAAACAACCAAAGTAGCGAGAAGACCAACGCAAAATACGAGGAGTGGAAGTCAAAGGTCGACAATTTGGCCAAGGCAAGCGACGTCGATGCTTTGGAGGAATTCCTTGCGAAGGATCTTGCCCTTGTTGCATCTCCTCAAAACAACGATGCCGACGTCGATGACGATGTGTTCCAGCTTTCTACCGATTCATACGATCCCACAAATGTCGACAGACAGAAGGCCCTGCACCTTCTTGGCACAATATTCGCACGGGATGGCGTGTCACAAGCTCTCCGATTAGCACTACGATCTCCTATCATCATTCAATGGCTGGCTTTGGCTGGACTTCTGAGTGCCGAGTACATATCCAAGGCTCTGCAACAGCCCGTAACTGCTGGAGAGTTGGCACGCGCTCTTGGTACCGCCGACGACAGTTTCGAACTACTCCACGACGTACTCGAACTACCAATCTTCTTCCAAACTGAGGAAGTCGTGGAGGCACTCAAGATCTTGATCGAATCACTCGACACACCATCTTCCGATATTGCTCAAATAACCCTCCCACCACCTGCACCAACGGACGCAGATATCGAGATGGAAATTGGCGATGCCGACTCAAACTTCGAGGTCGAGACTCTTGCGGCTGAGAAGGAACTCAGCCACGCCTTGTCCGCCCTGCAAAACGGCTTGGAAGTCCGCAGTCAGTCATTCCGCCTCATCTTCGCCCGCCTGCGCTCGTTCCCTCCAAAGTCTGTGAAAGACGTCCTACGCAAACGCCTTTCCCACAAGGAACTCGTGTTCTTCATCCAGGTACTCCGCATCGAACTTGCCGAAGGCGGCTGGACCTCTCGCTACATCGATGTGGGTAACGATGAATACGCCAACCGTATTGAAGCCAGCGACAAGCAACCCGGCAGCTCCACCGAACAACTCAGAGGTCCCCAAGACCAAGCCATCCGCCACATTGGCCAATTGCTCACTTGCGCCATTGACGCCATCAGCACCAGCGGCTGGCTCGTTGGCTTGAGCGGCAATGTCGACACCACACAAGAGATCCTCGACAGCGTCCGCGCCGAGGTCTCAGCCAGCTTGGAAGGCTGCCTCGAGGCCAAGACCCTCGAGCGCTTCTTGGCTGAGCTTGAGAAGTACGCCGACGATGCCGAGAAGGCTGGTCTGACCACTGGTTCTATCGATGATCTCGAGGCTGCTGCGCTGCCTCTTGGTGGTCGTGTTGAAGGCCCGAAGAGGAGTGGCAAGGACGGCAAGAAGACTAGGCTGGAAATTGCCAGAGAGAAGGATCTCAGGGTTGGCAAGTACTCGATTGACAGGATTCGTATTTAGAGTACTAGGCCTATGGGGCTGTAATTTATTTCTTGTACCATTCAAGCTGTGCAGAGCTCAGCATATCCGGCATCAATGTTGTCCTAGCCGTTTCAAAATGTCGCGTGTCTTCAACTCGGTCATGATGCTGTTTCTTCAGACCATCTTGACTTTTGAGTTGGTTGTTGGACTAGGGTCGGAGTCACTCGTTTCTCAACGATTTAAATGGCATTGCTGCGCCATGGGCCGGATACGCTCGCCCGTCCGTGGGTACATTTATTTATCCCATACCGTGACGATATTCATGTAGATTTCTCGTCTGGCAACCAGGGTTAGTGTTAACGACAATGAGCGGTGCGCGGAATTCCATTCACTTGACCGTTTATAGCACATCGACAGACCGATATAACCTAGGTGATATGGCACAACGGTACCACGATGGTCTGCAACAATGCACATCCCGATGTGATGATGTGAGCCCCGCGAAAGGATTCAATACTAGGAGGTATGCCAGAGCTTGATGGTCTAGCCTTCCGCTGACAAATGGACGCCAGCTCCCAACCTTGGACATGTACAAGCAATGAGCACTGGCTGTTCCTAAAAAAAATCCGAAGAGCGCCACAAGATCCGGGAGGCTGGGACCTCGCACGCATCATACACTCGATTAGCGCGTCAGCCTCATCGTAGATATAGGGGTTGCTACTGCACAAAGACAACACATGACCTGAACAACTTCTGTAGAAGTCCTCACTCGATCACAGACAACACGCATCTCGATCAACATGGTGAAAATCATCGCTGGCCTCATGGGCAGCTCAGCTGCGTCAGGCTCAACAAAACACTCTGGGCAGGAACAGCTACGCTCATTCCTCAGAACACTCAAAACGCGCAACATCAAAGAGCTCGATACCGCACGAGTTTACAACGCCGGCAAGAGCGAAGAGGATCTCGGCAGCATTCCCGAAGCGCAAAACGACTTTGCCATTGCGACGAAAGCGCCAGGCTTCTCCCCGGGCTCACTGGCATTCTAGAAAGTCATCGACAACTGTAATGCCTCATTGGCTGCTCTGAGACAGCAGAAACTGGACTTGTACTATTTCCACGGCCCGGACAGAAAGACGCCACTGGAAGAGTCTCTTCGCGCTGTTGACCAGCTCCACCGCGAAGGCAAATTCGTCCGTTTTGGCGTCAGCAACTACCACGTCACGGAGGTGGAAGAGATCCTGCAGTTGTGTGCCAAACACGACTTCATCCGCCCTTCAGTCTACCAGGGAGGCTACAATGCTCTTTTCCGAGCAGGCGAGAAGGAACTGTTCCCTCTATTGCGCCAGCACGATATCGCCTTTTACGCTTACAGCCCGCTCGCCGGCGGATACTTCTCGCGACCAGCAGCAGACTTGCGTAAACCACCACCAGGGAGCAGGATGGACCAGATGGCGGTGTTCAGTGCGATGTATGTCAACGACCTGAGTCTTGACATTCACGAGCAGCTTAGTAGATCTTGCAAGGAAGCAGGTCTTCCGTTGAAGGAGGCTACGCTGAGGTGGATTATGCACCATTCGATATTGGGCGAAGAAGACGGTGTAATTCTGGGGGCAAGTAGCACGGAGCAGATGGAGGAGAACATCACGGCTTGTAACGGCGGTCAGTTGCCCGAAAGTGTAGTCGCTGCTTTCGAGCAAGCTTGG
This sequence comes from Cladosporium colombiae, assembly GCA_026122715.1. Classification (NCBI taxonomy): domain Eukaryota; kingdom Fungi; phylum Ascomycota; class Dothideomycetes; order Cladosporiales; family Cladosporiaceae; genus Cladosporium; species Cladosporium colombiae. Next base: position 1,068,400 of record JAKZFA010000005.1, read on the forward strand.
GATCGCTTTTCGAGTGCTGGATTTTCCAAGCACTACTCCATACCTTTGTAGGAATTGGAATCTAAGGTTTGTTCCACTACCATTGAGTCCATATCTCAGTTGTATCTGGATCGGCTGGCATACATGACAAGCAGTAGATGTTTACTCGCTGTGATTCAGCTTTTTGCGCTTGCTAACATGGTCACCTTCTTTTCTGAACGGTCTTTGCGCACTCAGATATTGATGATCCCGGTGTCATATATGCTCTTAGCGACCAAACGATAGGGAACAGCGTAGCAGAAGTGCTCGCAACAACTATCATCAACTAACGATGATGCTAAAAAAACATCGGACGCCCGTTCGATATAGTCGAACATGACGCATTTGGATCGAAATCGTCACCATCACCGTCAATCGGCTGAATCTCTTCTGCTAGGGGAGCAACCACATACTTGAAAGCGGCCCGACAAAAACTCGCTATAAGGCGCACCTTGCGTACCTGCAAAGCCTGCCTTACTGCTCGCTGTATCACACACACAATGGGCAACTTCCACTGGTCCCCCGTGAACTGAAATACTTACGACGCCAGCTGGAAAATGCCGACGCCAACTTCAAGTTAGGCGTTGACCAGGACTGGCGCTCATTTTGCCTGCTATATCCCGAAACATTTAGACTACTGCTTCGGCTTGGTATCTATAAGACTTCCGAAGGACCATCATGAGAGCGTGTTGTGGCCGAATATTGGCGTTGCCCGCAAGACGTTTAGGAGGGATTCAAGCTTTAAGGACGGAGAGAAGAGGGATAAAGGAAGAGCGTGAATTTGTACGCCCGGACCATGTGTGCTTTGGTATTGGCCTCAGCTTAGGAGAGAACGAACGCGCGTGAACGCCTGCGCATGCACTGCGCAAACTTCACTTTCCAGCAAGATCCATGACCCCCACATCCCTCAACATGACCACCGCATCTTGCGGTTTCAGCCGTCGATAGTACCCGACCTCTCGACTGACCTCTCTAAACCCACGTTTGCGATACCATTGCAGTCCTTCCTCGTTCGCCTCCCACACGTGTGCGCCAACACTGGTGATGCCGTAGTCTTCCACAGCACTTCGAACGAGACAGTCCAGCATATGAGCCGCAATGCCATACGATCTGTATGGCGACAGCAATACCAGAGTGGAAAGGTAAAGCATAGGTCCGTCGACTCTGGCTTTTGAGGCAGAGTTCCCTGGTGGCTTGTTGAAGAGGCGACATCTAATAGCACCGACTAGCCGACCTTTGACTTTGCCGATGTCTGAAGGAGAATCGTGCCAGAGAGCCATCAGAGTAATGCTTCGGTCCACGGGGTCTGCGAGGATTTCCTTGTAGAAACTCTCCGGGTAGGGTATTGGCAGGAGAATGCTGTTGAGTTTCTTGAAGGATGGCATGTCTTCCTTTGTGGGTCCACGGATCTCTACATTGGGAGGTAGAGTTGGTTTGGAGCCTTGTAAGAACGATTTGGGCGCGTCCACGGATGGATGTTCGCGTTCATCTTCATGTCGATCTCCTTCGGCTAGCGGTGGTGGTGGTGGCGTATGTGTATGTGCTTCGACAGCTTTCGCAGCTTCAGGGATGATTGCAGGCAAAGAAACACATGGCGACTCTGTGACAGCCGCTGGCTTGTTCAGCCATTTCATCAGCGAAGACTGCGACATTTCCAGGTGCCATCATGGTCGCGTGGTGGTTGGTAGGATGTCTCGATGTGTCGAGATCGGGAGCTGACGTTGTGTGGGGATCCAACCTCGCCGCCAAACTTCGAGGGCCGGCGCAACACGGAGGTCTCTGAGATCCAGCGTGACAGTCGCAGTCGCAAAGCACACAATATCTTGCAATGGGTAACGGCGGATCCAAGCCCGAGCAGCACACTTTCAACGCGTGAGTATAGTCATCCCGGTAGAAGAGCCATTGGGTGCGCGCAGAGACTAACACGCGCCGCAGAGACAGCCCTGTGCGCTTCAGCCAGAGCTTGATTGAATCGCTCCAGTCAAATCCTGAGGTATGGACTACCACGACATCCAACAATAAACAACACCAGCATTGATTAACGACAATCTCTCACCCAACAGACCGACAGCACTCGTGCCAAGACTCTCGAGCTCCACGTCCAAACCCGCATCAACAACGAGCTCACGCGCATCCGCGACGCCGGCGCCCAGAAGCTCTCCGACCTCACCGCATCCCTCACCACCAACATCCAGCCCGACGCCGTCCCGGAGCAGAAAACCGCCCGCGACCCGCACACTCTCGCTGCCCACCTCTCCTCGCCTTTCTACCAAGACCACAGCGCCGGCAAGCCCGCCGCCGCCGCGCCCAAACCAGACTCCGGCCGCAGCCACGACAGCGTGCAGAAGGAAATCATGGACTTGAAGGCGAAGCTCGAGGCTCGCAAGCAGCTGGAGAAGCCATCGCCGGAGCTTGAGAAGGCGCGCGAGAACGTCAGGAACTGCTTGTGGAAGAACGACCGCAGGCCGCTTGACTGCTGGGAGGAGGTTGAGCAGTTCAAGGCTGAGGTCAGCAAGATGGAGAAGGCGTTTGTGCAGAATGCTGGCCGTTAAGCCGGAATGAGAGGAAGAGAATGGATTGAAGTGATCTTTGGGTTGAGACAGGACGTCTGTCTGTAAGATACCCTGATAGACGGCTGTATTCTATGAACCAGCTATGTACAAAAGCCTGTATTGTCGAATATCCCCTGGATGAAACGATATGTTGCTCTCAGAGCGTATGGTTGCGCTTGTCAGCCCGACATATCATACCTCTTAGTATCAGCTCGGGTTTTGCTTTCAACTGCTAAGATCTAGATGCGTAAAGACGCAGCATAACAACTGACGTTTGGCATTGCTGGCCAAAATCAAGAAGTCGAATTATCCTCCATGGCGACCCATGATGTCAATACACACGCAATGCCAAATTCCAGACATCCACGTAACCTTCAGTCAGCCAAAGTAAAACTGCAAATCAGACGCTATATGATCAGTAAGTCCGCATTCCAGCTCAACGCTTAATCTGCTTTAAACCCGACCAAACCCGAGACCAATGCATGCAGGTCTGTCACAGAGTTATGACAAGACGGAAAGAAGCGCTCGCCCTGGCCACTCAGAGAGAGCGAATGCGACAGTCCGACTCAGCAGGAGATCCGGCGTTACGCGGCTTCAAAGCCCCCGGTGTGGTCGGATGCCGCGGGATGATGCATCATGCAGGTGCTTGCTGACACGGCGTCTCGGGCGTACGTGGAAATACCGCAGCAACCGCTTGCATGAGCTCAAGGCATCAGCATTGGGGTCGTGGAGATATATACAATCCACTGGCCCTCAATCGTCGATTCCTTCCCACAATACCATCAACCAACAACGACTCACAAGCCAGACAACATCATTGACATTCACATATACATATATACACAAAGGTCAATACCTGATCTCTGCCATTGATCAACCCCAAATCCATCTCATCTCAACATATCACGTCAACAACACTTTCCGACCCAACCCACCACAACCTCGCAACAATGCCTTCCTCAAGCTGGGAACAGCATTTCCTCGACAAGTTCATTGCCGGCTCTTCTAGACCTGCCAGCCCAGCATCACCGTCCTCTCAACCAAGAACCTCATCGCCTGCTCGCCGGCACATGACTTCGGGATACACCGGTCACCAACAACCGCACAGCGCCATCGCTGGAAGGTCATCGAGTCCAGCTCGACTTCCTGCAAACATTACATCGGCTGCACGCTGAGCAACGACCAGAGGACTTAGTTTACCGAGATTTTCGACTTGGCGTGAAAGAACCCGCCAAACGACTTTACGGCGAGATGTGCATTCATGCACTACTGGATGCCATTAGCCGTGACTCCCAAAATCGCGAGCGTCTCGAGATGTCAAAACCCTCTCTTCCATATGGCTGCGGCAAACACTGCGCTGCGGGAAAGGCTCTGGAGACGTACTCACAGAGGAGACCCGCTCACATTGGGCCATGATCGCGATTCACGACGATTTTTCACGAAGATTACGATTTTGATGAGAGGCTGCAGGAGGAGCTATCCGGACTTTGTTCAGGACGTGGAAGATGTCTTATCTTCACCACGTCCTGGTCCTTCAGTGGGGATTTGCCATCTGGAAAACAGAACAGTGGCGTGTATGAATGAATGTGGATCAAGGCATGACGAGACTGCGAGTCAGTATAGATATGAGCACCACGCCAGATAGAATGAATGCAAGATAAATGACATGGGATTCGAAGACTTCATTTAACTTTTAAGCGTGCGTGTGACTAGTCTACTTGGTCTCCATGGGCTCCTCTGCAATGTAGTGCAGGTAAGCGCCGAGGAGCTTAGTGCCCTCGATGTAGTTGCGCTTGTCGAGCTTCTCGTTAATCGAGTGGGCGGCGTCGGTGCTGCTGCCCATGGGCAAGAGAAGCACGTTCTTGCCAGTGGCAGTCTCGAATGTGAGGGTGACGGGGATGGAACCACCCTCACGAGTAAGGTCAGGCTTGACGCCCCAGACGCGCTCGACGGCCTTCGCGGCGGCGGTGAAGTTGGGGTGGTTGGGCGAGGCGACCCACCACTTGCCGGCGTGCTGCAGGGAGACGTCGAGCGTGTTCTTGGTCTTCAGCTTGGCGAAGGACTCCTTGACGTGTTTGAAGACGAGCTTGTCGACGTCCTCGGGCTCCATGTTGGGCACTGTGCGGATGCTGAACTTGCCGATGACCTTTGCGGGAATGACGGTCTTGGCGCCGGGGGCGGAGAATGCGCCCTCGACACCGTGGAGGGAGAGGGAGGGGAAGCGCCACCTGCCCATGAGGGTGCGCTCCTTCTCTTCGAAGAGACCGGTCTTGCTGCCGAGAGACTCGTAGAGGTTGTCCATGGTGAAGTCGATGTTCTTGTAGACCTCCTTCTCCTCCTCGGTGACGGGGGCGACGAGCTCTTTGATGCCGTCGATGAGAATGTTTCCTGACTCGTCGACGAGGCCGGCCATCACGCGGACGAGGTCGGTCATGGGCTCGTGAGCGGTACCGCCGTACACACCAGAGTGAAGATCCTGGCCGGGACCGCTGATCTCAATGCTGTAGTAGCTGCAGCCACGGAGGCCGTAGGTGAGGCAAGGCTTCTTGGTGCCGAGCCAGTAGTTGTCGCTGATGCAGACGACATCGGTGTCCTCGAAGAACTTGCCGGGCTTGCACTCCTCGATGATGAAGTCGTCCAGACCCTCGGAGCCGTACTCCTCCATGCCCTCGAAGCACATCAACAAGTTGACGGGGAACTCGACACCAGCCTTCTTGTGTGCCTCGATCGCGTTGACCCATCCGAGCACGGGACCCTTGTCGTCGGTGCTGCCACGTCCGAACATCCTTCCCTTGTCGTCGACGGTGAGCTCGAAGGGCTCGGTGTTCCAGCCATCGGAGAGGTTGGCGGGCTGCACGTCGTAGTGTCCGTAGACCAGGACGGTGCGCTTGGTCTCGTCCTTCTTGGCCGGGTAGCGGCCAATGATCGCGGGCGGCAGAGTGAGGTACTCCTTGTGAGGCTGGGGGCCAAGCTCGCGCGCCTCCATGTATGCTCCCAGGTCCTCAAGCTGCTTCTTGAGGTAGTGGCCCATCTTGATCACATCGGGCCTCCTCTCGTCCTCGGCGGAGATGGAAGGGATGGCGACAGCGTCGCTGAGACGGGTGACGAAGGCATCGGACAGGTCGTCGACGCTCTTGAAGTAGGAGTCGAGTTGGGGAGCCATTTTCGCAGAAGATTCGGCGCGGTAGATGTAAGGCCAGGCGCGAGTGTTTGGTGTGAGGAAGCGGGGGCCTGAGGAGAAAGCCCTGGAGGTAAAGCTGGTGGTGGGTGGTGAGAAGGTGGTGAGGTGTTTTCGGAGCTTGCACTGTCGTCCTGCAACTCTGGATACGAGGGAGACAGAAGCGAAAAGAGCGGACATGGAGAACACACACAAGGTGGTTATCTGTAGGATAGGTCCCCACTCGGGTTAGTCTGAATGCGAACAAGACACCGATGACAACGGCTACTGGCGGGGCAGACCCTGCATCAAAATCGATGTGAAGTACAACCGAGGCGTGGGCGGTGCTGCGTAAAGGAGTTGAGATGGAGTGACGATTCCGCCGTTTCTATTGGCCAGGGCTATCAGATCGCCAGCCACGACACGCCTATCCCAAACCACACTATAAACAGCAAATGTCCTCTCGGTCCGCCTGAAGAATCCACTGTTTCTTCGACCGAGTAATATAATCGCTTTGATCTTCATTCGTCAACGAGACCTCACTCGTCAATAAATAGGGCACAAACCCAACTTGCAAGCTCATAAGCGTCAGGCTGGCTTCTAGTTATAAAAGTCTTATCATCAATCGAGACACATCCGGACAGCTTCGAGCTACGCGGCCCAGAATAATGCTTGTGTACCTTCAGTACGAACAGGACACCTGAGCCTGTGGCCTACATAATCACAGTGCTACTCATAGTTGGCATCCGTCAGTCACGTGTATGCCAGACTGCTCGAATCCTCGCGTCTGCCGCGAGCAAGCCTTGTTGTGATGCATACAGCTCGCGATACCTTGACACGCACTGTGAGCAGTCATGCTTCTCCCACATCCTCTCTGGAAAAGCACGATGCTTTTGAGTGTGATAATGCTAAATGGGTCCTTGGACTAAGAGCGTCTCCTGCACCTCAAGGGTTTGTGCCTTGGCTGCAGTCCCCACCGACCAAGACGCGACAGCCAAACCCCATTGAGAACATACCACAATGCGCCATTCCACCAATTGGAACAGCAGGCAATGCGCGAACTGAAATGGGTACTACAGTACTACGCAACATTCGCCACGTTATTTTGGTCGAGTGTGATCAGGCGATCGATCGCCATGGGCTTCCCCGCCCCATCGTCAATTGCTGACTACGCAGCACCACCCAAACACGCGAGAATGCCATGCTGTTCCACAGCCGCCCAGACCACATCGAAGCATCGAAGCCTTCCAGAACCATGGCTCCCGTGTGTACCTCTGCTTTACGATGTCCATTATTGGCAATACATCGTGACTTTGGCCTCGTCACCCCGCCGTGGCGTGTGCCCTCGTCCCTTGCTTCCGTCCAGAAATGCCATGGCGGAACGAATGGAAAGCACGCGCCGACACACTGGCAGGCACTGGCAGAAGGAGTCTCCTGACCATTCTATGCCATTGCGGCGAAGCCATGCTGGAGCTCTCAGCTCCTCAAAATCTGTGACCTGTACATGCTCATTCCAAGTGTTGAGAACTATCGCATCACTTCGAAGCTCAAACTACCCATATCACGACCAAATATGACTAGGGTGCCGACCATTGCCCTGGCTACCTCGATCTCCAGTGCCGCGAGCCGTCGGCACATCCACCGATTGGCAAGGCCTGGCACCTGCATTGCTAGCACAAATGCTAAGCGGTTTCCTACGACGCCGCTGAACAGCTACCAGCAGCGACGCCATGTGTCTGGCAAACCCGGATTGAAAGTGTCGGAGCCTATATCATCTCCTTCGACGATTCTGCACAGCAACACAACTGCCAGGAGCATTTCTGCCATTGCGCAAAGACTTCCATCCGAGGCTGAAACCAGGACATCGCATCGCTTTCGTGAGTTCGAAGTATGTATTGTAGCATCTGATTATTACATTGACGGAAGCTGATGTCTCATTCAGCTAGACAATCGCGTCTTCATCGTCACTGGCGGTGCTCGAGGTCTCGGACTAACACTCGCTGAGGCGCTCGTCGAGGCGGGCGGGCATGGTAAGCACTGAAGTCATCGGACGCTGGCGGAAAGGGCTCGCTAACAAGGTGTCAGTGTATTGCGTTGATCGACTACCAGAACCAGCTCCAGAATACTACGAGACTGAGAAGCGCGTCGGACAATTCGGAGGCTCGATCCATTACCGTCAGGTAGACGTCCAAGATGCCGCCGGACTCGATGCTTCCGTGGCAGAGATCGCACAGCAGCATCAGCGGCTCGATGGACTCATTGCAGCGGCGGGAGTGCAGCATGTTTCTTCCGCGCTGGAATATCCGTCCGAGAAGATTGGTGAGGTTCGTCAAGCATTGATTCACTAAAGCAGGAAACAGGCAGAGCTGACACTCACAGATGATGGACATCAACTTTGGCGGTGTTTACCGGTCAGCCGTAAGCTGTTGTCGTCAGATGGAGAAGTACGACTGCGTTGGATCGATCGTCCTCGTCGGATCAATGAGCGCATTCATCGCGAACAAAGGTCTGCGCACGAGCGTGTACAACTGCTCCAAGGCTGCTGTCGTTCAACTGGGTCGCAGCCTGGCCATGGAGTGGAGCAGCAAAGGCATCAGGGTGAATGTGCTGTGTCCCGGAAACATCGTCACACCAGTGAGTTGTCCTGTTGCATTGCTTCCTGCAGAGCCAATGCTGACCGCCCGTCTAGATGGTCAAGAAGAATTTTGAGGACGAGCCGCATCTGAAAGAGCTCTGGGAGAGCGAGAACATGATGAAGAGGCTGTCGACGCCGGAAGAGTATCGCGGCGCCGCGCTCTTCATGCTCAGTGATGCTTCGTCGTTCATGACAGGATCGTCTCTGATTATCGACGGGGGTTACACAGCGTGGTAGGAGGTAGTGACCGGAGATGAGACCTTGTTTGGCAACCAACAAGAGTGGTCTGGAGGCATCTGGCGCTGATTCGATATTGTTATTAGCGAGACCGCGGGTCAACATGACAATGGTGTTCGGTTCAACGAAGCGAGGGCTTAGCATGAATGAGGTGATTGTAGGCGGTCCCTGATCCGATCACAAAAGCCACAACTGCACAAAGCGGCTCACCCTTCAGTGGGAAACGCCAATAAGATTCGTCTCGAAGGTCCAAAACTCTCGCAAGTCCCCTATACTGTGAACCGGCCAAGCCCAAGGGAGTGCCCAGCTGCAACTAATTTGATGAATGCGGGTGCGCATTTCACAGCCCACACGCGTACACGCCATACCGCCACCGAATTCCTTCGAGAAAAAATCAGATATTGCGTGCTTTGCGTACCCACTGACGTCTCTCAACACCAAGCCTCAGCAATCCCACACATGGTCCGGCCGGCACCAAGCGACCAACCACTATACCACATCTGACTCATCCGGGCGCTCGCACCATATGTCGTGTGTCGATGTCTTCTCGTAAAGCCGCGTTGACGCGATGCGTAGCCCGCATTTCGAAACCTTCTTCCCCTTCACATGTTGCGAGAGTTCTAGGCACAGGTGTACGGGTGATCCTTACTTGGCGTATTCCTTGTTACATTGATACGTTTTTTTGATTGTTTGCGGTACTGTGGCCGGCCTCGATTTGCCCTATAAGTACTCTGTGGACTCTCGCCGTTCGGTGTGGGTCTGCTCTCTTTGTTCACTTGTAGATGACATACGGGACTTTCGCTGGGTCTTCATCAAGTATGTTCGCTCAGAAAGAATCAAAGCACGCCAGCACTGGAGTGGTGGAGGGAGGTGCCTATGAGGATGGCCACAAGGGAGATGGCACTGCTGGTTAGTCGTTCGGGAGAATCATCTTTTAGACCTTCGACTGACTGATCGACATAGTTGAAGGTCAGCATGCCAAAGCAGCTGCGGACAAGCGCCAGATTGGTGTCTTGAGCGCTGCATTCTTGGTCTTCAACCGAATGGTCGGTACTGGTATCTTCGCCACACCCAGTGGTATCTTGGAGCTGTCCGGCAGTGTCGGTCTTGCTCTCTTCCTTTGGGTTGCTGGCATGATCATCGCTGCAGCCGGTATGGCCGTTTACCTCGAATTCGGTACTGGAATTCCCAAGAACGGAGGCGAGAAGAACTACTTGGAGTATGTCTTCAAGAAGCCTAGATTCCTCGCTACTGGTCTCTACACTGGATATGTGATGCTGTTGGGTAAATTTATTCGGTGGCTTTGAGTTTCCTGTTCGATATACTAATATCACTCCAGGTTGGGCCGGTTCAAACTCCGTCGTCTTCGGGGAGTACATCCTCCACGCTGCCAACGTTGAAGTCGGTCGCTGGAACCAGCGTGGTGTTGGACTTGCATGCATCACTTCCGCTTTCTTGATCCACGGTTTTGCCCTCAAATGGGGTCTTCGTCTGCAAAACTTCCTCGGCTTCGTCAAGCTTGCGATTCTTTTGATCATCGTCATCTCTGGCTTCGCCGCTCTCGGAGGCGCTCTCAAGGTCCCCAACCCGCACAACTTCGACAACGCCTTCGCTGGAACTACTGGAAGCTCATACGGCGTTGTCACCGCGTTGTATAACGTCATCTGGTCGTACATCGGCTACAGCAACGCCAACTACGCCTTGGCCGAGACCAAGAACCCCGTCAAGACCCTCAAGCTTGCAGCTCCCCTGGCTCTTGGAGGTATTGCGATCCTTTACATGCTTGCCAACATTGCCTACTTCGCCGCCGTGCCCAAGGATGAGATTCTCTCATCTGGCCGTATTCTCGCTGCGTCTTTCTTCCGCAACGTGATGGGGCCCAAGGCCGAGCGCGCCCTCTCCGTATTCGTCGCTCTTTCCGCTTTCGGCAACGTTTTGTCGGTGATCTTCTCGCAAGGCAGAATCGTCCAAGAGCTCGGTCGCGAAGGCATCCTGCCCTTCTCCCGCTTCTTCGCCAGCAACAGGCCCTTCAACGCTCCTCTCGCCGGTCTCTTCGAGCACTGGCTCGTCTCCGTCATCATCATGCTGGCCCCTCCCCCGGGCGATGCTTACAACTTCATCCTCAACGTCATCTCCTACCCTCTCGCCATCGTCAACGCCTTCGTCGCCCTCGGCCTCATCTGGCTCTACACGCACCGCGAGCAGTACAACTGGAACCCACCCTTCCGCGCCACCCTGCCCGTCGCCGTCTTCTTCTTCGCCAGCAACGTCTACCTCGTCATCGCGCCGTTCGTTCCTCCGTCAAACGGCATCTCGGTGTACGAGACGCTGCCGTACTGGCTGCACTGCGTTGTCGGCTGGGCCATTATCGCTGGTGGTGGTGTCTACTGGCTGGTCTGGGCTGTTGTCCTGCCGAAGATTGGATGCTATGAGTTGGTCAGGGAGACTAGCTACGATGAGATCGATGGCTGGGAGAGGAGCCATTTCGTCAAGAGGCCTATTGGAACCAGCACAGGCGTCGAGGCGAGATTCTAGATTGACGATTTGATGAGCATTCAACATGATGGGGACGTTACGTGTCCTCGATAATTAATACTTTTTCACCAATTCTTTGTTGCGCTGTGGAGGTGTCGTGTGAGGTTATCTGACTCGGTGTGCATATCTCAAGTGACCTTGACCAAATGCTGGCATAATCCGAACTTCGCACATAGCACAACGATCTGCCGAACTGTGTGCTATTCTTCCATGTCCTTGCGTTGAGCCAGCATTCTTCTCCTGATGCTATGGCTCGGCGTCCTTCTGCTCGCTCTACTCGACATCCTTCCGCTCGGCGTCCTTCTGGTCGACGTCCTTGTGCGCATCGTCTCTAACCGCCTGCCTGATGACCAACTCTTGCTGTCCAACTCCTTCCTCCAGCTCCCCATCGAACACAAAGTCCTTCTTCTCTTCGTCGTAACGACGACCGTAAGCCTGATCAAGCTCACCCTGAGTGGAGCTGTAGACAACATAGTCGCACTCACACTCCTTGACCCAAGCCACCACCCCCTTGTCACCAAGGTCCTCTTTCAGCGTCCGATGGCCCGCGCCAACATCCTGCTTCTCAATCCATAGGGAGATCACGTCCGCTGTTTCAGGGGTCTGGAATCGGTAACCCCAGTGGTTGCTGTCATCGGTGCGAAGCGGACCGATCTTGTTGCGGTAGGGGAAAGCATCTCTTTCAGTGGCGCTCTTGGGAACGATGAAGCCGCCGTTATCGTGGTGTTCCGCGCGTAGGTTCTTGAGGTAGTCGAGGGCTTCTTTGGGTCCTTTGAAGGTCACTAGCTTTCTTTCGGTGGTGGGGTTCGACCCGTCGTTGGTGGTCCAGACGGCGTAGGTGCTGGGTTTGTTCATGCTGCTCGAGTGCTTTGTGGATGGTGGATGGATGGATGGTAGCGGAGAGGCATCTTACCTTCTATGTAATGTTGTTCATCTGCTCTTGGGTATGCAGACAAAGTCAGGTATGAGTTTGCTGCTTCGTTCTTCGTCATATGGGTAGAGTTTGCTCATGCTGCGACTTTGTTCATCTTTCAACGAACACATGTGGGCAGCAAACGAGTCGTTTCCATCGCTGTCTTTTCGAAATGCACATCCTCTGAGCCAAATGACTTCACAAACCGACGCCATCGGAACAATCTCGATGGTGCACGAAGCGAGCGATGAAGAAATCGGTTGGCCGTTGACCCCTTAACACTTTTCAGTTTGGAAATCGTAGCATTAAGTGTGAAGTGTCGTCGAAGATTTACAGTGCATCAAAGCATCCGACCAACAATGACCAATGGCATCTTTCTCCTCTGGGCCGTGTCCGTCCGATTCAGTGCATCATTTCATCGCCCTCGCTCTGTCTCTCGTCATATCTTCAATCTTCAACTAAAGCTAGGGACTCCACGTTTCGGAACTTGACAACCAATCCACAGCCTCTTGCCCTCCCTCTCAATAGCACTGGGGATCCACAGGATCTGTAGCCGGCAGTGGCCCTCTGAACTGCCCACGCCACCGCCGGGGCCTCGAGACCGGCTTGCAAAGAGCCGACCATCTCGCTGTTCGGTGTAGCAGGCATCTTCTGGATTCAAACACTCACGTCCCTGCTGCCCTGGGCGAAACGATAGCCCCAGTGATTGTGGAGATCACTGCGAAGCTGGCCGAATTTGTTGCAGCATGGATAAGCAGGATCGGTAGGGAGGACGCCATCGGTGTCGAAAGTGTCGCCGGCGAAGAGGTTGATGATGTGGTTTCGCACGACCCTCACGTTGTCGAGCGCCAGGAACAAACCCCGCGAACACTTCCACATGCGTGAAGATTCGTTGGGGGTGTCGTCGTCGTAGACGGCGTAGTATGGAACTTACTGCATGGTTGTTGGTCGCTTGGTAGGATGGTTTAGTGCTTTCGTGGGGTTGGCGATGGTGGTGGCGTGATAGGATAAGTCATTTGGGTCAGGAAGCTTTTATAGCCGGGTATGTGACAAAGAAAATCGTAGGTCTATTGTGGTGTCTTGTTGGGTCAGCGATATGTTTGTTGTGTCATTGTACGTGCCCTGTCATATTGAAACGCTGCTGCAAACAGTGGATATGCTGTCAGCCTGATCCGCAGTATACTTGTTGCTGTCAGGCCTGAGGCAACTTGAGTAGTAATGTGCTGGCTTTGAGAATTTTCGTGAGGCATTGCCTCAGTGTCAGGGTGAGGTCTTCGCCCTGGTCAATCGTCTGCTAACACAACCGTAGCTGATTGCATCGAGGTCGCATGAATAGTACCAAAGTCGTCTATTGCTTAGGCTATTGAGCTCCTCATCTGACCCATTCGTTACACCTCCCAACCATTCTTTCTCTCTCGCCCGTCGGTCTGGAAGTCAAAATCTTGGTCTTCGACGCTTGACTGCTCTTGCGATAAGTTGTACATCGAGGTTGTCGTGGTCTTTTGGATCCCTCTGTTGGTTTTCGTGTCTTTCTCTGGGCGTTGAACCAACTCCACATCTCCGTGATCGCTTCCTCTGCTGGGCAACCTCGCGATGCCTTTGTCTCCCGTGACGCGAGAGCTCATCCGAGAGTGTAATCCAGACTTGCCACCGCTCGAATATAGTTTGCTCCCGACTGTCTTCCGGAAGAAGTGCAGAATGGGGCCCGCGATGGACGGCATGCAGGCGCAAATGACTCCAACATCAGCTTCCACGCCACTCCAGAGTCCGACTTCGTTGTAGTGGTATGTCGCGTTGGTGTATTGTCCGATCTGGGCGATGTACTGCAAACGGATGATACTGCAGACCGTGACGAAGAGGCCGACGAGAAAGATGAACACCACGCCAATCTTACGTCGCTTGTCTTTGACTTGCAGCTTTAGTAGCCTCGGGACCGGAAGGAAGAAAACCACGAGGTCGAAAGCGATGTTGACACCCGAGCCAACGTATACACCCAGTTGGAAGTTGATACAACGTCCGGTGTGTTCTCCGTCCCATTGTTTCCAGAAAGAGCTGATAGGCCCGCATTGCATACCAAAGAAGATGCACATAGCCACAAGGTAAGCAGCCAGTGTACCGATAACAGCGTAGCAGATGTAGTTGAAGTTGTGAGAGACTTCGCGAGGAAAGATGCGAAGGTACAACAGAACAATCGAGATCTTGGTCATAACAACGATTGCCTGGTAGATATATTGCTCGACCCAGAAGATCTGCATGGCGGAGTTAGTCCATGTGCCCTCTCAATAGTAGCTCTTCTAGACACAGACCTTTAACATCGTAGTAATGTCGTCGAATTGCACAGTCCAGATATCATGACCCATTCCTTTCCGCTCCACTGTTGAGAAGAAATTAGCACGGTCCATGTGTAACGGAAAGATGAGGGCAACGAACTAGTGTGAAGGAGGATGGTCGAGGGAATTAGTAAGACCAGGGATACGAGAATCGTCCAGTCATCCCACCAGACGTAGCTATCTGGCACGAGCCATCGTGACAGGAAGCGAAGAATAACACACGCTCCGGCGATTATGACTAGAGCTATGCTAACTCGCGAGGTCAAAAGGCCAGTATTGCGGACCGGTGCCTGACAGGCCACCTTTTGCCATCTTTGGGCGACTGGATAGGGAGTCAGTATACTTGGCGCATTTATGAATCTTGGACTTGTAGTTGAAGCTTACGCAAAGCCTCTCTAATCGTGCAGGTCGATACAATACACGTCTCGCTGGTCGTGAGATAATCCTTGTCGCTGCACAGACAAGCAAGATCGCCAAGATCGCACTGCGAAGTCGGCAGTGACTTAGCTACACATGCTTGCTATCAACGCTGTCAGTTACGCTCATGACCTCAATCCAATGACAACACATACGGCGCATGAAGGTAGTTTTGCGACCTCCGCCAGAAGTTGGTTCAAAGCGGCAGTCGAATCAGTCGTCTGGGCGGATACGAACAGTGTAGAGAAGAATAGACTGGCTATTGTCAAGAAACGCATAATGAAGGAGTGTAATTGAAGCCCTGAGGCTACCGTTGAATGCAAGAGATTTTCCCTCTGGAGGAGCTGCGCAGGTGGACATACTTAGGGCTTGTATATAAGCGCTCAGGCAACGGTACGGGTGGTAGGCTATCGTTCCAGTCCGGTTTGACATCGAGCCTATGCTGCAAGCAGAAAGGCGCAGTGTTTTTAGCTTCGACGTCCGACTCTTCAGGCGGTTCCAAACACGAAATGCGGGCTTAAGGTTATTGCTTTCAGACGATGGGCTCGTAGCATTCGCTCCACCGAGATCTTGGGTGCCCCTGGTCGCGAATGGAAGTGGTGAGCGAGAAGAGGTCTGTGATGTCCAGTGTGCACCAGGTAGCTGGAAGGATTCTGGGACGGATCATCCGTCAGCTGAACAGAGACCAGGGTATGGTAGCGAAAGAGGCCCATGGACCATGGTGAGCTTGGAAGCCGAATCGACGTCCTAGTGTCTGATTGGGGACTAAACACTTTCGGGGAAGAACTAGGCCCTTGAGTCTTCACAACTTGTTCGTATTTAGGTTCGATGTGTGGATGAGCGATGCTTTGCAAGTTAGCTGCCTGTTCCCTGCATGCCATGCAGTCCATTTGTTGCTACACCGTCTCCCGTGGGCCGATGTTAGGCCATTATTCGTGTCGCTGTTCACGTTGAAAGCACTCGACATCTATCACGGCTCAGTCCCAGCTCACAGACGCGCTTGAATCACGCGATTCAATGAACTCAGCTTTCAATATTCTCGGCTCCAAATCTCGTCTCTGATAGTAGCAATTCTGCGAGGTGTAGACTGCAGTAGTCCGTGAATAACGATTACTGCCAAAACTTGGCTATGTCTATGCTCAGCATCGACAATCTTTCCCCAAGCCACAGGCACGACAGTGATTTCCGTGGGCTTGTCATCTAGGCTTGACGGTACAGTGATCGACATTGACCTCGAGTCGGGCGTTGCGTTGGGAGAAGTGGTGATGACGAGAGTCGTGGCCCCTTGGTCCTTGCTCTTTACTCTCGCATACCCGGATTAACCAGCTTCGCGGGGATGGGGAGCTTAGGTCATGAATCGCTAATTATCAACGTTCCCAGATCGAGCTTGTGAGTAGCGATGATGCCAAGCATTGGCTGACATGATGAGACTTGACCTATCTTACAAATTAGCTGATCTCGCCCGTTTCGCCGTTATGAACATATTTTTATGCGATGTACTCACCCACCCGCTGTGTCACTGTTTCAGTGGTAGTATTCTCCGCAATAGTCTGATTCTCCGTTAAGATCTGGGGACATGAATATTCGCGGCTGGAAATCCAAAGCCATTAATTACGACGCCTGATCGTTACATGCCACCCCTGCCGATGGTAATTTTCCGAGTGGATTGACAGGTCGCTGGCGGCGCTTCGCGACAGGGATCTGAAACTTGAGCCCAGCACAAATATTTACTACCTGAGCACCTCCTTTGTAGGATATCCGGCAACCGAGTCAGTGCCAGATCGGAGAATGCGCCCGGACAGTCCTCAGTTTCACCGAGCCGCGGCGTTCACATTATTGATTGCTCTACGAACTTTAATTATACAGCATGCGAAGCTCTAAAGCGAGTATGTGGTTATCGGACCCTTTTCTTCTGAAGTGTACGGTACTCGTCACGAGGCAGAAGACTTAATTTGCTCTCTGCAAAAAGCGACTTCATCTTACGCTGCGGAGACTGATATGAAAAGACAGCGGTACGAATGAACTAGTCTGTTATTTGTCGCATCTTCGGATGTTGTGAAAAGTACGATCTATTTTGTACTGCATGTACACTATCTGGTCCGCCAGTGCCTGCTCACACGTGGGTGCGTGTCACCCTAGTCCTCCCAGATGTTCTCCATCACGTCACCGCCCTATTTATCCTCTTCGACAAAGCCATGACTGCTCTCGTCCAGATTCGCGTGTCCGTTCCCGTGGAGGGTATCGTGCAAGACGTGAATCCGACTCTCTTCGACGAAGTTCGTCCAATTCACAGCTTCTGTTGGTCTCAACAGTCCATCATCTGCGACTTCGCGCAGCATGAGCACTTGTTTGATCCAAATGGTGAAAATGTTGTCGGTGTCGGGTTTGCGAAATCGATATCCCCACCCAATGAGACGATTTTCAGGATCTTCGAGACCGTGTAGAGGGCCGATTTGGTTGCCGTTGGAGAAATCCACTCCCTCTTCATCGACCGCGGCTACTCGTCCAGAATGAATGAGCAGGCGTAAGCGTCTGAGAGCTGCGACAGCATGCGCCGCTCTCTCGTAAACACCAACAACACTGGTGCGTCTACTGTCATCGTCGCGCTTCTCATATGACAGTGTGTAGCAGAGCGACGATGATAGGTGTGGTGACAAGCTTAAGGCTGAGTCCATTTCAACTTTCCGAGACAGAGATTAGGTTGGGCTGGAAGAAACAGTGACCGTTCAACTGGACCGCGTTGAACGTTATGAAGGTGGAAGTGAATGACTGAAATCTGCTCAATCGAGATGTGCTTTGTTTGCGTCGCACGCCATCTCTGGGTGGAGATTTACTTCTCGATAGGTGTACACCAATCGAAACTAGCAAACGATCTGGCGCGGTGTCATGATTGTCGCCACCATCCGATCAGCTTTTGCACGAGAAACCCCAGAAAGTGCTTTGAGCAGATCCCGGGTGCAGACTCTCCACAGCTTTAGCACTCCCGCTAGGCATTGGCAACCAGGGTTTCTTGCGTTTAGCAGGGGGTTTTCAGCTTTGGTACTCGCGCTAAGCGACGACGACGAGTGTGGCTTGGGCTCAAATATTGTTGCTCAGCTTCAGCACTCGCCTCAGGTGTTGACAATGGAGTGCCATGAGCTCAACATGTTTTTTCAGGGATGGCTGGTGTTGTCTTCTCCAACTTGCTGTCTTCAGACGCCGAACGCAACTCCTCTAGTGTGCAACCATGTGATTCCGAACGCGAGTCTGGTCGCCGCTCTGTTTCCTCGGCGGGAAGAGGCTCAGTATCCCTGGGGACTATCTCCTCCCAATGGATCGCGTACATCAACAAAGCCATCATTGTGTAAGCAGCATCATTGCCCGCGTTATGGCGACCTATGACGGACTCGAAGTGTTGGTATCGAGGATGCACACCAAGCCGATTGACCAGCCGACCGAGTCCACGCCATCTGATCTTGGCCCCTTGTTTGTTGGCAGCGACCGTAAGCATAAAGGTATCGAAGACCGTAGTTGGTTTCGTGAGGAAGACATCCGTGCCGAGAAAGTCCAGTTCTAGACCCGGTGACCGGTACAACGATTGTAAGTCCCTGACTACAGAATGGCCGACCAGCACTACCTTTCGTGGGCCGTGACCAATCGGTCTACTAAGGTTGGGACATGGGTAGGCTGCTCGCTGGAGGATTTTTCTGATGTGTTTCCTGATCGTGGAAACATCTCCGAACCTGTCGTCGCTGAAAAGACAACCACGCATCCGCTGCCAGGGTCGCCGCGTGACATTCACCACATAGTGGTAAGTTTTCGCCCTGGCAAACCAGTCACTGCAATATTGACCGGGGAGAACGTCGATTGTGTCCCGCGTATCTAGAATCGTGATACCGATTTCGACGATACGCTCCCGACGCCCCCAGCGCTCCCATTCAACATCGATGGATACAATGAGAGCGTCTCGAGGAAGAGATTTGGCTGTATGAGCGGCCTGGGGGGGACAGAGCGGCGCCAGTCCGAGTAGCTCACGCAATTGTGTGATTGATCCATAGTCCAGGGGATTGGGGTCTGAAGAGACCAAGACGGATTCAGCTACCTTCTTCTTCTTTGTAGGACACAACACTCGTCGCTCACGACCATGGGCTACATATTTAGCCTCTACCGCTTGCGTCGTCACAGGTGAAATCTTGACTGCTGGTCGAGGCAAGTTCGGAAGAGAAGCTGTGGTCTTATCGTAAGGCAATGTAGTCGTGGCATTTCCTCGCACTACTTACGATTACCCTTTCTCTCGTCGCGTTTCCCTGGAGAACGAATCGCCTTGCTCCTGGAAACCAAAATAGGCTTTCGTGCTGCAGGTCCGACCTCACCCAAAGGTAGTTCACATATAGATTTTGTTACGCCTTTCAGCGCAATTCGCTTTGCAGCCAGCTTTGCCTTGCTAAGCAATCCCATTTCAGATGCGTAGGATTCCAGCTCGCCATCACCGCACGTCGATGTCGGAAGAGTGGCGTCAATTGTCAAGACCGATTATGGCCGTTGAAGATGGAAGCTGGCTATCCCGCGGCAAACGTCCCCTGGTCTGATCTCGTCGCACCAAGTTGGCTCCAAAGTCAATCTGCGCCGATCGGCCAAACATATCGTCATTGCTACAGGAGCATTGACACTGTCTCTATCCGCATACTCTTGCTAAATCCATTGATACCATGATGTGTCCTACACGCTCGCAAACCAGAGAAACTCATTATGCAGCCGTGGGCTCTGGTCAGTCCTGCATCTCGTGGCATCGGCCTTGAGCTTGCACGTCGGCTCCTACAGACAACAAACGTGCCTATTGTCGCAACCGCCAGGAAAGACTTGGACCAGGCGCGGGAGAACATCCTTGATGGACTAAATGGTGTCAGCGAGGATAGACTACATATCCTCAAGATCGACGTGTTAGGTAGGTGCTTTACCGTTTTTGTGTCTCTACTACACTACGTCGCAATCACTAGAAGAACCACATCTCACACCTGATAGATGAACAGACAATCGCCGATGCTGCGTCAAAACTATCCTCCACCTTTCCTCAAAAGACCTCCTACCTTGGTCTCGCCCTAGCCATCCCCGGTATCCTATACCCCGAGAAGGCACCCAGCCAGATAGACTACAACAATGCCCTGCGCACATTCCAAACCAATACTCTCGGACCCATGATGCTGATCAAGCATCTCTCGCCCTTTCTGCCGCGCAAAGCAACAACATTGGAGGAACTCGAGAACCTACCCTCTCGAGCTGTCTGGGCCAACATGAGCGCACGAGTCGGAAGCATCACGGACAACGGGCTAGGAGGATGGTACTCGTACCGAGCGTCAAAAGCTGCGGTGAATCAGGTCACGAAGACATTTGACAACCACTTGAAGACGAGTGCAGGTGAGAAGGCTATGGCTATCAGCCTGCACCCGGGAACGGTCAAGACGGAGTTCAGCAAGGAGTTTTGGGGCAACGTGAAAGAGGAGAAGCTGTTCAGTCCGGAGTTCTCGGCGGAGAAGCTGATGGAAGTGATTTGTGGGCGAGGAGTAGACGACCGAGGGAAGTTCTGGGATTGGAAGGGAGAGGAAGTGCCGCCTTGAGTTGGAGAAAGTGTTTCAAAAGGGCATGATGTTAATGGAACTGGAAGCTTGTGCTCGCATTATGCTATTACGTGCTCAATCATGTCTCATGGCCGTCACGTACATCGTCCTGTGTACCGACCTCTTGATATCCTCGTTGCTTCGTGACGCAGCTTTACTTTTTGTTCAGCTCGTCAGAGCGCTTCTTGAGCTCCTCCTTGCTGGCAGGCTCGCCAAGGTTGTCTGCGATAACAGGGCCAGGGTTGGCCTTGTGGTGCTCAAGAGTGGCGGCACCACCGCTGGTGGCCTTGGTGTCAACGTCGTGGTTTGGGTGCGAAGATGCGTTCGAGTCGCTTGACTCCTTTGCGACCTGGTCGGTGATGCCTATAGTAGTGTCAATTATGCATTCGTTATCTGCGGAGCTGTTGATGGTGAGCTTACTGCCAGTGGCCTCTTCTTCCTTGGGGTGGACAGGCATGTTGGTGGGTTTGATTGGGGTTTTTGAATGTCGATCAAGTTTTGTTTGGTTGAGTTAGGACGATGAGTGTCAAGTGTCGTTTTGATGTTGTGAGAACCTCAAGAGCATCACATCATGCCCTCATGCTCTCATCAAGGCAGCACAGCCCACTACTCCATAGACCCCACTATGGGGTCATGAACGATCGGTGACGACATGCGGGTTGACGACGACCCTTCTTTACCCGCTGCCAGGCACGTGAGCAGATAGCAGACAGCTCATGACCAGCTGCAGGAACGTAACATATAGCCCCCATGCAACTAACAGAAGAGCCCAAGCTGATCACGGGACTCTTGACCGCAGGAGATAAGGAAGTCAGCGCTGTCAACCAAATGCGCTACTTTGAACGAAAAACACCTTGATGACAACCAACACCTTGATGGCAGGTCCGAGAAGAGAGCAAGGAAAAGAGACATATAAGACGGGAGAAACCTCAGATTCATTTCATGACTGCGCTCTCTCACAAGATACCAACAATCCCAGCCTCGATCCCTCCCATTTTCTATGCGTCATTCTGTCGTTGTCTTGCCTGCAAGTGTCCATTGTCCATCCCGGTGTCGAAGCGAATGTTGGCAGGCGAACATCATGTTGTCGTGGCTGTCATGCTGCTGACTTGTGGTAGTCAGCATCCATACGGAGCTTCAATAGAGAGAAGGTATCCCCATGCAGAGGGCGCGAGACTTACTCTAGCAGTTGCAGTTGCCGGTTGTGCAAGCACAGTTGGAGTTAGAGCACTGACCGCAGCCACCCATGTTGATTGAGTTGGAGGAGTTGGTGGTTGGTAAAGGTTGGTATTGGTGTGAGGTGGCTGTTGATGCTGATTGAGCTTGTTTAATTGCGTGATGGTGAAGAAAGAAAAGGCACTTTCAGCGAGCTCGCTTGCCGCTTCTTATACCCTTCTTCGGCCCTTTTGAATCTGCCTTTCCTGATAACCGCGCGAGTTACACGCTGCGGCAAAGCAGTAAACAGCAAGGTGGAGAGCTGTCGTTCACAAGACCACAGGATCAAGGTCCACACAAGTCCGCCCGCACTACGCAGCGCGCCTAGAGGTCATCCCACGCTTCCTGCGATACATGTCGTGGTCGATATAGCCGGGCTGGCGAATTGCATAGACGGACGTTCTAAAAAGCTGCACGTGCTGTGTCGCAGCCTCTGCGGCTAGAGAACGCTGTGCGTATCGGTCCGTTCTGAAGGCGCGGCGAAACATGGGAATGGTGAGGTGGAGACGCACGTGAGTGGTAGGAGCTGTTCTGCAGGAGCTGAGTGCGAGCTTTGCTATACGACAGCCTGTTAAGGGTGGATGCCAGTGGTTTTGGGTATGCCCGAGACGGTGGGTCTGAAGACCATTATTTGCTCCTGATCTTAACCACTTTAGTGGAGCGCTAGTAAGCGACTGTCAGAACGATTGCATAAGCCAACGATCGTGGCTGTTCCTTCGCGAGTCGAGCGTGGGATTGTGAAGAAATCAAGACGGCTGGCATCAGCTGGCTGGTGAGTGCATGATATCGTTCGCCTTATTACATTGACCATGCTATATCACGTAACTATCGTATATGGTAGTTACAGAAGCTTGCTCACAACTGCCGGAGTAAGCTCCCTCGGTTTGGCACCAAATAGCGGCAACCACAGGAGTGGGGTGATAGAGTTCGGCGAATCGATACACTGAGGTCTTCATGCATGCGTGTTGCGTTGTCAGATGGGCATCTGCAGCGCGCATGAGCTTCACGACGAGTCGCTCACTAGAAGCGCCGAAGTCGCATCGCCGACCAGTCACATGCCCACGAGCTTCTTCACGCCGGCAAAGGTCCTGGCGAAGCTCTCGCCGTACCCAAGCTCAATCACTCCCTTGCCCATCTGGAAAGCTCCCTCACGCATAGGGTAATCCAGTTTGCCCGGGATAGCGGTCTTGATTAGACCGGGCCATCGGTCTTCACAGACACTTTTCGCGTTGCATAGCCCTCTAAGTCCTTCGTAGCCCGCGAAACGACCATAACCAGATCCACGAACGCCGCCAAACGGCAGTTGCACCGCATAAAACACTGCGAAATCGTTGATAGCCACCATGCCCGTCTGCGAGTTCTTCGCGACCCACTGAAGTTGAGCGCGAGCTGCAGCGCTGCCTGTTGGGCCGAAGACGCTGCAGCCTAGACCGTATATCGTGCCATTTGCTATCGTGACCGCGTGTTGCGGGCTTTCTGCGCGCATCAGCACGGCCACAGGTGCGAACAGTTCTTCCTGTGCTATGGCCATATCAGGCGTGACGTCTACGAGAAGAGTTGGCTCAAAATAATGACCTGCCGGGTACTTCGGGTGTTTGTGCCGGTGTCCACCAGCGAGCAGCCTCGCGCCCTGAGTAACAGCTGCGCTGATGAGACTCTCGAGCTTGTCGAAAGATGCAGCCGAGACCATAGCGCCGACATCAACGTCACCGCCAGCTTCGGCATCGAGATCGTTGCCAAGACGAAGTGACTTAATGCGAGGCTCGAGCATGTTGATGAGGCGTTCGTAAGCTTGAGGCATCGCAACAACACGTTCGATACCGATACAATTTTGACCAGCAGATTGAAAGACACCACGCATGACAATGCTGGCGACGCGGTTCATTTCTCCTTGAGAAGTGGCTTTACCTGAAGGGTCGTCCAATATCATCGCAGCGTCTTTGCCGCCGAGCTCAACACATAGTGGCATGAGGACTTTGGCGGCACTTTTGGCCACGAAGTGGGCGACGGGCTTACTTCCGATGAATGTCATGTGATTGATACCAGGGTGAGATGTCAGATGATCTGCTGTCTGCGGCCAACAGGTGATGGCGTGTACCAGATCGGGATCGTGACCACAGGCGATTAGTGCTGATCGTGCGATCTTGGCGTAATAGACGGAAGACCAGGCCGTGTTCTCGCTGTTCTTCACGACGATCGCATTACCAGTGAACAAGGCACTGATGATAGGACCGAGCAAGTTGTGGAGCGGATAGCTATGTTGTATTAGCTTTCCGTGCTTCTTGGAGATCAGACAAGCATAGACTCACTTCCAACTGATGCAAGCGGACACAACTCCAAGCGGCTCATAGCGGACCTCATTCTTCTTGTAGAACATCAGGAAATTTGTCGGTCTTCTCTCAGCCTTGAGGGCCTTCTCGCCATGCTGAATAGTCCACTTGAGCTTCTCAGCAGTGACCAAGATTTCGCCGAAGATAGCATCGACTCGAGTCTTGCCACTGTCAAGGCACGCTGCGCGAACAATCGTGTCTTGGTTGTCGAACAGAAACCTTCTTCAAGTCAGTACAATGTGTGTAGCCTTCCCTGAGGTAAGATGCATACTTCAATAGACTTTGCAAGACCTGTCTTCGTTCAGCGAATGATGTTTTCGCCCATGCCTGCTGAGCTTTCGTAGCCTTCGCAATGATACGATCAATGCCGTCAGGAGTGACTGGGTTTACGAGGCCAAGTGATTGACCAGTAGCTGGGCTGTAACATTGCACGGCCGTACTTCCGGAGAGCTAAGGTACAAAACTCAGCGAATGTCTTCCATCGATTACACTGTTGACATGTCGTACCATAATCGATGGCTGATCGAGTTGTTTGCCTTCCCATCCAGGTCTGCATGCCTCAGGCACAGGCACACTGAATTCAATGGCATCTTCAGCATCGCTTCGTAGGAGGATCTTGAACACCAATAGCGTGAGGACAGAGAAGCAAGACCACCATATCAGTTCCTGCCTGCTAGCTGGAAGCGCAGCAGCAAGATATGAGAGGTCCATTGTTCCAATGAGGCGACACCGAAAGTTTAAGACATTCTTGCTGTACTTTGTGGATTCGAGGGGTTTCCGACTACGGTGGACCACAGCGTGCTCTTTTCGCGAACAGAAGTGAAGGGTCGAGCCACTTCCGGCTTAGCGCTAACGCGTTCTCGCGCGTTGAAACGCTCCAACTTCGCGATCATCCCACTCCATCAGAGCAAGACAACGCATACAACGCGGCCTTTCACGATGTCTGGTAGCGTGACTCCAGCAAGGCGGCGGCGGGATACTGATGATGAAGAGGAGGAGGAAGACGACGTGTCCGTGGACGGCGAGGCGACTCCTCAAAGTCGCACGAACAAGCGTGCCCGTATAAGCAACGGTGGACCTGTTCTACCACAAAGCTACCTTCGCAGCCCAAATGGCAGGGCTGCAGGATCAGACGACATGGTGATTGGACCTCACCAGCCCGGCTCACTCGTGCGAGTTACCATGACCAACTTCGTCACCTACGAGAAAGCTGAATTCGCCCTTGGGCCGAACCTGAACATGATTATTGGACCAAACGGAACCGGCAAGAGCACGCTTGTTTGTGCGATCTGTCTCGGTCTCGGCTGGGAGACGAAGCACTTGGGTCGAGCAAAGGATATCAGCGAATTCGTCAAACATGGAGCCAAGAAAGCGATAATTGAGATTGAGTTGGCGAAGGACCCGAAGAGGCAGACGAGCAACCCTGTGATCCGGACTAAGATCCTGCGGGAAAACAACAAGGTGGAATACTACATCAACGACAAGAAGGAGAATAAGAAGCGCGTTATGGACCTCGCTCGCAGCTTCTCAATTCAAGTCGACAACCTGTGTCAATTTCTGCCACAGGACCGCGTGGTGGAATTTGCAGCGCTCTCGCCTGTCGAGCTGCTCGCACAGACACAACGTGCGGCTGCTCCTGAACAAATGACAGAATGGCATCAGCAACTTAAAGAGATGCGCAAGCAGCAGAAGCTAGATGAGGACTCGAAGGCCCGCCTGACTGATGATCTTGGACGCTTGGAAAACAGACAACGGATGCAGCAAGGCGATGTGGAGCGACTCCGTGAACGTACAGAACTGCAGGAGCGGCTGGGAGCGTACCGCAAATTCAAGCCCTTCCCAGCATACAAGGTCGCGAAGCAAAATCACACCGAGGCAAAACTCCGCAGAAAAGAAGCTGAAAAGGAGCTGAGGCGTCTCAACAACGAAATGGCGCCCAGGCTGGAGTCTATGCAAGAGAAGGAACATTACTTGGAGGTCACGGAAAAGACTGTTCAGCAGCGCCAACGCCTCGTTGGGCGATACGAAGGCACTTCCGCAGATCTGTACCAACAGCTCGAGAAGAAAGCCGCAGAGCTCGAGCAGATCGATGGCGAACTGCAATCTGGTAATACCAGCATTAGACAGACAAAGCAGAAGATTCCCGAGCTCAACCGTGCAGTTACGAGTATCAAGGCAGCAATGGAACAACCACCAGAACAAGTGGATACTGCTGCTTTCAACGAGCAACTACGAGAGAAGGCTCGAGAGATTCGTGATCTCGACGAGAAGATAAACGAATCCAAGGATCAAATTTCAACACTCAACATGCAAGGCAGGCAACGGCAAACCATCATCAAGAATACGGAGCAAGAAATGGCATACCTCCAATCTCAGGCTGGACAGCAGACTGACAAGCTGAGAAAGAATTCCCGATTTGGTCACGCTGCAGTGGCATGGGAGTGGATTCAAAAGAACAAGGATCGTTTCAAAGGCAAAGTCTTTGGGCCGCCAATACTCGAATGCTCGATTAAGGACTCCAGATTGGCGGCTGCAGTCGAGACTACGATTTCGCAATCCGAACTGATGGCATTCTCGGTCACTTGTAGAGAAGATTTCACTCTCCTGCAACGGGAGCTCTACACTAACATGAAGCTGGTCGACATCAACATCCGCTCAGCTCCACCAGTTGCGCTTTCATCTTTCAAGCCACCCTGTTCGCCACAACAGATGGCTTCTTATGGCCTTGAAGGTTGGATTCTCGACCTCTTGGAGGGACCTGATGAAGTACTTGCTATGCTGTGCGATAATAGGAACATTCACGCCACTGCCTTCACTTCACGTGATGTACCGGCGGACCAGCACGACAACCTCTCCAGAAGTCCGATCAGCTCTTGGGTGACAAGCACGCAAAGTTACCAGGTCACGCGACGAAGAGAATACGGAGACCACGCAACATCGACACGAGTGACGGCTCTTCGTCCTCCCAAGTTCTTCACTGATGCTCCTGTTGATCACCGTGAGGAAGAAGAATTCACACGGAAGATCAGAGAGACTGAAGTGGAGATGGAAGAGATCAAGGGTCAGATCACGAAGTTGCGCGAGGAGGAGAAGGCATACGTGGAGCGACAAAGGGAGCTCACTACCTCCAAGAAAGCAATCGAAAAAGAGAAGAACGAAAAGCAGAGTGCTCTGGCGCATTTCCAAGGTCTGCCTATCAAGCTTGCCGGTGCTCAGAAAAAGCTAGACGACGCGCAAATGCAGATTCGCAAGCACAGAGACAGCCAGCTTGCCATCGTAGCCAGGGGTGATAAGATCGCCCTCGAGAAGGGCCAATTGGCCTTAAACTACGGTAACTCGGTGGAAGCCCTGCGCGGTCTTCATGTGCAGCTGTTCGAGGCCGAGATCATGAAGATCGAGGCGCAGTCTGATCTCACGCAACTAAAAGCGCGTCACGAAGAGGAGCGTGCTATGCTTGCCGAAGCGCAGGCTGCGGTCGAGGCGCATGCACGCATTGTAGCCGAATTCCTTGCAGAGGGCAGGCGTCTTATGGAACTTTGCCAGCAGTTCACAGAGGAGGACTTGACTGCAAATGAGATCAACATTCTAGAGGAGGTTAAGGAAATGGCGCCTGAAGACCTGGAGACCAACATTGAAGCAACACAGGCTAGGCTTGAGATGACCACTGGCGGCAATGCAGGCATTATCGCTGAGTTCGAGGAACGCGGAAGGAAGATCGAAAGAGATCGTGCCAAGCTCGAAGAGCTTGAGACGAATCTTGAACAACTGCGAAATTCTATCACTGAGATCAAGGATCAGTGGGAGCCAGAACTGGATGCTCTGGTCGCCCAAATCAGCGAAGCGTTCGGTGAGAACTTTGCCAAGATCCAGTGTGCCGGAGAGGTAGGCGTGCACAAGGACGACGACTTTGAGCAGTGGGCTATCCAGATCCGCGTCAAGTTCCGGTAAGTCGAGACATCATATTCTTACAACTGTTTAGCAGACAACTAACCCATTTCAGTGAATCTGAACCGCTCTCTGTCCTCGACAACCACCGTCAATCCGGCGGCGAACGCGCCGTCTCAACCATCTTTTACCTCATGGCTTTGCAGAGTCTAGCCCGCGCACCCTTCAGGCTAGTTGACGAGATCAATCAAGGCATGGACCCTCGTAACGAACGGTACGCGTCTCCATTACTCTGCTTCTCGCGCAATGAACCACAACTAACACATCTCTAGTCTCGTCCACTCCCGTCTCGTCAACATCGCCTGCGCCGCTGCCCGTGAAGACGGCCGCGGTGGAAGCCAATACTTCCTCATCACCCCCAAGCTCCTCAGCGGTCTTGAATTCCATCCCAAAATGACGGTCCACTGTATTGCTTCCGGCGAACACATGCCGGAGGACGGACACGAGAAGATGGACTTTGCGGCCCTTGCGAAGAAGACGCTGCAGCTGAAGCGCACTGCTCTCGCACGATAACGGGATTAGTCTGGTGGATGCGTGGATTGCGTCCGCACCGCAACCCTGCTTTTCGTTGTTCATTTGCTTTATCCCTGTTTCGCGTATCGATACCCCACAACGTTTTTGTTGCTTAGCTCTCCATATGTACGCGATGAAAAGATGGTGTTACGATGTCACACCAACTCTGTTGTTGACGGAATGTCTCCGTTTAGATTGCTTCATCTCTTATGTTGTTCACTGTGCTCCATTGTAAGTTGTATTGACTTGGTGGTTCGTGGGCGCCGCTGCCGTGCATGTACGTGTGGAACATATGCCCGAAGGACACGGCTTCCATCACTCTGCTTCCAATTGCCACAAGAGCGTTCCGGCCATCTGCGGCGCGAGTTCCTTGGAGGTAATCGCAAATCCAATCATCGATCAAAAGTCACACCATGAGCAAAACGTTCGCGCGTTGCTCTTCAGTGGTGCTGGCTTCAATTCGAACGACCGGAGTCGACGGCGACACTGCACGTCAACCACCAAAGCAATCAACCCGCCACCTCCCCAGACTGTAGCGTAATGCTCTCTGCACCCTCTCGCTCTAAATTCCAACACTTCGCCCACCTTGTTGCTGGATGCATGCCTTGAGTTCCGATTCCACCACGTATTTCTACAACACCAACCCTAACCCTCGAGCACCGACATCTGGCTGACTTCAACAAATGTTGCAATGAATTGAATTCAGCACAACACGTGCATTTTGAATGAAGACCACAGAACAGCGTCATAAGGATATAGTCTCGTTCACGTTCGGAGATGTTTCGCATATCTGTAATCATACATATTTGTACCCATCGCTATGAAGAGCTATACAAAAAACACAAACACCCTTAATGGGCGAAAAGACCTTCTAAATTTCCACATGGAACTTTTGGTTGCACGCCTCCCTCTACTTGGCCTCCTTTGGGGCGATCATGAGTTCGGGACGAACGTGGCTGTCAAAGTCCTCCTCGCTGAGGGCCTTGAGCTCCATGGCGGACTCCTTGAGAGTGAGGCCCTTCTTGTGGGCGTTCTTGGCGACCTTGCTGGCCATGTCGTAGCCGATGATGGGGTTGAGGCAGGTGACAAGCATGAGAGACTCGTTGAGCAGGGCGCCGATGCGGCGCTCGTCGGCCTCGAGGCCCTCGACGAGGTGGGTGCGGAAGCTGGTCATGCCGTCGGCGAGCAGGCGGGAGGAGTGCAGGAGGTTGGAGATCATGACGGGCTTGAAGACGTTGAGCTCGAAGTTGCCCTGGGAGCCGGCAAAGGTGACGGCGGCGTTGTTGCCGAAGACCTGGGCGCAGAGCATGGTCAGGGACTCGCACTGCGTGGGGTTGACCTTGCCGGGCATGATGGAGCTGCCGGGCTCGTTCTCGGGGAGCTTGAGCTCGGCGAGACCGCAGCGGGGACCGGAGCCGAGGAAACGGATGTCCTGTGCGATCTTGAAGAGGGAGACGGCGAGGGTGTTGAGCTGGCCGTGGGCCTCGACGATGGCGTCGTGGGCGGCAAGAGCCTCGAACTTGTTGGGAGCAGTGATGAACTGGGTGCCGGTCATCTTGGTGACCTCCTCAGCGATGCCCTCAGCGAAGCCCTTGAAGGAGTTGAGGCCAGTGCCGACGGCGGTACCACCCTGGGCGAGCATGCGCAGGCGGGGAAGAGCAGACTCGACACGCTCAATGCCGTACTCGAGCTGGGTGACGTAGCCAGAGAACTCCTGACCAAGAGTCAGAGGAGTGGCATCCTGCAAGTGAGTGCGGCCGATCTTGATGATCTTCTCGAACTGCTGCTGCTTGGCCTTGAGAGCGTCCTTGAGGGCAACGAGGGAAGGAAGGAGCGACTGCTCAAGGTCGAGGACGGCGGCGATGTGCATGACGGTGGGGAAGGTGTCGTTGGAGGAGGCGCCCATGTTGACGTGGTCGTTGGGGTGGACGGGCTTCTTGCTGCCCATGGTGCCGCCGAGGATCTCGATGGCGCGGTTGGAGATGACCTCGTTGGCGTTCATGTTGGACTGGGTGCCGGAGCCGGTCTGCCAGACGACGAGAGGGAAGTGGTCGACGAGCTTGAGCGAGGCAACCTCCTCGGCGGCCTGGACGATGGCCTTGCCCAGCTTGGGGTCTGCAATGATTCCAATCGCATCAGCGGCTTGTCCTCTTTTTGTCTCGAATCCCGCTCACGCGTCCAACCTACCAAGTCCGTACTTCATATTGACAGTCGCAGCGGCGCCCTTGAGGATACCAAAGGCCTTGACGAGAGGCGGCGGCATGCGGTCCTGGGGCTGGTTGATCCTGAAGTTGCCCAGCGAGCGCTCGGTCTGGCATCCCCAGTACTTGCTGGCGTCGACCTGGAGCTCGCCAAAGGCATCGCTCTCGGTCCTGGTGTTGGTGGCCATCTTGCGGGTGCAGGCGAAGGTGCGGATGTGCTTGAGAGAGGCGGCAGACTGGCTGGCGGCGACGAGGGTGGTCGGGCGAGAGAGGGCAGTGTGCTGTGTACGAGCAGCTACCTGGCAGCTTCGGCGAGCGACTGCGGGGAGCGCTTTGGAGACAGAGCGGGGAAGCATGGTGGTCGTGTGTGCGAGGCGAGCACTGCAAGTCTTCTGATGCGAGTGGACTGCGAGATGGAGTATGCGCGAATCGATGCACTTAGCTTGACTTTCTCAATGCCCGGCGTGCTAGCACTCCGACCCGCGCAGACGGCGATGCTCGGACAATCGCGGGAGAGCACTCCAGCTTTCACTGCTCCGTAACATCTCCACTTCCGGGACGGGCAGAAGTGTGTGCACAGCATCGGCATTTGAACGCTTTCCATTGTTACTCTTTTACTGTTAACGTTACTGCTCATGTCTGCCGTCTTGCTTTGGCTTTGGCCACTAGCTCTCGGTTGGAACGTACACAGACTTGTGACGAGCGTTGGTCCGCTTCCTCCCCATATCTCCTGCGATGACTTGTCTAGCTCGCGGTCTAACTTCAAAGTCCGTACTGCGTGCCTTTCCGCTGGGAGGTCCCTACGAAGCTTGAATCTAGACCGCGAACGTCTTGCTCCGATACGATACCATGGCACGGCCGTCTTCCCTACTTCTTCCGCCACCTCGGTCCGCGGGTCCGCGTCTCATTCCTCTCGTCTGCTGTACTCTGAATGCAGCCGATTCCAGATAGCCATCAGATTCTCTCCCCGGCCATGTTCCTCCAGCGAATTGTACCGCCAATCAGAGATCCTTCCAGTGACAGGCCTTGCTGGGGCCGCGTACTCTGAATCCTATCACCATTGCGCCCAGCCTCTGAAGTATTCATATGCTCTTGCAAGTCGTCGTGATCTGTTGCAGCGTTCGCCGTGGACAGCTCATCGCCGCTCGAGGCACGCGGACCTTTGTCATGCGGCAGCTGTGCATGATTCTCAAACGAAGCCCAATCCGGGAACCTCAGCTGGCAGCCAGCATGTGGACATAACAAGCCACTGACATCGGGCTCGCTGTCCTCATCATCATCCAAGCTGATCACAGAGACAACTTCTGCATTGTAGGGATCCGAGTCTTCGATTGGACCCGCTTCGTGCAGCGTGCCGATACTGGACGGAACAGGAACTTCGGATCCCGTTCGCGCATCAACCCGGCGATCTGGAGACATAGACAACAAGACGCTAGTATTGCCTTCACCGTCTTCGTCATCACTTAGGATGATTGGAGAGTGCATGCTCGTAATTATGGAATTTGGATCGATGACTGGAGCCGCTTGATGCGGTGACGTGATGCTGAAGGAAATCGGACTCGTGGCCCCCATTTGCGTGTCACTCCAATGAGATAGACCCCAAGCAGACATGGGCCTCTGAACTGGAGTGCGTGTATCGTTTTGGATGATGGATGCATTGCTCGAAGGTAGCGTCTGCGAGTCAGCACTGGCAACTGGCAGGCTTGGGCGAAGAATCGCGTGAGCAAGGCTGACGTGTTTTGTCAACGCTTCGCTCCAGACATATATATTCTTACACCCCGGATATTGACATGGAAAGCGCGCCGGTGTGATCTCCGGATGCCCTAGAGCAACAGTTGATGCAGTGGCCTCGGAGCCTTCCAAGACCGTCTGCACCGCCTCCTCGGCGCTGTAATCGTCAACCGAAGGCGCCTCTCTCGTCGTCACAAGCTCCGTGAGAAACTCTCGAACTTTCCGCCCAAGGACAGACTCCACCACGATCATCTGCTCCGTGCATGGGCGGCCCAGATCGCGCTCTATCTTGGCTCGGGCGCTAGGGTTTGCTCTTATATGTTGTCCTATAGCCCTGAGCTTGAAATTCTTGTTTGCGCTTGTCATGAGGTGTGAGCGCTTCTCATCAGTAGAGGGCCAGATGGCGCCAGCATAGTTCTGCACGAACTCGAAAGTGAGGCGGTCGAGTGTGTGGTCGTAGCCATAAATTTTCTTTCTCGTGGAGCTGTCAGTTCGGATCTCACTTACTAGGGGAAGGGCTCCACTCTGCACCTGCTGAACCCAATAGGACGAAGTGCGCTGGAGCACATGTTTCCAACAAAGAGCTTCGAAGGCGGCCGTTTGCGGATCGCTGTTTGGGTTGAGCTGGAGTGCCAGATAGGCTGCGATCAGTTTCGGTTCCATTTCGTCGGCACGGAGCGCTCACTTGGTTTAACGGAGGAGCGTTCGCAAGATGTTTGAAGTGTTCACAAAGACGCTGTAAGCGAGTTACTGGTAATTACAGGCGTTGTGGTATAGCATGTCTTGGGAGTTCCAGAGTGCGTTATGTTTTGTGTTTGTGTTGTCGTGTTGTGATGTCAACAAAAGCAGAGGCGGGAGCGGGATAGGCAGGCGACCGGGGCGCCTAAGGCGAATGGGACAGTGAAGTGGACGGTAAGACACTGTCGAGAGGCGAATGCTCAGGTAACCAGCGAGCTCTTGGTATGCGACTATCGCGCCGCTACTATCATGCAGCAAGAGCAGCTCCCGTAGATTCACCACTGTAGAAACTACCTTTGTCCACCCATTTGAAAAGCTCCACAAGATGCTCAGCACATCCACGTCACTCTCACCATACTCTGCCGCAGCCTTCTTCCTCAACATCTCTATCACACGGTGCGTTCCATCGCTCGAGTCTAGGTCCTGCGCAAGGTCTCTGAGAGACTGCATCGGCAGATCTTCAAACAAAACCCTAACAGCCGCCTTCACAGTCTCAACGTAGTGTGCGGGCGCCACTCGTCTCGGCGGTACAACACCCTCTTCACCAGCCACGGCCCTCGGCTGCACCTCATACAATTCCCATAACCACTGCACCTGCTCCAGAACCGCCCTGATAATTCGCTCATACTGCGCCTTGGCATCTAGCCTCTCCTTACACCTTCCCTCCCAAGGTCTCTCACCTCTCACCGCAGCCTCGAGAAGCACCACGTGTGAGTTCGGATCACACTCATCACACCAGTAATGCTCCCCAAGCTCGTCGTCAAAGACAGAAACATCCATACAATCGTTGTGTTGCCACACTCCGCAAGCCGTGCATTGGATCCAAGGCCGTTCGGAGGTGAAGTCGTTGTCGCCGCAGACACAGCGGCAGACGTTGTCTGCATCGTCTTCGGAGTAGAAGGTATCGTCCGGGGCTGGTTCTGGTATTGGAAAACGGACCTTTTTTGGTTTGCGCGTTCTGCGAGTGTTTTTGGCCATGGGTCGCGGATTGATGTTTCTCTGGGTGTCAGCAGGAATTCTAGTAGACGCTGGAAACAACTCAGTCCGCGATTGGCTGCTCAAGACGCAGCTCTGGCGAACTGAGGTGTGCTATTGTGTCGTCTCCGCTGTAGTGACATTAGCTCGAATCCGCGATAGACACGTGGGAGCGAATGCTTTCACAAAGCATAAAGCTGCGAGTTTGCTGCTCTGTCTCGCGGTCCAGATTCAAACTCCATACTGGTCTCTCAGCGGGAGGGCGAACAATGCGGACAGTGAAGCCAGACAGCGAGTGCCTATCAAACATAGCCACGATCCGAGAAGAAAGACATCTTCTTGTGAGCATGATCCACCTCATGCATCGCAAGTTTGTCTATTGGATGTAAGTGAAAGACTTATCGCAAACAAGAGCTACAAAGGAGGGAGCACCGCCACTCTCACCACCCATATAAGGCGCGGACTCACAGGGCCATGGAGAAGCTCTACATTTCATCATGGACAGTAACACGAAAGCCATGACCGACACCGAGGACTACAACGATGACCCCATCCGCTGCCCATGTGGCAGCCAAGATGATCTCCCCCAGTCACAAGAAGGAATGAGACCATGGATCAGCTGCGAGACCTGCCTCGCATGGCAACATAAGATCTGCATCGGTCTCGAAGAGGACGAATCAGAGATGTCCGACAAGTACTACTGCGAAGAGTGCAAGCCCAAGCACCACAAACGCTTCCGCTTCAATCTCGGACCAGATGACCGCCACAGGATCGCGAAGCAGAGGCAGGAGATGATGGCGATGCCGTCCCCGAGTGATAAGCGCGAGATCAAGAAGAAGATGAAATGGCTGGTCGCCGAGATCGAGGCCATCATGCAAGAGCACCCTCAAGCGGTGACTGTGGAGTGGGCCAAGATCAACGGCATGCAAACAGATTTCCAAGCTGCCAAAGAAACGGGCCACGCGAGCGAATTGCCATCGGATCCTTGGACCATGGCAGACTTCGAGTTCATGGTGAGAAACGACATCGACATCGTTCTCTGGAACGCGTCCGTCTCCGCTGTGGAAGGGGTCAAAACCAGGCTGGTTAAAGTCCGATTCAGTGAGGCAGAGGCTGTGGCCACTGAGCTGTGGAGCTTGAGGTCATGGCTGAATGATGAGTTCATGGAGAAGGTACAGGCGGAGGGCTTGAGGCTGGGAAGATCGGATTCCGAAACGGTGAGGAGGTACTTCAATATGAAGGAGATTGATCAAGGCAGAGAAATATCCGAGTGGCTGAAGCCAGTGAGGTTTACATAACGGGAAGAGTGTCCGGTAATGGCTAGGATGTACTCGTCGGTGGTATTGGAATCTCAGAACAGAAATAGAGGCGGAGCTTTTGATGAGGTGAAGTGGGCAGGAGGGCCAGCGCGGAAGTCGCCCGCAACGCCGACATCATAGTATGCCGTCTATAGCACATGTTTACATCCAGAGTATGCCTGAACAAGACCAACAACTTCTGTTGAACTGTCGCTCCTTACGCGCTGTCCTCCATAATCTCAAAATTGTCTCATAATACCGTGCGGAATCTCCATGACCGCCACAAATGGCGCACCCCGTGACGCCCTAGATGCTGGTACGCCTCGAACATGCCACCTTACCACGTATTACCGTACTGACCAATATGTCAGTGGACTATGACCCAATTGACCACCTGAACGCCTTATTTTCGCATACCTCCACCCTCTCCACGGCCAAGACGGTCTCTGCCAGGCTGCAGTCGCACGAACGCGATCTGGACTCAGACATTGCCTCGCTAGTCGCAACACAAACATCCTCCGACAATGATGCTGTGCAAAAGATCCAGGAGGCGCGGGCAGAACTCGCAGCACTCTTCAGTAGGATTGAAGGCGTGCGGACACGAGCTCTGGAGACGGAGCGCACAATCACGGAGATGACAGCAGACATCAAGCGGCTGGACAGCACAAAGAAGAACCTCACACTGTCGATGACGGCGCTCAAGCGTCTGCAGATGCTTACAACGGCTTATGAGCAACTCCTCAGCCTCAGCAAGAGTAGACAATATAAGGAATGCGCACAGCTGTTGCAAGCTGTGATCCAGCTCATGGCACACTTCAAGAGCTATAGGAGTATAGACCAAATTGCTATACTGTCGAAGAACGTGGCGGATGTGCAGCGTGAACTACTAGAGCAAGTCTGCGAGGACTTCGAGCTTGCATTTGCCAGCAATGAGGTGCAGCAGAAACGCGGCATGCTGGCGGAAGCCTGTATGGTCATTGATGCTTTGGGTGATCATGCTAGGGCTAGACTTATCACCTGGTACTGCAACACGCAATTGCGCGAATACCGACAGGTGTTCAGAGGGAACGACGAAGCTGGCTCATTGGACAACATCTCGCGCCGGTACAGCTGGTTCAACCGCATGCTCAAGACATACGATGCTGAGCATGCAGCACTCTTCCCACCCACATGGCGCGTAAACGAAATGCTGGCAAACTCTTTCTGTGAGGGAACCAGGGACGACTACAAAGGCATATTACAGAGGTCCATGCGACGAACTGACGGCCAGCCTCCGGACGTCAATTTGCTGCTGTCCTGCTTGCAGGAAACCCTTGACTTCGAACACAGCCTGGAGCGCCGCTTTTCTGTCGGGGAAAGCAGATCCTCCATGGATACTGTAACTTCTTCTGCAGACGACAGGCGGTCTGGTTTCAGCCAAGCAATATCCGAAGCCTTCGAGCCATACCTCAGTATCTGGGTTGAGTCCCAGGACAAGCAGCTAGCCACGTTGATACCCAGATATCGACTTCAGCCTATCCGCCAAACTGATGAAGAGTTCCACAATCAGCTTGTGATGCCATCATCTACTGAGCTTTTCCATCACTATCGAATCACCTTTGCTCAGTGCGCTAAGCTGTCGACTGGCAACAAGCTACTGGAGTTGTCGAAAACATTTGCGAAATACTTGGATATGTACGCCCAGCAAGTCTTGTTCCATGCTCTATCTGACAGGAGTGCTGGCCAAGATTCTACCGAGGACATCGTGATCATCATCAATACCGCGGATTACTGCTACCAGACTACCAACCAGCTTGAAGACAAGATCAAGGGCCGCATCGATGAGGAGATGCGCGACCAGGTCGACCTACAATCATCGGCAGATGCGTTTATGGGGGTGGCCTCGGCTGCTGTTCGAGCTCTGGTGCACATCGTCGAAGTTGATTGCGACCCAGCCTGGCGCGAGATGCGAAATGTTGCATGGAGCAAGATGGAAACAGTTGGCGATCAAAGTGGCTATGTGAGCGTACTCTTGCAACGGATTACTGAACGCAGCAAAGAGGTACTTCGTTACTTGCACAAACCGCAATACGCTCGTGCCTACTGCGACAATCTTGTCGATGCCATCACTATCACATACATCAACAATATCGTGGCCTGCAGGCCAATTGTTGAGACTGGCGCGGAGCAAATGTTGCTTGACTCCTATGTCCTCAAGAAGGGCTTCAATACACTACTCACAATCAACGCCGATGCTGGAACCCCTCCCAATGCCGCCTTCGTCAAACGTGTCCAGCAAACGACCTCCAAACTCGACCCGATTCTCAAGACTCTGCAAGTCCGCTCGTCGCCGCCAGAGGGCCTTGTGCAAGCATACCTCATCCATATCCGTGATCGTTCCGAAGGTAACTTCCGCAAATTGCTCGAACTCAAGGGCATCAACAAGCGCCAGGAACAGAACAGCCTGCTCGAGCTCTTCAATGTGCACAAAGCAACAGCCACCAACGAAGGCTTGCCGGCCGCAAACCCTCAGATCTCAGCGCTAAATCTTACCGCTGCTCCTTCGGCCGCAACATCCGGGCTCGCTGCCCTGAAAGAAACCGCTGCCTCGCACTCAACTCCTTCACTGCCAGCGCGCTTCGACCCCACAAACTTTGGTACGGCGCTCATGGACGCTGCAAGGCAGGGCGTAGACCGCTTCGGCTCGCCTCATCTAGGCGGCCCGGGAGCGGCATCTACAAGCATCGCGAGCAGAACGACGAGTCCCCCGCCTGGCGGGGTTGAGGATGGTGACCGAGGACCTGCAAGCTTGAACGACAATTTGAAGAATTTGGGTAAATTCTTCCGCCGAGATGGCGGGAGCTTTGGCGGCTTTGGAAGATAGGTGTAGGGTACTTATCGAAAACAAAAGACAGGTCGATTTGCACGACAGCTTTCGTCGCGGTTGAGCGTAACACATAAAGCCACAATCCACCGATCACCTGCCGCTTGTCTGTTGGGCATTTCCCGAAGCATGGCGCCGTGCACCGATCAAGAAAAGTGAAAACACATCTACTTCATTAGGCATTGATCAAAGACATCTTCCTCACACTTCTGCCCGGCATCCCAAGCTCTCTATCCTGGGCTTTTGCCCCAGAAGCCACCCGTCCCATAGTCACGAATATCCAAATCAACGTCTTCCAAATCCTGCCAATCGAACAACATGTTGGGATGAGCGCCTTGGGTAACAGGCGCAGTGCCATTCATGATTAAAGCGTTGCCCGACGTCACTGGCTGCATATACTGGGCTCCAGCTGCCTGAGTACATATTTCTGCGTTGATTGGTCCGGCCGGGTATAGGGTGAAGTTATTCCAGGACCCGGCCTGTTGCACGTGCTGTTGCATGATGTGGTCGTCCCACATGTCCCAATCGACTGGCCCGTCGATCATGTCGCCGATTGCTGAGAAGTCGACGTTGGGGCTGTCCTGGTCGAATGTCTGGCTGGCGGCCAAGGTGTCTGTCATTCGAGGGTCAGGTAGACCGAGATTACTGTCGGTTTGGAGCACACTGTCGCGTTGGCTTGTTTGGCCAGGCGTCCTGGTAGTCCATGGGACTTGTGAGCCTACTCCGAGGAAGGGCAATGCATTAGGGTTGCCGGGCTCTGACGTCTGCGTAGGAGATGGCAATGCGCCACAGACGCCATTACCGTCCACTCTGCCTCCGAAATGCTTTCTCACACGATCGAGCATCACGCCCAGAGCCTTGCTAGCCATATCTGTCTCACTCGACTGCGTGCCCTCGAATGCTCCATGCACAGAGCCGAGTCGAGCGCCGAATCGCGACGCAGCCGAGCCGAACGTCCAGATCTGATAGCTTTTCTCCAGCGTGTCTGCCATAGCCTGTCGGCGAGGGCACCACAATGCAGTACCGATGGTACGCAAGTGATCGTCCTCGCTGATTTGCTGAGAAAGATTGAGACACACGACCATGGCGGCCAACAAGAAGTCATGCGTGCTGATGGAGCCCATATACCATTGGACGGTGTAGAGTTTGCCTCCGAGCTGGCTCTCAGCATGGATGGCATGTTGTAATCTGAGCACTTCGAGCGCCGAATCGACACATATCT
This sequence comes from Cladosporium colombiae, assembly GCA_026122715.1. Classification (NCBI taxonomy): domain Eukaryota; kingdom Fungi; phylum Ascomycota; class Dothideomycetes; order Cladosporiales; family Cladosporiaceae; genus Cladosporium; species Cladosporium colombiae. The sequence continues at coordinate 1,107,819 of JAKZFA010000005.1, forward strand.
TCCTGCTGGTACCGATGCCTTGCTCTTGCTCGGCCTCGCTGAGTTGTTCGATAGGAACCAACATCAAATTGCGATGTAGGATGATGCGTGTCTTGAGAATGAGAAGCTTCAGATTAATCCTGCACATCAGCTGCTCGGGTGGATCTGTGACAATTGTGTCGATATCCGGCAGGTTAAGGACAGAAGGTATGTTTGCGCAGGCGCTTGTCAGCTCATGATCCAAGCGCATGACTACATCATGTGCCACAGGGACTGTGGCATGTCCAAGATCTGCAGCCTGCGAGAATATGCGTGTGATGCCGATTTTGACGCGCATATACGATGCTGGTGTCAACTCATCCATACTTCTCGATGGAGGTAAGACTTTAGTTGACGGTCCGAAATCACGGTCCAGGAGATTGTGAGGCGGTCCAATGTCGGTTGTGATGGTATTTACCATTGAAGGCAGACCAAGTTGGAATGATATGATTATATCAATCATTGAGAGCACACACCAGACACGACGTCTGATTTCGCCTTCGAAGACAGAGAGGCCAGGATAGTACTCAGGGTCGCGATGATAGCCCATACGTAGCGCGAGTCGTACGATCAAGCCTACCATAAGCCATACCTTCATGAACCCATCATTGCCACGGAGGCCAGCCATGTAGAAGATCAAACATTCGAGTGTGTACTTCTTAGGTGTCGTGAAGTCGGCTAGTACAGCTGCTGAGGCTGACAATGAATGAAGCTTCTCAACTCTCGCGAGGATCGCTTTGCCATCAGCGCTACGTGGGTCTACGTTCCGGAGCGAGAATGACTCTGCCAGACTCATGATGGCAAAAGTAAGGCCAAGCCACGACACGCATGCCTGGTGGGGATCTTTCCAGTATTTCTTGTACTCCTCCTGGTAGGTAGGGGCATGTAAAGTTGGTCTGAACGGATCTGGAGAATTGAACCAAAGACTGAGCAAGCGATCTGCGGTTCGTTTGTCTGGCATGGCTTTAATTAAATCGTCCTTGGTCAGGTTCTCGGGACTTCCAACAAGCAGTCCAAGCTCGGGGATGCCATGAGAGGCGATTCGAGTTCCTCTGGCGTTGAGTCGCTCATGAGTGTGGGATCTGGGAGGATCGTCGACGTCGTCTTCGTCTTTGTCCAGTTCATGCTTGAGATCTGCAATAGAGCTTAAGATGGTCTGCCAGTGGGCAGCTCCATGGTAGCTAACTTCGTCTTTGTGGATGCTCATGTGCCCAAATGGTTTGTCAATACCAGAGTCCGAGCCACTCCAAGATATACTGTTGTTCCTTGTCGCAGATTCATGATCACTGGGCGATGATGCCTCTGCATACGGGACGTACTCTATGGTCTCCGATGCAGCTGACCTGCTGCGTGCGGCCGGCGAACCTGACGTGTCAGAAGGCTGCTTCTGCTGCTGGTTCATCAGATCAACCACCAAGCTCTCCAGTTGGCGGATACGCCCTTTGACGTTAGTGGGCTTGCTCTTCACCGGTGGAGGTGGGTAAATGCATGCTGCCTCGCGGCCTCTCTTCACGCAAGGCTCGCACGGGCTCGCCCTATCGCACTTGAGCTTGCCAGTGCGACAGGGAGTACATGATAACTGTGTCCTGGCCCGTTTCTGACGTGCATGATGCTGGCTGCGTGATGGAGAAGGTCCGGGGCCAGCGGTAGTGTTAGTGTTGGCGCGCTCATCTGCCATTTTCCTTGTTCGGTCTCGCGCTCGGTGTTCTCCGGTCGGATGATTATGCTGATATCGTCACAATGTACTACAGAGGTAAGATCATGGTGAACCCCAAGCAAATGTTCAAGAAATCGCGGTCTTGGACACTGCTTTCAGCTCTATCCTCAGCCGCAGATTTCACGCTAAACCGGTTGAGGTTTACGGAGGGGAGTCAGCCATCTTGGTGGTTTGTCAGGAGTGGTGTGCGACCAGGGCCGCTGTTATTGGTAGCAACGAAAAGATGTCGCAAGCGAGCATACAATTGGCCTTGATGCTGTCATCTGCGCGAGATACTTGTATGTATACATGTATAAGACGTTTGACCGTGCCAGCCCTAATCTTGGCTCTCACTAGACTACCCCACCTGTTTCCCGCAGCCGTTGTAACCTTCCTGCTGCCAGATCTTAACGCTCCTGACGATCATCTCGCCCTTCTGCTCCCACGTGGGCAACCACATGTTCTGCGCGTTCCAGAAGTCTTTCTTCGCGAATGCCGAGGCGTCCACCCAAGGCTTGCTCGCGACTCCATCTTCAAACCATCCATTCGTGCCACCGACGGCGACATTCATGATGAGGTAGAAGTCCTCGTCGAAAGGGGTTGAGTAACGACCCGTCTGGCTCCAGGGATCGACGTACAGCGTGCCATTGGCGCTGGCGGCAGGGAATTTGGTCTTCTTCCAGAACGGCCGGTCGAAGTTCGCGTACATGATTTGAGCCAAGCGGCCGTCAACCCAGGTGAACAAGTACTTCTCCGACCATTCAATGCCGAACGTGTGAAACTCCTTTGTGAACGTTGTGTGGAGCGCCGAACGCTTGTTGTTGTTCAACCACCACGCATCTGCCGATGGGCTTGGGCCCCAGTGCAGCGCCGATGATGCGATGTTGTTGCCACCTTGTGGGTAAGTGTGGTTGTTGCCGCGCGACTCGAGGATGTCGATTTCTCCGGAAGCAGGCCATGGTCCATACCTGTTGGTTGTGGGCAGCATCCATATGGCAGGCCAAAGCCAGTCGCCTTCGGGCAGCTGAGCGACGACTTCGACCCGGCCGAACTTGATGGAGCGTGACTTCGTGCTGATGCGTGCTGACTTGACAGGATTGATGATAGTGCCGTTGGTGGTGTTGGTGACTGCGACACAATCGGACCAGACCGATGACGAGCAAACACCGTCTTTGATTAAGTTCAAGACGTTGTTGTTTTCAATCAATTTGGGGTCTTGGAGCGTGGGCTTGATGTGCAGCATCCCGTCAGCCACGAAGGCGTTCTCGTCGGTGTGTGTGGTTTGCTCGAATTGGCCATTGCTGGAATTGTATCAGTTTATCTTGTCTGAGAACAGGTCGCTTTTGCAACAACGCCTACCCAAACCCGCCAACCTCAGCCTCTCTGGTCCAAACATCTTCGTTGAAGCCTCCAGACCAATCCTCATCCAGGACAGGGCAGTAAGTGTGCTTGGAGATCCTCTGCAGGCCGAACCACACCTGAACGCCACAAAGTCCGAGCCCAAGGAAGAGCCCGATAAGTGGAATGATCCAGACCCATTTCTCTTTGGGGTCTTTCTGGTTGAGCCAAGGTCGCTCTTGTTCGCCCTTTTTGATCCTCCTGGACTTGAAGTAGGTCGATGGAGCGGCGGTGCGCTGCAGGGCTGTACTGGAAGAGAACATCGAGTTCGACACAGTGTTTGGTCTGGAGCCGACAGGAGTGGCGAAGGGGTTTGCCTGCGTGTTGAGCCTGCCGTTTGAGTTTTTCAGAGCATTCAGCCGTGAGGTGAGCTCGAACTCTTGCGCCGAATCATGGCAACTCTCCTCCATGGCGAGGGGAAAGTGTATGGCTTGTAAGAAGGAGTACGCTCGAGGATGGAAGATGTGAAAACGAAGTCAATCCGGAGTTGGAGGTAATGGAGTAGGAGAAGTACGATGCAAAACCGAGATCTCCTAGGGCAGCCAAGCCTTGAGAAACGCAAGCAGGTACGAGGTTGGCTCGAATGTGGGCTGTCCGAAGCCTCTGTCCACGTCTAATGCTGGCATGGTGTCGGGAGGGGACATCGTTGAGGCCCGATTGAGCCACTTGGTACCTATCGGCGAATGGTATTGGCTCCTAGGCGAGGGCACTCGGATGTGTGTTGACCAGCATCGCGGCTACCCACAGCTATCTGGCCCAGTGTATAAAACTCACTCTCATCCTGTGGAAACGCGATATGTGCTGACCAGCTTTCAGGGATTTGGGCCGGCTTGGAAGAAGCCCCCGCGACTTTGATCTCTCAGACCAGTAATTGCGGTTGGGATGACCTTTACTTCGCAGTTGAGTCATGTGTATCGCAATCTTGGTACTTAAGCAAGGCACTCCAGAAAGCAGCTGGATCGGCGTGCTGCGTGTGTTGGGACTAATTGGCACGCGGCCAGCCGAGCGTGGCTTGACATCCGGTTTCAGAATGTTGGCAGAATATGATGTGTCACTACTTAGGACTACACAAACCCGTGACCAACTATGATAACCAGTGTTTGCTCTGTTCAGCAATTTGTGCCCAACTGCTTGAATGTTTGTTCGCGGCAAAAACTAATATTGGTTTGTTCATAGTCCTTGGTTCTATCCAATGCTTCAATCAACTGGCTTAGCGAAGCATGAAGATCGATGTAGTGACTGTTACCGGTCAGCACCATCGCAGTGCAAAATCGACCCACTATACAACGTCTTCGATCTTGGAGGCTCATGCCATCCCACCTTCACTTCAGAGTCGGCAGTCCCCTAGAGCGTACAAGTGAATGCCCATCATTCCGATTCGCCCTGAACCCCTAGCACGCAGGCGCTTGCCCCTGTCCATGATCTCCACCCGCGAAACATGACCCAAAAGCCAGGTCAATGTTCCCGATCCGAACATCACTAGACACCCACACGCTCGCCACGATGTTTTTCGAAATCAAGTTCTCGTTCTTCTTCTCGTTCAACGTGCGCAATGGTGACACCAGCGAACGCCATCAGTCCTTGGGCGACCAGGACCAGGACCACACCAGCCGACCGGTTGTCTTACAACATGCCATCGAGCCTGGAGCGATGATCAGAGGACCAGTAGTGACAAGCGCTCCTGTCAGGCCAGTGCTGTCCAGGTTCGCACGCTACTTCCAGACCCAGAGCGCCACGCGCAATGGACACCAGCCTGAGACCGACAACACTCAAATCGCAGAAACTCATCTCGCCAAAGCCAACGATCGCGAAAGCCTCTTGACCCTGCTACGCTTGACCTCTCCTGCTCCGAGCACAGACACAGCAGGTGAGCTCTCAGATTCGTCACTTGTCCACCACAGTCCAGTGGCATCCACTACCATGCTGCCGCAAGGTCCGTTCGTTGTACGCCAGTCACCGCTGTTAGATGATGATTCCGGGTCCGACCTGGTGTCTTCGTCGCAGCACATCAGGATTGGCGGTTTGGCTTCCTATTTCGAGCAGTTGGAGAGGCACGCCCATGCGCGAACGTTGGCCTCGACTGCTGCTCGTATTAGTGGAGGAGATGGTCAACATTGGATCGATGATCTGGAAGCAGATCAGTCTCCTAGGACGTACCACGTGGCCGATGGGGAGTGGAGTGAGATGACGGTGCGCGGGCAAGTGATGAAGAATAATAATCAAGAAAAACAAACTACGATGGGCATGATACAGATGTCGTAAAGAACGCCAGATCACAAACCACTAATGCATATACGACGAACTTTGTTCAACTCTCCAAAGCTGTGTTCCATTTTCACGTGGGTATATTTGCAAGAAAAAGGTGAAGCGGATCGGAACCAGCCTTGTGGAGGGCGCTGTGAATGAGTTTTCATTTTGACCATTTGCGAGCTCGGCGGCGTTGTCTATGCGATCAATGCCATACCGAGAATAAGCAAAAAATCGCCCATGCTTCCCTCCGTAAACGCCTTGCTTTCTGTCGCGCGGGTTCGCTTTCTGTATTCCAGGACTGCGGACTACGCTTATGCGACGAGGGTGGAGGCGGTGGCGGACTCGTACCTCCAGGTGGGGGGGAGGACACCGACGGTCTTGTAGTAACGAGACAGACGGTGGATACGGGACTCGATGAGAATCAGGCGGAACTTGGAGTCCTTGTCCTTGCGGTTGCGCTCGAGGTGCTTGCGGACGGCAACAGCCTAGCAGATGTTAGCAAAAATTCGGCCATGCGTGTTTGCAAGACCAATCGTGTATGGTTGTACGCACCTTCTTGATGAGCATGTAAAGGTCCTCGGGGATCTCGGGGGCGAGGCCTGTATATCACTCCGTCAGTCTGAGACCAAGCAGAGGCGTAATTTTGACATGTATGTCATGTATGTTGTGTTCCAACTCTTGCCAGCAGTCATCTGCCGCCCGAACTTTCTTTCACGCAGGTAGTAGCGTACCGTTGGACTTGAGGATACGGAGGATCTTGTTTCCTGCAGAAATTTTGTCAGCAATTTGTCCTCAATACAATTGCGCATCCAGAGTTCCAACATACCGGTGACGATCTTGACCTGGGCAACACCGTGGGAGTCACGGAGGACCACACCGATCTGGGAAGGGGTGGCACCCTTCTTTGCGAGCTTGCAGATCTGGTCAACGACCTGGTCGGGGGTGGTCTTGAGCCACGCCGGGGCGCTGCGCGAGTAGGGGAGCGCGGAGGAGCTGATGCCCTTTCCCTTGGAATGAAGACGACCCATGTTGACGGTATTTGGTGATTGTCGAGATTATCGTGGAATCGTTCGTCGTCGCTGGCCAGGTGAGGTCAAGTTCGTTGCCCATTTCGCGCGAGATACTCAGAATTCGCAAGCCAGGCCCGCTCGTGGGCTTGGCGGCAAGCCGAAGATAGGCCGAGCGAGAACTCGGTGTATAAAACTTTGCTGGCGTCGCGACTTCACGTCTTCCATCCAACAAGCATTCAGACTGATCTGTCCAGGACCAGAACTCTGCGCATGGGCCGTTGGTGTTCTGCCGTCGCGCGATATCTTTCTGAATGCTGCAGCTCGATACGCATCGGCAGAACCACGACACTCCACTAACATATATCCAACCTGAAGGCATCTCTGCCCAATTTGTGAGTACACCCACACACACCACCTCCATCCCCAATTTGCAATGAAGAGATAATTTTTGCATCTTTTCTGGCAACCTCTTATGTCAGAGACGCTGTTTCTGGCGTCTCGGTGATCTAAATGGACTCCTGACACACGCAAATACTCCATCACGTTTCGTCTGCATTCACGTTGTTGAGAACAATTCGCTGACTTTGACCTGATAGATCTGTCATAAAAAGCTGTTTCTCATGTACCTTTATATACATAATCACATCAAGTCTTCACTACACCATATTCTTGCACTCCTGTTGTCTCGTAAGTGCGTGTCATGTCTATAATGTGCCATCCGGCGTGTCACGTGTACCTGATGTTCGCGGTGCTCGCTCTCCGTTTGGTTCGTTCAGTTGCCGTTCACAAGTATCACTTTGACTCAAGAATGCGCACATCACCTCTCACATAGATAATAGATCTCGACCATGCCATATTTACATACACTAGCATAGCCATGCGCTCCGCGTTCTATAACTCCCGGCCGTTCAAGTCATTCCCCTAAAAACTCCACATGCAAGAAAATATAAATGCCTCCTACTAACCATTATACAAGAAATTTGCGAGTGCTCGCTCGCCGCCATGGTATTCTCCCACAGGCTGCTTTTTCCTTCTCTCTCCCTTCTCATAATATTGGGTTATCATCAAGGCCACCACTTCATGCGTCTGTAGCTCTCGATCACGTCCTCGATTTCTTGCTTTGTGATGCGCTCGTGCTTGGGCCTGGGAGGGAAATTGTTAGCAAAGATGTATGCTTTCGAAATGGCAGTAGCGAGCAAATCATACTTGAACCCAACCACACTCTCAAACCTGCTACCGTCCAGACACAGATCGGCGTCTCTGAGCAACTCTTTCTCCATGAAGGGGCTGAGTGGGCCCCCATTCTCTTTGATTCCCGCCTCTTCTTGCAGATCTGCCCAGTCGTCCAGCGAGTCGTCATTCACATCATCGACGACGTGCTCCAAATTGAGGCGCGCAAATGTGTTGACCAAAGTGTTTTGGAAGCCGGTCTCGATGCCAAAGACGTCCTTCACGATAGCGGCCATGGTACCTTGTGTTGTGTTGCCCTTGTCGACGACATTGAAGGTGATGCGCTTGTCACCACCCGCACCAGGTATTGAGTTGTTTGTGGCTCTCCATTCTGCGGCTTGCCAAGCGGCGGAAGCGGCATCTTCGACGTGTAGGGTGTTGACGCGCATGTCGCTGCTCCAGAGGTACTTCATGGTCTCGGGCTTGTCCTTACTGCGCTCCTGATATAGACGGGCCAGAGCAAGCTGTGTGCCTAGCCATCTTCCAACGTACGGACCGTAAACATGAGGCATACGCAGAACACAGAGGTTCAGGTTTGGAATTTTGGCAAGCTCTTCCTCAGCGGCAAGTTTCCACTTCGCTTGCTTGGTGTGCGGCTTGCTGGTCTTGTCACTCTCTTTTTGTGGTGTCTTGTTCGAGTTGTACACTGTGCCCGTGCTCATCTCGACGTAAGCCTTCACGCCGCGCTTCGCAGCCTCTTTACCGACTGTAACGCTCAGCTGGTAGCTACGCAACTTATACACTTCATCTTCTTGCGAAAAGCGAGTCTCGCCGCCGCAGTTGAAGACGTAGTCGAATTCTCGTTTTGAGCCATCAGCGGCTGCGGGAAGGTCGAATATCCGCTCTTGCGACTGCTCTCGTGAGGCGTCCGCTTGAAGGAAGTTGTCTTGTGAGCATGCTGCTTCGTGCTCAGGAGCCAATGATGCTAACTGTGGGAGTTGCTTGTCGACTATGCGCAGTGTGGAAGCAAGCTCGTTGCTGTGGATGTGGTGTGCGAGGAAGCGGCCAATGTAGCCTGGTGCGGAAAGTTGGTCAGCGAACTGAGATTTTGTGGTACAACAATGGCTGAAGTTTCTTGAAGTACATGTATCATGCGCTCCAATCAATCACTCCGGCTTATTATTCCACAGGCACATACCTAGACCTCCAATGATCAAGACCGCAGGCTTGGTGGGGTTCGCGGGGCCAGCAGCGGAATCACCCATCTTGGTTGGTTGTGTGGGTATCTGGCGCGATCGCGAATTGTAGTTTCCGGGCGGCGGGCCGTGGTGCGGTGCCAAAAGATGTATAGCGGTCTGGTCGTGTAGTGTAGTAGTGTGTCCAGCAGAGGAGCGCCTCAAAGTGACAGGAGCGAGAGCGAAAACGGTAGAGACAGGCAGAGGAGCGATGATATTATCGGCCTTGGGGCGCGAGTCAGAAGGGTCCCTAGACGCCAGCCAGCCGGGTTGAATGCGCCGCGCTTGATGCGCAGTAGGCAGGTCTAGCAGAAGTGGCGGTTAACGGGCAATGCAGGGCAGGGCGAGGCGTGCGATTGGAGTTGCAGTAGTTGCAGTTGCAGTGTGAACCAAGGGTGCGTCTGCAGGCAAAGGTGGGATGGAAAGGTGGGAGACCGAGACAAGAGGCCCGAAGACAGACAGGCAAGACAGGATGGATGCAAAGGGCAGCTACCTTACTGTACAAGGGTAGCGGTGGAGCTCCAGGATACTGGTGCGCGGTGCCTTACTCGCTTCTTCGCAGCACTAGAAGGAGTGATTGTCGCGGTATCGGGACGCTCTCGGGTCTTACGAAGGCACACATAAGGCGAAGGTCAGTAGCAATCTGCCCTAGCACCCACAGGGCGAATCGCACGCGCGCGGTGGTGGTGCCAATCGCCTATGCAAATCAATCATGCAGCAGCTACCTGTTCGCATGCACTCAGCTTGAAACTCGGCGCCGTCTCGCAAGTGCTGCTCCTGGTCGTTGGGTGGCAGCCTGAGTCGCCTCGAATCGCCCAGCGCACAACGACATATCGCAATATCACATACGCAACTCGGACGGGAGGCAGACCTGCGCTTTGGCCGGGCTTCTTCAACACTACACCTGCTAGCGCCTGGCCTGGAGATTAGAGCACAGGGTGGGTGAGCGCCTGCTTAAGCGCCGCAGCCGGAGTGTGTGCAGTGTTAATATTGCGTAGTGGAGGGGGAGGGAAGAGATGCGCGGCAGCAGAAGGCGAACGGCTCAAGCCTTGCTCCCCTTGGAGATGCATAAGAAGCTCCTAGTATCGGTATGGGGTCGGCACTGCTAGTGCTACGGTGGAGTGCATATCGAATAATGTATAAGCGATTCAGGGTAAGCTCTGGCTCGCCGCTCGCCCAACTCTTGGCCCTGCTATACCTACGTGTGTACCGATATCGATGCCGTGACATTGTGACTGTGATGAGTCGACGTCTTCTGCGTGATAGAGAATAAGCGCGTATGCGCAATAGCAGCACAAACATAAGTGCGATAGTTTCACCGACATGCATAGAGCATGTTGCCATCCACATCCACGTGGTTCCCGAATCCAATCGTCAAATGGAGCCTTTCTTGATCGTCTCACTCGGCCCGTCACCGTAGTTTTCAACTCCCCACTACCCCTGTCCCAGACGGTGATCTCCGCCAACACGCCAACACACCGCCGCGACAGAAGAATATACTAAGACTCGCGATGTGAGGATGATTGATGAGAGTGCCCCACTGTTGGCATTTATGAAACCGTCAAGATAGTTTCGATCTGCACATCTGACGAGCCGTCCGGGCCTCCTTAACTTTCTAGCGCTAAAATTTTAGAGTATCTCGCGGTGAAAGTATGCGTGGCTCGGGTGGGATGGTAATTTATCCTTTCGCGACCCCCTCCGACCGGAACCACATCCGCGTCAATGATGAGGCTGACATGCTAGAAAGACACACACCGCCGTGGTTCATATCGTCTTGATAAGGGCATAAATCGCAACATGATGAATAAACAAAGAATCATTCCACCTCGGTACCGCAGAAAAGACAGCACACGTCTTCGGAGTATTGCTCGCCGTCTTCTGTCGTGATGATGATCTCGTCTTCTTCGGCGGGCTCGACTTTGGGTCTGTCCGGGTGGCCTTTGATGAGTACCTCTGCGGAGACCAGTCCTTTGGTTGCGACAGCGACCGCGGTGATGTTCGGGTTGTTCGCGGGGTTCTTCAGTTTGCCCTTCTTCTTTTGGGCCTTCGATGATCGTTTGGGCGCAGCTTGGTCGTCGACTGTAAGAGAATGGTCAGTTGCCAATCGCGCGATCTCACAAGAATTCTACACTCACGGGCTCTTTGCAATGCCTTTTCTGCAATGCATCGAACGTGCATCCATTTGCGACAGTCCCCATTGGAGCATTGCACTATCAGCTCATCTGGGTTCTGCGGTGCCTCGTCAATGCATATACGTCGCAATGCCTGAGGGATATGTCAGTACTTGTACCATGTCGCCTCGGATCATCCCATCTCACCGAATATGTCTTGGTATTCGCAAAGTCGAATGTTTGCCGCCAGAAATACTGCTCTTCTTCAGGCATGCTCGCCTCGTCGTCGTCTGCCAGTTCGTCCCAACGCTTCACCGACAGTGCACCATTCACAGCCATAGCATCGATGATGTCCATCTGGTTGGTCGGCACAAGCTCATTCTTTCCATGGTAGTCTTTGCGCCCACTGTCGAGATCTTCAGGTCGATTGAGCCAGCTGAGGCGAATGTAAACATGCTCCGGATCTAGTGCGCGCACTTCGAGCACTTTCGCTTTCCATTGCGAAGCAGGGTCGATCTTGGGATCCAACGTATCGTCGTGTTTGACCAAAATGCATTCTCCTGTCGCGATGCTTTCGGCGCCCACTATGCCCATTGTCAGCCAACTCGTCGTCATCCAAATCAAATCCATACGCGTCTCCTCTTACCTGTGAATTTCTTATACCGTCGCAAACTCTCCCACTTGTCTCTTGGTTTGACCTCGTATTGTACCGACAACCTTTTTTCAAACAGATCGTCCTGTACCAGTAGTGGATTTGTGGCAGTTCGTTTCCGCTTCCGCGTCAATGGTACGGTGTGGACTGAAAATGGCCGGTCTGTGTATTCAAGCCATTCGCGCAAGCGCGTGCGATCGTTCTCCGAGAGTTCAGCTGGCTGTGATGGTTGCGCAGTAGGTGATTTGGGAGTCTTGGGTGTCTTGCTGGGAGTCTTAGCACTGGCCGACTTAGGAGTGCCGTTGGGTGTTTGCGCAGTTTTGGAAACGCGATTGGCGACACTTTTCAACGAGGTGGTCTTCGCCTTGGTTGCTGTCGCCTTTTTGCGCATGATGTGAACCGGGAATACGCGTAGCCGTAGGACTCGAGAAGAGTGGTTTGTTTTTTGTTCGTGGTTCGACGCGCTGACGATACGCGTTTACTGGCAAGCGCTTTCGAGGTACAACGCTGGAAGGTCAGATAGTGGGAAATGATAATCGTAGGCGCAGTTGCGATCGCAGGTGTGAATATAATGACAGTGCTCTATTGCCCCGTCACGGATTTTGGCTGAGAGCTCTTATTGTTGCTGATACTATTGTTGCGGAAAGCGGCATTGCTAAGACGCGCTGGAAGTAATGATGGCTCGTGCTTTTGCTTGCATGACCGAGGCGCTTGTGAGATGCACGATGCAATGCCGATGACGGCTTTCGTTCAACATCCAGTGGACTGTTCAATTACTGGAAGAATTCTGTTGTCCGTTGTTTCATACCGACTTGTGAATACAATGACATGTGCCGGTACAACTGGATCGGAGCCAAAAACAGATCTCATTGAGCGTCGGCATATGCAAAGAACAGCTTTCGTTAGGCCAGAGAATGAATGATCCTTCGATCGATACCTGAATCACGGGCATCAGAATTCTCGAAGATAGCAGGTTCCAATTATATGGCAGGGCCACAAGGGTGTGTCCATCTAACTCGCTTAGCGAGCGTGAAGAAACCGACCTAAAGAACCCAAGATCTTGACCAGGCGAGCCAGGTCACGTGTTGGTCTGGCCGAGTCTATCTGTTATCCCCGAGCCCTGCCTTGTATGAAAACGGTTTAGCGGCCTCAGGTAGCACTAAACTGCTATCAGACAAAACATGCTCAATTGCTGCTCATCATACTCCACTAGCCAAGAGCATGGCCAGTCTGCGACGAAGCAGACAGTAGGGAAAGGTAGGTGAGGATATTGGCACTCGAGAAACTCTCTCATGGCAAACGCTGTATTGCCACATCCTCGTTTCTGGCACCCATCCTCTCTCTTACTTTTAGGACACACTTCCAGCGAGTTTCAGCGTACCAGACAGTCTCATTGCGAAAGCCAATTGCGCCCTGCTTAAATCGTCACCACCAGCAGTAACATTACAGTACACCTGTTCCCGAGTACGAGTCTTATAAGACCCAGCCAGTCCTGCGCGTACCCATCGAAGCGCATCGTCGAAGACACCTGCTCCAGAACCGCGAAAACCATCGACGACATCACACACCATGGACCACAGCAGCCACGATATGTCAAGCATGGACATGGGTTCCTCCTCGTCTTACAGCAGCAGCATGTCGCATTCCATGCCCATGGCCTTCACCAACGACCACAGCACACCACTCTTCTCCAACCAATGGGCGCCTTCTACTGCCGGAGAATACGCAGGCACTTGCATCTTCCTCATCGTCCTCGCTATCATCAGCCGCATGTTGTACGCGTACCACAACGTCCTCGAGGCCAAGTGGCATGATCGCGCCGTCCACCGCCGCTACATCCACGTCGCTGGCGAACACGCCGATGGACTTCCAGCTAGCGAGAAGAGTGACGAGGCGACGTTGACTGTCAGAGGAATGGACGAGAGGGTTAAGGTCATTAGGACACCTACACAGGCTGGCTTGCAGATCACTCCCTGGAGATTCAGCACCGATCTTCCCAGAGCGTGTATCTTCACTGTACAGGCTGGTGTTGGATATTTGCTGTAAGTTTTTTTCTCGCCCCAATCTACGCGAAAGCTCTCAGAACAGACAACTAATATATATGCAGCATGTTGGCAGTCATGACATTGAACGTGGGCTACTTCCTTTCAGTGCTCGCCGGACTCTTCGTCGGAGAACTTGCGGTCGGCCGTTACGCAGGTCTAAACGCCGACTCGCACCACTAGAAATGCTTCTCGAAGCTTACGATCCATGTTTGATATTTATTCGCAGCGTTTAAGCAATTGTACATACAGGCCCAGACCCACGGGAAATCAAGACGTGCTCTGATTACAGTCAAATTTCCGTTCCGATGTCATTGCATTCAAGCTGGCGTTCCGCTGTCATGGTAATGTTGCTCCCGTACATTCCTCGCGATGCTTGCATTCTTGGCCCAAGATTTGTTATGGCACCACATCCACCTGATAAGCCGGGTTCATCTTTACGTAGATATTGCGTTTCGCTATCTTACCATCGCTATCTCGCACCCAATCCTGTGCGTCTGCATATCGCACGTCCTGTCACTGCAGCTTTTCACGTACTCAGCATTTCGTAATCATGTTCGTCGCCACATATGCCAGCGTTCTCGGCCTCGTAGCCTCGGGCTGGGCTCTTCCGCAGTCTCTGAGCAAGAGACAGTCATTGGCATCGTTCTCTGATGGTACGCTCGATTTCACGTCTTCATGTCGAGTACCAACACACTAACCCTGCCCTCCAGTTGACGTCCTCAACTATGCTCTCACACTCGAACACCTCGAAGCAACCTTCTACCGCGAAGGTCTCGCCAAATTCTCCTCAGCCGACTTCGTCGCCGCCGGCATCCCAGCCTCCTCCTACGCTCGCCTGACCGAAGTCGCGGCCCACGAGAAAGCCCACGTAGACTTCCTGACCACCGCCCTCGGCACCGCCGCAACGAAAGAATGCGTCTACGGCTTCCCCATGTCCTCTGTCGCAGAGTTCCTCGGCCTCGCCAGCATTCTCGAAGGCGTCGGCGTCAGCGCCTACCTGGGTGCTGCCCGCCAAATCGCGAACAAGGACTACCTCACCGCCGCAGGCTCGATTCTCACCGTCGAATCGCGGCACTCGGCGCACCTGCGCGACACCTCTTCGCAGCAGAAGCTGAGCCCGTTCCCGTCAGCCAACGACGTCCCACTCACTCCCAATGCGGTCTACACTCTCGCCTCCGCCTTCATCAAGTCCTGCCCATCCACCAACCCAGCTCTTCCCGTGAAAGCCTACCCTGCCATCGCTGCCATCGCCGCCGGACCTGTCACTGCTGGTCAAACGGTGCAGCTTAAGTCTGCCACTGCGTTGTCGCCGGGCTCCGGGACTGCGAAGCTTTACGCCGCGTTCATCACCGCCGCTGGACCGGTCTTCACTGACCTTTCCCCGGCGGGTGATGGTATCAATTTTAGCGTCAAGGTGCCGGCGCAGGGTGTTGCGGGACAGAGCTACCTTGTGTTGTGCAACTGTGCCGTGAGAGTCGATGATGGGACCGTCGTAGCTGGACCGGCGGTTTTGGAAGTCACTGCCGCTTGATGCCTCTGGGGTTTGAGGGCAAGTTTTGTTTTAAGGTGCATTAGAGGTGATAGTAATTATAATCCACGAAATCGAGTAAGCAATTTCTCAAGAGACCATTGTACCAAGTGCGTGCTGTGCCAAACTCTACCTAATCCCCACTGTATGACTACCTGATACCTACGAACAATAACGCCCCTTGGACATGCTATTACGGAAAATGCTAAACGAGACCATAACATCCTTCACACCACCCTTCAAGCAGTCTGACCTTCCGCCTGCCATTTCTGCTCCTTGATTTCTGGCTTGCCGTAGACCTTGTCCTGAGCCCCACCAACCATGTAGTCCCTGCCTTTAATCAACCAGACCGCCCAACTCGGCACCTTCCATCCATATGCGGCACCGACACCGCCTCCTCGTCCTACAGGTACGACCTGCAATTCGCGACGCTCGGGGACGTAGATTCTGTCTTCGCCCTCCGGCTTCGACGAAAGACCGTCGGAGTGAGCAGCGAGCAAGTCCCTCTGCATGTTTGATGCTAGAACAGGCACTTCTAGCTGAATTTCTGGGATTCCGCCCATTGTGAAGCTCGTCAAATCACCGAGCGCGTAGACCAGTGGGCCTGCATCGGACGTGACGCGAAGAGTCGATTCCGTGGTCCGTACCCGGCCGTGTGCATCGAGAAGATGCTTCGGGACGTACGAGGAGAGGGGCGTGCTGCCGAGAGCTGGCAAGTACAAGTCCGTGAAGATCTCAGAACCATTGGACAGAGTCACTTTGGTCTGAGTGCTGCCGTCGGAAGCAGGAGAGGTGGAAGTGATCTGTGTCAAAGTCAATTCTGATTCAAATCCGCTCGCTGAAGACACAGCGAAAACATACCTTGGTGTTGTACTGCACATCCACACCCAACTGGTTCAAATAAACCTCCGCCTGCTTTGCGAGCGCCGGCCTCAGGCGCGGCAAGAGTTTATCTGCACTCGTGATGAGGGTAATCTGAGCCTTTGGATTCCTAGGACGCGATTGGAACCAGCCAGGTGCGCCGTTGATGTATTCAGCAATCTCGCCAGCAGTTTCCACGCCCGCAGGCCCGCCACCAGCAATCACGATCGACTTCGCGACCTTGACTTGGGCATTAGCATCAGCCAACGCAGCCTCGATTTCCTCATGGCCGTTGCCGTAGCTTGACCAGATTGCCGATTGGGATTTAGAGCCCGTCGCCAACACCAAAGAGTGATAGCTGATGGGCGTCTCTTTACCCGCAGGCTCGGAAATGAAAAGCACGCGCTTCTCAGGATCCCAGGAGGTGGCTTTACCGACGATGAACTTGACCTTATCACCGTACTGTTCAAACCCAGGCGCGATGTCGATGAAGATCTTCTCGTTGGGCATGAGGTCTGTGTTTGCGATGGCGCGGGGAGAGGCGTGCCTCAGGTACCATTTTGGAGACGCGTTGATGAGGATCACTTGGTATTCGATTGTCGATGAGGTCGGGAGGCGAGGGTAGACGTGTTTGAGGAAGTAGTGGGTTGCGCTGAGGCCTGCGTATGAGGCACCTAGGAAGATGATGTTGCGCGTTTCTGACATTGTGGTTGGTTGCTCTCGCTAGGATAGTCTTGTTGTTGAGTGTTTGTTCGTAACACGGCGATATGGCCAAGGAGGTTTGGTTCGAAAGTAAGACTCCAACGGTGGTGGAGCTTAAGGTGTGCAGTACACTCTAAGCTTGACGATGTTGTTGACGAGGATGGCCAGTGATAGAACGACAAAGTATAAAAGCGCATACCTAGCTCTTATCTCGCGTGATCCTCTCAATATTAGCAGGCACAATGCGAATACATTATTCAGCCTCGCGTTTTGATATTGTGCGTACACCTGTTTGGTTACAAATCTCACACGAGTCTGCAAGCCACAGCACGCCATGGCAGCTGCTGCACATGTAAGCAAGGAGCATTCAAGATGAAGGAGACGACAAAGGGGCCAGGCACCGAAGCAGGGCTGACGGATCCCTTTCACGCGCCCAGACGGCTCGGATGCTGTTGCTTGCCGGATCGCAGCTCAAGTTTTTTGTGTACAGACTCTCGATGGTGAGTAAGATTCTTTAGTATATATAATTGATATTAATGATAAACCCCTGCTGTAGTCGACAGCACTGATCAGAGGTATGTCAGCTAATATTAACCTGTTTTCTCCATCACTGTAGCCTATGATAATGGTGCAGAGGAGCAATTGAGTAAGGTAATGCTTGAGTTATGCAAACTTCAGGTACGTGTATTCAAATTTATGTCCAGAACCTTGTCGCCATGCGTACTATGTATGAGCTAAAACAATCATCCTCACCAGGCGTTGCTCCGTATATTACAGCAGCATATACGGTAAGATACAAAGTTGACGTATATAAGCATGTAAAGAAACAGCATTTCCCTTGTATCTCAGGATGGATCCCCCTCATCGTTTTGTCCTTACTCTTGATAGCGGATTGAGCTTTGAAACAATTTAAACCCGCCAAAAGACTGTACGTACCACCACATCCCACCGAGACTTGAATAGATACGCTGCTCGGGCTCTGCTGCATCGCCAAATCGTCTTTCGGCATACACGTGCACAATATCATACAGAAATTCGCAAAAGCAGATGGAAATCCCTAACCCTTCGTACCCCAAACGACGTCTTGCATGACCATGTCTTTGACATGTAGTCTTTTGGTGCATCGGCGCCTCAGGAAACATTGTAGCAGCCAAGAGCCTCGTGCTGATACGGAAAGCACAAGAGAAAGTTCGTTCTGATGATATCCTTACAAAGTTCTGGCCCCCTGTGGCCACAGCACCGAGCGGCTTGATTCTACGTGCCATCCAGAGCGCGTGCGAGTACCGTGTGCGCCCGCTAAATTATCCAAATCTACCACGACAGGACCCTGTCATGCCAAAGTCTTCTGCACAACAACGCGGTCTGGACTTTCGTCTCGCCTCAAGGACCCAGGGTATTAGGCGTCGTCAAAGCCGATCCAGGCGTCGGACGCAGCGTAGAAAGCGGGCTCGCCGCATTCAGATTGCGTCTCACGTTCCTCAGCATGTCAATAGTCCACCTGCTTTGCGTCGTCTGCACTTTGACGCCTTCAAGTAGCGACTCGATAGAATCGAGCGTGAAGTCCGCGTCCTCGCTGTCTCCGAACGCTGTCGGTTGTTGCAGTTGCATCTGTAATACAATCGCGTAACAGGCGATGAGGTACTGCGCCTGGTACCAACCAATAAGTTGAGGATGTGAGCGCAAACATGCCACGATCAGGAGAGCGTTGTGTAGACAGTTGCGGCTGCTTTCAAAGACCCATGTCTCCAGATCAGATAGGTCGTGAAGGGAATCGTCTGGGGTTTTGGGAGGTGTGGCACACCGCTCGATCTCTTTGTGTAGGAGGAAGTAGCACACCGGGCGATTGAGCAAAAGGTGGCAGAAGTAGTAGCGGATGGCAAGATTTACCTGCGTGATATTGTAAGTATAGCTGGTAGCGGACTATGTTGAAGAGCGACATACCTTATATGAAGGAATAATGTGGGTAAGTAGTCCGTAAGCGGCAATGGTGCGTGGAAATTGAAGCTCAATGGGCAGACTTCGATACCAGAATTCCAGCTCCGAAGTGAAATCAGATATAGGCCTTCCAACGAATCGTGGGTTGCTGTAAGAGTTGTTGATCATGTATATGGTGGTCAAAATGCGGTTCTGGCAGAGGCGTAACCAAAGGGTTTGATCCAGGAAAAGTGGTGCTTGCTGCTCTGGTGCAGCAGTGTATAGTGGGAACTGTGTTTGGCTGCCGTTGACATTGCCGCTTGTGTCGAAAAACAATTGGCTTGTATCTGCCGTGGGCTGCCCGTCGATCTCCGAGAGCAGATCACTTTCCATCAAAAAATGCATTTTCGCAATAAATGATGCAGGCCCAAGAGAAAGCCTCGACCTTGTCCATGCCGACGACAAACTCAGGCCGACCTGACGGAGTAACCCGATGGCGTGGAACGGTCTGCCATAGATTATCTGAAGCTGTACCGCGACCATGAGTTTGGAATTCAACATGAAGTCTTCCGCCTGGGAATGAACAGTCCATAGTCTGGTAAGAGCAAGCTGAAAACATTTCCATGAACTTGCTGTAGTTCCATAGTCCGTGCTCGGGTCCGGAGTGAGGTAATGGAAAGCAACAGAGAGCAGAAGCAGTAATGTTAACGAAAGGTCGCTTAACTTGATATATCCCATATCGTCGTCAGATTTCCGGACTGGTATTTGGCTCAAGGCAGTTTGCAGCGAATATGTGGAAGTCATTTGCAAGAGGTAGATGATCGTCTGCGGGACCAGGTTCGTCTGATGGTACAATCTTTGAATATATTCCTCGATGAGATGAGACCGTATAGTCGCCTCCGCGGCGTCGGTGAGATTTTGCTCGAGGCTGTGGTCTGCTTCATCGCATTGCCTCTGGAATTGCAATGGATCGAAGCCATCCAAAGAAAGGTTGATCCTTAGGCGCGGCCAGTATTGATACAGCTTGTGGCATGCCGAAGTGTGGAAGCTCGGCATAGGAACGCGCTTGAATGCGCCATCTTCTTCAGGGTATCCGACGCTTGCATGCCTAGCCATTGAGGTTGGTGGCGACAGCTTCTGTTGTTCAAGCATCTGCAAGCGGACTTCCATAGCATTGAGTCGGGTGGTTAGGAGAGGGTCGCTGCAATTGCTGTTAGTTTGGGGCTGAATGCGAATCCTTCAGCATTGGACACGAGCAGGCATTGCGAGATTAGATGCCTCGCTTCTCAAATACAGGCTTGAATTTTTCATGTGTCGTGCCGGCGTATCAATTCTCATTGGAGTCAATGGGCTGAAGAGGAGTGAAGGCTTACTTTTCCGGAGCAGTCGCTGGGTTTCGGTAGATGCACTCTAGTTTGGCATTGGTGCAGTGGGTGCACGTTGGCCGCTTGCCATCGCAGCGGGACCTACGAAATGGATGTCAGATACCGAGCTGACGGAGCGCTGGGATTGAGGAGGACGGGGTTGCAGCATACTTCCGGCGCCTACAGGTATCACATGCGAGGGAGATCTTGCTGCGAACAGTGCGATTATCGCCATGCGGACTGTCTGGTTCCAAGCTGGATGCCATGGGAGCAGAGGATCATGGCTTTGTGGACCAGCGTGGATATCCGTGCTGAGGCCGGACAGCGAGTGGCTCGCGAAAGGAGTGGAAGTATTGCAGTGGGGGAGGATGCGAGATGTGACGATAATGGACAAGTCGAGGCAGCTGCTGCCGGGAGCCCTGTTTGGCGCTGGCGATCACAGGTGGTGGGCTGTGGTGGGCTGTGGTGGGCTGTGGTGGGCGGCGGGCGGCGGGCGGCGGTGGTGTCCCGAGTGTGCTTTGATGCTTAAGCGACACGCCATCGCGCACCGAGAAACGGCGTGCGTTGGAGTCTTGGACCAGGCAGACGGGCACACGGGCAGACACGGCAACATCCACGCCAGCGACAATAATGCCTTGGCAGGGCTAGCCTGTTTCGAGTATAGCCGCGCTGCAAATGGCTCGACAAGTCGATGGAGCAGCAACAGTGCAACACAGAGGCGGCGCAACAGAGCATGGGCGTGTCGCTTTTGCATGTGGTCAGTGGTGGCAGTGATGCGTGCTTTCATCGTCAGCAGCAATAATCGCACTGCATGCTGGACGAGGAGAGCACTGGAGCTTCCTCTGGAGCTCAGCTGTCGTCTCGAGCTTGAGCCACACCCCCAGGCACCACCCGAGCTACACATGAGGCACCCATCAATCAATGAGCCAGCAACCAACGTCTCGTTGCATTTACCCGTGCCGTACAAACAAGTTTCTGGTACCTCGCCTCCCCTCTTGTCGACAAGGTGTGCTCAGTGCTCCAACAACATCAGTGCTGTGCGGAGGACAACGCGATCCTTCTGTTGGTGGCTCTCGCTTTTGGATGTTGTTCGTGCACGACTCGAGACTCCATGTACAACGGAAAGCTTGCTCAGCCTCGCAAAGCATCTCAAGATCGCGAGCCGGCCAATAGAAGGCGACGCGAGCCTCGAGCACTGGCCGTGGACAAGCTTCCATCCTTACATCGACTTCCATCAGCCACTGCTGCTATAGCAGTGTACTCCATCGAAGGATCTCACTAATTTCAATGACACCCACCACAGCATACTCCGCCTCGGAGTACTTGCGTGGTTTCGTAAAATCCTGAGAGCTGAGAAACAGGCAGACGACTTGATCGACAGTGCGAAGAAGATATAAGACGGCAACAAGTAACCAGGCAAGGTAATATCATTCCTCATCTCGTCATCTCTTCAAGCCCTTCAATTAGTCCACCATGGTTGGTTCTACCGTCCTTTCCCTCACTGTGCTGCTTTCCAGCGCTGTCGCCTTCACTCCTTGCCCTATCCAAGGCCCGGACTACCCAGCACCATCCGGATTAGCAAGTGACCCAGTCTTCAAGGATGTTGTCAGCAAGCTTACACAAAGTCTCGACAACGCCACCGAGCAAAGTAATGCTCTGCTCACCAACCTGAAAGCGAACGAGACAAGTTACTCCGTCGTTGTCTTCGATGCCAAATCCACGCTACTATCCTATCACCACACGGCAGATGCTCTTAGCCTCGCCCCAGAAAGTGTCTCTGAGGTCACTGGTATGTATGCATCCTCTTTTTTAATACAGTCGAGCTAACAACCCCGTCAAAGACGATACCGTCTACCGCATCGGAAGTATCAGCAAGCTGATGTTCCTCTACACCTTCCTCGTCGAGGCCGGCCATGGTTACTGGCATAGGCCCATCACTGACTTCGTTCCGGAGCTCTCAGAGGCTACCGAGTCCTGCTCAGTGGAAGCAGACCCTTTGACATGCCCTGACTGGGATGAGATCACCCTAGGTGCACTCGCAAGCCATCTTGCTGGTTTGGGTCGCGGACGTCCAGTCACGCCTGCTCCGCCCGCTATCGGTGGAATACCCGTCACAAGCCTCGGACTCCCTCCCAAACCAGTGATTGAGCTCGCGCAGTGTGAGGATCAACCATGCACAAGGGCAGAGTCCATCCGAGCGTTCCTGCAAGAAGCACCTGTGGAGGCTGCCTTCAGCACTCCAATCTACTCCAACGGCGCATACCAGATCCTGACATACGCTTTGGAAGCCATCACCAACAGAACCATGTCTGACATGATCACGGACGATGTTTTTTGCCCCCTAGAAATGGACGACTCAAGTTATGCGCTGAAGGCGAACGCAAGTGGTATCGTTCCCAACAGTACCAGCGGCAGTTTCTGGAATGTGCCACTCGGAGATGCTGGCGCCACTGGCGGTGTCTACTCAAGCCCCAGAGACATGGTCAAGTTGGGCCAGTCGATCTTGAATAACACCCAGCTGTCCCCGGCATCGACTCGCAAATGGCTCAAGCCTTGGGCGCACACGGCAGTGTGGCAGCAAGCCGTGGGCTTGGCGTGGGAGATTGCGAGGTGGCCAGTGGATGACCGCATCGTGGATGTCTACACGAAGCAGGGCGATTTGGGTATGTCGAGAGTTCTCTTCCACATGACCGACCAAAGTTTACTGACCTCGTTTGCAGGACTTTACCACTCTCGCTTCGCCATTATCCCGGATTACGATGTCGGCGTCCTTGTCTTCACCGCCGGCACTGGCAACGCTCCTGCACAATCAGCTCTCTTCGAAACAGTCCTCACCGATCTCATCCCTGGCCTCGACGCCACCGCTCGCTCGCAAGCCGAAACCAACCTCGCCGGAACATACGCCTCTTCTGACCCGGAAGCTAACACAACCCTCACTCTCGCAATCGATCCTTCAACACCAGGCCTCAAACTCACCTCCTTCACCTCCAACTCCTCCGACGTGCTACACACTCTCTTCGCCGGCCTCCGCAGGTCCGCGAACCCCGACGTGCGCCTCTATCCGACCGAGCTTGTCCGCAAGAACGACAACAGCACGCAGACGAGGAAGTACAATGCTGTGGTTAACAGTATTGACATTAAGTACCCGGACAGCCTGATCGAGGCTTTGAACTGTGTGGATTGGCAGATGGTGGATTCTACTGCGTACGGTGCGATTGGAATCGACGAGGTGTGGATTGAGACGGATGGCAGTGGCAAGGCGGTCGGTGTTGAGATGAGGGCTTTTGGGACGAATATGGAGAGGGTGGTATGAAAATGATTGGAGAGTGATACCATCAACAGATCGAACTTAATTCTGTAATTACCATGAAAAGGGAAATTCATCATATCATCATCATGCCAACGAGAACGCTAGATATCAAGACCTTCCTCCACATGCACATGGATGACACAAAGTGTCCAGCAGAGCTACTAGCATCAGCATCATCCCCCGTCGCTTCAGCATTTTCAACGTTCTCATTCACTTCATCCGCGGGAGCCGGTGTAGAGCTCGCCACCACAGACCGTGTAACCGAGCCATCGACAACAACATACCCACCATCGCCCGCAGCACTGATCGTGTGCCCACCAATAACAGTGACCGCACCATCCGCAAGCGTCGCTGTACCATCCCCATGCTCGATAAGAACATACCTACCACTATCTAACACGAAGAGGGAGTCGTCCGCCAACATCTTTCCAGCCCCTTCTCTTGGAGGGTCCAACAACGGTATCAGTTCAGTCCCACTAACGACCACCCCAGATCCATCCGCGAGGACCGTGACCTTAGACCCAGCGAGTACCGTCGAGGCGCCGTTGGCGACAATATCAGTTTCGGAACCGGACGTCAGGCGGATGCTGCCGTCGTCTAGTCTTTCTGCGGTGATTGTCTTCTCGCCTACTTCCAACGGAACCGAGACTTGGATCGAGGATTCTCGCAGTAGAATCGACGACCCACTCGATGGAATCTCCAGAGTGATAGGCACGATCTCAGAGCCGTCGACGAGGAGCATGCCGCCCGAAGTCGGTACGTCGACGCGGTGGCCGTTGACGTCGGCACTGGCGCCGAACGCGATTGTGGTTGTTCGCATGCTGGAAGTAAGTACCACTGCGTGGTTCTCTTGAGATACTGTGATGAGGGTACCGTCGTCGTTCCACACTGCGGTGTTCGTTGGTTGTGTCGTAGGCGCTGAGGAGAAGTGCACTGTCTCGCTACTTTCGACTCGCAATCCGCTGGGCTCAAGGCTGATTTGCTGGCCTTGGATCACGGCGGGGGAGCCTCCGGCAGTTAATGTTCGGTCGCCGACAATAGCGATGGAGCCGCTTTGGACTACGGGTAGTGTTGAGCTGCCGAGCGTTATGGTCACTGGGGTCTGTCTGGAGGTGGCAACAGGCGTGATGATTTGGTCTACGGTTGGGTTGCCGGTGTTTGGAGGCGCCGCAATAGGGTCGGGGATGTCGCTGGAATCGGAATTCTGATTGCCTGGGACGTTGGTGACTGGTCTTGCTATCACAGGCGGATTTTGAGGTGGCGAGCCCCGAGACGACTGACTGCCTGTTGGTGGATTGGCAGAGGGTGCGTTCACTCGTAAAGACGTCCTACTCGGCTCCGCAGGCCCGCCAGTCTGTGATGCGCTCACTGTGCCACTAGATTGGCTCTGGCTAGTCACAGGCTGGGTGGCTGAAGCATGAGGAGTTTCTGGCTGACCAGCAGGCTCGGCTGGAGTGGACTCCAACGGTCCTGGCACATTGACAGTGGTAGTCCAAGTTGGCAGGGCCGGTTTCACCACGGTCGAAGCTGCCGTCAGAGCCACCGGAGGGTCAGAGATGCCGTGCAAGTGTAGTTCGCAATTCGACCAATACGGATCCATCGAGCGGATGCGCTCAGGCAGGACGATTTGAGGCGAGTATTTCGCATCGGTGATGACACCATCTGTCGTTGGCGCTCCAGGGTAGAGGTCGACGGGTAATTGGGCGCTGTAGGCCGCGGCGGGCACGGCGCCCATGAAATCACCAAAGAATACAGGGACTGTTGCGGTGGCCGTGATTTCCCAGTCCTTTACTGCGATGGTTTCGTATTTGGTTGTGGTGCCCTGGTCGAACGTGAAATAGTCTGTTGTGTACCCTTTATCAATCGCCGAGAAGCGAATCGACGAGACGTCTTCGGGCCTGAGCGGCAAGAAGGTGCTGGAGTATTGCCCACCGCAATAGCTCCCCTTGGTGTCCAAGGCCTTCAGCCAATCGACGGATACATACACTGTGGGGGAAGTGAACGTGTCTGTGCCGAAAACCATGGTATTCGGTTGGCCAGGAATGGTGGGTGCCGCGGTGATAAAGCTCCTGCTTGGATCGCAGGGCTCCCCGACAGCCTCCATAGGCCAGTAATACACGTCCGCCCAATTACCCTCGATGGTACACTTTTGGCAGTATGCGTTCGGTCGGTAGGGCGAGCACATGGGCTCTGGCACTCTCGTGATCGTTGGCGCCGCCGGCCAAACTTCCGCAGCCAGGCTCCAATACGCATCGTATTCATCCCAGAGAATGTTGCAGCTATCCGTATCAAAGGCGCAAGTCGGCATAGGAACGCTGTAAGAAGAAGATGGTACTGGCGTCAGGTACGAATACAACATGGAAAAGACAGTCTCGCCGGTAGACGACTGGGCAAGTGTCTGGCCGCCGATCTCGCGCGAATGCCCCAAACATGACGTCCGGGTTATTGGAACCACGTTCTCGCTATACAGAGTCGTCGTCACGAGTATAGTGTTCACGGCAATGGAGCTGTATGAGTTTGACGAGAACCATTTGCTGGACGTCGACCACCAGTCGCGTGTGAAAGACTCGCAGCTTGAGGCGTAAGCGAATCCGGAGCCAGTCGATTGTATGGTTTTTGCGGCGGTGCTGTTGACGGCGGTCGTATTTGATAGCAGGTATGCTGCCGTCGATGGTCTGGTTGTGTTGCCGCCGCGGTCAGTCATGGGCAGGATCTCATACCCAGATCCGCGAGCGGTTGCGCTAGTAGCGAAGCCACTGCTCAAATATGATCCATCATGCTGTACGCTGGATGTTGTTGTTTGCGAGGCCGTTGTGTTGACCTCTGAGAGCGTTGCCGTATCCGGGATCGTTTTTTCGGATACCATGGGCGTTGTGGTCGAGTTGTGGTATGATGCGGACACTGTAGATGAATTACCTAGCGAGATCGTCACACCCCAAGCCACGCCAAAGCAGTAGCGAAACAGGAGAAGATAGAAGAGCGCCATGTCGCAAAGAGCAAATGGGCATGGTCAGACAACATCACACATACAAACAAACCTCATCATGTCTATATAGCAGCCTTGTTTCGCTTGTGTCAGGACCCATCGAGAGAACCAACACCCATGGCAGAGCAACATGCTGGGTCCCAATATCTGCTGCAATAGATGAAAAAACGACATATATAGAACACAGTCCACCATGTCGCACGGTCACGATGACTCCAACATTCGCTTCGAGGCGCGGATGAAGCCCGGTGTGACCCATTGAGGCAATTGAGGCTGCGCTAGCGCTATAGCGTGCTTAGGTTTGTTGCCACTGGGCGTGACAATTGCTGACTATGCAGTGTGGAGTGTAGTCGCGTGGACCAGATAAGGGCTAGGCGGAGAAATTGTATATGTGTGTGTTGCGTAGAAGATCATGTTCGGCTGAAGAGACTGCATGGCGGAAAGAATTGGTTGATGAGGGTGTCGTGGACAAGAATAACAGGCGGCTGAGCAGATCAGTTCTCCCAGGTTTTGATAAAGATTTCGTATCTGAATTGGTCGAAGGTTGCGGCGACAGCCAGCCGCAATGATCGGGGACGCGATTGCTCAGAGGCACCGGAAACAACGCATGGATTTCCATTCAGGTTCAATCATATGCGGAGTCTTGCTTCCCTTGGCTCCCTCGCGGTCTAGCTTCGAGCTATCCACAGACATCTTAGCGACAAGAGATGAGTATAATCCATCTACGTGGAATGATAACAGCCTACTGAATGCTGAACGGATGCACAATCTATATCGTATCTCAAAGTGAAAAAACGGAGATATTATAGTGAACAGATCGACGATGACAGTGCACTATATACTATATTAATTGTGAGCGTAGACATCACTCCCAGCGGCAGAGCAAGCAGCAAGGAGTTTAAGCTAGACCGCGAGGCTCCCACTGTAACACCCTATTGCTCGGCACCACTACTCGCCTGTACTTCTCCAACATTCGCTTGCTCGGCAGGCTCTTCCTGAGCGCTATCATTCTCCAGGTTCTTGTCATGAGCGTCCTCTCCCGTCGTTTCCGTCGTCTCTCCCACCTTTGCACCGCTATTCGCGCCCACAGCTCCATCGTCCGTGAAGAAAGGTTTCGCGAACCTTGTTTCCAGCACCACGCTGCCGTGCAACCCAACGACAGGGAACAACCTCCCACCTACGCCCAAAAATTCCTTCTCCTGCCGCTTCCCATTCAACGTGAACCACATCCGGCCTTCTTCCAGGTCGATCCCACAACCGACCGTATCTCCTGCCCGGTAGCGTGAACCATGATCCATTCCTCGAGGTGAGATACCATCAAAATGGCCTCCGTCATCTCCGTGCCAAGCCCAAGAGCGAGTGGAAAAGTCACGCTTCAGTGGTGGCCAGCCCGGGAATTCTAGCCCGGCAGCACCGAGTGTGCAGAACCCAATGGCCATTATTGGAAAGTCTTCGGGGTCGTTCTTGATCTCAGGTGCAGGGAGCGAGCGTAGCTCAAAGTAGAATTCGGTCAAATGGGCAGGAAGCGGTTTATCCGAGGTCAGAACCGCCTTGACATCTTTGCCAATATACGTAATGTTAAGCCCGGACTCAGATAGCGAAGCAACGTCTCCGGGATCCAGCCAGCGACTTGGTAGCTGAGCGCCACGAGCAAAGTATTCCTCGAGATACCCCTTGGCCTCAAAACTTCGCGAGCGTCTAGCGAGTGCGAGAGGTGTCCAGCCATATTGATCAGGCCGGGCGAGGTCCACGTTGATAGCAGCGAGTCTTTCCAACAATTTCTTGCTGTTGTTGGTAGCAGCGACAGCTGGAAGCTCAGCATCCCCAACCGCCGCCGACGGATCTTTGTCACACAGAAGCAGAGCGGTATCCTCGAATTCTTGTCGGTTGGTAAGTGCCCACTGCTCATAGCAAAGTTGTAAAGCTGTCTTCTCCGACTTATCCTCGATGCGGGCGTCGGCGCCAAAGTCCAGCAGTAATCGAACGCACTCCTGATGGCCACGCGCAGCGGCACAGTGCAATGCGGTCCGTCCTTTCCGAGTGTCTGCTCCATTGAGAACAGCCGCAGCGTCAGCACTCGATTTCCTCAGCATGTGAAGTAGATCTTCTACGACATCGTTGAAACCCCGTGCCGCTGCTTGACGAAGTGGTGTTCGGTTCCTTTTTGTAGCAGAGTTGATGTCGGAGAATGAGAGACCTTTCTGGTGGAGGGTTTCGATAAGGAACTTGATCGTTCCGCGGGAATCTCCAACGCGACCGCTTGGATCAGACAAGCACGCAAAGAAGAGTGGTGTCCGCCCATGGAAGTCTTTGACATTAGGATCGGCACCTTTGTCGTTGATCAAGATCTCGACGAGCGCTCTGTGGCCAGCCCATGCAGCTTCGTGCAAAGCTGTACGACCGTGGTTATCTGGGTCATCGACGTGAGTTACACTGGGCAGAAGTATTTGCACAACATCGATATCACCCCAGTAACATGCGTTCTGAAGAGGTCGAAGAGAGGTGTCGTCATCGAGGTTGACATTTGCTCCTTGCAAGATGAAGTCTTTCAACAACTCCTTTGGTACTTCTCTTCGACCCAGAAGGTGATGTAGCGGCGTCATTTCCCACTCATCTGGAGCGTTGATGATTTCGTCTCTCGAACGCTGTTTCGATGTGATCAACAGTTTGAGGACATCGGAAGCTTCGGGATCGTCGTGCGCATACGCAGCAAGGTAGTGCAGGGCTATTCCGCGATTAGGATTCTCCTTCGTCGGATCTGCACCGTGGTCAATGAATAATTTCATGGCTTTGTAGCTTTGGTCATGGCGCAGCCAGCGGTGCAGGCAAGGAGTGCCAACCCTGTCGTCTGTGTCATTGGGATCGGCACCATGTTCCAGCAGCAATTCGAGTATGCTTAGGTTGTCAGCTTTCAAGCCTGCAGCGAGCAGTGGTGTGACGCCGCCACTCCTCTCAGTGAGGCTATGCCCGCCAGCTATGAGATGCTGCGCCCAAGACGTCAGTCCTAGGAAGGAAGCTAGATGTAGCGGCTTCCACGGCAAATCGGTGAAGTACTCCGTTTCGATTTCCCTCAAGAATAGCATCCATTGCCAGCGTTTGAAAAAGTCGTCGTTCTGTATGAAGCGGTCCAATTCCCTTCTGAGTTCATCCCACGCGGGACTACTCGAGATCTCATCCCGTAGATACAGCTCCTCTGCTCGACGAAGGTGATAGTACCAGAAGTTGACCTCATATCGGAACCTTTCGGTGGTCCGGCGTCGCCAATAGTCAATCACATCTTGGTTGTCCCCAGCAAGTTCCTGGTCTTCTGCGGCAGAATCGAAGATTTGTCGATCTTCGTCATCGGCAGACTCATCAGACGCCGAGCAGTCGTGGCAGTCCACATCTTCAGTGGCGGACATGCTTCCATCATGCGCAGTGCTGTCAGGCCCATACGTCTTGATGTTTGCATTATCTGGACAATCACCTGACCCTTCTGCTTCGACTGTGTTGAGTTGAGCATTCGTCGAGGGTCGAGTCTCGCAGTCTTTGTCAGAGACTTCCGCCACGTTCGATGGTTCGATTGCCGTATTGGCTTTGGTTCCGCTGCTGTCCGCGGCTTCGTTCGGTCCAACTGGAAGACTCTCATCTTGTGTTTGTGGAGCTTCTGCGGTGTTCAGGAGCTCCTCGATCCAGTCGGGAAGCTCTCCAGACTGCATTTGGAAAATTGGGTTGTTGAGATGTCTAAGCGAGGAAATGGCCATCTCAAGATGCAATTCTCTCTCCGAGAACATGAGCGCCTTCGAACGATCAAGAGGGACATCGCATTTGACGCAGACTGGGCCGTCGTGGACTTGATGATTTCCGTCGTCGTCATTTGGCTGATCACGGCTAACACAGAATTGACGGGCCTGCGAGACGTCGGCCAAGGAGACCCACCAATCCCCTTCCTCGTCCCAGATATCGAGGAAAGGTCCCCCAGCGGTCCTCAACTGCTGCACCTCTGCGAGCCGGTCTGCACTCCTGACCGCACGTGTAGTCCCCACCTCAGCAGCATCAATTCCTTGTGGACTTTGCTCACTGAAATGATAAATTCCTGTGAAGGAGTCCATGATCTCGACTACACGCACGGGACTCGAAGCGAATAGCGTCCACTGCAAAGCAGTCCTCAAAAGCTGAAGATAGTTACCCGAAAGACCCTGGAGGAATTGCTTGTAGGCATCACTGATACCTTTGGGCAGAACTTTGAGACGCTCGGATAATGGGCGCTGAAATGGTTCTTGCATGAAAGGCATTGCGACTTGGACCACATATCTGAAGTCCGACCTTTGAAAAGTTAGTACCTGTAAAAAGGTGGATGTATGCAGGTGGCTGCAGCACCCAGTCATTCCGTTTGTAGTTAATATTTCACAAGGGGGCGGAGATATTTATACTTACCCAGCCTCCGATCTGATCTTTTCTTTGGCCTCAGCGACTTCCTGCTTGGACAATGACTTGATACCCTGAAGATCGGCCTGTAGCTTGGCGCCGATATCTTCGTAATTGTACTTGCCAATGTCGATAACATTATCGCTGCTGGCAAAAGGATTTGTGCGGCTAGCGACGATGATGCGAACACACGTTTGACTTTCTTCGCTCTCTAGCTGGGTCAAGCTTTCAGCAAAGGCTGTCTGGTCTTGCGGTGACATGCGATCCAGAGCGTCCACCGCAATGACTACGTCGGCCTTTAGATGCATGCTGAGCTGTCGAAGAGCGTCAACAAAATCTGGAAGGTCCACGTCTCTCCTTCCAGCGGTGATCAGTTTCGGCGTCTTGTCTTGCAAATCGGGATTCTTTTTGCTTGCATGACCCGCCTGAGGTGCTCTGTCTTGCTTGGGGTTGCTGAAGATTCTGTTGCATGCCTCCAATAGCTCCGGGTTATTCTCGTTGAGAGTGGCACGCTCATAAAGCTGATACACTAATGTGCTAGTGATTCGTGCAAAGCTCTGAGGCGACTTGTCGCCGGACTCGGCACTTGTCATGTCGCACGACATGTACTGAACAATGACCTTCTCATCGTCGGTGTCATCGTCGATTTTCTGGAAGATGGAAGCAAGAAGTGTGGATTTGCCAGACCCAGGCTGTCCGGT
Organism: Cladosporium colombiae; assembly: GCA_026122715.1. Lineage (NCBI taxonomy): Eukaryota > Fungi > Ascomycota > Dothideomycetes > Cladosporiales > Cladosporiaceae > Cladosporium > Cladosporium colombiae. Next base: position 1,139,177 of record JAKZFA010000005.1, read on the forward strand.
CAGACATAGTGCGCCGCTCTTACCGGCCGACAGCCATTGGGTGTACTTGGTGTGCTCATGAATCCACTGGCAAGTTCCCTCGTGCTTTGAGTCCAGAGCTTCTTTCAATGGACCGCTGACATTTCTGAGAGGGAGCAACAAATCTTTGATCTTGTTGAAGTCTGAAATCGCGATTTCCCATGGAGACTTAGGTCTGCTCGAGGCCTTGAGATCTTCCACACTTTCCAGGAGTTTGTCTTGCCAGATCCTTTGTGCTTGGAAGAATTCGGTGGAAGTCTCTTGGAACTCTTTGATTTCTGAAAAGTGTGCTTGGATACCTTTGATGTTGTGCTGAATATTTTCGAGGTGCTGGAAGCTTTTGGCTTGGAACGCGCCGTCAGATGCTTCCAACACCTTTCTCTTCAAGTCGACGATCAAATCAATCTTCCCTTGAAATTTGCTCACTTCAGATCCGAAGATGTCTTTGAAGGCGTGACGGTACTGAGCCAACTTCCCACCGGAGATATGTCGATGTACCGAGAAGCCGAAATCCAAGATTGCTGCGTACACGGAGCGAATGTGCCCGAAGAGAGACTTGACGATGCCACTGGCTTCGAATTCGGCCTTTGTTCGCTCGTCATAGAGGTTGTCGAAATGCTGTATCTGCAGAGCGAAGGATGCAAGTCAGTATAGGGTCTCAGACATTGTATGGGATCGTGGTCTTGCTTCAAAATCTGCACTGCTCGTCCTCCCGCCGAGAGACTGGTACGGACTCTGAATCTAGACCGCAAGATTGTGTTGTATCCTTCGTTCACGCACCGTGATCATAAGCTCCGTAATATCCGTCAGGCCAGATCCAAACAACGCGTACAACTGAAAGTTGCTCTGGATGGCGCCTAATGCCTTGGTGATGGCAAACCACGCCAGCCCGACACTTTCTGGAGCACCTGTCATTGCTACATTACCAACGAGAATGAAGTTCCCGATGTTGCTCATAATCCTGGAGATCCATTTTTTCGTGAGAATCTCAGTGTCACCAATTTTGATGACGCTGCTGTATTTCTTCTCGGTCTCTGCGCTTAAAGACTCACAGGTGCGTCTGGCATCGTCGGCACTGTTCCTTGCCTTAAGGTACTCATGCAGTTGCGACTCGTACTTGCTGTCGGGGTGATTTCTTTTGAAATCGCTGCGGAAAAGTTGCAAGCCCTCAGCATAAAGGCTCAGAGTTGGAGGTCCAGCTGCCATAGCTCTTGCGTGCGCTAAACAGGAGAAAGGTGAGGGAAGTCAGGCCAAAGCGACCAGAAGAGCAGGACAATATGTGCAGCCGGAGACTCCTATAAGTTCAGGCTCACGCTGACATGGTACCAGTTACAAGGACCTTCATTGGCAACATCCAACTCACCGGTCCTGCAAGTAGCGACGAAGGTAACCTACGCCTCGCAAGGCCAGCAACGCCGTCCTATTCGTCACGACAGTCAGCCAATATGTAAGCGAGATAGTTAACTTGCATGAAGCGTCACCACCAATGCTGAAGTCATGCGCACGGCGTTCATGCCAGTCAGTGAAGCCCCGAGTACAGCTCCTGCAAGTGGTAAAGGTTGCCACGCAATGTAAGGTGCCAGCCACGAAATTGCCCGTGAGCTCAGCTCATGCAGATGGACGGTACATCGGGGGTTGTACGCGCGAGATGGGCGACGGCGTCGCCGAGCCCGATATGCGGCTGTGATGCACTGAACAACCGATTGTGCAATAGGGTCTGGCTGGACAAGCAGCTTTGTGTGATGATATGTGGCTTATGCACCTCGAACCGTCGTGTTTGCTTGGTGTTGCAAGAGTCAGTCTCAGGTCGCGCAGCTGAATCATTCTTAACGCGTCACTCAACGCGAGCCACCTAAAGAGGAAGGAACTTCCTGCCTCTCCTACGATAAGTATCCTGATAGCAGTATCATCATGCGTATAGACCGAAATATCTCCACAGAGACAAGTACGGAATTTGTATGTAATCTGAGAGCTGTTCGGGACTTCGCAGACCTAGGCTCCATAAGTGCTTTTGGCGGCCCTTGCCCTACTCGAAAACAAATCGTCCACTTCAGTAATCAAATGCCTGATCATCTCCTAGAAAAATACTCCCTCCGTAGAAAGCAGCTACTCACGTGATCTGAGAGGGTGAACAACCAATGAGAGGATGGGAGATTCGGATTTGCCGCTTCACCTTCCTTGGAGCCAGCTACCTTATTTGACTTGATATACCGGTCCTCCGTAGGGCGTGGAGCCGCCCTTAAGCCGCTCTGGGGACATGGCTCTTCCATGTCGGCGTTGTGGGGATTTCTCGTTGTAGCCATTGTTCTTTCTTTGCTCCTGTTCTAAGAAGCCATTAATATCAAGAATTGTGGCAGCTATGCGCCGTGCGAGTCAAGGATTGAACGCCTTACAACTTGCCACTTTGCCTCCTGCCAGCAGCGTGACAGCATTCGCACGTAGCTGTCGACTTTCGCACAATCATGCATTGAAACTATCAACACCGCGCGTTCAAGCCCGCGCCCCAACGGTTAAACGGCATGCAATTCGCACATTGATGACCTCGTCTCTCAGGCAAAGCCAACAGGCTGACAATGATGGCGAAGGGAAAGAGACCGGCACTCATGGTGAGGCCGACTTGGAGCATGCTGTCATCTCTACATTCGACCTCTTCTCCATTGGCATTGGACCATCGTCATCTCACACTGTAGGACCTATGCGAGCTGGCAACATCTTTATTGCCGATCTTGCCAAAGCGAATTTACTCCACCGCGTCGAGCGAATCCGTGTAGCAATCTATGGCAGTCTGGCACTCACGGGCGAGGGCCATATGACGCCGTCGGCACTGCTACTAGGCCTGGAGAGCGCGGATGTCGAGACTGTGGCAACCGACTACGTCCCGGCGCGTTTCAAGGAAATCAAATCTACCAAGAAGCTCCATCTCGGTCATGCACTGGGCGGGGACAAGTCCAAAGAGGTCGATTTCGACTACGACCGCGATTTCATCTGGGAGTGGACGAAGAAGCTGCCCATGCATAGTAATGGCATGCGCTTGATGGTATTCGACGTCGAGGGCAACGTCTTGGCGAAGAACGACATGTTCAGCGTTGGAGGCGGCTTCGTTGTGAACGGCGCTCTGTCAATCAACCCTTCTTCCATGGAGGACGCGGATGGGGGAGGCCAGCATCCCGCCGACTTGGCTGAGAATATGTACTACAAGGAGATCGACCGATCCGAGGCCGACGGAGAGCGCAAGACCGGCGTCCAGGCTATCTCCGCAGACTCGGGCACATTGGCGATCGCTGAAGGTGCTGCAGCGGTTACAGATGTTGCTACAACTTCGAAGGAGACCGATCCTTCGACAAGCACGACCAAGGACCTTCGCGGCCCTGCATATCCTTTCCACAATGCGCAAAGCTTGCTGAACCTCTGCCATGAACACAACCTCACTATCGCTCAACTGGTGTATCAAAACGAGAAGAGTCTGGGATACACAGACGATGAGATCTATCAGAAGATCTTTCGCATCTGGCAAGTCATGGATGAAAGCATCCTCGAAGCAGTCCAAGCTCCTGAGGATTCTGTCCTGCCCGGCTCCCTCAAGTTGCACCGTCGCGCACCAGCCTTATACCGCCGCCTAGCCCGAGGCCTATATCCCACGTCCACAAACGAACAGCCCGGTGCTGCAACCCGTGCGGCAACACCATCTGGCACCTCGACTCAGCCCACCAAACATACAGACCAACAGTCAAACCAAAAACACGTGGCCTTGACACGAAAGCAAATCAACAGAGCACAAACCTACGTCCACGGCGCCATGCAACACCCCATCGCGCCCGCCCCTCCCCGCCGAACCACCTTTCCAGCCATGGATCACCTGACCGTGTATGCCATGGCCGTCAACGAGACCAACGCCGCCGGCGGCCGCATCGTCACAGCGCCCACCAACGGCGCCGCAGGAATCATCCCCGCCGTGCTCAAATACGTCCTCGAGTTCGTCAGTGAGAACCCCGAGCGCGACGTCCCGACCTTCCTGCTGACGGCCGCCGCCATCGGCATGCTGTACAAGCGCGGCGCGACTATTTCCGCCGCGGAGGGAGGCTGTATGGCCGAAGTCGGTGTCGCTTGCTCAATGGCCGCAGGCGCGTTTGCTGCTTGTATGGGCGCCAGTCCCGAGACGATCGAACAAGCCGCTGAAATTGGCATCGAGCACAACTTGGGTCTCACTTGTGATCCTATTGGGGGCCTGGTGCAGGCGCCTTGCATCGAGCGCAATGCGCTGGGCGCTATCAAGGCCATTTCAAGCGCGAACTTGGCTCTGAGCAGCAAGGCGGGCCATCAGAAGGTGCGACTTGACGATGCGATCGCTGCCATGCGCTTGACGGCGAAAGGTATGAGGAATGAGTTCAAGGAGACTAGTCTCAGCGGGTTGGCTACGAGTGTGCCGATGGATATTCCTGTTAGTGTGCCGGATTGCTAGATGTACTCAAAGTAGACATTGATATGAGCTGGATTGAAAGCGATTCTGAGGGTGTTGGATTAGAGAAAAGGTCTTCTGTATGGAACTTAGTAGTGACCTTATGCTTCCTGATAGACACACTCTGAGACTTGTGACTAGTGTTGATGTAAATGCGTGGGATGGAAAAGACCAGCGGCGGCAGCCGCGACCAGCAAGGCTGGGGCTTAGGAAGCTGCAAGGCTCTGGAACAATTCCACTGACAAGAGTTTCAGCCATCGCGTCGTAGGATTTCTAGCGCGGCGATCTTTAAAACATGCGTAACAGAACACAGAACAAGTCTTCTGGACGCCTCTGCGCTGGAGATAGCCCCGAGGGTCTGCGGCGATTTTGCTTCTCGTTCCAATAATTTGAGTTTTAAGCATATGCTCGCTTGTAGGCTTCGGCCCTTGGTCACCCCTGACACTATGCGAATACGAATGTGTCGCAGGTATAATGATTTTCCCTGTTAACGTGCGCAGTCCCGAAGCTTATCACGTAGCAGTATTCCCCGTGGCTCCGGTAGTTCTCAAAACGCACGCGAGAGAGAGGCTGCGAAGTTGCCGAGCCAAGCCGATGTCGTCGGCAGATGTCTAGGTAGGTGATGTATGGGCCAGGGCTGGCAACTTGGTTCACTTCGCAACTGTACATGGGTGCTGCGCCTCAAGAAGAAAGGGTATATATATGTATGTGTGTGCGTCCGTTGCAAATGACTTTTGCCTCTATAACAAAGCCTCGTCTCTTGTAACTCCTCGTCTAGTCAGATTGCGCTTGGAGCGTCGTCTTCAAGATGAGATCATTCATCATTACGGCATTGCTTGCCAATATAGCTTGCGCGACTCCGCACCCTCGATCAAAGACACCGATTACAGCTCGAACCCACTACGACTACGTTATCGTCGGTGGAGGCGCCGCCGGTCTTACTGTTGCCAATCGCCTTTCAGAGCAGCCAAACACAACTGTCCTAGTCATCGAAGCAGGAGATTTCGACAAGAACGAAGATTTCGTCACTATCCCTGGTCTAGCGGGCGGCGCTGTTGGTACCAAGTACGATTGGAACATAACATATGCGCCGAGCGAATCGGTCAATGGGAGAAATGTCTCGATTCCTCTCGGCAAGGTCGTCGGAGGCTCCACGAAGCTCAATCGCATGGTCTTCGACCGAGGATCCAAGTCTGATTACGACAGGTGGGCGGCATTGGGAAACCATGGCTGGGACTGGAAGTCATTGTTGCCATATTTCAAAAAGGTATTTGCCGTGAACGCTGCTTAGAGCTCTGAAGAGATATTGAACCCGATGCTGATCGGAACTAGAACGAGATCTTCACGCCCCCACCAGAAAATATCGCCGCTGAATACAATGTCACTTATGACGAAGCCTATCATGGGAAGAGCGGCTATATGCACTCCACCTATGCGCCCTTCTTTTGGCCATTAACGAGTAAGACTCTCGATGACGTGCATGGGTTTTTGTGTTGCTGACTTTGACTTCACCAGAGACCATCATCCAAGCGACAAAGGAGCTGGACATTCACATGCCGGTCGATCAAGCCAGTGGTGATGCAATTGGTGGCTATTTCTGCCCACACAACCAAGATCCGACCACACAAACAAGGTCCTCCGCCAGGGAAGCGTATTACGAAACAGCCAAGGGTCGCCCGAACTTTGAGATCCTCACGGGCTATCAAGTAACCCGGATCATCACGAAGAAAACTGCAGCACTTACCAGGGTCACTGGAGTAGAGGTAGGCCGCAGCGAAAGGCGATCGCGGTGCCCAGAGCTAACAATAGCATACAGTTTGCTTCGAGCAATGGTGCCGACCGACACGTCGTCTCAGCAGACAAGGAAGTTGTCCTTGCCGCGGGTGCAGTCCACACGCCCCAGATCTTGCAATTGTCTGGCATCGGTAACCCCAAACTTCTCGCTAAGATTGGCGTCGAAACCAAGGTCAATCTTTCCGCTGTCGGGCAAAACTTCCAAGACCATGTACTACTCACAGTTGTCAACACCAGTCAGTATCCATCCCTCTCTGTATCACTGAGCCAATCAGTATTTTGACTCTCATCTTTCAGTCAAAACGAACTCTCTGGTTTCGAGTGACCTGACTACCAATGCAACGTTCGCGGCAGCGGCCTTGGAAGAGTACAAACAGTCAAAGCGTGGCCCATATACGAGCCCTACTGGAGAGTTCCTCGAATTCCTTCCATTGACGACCTATTCAAATGCCAGTGCGCAAATACACGCTGCGGCACTCAAGCAGAACAGCGCGACCTATTTGCCAGCCATAACACCTGCCGAGGTGCAAAAAGGATATGCGCAAGAGTTCAAAATTCTGAACGAAAAGCTACTCAGCGACAAGTCTGCCTCCTTGGAGATCATCTGGGCCGACGGTGTCGTGATACTCGGTCTTCAGCACCCCTACTCGCGAGGGAGTGTCGAGACGCTCACCAACAACGTTTTCGACGGCGTCACGGTCGACTCTGGCTATCTTCGCAATCCTCTCGACGTCAAGCTTTTGAGTGAGGGTGTGCGCTTCGCCCGGAAATTGGCAGCTACGGCGGCGGTGAAGGAGCTAAATCCACTCGAAGTCGTTCCAGGTGCCAATGTAACAAGCGACGCGGCGCTCGAGCAGTTTGCTCGTTCCAATTCGGAAACCTTCTACCACCCCGCCGGCTCTTGTAAGATGGGCGCACGAGAACTTGGAGGTGTTGTCGATTCGAAGTTGCGCGTCTACGGTGTCACAGGACTTCGCATCGCAGATGCGAGCGTGATACCACTTTTACCTGCTACGCATTTGATGACGACGGTATACGCGATCGCCGAGAAGGTGAGAAACTGCTACTGCTTGTCCGTGATTACCATCTTACTGACTCTGCACTCTAGGCAGCCGATATCATCAAGCAAGGATGAGCTGTGTCAGTATATCGGGGGACTGTTGGGAGAGGTTGTGGTCGGAGAAGTTAGTGCTAGTTCATCAACGTTTGAGCATCTCAACATGTTCCAAGGTTATGGATTCGGAAATATGCTGAAGCTACACATACGACCATAGGTCAGTGAAAACTGGGCATCCCGTCCGCTCTGCCATACATAAGCACTGAACCGGGCGACTAGTACTAGAGTGGGTGACCATCTGGGAATCCCGCCTGTTGTATGTTTTTGCTTTTTGGGGTCTCAATGACCCCAGCATGGCAGGAGTACGGTCTGGTCTCGCACGGATGGTGGCCGAGGTGGAGGGTTGCATATTATTCAAGCGGCGGTGCGGACGCACGGTGTAAATACCCTGACCATAGGTCTGGGGCGAGATGTAGTAAGTGCGAAGTCGTTGCATGCGGCGCTGACGACAAATTCTTTTTCGCAACTGCTTGCAAATATAAAGCCGAGTTGGATGATGCCGGCACTTCTTACACCGACAAGATGGTTTCTCGTGTCGACATTGCGACGTCGGTGACAATAGATGGCTCGCTTCCTGATTCAGAGGGGATGAGCTTGAGCATCTGCGCCGGTATGGTCGAAATACATCGAAGACTACCGCAGCCCGGAGAGATCATCCAGAACTCCGAGTAGCAACACGATATACGGTTTGAACATGTTCAAGTTTTGCTGGTCAATCACTAAAAGGAGGTGCTTGCATCCGGCTCGAAGTCGATGCTATACAGCCCAGGAGCTGCACTATCGAGTATCGCGCTTGCAGCGACCGTGTACTCGCTTAGGGGAAACCATTGAGGGCGAGCGAAATGAAAACCGTTCTGGGGAACAGGCATAGATTAATAGCATGGCTGACTCTATCGCCAAGCGTGTGATAGAGCTGGCAAGCGGAGCGTGATAGCAACAGGGAGAGCAAGTCCAGGGGTGGAAAGTGCAAGCACCATTACTCGAAAGACGGAAAGCCGCACAGTGCGCACATATCGCATGAGCGTTTCTGGAGGGCAGGGCTTTTGGGCGGGGTTGAGGTGCACGACGGCAAAAGGGTTGCGATCAGGGAGACGAAGGGACTACTCTTGCGGGCTCGCCGAATCGGGCAGGTTCGTGAGTTCGTCGTCACAACAAAAGGGAAGAAGAAGGTTCGCGGTACAAGAGTACATGGCAAACCTTGCAGCCACGTTACGCATGCATTTGCGCACAGAGGCGGTTTGCGGGCTAAAGTCCCAAAGTCAGTTGTGATTCGACGTGTGAAGGCTCCGGAGACAGGGTGACCTCGGAAGAATGGTGGGCGAGTTGGGCGAGTGCGCAATTGCTGCAAAGAGTTGCACAGACGATGACGACTGGAGCGATGGGAGGCAGCACAGACAAAAGGCCTGGACGTCGGAACTAGAGTAGTGCATGTGGAGACAACGGCCTGTGACAATCGGTTGCGCATGCGACGCCAGACGTTTCGCATGAGGCATGGTGACCAGCCGAACGAGGGAGGGCAGGGCGATCAAGGGGGGTACTGTATTGTAGGACTGCAGTCTCGTACTGATATGGTTGAGTGAGCTCTTGCGAGTATTGGCTGCCACAACCGGGGTACGAGACGACACGTCGGAGTGGCTCACTCTCTGCTGAGCAGCGACTACAGCAGCACGCGCAACAGGAAGATGCATGGTGCAAGCGTGACAGGGCATGGCTTGAACTCGAACTCCACACGGAGCTTTGCCTTTTTTGCCTGTGGGCGGCAGAGAAGATGTTGAACAGGCACCGGCCTATCACCGTCCTCCCGCCAGTCCGCCCACTGCGTGATTCTGGTACAAGAGCGAGTTCCTGCATGGCTAGCGCAACGGCGGGAAAAGGCAGAGCAGCGCGCGCGCGAACTCTACTGGCCGAAAATGTGCGCCTGAAACCCGGCAACGCGGGCGACGACTCTTTCAAAGGCCCTCCCTCTCGTCCTCCAAGCGCTGCCTCACCTCGCTCTCTTTCTCTGACACGCGCCGTCTGTCTTTGCTTGCACCCCCTAGCACGCCTAGTCACTCTTTGAATCACACACTCACTCAAGTCGCGCCTGTGGCCTGCGCATTTCCACTCACTTTCAAACCCCCTTCCCAACCTTACACTCTCTATCGACACTCGTCCATCGCGCTTGCCGCCCCTCGTCGTCACTTGCACCACCCACACTCTTTGAGAGACTCGACCCGCTTCTCTTCCAACTTGACAGACTGCGTCTGCGACAACCAAGCATCCCTTCTTTTGCACCCCTAGGACAACACCTCCTCGCGACCCCGTGACGATCCCCAGACTTCGAGACACATCGTCCACCTGACCCGTTGTTTGCGACAAGATTTGCTTTCTTCACGCCTGAGACATCGCAGTCACCCGCCAACCGTGTGCCTGTGACATTCTTCACCATAAGGACTCTCTCCGGATATCCTCATCGTCAACCCCACTGCTTCGTCAAGCAAAATCGAATCTGCAACCATGTCGCTCGTACGTGCCTTTACCACCCGCGGCAAGAAGCCCGAGGCCCACGCCACCCTTCCTATGGGCCGCGCTGCCAGTCACCGCAATGGAAAGCCCGTTATTCGCGCTCAGATCTCATCGCCTGTCGCTCTGGTCTCGACAACCAACATGATCTCCTATAGTGCGCCCGACATCAACGGCCTGAACCGCCGCGACTTCTCTGCATCAACCACATCGTCCACTTCCGGCGAGGATAGCGATGCCAGTGCCAACAGCATCCACTCCAACGACACGCACACTGACATGTCCTCCATCGACGAGTCGCCCACCTGCCCGTCACCGAACCACCTGAGCTCTTACTTCAAGCCTGCCGTCGACACATCCTCCAACTCGCCGAACCACTCGCCAAGTCTTTCCGCTTCTGAATCATTCGAGGGACCGACACTCCCCAAGAGGGCCCCATCACACTCAAAGCACGCTCACGAGTCGATCAGCCGCAAGCGTTCCGTTCAACGCCTTCAGTCGCCACCCGAAAGTGCCCGTGCCAGTGCCAGCTCAGAGTTCACACCCAGCTTGAGCGCCTCTGTTGAAACACCACGCGAGAATCCGTTCGGCAAGGAGCTCGAGCAGCTCGATGAGATCGCAGAGGAGTTTGGTCAGACTGTCCGTAACGCCGAGCACGACGCCGACGCTGCCTACATGCGCTCGCGTAACCTCGGTGCATTTGCCGCTTCAGACTACCTCAACGAAATTCACGGTCTGATTGTCGAGACATTCCAAGAGCAACACGAGGCCGCCGCTTGGTTCTAAGCTCATCAAGCATCAGCGGTCGGCCTCGCACTGGCTGGATCATCAGAGTCAGGCCATCCACTGCAAAAGGCATTCTTTCCAGATTTCTTGGCGACTATTCCGTGCAACAAAGTCTGTACAATCACCGCCCACGAATCATTCACTCATTTCATTACAACCGACTCAACATCACGCAAATAGATTGCACACGACCACAACAAAATCGGCAGGATACCCGTAAACATCACGACCGACATGACACACATTTTCCTACCCGCCACAGAGTCGGCTAATTCGCTTTCCTTTTCTGTCTTGGCGTCTATGGTCGCGCGTGCGCGATAGTACATGCCTCGAGTGGGGGGAAAGAACGAACCCGGACGCGGCTCCTGAACAACTAAAAACTGGGAAGGACCAGCGCGATCCACGTCCAAGGCATTTCTTCCATACCGGAAAAAGGGGGGATTGGCCATTGGAATAGGGGATTGGCGTTTTTCGTTTTCATTACCATCATCAATACCATCATTTTCTTACACATCCTTATTTTCTTTTTCTTTCCTCATCCGGGGGACAAAACCAGTCAAGCTCGGGACAGATCAACTGATCGAAGTCATACTACGTGAATCGATCAGGAGGATCGTTCGGGGCCGCGGTTGAAAAGTTCCTGTTTTCCCTTTGCCCATTGTTTCTTTCAAAGGCATTCCATGCCTCGACGAGTCCGATTTGTAGGGCGTCGAGGGCTGTTCATGTTGTGTATTGCTGTTCATATAGAGAGAGTGAGAGAGGAAGTGAGAAATGAAGCTTCTTTCAAAAAGGCCATATGTTATCCTTCATTGATCCTCTATTGAAGAAAGCGCCTCGTCCGTACTTTTGACGTGTGGTTGTGAACTACTATAGCAAGCACCGTTCGATGGTGCGAAGCACGTGGAGAAGTGTATATGTATTTCTCATACCAACCAATCCTGCTGACTGTCCCGTGATTTGGCTTCTCGCTTCAGTACATGTATCTTCGAGTGATGGGCACGAAAAAATGCATATATCTACGAGGCTTTTGCTGCCCACCTTGAACGCAGTGGGCACAACGGAGCCGTGTCGATCCGGCAGCCCAGCACCCGACTGTTGCGTGTTCATCCATGCACACACATGCATGCGCGCGTAGCCCGCTACTAGGAAAGCTCGCGTATCGAACGCCAGGGCTATCCTGTGCCTTAGCAAGGTGATCGTGTCACGGAGCTCGGGGTCTGGCTTCAAGACCCGTGCTACTCGCATTGCCACTGAGAGGACAATACGGAGTTTGAATTCAGATCGCGAGCGGAGGTACATTTGCGACTGCTGCAGGCGCGCGAAGCCTGGAGTGGAGTAGTGGGCTTTCAGGGAGCCTCACATCAAGCCAGATGAGCGCGTTCGTTGGTGAGCATGCAAAGCGATGGAGCGCAGCGGCGGTGGGAAAGGATTGCATAGCATCAACGATGTAGCGAGTCGATGCAACGTAATGCGCATTGTTATTACTTCGTGTCAAGATTTTGGCACTCACTCCGCTCACCGTTATCTGGTCGCCGACGATTCATTGTTGGCGGGTAGGAGTACCCACTATATAGTAGGAGAGCCGCTTTGCGGTAGCATGATATCGGATCATTGGCTCATTCTCGCCTACACACCGACTGTCCATCTCTAAGGCATTCTTCACACTTACAGGTATCCGCGAGATTGGGAAATATAGACAAATCTCCGAGATGTTTAGACGACCTCGTAGGAATCCGAAGTACTAGAAGGCATTGTATAGCCATTGAATTAACCTCTATGCGGCGTCGGAACTGGCCCGATACTGCAGGGCTCCTGCCATCATTTTCTGTAGGATCCACGGTAGGAGGTATTAGGGCGGGGACATCGCCTGGCATGAGCTGATTTCTAAGGTGTCGCAATTGCACACGCTGCACTTCTCAGCACTTCCATACGCTGCCGCGCTTGACAGCTGCAGCGTTACACGCCGGGGAGCACTTTGCGCTACTGCGCGTGCCCGTTGACAGGGAAGAGAATTTTTTTCCCTCTCGCCCTGGTCAGGAACCGACGCATCGGGATGGGTATGGAGGAATTCGCAATGGAAACACGTTTCTTGGACCAGCTTGTGCTGAGTCTGGGAATGGGCGTGCCGGATGGAATGCTGTGATGTTGATATGACAAGCCGAATTAGCCACTCTCAGGTGGAATTCGATCAAGGCGATCCACCGTACTGCCGAGATAGTCCCCCATGGCGGTTGTCGTCCGTCACGTTGCGGTGCGGCGTGCGGGTGGAAGCACAGAAGACGGGCACGGGCGGCACGTGCTCAGCCCAGGCTTTAGCCTTCTTTGTTGTGGTATGGATTGCTAGCGATCGTCAGTCGTTGAAGAAGTGAGAGTGAGTGAGAGAGCTTTGCGCCTGGCGAAGTCTGCATTGCTGATCCGCGTGTTTGGGAATCTCCCGTCGAATGTTTGCTGCCAACACACAGCAGGAGTCGCGTCATATCCGAAACCCATCGAATCAAGCGCGCGCGTGTGTGCAACAGTCGTCGGTGGCATCACTCTCCCACTCCCTCTACCCCTCCTAGCCTGGTAGTTCTGAGATTTGCGGTGTCAAGCGCAAACGGACTACCCACTTTCGACACTTGCTCTGCACCGCCGGCACACCAACCCACCTCGCCGGCCCCCGAACCCTCGAGCCTTTGCCAATCATCACAACCCCGGCTGCCAAACAAACAACACCTGCCTTCTCGCTGCACGGCTTTGCGACTCACCACACCATCACAACCCTCCGTCCCATCATCGCCGCGCGGGGCCTCGCCATCATACAACACACGTCCACCCTTCGCATCACACCACACCACATCATCACATCACATTGCACCGCAAAAATGGCCAGCATGGACATCGACTTCACGCGCCGCAACAAGAAGCCGCGCCTGCTCACCGACAGCGAGCGGGACAAGCTGGACGAGTTCGTCGACTCGATCCACTACTCATCGAGGTAAACAATCATCGCCTTGCTCACCGCCCTACTGCTGCCTCTGCTCGAGCGCGCGCTGACTATGACGTGTGTCCTCGCAGGTACAACGATGATCACAACGAGTACCGTCACGTTCAACTCCCCAAGCAAATGCTCAAGGCCATCCCCAAGGACTACTTTGACGGCGCGCGAGGCACCCTCAAGCTGCTGTGGGAAGACGAGTGGAGAGGCTTGGGCATCACACAGAGTCTGGGCTGGGAGCACTACGAGGTGCATGAGCCGGAGCCACACATCCTGCTGTTCAAGTGAGTGAAAACCCTGCTGCGAAGATTATGCCTCTTCCGGCGCTGTATGGGAAGTCTACGCGTGAGCACGTGACTAACCGACGATCCTCTGCAGGCGACCCATGAACTACCAGGCACCAACCCACTGAGCATGACACATTCGGGATTGCTCCACGCGACACCGAGACAATGGCGGGTCTCGATCGCCAGAATCTAGCAGCACTGGAGCACCATCGAAGCGACAGTATCGTGTGAAACAGGGAAGGAACCATGAGCCAGGTCATTGGAGAGACTACTGGGTCGGGCAGCACGAGGCGCAACCACGGTGTCCGGGCACGCAGTCGTTCTCTTCAGCGCGCCACGCATCGCAGCGGAACGGCCACTCTTAACGACATAATGCATACGGGAAAGGACGACGAAGGACCTGGAAGGAAAAATAAAACTACGTTTTGGCGCGATTCTCCGCGTCGATCAAACGGCATTCGGGCATTTCACTATCGGCGCGGCTTGTTTTACTTTGGCGCTCGCTCCCTGCAGCGCTCGCAGCCATTTGATGATTTCGAACTCACCTCATGCTTGCTCCCGTATCCGTGGACTTGCTTGGTGGTTTTGTAACACTGCCTTTCTTTTTTGGTCTTTCTTTCTTTGCTACTTCCTCTCCGCTCCTCGGAACAACCTTTTCTTTTTCTCTTGTCTATAGCTGAGAAAATCTTGAAAAAAGACAAAATTTACGACTGAAGGAGCCAGCTTCCGCGTGGTAAGTTGACCTGGATTTGATATTGCAATTGATTCTTTTTCTTGGCACTGAGTACAGCACATGATTTGGGATCCAAAAAGTCATGTTGCGAAGTCTCGCTGTCGGAAGGATGAGTGATGGACCCGAGCACCCGGCACCTTCCTTATACAAGTCGAGTCCGCTCGTACGTAGCTTCTCTAACTTGGGTAGGTTCAACGGCAGCGCACGAATCTCGAATCCGTTCTGACTCATCACATGCCATTTTGGCCTGGTGCGAGCGACTCCATTCATAGTGGCATCGTAGCTGGCAAACAACTTATGGAAATCCTGAAGAGAATATCTGGGCCTGCTCTCTGCTCGCTGATGGTCGTAGGTCATAATATGAACGAGGCGAAGTTAAAGAGTAGGAGCTCGTGGAGTGAATCTTACTTGCCAATCTGGCAGAATGCAACTTCTCTTGCGGACTATCTTGTCGACAACCTACGCAGGAAGTCGGCACCTAGCTGTCATTCGAGTTCCATCTACACTTCTCGTCCCCTCTCATCTCATCGACGCAGCATCACACAATCTTCAAACACAACCTCCACTGCTAGCACTATCGTCCAACATCGACCTCGCACATCTCAGATCAACATCGTATACAAGACTACATACACCACAAACCCCCACTGCCACCATGAAGCTCACCCAGCTCATCGCTTCGCTGGCACTAGCCCCCAACGCCCTCGCCTGGCGCTGCCTCTGCGGATACAGCGTCAACCGAACCTCCGACCAGCACTTTAGCATCTTCACGCACATCGCCGAAACAGACTTCCTGCACACCGACGGCGCCAACTCCAAGCTCAGCATCCAAGCGCCCGGTTGGGCCGTCGACGTCGGCAACAAAACAGCCACTCAAGCCAACAGCACGCTCGGCTCCTCGCAACAGCTCGACAACGTCGTCACGAACGCCCTGCCGAAGAGAAAATGGGGTGTGCCGCCGGCCATGTCAGGAGATGCGGGTTTGCAGCTTTGGGTGAGGCATGGGGTGGAGGATGGCATGGTGCCTGTCGCTGGGGCAAGCAATTCGCTCTCGCTTGGTCACGATGGAAAGGAGAAGATGCTTTATGGCTCGTATCGCGCGGGCATCAAGTTCTCTGGTGTGAATGGTACTCGCGGCATGTTCGGCTGGGAGAGTCGCGAGGGGACGCGCAAGCAGTCCACCAGCATGGCATTGGCTGCACGTGACAGCAAGATGCTCATCGTCACCGTCCGCGACACCGACCCTAAGGATCAGAAGCACGAAACTTTGTGGGAAACGAGTTTTGGGTCCATCTTCAACTTCCCGGAGCAGTTCCACGAGATGCGCTTCGACTAGATGCCGGACCGCATCGATTTCTACATCGGTGACCATCTGTTCCACACACATACCGAAGCTGTGCCCAACTTGGCAGGGTCGTTGTCGCTGAAGCACTATCTGGATGACGGCCGCGAGGAGCCTCCGACACACGACGCGGTCATGACGATCAGTTATGTGAAGGCTTACTACAACATGACGGCGCACGAGGGGCCACTTTCGACCTGTCATGACGTGAAAGAGAACGTGTGCGTGGTGCCCGATCAACGCATTCAGCCAAACCCAAACGGGCCGAAGACGAACTTTTACTCTCCCGTCGCCGATGATGGCGAGGCCGAGAAACACGATGATGTGAACACCGGTCATGTTGGCTATGGCCAACAATCCGACAAGCCTAAGAATGTGGCAAGTGCAACTACGCTCTGGAACGGTGCGCTTTTTGCCAGTAATCTGCTGCTGCTGGCCGTTGTCAGGTTTCTGTGAGCAGTGTGTCTTTGGTGAGCATTTTCTGCACTATTTCTCGTTGACGATGGGTGAAGTTTCTTTCCGGGCTATCAAGCATACTCTCTTTGTCAGCAATTGTGTTAGTATGGGGAGAATGCTGCGGATTCACGATATCGTCAGGAGTTGATGTTCTCTTCTTCTGTTTCTTTTTTGGAGAAGAATGTTGGAGGACTGTTTGGCTCGGAGGAGATGCCCGGGAAATGCACACGCAGTCTCTCCAGTATCTTCCTTCTTCTCCGCATCGCAACATCGCTGGTAGCACGGTCGGAGGTGGTAGCCTCAATAATGCCATGACAGCCACAAGACATCACAATGACAAAGCGATTGATTACCAACACGCCGTGCCACTACAATTACCGCTTGGAAGTGACAGCGAGTGACTGACAGACACAGACGTATGTGCCGCCCCGGACAGCAGCGGTAACACAGCAGGGGGGCGTGCAGACACAAGCTCGGCATGCATCATGCACAAGACAGGCAACAACCCCAGAGAAATCCTTGAAGGCAACAAGAAACACCAGTTTGGAGCGGCACGTTCGCAGAAAGATCGTCCCATATAGCTCTTGTTAGTCTAGTGCGAAGCTTCACAGAGGCGGTGAACTGTTGCTTGTACCTCGAGGAGGCCTCGACAACGCTGTACTCGAAAGGCCAGACGCCCGACTGAGACATTCTGCTTTTGCGCACCAATGCCTGCGTGTGACTGGCGAGGACTCCAGAGGCAGCCAGTCTCCGACCGAAGCGATCCGAGATGCGAAAGACGCATGCCCTGGTAACCAGTCGGTAGGGCTGTGCTTCGCCCTGTGAGATGGACGCTGCGGCGGCGGCACGTGTGAGTGCCATAGTCCAGAGGGAGCCGGCGTTCAACCCCCCAGTGCGAATTGGCCATGCACCAGCTCGCCTCTCTCAGGATCGCTCAGCTCGGCCAGCGCTGCGATTGCTCGCCCCGTCTTTCCTCGCCGCCATAGCCACTGAAGCAATGCCAGGATACTAACCGCGGTGCATGCATGCAGCGGTGCGTTGGCAGGCTGCCAGGCTGTGAACAGCTTAGCCCTGCCCCGCTCAAGCAAATGGCGAAGCTTGCGGCGGCTGCCTCGACCTCTCGGCTCTTGCTGGTGCAATGCGCAACATTCTCGCAGTTCCCCCAAAGGCGTTTGCATGATACAGCACAGCAAGATGCAATAGCAAACCTGGACGATGGGCGGACCGTAGGGCGGACGGACGTTTGGGCAGTCTAGCAGAATGCATGACCGTGCGACGAACGGCCTGGGGCGAAACTATATAGCATGAGCTTGCTTCGACCTCACTTCATTGTGGCAGTCGTCTGACTCCGGGTTGTGCGACACGCGCGTACACAAGCAGACGGGACGAGGCAAATGTTATGGATAGCCGTGGGTCATCTGCGCTGTCTGCCTCCCAGCCACCAGAGCCGGGAGTACGAGGAGAGGGTGTATTGAGGTGCCATGCTCCCCGTCTGCTTCGACATGCCATCGCAACCGGTGTGGCAGCCGAAGCATCCAACACAACACAACCTGAGGTATCCGCCCCGCATGGCAGTGCGGTGCAGTGGCTCGGCCCTGACAAGGTAACACGCATTTTTTAGCGAACGCAGCACGAGCGAGCGAACCGCAGCAGTTCCCCATCCGGTGTCTGGATCAGTACGCGCTCAGCAGGCTTCATCATGCCAGCTCTACCGGATGCGCGCCATGATAGGTGCCCATCGCCTCCTCACGGTCAAGCAAAGCGGAGTGTCAAGATCTGCTGATCGGCTGCATATTTCTGCCTCTCATGCAAGTGGTGCATGTACCGGGCGGTTGTAGCTGTAAGCAGCGAGCCGCTCTGACTTGGAATTGACTTGAATGTCTTTCTACAATGGGGGCAACCGTTTTGTGGTCATTGTGCTTTGCGCAATGCTAGCGCTGCCACCATTGGCCGCGCCTCCATTGAGAGTTGCTGCTCATGCGCTCTGATCGTACGTCGCGGCACTTTGAGCGCCTCTTCGGGGACTGACTTGTCGTTATCTTCCCATGTTGCTGGGATCATCCAACGGAGCTAGTCGCCGCAGCTATCGAGACTCTGCAGCAAGACGCGCCACATACCCTGGTCAAGGGCTACGAACAAGGCAACCCTCTGGAACACACACCCTCTGGAACACACTCACCTCGTTCCTTTGTGCGTCTGGAGCGTCCTATATCTCTTGATCCCCGCTCCAATAGAGCGCACTTCTTTCCTACTTCCTCTTTCCCACCTTTCTGCCTTTGCTAGCTTTCTTCTTTGAAGACAAGTTGCATCGACCTCCATATATCATTCGAGGTTGGCGGTCTTCACCATAAGCACACCTTTCAATACCTTGGCCTAGCCTGCTGGTCGGATGAAAACATCGACACCTCTGACATAAGTCGCCACCATGGATCCCGGATACAATGGACAGCCGGGAATGCCCTTCGTTGATGAGGATGTCATAGATGTCTATCCACAGGAGACATACTACGACGATCTCCTTCCCGAGGCGAAGCCAGCCACCAAGAAAGGCAAGAAGAATGACAAGAACGACAAGAACGACAAATCCGCCAAGGAGAAGAATCCTGTCGTGCCCATCGTACCCTCCTACGAGGGATATCTGTTCACTGTGCTCGACCCGATCAAACCCGGAGAGACGGTCTCATGGATCCGGACACGCAAAAGACTGATGCCACTGAGCAGCCAAGAACTCTACGACAAAGCCATGGCTCACAAGAAAGAGTCCGGCCTGAGCACCTCCGGTCAATTCCAGGCTCTGGGCCCCAACCAACAGCATATAGTGAACCGCTTGGTCGACGAGAAGAATGCCGCCGAGAAAGAACCCAATGCTGCTTGGACACTCTTTGGAGTGAGGCGGAATTACAAGGAGCACAGGACCACGTTCAAGACCTGGAGAATCAATGATGCGATCCGCGTGACCCTTCGCCGAGGCGACAAGACCAAGGACGTTGTGTCTGATCTTCCCCGCAGCCAAGTTCCTTTCGATGACAAGGACAACATCGTCGATCTCAGTCAGCCGGCCGTAAAGAAGGAAGAGGAGAAGGAGAAGGAGAAGGAGAAGGAGAAGGAGAAGGAGCAGGACCCTGCACCAAAGAAAAAGAAAAAGCAGCCTGCTTTTCACGTTGTGCCAGAGTACTTCAACGACCAACAGTATGCACGGCCATATCAACAAAACGACTACGCGCAAAATGTCAATCCTTACCCACAGTACGAGAATGCGCAGCCGCAACAGCACGCGCAATGGCCTCAGGGGCCTCGACAACAACACCCCGATCCTTTCCGGCAACAGCAACATCACCCCGATCCTTTTAGCACGTACGACATGCATGAAGCACTTCCTGCTGAACATGCGATTCCGGTGCCACCTCATCAGCATCAGCAACATGACTACCGACCTGAAGCACCTATGCCTCCTCAGCAGCAGCAGTACCACCAAGACAACCCTTTCCAAGCGGATCCACGCGTCTTCCCTCAACCGCAGCCCGCCTTCGACCCATTCGAAGTCGACGAGAGGCAGCCACGCAACCCAGTGGCACACGGCCAGCAGCCCATCAGCGCTCGCCGTCCATCCCAGTCCCGTCAGCGCTCCCTCTCTCGTCCACGATCTGTCTCCCATCACCGCGAGTCCATAGACAGCGAAAGACGCCACGCCGAAGACGAGCGCAAGATCGCGGCCGTCGTGCGCAACGAGGTCCGCGGCGCCCTGCGCGACGTCGCCGCCGAAGACAAAGTCCTCAACCGCTGGCACACTCGCAGCGGAAGCGGCTCCGCAGGCTCCTCCTCGCGCTCGACGCTACCAGAAGATTTCTGGTCGCAGGCCGGTTCGTCTGTCGACCGTCGCTTCAGTCACCACAGCACACCCGGCACCTCGCCTGACAGGGGCGAGCGCTACTACCCAGAGCGAGAGCGAGAGCGACCCACGGGCCACTTCCGCCGCCGCGACTCCTCGGGTCCCAGGCCGTACATCGACGACCGCAAGCGTTACTACGTGGAAAGGGACAGGAACTACGTCGTCAAGCCGCATGACACTTACCGCGAGCACGGCAGAGAGCCCAGGTACTTGCGCGACCGCCGGCAGAGCCACGACGACTACCCGCTTGCGCACCAACGACGCCCGTCGCGTGAGCGTATGTATGAAAAGCCTCGAATGCCGCGACGTGTGACCGATTACCCTGAAGCGTTCCACGATGCAGAGTTCGGTCGGCCGTCGGGGAGGGGCGTGGATTACGAGCGCACGCGGATGTACGATAAGGAGGATCGACGTCGTCATGCGCGCGAGGAGAGGCATGGTGGGCGTGGAAGACAGCCGGCTTACTATGGCTAGTGGTGGCCTGTGATGGCCCGTGTGCTTGTTTCTTCGTTGCTTTCCTTAGTCATCTTTTTTTTTCGCATTTATGTCCTGATACCCCAAGACCGCTGTGGTTTCCTCACGGTCCAGACTGATGTCGCGAGATAGCTAATCTTTTCATTTTGGTTGCTAGGATACCGGGCAATGCAAAAGTCATTCAATCTTAATAAATTTCCTACATTCCACATCCGATAGACAGTGTCGATAACCAGAGTTCCTCCACCAACGCCACGCTAAAGTCCAAAGCAACAAACATCGTCATCACCACCGCCACTCACCCCAAAATCTCGTTCCAGTCAGGCGTGACGATGAACTTGCCCTTCACCTGTCCCATGCCCATCGCCGTACCACTCTCCACCTTGCCCTCTGCGTTCTTGTTGAAGTTCGCAATGAGAACGTCCTGCAAGAAGCTCGCTTCGCTGCCCATGCCGATTTCCATGGGCGTGCCGCCCCAGTCCAGCGTCGCGCGGCCAGACTTGTGGATGCGCATCTTGCCCACGCGGCCCGGGTTGAAGGTGTGCGTGTTGCCGGAGGGCTCTGGGTCGGTCGATTGGAGCTGGTTGGTGGCGTTGGCGGGTGGCGCTGCTTCGGCGTCTTCTGGCGTTTCAGGATCGGGTTTGATGATTTTGTGAGTGAGGTCAGGGAGGACGGGCGGGAATTGGAAGAGGTAGACTTTGTCAGCTCTGGGGTCGTCTTGGGCTGGCTGCGCGTCGGCTCCTTGCATTGCGGCGTCGCCGTCATGGTCTTTGGTTGCGAGACGGCCGAGTTCGTGGTGCAAGATGCGGAGATCCTTCTGGTGTAGCTCCCATTCGGTTTGCTCCTCGTTGGTTTGGAAGTCGGGACGCTCGCCGGAGACTCTGATGCGGTCCTTGTTCTTCCTTCGAGTCTCTGGTGATGACACCGGGCTATGCAGTAGTACTTCGGGGACGGTTGTTGTGTCGTTTCCAGGTTCTGGGGTTGTTGGACGAATGTCGTCGGTTGGTTCTTCCTTGATCTGTGGCTCGTCTCCTTGCTCGCTTGAAGATGCTGAGTAGGTGCCCTTGTACTTGTGCTGTTCGCCGACAACTTCGACATCCTTCGCTCTTTGCTTGCCCTTCTTTTTGTCATCCGAAACTGTGACTGAGCCGTCTCTAGCTTGCGCCTTTGCAGCAGAGCCGTCCTTAGTGGCCATACCATCTGCGTTCAAGCCCAGGGTGCGCTCTTTATGTTCGACACGTTGAACTCTCACAGGAGCTATGCTCTCCTGCAAGGTCAAGTCGACCATTGTCAAGTCATCGACGTTTCGCTTGTGCATGCCCTTACCCTCCTCTTCCTCCTCATCGTCACTCGAGATGTAGCCGCCGTCTTCGGTCTTGATATTTCCTCCGTCTCCCATCATGACATCGCTAATGAAACCTCTGGATCCGGATTCTTGCTTGAAGCCACCTCCGCCATAGCCACCGCCTCCACCTCCACCTCCACCTGACCTCGCTCCCCAACTCGGCGCGCTTCTCCTAGCAGCCGAAGAATCGCTGGTGACCTGTCCAAGCGAGAAAGGACCGCTCATGACAGGCGCATCCGGAACTTTGCGCTCGCTCTCGCCCATGTAGCCACCACGCTGCCTTCCTCTGAAGGCACCACGTCCACGCGCCGCATCCCTCCGGCGATTACGCTGGTCCTCCTTTGCCTTCTTCGCGTTCTCTTCCTGGCGCCTGTCGGCCTCCTCCTTCTCGAGCTCCGCACGCGATTTCTGCGATCGACGACCAGCGAATTTGGGCTTTGCGACAGTGGGCCTGCCTCGTCCGGCTGGTGTGCTGCTACCTGCACGACCAGCAGTAGTGCCAGCGCGTTGTACGGCAGGATTCGTCGGTGCCGGAGTGCCAGCGGGTGTGCCAATGGGAGTTCCAGCAGGTGTTGCTTGAGGTGTCGAGTCGATGGAAATTGGTGCTCCAGCAGACGCTTGATCTACGTCTTGTGCCAGCGCTTCAGGTTGCGGCTCTGCTTTGACAGCAGATGCTGCTGCTCCTCTGCGAGGAGGCGGCTTTTTGGGAGGCATTGTGGCAGTGTGGCAGTGGTTTTTTTTTTTTTTGTTTGGTACAGCTACAGAACCGCAAGTTATCAAGTTGACTACCTTAGCTTTCTAACAAAAAAGCCCCGCGTGGACTAAAAGTTTAGGTACTTGACTCGTTGGAGAGGCTCGTGCAATCGTGTAACCTCGAGCTACACGACAGGAACATGGACATTCACTGTCTGATATTCTGGAACATACATCGCACCTCTCATCTGCTCCATATTCACATTTGTTCGTAGCGACATGCAAGGCAAACGATTCGCACGGAAGCCATTATCAAGTAGTCCAGCAGTCACCAACCTGCAAGGGTATACGCAGCTCACAGTCTAGCTTCAAAGTCTATACTCTTCGCAGTATCGCTGGGCCATCTACGCGGAGTTTAAACTTAGACTGTAAGCACAGCCACCAACTTGACGCTTGCAGTGTAGCTGCATGAGGCTGACTATGTAGTGTGCCCGGCGCCGGTAAATCATCTCCCTTCGCCCAAGATGTCATTTCGCTCCTTCCCTCTCGCTTCACGGCGAAGCGAAAGCATGACACTGTCGGAAAATGCTTGATCCTTTGACCGCACTTGGCCTGGCAGGCAATCTGATTCAAGTCATCCAGTTCTCCTATGACATTGTTTCTGAGGGCAACAAACTGTACCATGACGCCAGCGGTGTTCTCACACAGAACAAATCGGTTGAAGAGGTCTCGAACGACCTCGCCGATCTGTCAGAATCCCTTAAGACGAAGCAAGAGGAATGGCGAAAGGCACATGGCCGCACGTCACTGGACCCAGACGAGCTACGCCTCCGTAATCTTTGCGACAGATGCGTCGAAGTTGCGTATGAGCTGCAGATACAGCTCAACAAATTGAAGGCCAAAGAAGGCCGGGCTAAAAGGCTTCGGAGCTACAAGCAAGCCGTCATAGCTGTCTGGCGAAAGGACGAAGTGGAGGAGCTCGAACGAAGACTTGAGAGATACCAGAAGGAAGTCGACACTCGGATCTTGTTCAGCATTCGTCAGAATCTCCACGATGCCGATGTGAAAGGCTCAGAACAATTCGCCACTTTAGATCAACGAACGAAAGACCTTGCTGCTGCTGTCCTTAACCACAATGGCGTTTTCGATACGAAACTCGATCACCACACAGATATCCTTGCCCAAATTGCTGCCGGACAGATCAAGACACACGAACTACTTCAAGTGGTTGTCGGCGCTGCACGGACACCATCCCCAGCGCCGCCCAGCTACGAAGCTATGGGTCCTGTTACGATTAGCAGCGCCGATGAGAGTGCGACATTGCCACTCCATAAATCATCAGCCAGCGGCGAGACGACCAAGGTTCGTCAGCTTTTGCGGGATGCATCCATCGACGTGAATGCACGCGACGAACAAGGTTGCACGCCATTGCACCTCGCTGCGAACGCAGGCACCGCGAAATATCTTCTCAGAGACAAACGCATCGATCACGGCGCCGAAGACTATGTTGGACGGTCAGCCTTGCACTATGCTGTTCTAAAGCGACGCCTCGATGTCATCAAGTTGCTGCTTGAGAGCAATGTCGACAAGGAGTGGCAGGATGATATGGGAAAGACAGCTGCATTCTACGCTCAAGCATGTCCAGCCGCGATGTTCATGCTCCGATACGGTACAGAGGTTGAAGCGAAATCTACCGACCACCTGAATAACACTGGCCTGTTGCACCTCGCCTGGCTTGGTGACAAGGAAGGAACGCAATATTACCTAGATCAAGGCGCGAACGTAGACGCACGGAATGATAATGGAGAAACAGCATTGACTGAATCTTCACGGCATGGAGATGTGCAGATTGTCGAAATGCTCCTCAAAAGCGGTGCCAACACCGAGATTGCTGCAAGCAACGAATGGACGCCTTTGTTGCAGGCAATACGCGATGGCAGAGAGGCTGTTGTGCCCCTGCTACTGCAATACAATGCTAAAAAGAGAACAAAACTCGCTTCTGGAAACAGTACGCTCGCTGAAGCTTGCTGGCGTAAACACTTTGGCATCGCTCGCATTCTCATCGAGGCTGGCTCACATGTCGATACTCGTGATTTACAAAAGGCTACACCGCTGTTTAAGGCCGCTTTCGAAGGCAGGACAGATTTCGTGCGCTGGGCGCTCCAGAGAGGAGCCGACCCAAATGCGAAGAACGACGCTTCGCTAACGCCTCTGTACGTGGCATGTGAGAAAGGACATTCAGAGGTGGCGGCATTGCTCCTCGAAGCTGGGGCATTTCATCATATGAAAGTGCCAGAAACCAACTGGACGCCACTAGCGATAGCTGCGAACCGCGGTCGAAATAAATGCGTCAAAGTGCTATTGCAGCACGGCGCAGATCCAAATCTCAAGGCTCACTTTCAAAACACCCCGTTATCAGAAGCATGCTGGCATGGTCACCCGAAAATGCTGAAACACCTCATAGCTGCAAAAGGAGACCTTGAAGCAACGAACAACAGCGGCTACACCTTACTCAGTATCGCTGCGCATCGCGGCCAAGATGAATGCGTCCGAGTCCTTATAGATGCCGGTGTCAACCTTGAAGCCAGAGGATGGGGCCACAAAAGACTGGAGTAGGTATCGAGTGGCAATGTCCTCCTCCAACGACTTACTAACATGATTACAGATGGGATCTTACACCCCTTATGCGCGCAGCACACTGGAACCGTCCTTCCACGATCGCTTTACTGAAACAGCGCGGCGCCAACATTGAAGCCCGCAATCACGCCGGGAAGACGGCTCTCATCATAGCCGCGGAGCTCCAACACGTTGACGCAATAAGCATGCTGCTGACTTGCGGCGCCAACGTACACGCAACCAGTGATCGGGGTAGCACTGCGTTGCATGCCGCGGCTCGCGTAGGCAGCGAAGAGATGGTTCGCATGCTACTGGATGCGAAGGCCAATGCTACCCTGCCTGATTCATTTGGTCGGACTCCGTGGATCATGGCGGTGCATCATCATAAAGATGAACTGCTCAGAGGGCTTTTGGAGCCTGATGGTTCGAAAGAAGAGTTTTTACAGGCGTTACAACGGGACAAACACCCTGGCGATGTTGCTAAGCATATGAATATGATCTATCAATGATGTATAGATGTCATGTGACGGGTCATTCCATTGTTATTTACAGCCGTTGCGCTCAAGTCTATGTACCGAATCTCAATGGCAAGCAAAGCTGGTCAGTAGGTCTGTCCAACGATACTAGCATCCTCGCCCTCGATATCTTGTTAGGCTGATTAAATTGGATCTCAATAGTTGGCATACTCGAAGATGCGCATATTGTTTTTGTTACTATTTTCCTCGATGTTGGATCTGTCGAAAGACCGAAAACATTGCGCACAAACCACATAGCAAGACTGGCCCATCCTTTTTACGCACAAGTTTATGTACAACCTAACATCGGCTGCGGTTCTATTATCCTTATGTCTATGCGTGCTAGTACCACAGGTAAAATGAATCTTTGTTTGATTATAAAAATCGA
The DNA here is from genome assembly GCA_026122715.1 of Cladosporium colombiae. Classification (NCBI taxonomy): domain Eukaryota; kingdom Fungi; phylum Ascomycota; class Dothideomycetes; order Cladosporiales; family Cladosporiaceae; genus Cladosporium; species Cladosporium colombiae. The sequence continues at coordinate 1,165,565 of JAKZFA010000005.1, forward strand.
TTATATGATTGCACTTGAGCATTTAAAAAGTCCAGCACGTCGCTCTTCAACATGACTCGGTCTGGGCAGTGATGGTTCGGTTATGTCATCGCTAAAGGAAGCACGAGCTTTGACAGCGCCGGAGTCGCCCGCCCGAATCGCTAAGTCCTTCAGCCAGCGAGCAATAGCACAACCTCACTATCTCACCACCTCAATCACACCCATTGACTCTTGCAATAATGTCTTTCATGCGTACTAGAGCCGTCCGCAGCGTCCAGCAGGGCCTCAGGGCCAGTGTTGCCCGCCCCATGGTCCAGGGCCGCACCCAGTTTGTCGCGCGCCGCTACGCCAGCTCTGGTGGCCACGGCAAAGAGGGCTCCGATCTGCCTTGGTGAGTGTCGCGCTGGTGGTCGCGAGATACGTGATGATTATCATGAAGCTAACGCGTGCTCACAGGTTGATCTCTGCTCTTGCTATTACTCCCGTCGGCACTTACTTCCTCTGGCCCTCAGGCGAGTCTGGCCACCACGGTCACGACGAGCACCACGAAGAGCACCACGAGGAGGCTGAGGCTAAGGAGGAGGAGCCCAAGGAGGAGTCCGACGAGGCCAAGGAGTCCGGCGAGACCTCCAAGCCTTCTGGCACCGAGGGCGACTCTCAGCCCAAGGCCGACGATGCGAACAAGAAGTCATCCGGCAACGAGGAGACCGAGGAGCGCGCACCCACCAGCGGACCCGCGAGCACTGAGGGTGTTCAGGGCAAGGGACAGATGAGCAACGAAAGCGAGGGCCAGAACCAAGGCTCCAAGCGTGAGCCCGACGGCAAGGGCGCCTTCAAGAACCGCAAGGACTCTGGCCTTTCCAAGGACCTCTCCGCGGATACCGAGAAGGTCTACGCCGAGGACGGCAAGACCGAGGCTGTAAGCCAAAAACCGCATGCCACAGTCGCGATTATGCATAGCTGACTATGAACACAGGGCTCTCCCTCCAAGCCTGGCTTCTCCCAGGCCGACACCACCAAGCAGGGCGAGATCACTGCCAAGCAACAGGGCATGTCCAACACCCCTACCAGGCACTCTATCCCCATCCACGAGTCCGACGAGAAGAGCAAGAAGCCCGAGGGCGGCCCTGACACCGCCAAGTCTATGGGCACCATCGACCCCAACAGGCCTCAGAAATAGACGACAGACCAACGTGGACCCTGTGGATGAGTTTTGTGGAGCGATTTATCGTACCAGGGAGAGGGCTCTTGCAGGATTGCAAGATGTATATATGTATACCTATGCAAAAGCTGAGCTATCTGACTTTATGATCTCTGGTGTTTCTTGTGGACCTGTGCACTGTTTCTCTACCGCGGTCAATCATGTTCTGAGTGATTCTGCGAGAATTGAGGTTCACCTCTTAGCGCGTTCGTAATCGCATGAAAATCATCGCGTGCAACCTCCGTTCACTTCTTTGGTTGGTGCCTTGTTGCCTGTTAAACTAGGCAGGCACGACCCCACGTTTCGTCACTGCCCTGGTCCCGCCAACCTTCAAAGCTACCTTATACCATGACCATCTACGCCGCCCAAACACCAACCTCTCACTACACAACCTCAAAACTCTACCCTGCTGCTGCCCCTGGCCGTCTGAGCAGTATACGCTACATTATTCTCTTCTTCATCAGCATTCCACTCGACTGCACTCACAATTACCGCGAGCATGTCCTCTTCAGCAGGCGTGCCGCCCAACCCTACCTCCCATCATGTCGCCTCTCTCCTGCCCAAACTCAACGACCCAGATCCCGATATCCGGTACATGACCCTCAATGATCTTCACACCATGCTCGAGACGGGCGCGTCTACCTTCCTCGCCCACGACTACACCACATGCGCAAGAGTCGTTGACGGCCTCATCCACACGCTCAATGACGGCAATGGCGACGTGCAGAACATGGCAATTAACTGCCTAGGCCCTTTCGTCAACAAAGCTCCCGAGAGCATTCTTTGCCCTACAATCGAGAAAGTCAGCAACATCAAGACAGACAACACCATCGATACAACTGTACCTGCTCTAGCGGTGAGGGCCATCGTGGTGGCTCTGCCTCACCCTGTGCCTGGTGGCCCGAGGGGTGGCAAGGTGCAGGAATCCTACAACGCGGTCTCAAAGGCACTCATCCCTCGCCTGGTTGGCAAGGTGCTAATACCGATTCCGAACAACAGAAGTGCCCCGCCACCACCCAAGGGCATGCTTCAAGAGGATTTGGAGAAGGCGACAGACAGTAACAGCTTGGACCTACTTGCAGAAGTGGCGAAATGCTTCGGACCTATGCTACAAGAGGTGGAGGTACAAGCTCTCGAGCAGATCTCTATGCAGATCTTGCAAGACAGCAGATGTGGAAGCGTCATGAAGAAGAAGGCTGTTGTTGCACTGGCTGCTTTGGGACCATACTTCAGCGACGCGCTACTTGCTAGCCACGTTAGCTATACAATCGAACAGCTGCGTCAGCCACACCTTACAAGTCAGCAGAGGAAGATCTTCATTACGGTCTACGGAAGCATGGCCAAAGCTGTGCCCAAGAAGTTTGGGCCGTACCTGAAGACCCTCGCGCCTTTCGTGCTCGCCCCGTTGAGCCAAGAGGAGTTGGATCAGCAAAGGGAACAGGAGGCAGAGTCAGACGGCGAACGTGATCCGGAGATTGAGGAAGTGCGTGAGGCCGCACTTGTCGCGATCGAAAACTTCTTGCAGGCCTGTGCGGTAGACCTCAAGGCACACTTGAGTGACGTGATTGCCGCCTCATTGCGTTTCCTGAAATACGACCCGACCCTCGCCGATGACGACGATGAGGAGATGGAGGAAGAGCAGGAGGAAGACGAATTCGATGCAGACGAGGACTTCGAGGAAGAGACTGGCTTCGAGGATGAAGATGACGTGAGCTGGAAGGTCAGGAGATGCAGCGCCAAAGTGCTGCACGCTTTGGTCGCCACTTTGAACCCACCCTTCATCCAGGATTTTGCACCTGCCCTCATCGCTCGTTTCAAGGAGCGTGAGGAGAGCGTCCGAAACGATGTCATCTCGACTCTTGCGTTCATCATCTCCAAGAACGGCCCAGCGAACTTGCCGAAGGGCCCCACTGCCGAGATCAATGGTGTGCCACAGAGCAGGAAGAGGAGACGTGGCGGCAGTGACGCTGTACTCTCTGATCTCCATGCTCAGAGAGTCCTGATGAAAGGCTACGCCTCGCCCTCCCCATCTCCGCCAACGGACAAGGCGAGCGAACTGCTGGCTAAAATTAACCCCCAGATCGTCATAGAGACTGCGAAGCTTTTGAAGACATCCACTCCTTCGACAAAGCTTGTGGCAATGTCACTTCTCAAAGTCATGGTTTCGGTCCAGCGCGGCGGCTTGGCGGAGCATGCTGATCTGGTCATTGAACCTGTAGTCGAGACGATGAAGTCAGACGCCAGCGCCTCCGGCAACGCTCTCCGTATCGAGGCTCTTGCCCTTCTTCGTGTCATTGGAGAGAACCACTCCAGTAAGATCCTGCAAGTCCATCTGGGCAAAGTCGTACCAGCACTTGTCGCAGCGGCTAAGGACCGCTACGCAAAGGTGTCTAGCGAGGCATTTGCAACCATTGAGGTGTTTGTCAAGGCCCTTACTCCGCCTCGCTCGGCTGCCAGCAAGGTTCAGAACGGTGAGTATCTCGGCCAGCTCTACAACATCATTACGGAGCGCATCACTGCACAAGACACAGACACAGAAGTTCGTCAGAAGGCTGTGCAGGCTCTTGGACTTCTTGTTGGGCGCACTTCGGGATCTACTGGCTCCAGTCTTCTTAGCGAACAGCATCGATTTGCTGGTCAGGACCTGGTTGTCGAGCGCATGAAGAACGAACTCACTCGACTTGCAAGTGTACGCGCTGTCGACACCATTGCCGTGCTCGCACAGAGCAGCTCAGACTTCAAGCCAGGCTTCGTTGCTGCCGTTGCTGTTGAGCTCGGCGCACAGCTTCGCAAGTCTAGCCGCTCACTCAGAGGCGCAAGTCTGAGCGCCCTTCGCATGCTCGCTGTCAACCAGGCTTCATGTCAATCTTTGGATGACAACACAATCTCTGAGATCGTCGACCTGCTGCTTCCTCTGATTCAGCCAGGTGACTTGCACATGCTTGGCCCGGCTCTCGCTATCTTCGGCAGCTTTGCCAAGGATAAGCCGACTTTGGTCACTACGCCTGCTGTGATCAATGCAATTTGCAACATCACTTCGGCTTCACTGCATGGCAACGCTTTGGAGGCACTCGTATCGTGCGTCGAGGTTATTGGACAAGCTGGCTCAGGAAAGGAACTTATGTCTGCGTTGCTCAACCAGGGTGTGCAAGCTGACACCGATGTGTCCGGTCGTGTCATTGGTACTCTCCTCGTTTCCAGTGGTGACCACATTGGCGTTGAGCTTGAAGACTTCGTGAAGGAGCTCAACTCCCAGTCCGACGAGGGTAAGAAGTGCTTGGCATTGTCCGTCCTCGGCGAGGCAGGCCTTCGCCAAGGTACCGAGTGCTCGCTCACCCCCGAGAACTTCACCCCCTACTTCGAAGCGGCCTCTGAGAAGGTCAAACTCGCCGCTGCTGTTGCACTTGGTCGGGCGGGAGCTGGCAATGTGAAGCTTTACCTGCCTCAAATCCTGAGCGCCATGGACCAAGGCAAGCAATACCTCCTTCTGCACTCCGTGAAGGAGCTCCTGCAGCACAGCGCTGCTGAAGAGGAGATCAGGCCGTACACTGCTACACTCTGGGACCACATCATCAGCTCTGGCCAGGCCGAGGACAACAAGGTCGTCAGTGCTGAGTGCATTGGCAGGCTGGCTACTATTGACCCTGCTGCCTATCTTCCGCAGCTGCAGACCTTCTTGCAGAACTCGAACCCAACCGTTCGAGGCATGGTCATCACCGCGTTCCGCTACATGTTCTCCGATACAGATGACAGCTACAACGTCTACTTGCAGTCCTCCATCATCCAGATCCTCACAACAATGCTCGGCGACCGTGACCTTGAGAACCAGCGTCTCTCCCTCTCCGCTTTCAACTCTGCATTCCACAACAAGCCAGACCTTGTCATGCCGCATCTATCTGAGCTCCTGCCGTTTGCTATGCAAGCAACTGTTGTCCGTCCAGAGCTCGTTCGCGAAGTTGCCATGGGACCTTTCAAGCACAAGGTCGATGATGGTGTCGAGATCCGCAAGTCTGCCTTCGAGACTCTCTACGCACTTCTCGATGAGCCTGCTTCTCGTGAGCGTCTTGACATACCTGCCTTCTACGACCGTATCATTGCCGGTGTCGGTGACGAGCACGAGATCAAGATTCTCTGCTGCCTGGTCCTTACCAAGCTGCTCACGATCGCCCCTGCAGAGTCGTCGCGTCGCCTCGACAGCCTGGCACAGCAGTTCCGTGCGGTGCTCGCTTACAAGCCGAAGGAGAACGCCGTCAAGCAGGAGCTCGAGAAGCTGGCTGAGCACAACAAGTCCATCATCCGCGTGTCGGTCAACTTTAACAAGGCTTTCTCTGGCGGTGAGGACAGTCGTGCTTGGAAGGACTACTTCGAGTGGATCAGAAAGGAGAACCCGCAGCTGCTCAAGACTGCGGAGGAGGATCTCAAGCGGGAGTAGAGATCCCCATATCGTTTCGGCCAGGTATCCGCCAAGCTCCCACGGAGGACATACAGGCCTTCCAGCCCACCTGATCTGACATCGTTGCATGCGCTTGGCCCCAGCCAGTTCTTGACTGATTCAGAACCCTATCAAGTTAGTCTGGGAACTGAAGGCCGAAATAGGCACCCGGGTGTCATTGGCATTGACATTCATAGTGTTTACAGAGCGGGAGCTTAACCTATCCGAGCTGGCATACCTACATACAATGACGTTGCTGCAGAGATTGCCAGACAGAGATTGTAATTCACATTACCTTTACTGGCAATAGGGTCATGAATGCGCGCTCACTCGTACGCATGCGGTCTTGGTGACGACACGAAAGTTTGGGAAGGATGGTCTGGGCTGCCATCAAGGTCTTCATTACGTTTCATAAAAGCTGCATAGCATAGACAGCATCTTTAACTCATTCATCACTCTAAGTTTGCAATCTTCTTCACAATATGTCGTTTGTGTGATACCATCGTCACTGGCGAAGTTCTTTCAGCACTGGACTGCTGACCATATTTCATTCGTACGTATAATCATCTAGACACACTAAAGCTACAAACACCAGTGCATAAACACGAAGGCCACTTTTAAGGCCACTTCGGCGTCCCTACTACCAGACCAAAATGGGCTTTATGGTCGTGCCATCATGCATCTCATGCAACGCTTCCTCGAACTTATCCGCTGGCATTAGCTTCATCATCTTGTCAACCGGGAACTTGCCCTCCTTGCGCCACTGCACCATCTTGGAAACAAAGTCTGGCGGATAACTCTGTCCCTCGACAGCACCGATGTATTGAATGCCGCGGACCATGAACTCGAACACGTTGATCTCCAGCTTAAAATCGAACGGCGCGCTGCCGACTTGGATGACCTTGCCCCTGTTGCGCGCAAAATCGATTGCTGCTTTGATCAGCGCGGGCACGCCGGTCGTGTCGACTGTCACGGTAGGTCCGAGACCATCGGCTGCTTCGCGCACGGCGTCAACGAGTGTTTGGCCTTCGGTCAGCTTGGAGCTGTCAATGACGTGCGTGGCGCCCATCTCTTTGGCGAGCGCAAGGCGTGAGCCCACGCGATCGACGCCGATGATGCGGCGAGCGTTCTGGATTTTGGCGCCCATGATGGCACTCAAGCCGACGCCACCCAGGCCAAGGATGCAGACGACGTCTGTCTTGTCGGCTTTCGCGACGTTGATTACGGTTCCGGCACCGGTTTGCACGCCGCAGCCTAGTGGCGAGAGGAGTTGGAGTTCTTCTTTGGAGGAGACGAGTGATGAGGCGTTGACGACGGAGCATTCGCGGACGATGGAGAGGGAGGCAAATGAAGACTGGCCGAAGAAGGCGCCGGGGATGGTCGGGTTGGAACCGTCATCTTTCGCGCCGAACACATTCGGCTGCGTGCCGAAGTTCAGCTCGTTGAAGGAGTTGCAGTGGGAGTTGTGGCCGGCGTCGCAGACTGCGCATGATTTGCAGAAGGCAAATGACAGCAGGACTGGGTCGCCTTTCTTTGCTACGGTAACGCCGAGACCGACTTCGCGGACGTAGCCTGATCCCTCGTGGCCGAGGACTCGAGGGTAGAATGCAATGGGTGCGGCACCGTTGGGAAGGCCGCCGATCAAGACGTCGGTGTGGCAGACGCCCTAGGAAGCTGTCAGGATGGTGGTTCGGATAGGGTGATATTGGACGGATGCTGGAACGTACCGACGCGACCATCTCAACCAGCAATTCGCCTTCGCCTGGCTTCCTCACGCTAACATCTTCCAACTTCCAACCGCCATTCGCCAGGGTGTCACGACAGACAATGGCTTTGCCGTTGCTTGAAGACATGGTGCTGCTTGGGGTATGCGGGTGAGGGAATTTCAATGGCCTCTGCGATATGTGCAGTCGTGTGAGGTTTCGTGGCTCTCGGCAAGTTTGTTCAGTTGCAATGGCTCGACCGGTCTTATATAATGGAAGCGTTGTACGTGACGACGGCGTAAACTCGCAATTCTCGTTGCCTCGATGGCATGCCGGTGGTGCTGCCGCGGCCGCATACTTTCAAGGCAAGAGGGGCCGATCATCTACCCAGTAAGAGGGTTCACGCTCGACTTCCTACATCTACCAAGAACCGCTAAACCCCACCTTCGGTCTGTTGTGCAGCGTTTCACGGAACTACATGCTGACACTGGACGAACATGTAGATGAGTGCCCATTGGGAAGCTCGATATGACACTACAATCTGTTATATACGTCGCGGCAAGCTGACTACAGTCAACAAACATGAGCCTGCGTCTTCTGCTGAGGTCGAACTGGTCCCTGGAGGTTGGAGCTGCGTCCAAACAACACGATCTCGTGTGGGGCGGGCAATGATGCGGGGTCGAAAACAGGCCATCAGGAGTAGATGTGAACATCCGTATGTCCGCACATCAGCCGAATTAGATACCGATTGCCTGGTTGTATGCTCAATTCTGGATTGAAAGAATCAAATTGACTGATTCACGAGGCCATGAGATGCTTCATATCCATTTCGATGATCCAATCACGTGATGCTATCCCATGATTGCTTAACCGAACTCGCTCGCACCGACATTAATCCTAGCGCCGAATGCTCAAGCCGTCATTGGCACGAGACCATCAAGCATTGATAACTTGACCGCACTTTTGCGGCTAAGACGGACTTGGAAGGATTGTTGGGATGCAGATATCATCAAAGAGAGCAACAACGATGGCTTGTGCAGCCCCCGGTGCTGACGCCTGGCAAAGACTCGCAAAAGCAGAAGCAGAAGCGGCACCATGTTACGAGTCCAAGAAGACGAAAGCATCTCAAGACAGCCCAACGCCGAGCATGTTCACGCGCCTTCGCAACAAGATCCACAAGCCCAAAGCAATGTCGGAACAGCAACAGCAACTACCACCAACGCAAGCAAGCGTCCAGAATGGCTCTCTATCATCCTCACAACGCTCCAAGACCAGTGGTTCCTCATCGGTATCGGCGTCGTCATAACAATCGCCTCTCAAGTCCAGGTTCCTCAAGCACATCAAGAAATCAAGGAGACAGTCGTGACCTATCTGATGGTATCCATTATCTTCTTCTTCACTGGATGTACACTGGACACCCGCGTACTGATACAAAATTACTCGCGCTGGAAAGTGCACATTTTCGTGCAGGTACAATGTTTCCTTATGACCTCAGCACTCGCTTTTGGACTTGTATCTGCAACGGCCACGAATAAGGACTTTATGGATCCAGGATTATTAGTTGGTCTCATATTCCTCGGGTGCGTCGCGACAACAATGAGCAGCAACGTGGTCATGACAAGGCAAGCTCATGGCAATTCTGCCTTGACGGTCGTGCAAACTACTTTGGGCAACTTCATCGGCGTCTTCATCTCACCGGCACTGGTCATCATGTACACATCCGTGGACACATGGTACAATGAGGCTCTGCCATCGAACAGTGGCCAATTCGCTGCTATCTACGCGCGAGTGCTGAAGCAGCTAGGTCTATCTATATATCTGCCCATGTTCGTCGGACAGGTGACTCGATACTTTTTCGAGCCGGCGTGCCAAAAGATCTTCTTCGACTGGAAGGTGCTCAAATTCGGACCATTCTGCATGCTGGTCATCATTTGGCAGACATATGACGGCGCGTTCGCCAGCGGCGCTTTCAACACTGTACCAGGCAGCAACATGATCTTCGTGGTGTTCGTCTCCATCGCTTTGTTTGCGATATACTTTTGTGTGGCGTTCTTCACTGGGATTCTCTGGTTGCCGAGGAAGGATATTGTTGCGGTGTGTTATTGCGTGCCGGCCAAGGGTCCGGCAATGGGCGTGCCTTTGAGCACGACTATTTTCGCTGGTATGGATCCTGTGCTGCGGAGCAAAATCCAGATTCCGATAGTGATATTCCAGGGCCTGCAGATAGCTTGTGGCGGTGCGTTGATAGGTGTGTTTCGCAAATGGATAGCCAACGAGGAGGCGCGCGGGGCCGCGGACGGTGGTCCTGGCGTTGATGTCGAGATGGCAGGAGAAGGCCAGGAAGTGTCTCATGTCCGGCAGTCGGTAGAATCGAAGGCCAAGTAATGAAAGCTCAAGGAGCTCTCGACAAGATAATCATCTTCATGTTCATCCACCACCAGCCTTGATCGCCTCATCCCTCTCCACCACACTGTCCTTGAACCTCAGCAAGAAAATCGTCTTCCCAGGCCACATCTCATCCCCTTCTCCAGCCCAATGTGCGCTCACACCTTCAGTGCCGAACCCAGCCGCATCGCACATGCCCTCGATAATGCCTGCCACGAAAGCCGCACAGTTCAGCTGGCTCATCTCCTTTGGGATGCTGATGAAAGTGTTCACAACCGGCTCGTTGTCCACAATCATATACTCGTTCTTCTTACTCGTGCTCTGCTCCAGCGCATCCGCCGCCCTGTTGAAAAGACTCCTCCAAAGAGTCCCATGCACAAACTGCAGCATGTCTAAGAGCCGCGTAGGACGCTGCGCGCGTCGCACCTCCTGTCTGTAGAGTAATAGATCCAGCATCTTGATTCCGATCGGGTAGCCAGCGCGATTGAGGCGGGTCTCGAGCTCTGACACTGAGGGCGAGCGGGAGTGGTGGTAGGATATCAGGCTGTTGAATAGGTAGGAGAAGCTGGCGAGCGATATCTCGGAGGTTTTGGTGCGGTTGAGGTTGCGGTCGTAGATTGTTTTGCGGTTTGAGGGGTATTTGAGGGATGGGACGTGTGGTTTCTTGGGTGGTAGAGGGGTTATTGGGAGGTCTGCGAGGGGCACAGTAGGTGGAGGATCGGTTGGGCTGGGCATCGTAGAGGTTGTTGTTTTCGCGGTCTGTGGGTTGTGTGATGTATTGAGTGGTGGATGGGTGGTCTGGTAAAGGACAAGGTAACATTGGCGGACCTCCAGTCCGTCCCCGCGCTGCACGGCTACGTTCAGCGACCTTTGACTTCAGCATCAACAGACTGACAACATCTTTCGATTATGATTACGACAAGACTGATCCGGATTTACCCAAGGAACCCCGCTTCGATCGCACAATGGTAACACTTTCCCTCAGCCTATCATGGGTATCGGTCTACTCGGCTACATGCGGACAAGTTTGTGTTTAAATCATTTCTCCAAGGATGACGCTTAACCATTCTGTACCATGGCTATTTAGACCAGTCTTGTGGCCATTGACGTACCCATAAAGATTGTTGGCCGTCTCAAAAGTTTTCACGCTTATATATCTAATCATAGACTCCACTTTGGCCTTGCTTTCTTGCCATCGAGGGCCTAGTTGCAGAATGTATACCTGATGGTGTCGATCGCGTTCAAGAATGTTGCGATAAGCCAGCAGGAGGATACTTGGCATGTGTAACAAAATGCACTCAACACTCAGAGGCTACACATACTCCACGATTGAACAGTGCCGCAGATGCCGTTGTGGACCTACTTGCCACGTGCTAGCCTCTTGTTATGGAGGTAAAGGTTGCGGCCTAACATGAGTCCGCAGGAAACAAGTGCAGACTCCCCGTCTCTTATCTTCGTTCCGAGATAGGCCGACAACTTTAACCATCCTCACCATCCACCTTCCTAGCACGGCGGTTTAAACCACGCCGCGAACGCCTGCATGCATAGATTAGCATCAACTCTAAGGCATGCCAAGTACAGTCGCGTGTTGATCGATCATGTTTGGATGTGATGTACAAGCAGAGCTCACCTTTCTCGCAGCAACCACAAGGCAGAGCTGGCTTGCCAAGATGTAGCATTTTCGATACATATCTGGTCTATGGACCGGCATGTATGATGGCCTCTCCATTCTGTACTACTCTGAAACTTCATCATAATGGCCATCCTGGACGCATTCCTGGGTCTTCTGTTATCCGCGACTCTCGTTGAAGCAAGGCCACTTGCCAGAAATAACCCGGTTCAGCACTTGTCTAACGTGGAGAATGGCGACCTCGTCTTCACTCTGGACGATATTCCCTACCTAGCATTGACAACGACGCCCTCTGCGAAGACTTCTGGAGTAAGTAGCGACGGTATGGTGCCTTTCACCATCATCAGGACTGATGAGTGTTCAATCACCGCGGAGATCATCAATGAGTTGATCAGTAGATACCTCAAGGACGACGATGTCATATCAGAGTCATTCCTCCAGGCACTGTATGTCTCTTCAAGCTGCGATGGCCTGGCGAGTATGGACAGTGCTATACTGGACCACTTGACATCTACCGGTACCAAATTGGTCCTGACCAGCTCGAAGATAAGTTGCAACGGAGCTTCAGTGGTAGATGGGCTGGAAAATCTGGAGCCTGGACCTTATATCGCCAGTATCATAGACAACGTTGCAAGCTTTTCCATGGTCTACAGACTCTACGTTGATAGATACCGGACTTTCGTCTTTGGCGCTTACGAATCAGCGGGAAATTTCAAGCCTTTCCCTATCAACATCGCCAAGTACCAGGATCCTTTGATACCAGTGCCTTCAAGGATTTACAGTTGGTCCGACGATCGGCCTTTCGCAGGCTTCCGCATTGCTATCAAAGATCTTTACGACATCGCAGGCCTTCAAACAGCCGGAGGTAGTAGGGCTTGGGCGGAGATCACTCCTACAGCCAACGAGACTGCCCCTGCGATCCAGAGACTTATTGACCTGGGAGCACACCTGGTCGGCAAGCAGAAGACAGCTCAGTTTGCATCTGGCGCCAACCCTTGGGACTGGTACGATGTCCAGTATCCTTTCAACCCGCGAGGAGATGAATGGCTCACATGTTCTGCTTCATCCGCTGGTGCTGGCTGTTCCATGGCAGCATACGACTGGCTGGACCATGCAATCGGCTCGGACACAGGAAGCAGCGTCAGAAGACCTGCTGCTGTCTCTGGCACATACGGCAATCGTCCAAGTCAAGGCATGATTACTCTTGAGCGCGTCCAACCTCTCGGTGCTGCACAAGATACAGCTGGTGTCTTTGCGCGCGACCCGTATGATTTTGCCTACTTCGCGCGCCATTGGTACACTCCGGAGCTTCACCAGAATAGCTCTCTCACTGGTCTAGAGACTCTGACAGTGCCTAGTGGCGAGGTACCTTTGCCCAGCACCGTCTACTACACCCCTGACTATCTCCCACCTCGCAGTCCTGCCGCCGATGCACTGGTGCAAGAGTTCTATAACAACCTCACTACCCTACTTGACATGACTAAGGAGACTGTCAATCTCACATCCGTGATCCTCGAAGCTCAATCCCCTGACCTGGAGAACGCGTCTGCTAGTGGCAACACGACTACTCCAGTACTTGAACTCGAGCCGATAGCATTAGTGAACATTTCCACATGGAACAACGCCACTTCTCTTCTGAACACATACACACAGTGGGTCGAGGTCGCCGAGCCTCTGATCTCTACTTGGGGCTCGCTGTATGATGGCCGTTTCCCGCCCATTGACCCCGCCCGCAGGCCTGGCTGGGTGGCACGCCAACGGGAAAACACCACCGAAGCTGAGTGTGATGCAGCACTTTCGGTCAAGCGAGCTTTCAGCGAGTGGTTTAACGGTCAGTTCCTCGGTCAAGGCTTCGAATCTGTTGATGAGCCTGATGCTACGACTGCCGAAGAGTGTGGCCAGTCCGCTCTTTGGATCTATGACATCGGAACAGGTGGCTTACCCAGCTACCGTGAGCGCGAGTTGATCGAGGGCAACAGCTTTGCCACCTACTTGAACTACACACCTCCAGCAGTTCTGACGCCTGGTGTCAACTTCTGCTCTACTGCTGGGTGTGCTGACTTTACGGTGCCGATCGGTCAGGTACCGTACTTCAGCAATGTCACGAGGGTCGAAGAAATGGTGCCGGTCACGTTGAGTTTGGTAATGCGTAGAGGTTGTGATTATTCTCTTTTTGGACTAATCGAGAAAATGGCCGACGTAGGAATGTTGAAGGCTGTCAAGACTGGAAGGACAGCGTTCTGAGAGTCGTGATACTTGAAATCACTTTAGTAGGAGATGACTGTGAGACTTGCAACGCAGCTATAGTTTATTTGCCACTGGTAATTCAAAGAAGTCACAGAAAGTGATGCTGATTGATCTACAAAGAAAACGTGCGACAAGCACGTCTAGATATTCGCTTGACGCTAACACCAACAAAACCAAACCCTGTAATTTACTTCCGCACCATTCCAAATCCCTGATTCAATAACTCCTGGGCCTTATCTTCTTGCATGGGTATAGAATGCTCTTCAACCAAAACGCCCTTCCCTTCTTCCACGCCGTCCTTTCCCGTTTTCATAATCCTTGGCTTAGCGAGCAGCTCGCCTACCTCCTTCTCTCGCTTTTCCTGCTCAGTCTTCGCAGCATCACCACCAAACGCTTGCTCAGCCTGCACAGATGGCACTTCCCATCCTTGATGCAGCCAGCCCACGCTTGACTCTTCGAAGCGGGTCCTCACGTCCGGATCTTTCTCTAGTACCTGGAACACCTCCACGTCGGTGGGCTTCCAGGCAGTCTTCGTGGTGCGCACCACGATTTCGAACAATAGCACAGCCGCCACAGCGAGGATCATGACCAGCCACCACAAGATGTTGCGGCCGAAATTCTGCAGAAAGCTGTGGCGAACGTAGTAGATCACGTTGTCGCTGTACACGCTCGACAGGATGATGTTCCACAGGAACCAACCACCGATCGAAAGGACGCAGGCGATGACGGTCGTGATGCTGTGGTTGTGCGTTTCCAGGATCTGCAGCTTTGTGACGATGACGATGACGCAGACGGTGTAGGTCAAATCACCCATGGCGAAGAGACTGTTGTCGCGTGTGAAGACCACGTTACCGAAGAGCCCGAACATGGTAAAGTACACGACCATTGCTTCGCAAACAGCCATGAACATCCAAGCTATGAAGATCCCAAAGTTGAAGCCTTCGCCACGCTGTCCTCTGGTGTAGAGCTCCGGTGCTGCGATGAGAGTCGCAGGAAGGAGGTCTTTCTCAAAGATGCCAAGAAAGATGACTGGCAGCGACGTAAACAGGGTATTGAACATACTGAGACTCCAGGACTCGTACAGAGAGGTACCTGTGTAGCCATTCCAGCGTTGGTAGAGTGCTTGTGTGAGATAGAAGAGCATCTCTTTCCAGAAAGTGCCGACTGTGTACTTGCAGGTACGCACATAGTTCCACCTCCCGTGTACGAGCAGAAGTTTGGCAAGGAAGCGGAATTGTGCAATACTGTAGTCAGACACACGCGATGCCTGAAGCCCTTCTTTACCAGAAAGCCCGATACCAACATGCGCTTCTTGGATCATGGCAATATCGTTGGCGCCGTCGCCTATCGCCAGCGTGACGCTACCGCCGACGCGCTTGCGGATAGCATGGACCAAGCTTGCTTTCTGCGAAGGCGAGGCACGACAGCAGATCACTGAGTCAGCAAGGATGGCGAGCTCGAGAAACAACGTGTTCAATGCGTCATCTACAGTGATGGTGCTCAAGGTCTGACCGTCGACCACAACGACAGAGTGGGCAATGCTGCCACACTGAATGGCTAAGACAGCTGCAGAAATGCTCTGCTCGACGCTGCCAGATTCGTGGTCCAGTATCGTGACGGAAGAGTATTCCTTGATCAGACGGCAGGAATGGCCGATGTTGATTGCTGTCTCGCGCTTGTCGCCCGTGAGCATCCACATTTTGATCGCAGCGCGGCGGAGTCTCTCGATGGTCTCTGGTACACCCTTTTGCAGCTTGTCTTCGATGGCTGTAGCACCACCGAGCTCGAGCTGTTGCTCAATGAGCTCGCCTGCCTTCTCGATGAGCTCTGATCGGCTGACGAGAGAAGTTGTAGCATCGTGGTAGATCTTCTTCCATTCGCGGTATTCGTTCTCGTCCAAGAATCTATGCCCATAGAGTAACGTGCGTAAGCCTTCTGTTGCGAAATCATTGATGTGCTGGAAGCAGCGCTCGAGTGTCGTAGGGTCATCTGCAACCAGAGATTCTTCCACAAGCTCTTCTTCCTCCTCTCGCTGTGACTGCATGGAATTCCTATGTTCTGGCCCAGCCAACGACGATCGTCTACTGAACTGCGCAGAAGGCCGAGGCGTATAATAAGAAGAGTTTGCAGACGCAGCGTCAACTTCCACGTCTCGCTCGCGTTCGTTCAGCCAGCTATCAACTTCGTCACGAATTGGCACTGTTCTCCCAGTCGACGTCCTGCGGAGCGCAGAGGGTCGGACGGACGAATTCCTGCGAGCGAAGCTGGCAATGCTACCAGACCTCTCGACCTGCGAACTTTTTCTTGCCATGGCATGTTGTGCTTCCATGCTCTTTCGGTTATTCGCACGCCTCTCGATTTCAACGACCTTCTGAGCTGCCAGTGATGCGAGACGCAGTCGCTCCATGATCACCGAGTCCGCGCCCTTGCACATGACACAGATGCGCTTGTCCGGGAATCTGACGACCACTGACATACGCTTACGCTTGCTAGAGAACTCAATCACGTCCATGATCTCGTAGTCTTCAAATGTAGGCTCGGCAGTAAGGCCATTGGGGAAAGTCTTGATGGTCAGCTTCGCCGCGTTTCGTTCGTAGGCCAGGTAGCCAAGTTCTTGGGCTGCCACAACGAGAGCTAGCTCATCCGGAGAAGAAGCCTGAAAGCTGATTTCGCCTGACGCAGATCGCTCTGGTAAGCAGGTGTGGCAGAGAGCAATAGATAGAATCAGCATCTTCGTCTTTCGCGCGAAAAGGGTGTGTGGTCGTCTTTGGATATATTGGAGCATTTCAATGGTGTTGAGCTCCGACTTCTGAGCTGCAGGCCTTTGAGAGTGCATCGTTCGTGACATTGACAGGCGAGTGGCTCCGATGCTAGGCTCTGGTACTTCTGCTTCTTCAACGGGTGCAAAAGACATTCGGTGTGACCCCATTGACGCTCTGATGTTACGTAGAGGTCTCTTGCCTTTACCTTTCGTTGGCTTGCGTTTCTCATGTACCGAAATGGCTTTGTCGTCGCTGGCTTGTGCTCTCAGATCGGCGTCATGTATCCACGCAGTACCCGCGACACTCAGCTTGCGGAAGCGCATGACGTTCTCGGTCAGCGTGCCAGTCTTGTCACTGAAGATATAGCTGACCTGTCCCAGTTCCTCGTTGATGGTCGATGTTTTAGCGTCGAATGGTGTGTTACTCTCTTCATCGTACATGTCGATATCGTTAAGAAGCAGCATTTGCGCGACCTTGACAATTTCCAGACTCACATACAGCGAGAGCGGAATCAGCGTGTTGAACATGATCACAAAGCTAGTGAAAATTGGTCCAAAAGGCACAGATGCATCAACCAGATACCAGGCGCCATATTGGTAGCTAGACCACGCTTCGTATGCTCCTGAGCATGACAGCGAAAGACCGACCACGAACACGACCATCATGATGACGATTTTGTTAACCATGGACTGGAGCGTGGGTGCCTTGATGCGAGGGTTCTTGTTCGCGTTCATGCGAATCTTGCATTCCTCTCCGCTGTTGATGATCATACCAATGGCTTCGGGTGTGTTGCGCAGCACGCTACCACGATAGACGATTTCGTTATTCGTGAGCGGCGAAGTCTTGCCGTTGACTGTAACCCTACCCTCGAAATTGTATAGATCCAAGTTGGGGTCTTCCACGACAAAATGTGCGCCACAGGCCATGATACCTTCTGGAGTGCCACACAGCTTGCTGGTCGATGGAGAAGGTTGTTTGTTTTTCAAATTCGTCTCGCCATCAAGAGCCATAGTCTCTATACATGCTATGTCGTTCGGTCCGCTCGAGTGCAGTAGCACGATATCTGCAGGTATCGCCTCATCTCTGAAAATTTTGACAACGTCTCCGACCCGAAGATTGTGCCATTTCACGGGCACCCACTGCTTCAGGCCTTCCTCGACAGCGATCGAGACGGTTCTGTTCTCTTTGACGTCCGGCGCATCAGCAGGTCTGTAAGCATGAAGCACGCTTGCAAATCGATTGTTCTCCTCTTTATCGAGCTTATACCGGCGAAAATCTTCATAGCCTTCTTTTGCCATAGACAAGGAGACGAAGAAAAGTAGTGGAACGATGGTTGTGTACGTTCCTGTTGTGCTGAGCCCAGGAATCATCTGGAGAATACTGACACACAGGAAGTAGAAGTTGGCAAGCTTCGAGAATTGTGCAAAAAGTTGTCGAGGCAGGAAATTCCATGCGTTGTACTTGGACGATCGGATTGTGTTGTTTATATGTGGTTTTTGCGTACGTTCGTCGGTCAGCGGGCTTCCTCTAGAGGGATCTAAAGGTATGTGTCGGCCATCTTCCGAAGGAGGCATATCCTTTATACGGAGTACAAATTTCCGCGTCCTTTCAAGAGCATCCTCAATTCTGTCAACTTGTATCCATTGAGAGACACGCGGCTTGTACCAAGGTCTTCGTTGGCGTGGCAGAATGAGCCCATCTATACCTCCGTGCTTGAGAGAATCAAGATGCGATTCTTCAGGTGATAGCGATGAGCTTCCATGTAGAGGCGATACAGTGATCGCGGCTTCGTCTTTACCCTTGAGAGTTTGTGCCTTTACATGATCGTCCAAACCCGGTGGTACAACCTCACCCAGTTCGATGATTGCGTCCTCCGCATCTTGAGTTCTTTGGAAATTTCTTGCGAACATTGAGGAGCGCAGCGACATACCACGATTTCGGGCCCGCTGCTGGCTGCCGCTGGTAGGAGACGTAGCCTGGCTGCCTTCGGGCGACCTAGGACTTGTTGTCGCATAACGGTTATTGTCAGTGACTCCAGTATCCAGTGCCAGGCTTGGATTGTTAGTCATGCGCCCTCTTCGCCCGTCCAGGTTGCCAGCATCCAGAGCTCCGCCATCCTCTGAAAAGCGCACTCTTGACCGTCCATCTTCAGAAGCTCGAGGACGTTGATCAAGTGTCTCGTTCGCTAGTGGCACGATTCCAGTATCAGCCTGTCGCGCGGATC
Source organism: Cladosporium colombiae (assembly GCA_026122715.1). NCBI lineage: Eukaryota > Fungi > Ascomycota > Dothideomycetes > Cladosporiales > Cladosporiaceae > Cladosporium > Cladosporium colombiae. The sequence goes on from JAKZFA010000005.1 coordinate 1,184,128, forward strand.
CAGTATCCGCTATTTGACTAGGACTTCCATCGTGATCGCTACTGGGATGTCCAGTGGATTGTCCTGTTGTCGCATCGCCCTTTGGCGACTGCGAACCTGAAGCCGACATCGTGGCTCCAGCTTGTGATCTTTTGTCTCAACTCTCAAGTCGTCGTCGTCACAGAACCTTCATATCTCTTCCTGTCCACCTCTTCTCCAGACTCAATATACCATAGGGCATACCACAGTAGCCTGTGACGCAATCTCCAGCGGCGTCGCAAATCTTCCCTGTCGCAAAGGCGTACTCGCAGGTCCCAGATTTGCGCAACGCGACAGCGAGGACATCAGATGTCGTGGAAGACTAGTCGGGCTATCCTTCGAGCAAGCAGAGCTGAGGAAATGCATACTCGACTCGGCGCGCATGCATAATGCACCAATGGTCCGCGCGGCTAGCACCACACCTTCGTCAACACTGCCACGCTCGGCCACCCTTCGCCCAAAAGTGCCCGCTCTCCACTCTCCATCTCCCCAGGCTTTCACACCTGCGTCGGACACTAAACTTCCGAGCCACGAGCCAGCCAAATGACGCGGTGAGGTCAAAGGGCAAAAGGGTCTTGTCTGGGCTAGTCGAGTCTATTATTCGTATCTGCAATCCATAGTTTCCAGGCACCGCTTACTCTCTGCGTCTATTCGTGCTTGCCACGCGTTGAGTGCCCTGCGCTAGAATTGTTCTGCTATTCTCAGAGAAGCTTACAGTCTGAGCGCCCCAATTTCCAGCAGTTCCACCAGGTCATCGCAATTCGTATTATGCGCTGTGCAGATCGCCCGGGCGTCCTAGCGTCCAATTTGTTCTCGTTGTGCTTCCTTGCAGCGCTCACCACCTTAAGGGTTAGGGCTTGGTGGTACTGTCGAGCCAAGCAACGGCATGCGATTGATGCTCCTCTTGAATTAAATACATGTATCGCTCTACGAGACGCAAGAAACAATAGTCTCTACGACTGTTGGACTAGCTATACTGGACTTTGTAGGTCGTGTTGACTAGCGACGAGAGGATCATTTCACATTCCTTGCGCATGAATGTGCACACAGCTCTGTACCTCAGCGTAAGGTTCGGTCATTTCTTACCTGGATCTTTAGCACAATAATAGTACACCACGTACTAAAAGCATGCTCAGTCCTAGCAACATCTCGATGATGTCCCAAGCTGAGGTGGATGCAATACCTATCGATACTACCCTGATCGTCAGAATCGCTGTGCGTAGTCTACTATGCAGTGATTGTAACTTTGCAATCCAAGCTAGACCATCGACATTCAAACATTAACAAGCGCTGCATTCTTTCTACCGCAGAGTTTACAACCCTGATACACAAAACTAGGTGCACATAATTGGCAGCCTATTCATGCACTGATCGAAGATCGCGTCACTAAGTGGCGACAAAGACCTCCAACTATATAGTACACCCGTTGATCGGTATGCCGCTTACGCTTTTGTGATTGATCGCTCTTTAGCATACAGTATCGATGTAATTGGCGACCACAACAATCGCTCAAGCTCACCATAGCACTAGTGAGACGCTGACAGAGGTATTTGATATTATAGCATTGTCGGAGTTTTGAAGAGTCGTAGATAGACATTTTGGTACATTTTTGTCAGCTGAAGGCTTCTATTTTGTAGTATAGACGGACTAATATACCCGGCCACAACATTCGAAGTATTTCATGGTTGTGCTTACAAAGTTGTCTCCCTTCCATATATAGTGGTCTAGCCCTCGAGACATCTCTCTAGGAGCAGCTGAATACGACGCTATACATCCTGACACGAGGTGGAGGCGTCGCAGCAGACGAGACGGTCCAAGGATAGGCGCCGGAGAGGAGGAAGAGTGTAGTCCGGCACCGCACAAACGGCGCAAAACTGTCGCGTCCTCGCTAGAGATTTCATGTTTCCGTGCAGCCGTGATACACGACATGTCACATCAGAACCTGCCTCGCATCGGCACAGCTGCTCGTGCCGCCGAGGGCGTTTGGCGCGTATCGCGGAGCAAGCATCGCACGAATGACAAGCGATCAGCAGCTTACAGCTGCAAGATGAAGCCTGCGAACCGCGACGGCGGGTATGCACGATTGATGAAGGGTGTAGACAGGGATCATTTTGCGCTAGTTTCTTAGAAGCCGAATTTACTGGCTGCTGACTGCGCTCCGACATCCTGAAACGCAAGGAGACGTGGACGCGCGACAGACATGCGGCATGGGAAATGCTTGCGTTTGTTGGAGGAGTGCAGTAGCACGATTACGCTCGTGCCAGAGCATGTTGGATTTCCCGTAGAATGTCTATCGTGGTGAATCCTCTTCCTGTGCTAAAACATTCTGGCGTGAAGGCGAAGAAAAAGCGTATCATCAACAAACTTATGATCGGCGACCGTTAGGCCTCCTGATCATCCCAAAGCTGTACACGCCTCCTGATTATCACAAACGGCTTTTACTCACGAAGGCTGGCCTTCGTGCACGCAGACGCTGTTCGCCTCTTCCACTCGACTCTTCATACTCTCGACACCAGAGTTCGACCTTGCAGCCCAGCACTCGCGGCGTCCATTCATTACAGCGACATCTTCTATCCAAGAACACCCGGAAACACTTACGCTCACTACCCCACGATCTTTTAATTAATCCTCCACGATACTAGCGTACGCCAGCGACTCACGAGCGCTGCACTGAAGTCATTTTAGAGCGAGCAGGAGCAGCACGAACTCGACCGTAGAAAAGGAAGGAGCGAAGGACTGGATTCTGTTTACTTTCTTGTTGTTGTCATCAACGACAACGCACAACACAACGCATTGACCGTCGACTGCAAACGCACACAACATCCCACTTCTTCAGAGAATCTCCCTCTACCTCTACCTCGCCATCGCAACACACCCACTCCAACACAATGCGCATCGCCACATCAACACTCGCGCTTCTTGCGCTGCCAGCTTTAATACACGCCGAGAAAGTCTCTCTCATCGACTTCATTCCACGAGTCGACAATGTTTCAGGCGGCTGCGACAAGGTTTACAAACAAGCTGTCTCGGGTTGCGATTCACAAGACTTCAAGCAAAAGAGCTGTAGCGTGACATGTGTCAAAGCCCTCGCCTCGATGACCCAGCTTGTGAAGGACGCCTGTTCCGACGAGGGCTTCTTGGACAGCAGCAACAAAGACTCGAACATCTTAGCCCTTTTCTTGCAAGATCGTGGACCTCAGAACTTGTGTGGCAACGCAAACGAGGTCTTGCAGTCGCAGTCGCAGTCTAGCCCATCAGCTGCGCCTACGACGCCGACAGACTACTCATCGACGGCGGAAAACACGCAAGCCTCCACGACAGACATCGCCAGCAGCGTTTCTACAGCGAGCTCTACCGATGTACCGACAAGCCTGTTGGTCGACACAAGTTCCTCACCTGCGCCGACAAGCTCCACCTCTAGTGCAGAGTCTGCAGAAAGTGGCAAGTCATCAACTAGCGGCACATCGTCCCAGACATCACAAATCTTCGAGGCTCCCAGTATGCCTGCAAGCTGGACATCTACAAGCGCAAGCAGCCAGCCGACCGGAAGCTCAGAACACAGTGGTGGCGGAAGTCCATTCGATGTCGCGGCCGCCCAGTTCTCCTCCTCCGCTACCAAATCCTCATCAGCAGTGCTGCTGATAGTCGCCATCACGTTCACGCTCTTTGCGGCGCAGTGGTAACGGCTTGAGTGTGGAGGATACGACCGCATGGACTACAGAGTCAACTTGGATTTTACTTACGACGCTCACTCGAAGCTCTTTGCAGAGCTTCTAAGATACCCATAAATGCCATTGCATGGCATCGTTATTTTCATTCTGCCAGTGGAGGATGCGAACCTTTTGCTCGGTGTGGATGGGCGGACCTGGCGTTTTAATTCTTTTTGTACTGCTCAACTCGAGCGTGGCGAGGCGCCTGGATGGCGTCGTCTTGTTTCCCTTCTGATTGTTTCCTTTTCCCTTTTTTCTTTCGAAAGAATGCGCAAAACTTCCAAAATTGCTAGTGCGGAAGAAGTGAGAGAAGGCGTGTAATGGTGGCTGTACTGTATTTAGTCGGACGAAAGATGAGACTGCTCCCACGCTTCAATTTGCAAGTGCTGAATTACCTCCTCCGAGCAATCTCGTAGTGATTGAGCGTGGACATAACCACCTGCTGAACAATCTCTGGACTGCCCCGTTGAGATGCTGAGAGCGCCTTCACCAGGTGTCTTCAGGCTATAAGTGCGAAGACTCAAAAGTCCATCTCTGAGCACTGAGCAGGCACAATCTTGACTCGACTAAGCATTGTTAGTAGATATCTCACTGCCGTGATCCAATTCAGCCGCAAAGCAGATCGACCTCAATATAGGAGCCGGCTCTCCAACGACGCGGATTCAAGCACGAGCACGACTGTGCGCACGACGTCAACACATTCAGGCACAATCCGGTATATTCTCAGCCTGGTCCTCATGCTCATCCACATCCCGCGGCAGGCTATCTACCAAACGCAGGCGCGCGCGCGCTCTTACTCATCCGATTTTTAGCGGCTTCTGATCTTGCGTGCAAGCTAACGGGCCGATAACATTGGTCGCGCCGGGCGAGCCGCGTTATCTCAAAGGAGGACGTCAGAGCTCAGCTTCTTTTTCGGAGGTGCCATCAGGGATTAGAGCAAGCAAAGGCTGGAGTCTCCTGTCGCAAGACACAACATCACCACCAAACTCCCCACCTCTCCGTCCTCTCCTCTCTTCCCCCAGAACTCGTCGCAATGGCGGGTGTGGTGCGGCCGACAGCCTCAATGGCAATGAAGCCTCTTGCCACCTTCTCCGTCGCGAGCCGTCAGCTTGTTCAGCAGAGAGCTTTCGCCTCAGTGCCGCGCAACGCGCTCAATGCCGCGCGCAACCAGCGCAAGTCCATCGCGCAGCAATGCCGTAGGGGCTACGCTGAGCAGACCACTGTGGCCGGCGTGCCTGGTGTGCCCGGTCCTAGCAACCCGCTGCCCAAGAAGAAGAAGAGAGCTGGTGTGCTGCGTTGGGCGTGGAGGCTCACCTACCTGAGCACCATTGGTATGCTGGGCTTTACGGCCTACGGCATCTACGTCAACCGCAACCCCATCGAACAGCAGGAGCCCGACCCTAGCAAGAAGACTCTCGTTGTCCTCGGTAGGTTTCAATGCAACCGCGATGAACCGACAAGCTGGACCGATCACTAACTATCTCACCTACAGGCACTGGCTGGGGCTCAGTCTCTCTCCTCAAGAAGCTCGACACCGAGAACTACAATGTCATCGTCATCTCGCCGCGCAACTACTTCCTGTTCACTCCTCTGCTCCCGTCCTGCACCACTGGTACCATCGAACACCGCAGCATTATGGAACCCATCCGCAACTTCCTCCGCCACAAGGTCGCCGCCGTCAAGTACTACGAAGCCGAGGCCACCAAGATCGACTACGAGAAAAAGGTTGTCTACATCAACGATGAATCTGAGATCAAGGGCGCTTCCTCCCAGACCGAGGTGCCGTTCGACATGCTTGTCGTCGGCGTCGGTGCTGAGAACGCTACTTTCGGTATCCCTGGTGTTAAGGAACACGGCTGCTTCTTGAAGGAGGTCGGTGACGCCCAGAAGATTCGCAAGCGCATTATGGACTGCTGTGAGACTGCCACTTTCAAGGACCAGAGCCCCGAGGAGATCAAGCGTCTGCTGCACATGGTTGTTGTCGGTGGTGGCCCCACTGGTGTCGAGTTCGCTGGCGAGCTTCAAGATTTCTTCGAGAATGACCTCAAGAAGTGGATTCCTGAGATTGTTGGCAACTTCCGCGTCACCCTCGTTGAGGCCCTTCCTTCCGTCCTGCCTATGTTCTCCAAGAACCTGATCGACTACACCGAGCAGACCTTCAAGGAGGAGACTATCGAAATCCGCAACAAGACCATGGTCAAGAACGTCACTGAGCAGTACATCGAGGCTGAGTACGTCGATAAATCTGGCCAGAAGGTTCTCGAGCGCATTCCCTACGGTCTTCTTGTCTGGGCTACTGGTAACGCTCTCCGCCCCGTTGTCAAGGACTTGATGAGCCAGATTCCCGCCCAGGCCGATGCTCGCCGTGGTCTTAACGTCAACGAGTACCTCGTTGTCAAGGGTACTGAGAACGTCTGGGCCGTCGGTGACTGCGCCGTTGCCAACTACGCTCCTACTGCCCAAGTCGCCGCCCAGGAGGGTGCTTTCCTTGCCCGCCTCTTCAACCAGATGGCCAAGACTGAGGAGTTCGAGTCCCAGCTTGCTGTTCTTTCTGAGGAGCAGAGCAAGGCTCCCAACAAGGATGCTCGTGATGAGGTTTTCGCCAAGATCAAGGACCTCCAGAAGCGCCTGCGCCGCGTTAAGCAGATGGGTCCCTTCGAGTACTCTCACCAGGGTTCCCTCGCCTACATCGGATCTGAGAAGGCCGTTGCCGATATCAGCTGGTTGACTGGTAACCTTGCCACTGGTGGCCAGCTTACCTACTTCTTCTGGCGCTCCGCCTACCTGAGCATGTGCTTCAGCAGTAAGTTGTTTTTATGCAACATGCGATGGATTTCGAACGACTGTACTAACATTTCTACTAGCTCGCAACCGTGTCCTCGTCGTCATGGACTGGTTCAAGACCCAGGTCTTCGGCCGTGACGTTTCCCGCGAGTAAATGCTCTTTCTTTATACACCTGTTTCCACGAGCATGGAAAGCACACGAAGCAGCAATAAGCTTCAAGTTAGGAAGAACGGCACCCGTGGTGCCATTCCTTAAGAGCAATGTAAAACCAACAGGACACAGCGGTACCCAGCTTCTTTCCGAGCCAAAACCGCGGGAGAGCTTGTACTGTATGATTTGTTAGAGGGACTGGGAAATTTTTGTTGTGTTTGTATTTGGGATCTAGAAGTCCCGACCTGGAATTGTTGGCTGTATGCCAGTTGTTAGAAGTGACTGTGTAGTCCTTTGATAGAGCAAGATTTTACAAAATCACCGTGCACTTCTGCCGACGTGATGCTGTCGTAATCATCTTCGTATATTTACGTGAAAAAGAAAAGGTCCGAACATGATGCTGCTCCACCCCTGCACGTGGAAGTGGGCCGTATAAGCACAATTGAAGCTCAGCCTCTCAAGTAGCCGCGCGTGTCGGCGTCAGCCACTCTCGAGTGCTTGCGAATGTTTACCCTCATATATTTGCTCCTCTGTATTTATGTTCCTCCTTGTACTAAACTGAAATTTTTCGACTCTGCCTTTACACCGTGAATTGGACCTTCCAGAATTCCCTACCTGAAACTCGACCGTTGGACGCAGCTGGCCCACGAGGCCCCATTCCGACCTACATTACCAGGGGACTGGACTCGCGCGTGAAGACATCACCAAATCGGTGGTCCCACCTGTCAGCAGGGAACACAACACCTTTCTCTGACCTTCGCTCCGGCGCACGGCGCTTTTACCAAACATAGACAGCCTTTGCTCCTGGAAGACTTTCGCAAAGACTGGTTCTCGCGCTCCGAACAATCAAGATGGCGGCTAACAACTACTACCACGACGACTACTCCAACCCACAACAAACATCATACAACGCGAGCGGCTACCACGACCATGACCGCCGCAACGATGCTCCGCTACCTCCGCTACCCTACGATCCCTCGCCCTCGCCTTCGCCGTTTGTAGACCCCTACGGCCAGCCCTCCGCCGCGCAGCCTCCTTCACGCTATAACGCCGACCCTTATGATGATCGCAATGCGATTCCTTTGAACGAGAGGGAACAAAAGCATGGCTCGATGCATAGTATTGCGCCTATACTGCCGCCCCAACACCCAGACGATGATCCTTTTGTGAGAGATGCGAAGGCAGGGAAGAGGAGGCGGCGGGACAGCGAGGGACGGGATGGTAGAGTGAGAGAGGATGATGATGGATGGTTCAGGGGGAAGATCACGTGGGTGTGCTTCTTCATGAGTACGGTGCAGCTGGCTGTATTTTTGGCGGAATTGATCAAATATGGTATGTTACATGTTGGATTTTCGAAAATGATTACAAGACTGGATCGCTGACGAAGTGTTCGCTATCAGGCATGCTTACGGGAACGCCAATCCAGCTCAAACCCTCGTTCAATCCTATGATCGGGCCTTCGCCTTATCTCTACATCAACATGGGTGCTCGGTATCAGCCTTGCATGCACAACATGGAAGGCGTACAGAATGCGAAGAACTTACCCTTGCGCTGGCCCTGCCCCAACACCACGTCGTCTGATTCGGACGACATGACCTGCACGCTCAGCCAACTCTGTGGTTTTGGTGGCGTACCAGACGTACAGTTCCCTAATCTTGCGCCAGGCGAGAAACTCCCGAACAGCCCTGCGCCAAATCAGTGGTGGCGGTTCATTGTTCCCATCTTCCTCCATGGTGGCATCATCCACATCGCCTTCAATCTGCTCCTGCAACTTACTCTTGGCCGAGATGTCGAGAAGCTGATCGGATCTGTTCGTTTCGTCATCGTCTACATGGCCGCAGGAATCTTTGGCTTCGTACTCGGTGGCAACTTCGCTGCGACTGGTATTGCCTCCACAGGTGCTTCTGGCAGCCTCTTCGGCATTCTAGCCATCACACTCCTCGACCTCCTATATAATTGGTCTACACGGAAGTCACCCGGCAAAGAGCTGCTCTTCATCGGAATTGACATCGTCATCGCTTTCGTCCTCGGCTTGCTTCCAGGCCTCGACAATTTCTCCCACATCGGCGGCTTCCTTATGGGTCTCGTTCTGGGAGTCTGCATCCTGCGCTCTCCAACGACAGTCTCGCGCCGTACATCCAAAGATTTCACCGCTCGCTCGAAATACGATCTCAACGCCGGCATGCGCGGCTTCATCAAGCAGCCGCTCGCTTTCTTCCAGGACCGCCGGGGTGTCTGGTGGGCGTGGTGGCTGCTGCGTGTCGCGGCGCTGTTGGGAGCGCTGATCGGCTTTGGGCTATTGCTGGAGAATTTCTACAACTGGCGCACGGGATGCTCGTGGTGCAAGCACTTGTCGTGCTTGCCGATTAATGATTGGTGTTCGATTGGCAATTTGCAGTTTTCGAATACTACGACCAAGGCGTAGAAGTGCGGAGAGGTTCTCAAATCTGAGCTTACTTTCATGCTACGCGATGGAAAGCCTGGCATGATGAGGATGGCGTGTTAGCACGAAGCCTCGACGGAGCATATGTCGTGTGCAGGACTGCTTCTGATGACAATTTTTTATTCTGGATGTTTTAGCGTTTCTCTGTAGCAACTCTCGCTCATGAGCCAGTCATGACTATCAGCGAATGAATGATCTTTGTATTCTATTGGACGCACACTTTCATACGTTGGCGGACTTGATGCTCGACTCAGCTCGCTTGTTTGGATTCATGTTGTCTCACATCCATGTACATGCGGTCTCACTACATGCAGTGGTCTCGCTCCAGTTCTCGCCTAATCGACTATATCAGACTGTTGCCTCGGCGCTTGAGCTGTAGCGATTCACGTGGACTACACTCCACTATGTCTGAGCGAGTGCCCTGGCCGTTCGGTATTGATCATAACAACGACATGTGTCTCTCACGCCATCTACACTGGCCAGACATGTTGAGTCGTTCACATCTACATATAGATTCTAGCGAGAGACATACATATACGACCATTATCATATCCCCACTTACCCTCGTGATGCCAAGGCACAGGTCGTGCTTGGTGCTGCTTCTCAGGCGATCCGCTCGCCAACCCCGTGTGCCGCCAATTCTCTTCCGAATATTGGCAGAATATGTAATGCATCCTCGGAAGAGCATGCAGCTCCACAGCCATAGGGCAAGACAAGTCGTGTAGCGTTTGCTCCTGTTATTCTCGTCTCGCCCGCCACGCTGATTCCCGAAGCGAAGTCAACGTTCCTCGCTCGCGTGCTCGTAGGTCGCATTCTCCATGCATGTCTCGCTTCCCTTATCACGTCTGGTCTCGGAGCTACGGCTGCACCTTTGCGGCTCTGCCTGGGTAGCCAGCCGAACTCTCCGCTCCTCCTCCCCTTCCTTACTCGTGGATTGGAGTCCAAGATTCAGCCAAGCGCCACGCGCTTCCTGCCTGCTTGCTGCTTGCTGTGCCAGGTTTGTTCGGGGGGCTGACAGTAGTTCGACTCGTCTGTTCCGGACAGGGTGGAGTAGAGGAGCGGTGGATTGAAGTGGGCGCGCGTCTCTTTCAATCGTATCGCTGGCCAGTTGCGTCAGTTCTTGTGTGATCGACTACCTTGTCTACCTTCTTGCTGCTACTACGTATTATTGTGCACTCTGCTCTTTGCCTTGAACGAGTTGAGAGATCAGCATCATCGTGACCGGCGATACCACCAAGACCACTCGGCAAATATCACAACTAAAGACGTGATCAAATAACACCAGACACCGCCTCTGATCCCAACCAACAGACAACAGCCCCAACGCCCAATATGACACGCGCCTACTCCATCGCAGACAACAGTATCCCCTCCCCCTCCCTCAACTCTCGCATACGTACCTAACTCCTCTCAAAGCGCTCTCCCTCCGCTCCTCATCAACAGCAAGCATGCTGCCCAAACCCAGACGCGTCATAGCAACTCGCGCCACTTCCGGCTGGGACACGCCTCGAATCTCGCCGCAGCAACGCATAGTCATGCAGCGCTTCGACAAGCAAGCCCGGCACAGCAGGATGATGCAGAGGCTGTTCGGGCACAGGCTTGTGCCTGGGTTTCTGAGATAGATTGTTCTGTTTCTCCTTCGATGACTTATGAATGTGCCTTTTGGAGGGCCAGATTGAGGAGTGGAGCTGATGCATGCATGTTCGGAGCTTTGAATTCACTGCCTATTTTGGCCACTTATCGGGATAGAGGCGAGATGATTCACGAGTCAAGACGACGTTGATGGCATTTTACATTACATTACTACGTCTCTCATTCTTCGCGCAGACGGCTTCCAGCCCGCGCGTTGCCGTCATTCTCATGCGCGCCTTGGCCGGCTTTGCCTTCGTAGCCGCCGTCTTGCACGAAGAAGTCCACCTCGTCGATGATATCGTACACGATGTCTTCTGCCACTTGCTCCTTGTACCTCTCGCCGATCGGCCTGCACTCTTTGCCCGGCCTCCAGCCTTGCCTCCCGCGCTTCCCCCCAGCAGTAGGAGCGTCGCGCATCTCGACATCTTGAGTCGAATCATGATGCTGTGCGACTGGAACAGAGGTCTTGGTGCTTCGAAGGTGTGCAGGAGGCGTCCAGAAACCATCCTTGCCGTCGCCGAAGTTGATCTCTGCTGTGCCGCCGAAGAAACAAGAGATTGCAGGGAAGTAGCCCGTCATCGCGTCGTCAAAACCACCTTCACGCGCACCTTGCTGTTTGCTGGGTTGGCTGGCGGGTGGAAGGAAAGCCAGCAGGTTCTCGAAGGCGGTACCTATGAGCTTGCCATTCTTGTACACTCGTATGGCAGAGTGGGGCAGTGTGCGCAGAGGTGCTTGCTCGTGATTTGGGTTGGGAACCTGCCTGATCGTGTCTTTGCCTGCGCCTGCTGAGGCTCCGGGCTGGTTGGCCAAGGTAGTGAGGTTGGTGGTGCGATCCGAGTAGACTTCCATTGGCCTTGTGGACACATGGTCGAGAATCTCAAAGTATGAGTTGCCCTTGTATGCAACTGGGATACGATCGCGAATGACATCAGGCACCTGATCATCAGGTCCTGGTACTGGTGGATCATTTGAGTCTGTGAAGCCATCACCGATATCGACTGCAGGGTTGTAGACACCAGTCACGATCTTTTGTTGGAGCGAAAGAGATGGCAGCTGAATTTCCATCCCAATCACATCGCCTTCCTTCACGTGTTGGTCTTCAGGAGCGAGTGTGATAGGTGTTGGTCCTGCGCCCAGTGTTTTGGCCTTGTTCTTACCCTTTTTTGGTTGAAAGAATTTACCAGGGCGTGAGCGGTGCATCGTCTCGAAGCGCATATCTGTGATACCATAGCTGTAGCCGTCGAAGCCTACTGGCGCATCGAGCGGAGCTTCACGTCTGGCCCAGCCGAATCGTACATATGGTTGCGGGCCCTCAGCTGCCGGATCTGGTCCTTCGCGAGGTACGCCTCTGCGGATTCTGACCTCGTAGTAGAGAGTTCCCTCTCGTGCACACACATTTGCCCGCACCATGCGCCAGCCCTTTTCATTACTCGTCGTAAGCGCATTCGTAGTGAAATGCATCCAGCGGTCAGCATCCTCGAAGCTCAGACGTGAGCCATGCGGTGCCGGACTGGTGCTGCGGTAGTACTGCTTGTGGGTGAACACTGGGTCGGCGATCGCGCGCTGGTATCGGTATCCTCGTTTGTTCTCAGCAAGATCAATGGGCTTGTAAAGCTGCCTCTCCTCGCCTGGCACCCAGAATTGGTTGGGCTCGTGCTCGGCCATCATGTCGTCCTTGGGCGCTTCAAAGTCCTGGGCTCGGGGCGGAGGGATATTGAAGCGTTGTGGTGAAGGGTAGGCATGGACCTGGTGTGCCTTGCGCTTTCCTAGCGACGAGGAATTGCTTGTTGGTGCTTGTGTGGTGGAGGGAGCGGCAGATTCGCGCTTCTTGAGAGTCTCTTTCTTCTCGCGCTGTTCGCGCTGGATTGGAGCCGGGACTGGTGTCCTTGACGCTGGTCGTGAGGGCGCAGGCGCTGGTGCCGGAGTCGGTGCTGGCGATGCGACGGCGGGTGCCATTATCGAGGCATCGTTGGTGGTGGTGGTGGGCTCTGGCTCAGCCTGCTGTATTTCGAGTTGAGTAGCAGGTGAGGGCTGAGCCTCCACTTGCGTTGTATTGACCTCCATGGTTGTGGTGAGGCGAGTCCGTCACTCCTCAAGCTGCTTCAAGCGCCTTCGCCGATTCACTTGGCCAATTCACGAGCAAACGCGACGTTTAGCGACGCGATCAACGCCCGACAGAGCACCGATTCCCTGGAGCATCGCGGCTGCTGGGCCGGCGCGGACCCTGATAACAGCCCGCTCTCGTCAGCGATAACGAAGCCAAAGAAAGTGTGGGCAAAATTTAGTTGCGACTGGCCGAGGGTCCGCGACACCTTGATAGCACCCACCAGACGACAATCCTCGCCTGGCCACCCACCACACCACGCACACACATACAAAATGCCCAAAGCATCGCGGACCCCCTCAGCTGCTCAGCAGCGCCGACACAACCCGCTCAGCGAGGAGTATGCGCCGAGCGAGCTGAAGCAGAAGACCAACAAGAAGAGAAAGTCCGAGGATGTACCCAACAAAGAAGAAGGATTCGTCAACTCCAAGGCGTCACGCAACATTCTCCAGCTAGGCCAGGACCTCGCCGCAGAAGACGAGGCTGAACAAGAGGCCAACCGACCAGCACAGCCCAACCCGGCATTCGCTTTCGAGAGCAGATTCCCTCTGGAAGGCGAGGATGACGAGGAGGAGGGTGGCGCAGAAGTGGGAGAATACGACGATGAGGAGGCATGGGGGTCAGACGACGAGATTGTCGAGGAGATCGAAATCGACCCAGAGGACCTTGCAGCGTGGGAAAAGTTCAACCCTTCATTCGACCCTTCAACACTTCTGGACCCGAAGAACGACTCCCAAGCGGCCGGCCCTGGAACCAACCTGGCCGACCTTATTCTCGAGAAGATTGCAGCACACGAGGCAGGCGCCCCGCCTACCGACCCTCGCGACATCCAAGGTGGCGGCGACCCGGACGATGCAGTGGAGCTTCCGGCCAAGGTGGTGGAAGTGTACACCCAGATCGGCATGCTGCTCTCGCGCTACAAGTCTGGAAAGCTGCCCAAACCCTTCAAGATCCTGCCTACTCTGCCTCAATGGGACATACTGCTCAGCATCACACGTCCGGACAGCTGGACCGCCAACGCCACATACGAAGCCACCAAGCTTTTCATCTCCTCCCGCCCTGCGCTCGCGCAAGCTTTCTGTTGCGACGTTCTGCTCCCCAAAGTTCGCGAAGACATCCGCGAGACCAAGAAGCTGAACGTTCACCTGTACAAAGCTTTGAAGAAGGCACTCTACAAGCCCGCCGCTTTCTTCCGCGGCCTGCTATTCCCGCTCGTTGGCGGTGGACTTTGCACACTTCGCGAAGCACAGATCGTCGGTTCAGTGCTGGCAAAGGTCAGTATTCCCGTACTGCACTCAGCCACCGCACTCTACAGACTCTGCGAGATGGGTGCAGAGCAAATGTTGTCCGATGTTGAGAGTGCTGGCGCCTGCAACATCTTCATCCGCACACTCCTCGAGAAGAAGTACGCTCTGCCTTACCGTGTCATCGACGCGCTGGTCTTCCACTTCCTGCGCTTCCGCGCCGTGCAAGAAGACGCAGCAATGGGCGGCACAGGCGCAAACTTCAGCAGGAAGGGCGCAGCGGTACAGGGCCTGCCTGTGCTGTGGCACCAATCTCTGTTGGCTTTCGCACAGAGGTACAAGAACGAGATCACTGAGGATCAAAGAGAGGCGTTGCTCGACTTGCTCCTGGCACGGGGACACAAACAGATCGGCCCTGAAGTCAGGAGAGAACTGCTTGAGGGAAGAGGCAGAGGAACGATGATCGAGCCTGAGGCCGGAGGCGCGGTGGGTGGCGATGATACCATGATGGATATGTAAAGAGGGGGCAAAGCTTGGGAAAATGGTCCAGTTTTAATGATATCGTTTCAGCGCAGATGCATTCCAAAAAATCTCACGAGTTCAACAACAAGCCATTATGCTAATGATGCTAATGTTAGCGAGTCGTGTCAAGCTCAGTCGTTTCGTCATATCCTGACCACGAAACACGCACTTCTGCATCACATGGTTGCAGGTGTTGCATTGTTCGTCGAACGCAACCATTTCTAAACATCACCACCCCTCTTCAAACTGACCAAGACCTGCGACGGCCACTGCCCTCCAGTGTGCACTCTATGCCTTCCGACATTGTAATTCACCATCTTCTCCTCCAGCCCGGCAAACTCCGGCATAATCGGATGGCGTCCCTTGATCTCAAGACTGAGTCGCTCTCCTGCATCAAAGACCATTCCTCCGGGCCACAGGCTGATCTCGAGCTCTACAATTTCACCCTTGGAAAATGGCTGGGTGGAGGTGTGGGGGTGGTAGACATATGCTGGTCCCATGAGCGAGAGATAATCCTCTTCGCTGAGGCCGTCGAGATTTTCTGGGACGACTTCGCGGTGTGAGGCACGCAGACGACCATTTGGACCGATGTAGCGCCTGCAGGTTTGAGGCGGGTTAGTACGTTGAACAAAGGTTGGAACTTAGATTTTTACTGGGGTTTGTTTGGAGCACACTTGCCAAATATTCTCATGCGGTATATCAGCGACTGTGGTGCTTTTCGGGAGGTCTTGCATGGGTATGTTTTGATGCCACAGTGCTTTGCCTCCTTTGTCGAGCTTGCGGATGACCACGTAGACGTCCTGTAGAAGTGGCTCAGTAAGCGGAAGAAGCGTTCGTGAATTGTCTTGCCTGTTGCCTGTGACTTACCATGTCGTCGTGATCCTCCGTAGACATCCAAACGTTCAGCTTCGAAATTCCGAAAAGTTCTGTGTATTCGCCGACAGTGTACACAAACTTGCATCCATCGTCAGAGCGTGAATCGGCTTGATACTCGACGATACCTTCGCCAGAGGGCTGCCGATCGCTCAAGTTCCCAGTGTTGGCATCCAAGAACAGAGTCTCATAGTTAAAGTCTGCAGGTGGATACTCTGACGCTGGGCGATTGATGACAGAAGGCCGGTTGTAGCCTAGCATCGAGCATCGGATCTTCGGGGTTTTCTCCCAGCCGTTGTCGATGCCCAGCGTGTATCTATCGAAAAACTTCTGCAGGTCATCGATGTTCTCTGGTTGGTAGATGTCGTGCCATTCCTGTGTTGATGTCCAGC